>JBBDHG010000095.1:5622500-7093750 GCA_037951165.1 Lophius americanus | reverse complement strand
CGCGCTTCCTGTTGTACCCACATCCTCTTCCCTCCTCCCCCTCCTGTGCCCAGGAGCCAAATGGCAGGTTTTCTCAGAATACTAGCCATGTTTGGAACACAAAATCACCTCCACTTTAAAGCAGACATTGGCAATTCTGAGAACATTGAGTTTACTCTCACCTCTCTATGTCCTCACACACACACACTCACTCACACACTCACTAACTCACATACACACACACACAGGCCCACGCACAATAATTTAAGTTTAACTGTGCTGTTTTCCACCAATATATAACGACAAGTGCTATATGTGTGCGTTTGACTGATTGGAGTAAAACACTCTATGTAGCTGTGGTCATGGTTTTGTATGATTAGCCCTCAGGTTGGCCACTTGCTGCCGTGCTGTTAAATCCAGACTGTTGTCTCTTCTACAGATATGTTGGGGACATGCTGGCCTGGCTCCACCAAGCCACCGCCTCAGAAAAAGAGCATCTAGAAGCTCTACTGAAACAAATCAATCTGCAAGGTATGATGTTTCCTACACGCTAATTACACAATGGCCCGTTATGCATCAACAGTGAACCAGGGCCTGTAAGAAATAGCTTGTTTGTTGGAGTTTGTGTAACCAGTCGTTCATTAGGGTTAGAGATGCTGATGACAGTTAGGGAGTGTAAATAAATCCAATTCCCGGACATTAAATTCTGCCTGATCGGCTAATCTTGTGTTTGTTTGCCTAATTTCATACATTAAATTCTCAGAACAGCAAAGATTGAAAACGGCTAAGTAAATGGATCTGATAAGTCAGGGTTTGTAAGCTTTGAGATCCATACTGTCACCCTGTGGGGTAAATGTCTAGAGTTAATTTTGATTATGAGCTAACAATTGTGTGTGCACCCTACATTTCATTAAAAAATGTGAATGTTTTAAACAGTATATTCATGTGCATTCTCACTCTCTGGGTGCTTGTGCCATTTTCTTGATTTAGATGTGGAGCAGAACATGCAAGAAGTGGTTGGACACATCATTGAGGGAGTCTGTAGTACATTGAAAGTGAGCAATCACATGAAGTTAAAAACCCATTAGAGAACCATACAGTGCATGCAGGGTTCTGCATTACGCTCTACTTCACATATCCTTCCCCTCAGGTTCGGATAGAGCAGGTCATTGTGGCTGAGCCAGGCGCTGTCCTGCTTTATAAGCTGTCTAACCTGCTCAAGTTCTACCACCACACTGTGAGGTA
This sequence comes from Lophius americanus, assembly GCA_037951165.1. Lineage (NCBI taxonomy): Eukaryota > Metazoa > Chordata > Actinopteri > Lophiiformes > Lophiidae > Lophius > Lophius americanus. The sequence goes on along the minus strand of JBBDHG010000095.1, from coordinate 7,092,526 downwards.
TCTAAAATCATTTAAGTGGAATAATTACTCGGCCACCACATAAGAGATGAAAAATGTTGTCAATTGCTAAAAGCTATTGACAGAAAATGTAATTAACAGTAATTTTAGTATACTGCATTGTAAATGCTTTGTTTCTATTTTTGCACATTTGTGAGTTTGCTCTAAGATAAATATATTTGCTTTACTCGGTTTGTGAAAAGAAGCATGTTTATGATCAAATAGAGCTCTTAGAGCTTGTGATAAGCATTTTTGTTATATTTAACAATTGCATTCTAATCAATGAAAAAAATCTGATTGATACTATGTGCATTTTACAAATTCCCCTGTTTGAATTTGTTCCAGCTCTATTATTGGGACCAGTGTCGCATCCTTGCTCATCACAATAGAAGAAATGCATATCCTCAGCAAAAAGATGTTTTTCAACAGCCTGAGCCTTCATGCAAGCAGACTCATGGACAAGGTATTATATGAGTGGGATTATTGTAATGTGAGTAATGTCCCTCATGCAATCCTTTTAATGGCAGCACCCTATGGACATACATTGTTTATAATGGCACTAAATTCAAACCCTCACATTCTGGATCAAGTTGAAGCCCTTGTGGTTAAAAACTGTTTCAGCTTATCCGCCCAAGTGTTGAAAAGGTGTTAGCTTCCAAAAACACAACAAACATGTCACCCTTTAGTTCAATTACCACCCAAAGTCACAAGTACAAGCAGGAGCTCTTCCATAAGATGCTGTGTGTCCTGATCAATAGCAGTTACAAGAATGGTCCCTATAGGTCTGTGTTGATCAGATGGGGGCCCTCAGGGTTTTGGTGTCAATTCCGCTAATGCCAGGAACACAGCTTTCTAATAATTTGCTCTGTTAGATGGACAAAGGTGGCCAAGCTCAGCTCTATGTTGTTCATGCTGTGGCCAATGAAATCAAAATGCTATTCATTAAAAAAGCTCTTCAGACTCTAAGCAGGCTGAGGCTCAGAGAAGCAGCAGGAAACAGTTGTATGTTCAGTCTATCTTACTGCTCATTTGAGATTTTTAATGATTCTATATTGTTGAGACCACTTGTAATGTGGAAGGCTACATCCCACATACAGCGGGTTCTCTGCAAGAATATTTTTGGCTTTTGCTATTTTACTATGGCTCTTTTTCTGGTCCTGTCTGGACAGGTGGAGCTGCCACCTGTAGACCTGGGACCTACATCCTCCCTGACTCAGACCCTCTCCCTTCTCAGGGAGGTTCTGGCCTCCCACGACTCATCAATGGTCCCTTTGGATGCCCGCCAGGCTGACTTTGCTCAGGTACACTCAGGTTTATACAGTAAGCACAGGATGGGAGAAAGGTCAAACTCGTCTCCCTGTTTTGTAATATTTTAGGTTGTTTTCACACATGATTTATTTTAAGTAGCTGTTTTGAAAGAGTGTGTCCATCTAAAGTTAGCACCTTTAGTAAGTTAGCGCTTCTGAAAACAGTACAGAAAGTGATCTTAAAATTTTACCATATGAGCCTGTATGTATTTAGGAAAATAATTTAATAATGGCAACAGTTAAATACTTCTGAACACTATCACTGATTTATTAGTATATAATATATAATAATATAATAATTTTAACGATCTATATAATTAGTGATATATTTCTGAGTGCGTTTTGACAAGCATCTGAATGCTGCATAGGCTTCTGTTAATCACAAGAGTGTTATTTCCACATGAGATTTTCTGATGATACAGAACTGTCCAATCCCAAGTTCACTTTGTATAAAGTCCTGTTTATTCCTTTTGGTTAATTTGGGAAATGGCAGTGTGAACAGGAAAAGAACCAGAACTGAGCTGTCTTAAATTTGTCTTAATATTATCAGTCAATGAATTATGTTTCACTGTTTGCCTAAGGCTGTGTTAATTTGTACCTTCCAGGTGCTGTCCTGCATCCTGGATCCTCTCCTACAGTTGTGTACTGTGTCCGCTAGTAACCTCGGCACTGCAGACATGGCCTGCTACATGGTCAACTCACTTTACGTCATGAAGACCACACTAGCTCTCTTTGAATTCACTGACAAGAGGCTTGAGATGCTCGAGTTCCAGGTCTGACCAAAGATTCACAAAAATCAACAAATAAGCCATATTTCTCACTTATATTTAAAGACAGATATAGATATAGGCATAGATATAGAGTAATGATAACACACCACACTGTAGTGGAACAAGAGAAACTGAATGATGAAACATTAATGGTGTTTAACACGGGTTATTTATGTTTAGGGGAATTGTTCATTCCAAATAATGTAGTTGATTATTCGAGTTATTCTCTTGAAAATCCACAGAGCTCTAATCCTTTTATTAAAACAATTTAATGCTAAATGTCTTACAGAAGGCTGTGCGTCACTCATTGTTTTTGGTGCTCAAATGGACCGCATACCTCTCAATTCTTAGCACATCTTCTATAATTGAGAACCACAAGAACTCGTTTGGAAGTTTCATTATCAAAAGAATAGAGCTTCTCCATTAGCCACAAGTACCATTGGTTCATATTGCAGGCTTGGATTGGATTTTAAGCCACTCTCCCCATTTTCTAGATCGAGGCTCACCTCGACACTCTGATCAACGAGCAGGCATCCTACGTGCTGACCAGAGCCGGATTGAGTTATAGCTTCAGCTGTGTGCAGCAGCACACTGTGGAACAGGTATAGCACTTAACGACACAGAGACACGCACTCTCTCCTGAAGTCATAGAACTGTGGACTTTTTACTCACATCTCTCCAGTTGGATTCCCTAATGGCCCTTTTTATATTATACAGGTCTTTTTATTTATTTATTTTTTAATTTTTTACAGCAATCTTCATCTTTGGGCTTTATACCAGCTGTCACTGTGGTTACCGCATGATCACTGTCTTTTTTAGAGCTAAATAGCATTTCTGTCGGATTTTCAGATGAAAAAGGAGCACCGAGTGGCAAATCCTATTATGCTTTATTAAAATATGTAGGTTTCTCCAAAGTGGTGCAGCTGAGATGGATAAGGATCTGAAGCCTATCTACGGCTGTAACACACTCATCCAATGCTCTGACATAGACCTATAGTTGTGGTTTATCATGAGTCTGATAAAACCCCCCCGGTCATGTCAGGACGCACCGCACCCTGTCCCTTCTGCTGCTGCTCACACAAAGCTCAATCAAGAGCTTGTGCAGAGTACTCTCCACCTCAGGTGGCCAGGCTTTCTTTCTTTACTCTACTGTTTGAAAAGATTATGCTTGCTAAATGTCTGAAATCAGCAAAATCCCAAATGTAAGGGACTGATAACGATTGGTTAGTTATTTTAATGCTTTCTAGGTTCACATCGCTATCTGCTTAACAATTTTATTCCTATAATTTTCTGTCATAAATATGATTACCATGTTAGAAAAAAGACCACTGTCCTCAGGCAAGTAGTATGTTAATACGGCCATATCTCTATAAATTTCTCCATAAAATCCCTGTTGGAAGTGCAATGTCGCTTTGACATGTGCACCACCGTTTGCTCCTTTTAATGTCGTTAATGTAGACATTTATGCCTAGGCTTAATGTTGCCATTCTGGGTAATTTATGTTACCTAATTAACTTCAAAGTACCTGTTGTTGTGTTTTATGAGGTCAGTTCTGGGGCATTCTTACATGGTTTTTGTGGTGTTTACATGAAGATTTGGAGAAATTCCTTTTAATTACAAATCAAAATTAAAGATTGGACACTTTTCAATCCTGCCTGCTGACCTGATTGAATGAAGGACCTCGGCCACCACATGTTTAGTGATTCAACGTTGTCGCCGCATGACCTTAAGTTGCCTTCTAAGCGGACTCACACTTTTCTGTCTCAGGGTCCTCTGTCACTTCTCCCCAGCATGGATGGCTCCTCTGTGAAAGCAGCGATGGTGAGTAACTCTGACTTTATTCATAAAGCAATCTTTGCCACAAGAATCAAATAAATCCCCACTTAATTATTATAATTGTTAAAATTGACATCTGCTTTTTTATCTCTTGTGCAAACAATAGGTACAGTTTGATCGGTATTTGTCATCGCCTGACACACTTATGATGCCACAGCTCAACTTCCTACTCAGTGCAGCCATCAAGTGAGTCCCTTTCCTCATAGTTGTAGCATGGAGGCAAAATTCAAGCTTCACGTTAAATATTTAAAACATTGCGGGCGTTTTTTTCGAGAGAGTAATTCAATGTGATTAAAAATTGAACAGGAGCGTTGATCAAATGATGTGCAACATTTATGAGTTTCCCAAATGTGATGCGATCATTACTGCAGTCCAAACAAAACACTTGGATAAATGCGCTGTGATTTTGAATGCTAAATTGCTGAATCCACTGATCCGTTGAGAGAGCAGCCTGCAGCAGCACTGCCCGTATTTGTCTTATTGATCAGAAAATGCACATGCTTTTAGCACAATACAGCTGATACATTGGAGCACTCTTTCTATGAGTCACGGGAAGTGCAGCAGGCTTGAGGAGCACTCTGTACCTCAGGTTAATGTTCTCTATTAATGGACATGGGAGGACTGATGGGCAGGACGGCATTAATTAGCTTCTGGTCCATTTCTTACTTACACTGGTTCCCTGAAATCATTCCTCTTCGTTGTCTTTCTCTCTGTCTCCCAAGTCTGTTCTTCTGTTCACCTAAACACACAAAGCCATCAAGCAGCACTCTGAAAACACTAACGCAGTGAACAAATAATGGAAATGTACTGTTAGACTCCCTTCATTTCACATTTCATGTTAGTGCAGTGTGCTTGGTCTGGATTAAGGTGCTATGCGCCGCACTGTGGATCTCTGTGGGCCAATTTAAGATATAAATCTCAAGAGCCTGAGTGAGGTACAATGGAGACACTCCCAATGTGTTCTGTAGTCCTCCCACTGGACCCTTCAGTCCGACTATTGCTTTTCCCATTTGGGGTCCACCATAAGAAAGAGTAAAATGATATCCACCAATTTAAGGTGTATTTTATTTAGTATTGTATTTCAAAACTTAAATGAAATAGTGAGAATAACGTGATAATGATTCAAGAGACTTTTTTTTGTAACAATTTTTTTTTAATAATAATGATATTTTTGTCTTTAAAATGGTTTTGTCAGTATATAAATCTAGATATCTGTTTTTGCAGGGAGCAGATTTTCCGTCAGTCGACAGAGCTTGTGTGCAGAGCCTACGGGGAGGTTCACACGGCGTTGATCAACCCAGCTAACGGCTACAAAGAGCCAGAGAACCTAGTTCCAAGGTCACCTAGGCAGGTTCAGACCCTGCTGTCCTGAGAGATAATTTATCCCACCTGCTTGAGCTCCAAAACACATCCTGAGGCCAGCGACTGCCTGCAGGTTATTTAAAGAGCTGTATAATTTGTACAGTATAATATTACAAATGTATATACAAGTAGTTGACTCGGGTTCTTTGTGGGAAATGTGGGATGTGGGTTGCTGACCTCCACGATACACTCCAGTGTGCCAGGAGGAGAGATTATTGTATGTGTGTAATTATTCATATACATATACTATTTTCACCCCTGCTTGTTTCTCTTTCTGCAGAGCCCATACTGAATGTTTAGTTCAATCTGGTTTACCACTCCATGTACTATATTTGTTGTCAAAATTCTACAGATTAATGTATTTTTATTGGAAATAATGAAATTATATAACACAAAAGGATACTCTGATTTAAAGGTTTTTTTCTTATTGTTATACACGTAAAAAAGGTTGGGATTAATCCGGTCATGATGCCAATCGGCATCAGCACAAGCATTGTTTGTTTAAACTTCAGCTTTTCTGAATTGTATGGATAAAATGGAAAATGTGAGAACAAACCTAATGTAATACTGCACCAAGGTCTTTACAATTAATTATACATCATTATAGTGAATCAGGAGGAGAATTTATTCAGCACTGAGACAAAATAAAACCCCATTATGTTTAATCTACTGACATGATTGGGTTTAATGCTTCAAGTTGGCCTCTGGACGGAAAAACTCTTCTAATCTTCCATCTGTCCATCGGTACTTTCCGCCCGTTTAAGCAAGGTTTGGTCATCCTCTCTTGACTAAGCTATGTCTCCTTCATGTGTGTTCCCAGAGAAGGTAACCGCGTTTGCGTATGAGTTCCGATTGAGAGAATGACATTCCTGATCTGAGAGATGAGGATTGGATGGTAGCACGACCGGTAAATTGAAAGCGAAGAGGGAACTTTGCTCCCTCCTCAACCTCAACAGCTTGATCAAATCCAGCATTACTGACAACACTGCATCAATCCGCCTGCCCATTTCCAATCAGTTTCGAACAAGATCCTCAGACACTTCTACACCTTCTGTTGGTGTTGCAACACTCTCCCAACAGATGGTGCAATCCACTATTTTCTGGTAATAAACATGACTTCGGACTTGGATATTTTTGTTTTATTTTTATATTTATAATTACTTTTTAGACTTGGACAACATTTCCTTAGTTTCTTTATGCACTTCTGAATTAAAGTTATCAATAAGTTACATGTAAAGCTTTTGGTTCATAAGGACAATCTTACAATCTTAATCCGTTTTGATCAACAAAAGCCAAAAAGATGCGTAAGTAATAAGTGGTTTTGCTACAAACCTCTCTGCAGCAGACAGTCTGGCTAATCACATGATCCCAATTTGGTAATTTTCGTTTCCCCAAAATAAACTCCATGGGCTTCGACAGTTGGCATATGATGCTGCTGTATGATGTAATATTAGTAAATATCTGACACAACCCAGCACGAGAAATTGCCAGTATAATACCAGTGTTACCATAAAGACGAGCGAATATTGATCTGCTCTTCATTTTTGCCATCTGACATCAAAGGTCATGGCATCTGGCCTGAACTTGTCAGTACTGCCAACACTGAATCCCAGGATTTCCCCAGCTCACAGGATGTTGCCCAGCTACCTTTGGCTAGAACATTGAGTACTGGGAATAAATGGAATGCCACAAAGTTCAACATCTGGATGGAGTTCCTAAATCCTTAAAATAGGCCGGCTCTCTTCCAGTTCTGCTTGGCTCTGCTCAGACATGAACTGGATTTTTTTACTGTTTGTATTCAGCACTCTTGAGAAGTTAATGATAGTTTCAAGAGATGCACCGATTGCCATTTTCCGGACCGATTTTTATAAAGTCTGACAGACGATATTGGTTTTTGCCCATTCCATTATTATTATTATTATTTTTTTTTCTATTAAGTTTACAAAATCATAATGAGTAATGTATTTTAAGTGTTCTTATTTTGAAGGAATGCAGTGGAAGTAACAAGGCTGGTCAGCGTTGTGTTTTGTGTATGTATTCTGACCAGTAGAAATTAATGTTCCCTCAGTCGTCCAAGCAGTGAAAATTTTCACCTCCACAACCAAAGGTACCAAAGTGAAAATAAAAGTTTGTAAGCGTCATTCTATCCATTATATGTTGTATGTTGGCTTTGTTCAGAGACTTCCTGGCTTGTGGCTGGCTTTGAGCTCCTGCTAGCTTTAGCCGTTCTTCCAATGTTAGCTTTTAACTTGCTATGTTCCTCAGGCGATTAAATTTGAAGTTTGTGATTATGTTCGTTGGGCAGAACGCTTTTGGGGTCGTTCCGCCGGAGTTCCTTTTGTCCTTAAGTTTCAAAAACCATAAATGGCCGTATTGATACATACATTCAGCGGGCTCATGGCTGTTACCGAGCTCCCGCTAGCTTAAGCCGCTCCGCTAATGTGCGCTTCTTAATTGACTGTATTCCTCCGATTAAATGTGAAATGTTTGATTAAGTTTTTTGAGCCCCAACGTTTTTGGGGTTGTTTCTCAATAGCTTATTTTGTCCTTACTAGTGTTACAAATGCGAGCTTTGTGTTATCTGGTTTACTTGTGAGAGTTTTGGAGCCGTGGGAGCTCATGCTTGGTGCGCGTGTACAGCACATGCATGCAACCAGTATGTAACTGACCTCAAAGTGTCTCTGTTTGGCCGATTGTCGATTTCATCAAACTTTAGGGGCTGTTTGGGGCTGATGGCGCCTCCGGGCGCCGATCCATCAGCCCCTTATATTTTCACTATAGAGCAACATATTCATTCATTCATCTCATTCTTCAAAAACTGCACACCTACATTTTATCAGCTTTACATCTGTGGGGTGTGAACCTACACAGCTGGCATTTTTATCATGAGCTTGGATGTATTAATGAGTTGGCAAAGATGATGGCGTCAAACATCTATCCCATCATCGGCACCATATGTCAACGGTGACCGAGCTTTTGGCTGCTGAAGCAAGAGATCGGAAGGACTGTCATTTTCTTTCAGCAATTTTTTCTGTGAAATCCTACTGAAGAACAGAAGCTGAGAAAATGTAGGAAGAGGAAATGGTATTTTCAATAATTTCACATTTCAGCTTATCAGTCCATTCATTTGATTAAGTGATGTTTTATTTGGATATCTCTCCGAAATTTAAATACTGACAAAAAAGACATTTTAGTGTCAATAGGCAGTGATTATTTTCACTGAAACAGAATTGACTAATCAATGTTTATCAAACATCTGTAAACAACCAATGTAATAGCAAGTAGTAATTATAGTACGGAGTAAAACAGTAGTTTCAGTAACTGCAATGAGTCACCACTGACTACATATGTGGCTTACAAAATCTAATTTCAATGTAGTAATCTCAATTTTAAACTTGTTGAACATGGATACCTTTGTCAAAATCATGTTTGTAGTGAAATCAGATTAATCATAGAGCCATGATTTTAAAAAAAACTAAATCGAAACAAAATATTATAAACTCTCCAAGACTGCAGATCGTGTAGGTATTCAGTCTGAAATGGTTGATACCTACCAAAGGGATCTCGGAGAGGGTCAAGTAGTGAACAGCTGAGCCGCTCATGGGTTCCTACGGATCATTGATGCATGTGGGGAGCAAAGGCTAGCCCTTATTGTCTGATCCCCGAAGAAGATATACTATAAGAGAAAATAATGAAAAAAATGATGCTGGCTCTGATGGAAAGGGTAATAATAAATTAATTTATGAATAGCAATGCATTTTATCTTTAGAGCGCATTTCAGGTACAGAATAAAGGAAACATGTTAAAACAAGAATTGATTACAGATATTAAAATATAAATGAAAAAGAAAGAAAAAACAAATCGCACAACCTTGATTAAACATTAAAAGCAAAACTGAAAAGGTGAGTTTTGAGTAATGGACGGAAATGAGAAGGAAAGCTGGTGGAGGCAGTGTTTTTATATGTAACGATGTGATATTTTAAATCGGAAAAAAATGCATATATTTGTTGGTAATTATTGTAACCAAGCATCTCATTTTGACCGTTACGATTCACCTTTTTAGGATTTTAATATCTTCAGTCTTTCTGCAAAAAATTTTAAATATTTATTGTCTACAAACGACATGTTTGTTTGGCTTCTGTTTCTAAACAGAAGCATGAACTGTTGTGACATCATTGTTATTACTTGTTGTTACACTGGTGTTAGAATGATTCTGCATACTGAAACACCTAATTCTCTCAAACACACCATATTTCAGTAAATTCAGTATTATTGAAACAATGAATTTCTATTGTAAAGATTAAATAGGATTGGATTGTCGAAACAGATATCCTGTTTTTGCAGTGTATTTGTGTTTTTTTTAAACTTTTTTTTCTTTACAATATGACTACCCTTAGGGATGGTTTATTAATGGTTTATAACAAGTTTTTTAAGAATTTTGTGAACGCTATATAAAGTACTAATATACTGCTATAACTTATTAAATATAAAATGTGACGGTAACCTGTTGCCCTTCAAGTAGTGTGCCTATAGTGATTGTTGAAACATTTACTAACAGTTGTTAGTAACTGAGTAATACAATATTTGAACTATATTGTAAATACCGTATTTTTAAGGGTATTCTTATGATTGAAAATCATTGTCAATTACATCAAAACATAGATATTATAAACACAAATAAAGAAACAATTCCTGTATAACATATAATTAGACCATAAATAACCTCACTTGAGGGTTAAAGTCTGACGGCCTATTTCTTACGATTCTGATATTTTTGACTATTTACAAACATTTTAAGGTGTTGATTGACTGGAGACAAATTAGAACTTCAATTATTAGTGTCAAATAAAACAGTGTCATCTGCATACAAGAGGAAAGCAAATAATAACGTTGTGAATGCTGCTCTCACATCGATGGTACACACTGCATTTCAATGCAACCTCCAGAATGAATATCTTCTTTAAAATAAACGATTAATGTAGAGGGAAAAGTTAAATAAGGAGTGAGAGGTCAGAGCATGCAACATATAAACAGGGCTTGTATCACCGCTGTAATGTAAAAAACATTCCAGCTCTTAACCTTGCCTCACAGATAGTTGGGAAGTTGTTAAGAAGTGACAATACAATGAACTTTGTGCCTCTCAACCAATAAGCAACAGCCCTGTATGATGTATCCTGTTGTTGGGTTATCTGTTCTGATTAGACTCTTCATTTTACAAACTGTGTTTGGTGACTATTGCCCGTCATCCCCTCCCACCCCCCTTGTTAAACATTGAACACAGACTTTGTGCAAGAGGTAACGTGATCACCTATAGAAATCTATACATCATGACATCAGGATGTATGGTTCTGGTCACAGTCACTACAGTAAAGAATACTTCATTCTGGATTGAATCCTCAGCCACACTCTTGGTTTGACTTCAGTCACTCATCCCACGACCCCCAGCACACCTCTTTAGCTCATTAGCATGAAATAGTGAGTTATGAAACGTCATCTCTGTGTATTGGTCGTCTTATAATGAAGTTTGAATATCATCTTCATGTCAATAATACTCATGATTATTTCATGAGTATTACATCACTTTCACCATTTGTTTCAGGTTACTACATGCCACACATCTCAGTCTCTTTCTCTCCGAGACTATTATGTCATTTCTCTATGAGCACAGGCAGGGGGACTCTGAGGTACTGACCTGAAATTGGTGCATAGTAATTAATTTTCTTTTTCTAATTTTCTGCTGCTCCTGTCAGCTTAAACAGAATTCATTCAGCACACCCAGAATAACACTGTCCCTCGAAAAAACAACAACTTTCAAATAGTCTCAAAAGCCAACATTATTTGCATCATGTGATTGTGACAGCAGATTTCTTAATTACGAATTCACATGGCGCTGATACTGACAGGCACACTCCCCGGCTGACCAGATGCGTGTCCAGGTGGCCTGATAAAGAAAGCATATCAGAGATGCTAACAGCGCGGTGTTTGGTTAGTAGTGGGATGAGAGGAAAGCGCCGAGATGACTGGCCAAAGATTAGCCAATGATGTCGCTGCCTTGCCCTCATGCTGTTGGAAAAGGTCAGAACCCCTGATGGTGCCTCCGAATCCTTGTACTGTATTGCATGCGGCTGCGATACTTCATTGTGTAAGGCTTTCCTCCCAGCAGAAACATGCTTACTTATGCTGTTATGAACACTTTGTACAGATTCCTGCGCCGCACAACAGCGTGGTCAAGTGATTTCCGAATTCTTCCATTGATGACCCGACTTGTCCTTTGTTGTTTTAGAATGTAAAAACCTAATGTTTTTTTCCTCAGCATGAACCAGTTATCTTTCAGAAAATAGTGAAGAATTTTGAATCTATAAAAGATAAGATGTGTATTTACTTCCCTTGTAGATTGTTTACCATTAGAATCCATGGATAATTTAAACTGGAGGACTTTTCAGTTAGAAGTTTTGTCACCAAATCCATAAACCTGAGAAACTGACCTTTTCACACCAACTGAATAGAGGACCAGAACATGTAATAAATTTACCATGACTAATGCCTCTGACTAATCCAACATGCTGTCAATCATTACTCATATAGAGAGCTCTGTCTCGCTTCTTCAAAGCTCAGTCCTGTGTCAAAAAGAAAGATCCCGACCTCTGTGTGTTCATGAAGGAGAGATCGAAGGGCGGCAATTATGAGGATGGGGGTTGTTCCTGTGGCGCGGGTCAGGGCCACAGAGCCGGTCACCCCACTTTCATGTGTCTCTGCTCAAGCACGATAAACAAACATGGATGTGAGCTCCAGCTTTAACTGGACCAAACATGACTATGTTTGAAGCCAGAAGGCCTCAAAGGTGATGCAATGTTAGGAGGCTGTGATCCATTCAAAGCTGGCAGCATCCCCTCTGCTTCTGGACTCCATCGTTGTAGTTCTAGTTGAAAGTTAAGCATCCGTTCCAGTTTACGTCAATTCCACTACCTGTGTATGCTTTTTGGTAAATACATGACATCATTGATTTGCATTTACACACAATATAATTGCATTTCTGATTACGTTAACTAACCTCAATTTTGTAGTTCCAAAATCCATTTTTACCAGATTTTTTTTAGCAGTCATTATTATATAGGGACCCTCATTTATTTATGGGTTTCATTATTTCTTCTATACGAGAGAAAGAACCTGTTGAAAGAGGAGAGAGCACACAGATACAGCCTTCAAAGTGTGTTTATGTGTGCATTTATGTGGTGGGCGGTTGCACAGGAACAGCACTAGAGGCCTGCGAGGGGAAGCAGAGAGCCCCAGTTACTGAATAACCCAGAGCAGCAGCCCTATACTCACCTTTCCCCTAATAGCCCTTCACCTTCAGAACCACGTGAAGCGGGCCTGTATGCTGACTCCCCATAGTGTGCACTCACTCAAACGCACACACATACACCAAGAAAGCTTAGCCGCTGAGAGGAAATCACTGCAACCCACACTCTTAAGTAGAAGTTTCACCTGACGGCAGATAAGCAGTTTGAAGGTGGATAATTTCAGTCTCAGAACAGAAAATTAGCAGAATCTACGTTGTAAGATTTGAATCACTCAAAAACTCGGAATCAACACTGATTTCACTGTTCACAGATTTCTAGGATTTAAAACTCCCTTTCACACCCTTTGGGGCCATTGGCTGCTGGTTGATCATGAGTGTAGTGTTTGCTATCTGATCATCATCAGAGATTGAGCAGATTAAGATTATTACACAAGCACAAGACCATTGCCTGACAGCGCCAGTGCAAATAAAAACTTTTTCAGACGTATCACCATTTTAGCAGCCGAATTCACGCTTTATACTCAAAGCACTTTTAAAAAAGGTTCACCGCGGTGTAACTGTAGTTTTTCTGGTTTGTTTTACTCTGCCATAAATTTTCTGGGATGACTAGACCAGTTAACTGTTTTCACGCAGGCGCAGAAACCACTTTCACGTTTGCACCCAACGGGCCATCAGCTGTCGTGTTTGCTCAGTTGTATGAGGCGATACATTTGTGTCTCTAACAGGGGTTGTTCTCTCAGGTCGACTACCTCCTGGAATTAAATAGACATAGCCCCATGTCCAACTCCGCTACCCACTCCTCTCATTGTTAACTTCAACACACCCGAGTGGCCAACAGCACAGCTTTAACTGCTATTTAACCTTACAAAACAGGATTACTGTCTTTTTACGGGATCCTTTCCTTCCCATTGTTACAGCTGAATGAGTAAGATGTCAATGGAAAGTATGAGTCACCTCAACAATAATACTGAGCATGACTCGAGAACTTTGAGTAACATGAAGAGGATAGATTGGTGATTAGTGGCTTTATAGCAGACTGGGAGTGGCTGTTACAAAACTGCAGGCCTGACATCATTAATCCGTCCCAGCCCACACACACTCCGTGCCAGACTGAAAGGGAGGTACCGGCTAATTCGCTAATTCAGCCCAGCGTGAGGAGTAGAACCATTGCGATCCAGATCAGCCACACTGAAGCCTTTGCTCCCTTCGTTCCCTCAACGCATGGGTGTGACTTGGAGCTTTTCTGGTAATTCCTTTCTCAAAGAAAAAAAAAAAAGGGTGCGCTTTCTCACACGTCACAGTGGCACTCTCAAGTCATTACTCACATTCTAACTTAATACAAAGAGTTGGATTTTTTTTTTAAAAGAAAAAAGTGTGATGTCAAAATTGAAAGGGAATGTTTCCAAGGATGTCTTTCCAAGAAAAATATAATATTAAGAGTTAAATTGACCATCACTGATAATCAAGTATCAGATGAGACTACTTTTTATCAAAATTTGTAAAACTTCATGACATTGCTCTTATTTGTATTTTAACCAAACAATCCTTAAATAAGTGAGCTTTATTGTATTAAGGGAAAACTCTGAAGCATGCTTGTTGAGTTCAACACAGCCAGGATATGTTTTTTTTAATTTGGCTTCTTTAAATCTTAAACATGCGAGACGCAATGCAGTCAAATGAGCGGCCAACTCAATAAGTGGAGGCCGTTTTTTCTCATCTAGTAATGAGACTGTTCACATAAATGCAGTACATCACAAACATGAACAAGTGTAGAGACAGCAGCAAAGCATATTTTACAAATGAAAAGAGGGACTATAACTTCAGATACATTTGAAGACATTAAAATACTGACTTAAAGCAACAAAGTTGCAATGATCCAACACACGAAGGACATCTACAAAAAACAATATCACAAGTAAATATCGCCATAATTACATTTCTATATTCCCTTAAGTAAATGTGATCAATCAATGAATATTGTGATGCAAGGATGACGGTTTTGAGCTTCTTCTTCTTCATATATAATGAATAAAACATAATTCAAACAGACAAGTGTGTTTCATTTCCTGTCTTGAAAGTAAGACATGCCCTGGTGGCATACGACCATATTTAGAGGCGGGGTACAGATAAGTCATTCCCTTGTAAAATAAAATACAAATCCCTCATATAAAATAAGCAATAAAATTAAAAATGGTAGCTACAAATGTCACTTTTATTTCTCTACGTCTCACCAGGAATGAGACAAATTGCAAGATTATTCTAATAGAACTCACATGCGCGACTGTTAGCTAGCTTTCGTAATGATACAGATGCCCTTCTCTTTTTCTTCTAAAAATAAAAAGTCATCCACAAAACTCTGCATCTCAAAATAAATTTTTACAATTAAAATAGCATGAAGACAAATAAGGAGCAGAAAATCTCTTGTTTGTAGAAGCTGCTCAGTATTCATATTCTCTAAAGACTATGGGAAAAAAGAACCAACTGCATCGTTTTGCGATGCACTTTATTTATGCGGCACGTATCAAACTGGGAATATTAGATTTACATCAAATCAGGGATGCATTGACCCTAAAAGGAGCTCACGTGGCTTTGACTCATAAAAACACACAACCCTAACACACACTAGCACACAGTGCTAGTTCTTTTAGTTGCTCCTCATCAGGGCGCACAGCATTAAACTTTTCTTCTTCACCCCCTCAGGAAGGCTCATAGAGCTTATTACGGCTGCTGCAGCACCCATAACAAATGCAAAGTTTTGCATAATCCATCTAGTCTTAGACTAGATGGATTATTTGTGGTTTGGATGGGAAGAATTTACTGATGTATTGAAATGATTTTATTTTCACAATGCAGTGTTGACATATAATGAAAGCGCCAAATGATCGACCCTGCACAATTGATGATATAATGGTCTCTGAATGAGGAAGGCATGAGTGACAGAGAAGTATGTTTGGAGTTGGGCAGGATATGTAGGAGAGCAGCATGACAGCGGTGAGGTATGCGGTAGCAGTCAAGGATGTGTTCAAGCTGGAAGTGGGACTGCATCAAGGACTCTGAGCCCCTTCTAGTTTGCTTTGGTGATGGACAAGCTGACAGATGAGGTCAAAAAGAGGTTAAGAAGCGAGTGCAGGCAGGGTGGAGTGGGTGGAGATGACTGACAGGAGTTATCTGTGACAGAAGAATAGCAGCAAGAGCGAAGGGAAAGGTTTACAAGAAGATAGTGAGAGCAGATCCGCTGTATGGTTTAGAGACGGTGGCATGGACCAAAAGACAGGAGGAAGAGCTGGAGTTGACAGAGTTGAGGACGTTAAGATTGTCTTTTGGAGTGACCAGGATGGACAGGATTAGAAAAGAGCACATCAGAGGGACAGACCAGGTTAAATGTCTTGGAGACAAAGTAAGGAGACAGATTGAGATGGTTTGGACAAGTCAAAAGGAGGGATGGTGGTTATATTGGTATAGAAGGATCAGCCGAAAGTAAGAAAAAGAAGAATATTGTCTTGTCCAATCTCTATCCACATCGCACCACGTATCTCCTCCTCATTCAAATCCTGTCACACATTGGTGGACTTTGAGACAGTGTTACTTCTTGTAAAGGGAGATCTGAAGGTGGGAACTAGTTAAATGCTTTATGGTGTCAGTTTTAATGATATCTTTAATATTGTCTTTCAATTCTTCCAGTACACTTTTTCTGAGTGGTTTAGTGAGTGAATATATTAGAGTGAGGTCAGGAGTACATACCATGTTTTGTTGTTGTGTAAATCCTGCATCAAGCATCCTTAATAAAAACACAAATTTTACCTGAAGCCCACAATAACAGGTCCCTTCCCCTGGAAAGCATGGCGGTGGCGCTATAATAGCAGAAAACAATGGATTTAATCCATACTAAAAGCAACACCACTCCAACAGTCTCCTTCATCCCCATTACTTTACTCTTGTTACAGAATTCAACACTTGTAAAACTTTGACTCACTGTGACAAAAATAAACAAACATCTCTTGTGCGTGAGTCGCAGCGGTGCCGAATGAATCATGGAACCTGTGGAGGGCCAGATTATCCGAGCAGCTGTCTCAACAAACAGAGGGCCCGCGCCGCATCAGAACCTGTTTTCACTAATCGGGGGGGGGGGGGGGGGGGGGGGGGGGGGCAGACAGAGATCTCAAAACTTGAAAAGCATAGAACGCATTATAAAAAAGTTCAAAATCTTTGAAGCGAACCAACCCTGTGCAAAAAAAATAAGCGTTGGTATTTAACACCCGAGAAAAGAATGGAGTGTTATTATTGAATGAGTGGCATGGTGGGTAAACTCTCCAGCTATTTCCTCCCATTCTTACACCCAAAGGTCTTGACTTTTTCTGAAGTGATTTCTCGGCCCAGGCATGTGAAACGCCCTAGATTGATCTAGAATTAGGAAGTTTTGTTTGATCTGCAGAGGAAATCACGGTAGGAAGTTAGATAAAATTGAAGAATGGAGATCAGGCTTTTATGTAATACTTTTACGCTTGTACGGTGAGATTTATTGCATTTATGTTGTTTTTATCTTTGCCTGGTGTTAGCATCCGTGAGGAGGATGGAACATTCTTACAGCAAGACGTGTTATCAATCCTTATCAATACAGAGTTTGGTTTACCTGTGAGTTGATTTCTCTCGACTGAAGGACTGCCATCTTTGAGATACAGGCTACTTATTTGGTGAAACTTTAAAAAAAATCCTAATTTTATAACATTATGAGTACAGAGGATTAGTACCAGTTAGATTTCATGTCCATGTGAGATGAAAGAAACAGTTGTTTTGAGTGTATTAATTATGGTTGTCATGGAAACAGAATGTGATTCGAGCTTGGTTCTATCAAATGTGGGTGGCCACAACATGAGTCAGCGAAACAGACCACTTGGACTGCATCTGTTGTCATGATATGAGAAAGATCCTGAACTTTATTTTACTTTCGGCTACTCGTGGAACCTCGTGTCCGCTGTGTAATCCTCCAATTGGATCGTCTGGACAGGTTTTCTTCATATTAAAGATCAAAAATAAGGAAAGAGTGAAATGAAAATTGATTAAAAGATATGCTGATTAATGCAACACATATGAAAAACAGTTATGTACACCCTAACAAATAAATCATCACATTGACCTCATTTAGTTACTTAAACTGGTCCATA
This sequence comes from Lophius americanus, assembly GCA_037951165.1. Lineage (NCBI taxonomy): Eukaryota > Metazoa > Chordata > Actinopteri > Lophiiformes > Lophiidae > Lophius > Lophius americanus. The sequence goes on along the minus strand of JBBDHG010000095.1, from coordinate 7,074,792 downwards.
ACACTATGTTGAATAAATGAGGAAACAATTAGAAGATTAACTATTTCTAAATACTTTCAGCAAATGTCACCAGAATGTCTGGATTAAGTTCTACATCATACAGTTACGCTGAATTTAACAGAAATTTGTGTTGGATTTACGGAACACTATTACGTGGTGACATTTTGACTTTTTGTTTGGGTTGCAAGCAAGGTCCCTCTCCTGACATGTAAGATTATTGAAGTGAAGTTGGTTTTAGCGTTTAGTTTAAATATAATAATCAAACTCCACAATAGGACATACATTATTTTAATCACATCAGAAGCAAGGAATCCAGGGAAATTTTCATGTTTCAGTAATACTGAAACATGTGTTTCGGTTTTTACTGTTTTATATCCACAACCGGGTGAGTGTTTGTTGGTTATTTTATTTTTGTCATTCAATTCTTTTTTTTTAAATTTCAATTAGGTTCCATTTTTAATATGATGGAAATTAATTTAACTACAAACTAATATTTTAAGATTATTCGCTCTCTTTTACAGTAGGGTAAAAGCAAACGGTGAACGGTGGAGTGGTGGAAAAAAATAGTATTAATGTGTGATTACCTGACACTAAGAAAAAGGGTCCTATGTTATGTTTTGGGGAAAAAAATATGTTTAATTATGAAATATAAAATCTCGAGGAGACAGAAACAAGTAGGGACAGATTTTTTGTTTTCTGAAACCAGATGTGGTTGTTTAGTCAATCATTTATCATGACAAATAAATGATTGTCATTGATATACTCAATAGTGGTGGTATATTTGAAAACAATATGAAGATGTAGGGGGTGATTCTAGGTTTAAATTTCTGGTTTTAATCTTCATTACTTTCTGAGATTATTTCAGCCCTTAAATTAAGGTAATCTGATTTTAACCACTGGAACACACATCGATCAACCACAACATTAACACCAGTGATGCTAATGTTGTGGTTGATTGTTGTATATTCTAGCTGGAACGGTTGAAACGGTTTGAAAAAAAGTGCACACGCGTCCCATAGCTGATCGATTCCAGTGTAATCTGTATATCAGAATGATGTTTCACGTGTGGGTCTGTCTGCAGACTGACAGCAGCTAAAGACACTCCTACGACATGATCCATCCTGGAGCTGATCAGGTACCAGTACTACTGGTTTAGGTGGTTTATGGTTATAAATATCCCAGGTGGAGTGGACTCCAGACTACACCTGAACATTTGTCATGCTGCCCTATGGTGACATGGATCATCGGGAAGTGGAATGCTGTGATTGGTCCAGACTTCCCTCACGATAGCAGCAATATAAAAGTTATCTTCTACTATTTAGACCGGAAAACAGTCATTTTAGGCTTCTTAGTGTATTTAGATGAGTAGGTGAATGGTTGTAATGTTTTGGCTGATCTTTGTGTAGCGGGTATCATAAAGATTAAGGTGATTTCAAAGCTGCTAATGTATTATCTATTTGCTGTGATTTCTCAGAAGCCCCGCTCTCATTGGTGCACTTGTAAATGACAACAATTAGGACCTGCCCGATTAGGACACATTGTATTGAGTTGAAAGTTGAGCTTAAGTGTTCTTCATTTGAAGACCCTTGATGTTAGTCTGTCCCTACGATGAGCAGCTCAGGAGTTTGGCCTTCTTGGGGGTATATTTTGATTTATTTTTTTTTACACCAGTCTTTGCTTGTACACTGGGTAAAGAATTTAACTTGCGTAGAATGTATTGCATATTCTGTCTCATATATTAACACGTCATGTATATCATATAGATGTGTGTTGTTTTTGTTTATGTAGCAAACAACTTCAGTAACCATCTAATTATTAGGGTGTAAAGTGTTTTAGGGAGTATATGACTGTTAACGGTTTGTGAAGCTCTGAAGAATCTACAGTGACGCTTTTTAACAGATTTCAGATATAAACAGCAGGGTATTTTATTAACAAATTAAAATCTTTGATGGTTCCCACTGGCACTGACTCATACGTAATACGTTAGATACAGTATTTGAGGATATAAAATTATCTATTGTCCATTTTTTCCTAATTGGTGCAGGGAACACAGGATCAAGTATATATGGAGGTTAAAGTGACCTTAATTTAACAGACCTTCTTCAATTTCTTCTGTAGACATAACGCAGTTTATACATTTGAACAGGAACCCCTCGATATACCCCCTGCTGTGGAGGCAAGTCATCGTACTCATGTCCTCCATACGGGGAGAAGGCTGAGCCAGCGATGACTTCAGGGAGTCAAACAGGCAGTAGCCTTCCACCTGCTCCCTGGTTCAGTTACCCATGGGAGCAGGTTGGGATACAGAGCCCCGGCCCCCAGAGATGCCAGGCTGCACAAAGTCTTGTCCCGACTTGCAAACTTGCAGTCAAACTGATTCCCACAGTACAGGTCAGGCCTGTTTTCTTTTGTCTAGCCTAGAGCCATGTGCGGTATTAGCAAACTCTCAAGGATTGGGATAACATCAGATTAACTGCAACACCTGAGCCACCTGTATGTACTCCATACTGTATGTGAAAAAGTCTGGTAATGAGGAACGTTCATTCTCAGAGCCAAATTCCTCCAGGTTTAACTTAACTTGATTGATGTTTGTCATCAGACATTACAAAGTATGCAAAAATATTTAACAAATTGTGTAATTGTGTAAGGGGAGAAAGTGGGGAAGAGCCAACGTAAACTGGAGGTTAATATCAGTTGAATCGGAGAAGACAGAGAATGAAGACAAGATCAATGATTTATTACAACAGATGATGTGTGCTGATAAGTCTATTAGAAAGTCTTTGGCGCTTACACTCTTCTGGGAGATTGTAATCAAAGGGTGCTGCCCTGAGCAGGAGCCTGGAATGCGACTGAGCATGTGTGAGCGGTGAAGATGATACAGTAACTGTGGCCAGAGTGTCCAAGAGGATAGTTTTTATGACTGAACTTTGATGCATCACCATTTTAAATCATTTAGTCTTGGTTTTGGTACAGATTTTTGAGTTGACAACATCTACACACGTGGTATCATATCATTTGATTGTGAACATGTCCAATCTTGCATGTGATATAAATCTGTTGCCATGATAAATGAAACAGCCCCAACATACCATATCCTGTCTGGCAGATTGGATGGCGGAAGGCTTTCCAATATTTCAAAATTATTTCATTATATCGCTCTATTCTTACTTGGTGGCTTTGGCTTTTGGAGCATTATGTCTGAAACGCATACATTAAGAACCTTAAAAACCCATTGCATTAGAGTATAGTCCCGCCAGATCGACACACAGCTTGTGTGACAGTGTGGCTGCTTTTCACCGGGCCTGTGGGTATCCAATGGGATAACAAGCCGAGACTGAGAGGAGATCTGGCCCACATTCACGGGCAGTGCAGAGCGACAAAGCAGACCAAGGATTCTCACACATAGTGACGGTGGTTATCGTGAGTGTGAAGGTGAGGCCTACAGAGGAGCACAGTGTGAGGTGTTTTGCAGATCTCCTCTGCTCTGTATAAGTTTTTCATGTCAGGGCCAAGTTGTGCACGGCCGTGTGAATGCCTCTGGGAGAGCAGAAATGAAAACATACTGGAGCTTTATTCAGTCTGTTTTGAATCATGCGAGGGATGGTTTGGCACTCTACGCCCCAGGTAATGACAGACCTCCCGACACGTTGAGCAGCCTCTCTGGGTCCATGCTCTTCAGGCCTGGCTGGACCCAGCTGGGCGGCTGAGTGCAGGTTGCCGAGCAGGCTGTGTTGTCTCAGCCTTCAGCCAGGGATGATAGATGGAGCTGGAAATGCTCCCAGAGAGGGGTAAGCACATGTGTGGCAAGACGTAGCAGGTGGTGTGCGCTGTCTTGACAGCAATTAAATGTACAAATCTTTGATTAAGCTCATGGGAAGGCAGTCATTAGCAACACTGAATCGGCTCTCCCAATCACTCTCATGCACACAGTGTGCCTCTCTCAGCAACACACACACATGTTTGATCCTTAGTAACACTAACACTACTGTATGAGTAGGTCTCATAGTGACCAATACTTCATGGAGATGCTGTTTTGTCTATTTCATAACCCCTTGGGTAAGGTACACATATTTCGTTTAAAATGGGAGCACATGAAGAAGGTCAAAGTGGTTTTTACAGTATATTTCTGTTTAGATTGTCCTTTCTTGAACAAGGAATAAAGAATCATAGGTTCTGACAAAAAAACAGAAGAACACACTCAGAAAACATGCATACCTCCACCATCGCCACTGTCACTAGTTATTACACACAACAACACACACTGTGTGACGTCGCCATGATCACATTGATTGACGTGGTTCTGCCTCATGCGAAATTAAGTAATCCAAATTAAGTAAACCAAATTAAATAATCCAGTTAAGTCTGTGACCTTGGAACTCTGCTCTGACCATTCGGAATCATGAGTTTATCATCAAGTTTTCAGATTTTTTTTCTCTCCATTCTATTTTACCTTATAAATAGCTTTGAACTCATTATTATCCCCTTAAAAAAACATATTTTCTATCTCCCAGACGCAGATATCTTGAGTTTGCTGTGCTGAGATTTTGTTTCATAAACATCCACTTTTTGCTATATATTGTGGAAAGAGGAGAAGAATTAAAAAAAACAAACAGGGATCACATGAACTCCTCCACATAGAAGTCTGGGACTTGTGGCGGTGAGTTTCAAAATTGAAATGTAAAACTTTATTATCATTTATTGAATTGTAAAGTCAACAAAAATTACATCAACATTTCACCACAGAGTCATTGCGAAGTTACTAACAATGGACGATGTGATTTGTGTCCGGATCCTCTGGTTGTGTCTTCCAAATTGGTTTACTTTCAAATACGTTGTTGGGATTCTGGATATTTTGAAGACTTATGTTATGGCCCCTCTGCAACATGCTTGTGTCATAGAAACCACCCACAGATAAACTAACATCACCTTATGGTAAGAATGGCTTGGGTAGAATGTGTTGGGGAAAAAGCAGCATTCGGGCTGATTGGGTCCTATGAAGCTTCCTAAAGAGGTTTAACATATCTAACATCGCCTGTTACCTGCATGAATACATGTGTTTCTGAAAGTTCCCTTGAAATGTATGTGTGAGGTCATTTGAGGTTGTGGCCACATCTGTGAGCTCCCTCTGTAAACATGAAAGCTTCATGGTGTGTCTTCAATCCAATTCCATGTTGGCGGTGGTCCTTGGCCTCAGTAGTCTGCATCGCAGACTTCAGAGGCCCACTTGACTTTAAGAAGAATCAGACATTATTTTTTTTTTTTTTAACTGGCCTCAACTTGCTTCAAATGTCTGCATGTCCAATCAAAGAAATATATATATATATATATGCATACCTCCACCATGCAATTTCCTAGATCTGTTCTTTCTTTACTTTACTTTGACTCTACCAACTGACTAAAACTAGGCAGACAAATAAATAGCGATGAAAACGTAACCTTTTTGACCAAGGTAATGTCAAGGACATTGGTTCTGAAATGTTCTTTTTAGTGCAACTTGGACACATCTTCGGTGATGAACCGGGGAACATATGGTGTGTCTTGTCCTTCATCATCAGATACCTTCAGGGGTGACCAGACCCCAACTTGTGTCCAAATCGTGTGCTGGTCCACCGCCCTTCCCTTCTGACCCACAGTCTGAGTGACAGCTTTTCAGTAGGATCTACGAGGTTTTTGGTGATATCTGAGTATTTTCTCCTTCTAGGCTCTGGATGAAGTCTAGAATTGTGGAAGTTAAAACCCCTTAGTGCCCACACACAAGTCCATTATAAAATGCAATATGATGCCCAGCCCTACATGAAATGTATAATTTTGTTCTCTGATGCCAGTGCAGTCAAAAACTGTAGTTTTAATGGGGACAAAAATGTCAATGGGGACATTTTTTTCCTTAACGTGCTTTGAAGAACAATTTTGTGTACACTGTGAATTATCACTGCCAGAATTATAAAATAAATAAATTAAAAAAATGTCCCCTGAAGTAAAATGTCCCACATGTTGCAGCACCTGTGGTACCATGGGTTCTAAAGAGTTACTTCAATTGGCTCAGTCTTATTTGTGCCTTTGGCTAAAACTTAATGCAACACATATGAAAACCAAGTCCAATTATACTGAAACTCTTCTGGAGTCTGACCCTCATACAGATGTCCCCAGTTTAATCTATGCTGAAGACACTGAATTGTTAATGAGAAACCAAACTTCAAGAATGACAAAGTCTTTGAGTCTGCCTTAATTTAAAAAAATGAAAAGTACGGTCAGTAGTGCTGTTTACTGAGAAAGACGTGTACCAATAAAACGGTCTCTCTACTGAGGTAAAGGAGTCACCTTTACGCAGCGTCTATCACACAACTTACAAGTCTCTTTAGAGTGGTTGCCGTCTTCCTGTGGGACTCCGAGTGGTAATTGCCATCATCCCACCAGCTCACTAATGAGGCTGAGGTCATTCCCCTGTTATGCCCTGGTTGCCCAAGGTTGGGACATATCCCACTGGCTTTTTCCCATAATCATATCGTCTGTCAAACAGCGGAATGTGCACAGGTCTACACCTGACTAACCTCCGGTGAATTAAATCGCCTCTCGATTGTCACAAAGGGTTACTGCACATAAATCGCATTTCAGAGCAAAGTAAAGAATTTAAAACATCAACTCAATATGTCCTATTTAAGATAAATATTGTATTTTTGAGAGCAAATATTCAACCTGACTCTCTTAAGAATATTGTGGAAGGATTTTTGTTTTACTTAAAGTGAACTGTTTCGTTTTTAAAGATGATTAAACGTTTTACTTAGAAGGGGTAAGGTATATATTCATTTTAAAATCTTGAATGTCTCATTCTAGGACAGACCTTTTCATCTTCCACGGGTGTTGAATGTGCTACTCTGCTCCTTTCATGGGAATCTGTCACCGTGGAGATGTGTAGGCGCTCCCTCTCAACTAGAGCCAAGGGAGAAAAACACTTCATCCCGCCGGACCAAATTTCTACCCAGAATTACACCTGTTGACTATTCATGATGAGATCATCAGAATCGTGGAGCTTAAAGTGACACTGTTAGCATGAACTGCATTAATGTGGTGCTTTCCCTCATCTGTACCTTACAACATGTAACAATTGGTCATTCATTTCAGGCTGCCGTAGAAGATGTTCAAAAGCTCACAAGCTCTTTCTAGCTCGACTTTCAATGTTGTTTAATTTCCTTTTGCTGCTTCACCTGCCTCTAATATGGAGCAAATTTGGAGTCACAATTCGTCGTAGATAAATTAATGACCCTTGTGACTGAACCTGTCGATAATATGAGCGAGTGGCAGCGTATATGATGAAGAGTGAGGGGCCAAAGATGAAGCAGCCCAAGTCAAAGTGGCCACAGAGGAGGAGGCGTTAACCCTGGCTACTGAAAAAGTCCGATTCTAAAGGACGTGAGGACTTACTAAACATAATTATGTAACCTGATACAACCAAAAAAAAGCCCTATAGTTTATCTAAAAACATGCGTTACCAAAAAATCGGTCTAATCTAATTCAAACAGACTGTTTTCAATGAAACGCAATGAAATACTTCATTGTGACATAATAATGTGATGTCATTTTAATTAGATTTGTTACTGTTAAAAAACATGCTTGACCAAACAATTTGTCATTGTAGGGTCAATGTAGTGTTTGAAGTGATCAAATTAAAGACCCCAAAGATATAAATATGCAAAGAAATAATGTTTTAATAGCTTTTGTGTATTTACTGAGGAAATTGAATGTTTTTTTAAGCACAAAATGAAGCAAATTTTCCAGTCACTCTGTGGTCTATATTATATAAATGTTGTGGAGTGAATTAAGTGTTGATGTACAGAGTAATATTATTTAGCTGAGTATCTTTTCCTACATGATGGAACCAGGCCTGCGTTGTAGGAGTTGAACTAAAAAACTCCCTTTATAATGATGAAGGATGATGACAGCTAAAATACTTTAACATGGTCATTCTTAACTATAAAACAAACTCCTTTAGCCTTCATCAGGGAGTTGAACAGATATCATGGAAAAGCTGTGACCTTTTACATTTGTGTTTATTGATGGGAATATTCCACCTGTATAAAGGGGTGTGGCCTGGAGTGGGAGTAGACACACAAATATCCTCTAGCAGATGGAACTTTGGCCCGAAAACACTAATTGAGAAAAGAGCAGCATATGCAACATAAAATATGATAGCTATTACAAACGATGGGGTTTTACTGGGATAAATAAATCCTCATTAGACCTGGGTGTTAAGTATGCTGTAATTTATAGATAGAAAAGTCTTCTCTTTGGTTCAGCTTCTCTTTGTTTGCCAACACTAGACTTGTAAAGTGGCTGGGTTACTATTTCCAAGACTTTTGATTCAATAAAATAAGGATTAGTTTAGTACTTGAGCGTGCAAAAACAGGGTAAAGATGACGCCAAAAGGTCGTCGATGTTCTTTCTGAATAGCCTGCTAACTTCACACGTAGTGGTTCACCTAGTAATTAAATTATCGTCAATCAAATTTGCTGAAACTACCATCTGAAGAGGTTTTGGATGTTGTTTCATGTTGGATGAAGTCAGGACTGGAGACACACCAAACCACTTTTACCAGAGTTTATTTGCCTTAATATTTCTTATTATTACTGGTCTTCTGCTGGTGGTGTATTATGTGTGAGGTGAAATGAATGGAAATTTTTTTTTCTATAAAGTTTTAACTGGCAGAAATTATTATAGCTCTTAGTCGCACATGCCAGGGAACCTTGGAGTTTCATAACAGCTTGCTCTGACCATCTAGAGGTGCTGTTGGATTGTGGCTCCTCCTTTGGGGATGAAGATTTGTCTTTGAATATCCGTCTGTTGTTTAAAATAAAGGATTGGCATTAAAGAATAACAGTAACTATTTTCCTTACACAACATTTGAGCTGCATTCGGGAATCGCAGAAGTTGTTCCGTACTCCAAAAAGAGACGGCTGTTTAAGGTTGATCCACAATCTTCTGAAAAGAACATGATGGCACCAGGGCTCCGTCTGAACAGATTGTCCTTATGTAGAAAATTCCACATGCAGTGTTCCAGACATGTATAAAGATACTATTATTCTATTGAATATTATAAAGTCAACCAAATGATTGAAATTATGACATTTTTATGTTGGGTAATTTTTTCATTTCATTGATAATTTTCTGGGTCTTTTTTCATTAACTCTTGCAAGGAAGTCATGTTTTGGTTTTTATCAGAATAACAATATTAGTGATGATAATAATACGTTATCCTGATTTCCATGTCGCCTGGTGAACCCATTGTAATGTGGAGAAGGCTTGAGAAGATGTGACGGGCAGGTACAAAACAGAGATGTCAAAGATCAAACACGCAATAAAACTGATAGTGAATTTCTCTCCTGTGAACATTTAGTTTATTCAGTGGAGTATTTTTGACACAACGGTGGTTGTGCTTGCAGAGCTGCGTAACACAGAGGAGTGGACTCTTGCTCTGCTCAGAGTTCTCCTTTGGTTTCCCTTGTTTTCCTGCTCCTCTTGTCTTCTGAGAATACGCTGGCTGGCCTAATCACAGGAACTGACAGAGGCTGGAGGTGCATGCCTTTGCACATGGCAGCACAAATTAAAATGTCTCCTGCCGCCCGCCTCTCTAATTCCCTGGCACTATGCCCTGGCCTGTCCCACGAATTACAACTAGACTTCTCCATATGGTGCAGCCGGCATGGTGCAGGTCAGTTTATTGACATGAGCTCCTCCCTGAACTCTCTAAGTCAATAACTGAATGGCTCAGAACACACACTCCTGGCCATCCATAGAGCGCTAACTCCCTTATCTGCAGAAGGGCCTATACCTCAACATTATACACAGAAGGAGTCAAGACATTATCAAATCACGGACCATTGATTGCTGTATTGAGGGGTTCGATGACAGGGATCTCTTGGTTATCTCAAAGGTTATAACAAAAGAATAAGATAAGGCCATTTTCAATATCATAATCTGAATTTTATTTCAGTGTATATAGTTGGTTAAAAAGGTCAGCCTTTACCAGATGTTTTTTTTTTTTTTTTTTTACCATTTAAATGTGTATCTATACAATACTAATAATAAATATAAGATGTTAATAGCTGTGTTATACATTTAACAAAAAAAACTGTCACTAGCTTTATAAGAGTTTTATCTTTTGTTTGCAAAACCAATGATCAAATCAAATGACTCTCCACTGCATAAAGTTATGTACCTGGGTGTTGCAAATTGGATTATCTGACTGAAAAGAGAAAAAAAGAGAGAATTTTGCCGAAGTTTCCAATACTAAAAAAACAATAAGACACTGTATTTACACGTTTACATACAAATAAAACCAAAAACAGAAGATAAGTCAAGATGATGCTAGGAACAGTGAAGGGAGGTAAATAACATTTGATGTGAAAGGATTGGTAACTTGAGCTCAAATTCAAGGGTGTCAAAAGATGAGAATGAAAGTACATACCAAAAATCTGAAAGAAGAGTGTTTGCTTTCCAGTTTCTTTGGTTTGTTCCCTGCTGGATATATGACTGGCTGATTTGGTTTCTTCCATTGTACTTGTAATAGCAAACGGACACCATGTTCCAGCTGTGACCCCTGAATGCCGCCGACACAGACATGCTGAAATGTTCTTCTTGTTATGAGCTTGTATTCTTGAAGCAGCTAGTTAAATTCATAATATGTATTAATATGTAAATTCAGTGTGCTGGAGTGGGGATATCCTCAACATCCACAACAAGCCGTTAATGACGTTCTTGATTCTTTAGGTAGAAGTCAAATCTCTGACTGTGACAGAAATGACACTATGAAGAAATGATCTTGCAGCTGGATCATGGAGGCGGACTGCATCCACCTGCAACTCAGCGCCAGATTTTACAAACACATATGCTTCTCTGTTAGGATCAGCGAACGGTGTTTGTCAGCCACACTGAGTGTTGTTGATTGTGTTGTTTTGAAATGTCCTACTGATGCTTGGTCCTCACCTACACGTACCCTGGATGCACATTATTAGGCCAGGGATCAGGTAACCGAGATGTTCCTGGATAAAACGTAAACAAGCGTGGAACACCTTCTGACACGCATGAGTAAAAGGGACACAGAATACACTTATGAATAATTTCATCACTTGATGAATGATCCAATGCTGCAGCCGTTCCCTTTCCCCATAGCCTGCTGTTAATGAGTAACAATTTAAAACTCATGACTTATGACAGTGTGAAGCCCGCTGGTAACAAACACTAATATGCATGTTATTTAGCCAAATAACAATGTCATCCTGATGACAATTAGCTCCACAAGGGGCTATTTTCAGCAGCTCAAATACCCCATTCAGCATTTAGTTAGGATTCAGATTACTGAATAAAGCAGAAGGACAGTCTTTGGAGTTTTATAGGTATTATTTAACCAAGAAAAATTAATGCTTTCGTTCCAAAACCATAAGTGACTGCACCATGAGCCACAACTCAGCAGCTCCACAGTCATCGAGTCCCATTGTGTTTAAAGTCTTATCTGGCTTTAGTTCGTCGCAGCAAAATACACTAATAGAAAATTAGATTTATCTCTGTTTTGATTTTGGGAGAGAGTGCATACCATAATTCAGCAGGGCGTTCTATCATTGCTCTATCGAAAGAGTACTAACACTGCGTTGTTACAGTGTGGACAGCAAACTGCACAAAAGCAGATAAAAAAAACCCTCCAGAGAGCGAAAAAAACATCACTGAAAACAATTGGGGTCACTCTGCCAACACTGGAGGACATCTTCGGATCCCGCTGCCTTAACAGGGCCAGCAGTATCCGCCATCTTTTCTCTGTGCTGGCATTTGGAAGACGCAACAGAATTCTAAAAACTTGCACTTCCAGACTTGAGAACAGGATCTACCCAACAACCATCACAAAATTGACCAAACATTGCCCCTCTGCTGCCCCCGCCCCAGCAACCTCCTTAACCTCATACTATTCAACATGGCCCGTCTCATCTTATAACATAATCTGCAATATTTTTTTACCATATTACTTCATATAATGTACTTTACTAAGCTGCCTTGTGCACGATGTTTGACACTAGTAATATTACGCTGGTGCTTCACTGCCCCTCTGTCCTTTTTTTGATGCTGTTTTTATTATGTATTAGGAATGTGTATGGAGGAATGTGCACATGACTGCTTAATGAGAGATAATGTATCATTTTTTTTAAGCACCACACAAGCGAATTTCGTTGAACAACATTGTCAATAAAGTTATTCTATACTATTCATACATGTTACGGGGAATTGTCAAAGTTCTTTGCATTTGTGCTCACATTTACTGAACTTCGATAATTCCACAGAATTATTTATTAATTAATTATTTACTTATTTTCAACAGAAAAAAGTCATGTCATCACTGTTTCATTTGTTTAACCCAATTATATTGCTATATTGCTATATATAAGCTTATGTTGAATTTGCTAAACACAAGTAATCAATCTGAAAATGTTTACTACTACTTTGATGCAATTAAATTCCCTTGTTTTTATATATTAGATTTTTTCAACTGAAAAAAGGCATATCATGTAAACAAAATCCATGTTTGTTTTATTAACATAATTAGGTTGCATGAACTAAACACAATTATGTTAACATTTATCTTGACTTTACCAAACAAAATTATGTATTTCCAAAACCTATAAATATAATATAACATAATGAAACACCCTTGTTTTATTTTCAAAGATGCAACTTTTTAGTCCTTTCAACAAAATATTGTCAAGTAATGTTAAGCTACAGCACGTCTTAATTCTGAAATATATCTGTTATGAAAATACTGGGTTATTTATAGGAGTGCAGTACTCTAATTTGAAGTAAAAAAATCTCCCCCTCATGGATTGTAATGACCCTCTTTCTGCCTGACTAACTTTTATTCTCTATTTACACCTTAATTCCCCATAACCTGCGGTGACTGTTTTTTCTTTCATTTAGTAGTATTGAGCTATTTAATACTACACGCAAAGCCATACGCTCTGTGTTTAGACAAAAATTCTACACAAATAAACATGCCGCACCTCTCTCCCGCTTTCTTCTCTATATTGATGTTTATTTTGTCCAAACCTGGTACTTTTTTCCTCTCCTCTCTCCTTCTTTCCCTCTTTGGCTGCTTGTAATTTCACCATGGAGACGTCAGCGGTCACATCCTGTATGCCTCTCAAGAAGACCTTGTTTATCCTTCAGAGTGCCGGTTTGTGAGTCTTACTATCATTTTGAAGGAAATACCATGAGTCACCTGCCGGTTGCAGCCAACCGCAAACCCGAGTTGGGTGGAGAGGATGATTTTTCATATAAATGATGGAACATGGCTGTGAGAGAGGCATTTGCAAGCCAGGCTGAGTGAACAGCCACAAATAGACTCCCTTTGCATGAAGTAACAGCTTTGGGCAATACAAAGGCAAACTGTAGTAACCATCGCCTGTGGTGGAGACGGGGAAAAGGGCCCCTATTTAGGTGTGTTGAGATAGTAACTAGGTATAACTAGGCTGTCGAATCAGTCCATCAAGCATCAGAAGAGACATTTTCAACAAGTCTTGAGTACTGAAATGTTCTAAAATACTCTCCTCCTCTTAACAGCTGAGCGTTTAAAAGTATGACAGAAAACCTTAATGGACCCACAGGAACCTGTGGCCTTGAAACACTTCTTCAGGAGTGGACAGAAAACTCACAGACTCTCCTCTGTCTTGCTCCATTTCCCAAGACTGCTTACATCACATGACATAAATGGTGCGCTTAGGGTTATAAAGTATCGTGCTGCCATGAATTATACTAAAATAAAGTCAGAGGTGGTGGAGGAGGGCGCTTAGAAGGAGAACACTGTGACAGAACAAAGGCTGCATAGGGCAAAGACTGATGTGGAATGTAACTAACCTGGAAGAGAAAGTCATATGGGGCTAATCGGTTCCAGCAAAGCATAAATTAAGAGAGGTCGTAACAGACATGGTCACCAGCATGGTCAGAAACAGTAAAGATAAAAAGAGAGCGAGAGAGTCAGATCAGTAAGTGTTTGCTATGCCTGTTGGGTGTCTTATCAGTGTAGCTGGAGAGGTCACGTCGGGACATTAATCACACGCCCAGACTCAGCTGTCTCTTATCAACTTACACAACAGTTCAACTACATCTGTTTCTCTTTGACTCTCTCGGCCTCGTCTCACTCCTGAAGTTTGTTCACAGTGAAGTTTGTTGGCTCGAACTTTTCACTGCTCCAGGTTCATGCCATGGAGCGCAATGGAGAACAACTGATTATCCGAAGAATGCCGTGCATTTATTTTCTCTGGGACAGGGTTGAGTGAACGGTGAGGTACACAATGGGGTACCACTCCTTAAACTGCACAATTAACAAGGGGGGGACGATCACAGTCCCCTGCTGTACAACGTGTTTCAGTGCATCTGCTTTCTGACGGTCTGATCAGAGCCTCACCTCAGAAAGTCATAAGGTGCTTGAATTGCCAACAAATGCATTTCAAAATAAATGTAAGCAACTTGAATATTTGCAATTCAGTGCTGCAGTTTCTGCAGAGGTAACAGCATGGAGACACACTGTGATTGTTCTCTTGCTATTAGCTAATGAGTGCTTTTGTGACTTACTTTCATCAGAAAATTTGTGTAATAATCCTTTTTTTTTTCATTTCCCCTCTCGGGTTACGTAATCACCCGCCCAATACATGATCAATTGTTTTTTTTTTGAATGATTTTATCCAGAACTTTCAGAATAAATATTTACAAACAATTAAACGCTCATCAACTCAGCAAAATGTCAAGCAAAACAAGCAAAGCCAAACAATAACTAATGAGATAAACATGGCAGAAACAACACAACCGTCACACAAACACACAGACTCAGCATCTGCACCTTGCCATCACTCTCCCATCCAATCTACCTCCCTCATCTTATTTCAATCAGAACCTCAACCCAACCGTTTCCCTAATTATTGTCCCTCAAACAAGGTCCATCAATGAAGGAAACAAAATGTTTCGTTATTTTCCACATTTTATGCCCTCAAATATTGCCTGATTTCTCCCCATACATTTCATAGTGGAACAATTTGTGTTTTCACTGTCAATGGTCTTTACTTTAGACAGATAAAAATACATTTCTTCTTTCAAGTGTAAAAGGGATGGACCACTAATGGTTTTCCAGTGCTTCAAAGGAAGTGCTTTCTGGTATGAATCTGGAGAAAAAGGGTAATCCAGTTTCGTAGGCATCTCACAGTTTCCTGTAACAAATCCTGAAATATACAATTTCAATACATCATCAAAATTTGTCACGCATTCACCTCTCCCCGTGTCACTACGTCAGTGTCTCACCGTCAGTGTCACTACGTCAGTGTCTCAACATCAGTGTTACTACGTCAGTGTCTCAACATCAGTGTCTCAACGTCAGTGTCACTACGTCAGTGTCTCAACATCAGTGTTACTACGTCAGTGTCTCCCCGTCAGTGTCACTACGTCAGTGTCTCAACATCAGTGTTACTACGTCAGTGTCTCAACGTCAGTGTCTCAACGTCAGTGTCTCAACGTCAGTGTCTCAACGTCAGTGTCTCAACGTCAGTGTCTCAACGTCAGTGTCACTACGTCAGTGTCTCAACATCAGTGTTACTACGTCAGTGTCTCAACATCAGTGTCTAACTCAATCCATTTTTCAATTACTGGTGATACATTTAGTGACGTGTGATGGTGTGTGAGACTAACAGACTAGCTGACAGCAGTTTCTAATGAGAAGGCTCCAGAATCGTTGTGACCTAATCATCCAGAGGTAGCAGAGCAGCGAAGACAGCAGTAAGACGAAGAAAATGCAGCCACTTGTTGAAGGGTGTGGAGAATTTTATTTGCTTGAAAAATCAACACAACTAAGAAACGCAAGTGATGACGAAATGAGCAAAAGTGTCACAGTAATACTTGCCGCTGCTTGCACAGGAGCAACCGGTGGAGATCTGGGGGCGATGACACAGTGACAACGTTCAGGGGAAATTATGGGGAAATAAAATAGACCTAATCAACATATATCTGACATTATTTTTGAAATACTGACCTTTGTCAGGGATATACAATGTTAATTAATTAAGTTTGGTAAAGCATGTTTTTAGAAAACTATTTAACCCTCATAAGACTTTTATTTAGGTCCTATGTAGTTACATAATTGCACAATACAGGAGGGGGCTGAGGTGAGATTGCCCAGAAAACGGAACTCAATTATGGGCAATCCCTCACAGCCACTCCATGCCCTGGAGGTGCTGCCATGTTGGCCAGGTCAAACATACATACCATCTGCATATTATAGATACTGGACAGTGGATTTAACACAAACTATTTGCACAAAATGTTATTTTTTCACAACGTCATTGCACACCTCTTCATTTCTTCATTTTTTACATCCTGCAATTTCCCATTTAACATTGCACACGGTAGGTTTTGTATTTTAGTTATACTTTTGCAATTTTGCACACTGCACATTGTAGTTATTTAATATCTGTTGTTATATATTTTTATTGGTCGTCCGTAACCGTAACCCCACTTATCATTCATCTCAATAGCAATGCATTTACTTTTCCTATCTATCTAATTCTGTTTAAAGTCCTCACATGTTTTAACATGCCCCAAAAAGTCCTACTTATCAAAAAGGACTTTCTCTATAGCCATGTTTAATGGAGACATGACCTGCGGTGTTCCCCAGAGCTCCGTCCTTGGCCCCTTACTGTTTAGCATATAAATGCTGCCACTGGTTGATATTGTTATTTAACAATTTCAGTCAAGTACACACATTTTTTAATAATAAGTAGTCACTCAAAATGCGCTCAATCAGACAGTTGACAGGTTTTAAGGTGCTGTGGTTTCACCAGAATTGCACACAGAGGCAGGTGGTAATTGGGATAAATAAAAGCATGAGGGCTTACTGGAGTGGCACTTCAACCAAGAACACTACGATTAACAAGAAGGATAGTGAAATCAACCACAAGTGTTTATTAAATGGTAACTGAAACGTCACTTTGAACCAGTTGGAGAAACCAGAATAGCCCTCCGGGATCTGGAGGGGATGAGCAATGATGACATGAGGGCAAACTATAAGGGCTTGGACCTATCAAAGGGATACTTGAGAGATCTGATGATATGCTTCATACTATACTATGGGGCACCTAAGAAGGGAACTAAGGCTGACCAGAGGGATGCTGGGGTTACTAGAAGGTTACATTAGCCAATCAGGGGGTAATAAGGGCAAACCATAGGGCGGGTGTGCATATAAGGAGGTGCACTTTTCCCTTCCACATGGGTTCTTGGGTCAACTAGAGAGGTATTTTGGCTAAACAGAAGAAACAATTGAATTGAATGAGTTGTTATTTTGAGTTGTGAATTTGGAGGGAGAAATTAAGCATGGAATATGGAGCTACGGAGCTATGTGTATCCTTCCATCTGCAAATTAAGCCTTAAGTTTTGTTCTGTGCAATGGTTCCAGCAAAAGCGCTGGCCAATCATCAAGCCATAAAGTAAAAAAAATAAAGTTAATTTTTTAAAGTATAAATTTACAGTTATAATAAGTAAAAATGTATTAGATAAACTCACTGATAAGTTCTTTTTTTTTCACTTGGATGTGCAGAGGGAGGCCCAGCTCAGCTGATGCTGGTGTCTCCCCTTGGGTTCTGTCATCCACACTGGCACTTCACTAGATACAGGCTCAATTGTCTGGTGTCCTTTGGGTCCAAAGTCTCCCAGAGACTCATTTGTGTCGCCCACAGAGCCTAGAGACACAACCACACACAAACACACAAACACATAATCTTTCTCTGCAGAAGGTAAGTACATAGAATCATTCTCCAAAACTTAATTTTACCTTTTCCTCTTCACACTGTTAATTATTAAAAAGAGTCACTTTGAAATTGTTTTCAAATCCATCTGTAGGAAGGTCCTCAATCTAAACTGAACCAGAACATTTTGGGTTTGATCCAGTTTGGGCACGTCTAATTATTAATTTCCTCCCCTTCTCCCAGAAGTGTACAAATTGACTGAACAGTATTTGGAACAAACTCTTTTCACAGTTACCAAGGATTTGCATGACTGCAGCTTTTTTGTAATATTTAGAGATGCTGCTCTTAGTTTCAGGAATGTCCTTAGAGCGAGACACTTCAATGCACCAGGAAGATTGGAGGACAGATTCAAATATAGGTTGTGCTATTCTGATTCAGAGTTTTTATAAGTTTCCAACAGTGATTCAACATTCCCACTGAGAGAATAACGAAACAATAATACAAATTTAAGAAATCCTTGGCTTGATCTTTCCTATATCAGAAGGATGCAACTTATTTTCTTAAACGCCTCGTTTTCAAGTCTTAAATATGGGCACAAGGTAGAGCATGAGAGTAGAGGAGAAATGGGAAAAATAGAAATTGCAGCAAGGAAAGTGAACTCAGTGACATTTTCCTGTGTCCCCACTCTGTATATGTGTCCTGACTTGGCCCAACTGTCTCACCGCATTTGCCTCCTCGCACTCAGGGGAACATAAGGATCGCATATGCCTTTGGCAGAAATCCACACCCACATTCCTCAGCTCTATGCTCACAAGCGTCCTCCCTGCCCCCTCTCCTACTCCCTCCCACTTCTTACTGACACCAAAACCTTGGCCCACTTTGCTGTGCTCTGTGAAGAAATGCAAACACTAAGAGTTTATTCCCGAACACAAGGAGGGGTGAAAACACACTCTGTTTTTCATGAGGATTGTGTAGGTTCTCCTAGTACTACAGTATCTACTGTTTCTGAAGCACCATGTGAACAAGGGAGAGGAGAGAAAATGGTGATGTAAGGAAAGCAGTGGAGCTACGTAACAAGTCTAGACTGCATGTTGTGAAGGACATTTCTCCGTCATGGCTATTTTACAAGACTAGTCCCCAGCGGCCTGCAAGTTATGGGTTATCTTCTACTTACAACTTAAAATCAAAGGCACTGGGGCCAGAGACACTGTGCAAGTTTGCGGTCTGGGGTTATTGAGTTCAGTGGTAGGGGGTGCATGGTGCGGAATGTGGCTGCAAGGAAAAGCCAGGAAGAATCATTATAGTGAAGAAGTGAGACGCCACAATTGGGACTGAAACATATAAGTGGAGAATTTTTGAATATTTTTAAAAACAAGCCTCTGCACATGCCTGAAATCCACTGCTGTGGAATCCTTTACCCTCATCTGACAGTGTGGACTTTCAAGTTTTTTGAAGTACTGGAAAATAAAGACCAAGGGTTAATAAAGACCAAGGGTTAATAACTAGCTATTTATGATGACTTTTGCCATATATGCTGCTTTGTTCTTTTTATGCTTTTTTTCCCTTCCCACTACACTTTGCTTCTGCAGCTTTACATATATCTTATCAAGCATTGGGTGTCCTGTGAGACAACAACAATCACTTTGACCTGTACGATTGTATTGCCTTTTTTCTATCTAATACTGCGAACAGTGGAACAATGAGAACAAATTTTAGTCTTTTCGTGTACAATATTCTTAGATAAGCTACTGGCTGCTCAGCTCATACATTAAAGAAATTCACAAGCTTATGATTCCTCTTGGCGTTACTTCACTATCGTGACTATTTGCACATCAGCCATAACAATATAACAGGAGAAGACAAAACCACATTATATTATTTTGTTACAATGGCACCTGTCAGTTATATATATTAGTTTTAGGCAGTTTTTTGTCTATAATGTAGACAAGCATAAGAATCTAAGCGATTATGGTAGGGTCATTTTGTGATGGCAAAACGACTTAAACGGAGAAGCTCAAAAAATGCAGGTCTTGCTATACGTTCCTGGTCCGCAGCACCTAACAAAGTGGTTTAAGACAACTGGTGAACGGGTGACTAGGTCATGGGTGTTCAAAGCTCACTGATGCGCATTAGAAGGAAAAGCTAGCCGGTGTTGTCTGATCCTACTCTAGAAAAAGTTAATAAATATTCAGATGACCGAATAAACAGTGCATGGTCGAGTTTGGCAGCAAGAGGGGGATCTACACAGTATAAGACAAGTGGTTTTAATATTATGGCTGACTGGTGTCATAGAAGGAATAGGTGTGTCATTCAAGTTCATCTCCTCTTACGTCAATGCTGAGAAACAAGTTACTAGATTACCTGAATGTCACAAAACAATGGGAGTTCCGTACTTCACTTGTTTGCTTTCTGGTCTTCTTCAGAAAATGGTGACAGACTGCACTTAACATCGACTCTGAGCTGCTAGCATCATCTTCCATCTGCAATATCTTCTTTACAGCTGAATGACCAATATGACACATCTTTAACATAGAAGTACATTTATTCAGGTCTTAATACATTATTATTGAACAAGTTACACATTCTTATTGATTGCAAATTACACAGCACAAGTCCAATTTAGTCCTGTATATAAGTTAAGTGTAACAGATTTTTATTTTAAAATATGCAATAGGAACTCTTCCTCTTGTCATGAGGAGCACTTTGTTATAAAATGTAAGTAAAAGTGCAATATCATCCAACTCGTAAAATTATAAAATTGGTCCAGAATCTGCACTCAGAGCAGAGTAAATATTGTGTTGTTTTTATTTAAAAAAAATGTAGAACCTCTTTATCTTTTTTTCATAATATACTTTTTGATGCTATTTTCTAAAATCTGTAGCTAAATACAAGAAATACGACAATGTCAGGTTACAAAAGCTTAGCAATATTAATCACACCTATTTTCTAAATAAACTTCATTTATTTCCCAATATAACTATCTGGAACATAGAGTTTTGACAACAACAACAACCATAATATCTCACAGCGCTATGTTACAATAAAATATCTCTGACTCTGTCATAAGTTCAAAGGAAAAGGGAAATATAACAACAGCAACATACAATGAAGGATTACAATGCATAGATTCAATCATTTAAACATGTAGAGATATAATTTACTTAGTACAGCTCATTTACCTTTAGAGTGAACCCCGTGACACTGACTACTTGGATTCATTACTATTTATCCTGACTTGAGTGACCGGCACAAATATATTCAAACCTAAACATATCACATAATAAGATACAATTGCAATGCAAATGCAAATCAAGACGTAAATTTGGCTGTAGTACACTCTGGTGTGTTTGGATAAGATAAAATGCAAAAACCTAGCAAAAAAGCCAAACAGTAGCTTCTTTAGTCTACTGTTTGGCTTTTTTTGAAATGTAAAGAATTTAATTTTACTGCCTTGCGCCCCGGCTTTCTTAAAATCTAGGTCAGCGGTGTCAGATTATGTGCCAATACTTAACTGGAGTATGTGACTTTTCATTTCAACCACAAAACTAGAGCTTTTTAGCTCAATAGTAGTGTGAGGTTAATGAAAGCTGCACAGTCCGAGGCCTCAGATAACAAAAGTTAGACACCCGGTCACATGTGTGGCGTCTGCATAATCCTACAATTAAAAAAATAAATCATATTGAATAATTGAAGTTTGTGATCCCTAAGCCAGCGAACCAGTCGACATCATGAGAAGCAGTAATGTTTAAGGACATCATCCCCTGAAAGGCAGCAACGAACTTGCACACACTTTTTGCAGACTAGTTCATCGTTAGTACAGCATTAAACGAGAAAAGAGAAAGCGGGACGATGCAGATATACAAGCTCGATAAGATACTTAACACTTAGTGGCACTTTTGATTGGGCAACTTGAAAAAAATCAATGAAAATAAACTTGTCATTGAAAAGAATATTGGAGCATGTCACATGTTTAAAAAGCTTTAAAAGACAGATGGGTGGAGGTAGAAGGGGTAGAGTGAACGTGGAGTAAGAGCAATGAAGCTGACAGCATCAACAGGCTGGTCAGGAGAACAAGAAATCACACTGTACTAATTTAAAATCAGTTACATCGACCTTTTGAGATAAAGAAAATAAACGGTTCTGAATCCCATCAGGGTAGGCTGGTTACTCACAGTGTCGTGAATGACAATACCCAGCATGTCTTGGACTCACTTAAAATATCTTAACATTCTTAGCACTGCGAACGGTCCAATAAACCTTAAGATGAACATGTTACTGTCACTCCTTTATCCTTGACATTGAGTGAAAAGTGAAAGCAGCGGACTGAAAGTAAAGAATTGGCTGTATTCTTCTTCAAGACTGCTGGATTTGAGTATCTTCTGGACCGTAGACATTAACATTATAAAAGACAGTGCCACTTTACAATAAGGGTACCTTTATAAAGGATTTATAAATGGTTAATAATTAGTTTACAAGTTATTATTTAAGGGTTATAAACAGTTTAGAATTTAGAATTATACTTAGAATTTTTTTTCAATGTGGGTCAGTATTTGGCAATATCAAGTTAGCAGCACAGTTAAGTGTGCTCACTATTTGACAAGCATCAGGTCTCCTACACACTTATATTTCATGAGTTACAGCAGCTTATTACTGATTTGTAAAGTGTTTACAACTTATTTAGTAAACTACGTAGAAGCCATTTATAAATCCTTAATAAGGGGGGTCTGGTTGTAAAGTGGTACCTAGAAGACTCCAAGCCTGCAGCTGCTTTCTACTTATTTAGGCACAATAAATAGGCCCCTGTGGTATAAAAGTTCAGAGTGACCGGCGACTCAGAACAATTCTGATGATACGCACGAGCATAAATCTATGTTAACCACAAATAATTTAGTTCTTTCAAATATATACTTAATCTAGCGAATGTCCACTAACTCATTTCAATATACATTCTTAAAATATGTACAAGAAATCCAAAAGTCTATTACTTTTTCTTTTTACATCTTGATTGAGAAAACCCCTCAAGAAAAGTTAGGATCGGTCAACTCCACTAGTGTTCCAAGAACGGGATCCAGTTTTCTCTCTGAGTTTGAGTGTGCTGCCATAATTTCTGCTTTGTAAACACTATTTACAGTTGTAGAAAATACACTACCTGACCTGCTTTTACAAACTGGATGATCATTATGTACATTCAGACAATAATAATAAAGTGAGTTATTTATGTAACAACATCCGATAATCCCTTGAGACGTTTCTCACATCATGTCAGTCCACAGATCCATCAGCCAGATTACCTTCATTATTCTCATCCGTAGTGGCAATCACTTATCACTACACTGTTATGTTGTGGAGACAGTAAACACCATGATATGAGTTTGAGTACTTCTACAGATTAAGCTGCTGTTATCTGTGACCTTGATGGGTAAACCAGAGTGTTTCAGATTGGCTCTTCTGTTAAGGCAAAAATGTTTGGCACTTAGTTTGTACAGGATATTTTAATATTTCAAAAATAATTCTGATTTCATCTTCACCAGCTAAGGGACACTGATGGAGACGGGTCTTCAGCAGATCACATCATCAATGTTATTTTTGAAACACAAATGTCGATGGTACAGAGACAGAGGTATATATATATACAATATATATATATATCTATATATATAAACAACCTCTTTGTTTCAAATTAATTTTGTCTTTTACCAAACAGCAAAGAGCAGCGAAAACAGTTAAACAGAACCTCTCTTGCTCTGCAGGCACTACCCTGACACCCAGCTGTGTGTGGTGGTCTTCACTCCGTGGGGGAAACCTTGTTGGGTCACCATTGGTTCGAAGTTGAAGTCCAGGGAGTCCCCATCCATCAGAGTGTCATGGAGGACTGACTCCATGTCAAACTCAAACTTCTCGATTGACATGTCGTCCAGGTCGCTGGGCAGCTTCTCCGGGTGTGAGGGCTGTGCCATACCTGGCCGGCCATATCCGTTGGTGTTGAGAGGACAGAAGCTAGCGGGCATGCAGCCCCCGCTGAGGTGGTTGGGGAGGCCATAGGACATCTGCATGGGACCTTTGGCTGCAGGTAAACGTGTGGTACTTCCACTGTGGCCCAAAGGCATGAGCAAGTGGCCATTCATAGCGGGCGGTGTGGCTGGGGCTTGGCCGTGCACATTGTGGGGGTGGGGGTGGGAGAGACCATGCGGGTGACTGTTCCCTCCTCCCATCAGTTTGGCTGCATGCTGGCTGCTGCTGTAGGGTGGCAGCATGCAGCCGCCACTGGACTGAGACACTACCGTGTCAACTGACGGCATGAGCTCTCCATGTTGATCAGTATCTGTCGTCAGCAGCTCCTTTAGAAGCCCCGCGGCGCAGCCATACTGGCTGATCGTGGGTCCGAAGCTGGGCTTACTCTCTGGCAGAGTCTGCAGCGGCATGGATGACAGGGTGTTCATTGCTGCCTGACCGTAGACACACTTGCGGTACTCCGGCTGAGGAGGTGAGGCCATGTTGGGAGAGCTGTATGCTGGGTACCCAGGGCTTGGTTGCATCCTAGGGGAGGGGGAGGACTGGGAAGAGCCAGAGTTGGTCGCCCCTCCGACTTGAGAGTTGTTGGGCGAGAGCAAGTTCAGATTGTCCAGAAGGTTCTCCATGACATTCTCAGAACTGTGTCCCAGAGAGCTCGTCATCTCTGTGAGACTGGGCAATGTGGCTGTCATCTTGGTACCTTGAGCTCCTGGGTATCCCATATGCACGTCTGCCTCCCCAAGATCGTCCTCTGGCATGAAGGGTGAGAGGCGGCCGCTCAGATTGCTGGCGTTGGAGCTGGTCCGAGGCCTGAAACTGCTCCAGGCATCAAAATCGTCATTACTGTGGGAGTTGGGGCTGCCAGGCCACTTGGAGTAGGAGCCTGGGCTTTCTGCACCTCCGTCAGGGCCGCCCTGCATGGACAGCTGTGAGGAAAGAGGACACTGTCAGTGCATCATTGGACATTCTGTTTACACCGAAGCCAGTCAGTTTAACACACAGCTGGCTGGTAAACTAAAAGATTAGATGAGAAGGGGGTTAATATGACAGAGAGACACATTCTTAGTCAGTTCCTCCACCTCTACCAGGCAAATAAATCCAGATAATTGTATTTGTTGAATGCAATATAAACATTTAAAGTCTGACAATATATTAGTCTAGGCTAAGAATATTATCAAAATTGTCATGTCTTTGTTATGATACATTATATTGATATGTAAACCAGCTATTTTAGTAAACACAGTGTTTGCTAATTTATATACAAAGTTTTTAAAAATCTGGTTTAAAAAACAACATCCTTATTTCTTTAGACAGCGTAGCGACATGGCTCAAAAATTCGATATTAGCTTTTTTTCTTAGCACAAAAGCAAAAGATGGATACTTTAATAATCTACCTTTTTCTTAGCGGCTCTTCCCCTGCTCTTGGTGAACTTGCTGTTGTTGTCCATGGAGGCTGCCCTGCGTCGTGGGGACTTGCCACTTTTCCCGCCCTCTGGGTTGAGCATCCACCATGAACTCTTTCCAGTTCCCTCATTCTGGACACGGACAAAGCGGCTGTGCAGTGACAAGTTATGTCTTATGGAGTTCTGGAGGCGAGAGAGGTGAAAAACAGAAGTAGCTGTGTGAGGAGCAGACAAGCAGAGATTTTTGATAGCCCTTTTTTCAAAATATGACAGACCTGGTTTGGCATACAAGTGCTAATCCATCCACACAGGTGGCTCTTTTTAAAAACACTAGGCTTGACAGATGACTTACACAAGAGAAAGGTGGAGATTTTAAGGTCAATCAACATCCAATCCAATTTGCAATTCAAAGAAACGCACACACACACACACACACAGCACAATAGGTGTCAGTCAGGTTACTCCATGAGTGCTGGAATAAATTGCACAGTCCCTTATCTCCAAACATGCTGTACACATCCGCCTTTATTTCCTCCACAAAGGCCCTTTATGAAACTCTGTTATACCAACACTAACATTCCACCTAAAGCAGCAGAGAATCAAAGGGAGGAAGCAGACTAATCTTTCCTTCTTACAGACACATTAATAGTGTGCTCTAACGTTGCTTGGTGACACCCCCAGTGGAAAAACACATTTTTAAGCAGGGAGCTAGTGAAGCATTCTTAAAAACACGGCAAACAAGAGCGAGAATATTGAGCAAACGTCTGCCAAACAAACCGCAGAAAGTGAGATGCCATTTTTCTCCAGGTTTACTGGTCCTACGACTGTACCGGTGCCGCAGCCTGCTGTGATTTTCAAACTGTAATACATAAAACTATTATTTAATTGTCCATTTATCCTCAGAGAACAATTAATACTCTGGCTTATTGTTTGCTACCCGGGCCATGACATTAGGTAATGACGTTTGGGCAGACATTAATGGG
Organism: Lophius americanus; assembly: GCA_037951165.1. NCBI lineage: Eukaryota > Metazoa > Chordata > Actinopteri > Lophiiformes > Lophiidae > Lophius > Lophius americanus. Next base: position 7,048,638 of record JBBDHG010000095.1, on the reverse strand, counting down.
CCTACGTTAAGCTGACTGCTTTGCAGGAGAGGGTGGAACTCCCAGTGTACACGCACACTAGCAGAGCTTAGCGTGTAAAGTGGCTGACGTCATCAAACCTGCTCCTGCTATGACTCATTTCTTCACATCTGGTTCACCGTCTGCCTGCTTCTTTTCGTTCACCTCTACTTCTCCCCATCGCTGCCATCTCCTCTGTGCAAGTAAATCTCACCCAACTTTAAACTTAAGAATGATCATTATTTTCATTGATTAATTTTTCATTGGCGTGGTAAATTATTTGTTTTAATCTGTAAAATGATGTTATTCGTAATTTCCACAGTCCGAGGTGGTACTTTCTTATTATATCTAAAAGTCTTACTATTTGTTTGTACAAGTGTTGCAATGAAACAGCAAATGTTTGACATTCACTAAATGACAATTTTAAGGTTGACTATTACTGGAATTGCTAAACACACATTTTGCAAAACAATGGTGACAATGGAAGCTGAAGAACTCGAGGTGTTTCCCAAACTATTAACTGGATCTTACATTTCCCATGATGCAACTTGACAGTGTCTTTGTGTGAATACCAACGTCTTACATTCTCCAAATCCCCACTTTGTAAGAAAGGCTTAATGTTTTCAATTGTTCAGTCCTGTACTGACATAACCCTGTGGAACAACTGTTTTCACGTCAGACTCATGCAAGCTGAGCTACAAGTACAAAATTGGTGGAATTCCCCTTAAATCAAATGACAAAACCGGTATTCACTAATTATCAGACAATAAACTGCTGAATGAATTGACTAATCTGACACATCAAATGCCATAAGCCTCAATTTCAACCACAAACCCTTCAGTTCCCATCTCACTTTTTCCTCTCTTATTCTCCTCTGCTTTTCCTTCTCTCCGCCTCTTCTATCTCTTCCCTGGAGGACCTCAGGATCTGCCGCACATAAGAGCTCTCCTGAACACTGGCCCTTCACAAGTGAATGAAATTGCATATCAAGCGACCTGATAGCCTTAGCCAATAGTCTTAGGCTAGTTTGCATGATCTGTGCATGATCAGAGAGACGTAAAAGTCCTTCCATGATTAGCCTAGCAAATGCTTTAACCCCCCCGACCCCCATCCCCCGCACATTGGTAGTTATGACAAAAGGCAAGGAGCACAGACTAGTCATGAGCCTCTCTTTCCCATGACTGTGGAGACTGCTGGTAATTTCAGCTGTGCAGCAACAAGGAATGACTGCAATGTGTAGACAGACGCTGGGATGCACTGTTGTAGCCCTATATCATCCTGATGACCAGTGTCTTTGTGGCTACACTGAAGGCATCACCTTACAAGCAAACGACTACTTCAGATGGCAGATGTATAGTAAAACTAGATTGGTTAAGTAAAGCAATGCAAAGAAAATATCAACGTGATGTGTGATTACAACGAAATATAATAGTTACAAGCTTGCAAAAAGTACCTGCTGGTTAACGTGTTAGTATAACAGTAAAAACTAAAATGCTTACTTTTCAAAAGAAAGTTCAGGAAAATTAGTAAAATATTTATCAGTCGCATACCTGTGAGTCCTGATGGGATTAGATTACTCAGTTAGCCAGGTAACTCATAAATTAGCATGCAATAACTTCCCAGGACCTTTCTTAATAAATGGTAATAATAATCTCACTACTGAGGATTCCCTTGAAGGAAAAACCGATTAGAGCTGCTGCTCCTTCACAACCAAACAAACCAGTTGAGGTGGTTTTGGCTTCTGGTTGGAATGGTGCCTCCCTATGGTGGTAGTTTCCTGGGCTCGTCAACAAAGAAGTAGACCCAGGGGTAGGCTCATAACTCACTGGAGGGACTACGTAGCTCAGCTGCCCTGGTAATGCCTCTGGATCCCACTGGATGAGCTGGAGAGTTGTTGGGGAGAGGAAAGTCTGGAATACCCTGGTGGCCCTGCTGCCACAGCTAAGGATGATTAGATAATATATATGCCTAATAGATTATGTTTTTTTCTTTCTTTTTATGACCCAGGAATACAGAATACGAATACAGTCCACTCCTCAACAACTCAGAGGAAAAAGTCCCAGCGTACGTCTCTCACTTCAAAGGCTCTGGTTAAGATTTATGCTTATGTAATACTGAGTATGCTGGGTGTTGAGGTGATGGAAGATATTTTAAATCCAGTTTAAAAGTCAGCTAGAAAGGAGAGTGCAATGAAGGGACAAAAACTGCTCTGATGGAAAATACCAGAACTAGGCAGAACTTAGAGTGCCCTGTGGAGAGAGTGGCTGAGGGTGTCTCATGTGGCCAACGGAAAACCTTCGTCTCGTGTGTGCGTGAAAGCTCATGTTTTCAGGGGAATGGCAGACCGACAAACAGCAACATAGTATGGTTTTGATTTGGTTCCTCACTCCACTGCAGTCAGCCGTATCGCGGTTTGAAAACACACGCGATTTGGGATGAACTCAGACAGATGGACATATAATAATACACTATGAGAGACACAGGCAAACACAGCCATGCATACATAAGAAAGGCTTAAAAAAATGCATTGCTCAGTGCCATAATGTTAGGGGTGGGCTCAACAATATGATATCATCACAATACTTAAGTCACAATACGATATTGTTCTGACTAATATGTGATATGCCGAGTATTGCATTCACATATGTTGTTTTAAATATGATGTATTTTATTACAACAACCTAAGTCCCAGTGGGAATGTTTTGTCAACATGTTTTTTATACATTGAGGTACAGTTCATATCTCGCTTCAGTCACACTGAGTGGGGCGGGATTGGATAAGAAGCAGGATGACCAACAAATAATATAAATCTGACAAAATGAACACATTACAGTTCAATAAAGCTAAACTGACTGCAAACATGTGTGAACTACTGTATTGTTACAGGTGTCATTAACGTGAGACAGCAGGTGTCTTTACCCGCCACTTCTCCTTAGAGCTTGACTAAGGCTGTTTCTGTGTAAAAAGTGGGAACCATATAACTTGGCTCTAGTGTCTTGTGCCATCATTTATTACTTTATTGTCTGGTTGTAGGTCTTTTCTTGGGACACAGGTGGTGTACTGTGTTGATTTCTGAAGTGGGTCAGTCAGCATAGTCAAGCTATGTGTTTGTGTTGGTCGGCTTTTTGGTGGCGCCAATTTAATGCTAGCTTTGCCGTCTTTGGTTAACACAATCTCTGGGTGGTGGTGTCTGAGGTATACCCACATATTCATAATATTCCATGTGTATTATTTTCCTGTCAGAAGATGCACCAACTATACATCATAATGATCTACTTTGCCGCTTCCCAATTAAAAAATACAAACAAACGTTGTCAGGATTGTTTTTAGGGCAGACAACGCTGGTCAGTTTACTCTCTCCATCTTTTTTTTATCAACATCCATTAACGCTGACCATGAACTTCATCTTTCCTAACCTTGACAGAAAAACACCTTTAAGCACCATCTAGAAAAAAGAAAAAAACATTTTTTTATTTTTAATAATTCCAGTGCCCAAACCCCAAAAGTTAAATTAATCTATGCAATTTACATAATATAGTATCAAAATGCGGTGTGTGACATTATTGCCACGCAAAATATCCCTATGTTATGCTGTATTGATTTTTCCATCACTCTTCAGTCTACTAACTATTTTCTTTCTGATACAATCAATTTTCTTACAAAATAAGAGTTTCATTTGGATCCTACAACTGTATATGACACCTATTTTATCTTAGGCCAGAGTACACAGGAATCATAACATTCCAGCAAAACACAGTGTGCAAAGTTCAATCGCAATCAGGGCCAATGTGTTCGTTTCTCTTAGGAAATAGTAAAGGAAGGATTCCCAGCCAGGTAGTCATCACAATCAACATTCCTCAGCAAGGTTACAAAACCCACAAACTCTGATTACCAATGCTTGAGGACGCTTTTTCTCTTTACTATCATGTGTTGTAAAAAAACACGATCGTAACAATGCCTCCTCCTAAAAGCAAAGTGTCATTCAAAATGATGAAGACGGTTGAAGGAAAGAAACAGCGCAAGGTCAGACCAAATAATAACCAATCAAATGCTGATTAAATCTTTTGCACTGAGAAATGTAATCATCCCAAATGTAATGCAAACAAACTGTATCTCTTAATGCTAGTCCATGTGGCCTAAGTTAATAAAAATGATTTTCACCATTCTGCTTGAGCCCACCGTGAGGAGCACCACTTCGCCTCTCTGAGTCAACAACAGAACAGAGCAGCACTTGCAAAACATGAGGAAGTGACCACATGAAAGAGGACTGTGACAGGAAGCAGGGCTGACTTCCTGCCTCAAAGGAAACATGGCTGTCGGGAGGCGGGGAAAAAGGCATGGAATGCAAAACAGTGAGCCAAGCGGTTGCTGCAAGTTTAACTTTCATCCCGTCCTTCGACCCCCTGACTGCAAGAGAGTTTATCTTTAGCAACAGACACTAATCCTTGATGTCACATTATATTTATTAAATGAGAGTAATGTTGAGAGAGGGGGGGGAGGTTGTCTGTGACTGCTGGAAGACCACAGTGTTCACTATAACGCTCATTCTCCTCTCCTTACTTCTGTTCATCAACTTTTTTCTCATTAACTCTTCCTCTTTTTATCTCTTCTTGATTTTCTCCTTGTTTTTTCTCTCCTCTTTCCTACTACTCCCATCTCTTCTGTCCCGATTCTTCCGTCTGCTTATTTTGTTTCCTTCCTTCTCCTCTTCTTAATTTGTTTCCTTCTTTAAGCTCTGTCCTTCTCCTCTCTTCCTCCATTCCTTGTAAAGACAGCTCCTGTTTTCTTTCTCTTTGATATATCTTGCCTATCCTCTTCTCCCCTATAACCTCAAACCCTTCCCTCTGTTTTCAATCCTTCTGTTTTCCTTCTGTCTCATCGTCTTTCTACATTCTTCTCCCTTCATCTTGTTCCCTTTCTTAACCTTTCCTACGCTCTCAAGTCACTTCCTCTCCTCTGTTCTCCTCTCATCATCTCCCCTTTCTCTCTCCTTCTAGCCAATTACCTGCAGATCTACGGAGACAGTGTACCAGATGGAAACTGGCACATGGGCTGCGGTGTTGACACTCCTAAGAGCTGCCTAAATGTCAGTTTGTCTGATGAAAATAATCCCCACAAGAGCAAAACACCACCTTCTGCAGGGTTGCTTTGAATCAAGAGAAGCCGCAAATGAAACCTCAGTTCAAGTACAGCGATGCTGCCTATTCGGCAGCTGAAAGCGTGCAGCGGAAAGTCATACGTCAATAGCTTTGGTGACAGTTTCATATGCACTCAACAGAGATATGGACCCGATGAAAGTGAAGAAATGTGGTTCCCCTGCCTCATTTCCACTGATCACATTAGAAAATGGTGCTGCCCTGTGCTGCCCTGTTTCTCATTTTGATACCTGTGTTTCAGCCTAAACAGTATGTGTTGGTTTGTGCTGCAAGTAGCTATTTTCTGCGTAATGTCTATAGCTGTGACGAGAACAACCTATAGAGTATGCAGCACGCCATTTCAAACCGCCAAAGTAAGTCGCTCTAAAGCTATAGCCTGGTCATGTCTGGAGCTTTAAGCTGAGTCTGGCTGAACTCGAGTGTGGCTGACGCAGGAATTGTGTAAACGTGTTATTAGCCTATCACCAGCTTAGCAGGTCTGCCTGCTTGAACAGCATGGGTCCGAGGACACAGCCTCCCGGGACAGGGACCTACCACTGCTATCACAAAGTCCTCATAAGATACACTTGCTCACGACAGGGTTTTTTTTCAAGTCAGATTTGCATAGCCATTAGATTATGAAAGATGCGCATCAGGGATCACCTGCTATAGACGATGATCACAGTGATATAATCTGGATTCACGGAAAAGAAGCACTAACAGGAGCACATAACTTGCTTGTTTTTTTTATTATCAGACAATACGTGATATGAAGCAAATTTTGGTCAGGTGTACAGTGTATTTATATATCCCTGAATAGTCTGGGAAATTATGGAATCTTAACTGCAGGCACCACAGATGACGCAGACGCTTCATTTTAACGCAAACACTCATTTTCAAATTTTACAACCCTATAGACTTAAGTGTGAGGAGGAACTGGAGTGGTTTTGGTGAAGGTCAGTTGCATATTTTCAACAACAAGGGGACCATAGGGCCATAATTTCCCAACAGTTGGTCCGATTTATTCCAAATTTGGAGAATAAAGGGCCACAGGGATCTTAAATAACACAGTTTTTCAGACATAACTTTCTGACCACATTAAGTGCAAATCTATCATCTCAAGAAGATCTATCTTGCTAATGCTAATGTAAGCTAATCTAGAAACGGCAAACAGTTCCTAATCTTTCATATAAGACAATACTACGTCTCTTGCAAGTATTTAACGTTGTGGCATTCAATCACAGTCAACGTTTCTTATCATTTCCTTCCCCTCGCAGACATAATGCGCAGGTTACTTTCCTGGATACATCCAACATCCTTCATCAGCTGAAAACAAACTCACTGCAACTCTGAGAGGTTGGAAATTTTCCCTGTTGTACACACTTTGTTTTATAACAAAGTAAATTAGGATATTGCGATATGTGATCTTGGGCCATACGTCATGTCTGCTGACGACGCTCTTCATTGCTGTCACTAGCCATTGTTCTTAGTCACTTGCTATTGTAATGGCAGCCGGAGGTGAGAATCATGGTAAATGCTTATGGTTTAGTTGTTTCCACCTTCACACATGCTCAGCTACACACAAATAATCTATCTATCTCTCCCAAACAAACACACACACACAAACGTGCGTAAAAAATAATGCAAAACACATTCACGTTAGCAAATTCACAAAGCATTCTGAAAAGACCGATGATTTTGGTGTTTACAGTTTGATAGGTTTTCAAACCTATTGAGCTGCCAAGTCATAATTACTGAACTATTTACTAAAGTCAAAACATCAATTGTCATGAAAGGCAGTGGAAATAAAAGGCCCAATAACCGAAATGTGAGGCCTTGGGCCTTTTGGATTATTTATACCAATAGTTTCATTAAAATAACTCAGAGAAGGGGAATGATTGTTGTCATTCATGTTGCATAGCAGCGAGAAACACAGCACAGCGCCTCAGGTTTGACTGGTCGGCAGAGTATAAATGAGTCACTGTTCGCAGCGATATAAAAAGAAATCTGTTTTGCCAAAATTTCTGTTTTTCAAAAAATCGTCTTAGTTTAAAATGGAAACTGACCCAAGGACATGGTTTGATCCAGTAATAGGTAATCTCTGCCCTCTCTGGCCACCCAACCCCCTTCCCGGCTTTCTATTCTACCCTTACCCTTTTTCTCCTCTGGAACGTGTTCATGAATGGAAACTCCTGGACACAGCTGATTGCACACTCATGTTGCAGCAAAAAGGGCTCCTTTCTCAACCGCTGATGTCAACTTCGAATAATTCAATTTGGCAGAAAGACGGGAGAGTGGAGCCACACAGACAGAGTGCTCAGTGTGGAAGTCCTTAAATGCTGAGTTCTATGCATCCAACGAGCAGCCTATGACTTCCAGGAAAAGCATATTACAAAGTAGTCACTGTCAGAGGCTGATTATATGACCGTCATAAAGGGCAGATAGAAAGGCAGAAAATGCAAGTCATGCAGAAGAAAATCTGTCTGCAAATGTATTTACTGACGGCCCCATGGCGGGACCTACTTTTCACAATCTTCTGCAAGGATCTGAGGGCAATGGACTACCCTCATACACACACACACACACACAGACACACAGACACACACACACACACACACACACACACACACACACACACACACACACACACACACACACACACACACACATTCACAGCTAAACTTGGAAGCCTGAGCAGATGATAAGTGGTTGAGCTTAGACGATCGTTCCCACAGACGCAGCAGACAAATGATGAAAAGTCTGCGAGGGGTTGGGTTCTTACGGTGAGAAGCAGCAAAGACGCTAACACTCTAGGATCATTCATTGCACTGTGATAGTGTGAGACAAGTGGCAGAGTGGAGGGGCTATTAGCGAACTTCCTGCCGTATTGAATCCCCACAGGAAGAGCTGGCCAGTCCTGATACTGATCCGACTGATTCCTTTGGTTTCTATGCATGACGCTGTAGAATGGAGACCTGGTAGATACAATGCAGTGGAAAAAAGTGGGTTCAAGAGTCAGTACTTATGACTAGAAGTCGTGCAATCGTACTGGGCAAAAGAAGGAAAAGGAAAGAGGAGGCTCTTGTCCAGGTAGACTTTCCCACAGGATTACATCTGCGGATAAGGCTTTGAGTGTATATCATAGAAAACAGTTCCGCACTTATGATCACCCTCATCATGAATCCAAACAAAGAGTTAGTGAGATAATAAATCATTTGTTTCCTCTGCTTCAGGAAAGTCTGACAGCTAGACAAATTGCTCCAAAATAAAACCTGAACTTGGCTGAATGACTGTTACTGTATTTCACGTTTCTGTCTGACTATTCACAAGTTTTTATTGTAGATGGGACAGAAATCTTTAAAGCAATGTCTCAGCAGCATATTAACAGCAGTCAGAGCTGAGTGTTTACATGCTCAGCTCTTTCTAGAGCTAGCTGATTTCCTGACTCAAACTTAAGCAGCAGGCAGCTCATGTGTACAGACAGGGACCGGGTTGTGCTGTCGAAGCTTACCATGCTAAAATATGTGCATGTGTTGCTGTGTGCAACACAATGTGAGTCTGTAAATGCACAGAGCTGAGTCTGTGGAGCGGGGTTATTTTTCGCCTCTGATCAGAAGAGCGACTGGGCTGGGCTGCTGCCTGGATAAAGCTGCAGTGTGTGGACCACTGCTGAGCGCCTGTGTGGCAGACTGCATCTTTATCCCTGACCCACCTCGAGAGGTAGGGAGAGTGGAGGGAGGAGGTGGGGTGTTTGGGCAGTTATATTTATATGCTTGTTACCCCAGCTCAACCTGGCAAACACAGGGATATCCCCAAGCTGTTTTCATGGCTGGATGTTGCAACAATAGATCTCCAGTCAGTCATAAAGTTAAGCCTTCTCGTTTATACACTCCTGTTTTGCTTTATTACATTCTATAACCCTATTGTTAACATGCAATAAAAAGATCTTGCAAGGTGAATCACTAAAACATCAAATGTTACCAAAATCGAACAAGGACATCACGTTGCAAATTGTAAAATGTTAACTTCACTTTAAAAAGGCAGGAAACGGACTGCCTTTAAAAGTCATTTATTGCTCCGTGTAAGTTTTGGTATTTTGGTATTTCGTTTCAGAAATGATTATTGAAAACGAAAAAAAAAACGAGTTTTGGTTTTATGATACAAGAATCAAAATTGAAAACAAGGCATGTTTTCTTTTCAAGATCAGATATGTAGAACATTTGACCAATGGTTTGAGTTTCATTATCTTAAAAAACCCCAAATACCACTCCCACAGTAACATCGTCTGTCCTTACACCCACCTAACCTCTTATTTGATTGTGAAAAAATAAAAAAGAGACAGAAAGGAAAAAAGGTGGACTTGTTTTTCATTTTCTGAGACCAGACGTGGTCGTTTAGGAGGGAATAAGAGAGCGGTGCATTGAGTGCTGTCAATCAACATTTTATTACTCGACAGCAGTTTATTTCAAAGCAGTATGAAAATTTAGCCCTCCTTACTGGTCTTGTCTGCATTAGTTTCTAAGGTCATTTACTTTTATGATGAAATACGTCAGCAGCCCGGAAATCAAAGCGATCTGATTCTAACCACTGACCCAAAACACCCATCAGCCACAACATTAACACCAGTTAGTGGTTCTGATGTTGTGGCTGATTGTCGATTATTCTACACAGCTGGAAACATTCTGCAATAGTTTGAAGAAATGTGTGTCCCATAACAACTGATCGATTTCGCTGTAGTTCGTCATATCAGAATGACGATTTATGTTTCTAGTTATCTGACCGCACTGACAGCAGCTACCGAATCATGTGCATGTATGAGCGGATGAAGAACTCCATTTCAGCGCCACTCCTTTTCCGTTTTTCAATATCAGTTTCTGAATCGAAAAAACTAAATAAGAAAACACACCCGGACCATGATTATATCGCTGAAAAAACGGAGATATAATGCTTGAATTGCGTTGTGATCATAAATTCCTAAGCATTGGTCCTCCACCAGATTTTGTCCAAATTTGGTGAATATGATTTGACTAGAGGAGATCTATCGTGTTTTTTTTTTTTAAATTGATTTGAATATACTGTTTTGATTAGCACAAAGTCCATAAAGACGAGGGATGAATTGCAGTCACTTGTTTGCCAGTTCTAAAATTAACGACACCGTGCACCATCACAAAACAAACAGGAGGAGAGAAACCCGAAAGAAATCACACAGGCATAATGTATTCACACAGGAAAATGGTTTTGCATGCTTTTCAGAATAAGTTGGAATTGGATTTCTTTCTGAACAGTAGCAATATCTGAAAGGCTATCCTCTTGCACACTTAGGCCACGGTTATGTCTCATATTACTCTATTATCTTCAGTCTTTCACAAACGCTCAGTCAGTTGCCAGCCTCAAGGTCTGGGGCATCAATTGACATGAGCTGCGCTCATTCCGGTAGCCTAATCATCCAGTCATTGGGTCACATCTGCATGCTTAGCCTCTCACCTACAGCTGCTGTCTTAAACTAAGAATCTGTCCACTCATCTAGTTCTTTGAAGGTGTGGACTCAAATTTGTGAGGAACAGTGGACATCTAGCAGACAGAAACTGTAAACCAAGGCCTCGACCCGGCATTACTTTGGTTCAATTTAATAATCAAACAGATACAATATTAACTATGTGACGCAAAAAATCTCAGTACGAGAATGCATTTTTAACACTGATTTCTTTCACAGCTCTGAGAGGAGTATACAGGAAGAAGAAGCCACAGAATGTGGCGTCACGTTCAGGGTTACTTCCTCTTCTAATGATATCAGTGCACTGGTACTGCATACCTTGTCATGCTTCCAAATCATAAACTTCCTGTTGGCCATGAGCTGAAATTTGAGCAGGCTGGGGACTGTTAAGGAAATCATTCATGGCAATAATACACTCGACAGGTAATCAGTATATCTGATCAATGCAACTTTTCCAGGAGATCATAGTTTTACAAGAATTCGGATTTTCTTTTTTTGTCCTCAGACGAGTCAAAGATAAATACCAAGTTTAAAAGAAAGAAATATCATAGAAACAGTACTTAATTTAGTGTAGAATAGAAGATGTGGCTATGAAGGTGTATGAAAGCAAAAATGGCGCCATAGCACAAGAAGACAAAGAACTTTAAATAATATTTTAATTTAATGATATATACAAAAAATTAAAAATAAAACAAAAAATAACCTTTCTGATATTTTTCTGCATTTTGGTGAAAGTTCATGTTAGGATTGATATGAAGAAAATTTAAGCCAATTGATATGAAAAAAGAATCATGGCCAAAAGGCCATGATTCTTTTTCTCCTTCTATCTTCTTGTCAAATTCTTTAGTTGGGGCATGAATGAGTCATTGAGTGAAAATGAGTTCACATGCGGTCACAAGTCTAAACTGCGTGACTGGCATTGCTGCATTTCCCTGAATTCTATACAGGAGGCCTAAATAGGGGTCGCAAACTAGAAACTCAAGAGGCCACCCTAAATCCATCCAGTACATCTGACTTCAAAAGCCTTTCCTTCAATGTTAATACACAGCAGCAAGGCAGACGTCCAAATCCCTCAGGAAAGGTTTGTCTGTCTCAGATATTGATCATGGTGATAAAATAACATCGAAGTTTCTCTAAACTTTGCTTTTAACCTGTCTGCACAAATACCTCTGGTTAGTTGATCTTGCAGGAGATAAGGGTTTTTATTTTTTTCGTGCATATGTGCTTGTGACCTTCACCAGCCCTCTTTGAGAGAATAGAGTATTATATCTTATTTTGAACGAAAAAAAACAGTTTCCAAACTGGTTAGCAGGAGCACTGTGCCTTTTTTACAAAATGACAATTTAGCCTCAAACGTTAGACATTACGATGTTACACAACAATCGGTTGTCCTTAAAACAATATTTTTTATGTATTGTCAGTAAACGAAATGCCTTTCCGTCAAAAATGGTATTATTAGTCCAAAAATGTCAAAAAAAATGATAATGAGGGTAAAAGTAAGATCTGGTCCCATGAAAGATCCATTGTGTGAGAATCCAAGAACAAACAATAGTTTCACACTGATAATGCCTTTTTATAATTAATTTCCAATAGGTCTGTACCATACTGTATAAACTTAATATTTCTTGGAAAAAAAAAACAGACATTCCTAATATACTTGAGGAACTGAAAACAGAAAACTGTAAAAATGAGATTTAGTCCAGGTAGTGTGCACTAGTAGACACTTGGGCTTGGAATCTTATTGAATATTAACACTTAGAACATTTAACATCCTCATTAACTGTCCCTGACTGCATCATGTTCAGTCAGGCTCTGCTCTGTTCAGCCACTGTTGGTGACTTCACGCTGAACGGCATGGATGACACAACGTACGTCTCAACCAGAGGTGCTTGTACCTTAAAAAAATTACTGCTTTTCTTCATTTGGACATATTTTGGCTTAAAAACCTAAATTAAGTCGTAATAATAATGGAAAAAACAATTAAGAATTTTCTCCCTGCACTGGACCTGGTGGAAGAGAAAGATTGCAAAGGCAGGAACGTTTCAGCAGCAGAAATATCCTAGTTTCAAAACAGGCAGTCCATAATTTGGTGCCATTGTTCAGTCTTATTTGACACTAATTTCAATAGAAACCTAACCTCTCTCCTCTCCCTGTGAGGTGTTTTTTTTTTGCGAAAGAGTCAAAAGAGACAGCCAAGAGTCAACCAGCCAAGAGCTTCGCCATGCAATGGAGACAATAGCGCCACATTGCAAAACCGATGCAACCCTAAAGTGAGCACACCTGAGGATGGTCCAGTTACTTATGCCTCAAAAGAAACCCCTTAGCATGTATGAACACAAGCAGAGAACCTGCTGTCCATAGCATACATAATGACACTTCTTATTTTGGTGCATTTTTAAAAGGACAATTCCATCCACTGAGTGTTCATGTATGTGAAAACAAGCATTCTGGCATGTGTGATTGTGTGATAATGGCAGGCCAGTCTGTCAGGCACCATGCATAATCGCTTTAGGGCGGGAATTGCACAACAATGTGGGTCTGGGTAATGCCTGTGGTTTGAGGCTGTCAGCAGTGAGCGGTCCCGTAAAAGTGTTGTTCTACCCGCTCCCTGTGTGTCTGCTGCCAGTTAACACACACATAGACATGAACTATAAGAAATTGATGGGGCACCGCATCTTAACAGTTTGAAGAAGTGCTGTGGACTTTCACTTCTCATTTTATATAGGAGATTTTTCTCCTTTTTTTTGTCTGATGAGAAGCCGTGATTGCAGACAGAGCTAGAGCATGTTCTGTTAAAGAAATTGCATGCCTGGACAAACCCGCTGCCAAATCAGACGCTCATGTTCTCTCGGCCTGCTACTATTAAACCAGCATTGAGAAAAACAAAACAAACTGCCTCATCCTAAATGACTGTTTACCTGAGCATGGCGTTGGATTTCAACCACTATTTTTTTCAAATCCAGACTAAAATAGCCAGCAAGGGGACATGTGGGCTCTGTCCTGTTGAATGAGGGTATACTCTCTGGTGGTATCTTTTTATAGGCTGTATCACTTACACAACTCTGTGCAGTTACTGGACACCATGCTCAGTGAATGATCTGTCCTAGGGTTTAAAGCCAGAAAAAGAACTGACAACTCAGGGAGGACTGCTGCAGGGCTGTGAGATCTCAGTGTCGGAGGTGGGAAGAAGCATCATGAACACATTTGACAGGATTTGTTTGAATTCACTATATGCAAGGGTCACATAACTTTGTTTTTTCCCTGAGCCTCGCAGTGAGATTAAAGCTCATTAAGTGTGAGTTTATGAACTGGTACAACAGTAGTGTCCTCAGCTCAGTTAGCCTACGGGTTTAATAGAACACAATCAAATTAAGGATGTTTAATTTGTCTCTTTTAGTGATCTATAACCTGATAGACATCTACATTCTTCTTATACTATGGACAAAAGTTGGCAAAATGTCTGCTTTAAAACATGATCAATAAGACAAGTATGAAATGCTAAGGATCCATTTCCATTTATTTCCTAGAAATATAAAATGTCATTATTTAATCATTTAATAAATCCCTTTTTTTATTGTTTTAAAAATGCTTGACCAAAGGATTGTCCACTTTATTGTGAATTTAGTAGAGGTGCACCGATCAATCAGCCAAACTAGGCCTCATCATCCTCCGTTGGCTAGGAGGCCTAGTTTGGTGTGATCGGCTGAGTGGCCTGACTGAAGCTGATTTCTTGCCAGTTATACTCATGCGGCGTACACGCACACCACGCATGAGCTACCATGACTATAAACATCTCACCAGTTCTGAAATCTTTCACCTTGAGTGAAGAAAACACAAAGCTTGCAATTTGTAACACCAATAAGGTTGAAATAAGCAGCAGAGGTACAACCCTAAAAATGTTTGGCACAACAAACTCAATCAGGCACTTCAAAATCACCAAGAGGAATATAGCAAGTTTCAGGAAGCTAACATTGACAGTGCAGCTAAAGATGTAGGGACTACAGAGCGAGTCAGGAACCTGTTGTATGTGTGTATGCAAGCTGCCAAATATGGACAGATCTCCTCAATTCCCTTAACAAAGCTAACATATAACATATAATGGACTGAACAAGACTTAGAAATGTTTATTTTCACTTCCAAATGTCTTACAGTTGGTTTAAGAAGCACAACGCAGAGAGGAAGGCGCTTACATTAATTTCAGCAAGTCAGAACACAAACACAATGCTAACCAACCTTACTTCCACTGTAATACTTAAAAATAAGAGCACTTGAAATACACTACTCATTATGGTTTGAAAACTTTACAGAAAAAAAATTGGATCGGCCAAAATCGGTAATGGCGGGTCAGACTTTGTAAAAATCAGTGATGGAACAAGAAAAGGTTAATCTGTGCACCTAAAAAATCAGAGTTGTTAAGATACTTTTTTTTGTTGCCAAAGAGGTTAACGGGTTAATAGCAAGTGTATTTCTGAGAAAAGGTTATATTTTCAAAAGAAAAAAAAAAAATAAACAAAATGTTAAAATTCTAAAAAGGATCCATAGGCACCCATTGCATATGAGATGGGAACACAAACTTTTTGTTAAAAGTAATGGACGCTTTGGTGCGCTACACCCAAGGAACGCGCATGAAAAACTATTTTAAAAAATGAAAAGTTTCGAAATATAAAATGGCACGCTTCAGAACAATGTTTTCAGGGGTAGAAAACTTTTCCCAAAAGAACACCTTATCTCTTGCTTTCACTGCCATGCTGCATTTCTGCATTACCAGATGGGAGATGGTGAATACAAGGGGCTTAAAATTATCATATTTTACAAAAATTATCATCTGGGTCCATTTTACATGGACAGATGTCATAAAAGTACAATCATAAGTGTAGTTACTGGGGTTCAGTGTACTATTACAGTTTATTAAAGAGAAGAAATGACTGACAGGTCATAAAGCTGATGTTGTGCTGCAAAATATGATAGAAAACATGTTGAAGATTATCTAATATTAAGGCTTAGGGCTGACCCTTACCCTGACTCTAATCTTAGCCTGATCCCAGTCTCCACTGGGTTAATAGTAAGAATATCACCTCTTAAACTCAGACTGTCAGAGAGAGAGACATGATCCACTGTGTTGTTTGTGCCAGACAGCATTCTAGACATGCTGTTAAAAGTTTACTATGAAACAATGACCCAGACAGCACATGGAATCTATTGTCAATACTTGTTTGAGGTTGAGATGATGTGACTTCATAGCCACAGAAGGGCTCCATCCATAAATAGACAAATGCGTACCATACACAAACATAAACACCATTCAATGGGCCTGCTGCACCACTTTGACGTGCTTTCCCGCGTTCTTTCTTTCAGTCAGTGATTAACATCCAAAATTGTTTCTTGGTAGAGCCGTGAGTACTAATGTCAGGGCTGAGAGGTAAACAAATGTGACGCAGGACAGAAGGAAAACACGGAGGTTGTGAAATAATCTGTGGGGCTATTAGTTTCACACTGTTGCTCAATCAAGTCCATGTGGATGGGCACCGTTATGTCACTTTGAAATCATAATATTTGTTGCTCATAACATTTTATTTTTTCTCAATCATTCGTTGTTCTGTTTTCACTTAAGGACAAATAGTCACTCATGTGTCCTTAAAAATTGAATAATATTTTGGGATTTGAATATGAAGGATATTGGCACCTATTTTTGGGGATTATTTTGGCATAATATATATTCAGCAATTGGTTAATGAATGGGAATGGGAAAAAACATCCTTCGGAATCATTGGGATTGTATCTATGAGTAAGTCGGAGACTAACATGTGTAGCTGACCCAGGATGAACCAGCTATTGTGATTCAGCAAATCAAAGCAGTTAAGCAGAAGGGGGGGGGGGGGGACTGGCAGGCAAGAAATTAAATGTCAAAATATCACACCACAAAAATAAAAAAAGATACAAAAGCCTGTTCTGGAATGTTCACTGTGTTGGTCTGTCTGTCTGTCTGCCATCATGTCTGTGTATCTGCCAGCAGGAAGGGCTCTAATTATGAGGCCCAGGTTATGTGCACACGCACTCACATAGGAAACTTGCGTCCCACATATCTCAAACACAGTGCCTCCAAGTTCCGCTGACTAACCAGTGGCACCAGACTTTGGCCTGCGGCTCCCTGATTCCAGTAAATGTCTTGTTATGCAACCTCTAACAAGTGTCACTCAGTCTGAACTTTCAGAGCATTCTGGGGTTCTGCAATCTTGCTCTCTTTCTCTTCATCTCCAGCTTTTCTCTCAAGGCACAAGTGGTTAGTTTCATATGGTTTGACGGAGGGGGAGCACAGTAACCCTTTAAAGCACTAAGTGTGCCCTGCTTTGTGAATAGGAAGAGAACCAGGAATGGAGAAGCAGGCGGTGCAGGCAGGAAATGGGGAGGAGGGTGAAGAGAACATGTCCAGCTCTTTGCCTGAGAAACACAGCTGACCCTCATGTCTTGGGGTAATGCCAAGGTTGGACTCCTCTACTGCCTCGGGGGGCAGAGGTGTTTTGTGTTTGTGTGTGTGTGTGTTGAACCAGTACAAACAGGAGCACTGCTGTTCCATACAACTCCTGGTCTTACTGCTACTATACACCCAGACTAAGAGAAACAAGCAGTATGTAATTTACGCTTATGTTTTTGGCTCATGTTTTCCTTAAAGGCTACTTCTGAGCTCTATGGGGAATACATTTGAGTTAACATGCAGCTGTTACATGCAGTACATCCCCTTATTTCCTTATTCAAAGAACCATGGCTTTAAAAAGTCTATTTTCAATTCCTAGAACTCAAACCAGTTAAGAACCACAGGTAAAGCAGTTGTCCATCAGTGGTCGCGTCTCCAGCCCCTGCAGTCTACAGGTTGTAGTCTTTAGGCAAGATACTGGACCCAAACCTCTCCCGTTACTGAATCCCAAATTGCTTCCAACCTCATTCCACTAGTGTGAGTGAGTTGTTCTGTGATGTGTTTGTAACGTTCCTGATGAGCAGGTGCCACCTTGCGTGACAGAGGTCATTATGATGAGGGGGCACTATAAAGTAGAGTTAATTCACCTTTAATGTGGGGCAAAACAAGTTACAAGACAACTGAAATGTGTAAACTGGTAGAGATTGCGCTACAATGGCGAGTGTGGGGTGGCCCCTGGATTTCTGTGATTTCATTAAACCATTATATTTAGAATATAATCTTATTGGGTTAAACAGATATTAATTTTTATGAAAAGGTAATGAATCATAATGCATTTCATTGCATGTCTATATTATAATAATACTGTATCGTAACTTAAATATCACGATAATATCATAATTTTGTGGTGGTCCCTAGCAATCTTCACCCCTAGAACCCAAACATTACAACTTGGTTAATCAACAGAGGTTTTCAACATTTAAAATATTGGAATAAATAGCGTGGCTGTGTTGTACACATAGCCATTATCCAAAATGTCATGCATTTAGCATTGTTTCTAATGCAGTGGTTCTTTTACTACATGTCCTACATCTATTTGTCAAGGGCAAGATTAAAATGCAGTCTCTGGGACCTTTTCTTAAAGTCAATATAAATAAGAATTTGGGTTAAAAGCGAAACGGATAAACTATCCAGACTCTTCTATAGGACGAGTGTAGCTTATTGTGAATATATCATTATATATTATTATGTGACCATTCATTCAGTCATTGTTTACCACTTGAGTTGTCTAGGGTTGCGGGAAGCTGGAGCCTATCTCAGCTGACATTGGGTGAGAGGCGGGGTACTCCCTGGACAAGTTGCCAGTTCATCACAAAGCACAAACTTAGAGACAGACAACCATACGCACTCCCATTCACTACTACGAGCAATTTAGAGCCTAAATGACCATCAACAAGTTTAAAAAATTGCCTTATAGGAAACTAGTTCAATCAACAATACATAAGCCCCCTTTTACACAAGCTGTTCGATGCAGGACAGGTGTGCCTCCAATGCTCTACCATCATATGTAAATACAATAAAGGCATATTGTGGGTTCTTTGTTGATCCATCCATCCATATTTCTTCACTTCTCCAGCTGATCAAGCAGGGTATTTCCAAACGTCCCTCTGCCCAGAAACTCTCTCATGCTCATCCTGTGGGATCCCAAGGTTTATTTTTCACTTTAGTTCACAAAGCAAGATAGGACATTTGGCCTTGCCAGAACATATTCCACAAATAACATTTAGGTCCACTAGGTGTTACTACAGTTTAATCTGGAAATTAACTTATAGATAGTTGTAGAAATACAACGACTCCATACAACACTCTTACTCAAATCTCTCACATTTACCTTCTCTAACATCATATCGAGTGCTGTTATTTTGAGTCACTAGTATACGGTTGGTCTTGACAGAGGTCTGTGCTCCCCCACTGGGCTTTACAGTGGGAGAGAATGTAACACCATTAGACATTTAAACTAGCATATATATTAGCCTGGATATTCCCAAACTGATTGGCTGTTATTAGGTTCATGAGAGAATATTTATACTGGTATTCACAGCTAAAAGAAAGTGTAGCTAGAAAAGTGTAGCTTGAGGGTTATTATATGACTCGGATGGTGGCGTCTCATAACCTTGTCCGTTCAAGTAAAGTAATAATCAATAAGTAATCGGACCGAATCCATAGAGATGCTGATCATGTCTTCCAAGACACGGGGATTCTCAACCCAGTTGTGCACTTGGTTGTATCCCAACCCAATGCACCATCTCGGGACTTGTCTCTTGGTTATACCTACACTATTTACTGTAATAGTAGGAGGGGCTGGAGTCAATGGGTGCATTTACATGGTAATGACCCTGGTGTCACTTGCTGTACAATCTGCTCTGACCTATGTGTTTGTCTTCTCCGACTATGTTTGTTTTGAGATCCGTGGGAGTGTTTACCAGCGTAGGCTGAAGAATTCCAGGTCAAGAGAGCGCCATGTACAGAGAAAACCTGCGACTGCATTGATTTCGATACTGACATCAAACATCACCGAAGCTATGCAGCTCCACTGGCTGAAACCAAATATTTATCCTGTGGTGACGTACGTATAGTAGAGAAATACAAGAAAGAACAGATTTTTGGCAGGTTTGCAAGAGTGTGTACATACTATTGTGCAGTCCTAATGAATATGTGCAATGTGTGTAGGTGCTACCTGAAACATTGTTCACTGGAAATGAAAATATTAGTAACATTTTGACTGAGATAAATAAAAAACAGGGACAGGACATAAGAGAAAAAATTGTGTCCAGGGACACAGATGCCCTTATGTGAGAAACTCAATGTGTGTTGATGGAGATGGACCGTAACCTTTATCATAGGTTGGGGTTAATTAATTTGTGCTCAAAATGTAAAAAAAATTTACATTTACAAATATTTATAAAAGCAAATTCATGAGATTAGTTATGAGATGACAAGACACGGGATTAATGGGACAAGAGTAACCCTATATGTCCCAATGATAATATAAAAGACCTCTGCTGAGATGTAAATAAATGATGCCTACTGTTCTTCTTGTTGGTTAGTATCCTGTGCCAGGGCTTGAGTCCAGTCTTCTCGGAGAGCTTCTAGAACTTGTCCCACCTGGCACAACTGTCCGTAAAACAGAACAGAAGTCCCAGAAGGTCTGAGAAGCGTGGAGTCTCTTGTGACTCAGTACAGACAATACCCACTGTAGAGGACATGCAGAACTGAGAAACAAGCTAAAGTTCAAACATGAACATTACAGACAGTCTAAATTATATAAATAATGAAAATCTGCTTCTGTCCATTGATGCCACATAACCTTGTTCATTCAGAGAGATAAGTCACAGGTACAAATGATTAGTGGATAGCTTTAAAAGATACCACCTAGAGTGAACTGCAATGTTTTAAAGGGTGGAGCAATCAATGGTGCCTTAAAACCAACCACTCTTACTGTGACGTATGACATTGCGATCACTGCCTTGTGCTAAAAATATTCCATTCATTTTATGACATACAACTCAGCCAGGGACCAACCTAACATTTCCACAACAAAGAGAACATGCATAGTACTCATAATGTTTTATTATCCCCTAAATGTTAACCGAGAAGCCATTGAAGATTATTTGTTTTCAGTGCTCTCGATTGAGTCATTTTGCAAAGCTGGAATCTTTGAAATTAAGTCTACTTAACAATTTACATGTAGTCTCGTTTCCAACAAGTCAAATTAGGTCATTCAGCACCATGCATTCTTTAATCATTAAACTAAATTAAAACTATACGGTTGCAAAAGTATCAATGCCATTTCCTCGTCTCCTCTCAGGCACCCTCTTCATCTCTTTATCACACGAGCTCTGAAAAGACAATGTGTGATACCCCCTGCGTGTGGAATGGAGGGGAGCTCTATGAATAACTCCCCTCTCAGCAGTGAATGGCACTTTGCTTTCCCACAATATAACTAAGTCTACACCCCCAACATAGTGCAAAAAGCAGCATACCCCAGCTGTGGCTGAGAACCCCTCCCTAAGCCGCCAATGACACAATGACTGGTAGATGGGAAACAGAAAATACAGAAACTTCGCTTTGTATTCAGGTGGATGCATTCAAGATAACAACAGGAAATGTTTAGTCCTATTCATTGTGAGCCTGGTGCATGCTGTACAAAAATATAAATGATCTACTTTTGTAGGCAATGATGTGGGAGATGGTTAACTCACTCTTACTATCCGAACTACACTCTTTTTATAATAACTTCTTAATTACACTGTAACCAGAGAGGGTATCACTGGGAAACTCATGACCACAAGGTCACAGGGCTGCTAGATCTGCTGCTAACACTCCTGTGGCCACGCAGATATTGTAACTTACAACGTTTAATGTGAAGCCTATGGTAAACAGATGCTATATTTTATTTTCAACACACAGTTAAGTTTTTTCTTTCCCGCTGTTGACTTTGCACAGTCAGACTCTGCATGATGAACCTTCAGTCAGGAAAAAAGGAGAATCTGAGCGACTTTGACAAGGGCCAAATGATGATGATTAGAAGACATGGGTCAGACGATCTCCAGCACTGTAGATCTTGTTGTGTGTTCCAGTCTGCAGTGGTCAGAACCGACCACTACAGTCTACGGAAGGACAACTTTTGAATAGACGACAGTGTCACGGGCACCCAAGGCCTATTGATGCTCATGGGAAGCAATAGTTAGCCCGTGTTGCCTGAGCCCACATCGGTCTTATCTAGTACATATTTCATAAAAAGTTCACGCTTTTTCTAAAAGAAATATTCAGAATACAGACAATCGCAGAGCATATTTGGCGGCAAACTGGCGACCTATACATATTAAGGCATTTGTTGGTGTTAGATGTTACGGCTGATAGTTTTTTGTTTTTTTTCAAGGAAAAAGGGGGAGAGATTCCATATTGATATATGTATGAACGCATTTACAAAAAACTATTATGTTATCTTTGAGTGTGCCATCAGCGTATGTTTGAAAAACAGGAGTCTCCTGTCATTGGGGAAAAAATCAGTGAATGCTATCAATTTCACCAGTCAGCCTAGGTCGCTGATGGGGGAGAATGTAATAAATCTTTCACTATGTGACTAGAGGCTCAATATGATTTTCCGCTTGGAGGGTAGACTCATCAATTTATTGTCAGAAACCACTGAAACTATGTGTCTCCAAAGTGAGGTTCACGCCCTTCAGTAGTGTTCAGTGGGAGGGCCTGTCACACCACATCAGAAATTTTAAGTCCTCTCTTGTGTAAGGTTTTGGACAGTCTCCAGGACACATGAATGCTTCTGGTATCTACTCACAACAAAGACCAAACACAGCCTCATTCAATGAACCCACACTCTAATATGGAAAACTGTGATTTGGCCTAAAAATCTATCAGATATTTTAAAATGACAGCAGAGAGTGGGGAGTTATCTCAAACTAACACATCCAGAAACTTGCAGTATTGTTGAATAGCATATTGAAAGAAGCAGTAAGGTAAAGAGAGAAAAAAATCCTTGTTGAGTCAGCAGACTGGTGTAAATCACAAACTGCTGGGAGAAGTCAGATGACTGTCTAAGGTCATGGTAGCAATTGGTCAGTTAACAGGATGGTTGACAATGAAGGAGGTATGTTTTCACAAACAATTAATAAACATGTGAACCATCACTCAACTCTTCCAATGTAATCTTTTGCAACTCTGGAAAGATTTGAGGAGAAAAAGTAAAGGACAATATCAGGTGATGTATATGGAATAAATTATATTAGGTGATGGTAAAGAATAAACAACCTAGTCCAAAGAAGCAGTATATCGTCCATATAAGTATATACTAGTATCAACAAGGGAAAAAGACAAATCCGTATTAAACAGATCACACGAATCCCACTTAAGTTTCTTTGAATAAACTGTTACCCATCCAACTGGCCGAAACAACTGATCTGTCAGCCATAAACCGTTCATGGTGAGAACTCCCGCCACACACTCAAACACTTTTACGCAGTGATCCCCTCATCAATGTTCCAAAGGAGATTGAAAACTTACCTTCCAGCCTGCAGAGCTATTGCTGTCTCCTTTGTCCTTAAAATAAGGCACACTCTTCACCATCCAGTCATAAATCTGAGAGAGAGTTAGTCTGCTCTCAGGAGAACTTTCGATTGCTTTGGTTATGAGGTCTGCATATGACATATTCCCCCATGCGTTTCGCCGGGAGGAGCTGCTCTTTCTATGGGCAGCGGCGGCTGCCGCGGCCGCCGTGGTCGACGAGCCGACCGGGGAGGAGAGCAGAGGCACCTGCTGCTGCTGTTGCTGCTGATGATGATGCGGGAGTTGCGGGTTCGGGTGCTGCTGCTGCTGATGATGCTGATGTTGCTGCTGCTGCTGCTGTGGAGGTTGCTGGTGAACGCAGTTCTCCTGACACTGGAAGTCAGTGCACAGGATGACAGGCTTCTGCTGCGTGAAGTCCTCGGTCTCCTCCAGCAAACTGAGGTTGTTGACAAAGTCGGAGTTACCGGTGGGCTCCTGCTTCACAGATGGCACCGGCGAGGACGTGTTGGAGTCGCCCGGGTTTATGAACTCCGGCCGGGGCAAGGGCCATGTGCACGACCGGGGCCGCGACAGAGGCTCAAAATCCGGGTCTATTTCTACCAGGTGTGGCTGCTGGGCCGCTTCCGCCATGGTAAAGAGGTGACGGTGCCAAGTATTACTATATCATGTAAATGAATCGAACCTCAGAAGCAGCAACTCTGTCTTGAAATGTGAGCAGAAGATAATTCTGTTCGGGAAAAAACGCTACGCCTGCGCGCCAAGTCTACACTGAAAGTCACATCCCAAGCCGGTAAAAAAATATGTCAAGTATCATAAAAAGCAAGTTTCTAAAAAGTCCTGGACTGAGAAAAAAGAGTTGTCACAGTGTCCACAGAGTGTTGACCCGTTGGTTTGTTTTGGTTATCCAGTGATGGTCCGTTCGTGTCCCGGACAGCCTGTTGCCTGTGGATTGTTCAGCATGAGAAGACTTACTGGAACTATCATTTGTCAGCTGACACCGCCCACATTTGATTGACACCAGAGGCGCACCAATACACTGCCCCAAAAGAGTCGGAGGAAAAATGTCCCTGTTTTCATTCTTTGTCCTGGTAAACACCTCAGTGGACGACCCAAAAATCAACCCCTCTCCGGCAGATATTTTTCACTTTGAGGTTATCAGCTCACCAGATAAAAGTAAATAGAAAATATCCTCTTAGACAGTGATACGAACTATTAATTATTATTAAGGGTGAAATACATTGTGACCTGTTTTAAATCACATGCTTTTATCTTATTCCATTGTTTTACTGCTTTCAATTGCCTTGTACGACATTTTTGTTTTTTCTTAATTGATTTACTCTCGTGGTTGCAATGCCCTCTTTTTTCTAATGTCTTTTATTATTGTATTTGATTTTCCTTGTATCTTCTATTGTTGGTTTATTCACATTTTGGTTTACTTTAGTTTAAATTTGGGATGTGATGTCATCTCCTTATAACCCTGTATTGCTTCACCATCTTCTTATTGTATTTATGGATTTTAATTTTGAATTTCTTATATTTCTATTTTCAACGTTTATTCCGTATGCTGTCTATTTGCTGCTTTTCCCCCCCTTATTTTTTGAATCCTTGCATTTGTGCGACCGAATGGTTTTGTGCTTTTTCTCTGGTTGCGTTACCTTCTGAATCTCCCGCCTGAGTGTCTACCACTCTGTAAACAGTTGTTTTAAAGATGCTACATAAGAAAGGTTGTAATTGTTATTATGTTAGATTATTAACTTGCCATCTGCCATTTACGGCAGCTGTCATAGTCGTTCGATAGATTCTAAATCACTTATCTAGCCAAAAAAGTTGCATTCTGCTGTAGATGTAGACAAAACTAACAGTTCATCATTTAAGTACAAATTTACAGAGTATTGGTTAGAGAGTGTCAAAAGTACTAGTAATCATTTTTGACGCTAATAACACAAGAAAACTAAGAGGTTCAACAACATGTTTGGAAGACAGGAGGAAGGAGAATTCACACTCTTAAATGCAACAAAACAGTGTTTTCATCTGCAGTTGGATTTCTCATGGACTTGAAGCGCTCCTCAGCCAGCTATGAACTTGACAAGAGTGACATCTCGCGGCTATTCTTGAGTATTACACCCAGATGGAGTTTGATTTAAGGCAGCAACCCCACACAGTCTTTGAATGTAGTGGGCTAATTATACCTATTGGATCACGTTTTGTTTTTGGATTTCCTGTATTCAGAGCCAACCTGACTCATTAGCAAGCACGGATGGATAGGACCCCTGTGGCAACCAGGGAACCTTGAAGAGCATCTAAATGTCCAAACGCGAGTGCTAACATCCATCAATAATAAAAAAATAAAATCTGACAGACACTCCACGGGAGTGTGGCACCTTGTACCTGTTTTGGTTTGGCAGAAAGGCAGGCACTGTTAGGGTTAAACAAGTTCCATACAAATACAATAAATGCAAACTCTAAATCTAAGTTGGCTGAATCATAGCACTTAAGGATGTGAGATAGAGCAATCTGGCAGAGAAAGGAATGAATGGCTGGACTATACATGCAGCAGAAGCTTGAGTAGTGGATGGAGTTAAACTGTGCACTCGAGTTGGCAGCAGAAACATTGAACACACCATGTTTGTGTGGATTCTCATTCATCCAGAACAAGGTAAGTAGGGTATTTACATTAGTTTCTCGACAAATTGTCTGGGATCAGATATGAAACAATTTCAAGTTTAAACAAGAAATCCACTTGCTTATTGCGCATTCAGCATTCACCGATTGGAAACACTAGAAATAAATCAGTAACACAACATCAGCAGGAACGCAGGATCTTTGGGCATGGAGTCACTGACTCACTGAGTGACAGTAAAGCAGATGGACATCAACTGACTCTACATCATGGAATCTGGCCAAAATGACTGAACATATTTAAAAGATTGCAAAGAGACTGAGGGACATAATGGATAAAAAGCAGTGTATCATCAGCTTATAAAGAAGAAAGTGCTTGGTGTTACACCTGTTGATAGGGAAGATGGTCAAGAAAGAGAAAAAATAACAAGGGAAAAAGGAGGGGAAGTGAATTGTTTGGATCAGATATTCCTTGTTAAGAGCACGGCAGTAGGAATGGAAAACAAGATGTTTAATCACATAAGTGAAATAATTACCAAAACCCATGAGGCATAGCACTGCTCATAGAAAATACAACTCAAGGTGATCAATAACCTTCTGCAAAGCGAGAGAGAGTGTCGGTATTTAAGAGTCTGTATCATATGGGAAGTGAATGATACATAGAAGACAGCATATTTTGAGGTTAGGCTTCTCTATACTGGATGTAATTGAAACCTGATTTATTCTCATGGGTAAAGAAATTAATTAATGCGACTGAGAGACTATAGACTTAGCAAATTGCTTGATAAAAATTGTGTGGATACTTAGTGTAACCAGTACACTAAGTCGGCTGTACTAGATGAATCAACCAAGTTCTCAGCCTTGCTCTCATCAATAGTTTCTGCTGTATTTTCTTTTTCCTGGAACCCAAATTTGTGTATTATGAGTCACTATACCAGTAAGATGGAATAATTCCATCCTCAGCTGAAAAATTGACATCCGTCTCATTTTTTTTGATCGTTTTGCAGTTACCTAAGGAAGTAGAAGGTCCCTGTGTAAAGTTCTAAGAGCACAGTCTCTATTCTCAAGTTTGAAAGTGTAAACAGGAAGAGTGCCCTCTCTCTTGTCAACAACAGAAACCTCAGATTCCCATTTGTCTCCAATTTATTGTTTGCCTCTCAGGCGCACATTTCAGACGAGGACACAATCTAACACAGTCAAATCAGAGACAGTGACATGCCTATAAAACCTGATTTTGATCCTTTCCATAAGTTTTTCTGCATGTTCCATTGCAACTTTGTAGCTTTCCTCCAAGTGGGTCTCAAGATTTAGCACATACTGAGAATGTGAAGTATTTTGGTTCTGACTAAAAGGGAGTCCAAAAGCTAAGACAATGGGGAGTCGTGACTGGCATCCAAACATCAGTTCATAAGGTGAATAGCCAATGACATAATTTTTGGTGCAGTTGCATGTGTGTACAAGTAGTTTTACAAAGTCTTTCCAGTGATTTTTGTCCTGATCTCTTAGGGTTCCAAGCATGTCCAATAATGTGCGATTGAAACGCTCCACAGGGTTTCCTTTAGGATGGTAGGGAGTTGTTCCAGGTTTGTGAATCCCAGCCATTTCACAGAGTCCTTTTATTGTTCGTGATACAAAATCTGGTCCTTGATCACTGCAGTTTTTCTGGAAATCCATAGTGAATCAGTAAAAGGGTCCCATAGACATTTTGCTACTGTTCTGGCTTTATGATTTGTTGAGGTGATGGTTACCGCATATATGAAGAAATGGTCCACAATTACAAGGATATCTTTGGTCTTGCTTCCATCTGGTTCCAATGATATAAAATACATACATGCCAGTTCCAGTGGTTGTGTTGTTTTATTGTTTACAAGGGGTGCAGCTTTCTCTGGTAAGGATTTCCTTTTCACACACCTCTCACAGGTTTTTATCTTGTTGTAAACATCAAGGGACATTCGTGACCAATAGAATCAGGCACGGACTAGGTCAGCAGTTCTTCCGATTCCAATGTGACCCGTATGATCATGTAAAGAAAGGACAGGACTTTGGGTGGAAGTTCCTCTGGAAGAACAAGCTGATAGAAACATTATGGTCCCAGTTGCCTCCTCCTCGCAAGAATGTTGTTACGGACCTCCAAACGATTAAGTTTTGGAGGAACAGAGGTAGATCAGGAAGTTGATCCCTCAAGGTAGATGGTGTTGTTTTTACATCTTCAAGTTGTGAAGTAACAGTTTTTGGTTTGATCCCCTGGTTCTATTACGGTTATCTCAACTCCTCTAAGCTGGCAAATGATGGAGGACCCAAACTTACTGTCGTTTGCAAAGCTGTCTGGCACTGCGTCACTAGAGATGGAGAAGGACTGCACAAGAGCAAGATTACGGTCAGAGGGATATATTTTGTCTGATATATAGATGAGATGTCGAATAGTGAAAGCCAGCAAAGTATGTGTCTCAATAGAAAACTAAATATGTTAAGACAGATGATGTTGGGCAAATTTCAATATTCGCTGCCTCAAGGGTGTTTGTGCTAATGAGAACTGACTGAGACGTTATAATACCAGGATCCACCAAGTGTGTGAGCAAGTGTGTACTATGACTGATGCACCAAAGAACTATGGTGGAAAGGTAACATCAAGCTCAATGTAGCTTGTGTACGGCATCATTTGAGCACTCTCCCCCTCCACTTCAAGAATGTCCCTCAGGGGTTGGATTTGTTGATCAGATAAATGGCCGATGTAAAAAGAATGAGGGACAGTGTTCATTTGCGAACCCTTACCCAAAAGACAGTTGCATAGCATTTCCTTTATATTCACCCATGCAGTGCTTTTGGTACCAACGAGTCCATTTTGCAATTTATGGAAACAATGCTTTGGCTGTAGGTGAGTCAAATTTGTGTGACATTGGTAACAGCCCCTGGCGGTCCCTCTGCAGAGACTGCTTCTAGCAAGTTTATTTAATCAAAATGGAGTAGGAATGGATATTTGGATTTATTTTGGATGGAGTAAAATGTACCACATTATATTATATTATATTATATTATATTATATTGGATAACTAGCTAAAGGCAAATGTTTATCCTGACTCATCCCTTCAAAGCCTCCCACAGAATAGCAGGGTAAGTCGTTGGTGGTTTATTTATTAATTCACACGTTATTTCACTTTTTTCAAAAATCTTTCACTCACAATGCTCAAAAATTAAGACTTTATCATCAGTATAACACCAAGTCAGCTAAACTTCAGGGATTTCATTCTGTCCAGTTAGGAAGCAGCAGTTATTTTGAATGAAAGTGACAACAGGTGGACAGGAATGGCAAATGCAAGACCACCTCCCTAAAAGGGAATGGTTCTGCAAGTGGTGGCAACAGACCATTTCTCTCTCCTCATCCTTCCTGACTGATTTTCCTCTAATTTTACATTTTTGCTACTGCCCTTGTCGCTATGTGGTACCTGCAGCCCATTCAGTTTCCACAGGTAGTAAAGCTCCTCCAAGACGGAACATCCATACATGTCATCACAAGAGGGTTTGCCGTATCTCCCAGCATGGTCTCAAGAGAATGGAGGCGATACCAGGAGACCAACCATCACAGAGAGTGCTGGACAGAGCCGTAGAAGGGCATCGACACATCAGCGGCCCCTCAGTGCCTGAAGGAACAGAACTGACCAAAATGTCAGAAACAGACTCCATTAGGGTTGTATGAAGGCCCGATGTCCTCCAGTGGGACCAGTGCTAACAGCCCAGTTCCATGCAGCTCAATACGTATTCGCCAGAGAGTACTAGAGTTGGCGGGTTCTCCATTTGTGCATGGTCTCTTCGCAGATGAGAGCAGCTTCAGAATGAACTCATGCAATGGACGTGAAAGAGTCTGGAGACACTGTGGTGAAAGTTATGCTGCCTGAAACATCATCCAGCAGGACCGGTTTGACGGTGGCGTTCTTGTTTGTTTGGTCTGTTGGTTTATTTTCTGAGTGTTTTCAGCTCAGTGAAGTCGTGCTTCATGTATTAACTTCAAATAAGAGAGTTGAGAAAATAATCTAAAAATAAGGTGCATTCATTATAAATTAAATATACTATTATTATTATTATTATCACTTTGCATTGAATAATATCAAGAATGAAAACATGTTTGTTAACTTATGTTTAGTGCTCTGCTCACATATCTGACCATGTAAGAGCTTTAACTTGAGAATTATTTCAGATAAGAGTCCTATGTGTTTTTATTGTTAATATTCGCTGACTTCAGGATAAAGGTTCTGAAAAAAAAGGGAACCGACCAAAATACATTTTTACAATGCAGCTTATTAGTCTTTTTTTTTATTACTAACTAATACATTATCAATAAATATTAAAATTTCTGCAGACTGCAAACATAGACAGGGTAATGCGGCCACCTACATATATCCACGGGCCCTGGTCACCCCATTAAGCACTCCTACTACTATCCCTGCACTAGGTCTTCATGGAGTCACCTACTACCAAAGAAGTGTCGTAATGACTTAGTTGTAGGCTGCACACATTATCACGAATGAAACTGTGTGTAATTATATACAATATTAGTTGTTGGACAGAAAATTGAATATTGTCGCCCTCTGTGTCACAGCACGACAACCAGCACAGCATTGCATCAATGCACACATAAGTGTGCATAACCCACACCTCCCCCTCAGAAATCAGAGATGGGTGAGGGGAGTGTGGCGCGCCTTGTCGCCCCTCACCATCTCCCGCCTCTGAGCGTGGAATCCCTCTCTGAAGACAGAAAACTGCCTGCTCACAAGCATCATTGACACACACGTTTACATTATTAATTGGCATGACTTACAGCATGAGCGATAGAAAACTGATCAGTAGGTCACTTTTCCGATCCTTCTAATTGGTGCGTGTGACTGCGCCGCTCCGCGCGGCTGCGCGTGCCAACAGCTACATCCGCCAGTGTGTATGAAATCAACTATTGGTAAAAGAAAGACATTAATTAAGATAGGCACACTAATAAATATGTCCTCCGGTTCGCTGCGTCCCACCTGGCATGTCTCCATTTCCCAATAGTGGGGCGCGACCCACGGTTTGAGAGACTCTGGATTATTAAACCAACACCTGTGACCTCACACTCGGTCCGTGGGAGGAAAGAAGGCGCGCTCCACACGCGCTGCAGGAACTCCTTCAGAGCCCTCGATATACTTTATTTCCTGAGGAAGTAGTTACTGCAGGCGGTTAATGTCACAAAGTGCTGTTTGATACAAACTCAACTCTGCGCGTTAGAGAGATTAGTTCGAAGAGTGACGTTGACCATGAGGAATGCTGCGTGGTCGAGCACAGCAACTTCCTGGATCAATGACTCTTTACCGAACTGTTTGTAAAGAGAGAAGAACAACCTCTTACGTACACCCTGGGGTGCATCAAGTGTTCTGCAGTCACTGTTCGTGGGACAAAAACAAGTTAAGAATAGCGAAGCGGACTGAGGTGAGCAGGAACTCCTTCTTTTTCTCATTACAAGTTTATTGTAAGGTTCATTCGGGCTTGCTTTTATTTGCAGGTAATTAAAGGCACGGAAGTCCACTTTGAGATTTCTTAAGATTAATCATCTTCGGTATCATCATGGCTCCACTGCATCCCGTAATCCAGGCAATCGTAGATTTATCATCTGGAGCCATGGGTGAGTCAGTTTTATGAACCAGTCTGATGGATGGACAGATGTACTTAAAAAACATCAATCGATAAACGTAAGCAATGGATCACAGTACTTTTATACATACATTTCATGAAAACATAAGTAGCTTCAGTCATTATCACACATTACAGAGTGTACTTTAAATAATCACGAGGTGAGGACAACACATTTTAAGTGTGTGGAATCTCAAGTTTAACACATTGTGCCTGTGAATAACAGCCAATCCGATCTTTTTACCTACTAAAATCTTGTCTCTCTGCATTTGTGAACCATCAAAAAGAAACACTGGTCTGTTTCATTCAGCGTTTACTAAACAATATTCACAAACGAAAGCATGGACAAACTAACTTAGAAACGTAACAAAATTCAAATATCATCGTTAAGTTATTACAATAGGAATCTTATCTTAAACCGCTTAAATCGTGAATTTGAAAGGTAATTAAAAGACTATTACATTTCTCAATTCACCCACATTACTTATTGATTCAAGTTACCACAATAAGGATTGCAACCCCGTGAATTCATCTGAATCTATAGACTGCAATTTATTTATTTATCTTGCAAACATAATGAAAGCATTTAATGAAAGGGTGACACTGAATAAACTTATCTGCGTCTTTTTTTTAGAGTGTGCATTCTGACTCGGCAATGTCGCCATCAGCTCATTATTGGTCAAGGTGACCTCAGCACCACAACAATTACTTCCCAAAAGAAGGAGCCACAACATTTGCTCCTTCAAATGCAGAGAAATCATTTCACTATGATGAACTATGTATGGCTGTATGTGATCAATAAAGGATACATTATTATTATTTCCAACCACAAAGCTTCCTCAAGTATGGGATACTGACACAAAGCATGTGAACCATCTACTCACATCATAAAAATAGAATGCAAATGAGGTAACTTCTAAATTCTAGAATTTAAACATTTTTTTTTTTCGTTTTAGGTACTACATAATGTTAAAAAGTTTTTTTTCTTGACACATAGCACTCTGAGATTTGATCCAAATGTAAAGTGCATTATAAATTAAATGTATTATTATTATTAAATTACATAAGAAATGAATTCCCTCCATTCTAGCCTTGAACTGAAACAAGCATAAAAGTCTTTTAATTCTTTGACATTACCATTCCCCAAATGAAAATACATTGATTTGATCACAGGTTGTAAATTCAAAAGGCTACAAATGAGACTTAACCGAGTTATACAAAACTTAGCTTTGAGAATCTCTGTCCTATTAAGAATGGATGTTTCACTTTACATTCATACAATAATACTCTTATCAAATCACATGCTGCTGAATGTCACATGAAAACAGATGGATGGAAACTTTATTAATCCCCACAGTAGATGTGTGAAAAGATTGTATTATATCCGTTCTACATGTCAGATGCAAGGACGTCTTCTGAGGTCATGCAGGAATCCATCAAATATCAGGGGAACATTTGTGATTAGCGGGCTGAGGGATATTGGTGTATGAGACCCTCTACAGCTGTTGGAGGGGGCTGGCGATAAGGTGCATAGCTGGCGTCTGTGTCTACAATCAGTGTAAATATTTGGTGTGTTTGTGTATTTCTTTGGCTGCCTTTATCTTGACGGTCATTAAAGATTAACTTATTCTTCGATCCACAAACATTGTCCATCTTCTTTCTCTAAATCCACCACATAAGTCATAACATCTTTATAACATCTCGTTTTGAATCTCAACGATTTCAAATGGATCCTTGAATCTGTTCTCAGGTGGTGTTGCCTGTGTGGTGAGTGGTCAACCTTTTGACACCGCAAAAGTGAAGATGCAGACGTTCCCTACGATGTACCGCAGCTTCATCCACTGCTTCGTCTCCACCTACAAGCAGGTGGGACTACGGGGTCTCTACAGGGGTACCACTCCGGCCCTCGTGGCCAACATCAGCGAGAACGCTGTGCTCTTCTTGTGTTACGGCCTCTGCCAGGACGTGGTCCGCTTGTCTCTCAATGTGGACAAGGGAGCCGATCTCAGGTTTGACACCGACCTTTTTGTGCCCAGAAAGAGAAGTAAAAGTCTGACATCTTAGGCTGCCAGGCTGATATTTGAGATTCTTTTTCACTTTCACCCTGATGTGAAAGTTCACTTTTCAGAGCACAACAAGTGATTGATTGAAGATAAACAACTTGTTCCTTCTAAAATCTCAGACTCTCAATCTGAGGGATTCTTAATACTCAGACGTTGCAGGTGTACATGAAACCCTGGATTAAGTTATTTGGCTTTTGATGAGAAGATGAGTGTGTACTGAAGGTCTTTTGAGCTTTTTAAGAAAGGAACAATCTATCAGATTTAAACCATAACATTTAAATGTGTTTACTACATTTGCAGGATGTTTTTACATTTTGTATTCATAATTGTGTATATGTATTGTTTGTGTGTCAGGAGATTACAGCAGAGGAAATCATATTGATTTTTCATTGGCATTTTTCCAAGGCTAAATTGTGAGTTAGACATTCCTCCTTAACCCTCATTCTTTCCTCTCATTTCTCTCCAGTAACCTTCAGAAGGCATGCTCGGGCTCGTTTGCATCCCTCTTCTCCTCCATGGTCCTGTGCCCCACTGAGCTGGTGAAGTGCCGCCTGCAGGCCATGCATGAAATGGAAGCGACAGGCAAAATTGCCAGTGGACATAGAAGGTTAGAGATAGAAAGGAGATATTGGAATGAGAAGAAGATGTCGTTGCTCTATTGACTGTGTTTTGTGGTGTTATCTATGTTCTCTCAGTACGATATGGACCACCATAAAGACAGTGTTGAAGACAAATGGTCCACTGGGTTTCTACCAAGGGCTGTCATCCACCGTAATGAGGGAGATACCGGGCTACTTTTGCTTTTTTGGGGCCTATGAGTTATCTCGGTTTAAATTTGCACAGTATCTGGGCAGAGACATAGACAGTATAGGTATGGTTATAATATTTTCACTATCACTGGAAGGACATGCTCTTTTTTTCTGTAATCTGCTCCAACAAAATAACCTTTGATCTCCTAGGTGTTTTGCCGCTCATGTTTAGTGGTGGACTTGGAGGAGCTTGCCTTTGGTTGGTGACCTATCCCATAGACTGTGTTAAGTCGAGGATCCAGGTCTACTCTTTAAGTGGGGTTCAACCAGGCTTCGTGAAGACCTTCATGGACATCATACGAACTGAGGGTGAGATAAGAACGAAAGGAAAGGTTTTTTATTAATTTTTGTGGATCCGTGAATCCCTTTTCCACTTTCATCAACATTTGTGAGATAAAGCCTTTTAGAGCAATTTCTGTAGTCTTCATTCGTTGGCGCTGTGGTAAACAATGTGGGGAAGAAAAATCTTGTGTTCTGATCATTTGAGGAAAAAGAATGAACTCGAGGAGTCTCAGTTGTGTTTCTTAGAAATATGTGTAGATTTGTTTATAACTGAGAAGATCCTGACACGCTCAGATGAAAGGCTCAACCCCAAAATCTTCCATTCAGATCCAGCAGGATCGTTATAAGCCTACAGTCGGCCGCTCAACCAGGTCAGGCTATCTTGTCCTTCATATTGTACACCCAGGTAGTCAAAACTGTCTGAGCCAGAAATAACCCCATTCCAGCAAGCCAGAAAAACTTTCACACCAATTTTTCAAATCACCAAGTTTCTACGATATACTTTGTAGATAAAAATAAAAAGCAGACTTCAACTGCAATCATTCTGCTGAGTGAAGCTTAAACATTGAAAAAAGTTGTATTTTTCTCAATGGCAATATCCCCCAACGTATGCAATACCACAAACCAATCCCCATATTACCAAAAATGTTACCTTCATGCATTTCAAAATGACACTGAATTTTGGTTAGAAATAATAATTCAAGAAAGAAGAAAAAACTTCAAAAAATATGACGTAGAATTGTGACAACTCTAGCTACCTGTGGTGCTGACCCCATTCGCCCGACATAACATGAGGAAAGACTTTTAGGGCAAATGTAGCATTTTCATTTACCTAACACACGTATATCTAATTTTCAAACGGTAATCTGGACAGGTGGTCCATATGAGGCCTTCATATTATCACACACCGTTTACTTTGTCCAATTTTGCACGTTTGGTCGAATGTGGCGTGATTTGAGACGGGAGGAGTGTGCCTGTTTTTTTTTTTTTTTTATTTGGAGTTCTTAGTATTTGGATAAACTTTTCTTATAGCCGTTTTGACTTTTATTAAGTCACAAAGGGTGCCGTTGAGACTTAGAATGACCTAAATAGATGAAGAGTACTGTGCAAAGACACAACCACAAGTGAAGAATGGCCACTCAGGATAAGGCAAGTACAAGTAAAAGGGTTGGATATAGAAATAAGGTATATAATAAGGAAATGTATATATATTAGTAAAAGAGAAGGGCATGGGTAAACTGGCAGCAAGAAAGTTAAAACACCAATTAAAATACTGGCCGAAGAAGGAGATGATGAGGAGAAGGTAAATTCAATCGAGGCAAAGATAGAGGGATCACAATAAAAACAATAATAGGAAGTGTTTGGCAAGAGATGCAACAAGAGAATGAACTTTCAAAATAAAACAGGAAGTGATACACACAAACCCAAACCCAGCAATGACAGGAAACCTTTAGAGTAAAGTAGAAAAACTAAAACCAAAACCATGACTAAGATGGAATTGGGAAGTATTGCGAGAGACAACATAATAAATATAAAAGAACCAGGGGATCCAAAATGTTTAACTTATTGTTGCCAGTTGATAAGAAATAATAACACAAAAGACTTATAAATAAAATCAAATCGATTTGATTTCCTGTAGTTCGGTCCTGTAGTCCTGTAGTCCTGTAGTTCTGTAGTTTGGTGTCTAGGTGTTCATTAGTATCTTCCAATCTCTCTTAGCCAGAGGCTAAAATATCTTTTTTTCTTAACACCAAACTTTTAGTTTGTCTATTTTACATGATTATTTAATGTAAAGTCTGTAATGTGTGATAATGACTGAAGCTACCTATGTTTAAAGATCATTTTAAGTTTCAACACTCCTTGTAAACTGCAGAAACTGTAGTATGCATAAAAACCAGTTTGACCCGTTTTGCACTCTGAGGTAGCATAATTGCTCATGCTGGCATGTTTAATGTGCTGAGTCATGTCCTGGAGCCTCACTTACGTTCCCCCCGTCTGCTGTACGATGAGCGAACACACAGAATAATCCGGCGACAAAATGCAAAGAATTTCCAAAAATGTACCTGGGAATGTTTTTGGAATGTCAAAGAAGAATTCACGTTAACCTGCCTTGTAGAGAAAGACTGTATTCAATGTTAGAATATCCGGAAGAGCTTTTGTAAGTAAAGTCGAAGCTTATGTGAGACATCCACTGCCACTAGATTCCACAGTAGAATCTAGTGGCAGTGATTTTGGTCAGCATGTCAGACCCCAAAAAAAAACCATTTGCTTTGTTTATTCAATGAAGTTGTGGGGAAAATGCAGATTAGCATTTTAACACGTAGCTTAACTACTGAAACTTAGATGAGCTTTTCTTTGCCCATCAAATATGAATGAAGGAATGTATATTATTTATTTTGGTTAAATACATATTAAGCAACAAAAACATTTGAACAAAATGATTAATATGCCTTGATGCATGATTATTCTTTATATAATTATTATATCATTTATAATTTTTAAATATTTTGGTGCTCTGTTGAGCTGTGATACGAGAGGTGCTATATTAAAAAACAACCAGCGGCGGCAGGGACTCACTAACATGTTGCATGACACAGGAAGAAGGCGTTTGCCTCCATTTTCTCTCTAGATTTGGTGCCATACAATTAAAACTGATTTGGCAAAGACAATATTTGCTTATACAGAGGCCTTTGGTGGTTTAACATTTGTAAACTATTTCCCAGCACCTCTGGTCTATACCAAAGGAGAACATTTGATCAGTTTATTTTTAAATACATTATTAATATCTAAAAACTTGATAACAAAATTTGGATATTTTTACAACTAGAAAATGAGACAATAGCTAATCACCCTCCAAATATGTTGGCGTTGTCCAATCCTATTGGCTAGAGATATTAGCAGGAATATAATCCATAATTACTTTTAGGATACATATTACACATGTACTGGAATTCCTCATTCGAAGTCAGGTAAGGCTTGGCATTGCTGGATTTCTTATGTCAAGGTCAGCGCATCTAACCTGAGTGAAAACAATGAGACTATCCCTAAGAAAGTTATTATTGAACCTGCAGGTTTTAGACGTAAAAAGCCTGACGTGACATTAAGGCACTGTATGTATGGACCTCATCTCTCTGAGATGGGGAATAATCTGTTAAACCGACCCTCTGTCGTCCCACAGGGTTCAGGGCTCTATACTCCGGCCTGGCTCCTACCATGATACGCGCCTTCCCTGCCAACGGAGTTCTTTTCCTGGTTTATGAGTTCAGTCGCAAGTTTATGATGGAAGCAGCCTGTGACTGATGATGACCATCTCAAAACGTGGAACCCTATATCATCCCCTTGGGTTTTAAAAAAAAGATGACTGTAACTATTATTTTGTCAATGTTTGATTAAATGTGAACTAAAAATTAAGAAACAATATATTTGGTATTTGGATGTATGGCGGCAACAGTAATTAAAGTTAAATTTTTTTTACCTGCTTTGCCTTTATTTCCTGTGTATACTAAAATAAGCCATAACATTAGAACCACCTGCATTATATTGTGTAGATCCCAAATTTCTCCCCAAACACCTCCGTGATCTCTCTGTGTGGTCTGACAACTTTCTATCAGAACCACCATTAACTTGTTCATCAAATTGTGCTGCAGTAGCTCTTCTGTGGGATCCTCAGTCGCCAATTACCCTGTTGCCACTTCTAAAGTTGTATTTCTTTAGACAATTTTGTTATGTAATAACAAATGTAGTTGGATAACACCAAGACATGCAGTTTTGGAGATGTTCTTACCCAGTCATTGTTTATCCACCACAATTCAGGTTCTTACTTTCTTACGCTTCTTACGCCCATCTTTCCCTGCTTCCAACCATCAAGTTTGAGAAAAAAATGTTCACTTCTAACCTTGTATATCCCTCCCACTGTCGGGTACCAGTGTAAGGAGTTAATCAAGGTTATTCATTATTCTCTCATGGGTTTTAATGTTATGGCTGATCACTGTGTATTTGAAATATGATGTTATAAATAAAATGTTATACATGCAGAACAGTCAAAAGGTCACGTCAGGATCTTGGTAACTTTCATAGGAGTATAAATCCGTTAAAACTATAGTCAGTTAAATCAGTGTCTTTGTATTGTTATAAGCAAACATTTGAAATGATCTTAAATTGCATTAGAAGAGTGTTCAAAGTTTTATGTTTGGGGTAAAAGAAAAGACATCCGGAAGCCTTTAATGTAATTTTTCTTTGTAACATACCATCACCACAGTAATAGAAAAGTAGTTGGAAGTAATGTGATAGCCCTGTGTCACTCTTCAGTTTCTGCCTCTGTTGCTCTTTCAGGTCCTCCCTCTCCCTTTGTGTGTGCGAGAGTAGTCCATTTTGCTCTATATAGAGAAACCGTTCATTCCATACAACACCTACCCGTTCATCAATGATGATTTATCTGCACATTATAGTTGTTTTGTTTAAGTAATCTTTAATCAATGTACGCATGATTTGAATGGTTACTCTGTTGACTTCCCTTATTTTGTTATGCTCTTTAATGAGCTGGGCGTAAAAGTAATTCTCTCATCTTTACTGCAAAACACTTTGAAGGAACTGTAACTGTTTACAGTCTTTCAATGCAAAAACATTGTCTTTTGCTGTTAACTGCACATCTCTTCTTTGGGAAATATGAAATAAAAGATACACATGAAAACAACTTAAGTAATTTTGACTAAATGCCAAAGCTGACATAACTAGAAAATCTGTGTGATACTTTAAAAAACATTATAAACAATGATAAATACATTAATTCAAAATTCATACATATTTTTGTATGTATCTGGAAAACCAAATCACAAGAAACTACAAAAAACACAATATTAGGCGTATGGTTTTAATCTAAATGCGGGTCGGTGTGTAACTAAAAGCAAATGTGTAATCCACCATGACTACCGTCACAAAGTTTGAGCAATCCAACTTGGTGGATCGCCATTTTCCACAAAAATGTGTCCTGTAGTAGCTTCATAGTTCTCCTGAATAACAATCAAACTAACAAACTTGACCAAAATCCTTGATAGAGGTAATAACACATTTATTACTCTCTGTTACACAACATTTTTTTTGAAGTAAAAAAAAATAAAAATGTAATAGACGTAAAAGATTAAGTATATTTTATTTCATAAATGTCGGTGTGTTAACGTCCACATTCTTCCATTTTGCCTTCTTTCTCTGCTTTGCTTTATTTCACCTCACTTTAAAACTCCCTTCTCATTTTAAATGTATGTCAATGTCCTGTGCAGGTGAGAAGAGACACATGAACATGATCACTTCTGGTGCCTGCACCTGCTCTCAAGTTTCACGGCTTGTCAGCAACCTATTGTTTATTCATAACCTTCAGTCAGCAGTGTCAGACTGATTGATCTCAATGTAAGGGCATAAAACAGGATATTACAGGAGCTGAACTTTGAGCTGCCCAGCACAGGAGACACACAAAGGCTAGCTAGGCTCTGTGGGTCATCTGTGGTTACATCTTGGTATCCAAGGGTGAGTCTGGGAGTTCTTACGTGTGTGTGGGTGGCTCATTGAAAGCAGCAGGTGATGGTGGACAGGAAGAGGCCCAGCCCCTCAGGGAAAACAGACAGGTAAACAAGTGGTGAGGTGTTGCTCCTCTCACTCCATCACACCAACCACATACCCACTTATGATCTCAACAACGTCCAGTACTGCTGAGATGGTTACGCAGGGAAAACTTCAGATCAACACCGAAAACAATGTCGAAGGTAAATATTTCTTATGATCTTCTTGCAATCATATGATAATTAAATAAGAAATGTTGATTTCATAGTTCCTACAGGGATGGTATTGCCAAAGATGAGAGAACACACAGCACCTCTTCTAAACTTGATGTGGTTTCTATACCGCATGTATTTTCTGACATTTACCATTATTATCATTTGTCTCAACAATTTAGTGATAGGGCTGAAACTAAACACACACACACACACAAAAGGGTTGAATTAAGACATTTTTAAGATGAAAAAGAAATTCAAAATTTTAATATATATGAATGTGGGTGCCTGCCTCTGCACAATGCATTTTCAGAAATATAGTATGTAGGATAAAAATAAAATAAAAGGTTAAGGCAAGGAATTAAGTAAACATTTTTACATGCATGTCAATATTTGTCATTTCCTCTTCAAAGATTTTTAAAAAATACAGAAATGGTTGAAGAAAAATACTTCATTTGCAGATGTAACCTTCCGCTTGCAGACATTGCGTTCTATATTTTTGACCTTGGATAGATGATAGTAGTGAGTAATTCTGTGCAGTGAATAGAATAAACATTAGCGTAAAGTAAACTAATAATGGAAGTTTATCAAACAGATGATAGATAAATATTTTAGTAGTTCACAGCAACTCACTCTTTGTTCCGTGACCTCCCTAAGAGACTCATAAGGTCTCCGGTTATATATGACCCGTGAGGATGCACCACAGCTCACAGTATGATTGCATCATTTTTTTGCCACCATTACGATAATGCTCTATGCAACTGGAACAAAAAACAACACTGCTGTGTCAGGCAGAATACAAATGTACAGTACAAATGTAGGGAAAAAGGGGTAAAAATACTGCAAATTATTTTGTTTCTCTTTCTACAGATAAGAATTCAGGGAGGCTAGGATGTTTCGGTTGGCTGTTGGTCCTCGTATCCCTCATGTTTATCACACTCACGCTTCCGCTCACAATCTTCATGTGTATTAAGGTGGAGTATATTCTCATTGTTGAAACTTACCAGTTAAGATCAGTACCATAAGAGTTAGGGCTCTATTTTTCAATAAGTATTCATGGTCATAAAATTTGACCGTGTTTATGTAAATATTTCAAGTACAAACCATCTGTCAGGATCTTTTGGTACAGCATTTTCGGAAACTCTTCATTTCACTAAAGAAGATCGCTTTTCTGTGTCTCTGTGTTTACTCTGGGTTACTACCTCTAAAGGCATTTGCCCAGAAGGCTTAGCTAATCCAATCAAAAATGGCTATTTTCCATGGATTACACACTTTCATTATGAAAACAAATTTAGGATAATTTTTTGTATTCTAATGAATCTGATAGTCAATTTATTGTATCTAAGATATGAAACTCATAAATCCCCCCCAAAATAAAATAGGCAAAGAAATAACTTTTCTTTTTCTTTTTGTTGGTGAGGACATTACAGGGTTTTCAGGCAGTCTTCCTTATCATGGGATCAGTTGCAGGCAAAAACTGATTAACAGCTACATATTGGTCAAAATGCAAGAATACAATTTGCAGATGTTCTACACAGGCTATGGATTTGATCTGAGAGAAACCGGACCACATCCATTTATGAATTAAGAATAACAGTGACCATCTCCTTATAATGGCTCCTGCCTGTGGATGGTACATTTTGTATCCTGTTAGTTGATGGGCAAAAATGGAGACCATTTCATCAGAGCCACGTTACAAGAGCCACATTTAGATGGGTCAGAGCACCTCCAAAACTGCATGTCTTATTAGGGTGCCCTGGTCTGCAGTTGCTGGTACAAACTAATGTGGGAAAGAAAAAGTTAGTCCCTGTTGTCGGATCCCACAGAAGAGCTACCATAGCACAAACACATTTTTGTTTTGGTGGCAAAAACACCGGATTAGACAGGTGGTTTAAATGTTATGACTACATTTTTATGACACATGTTTTGGTTTGTTTCATGTTGTCTGTTTTTCTAACTCACAGATAGTGAACGAGTACGAACGAGCTGTGATTTTTAGACTTGGCAGGATCACAGACCGGAAACCTAAAGGACCAGGTTTGTTGTTCATGGGAAAACACTTTGGGAAAATAATTAGATGATCACCAGCTTTCTTTAATTAACATCTACAAGGCCTGAAAGTTCTGTTCTGCATAGGACTGACTGACCAGCTTATTCCCGGGAATGATTATAAGTGTTGAGTTTTGTCCTGTTATATTCATTAAGAACCGCCACAGAACATGATGTTCTGAATAACTAAACAAAAGCATGACCTCCACTTCTCTCTAGGACTCTTTTTTGTTTTGCCCTGCACTGATAACTTTGTGAAGGTCGATCTGAGAACCGTGTCCTTTGACATCCCTCCACAAGAGGTAAGTTTCTTTGCAATTTGTTATAACATCAAAAACGGCAACATGTTTGTGGCTTTATTGTAACACAGCCCATCTCTGTTTTCTCTTCCTATTACCTTGTAGATCCTGACCAAAGACTCGGTGACAGTGGCTGTGGACGGCGTGGTGTACTTTCGCATTCACTGCCCAATCTCATCTGTGTCCAAAGTTTCCAATGCACATACATCAACGCGACTGCTGGCTCAAACCACCCTGAGAAACGTGCT
The DNA here is from genome assembly GCA_037951165.1 of Lophius americanus. Classification (NCBI taxonomy): domain Eukaryota; kingdom Metazoa; phylum Chordata; class Actinopteri; order Lophiiformes; family Lophiidae; genus Lophius; species Lophius americanus. The sequence continues at coordinate 7,005,730 of JBBDHG010000095.1, read as the reverse complement.
TGGCACCAAAAACCTGGCCGAGCTGTTGTCTGACAGAGAGGGGATATCACTCAGTATGCAGGTAAGGATGAAGCTGCAGGGTTTTCTGAGGATCTTTACTTATGTTAATTTTTGAGTTGGAGAGTTGGGATTGTTGCATTTAGCGACTCTAAAAAGCTTGTAAAGGGCTGGTTGGCGTATAAATTTCAAATCAAATTCAAATCAAACATCAAAATGTATCCGCGGTTTCGTGACACCTGCTTTCATCAATATTCTTCTTCCATTCTAAGGGAGTATGGAAATCATTATCGCCATGAAGCCTTTCCACCAGGCTCATTAGTATTCATATTCTTCGCTGGGATTTTCTGTATTTTCACCAAATTTCACCAGTTGTATAATTAAGAAGGATAATCTTAAATATTTGAAATATTGCTTGAGATGAGTGTGGGCTACGGTCTGGACCGACCAAGGACCGACCAAGCAGACATGGATGATCGTGTTTATAATCAGCTGGTTATTACAGCTTTGAAGTTAACCCACCTTATATCCTAAATTCACCCCAAACTACACTAAAAATATCTGGGTATGTAATTGTTCCCTTTTAACAAGCTCTTACCTTGTCATGACTGATTCCTCTATAACGTCCCCTGCAGGAATCCCTGGATGAAGCCACCGATCCGTGGGGAATCAAGGTGGAGCGTGTGGAGATCAAGGATGTGAAGTTGCCTCAGCAGCTGCAGAGAGCCATGGCTGCAGAGGCAGAAGCCAGTCGGGAGGCCAGGGCGAAGGTGAAGAGGGAATATGATGGACGATTTAACATCATTTCCCCTTGACTTGATACATTTAGTTGATCTGAAGATGTGGAACTCATGACTGTATGTCTCTGCTCAGATCATTGCTGCAGAGGGAGAAATGAAGGCCTCCAGGGCTCTGAAAGAAGCCTCGCTGGTAATTGCTGAGTCACCCTCTGGTCTCCAGCTGCGATATCTGCAGAGCCTCCAATCCATTGCAGCAGAGAAGAACTCCACCATCATCTTCCCTCTGCCCATAGATATGATACAGTGTTTCATGCAGAGGAAGTGACACACCTCACAACCACTAATCTTAGGGGAGTTAAATGAACTCAGATTATTATTATTTGTTTATGTTTAACCATTTAAAACTATAATGCTTGTATCGGGGCCCCTCGAGATTTCTTATATATTAATTGTGTCTTAAAATTCAACATAAAAAAAGGAAGGCAGCATTAGAGAATCTTAAGTGCGATTTTTGAATTGTATTTTTATTCAATAAATCAAAATGGTTTTACAATACCTAAATCACCAATGTGAAAAAGCACATGCCCTCTTGTTGTTAGAGCTAGACAAGCTAATTACTACCATTCCTGATCAAATCTTCAATCACATAGACGATTCACACCAATAGAAGTATGTTATATTGTTGGATGGAACAAATCACCAGGAGCACACTATGCGAATATAAAGAGCCCCACAACAGACAAGGGAGAAGGTGATGGATTACAAAGATATTTCTAGGGTCTATAGATCCATGGTGAGACAACTTCTCTTCAAATAGAAACTATGGTACAACATTGAACCTTCACAGAAGAGGCCGACCTTCCAGAATTTCCCCAAATCATAAATTCTGGATGTCATAAGATTTTCCAAAGAAAAAATCAAAGGCCTCTTTCACCTAAATAAAGCTCAGAGTTCACGGCTCGACTATTCGAGGTGAAGTAAGGCCAGCAGAACATTAAAGCTCTCCTGAATTTTCCACCAACACACCTTAATGACCCTCAGAGCCTTTGGCACAATACTGTATGCACTGATGAGCGTTGAACTGTATGGATGACAGAGATTCCGTTACATGTGGCTGCACTAAAGGTGTTCTGCAAAAATAGAGTACTAGCACAGCAATGTCAATGTCTGACCTCCAGGTATCACAAGTGATTGCTTACAGTTTTCACTAAAGGTGGCACGACTAGCTCTTGAGTTCAGGGGGATTAATACAATTTCCCACTGGTGATTTTGGTAATGGAGATGTATGTCTACACCAAATCTCACTTGTGGACACATATTTTGTCATTGTGATTTAATACTTAAATGCAAAGTGCAACATTCATTATAGACATGGAGTCTCATCGCTGACCACAATATTTTAACCGGCTAAGCTACAGTTGTGGAAGAGGAAAAACAAATCAATCAAATAAAGAAATGCACGAGTAATGCAAAACATACGTATAAAGACATGCTTTCATATCTCCAATCCAGATTGCATGAATTTCTTAAAAACTGAATGCGATGAATGGTTCTGGAAACAATAATCAGAAGTAGAAGCATGAAGCTATGGTCGGAAGCAAAGTGTGAACAAAATGTTGTATTCTAGTGTCGAACAAACATGCAGTGAATGAGTACAATGTCATGTGTCCACAGGACACAGACACCATCAGTGCAATCTGGGTACCTGCAGTGATAAACACTAAATCAACTTGTAGCAGCAACTCAAACCGATTTTCAGCAGACCTCTACAGTTTAATGTTCAGTCAATGTATTTTTATATATCTGCCGATTGAACTTCTTTTATACTTCAAATCAAACATATTCAATAAATCAAATTAATTTTATAGTATAAAATTAAAAAGAATAACTTGCAACAGACATTTGAGCTTAGAGACTATGTTAACAAAAATTAACATAAGTATAAAAAACAAAGAAAACATTAATTAATTCAAAAAAGTTATGACAGTTCCTTCGCTTTAGTGACTCATAACTCTTTCTCTACATCCTGAGATTATTATTTACTGTTGGAGAAGAAGTAACAGAATTTTCCCATCAAATTCAATTTTGCCTTCAACAGGAGGTGTCACCTGACACTGAATATTTTGAAGCCATATTCGCTTTCAGCAGAGAGAGAAGAAGTAAACAGACAGATTTGGCTCTTAAAAACACAAGCTGGATATCAGAAATCTGCACTATTTATGTCAGATTCTGCAGCGGTTCCCTTTCAACCACTATGATGCAAGATAAAACTGATGTGTTGCATGATTTTCCTCTTTGGTTGTTTCTTTCATTTTGAGATAATTTATTTTATTAAATTGATGGATTTTATTTTGCAAAAGAAAAAGTGAGATTAATCTGAAATATATCATAAAATCCCATGTCTTTTGTGTTCATTTGACCAAATACTGCTCTGTTTTATGTCTCACCACACTGTAGGTTGTCTTAAAAGAAGATGCATGATAACAGGAAGACAGAACATGCACAATATGTGTAGTTTTACAAATTATTATCATAACATATATATTCTGCTGGCAGTTCAATGGATTTTTGAGTTGTTGTAATCTAATATTTGGCAACAATGTTGTTTATGTGAGTGCTTTTATGAAGGATGGCTGATTTAAGAAGGACAGGTGGTCACTCACACATTCTTGATATATGAAATCTTTTAGTATGAAAAGGTCTAGATGCCACAGAGAAGCATCCACACTTTTAGATTCACCCACTTTGGGTGGGTTTTTCATTACCTGTGTCATGGTGAATGCTGCTGGTGGTAGAAAATGGATGGTAAAGGTGCTTCTTGTCTTTGTTGTTGCACTTCTGATATTTACTATGTCTATTACATCCATCATCCTGAGCGCTAGATTGGGAAAAATGGTGATGAAGATGAGGGGAAAACATGAAAAAGGCGTGATTGACTCTGATCTTGCTGTTTAAAGACTAAAGTTACCAGGACGTTCACCTGCCGAAGGTTTACAGGATATCTTGTTTGTTGCATTGAATAGAAAAAGAGAGTGAAAAGTACATTGTCAATACAATTCTTTAGGTCAAATGTTAGTTCTACTGGTGGATATGGAAATCCATCACGTGGGTGAGCTCCATCAGCGTCTGTCCTGCTTCTGATGGCCATGAACGAAGTGTTTGAGCTTCCTTTGAGTGGGTCACTGATGGTAGGAGTGTGGGCGGGCTGGGGAGCCTGGTCCAGACTCGGGTCGATGGATGGGGGATGAGCTGGGGGACATACGTGGGCTGAGTTCCCCCGTCTGAAGACGCCACAGCAGTTCCTCATTGTTGCGACTCAGTCGTTTCTTCTCGTTGCTCTCCTTCTCCACGTGAACCTGCAGGTTAGCGTTTTCCTCAGAGAGCTGCCTGAGTAAACGCAGGGACAGGAAAAAAGGCTAAACATAAAAACCTTGCACGGGCGTTGCAGCTATATCTTGGTCACAAGGAGGTGCAAAAAGTCCCACCACATCAGCCTAAAACCACAATCCTTCCTGAAATGTATTGGTCTGTCCACCTCCTTCCACATTGTTCACAGGGATGTGCTGTCAGGCTTTTTATTTAGTTGTTTATTTTTCACTGATTGCATCTCCATGCTGATTGTCAAAACCTGCGTCTTGTTATATATATGCTACAATCCCACTCATGTCCTACCGAAAGGTCAAAAGTGGCATTGATGATCTCACACAGGACGCGCAGAGGCGTGGGCGACAGCAGAGTGGGCTCGGTATTCCCAGGTGTGCCAGTAGCTGCAGGATTTTACTGACACTCTAAGTACGATTTTTTACCACACCGATGCCGGTCCAGAAGCCGCAAGGGCTCTGGCCGGTCTGAGACAGGGAGGTTGCCGGGTTACGGACTACGCCATGGAGTTCTGTATCCTAGTAGCGGACAGTGGATGGAAGTCCGGCGCTCTCCGCGAGACTTTCATTTCGGGACTCTCGGAACCAATTAAAGATTTGATCACCCCCTTGGATCTCCCCGCTGACTTGGACTCTGTTATCGTCATGGTCACACGGATCGATAACCGGGTTCACGGAAGACGGAGGGAGAGAGATCGACCCTGCACGGGTTCTTCCTCGCAGCTCGCTTCCAGAGCTCCGCAGCCTCGGTACTCGCCTCCCCCTCTGCTGTCTCAGAGGAGTTCATGCAAGTCAGCCGTGCCAACTGACCCTAGCCTGCTTAAGATCCCTTCGTGTTACTGGGACCTAGAGAGGTATTCAGCAAAACAAGAGCCGACTCGTTGCCACCTCATCGGACCAGTGATTGCTGCATTGACCTCCTGCCACGAACCTCACCACCAAAGGGTAGGCTATACTCTCTCTCAGCCCCGGAGAGGGAGGCCATGCAGACCTACATTACTGATTCCCTGTCAGCAGGGATCATTCAACCGCCCTCATCACCTGCTGGGGCAGGGTTTTTCTGCGTCCCTGCATTGATTTAAGAGGATTAAACATCATCACCATTAAGAACAGGTACCTCCTTCTTATACTATCGTCTGCGTTTGAGTTATTAAAGGGCAACAAGATCTTTACCAAGCTAGACCCTAGAAATACTTATCACCTTGTAAGGATAAGGCAGGGGGACGAATGGAAGACAGATTTTATCACGACTACAGGCCACTATGAGTATTTGGTCGTTTTGGACTTTCGAATGCCCCAGTTGTGTTTCAAGCCCTTGTGAACGACGTACTCAGAGAAACGCTCAACTCATTCGTGTTCATCTATTTTGATGATATCCTCATCTTTTCTCCGGATGAGAGGAGTCACGTTCAACGTGTCCGCCAAGTTCTCCAGCGCCTTCTCCACCATCAGTTGTTTGTCAAGGCAGAGAAGTGCGAATTCCAGTGCCAGCTTGACATTTTCTTCTTTATAGGATCATTCTTCGTGTTAATTGAAAGCATCCCCAAATAAGTAAAATTCCTGACCAGGCTTTCTCTGTTTCCTATGATCGCCACTTACGTTAGCTAGTCATCATGGGTCAGGGTCAAACATGCTTCTTTTCCACCAAAGACTGAGGTGGCAGTTTGCGGGAGCCAGATCATAGTTAGTTCAACCTGGGAATCACTTCAGACCTGATTCGCTTTTCAACAACCAGAGCGTCACAACTGAGCACAGGTGGTTATTTCTCTGCTTCCAGAGCAAATCGTTAACTTAAATTAACATTTATAATAAATGACCGTATTTTGGATTACCTGTTTTATCGTCTCGTTTGTTTTTTTTTAAATCCTTGTGTTCGGGACAGAGATACACTCAACCCCTTTAACAACTCACTCCTATTATATCAGTAATAACCCTCATAAAAAACCCTAAAATAGAGGCATTTTGCTGAAGTTAAGACTCTGGCTTTTCATGATGGTGAGTGGTGATTGTTAAAGTGACACGTTAGAGACACAGGCTCTGTGATGTTGTAGAAAATGATTGATGATGTTGACGATTGCGATTTCTTTAGTCTAGACATCTCCTCTGAAAGGGGAGGCTATCGAGACTCGACATATTGTACTGAACTATTTAACATTTAACACAACTCGATGGAGGAGATTTGACACAACGACACTGAGGAACACACTGTGAGACCAGGCCAATACCAAAGACACTTCGTGTCTCAAAGGATTTAATCTAGAATAAAGAGTATGGTTCGCCCCAAATAAGGTTATCCTTTAACACTGAAGTAAATCAAAGCACTCTATCGGAATGAAATTATACTCACCATTTAATACGCAATTAGTATATTCTACGAAAAATGTCTCTGAATTAATAACTGATTCAATTTCTGTGAAATTACATTTTTCTTAATTAAGGTTTTTCCAAATAAAAAGGACATTTTTGATTAATGCTACTCATTTATTTACCCGCCAATAAGAATTTTTGAAATGCTTTTCACAGAAAACATTGATATATGCCATTAATTTTGATTAATTAATTACAAAGGATGTATATAATTTGGTGTATTTTCATTTGAGCGATCCAGTGTCGCACATTTTACTAACTAATTAACAAAACTAAACTAATTAACAAATTGCCTCCATACTTTTCCTTAACTCTTGTAGCCAGAGAAAAGTATGAAATCCCTGATGAAGAGGGACCAGAAGGCTTTCTGAATTTCCCTTTACCCCCAATGAAATCATGTGTAAGACAGAAAGTCCCAGAAGAAAGACCACAGGTGTCAGGTGGGGGGAAAAAACTCTACATTTGATATACTATACTTTTATAATGATTCTTTGCTAATAGAAAAAAGATCTAAAAAAACCCCTTATTTTTAACTACCCTTTTGAATTACCTGGACACGGCAACGTTCTTGTCGATTCTTTCTTTCATGTCCTCGTTCTGCTGCTGTAACACCTGCACTCTCTCCTCCAGGTAAACATTCTTTTCAGCCTGCTCAAAAACACAGGAAGAAGAGATGCACCACATTAAATTCTTCAAATGATGTATATCTAGAAGTAAAAAAGATGGTGTGTCAGTGTCTCCCACACACATACTGGCTCATTTTGTTGACCCTTGACCTGTCACTAGCTTACCATGCAAGCTAATACAAAGCATGTATATGTGGATTTTCCCCAAGTTTTCTTTGGTTACACAACGAAAGCAGAAATTTGAAGCCTACTATTTTCTCCAGTTCTGAGATCTTCAGCTCCTGTTGATGGATTTGCTCATTCTTCATTTCCAGAATGTCTTTCAGACTCTTCAGATCCTCCTCGATGTGTTTATATGGTGCCAGAGCATCCTGAAGATCGCATGAGGGAAATAAATGATAAATGTTTTTACAATTTTGGGTCTTTCTGTGAGATTTCATCCAGTCATTATCACCAAAACTGTTGAGAGAAACCGCATCATGTGAGAGTTACCACTATCTGCTCATCTGTGCTCCTCCGCAGAGCTTCTTCAAAGCGCTTGGCTCTGTCTCGGAGGCAACGGTTCTGGAACGTCAGCGTGTCCACCTGATCCTAGTGAGCATATAAACAGTCAAATATTGCTCACTGAAGATAAGTGCTGAGATATATCAATACAAGCATTTTTTTAGGAGAACTCCTCACCTGCAGCGACAGTCTGATCTTTTCAAACTCTTCTCCTAGAGACTTTGTCTGTTGCTCGTGGGCCATTTTCAAATCTGAAACAAAATGTCAAACATTATTCATTCTCGAGAACTGAAGGCGGGTGAGTTGGTACCGTAGAATAAATGATACCTACTCTTTACAGTCCTGGCGTGTTCCTCCTGCAGAGTGGCCAGTGTGTCGTTGTGAGTCATCTCCATTTCCATCAAGGAAGCCTCATGGTTCTCACTCATGTCCTCAATCTAAGGCAACGTTTAAGAATAACAAAAACAAAGTGACAGCGATGATATTCTTTACTTTAAACACAACCATGGCTTTAATCAGTTAATATGGGGGACTATGTCTGCCTTAGCGAGAAGGTTCAACTTCTGTAGATTAATAACAATGATATAATTTACTCTCTATTATCATTTTATAACACGATTATACACAGATTAACATTGTGCAATTAGTTCTTTGCATTTTACCTATCCATGAGGAGGAGGCAGCCCCTGTTGAGGGACCAGAGTCTGTCTCAATGACCCTTCAACATGCAGACTGCATGGGAATCCAAACCACTGACCTTGCAACTGGGGATGATCACTCTATTTCCTGAATTACAGCCCCTCCATAACATAGGAACTGTTATGGGGCAGCTAAGTAAGTAATTAGCATGTGATGTATTCGATTGGAAGCAATAATTTCAGAGCCAGATAATAAAACATTTGGAAATAACATCTATATTTTTCTATAAAAATGCGGATCTTTTATCCAGGCTCCATTATCAGAGCACACACACCTGCTCTTGCTGCTTGAACTGCAGCTCATCCAGCTCTCCTTGCTGTTGGTTCTGCAGGTTCTCCACCTCAGCCATGTGCTGCCCCTTCAGCCGCTCCTCCAGCGCTCCAAGCTCCCTCTGGTGCTGAGCACGCAGACCCTGCAGCTCAGACTCAAAACGGCGCTCAAGTTCCTGCTTCTCCTGCTGCAGTTGCTCCCAGTGTGCGACACTGAAAGCTGGGACACAAGGAGCTTCAGTTTTTTTTTTTACCAAGTTCACATTGAGGTGACATACTAACATAAGAAGCAACTGAAGATGATATATCAAAGTTAATTTATCATGCTTCTTCGCTTGTTGGTTTATTTTGTTGATTATAACCCATGAGTAACCACGGTGATATTTGTGTCACAAGCCTTGTAAATGCTATAAAATAGAGCTTTAAAGTCACAGAAAGCATTCTCACCATGTTTTATGTGACTTCATGTACATTTAAAAGAGATCCTAATCCTGCCTTAGTAAAAGTAAAATAAAGCAACCTAGCTGTATTATATTTGCTCAGTTTTACATTTTGCAAATTAAAAAAAGAAACTAAGTAAAAAGAACAACACATAAAAGTGAGGGAAAAAAAATGAAAAAACCTGATGTAACATTACAGATCACTCACAAGCGGCAGCATCTTAAAGATAAGACATTAAGACTCATTGTGCTCATTATGTTCCTTTTAGTCCAATTTATATACTTTATAATTTTATTACGAAGAAATTTGGGTCTGAGTTCATATGGGTTAAATTCCGAAGCCTTGATATCGATATTTGTAAGGTTTAATAACAAGATATTCATCAATAGTGTTAAAGTCTGAAAATTTCATATATTTATTTTGTTTTAGTTTTTTTTTCCAATGGTGGGGGATGATTCTTGGGCCAGGAAAAAACTGCAGGTTGAAGTTTTTTCAACCTTTTCATGTATTTCAGAAGGAATATTGCATAGATTTTTATATAAAAGTTAGGCATATTTAGTGTTTGAACCACTTGATATTTGAATTAAAGTGGAATGTTGGGCCATGGTGAAGTTTTATGTTCAACGTATCTATTTACTAATTTGTTTGAAAATGAAGATAGAAAGAAATTGTACTTTTGAGTTTGTCCTAAAGTGTGTGTTCAGTGTTTTTTGTTAGCAGAGTGGATTCCCAGAGGGAATAATACATGATATGCAGCGGAGGAAACAGCGCTTTCTTGCCACGGTTGAGTTTCTGTCAAGCTATGTCAAACTTACCCACTTCATCCCTGATTTTGGCGAGCTCCAGGGACAGTTCCCTCTCCTTCACAATGGCACTGTCACTCTACAAAGAGAGAACGTGCTGCAGTAAACACCCATGAACAAACCAAACGTGAAAATCATAGATCACCACAGTCGTAAAACTGAAACACAACTGGATGTTTCTTACTGTCTTTTTCTTTTCTTTTTTTTATCGTTCTGCTGCATTTCTCTCAGTCCATCAGGAAACCTCAACTCTAGCAGAGTTCTGCAGATTAATTTGTAACAAAACCCACGAAGAGGGAGCACATCACTCCTGTTTTAGCCAAAATGCAGCGGCTTTTCTTTGATTACCTACAAAGCTCTTAATGTTTTTCCACCGTTATACACCTCTGGCAGTTTTAGTATCTTACCAGTTGACAGAAGTCTTGATACCCTCCAAAGGTGGTCTTAGCACTCAAATGGGCAATTATGCATTAATTGTCATAGTAATAATACTCAATTCATTACATAGTCGTACAAAGCCTATACATTCAGCCAGATATTATGGAATTAATTCTTTACAGTTGACCTATGCCTGAGGCAGAAATTGACAGCCCCTGTGAAAGTGAGCACACTGGGTTCAAGGTCTTGCTCAAAGACCCAACAACACCTTTATGAACGCATATGTCAAACAAGATACGGCTGACGCAAGTTTTAAAGTAAGAACTCAAATATACCTTTAATGGAGGATTTCTAGCTCACCTATTTTTAGTTTGTCTTATTGTTTTTGGCTACTCATCTTACTAGTGTGTTTTATTATTCAATTATTATTAATGCTTTAATAATTAACTATTACATATTAATACATTTCTTATTTTGTTATGTTAATTACATAAAATAAATATCCTGAAAAAGTTTCACACTAAAATGCAAGAAAGAACTGGGTTTCACAGTTTGAGATAAAACCAACTCTGTTAAAATTAGACGAAGGTCCATAAAAGCTACTGGGAGGATCTAACATTTACCAGCATGAGTAATAAAAGAGGCAGACAAATAGCGCCTGTCCAGCCGGGCCGCACTAATCCTGCCATCAGTTACTTTAGCTCAGATATACTGCTTAGCAGTTGGATGTTTATTCCTCCACAAGTCCATTAAATCAGCCTCTTCCACCAGCTCAGCCAAAAATGTGGACGATATCACAACAACAGTTCCAGCCCCCCCCAATATAACACACAAAAACTTACATCCACCTTTTCCGACCACTGACACCAAAGCTCTTTTTTTGTGATGTTCTGCCTCCATTTATACTTAAAGAGGCCACCTTTAAGCTCTGCGTATGTGAGGAAGAGGGACACAGCAATAAAGAAACAGACAGAACGTTAAAAGGTACCTGGTGTTATTTCACCATGGATTAACTATAAGGGAGTTTCATTCTTTTGGCACCTTTTAAGCCTTTTCTCAAGGCAGTAACAAGTTTTTTGAGGCGATAACGTCTCTTTGTATCCAGCTTGTCCTCACCTACAACCTTCTTTAGAGTGCTCACGGTTTGTGTAAACTTTTTAACATCAGGAACATATTCATTCAGATACACAACCCTGCAAAAAGTATCATTCAGAAAATCATTAACCTCTTCCAGAGAATACATGTCTGAATTCCGAGACAGACTACCAGTAACAGACACATCATCACAGTATGACTGACCCTCCATATTAGCAACCACACCGCTGTCCAGACTGGTCTGCACCAGCTCGGCCCCCTGTCCAGCAACATCATCTGGACTCTGAGCTGAGCAGCCCACATCGGCTGCCTCAATCTGATCTTCTGCAACGGTAGGCCGACCTGCAGCAGCAGCAGCGGCTGAATGACCTTCAGCAGAAACTTCATTCGACTCATCTTTCCTCACACTAACAGTAACAGCATTCACAATTCCATTCACTGTACTCACTAGAGTTTCAGCTTCCAGCTCTGCTACTGTGTCTCCTGCAGCAGCAGACTGCTCCTCTGACACGGCGCTCGCTGCCACAGCAGGGTCTACAGCCATCGGAATACCAGCCACTGCATTGGAGTTTGCTGGGCCATCGGGCGACATCAGCCACTGGCCTGCTCTCTGCAGATCCGGACACCGCAGAGCTCCGGGCATCGGAGTCACCGGGCGAGCGGCCGCAGACAAACACCAAGCAAGCGGTGTGGCTGTGCGGCTCCCCTCTCCACCATCAGTCCTAGCAGGCTCCGGTACATTCTGTCTATGCGGACATGTGACCCGTTTGGGTCCCAGATCTCAACATTCAAAACATTTCATCTTCCCTGAACTAGCGTACAGCATGTAGTTAACATCTTCATTTTCACACGGAATAGGACCTCCAGAGTCTGAGTGGGAGAGTCCAGGAACATGAATGCTTGTCTCCGGAGAGACTGAACATGTTTCAGATTGTCAGTTTTGCAAACAAGACCGACCGAACGGAAACAACTTGCGAACCTCCCAATGCACTTCAGTTACTTTTAGAGGGCCCCGTTTGCGATGAACGAAGGGACTCCAGACACGGTGATCCGGGTTACAGACAAAGCCAGTGGTGAAACTTGGAGGAACTCATTCTCCAAGCTCTATCTGCTCTCGATGAGCCGAGTTACACAGCTCCGAGCTTTCAGAAAAACAAACCAGCGCTTTGTTCATTCGAGATGCAAAAGAGATGTTAACAAGTCCCCCCTGCACTCCCACGGAGAGCAGTACCTGCTCCACACTGCAGCTGAACGCTGGCACCAGCCTCAAACCATGTCTCAGGGACGAGGACGGGGTCTCCGAGGAAATTATGTAACATCAAGTGATGATAAAAATACCATAACAAAAAAACCCATAATACACAGCATTTCTCATGTCTCTATCAGGCCTCAACTGGAGATCCTTCACAACATGACCCCCCCTGATCCAATTTTACTCATAGAAGAAGAAACAGTTACATATCTATTGCCCACATGCTGTAAGGCAGCTGTGCAGGCTGTTGCTTTGGGATACACTCCATAATGAGAGAAAACAGAGAAAGGCAGATACGTAAAGCAGAGGATGAGATGATAACCAGCACAGTATGAATCTGCAGCAATGATGTCATTCTATAATAGGTTTTACTTCCCAGCCATCAGGGAGTGACTTCTGTGACCTCATGCAGATGAAGGATGGTCTCACGCTTTTTCTGTATTGTTCAGCTCCACCTCTGTTCCCACTTAACATTTCCTCCACCCTGCCCACACGCCCCTACTTACATCTCCATGGAATTATGTGACAGGCATTCTAATGCCCCATCTGATTCAGCCATCACCACGGCAACTTGCTCCATATCGAGGGCTGCAGCTAGTGCTTTTCTTTTCAGTTATTCTTATGTTGTTATTTTTGACATTATTGAATCAACCAATGAAAAATCATCATCACAAATGACTGTCCAGATATTGATTTGTCTGCAGCCAGTGAATATTCTATCTTAAATCAAACCCGACAAACTGGAATCAGTTACTGTTTCACATTTCCTTGATTCACCACAAATGAACTATGGATTTAGCACCGTATATATTTTACCTTGTTGGACAAAATTAAAGAATTCAGAAGGGAAGGGTGCTCAGAGATGCTAACCTCTTCAAAATTTGTATGCATGTGATCAGATTAGTTTCAATGAGTAGTTGCTTTTCAGGCTATAAAGAAGACATAAACAAACCTAAAATTTAATCTGTTGGGAAAACTTTCCATCTGATTTTTTATTGATGAGATATTCACATTAGATGGGCGCCAGAATTAAGCATCCTAAATGACAGTAATCCTATACTGTCAATCATCCACAGGCGTAACAGGCATAAATAACATATCACAGCAGCGGTAACATGTTATGTTATGTTCCTGTTAGAGAAAAGAGAGACTGACAGTGTGAGAGTCTTTGACTCAGCATAATCATTAATCATGCAGCTTTACACTTCCTCCTTCCGATTTGTCTTGCAGAAACAAATTAATATATTTTTCATTAAACACCGCAGTCTCGGAATCCGCCACCCACTAAACACACACATGCGCACATCCACACATATAAAGAGGGATCAGCGGTACTGACACCAGCCTGCTGTCCGCAGAAGATGCTGCTTTTACCGTTTGGTCCAGACAGCGCAGACGGAGGGGATGGAGCCTACAGCAGCAATGGCCCATACTAGTCTGAGAGACAGCAGCATCCCTGAGCTGACCAAGGAGGCAGCAGTGACAGATGCGAGTGTGAGAAAAAAATGCGGAGGACAGAGGGAAAGGGTGCCGGGCAGAGGTAGGACAGGGGAGGAGAGATTGGAAGACCGAAGCCTCACCTCGTTTCCTGGTTTGCGACCGGCATTTATCACTGCTGGAACAAAGACTGCCACTCAAGCTCTGCCTGCCCTTCCCTTAAACCCCCAACAACACGCCCTGTATCACATTAACACACATGGTAAGGAGCAAAACACACACACACACATACACACACATGCGGGCTTTTGTATCTTTATGGGAAAAAAGGGTGGAGCAGGAGAAGATGGGGGAGGAGCTGATTAATATAAGGTCTGTTATCTACTCAATTACTCAGCTTAGAAAATAATACAACATTTAAACAACATTTAAATTAAAGAAGAATAAATACTTCTACATGTTTTTTCATTGTTCATGAAGAAGAAAACATGAAGAAAGTCCATATCGCAGCTTTGGATGCAAAATCTCATTATAAATCTAATGCTGTTCCTGCGAGAGATCATCAATCTTTCCTTTAGTTCTTCTCATTTCTTAAATTCAACCATCAAAAAACAAGTAATAAGCATAAGTGGTAACAGAACCCAATCCCGAATTACAGCACACAGCTCCAGCTAAAAGAGAATATCAATGTATTCCACCAGGCAGGGATATAAAGCTCCAAAAGATATTTCCAATACAAATTCTAGAGTTCACATACTTTTACCTCTCAGAGTTTAGTGGATTTTCTATCAGCATTTGATGTTCCGTCTCAATAACAGCACAGCAAGGTCCATTCAGGGAGCTTTAATCTCATTGATCCTCTCCCTCTATAGAGCAGAACCAGTGGGTGGGGTTGTATTTCATCCTTACTGACTGCCAGAGGAGGTGCTTGAAACACTGAGTGCCTCCATCTTGCGCATGCGCAGGTCAAGTAATTATATCAACAAAGTCACCCTTGACCCCTGGATGACCCGAGAGTGTCTATACCTTCCGGTGTCACAAGGTGATTTGTTCCTTCTATCTTCTTAAGATTGCGGATTAATGATAGCAAGTCAATTATTCGTTGCTCATATTTCTGATCCGGTTAGTCGTCTGTCGCTTCATAACCCAACGGTTGGTGCTTCGAGGGAAAACGACTTGCTGTTGGACTCCAAAACGGACCACATTTGGGGTGGTGATTCCGCTGTGTCGAGTCGTGTAGTCAGTTTATCAACATTACAACCAGGGGTGGCGAGTAGAGCATGCAATCTTCTCTTATTCCGTTAACAACGGGTGACCTCGCCTTAATATGTGTTTACGGTAAATACGTACAACTTATCCCGTAGTCCGTATCACGTGAGCCTTCGGCTAGCACGGCCGCTTCCTTCATTTCTCCCTGTTGTATGTGTGTCTAAGCTGCTAACAACTTAAGTTTGTGTGCTGCTTTGTGGATACGTGGCTTTTGCCTGATGCCAGCAGTAAGTTGTGACACTGGCTTGTGTTTTCGCTGGTTGGATTGGTCTTTATATTTACACTGTTTACAGCAGCTCGTGGTGCAGCTAGTTTTAGAGTGTTTCTTGATATGTTGTGCTCACATCTCTGTGTCTCCTGCATGGCCCCCCTCCAAGAGGAGGATAATCCTGACCAGTGTGCTGCCAGTCTAGGGGAACACCTGAGGGAAGGTTTGGCGGATAACCCGTGCAAGAACTTTAGTTTCATGCCTCATGCACTCACAATGCAATCACCCTAGTGACGGCAGAGCCCTGGCAGCTGTGCACAAGGCAGGTTGCTATGGCTTGGACCAGTTTAGCCTGGTTGGACCCTCAATTGCAGCACTCATATTTGCCCCAGATAGAGCTTTGAGGCCTGACGTGCGCTGCCCCTGGCCTCAAGGCCGGATTACAGATGACCTCAGATAACAAGGCTTTACAACATTGCTGCCAGTATGTGCCGCCTTGGCAATTCTCTGTCACACCTGATCCTGGCTCTGCTCGCTTCAGGCATTGCATTTATGAACAATGAGGTGGGTAGGATGATGTCTACTGTGACTCAAGCACGTCGCCATGTGAGGTTGGCGTAGTCCTCACTGTCGGAGGGGTGTCGACGGACCCTCCGTGTCCTCCCGGTAGTACCAGGTCAGGCATTTGGGCCAGCCCCTCATCAGGCGCTGGAGCATAGATTACAGGCTGATCAAGCTAGATAACAGTTTGCCAGTCTGGGTCAGGTTTCTCGGTTTTCTCCTAGGCAAGGGAGCTTTGTGGTACCTGGCCCCAATCGCACCCAACCACCTGCTTGTCTGGGTAGGCAGTCGAGCAGCCAGCGCCAGTCAGTACCAGCTGATCAGTGCTGTCGCACTTCAGCAGAGACAGCACCTAAATCCCTGTAGAACCCCTAGGAGCAGGGGTTGTAGGACCTGAACGTCAGTTTCTCGCCATCGGACGCTTTTCTCAGCAGCAACTCAGCTACTGGGAAGAGCAGAACACAGACGCTTGTGTGGTGTCCTTGCTATCCAAGGGGTATACACTCCAATTCTGCACTTTCAGTGGGATCAAACTTACTGTGGCCAGAGATGCCATAAAATCTCTCCTCCTTAGCCAGAAGGTCGCCTCCCTCCTCGGGAAGGATGCCATTGAGGTTGTAGACCCAAAAGCACAGCTTAATGGGTTCTACTTGAAGTATTTTTGTGTACCAAAGAAGGATGGCAGATTTCGCCCTATCCTCGACTTAATCATATAATCATGAGACATCAACTCAGATATAGTCATCCAGCCGAGGAAGAACACACCAATCTTGTTCAAGAGCAAATACAGCACATCACAGGCAATATACTTTTATAAAAACAAATAAAAAATAAAACAACTCTTGAAATCTTTCTTATTTCCCCCCAAACCGTTTAAGTGACCAGTCCTGCTGCATCAGAGCTGTTAGCAACATATTCAAAAGGCCACAACAACGGGGCTTTAGAGTAAGTGACTGGGTTTATGGAAATGATGCTGACAACAAAAGCCAGACGATGCAGCTTCCAGATGCGCTGTTCTTCTCATCACACTATGAGATTGCATTGGGAAGCCTACAACAGATTTCCCTAGCTACAGGTAACAGCTAGCTAACAGCTATCCTATGATGTTGGCAGTGAAATGAATGAATAGCAAGATAACCTGTGATGATGGAAGTATTTAGTTGATCGAATTTAAATTACAGGACACTTCTAGAAATATTAAGACTATACTGTTAGTTTTGCTAAATGATAAATATATTGTAAATGTACTTTTTTCCAGACATGCGTGAAAATCAACTGCATTACATTCCTTTTTTTTTCATCTGAACTGAACATCCCAGTATAAAATGTAACACATTTATGAAATCTATGACCTTTATTTCAACAACTAAACCAGGGGATTTCATGTTGATACTTGCTTATGGATCTTGTGACTTTAAACCGTGTACGTGTAATCAGTCTGATTTTTACTGCTGTTAATATTTTTATTTGAGCTGTTTGTGTTTTGATATCTGATTCTATTTGTTTTTTTATTTACCGGTAAAGCAAATATTAGTATTTATGAAAAGTGCACTATAAATGAAATGTATTATTATTATTATTAATAAAGCTGAATCTGGGATGGCATATCTTCCTTCCTGAAACAGACCTTACAGGTAAGGGGATGTAACACATGTAGCACTTGCCTTGTACTAAGGTTCAACCTAAAAGACATTTTTTGGGTTTCTAAAAGAGGAGCAACCTGTCAACCCCTTTGATTTCCCAGAACTCTGCACTGGCCTACCTTGTGGCAGAAGTGCTGGGTAGTGATACTGAAAATGTCCAGGCATAAATTGGCCTTCTTTAAATGGGCTTGAAGGTTCTTCAGCTGCAGTGCCTGCTGCTCACAGCGTTCCCGAAGCTGCTGGATTAAAACCCGGTCCAGTTCTTGTGTCCTTTCAGGCCGAATGATTCCATGGACTGTCGCTGACTGCCCACAAACTACAGAAATGGAATACTGAAGTAAAATATTTTCACTTGAAATGCATATTTAGAGAATGTCTGGATCTTTACACATCCATTATATGTGCCAGGCGGAATTATTTACTAGTAGAGATGCTGCAATAATATAAAAGGGATGAAACTGAGGTGCGAGCACAAAAGTGACCAACAGGAAGATTAATGTGAAGATAACACTGATGATATCATTTAAATAAATAAATGAATAAATCATTAGAAATGACTACATCATATAACTGTCATTCTGATTTCTGAGAAAATGCGGACTTTCTGTAGTAATCGGACTCAACAGAATTGCTACCATTAAAGCCGTAGCATAACGGTTACCCTAGCATATTGCTATGGTAACAGCAGGCTTCAGAGACGGAAAGAGAGATGCCTGTGTTTTCATCTGTACATCCATACGTGACCGTGTGATTTATGACACTCACCAGACGACTGTGGTTTGGGCGAAACCACCGCAAATTTTTTAGGAGAGGACTTTGGTGACATCACAGCTTCTGTGTCTCTTTTTATCTCTCTCCTCGAGGCTGTGTGAGGAAAAAAAAGTTAATGGTAACATGTTTTACAATGTGCACATATGGAATGTATTACATGTCAGTATATAATCTTTCATCATGATATTTCACTTTTATTTATATGGCAGCTAAGGTAGATAAATGACATACTTTGTACTTTGAGATTTTACATTTAAAACAAGAGTTTATATATCAGCATAATTATCTCTTTCTAGGCTTTAAACTGGTATAATGGAATATAACCATTTTTCTTGTTATCGACTATTTCTGTATTTTTTGGTGCAACAGTAGCTCAGTGGAAGGTATTTGTCTTGGGAGTCACATGGTCAGGAAATCAGGCATATGATTAGGAAGCTATGTCCTAAAAATATATTTTTCTGAATGTCGATGGAGCTACATGGTGGTGGCCTGCTGGCAACCTTAACAGGTGTTCCCCTTCTCTCACACAATAAAGCTGGACCCCCAAATCAAAGTCAAATCAAACCAAAATAAAGTCCCTAGCATAAGCGCCTGTTGAAAACAATACGATGGATGGATACACAGGTGTGTTTCCAATATATCGGCTCTACATGGGCGGCCTGCCCAGGTAAATTAAGACCCGCCCAGGTAAATAAAAAACCAACCCAGGTTTTTTTTTTTCAAGCAATGTGCTTAATTATTATTTTATAATTCACACCAATCTGGCATGGCCAGACGAGATGCACACAGAGCTGTGAAAAAATGGGTACAGCCAGAGGCAGCAGTTTCATTTTCTCCTTTCATTCTGCTCTGTCTGAACATTAGCGATCACTTTGGCAGATGATCAGTTCTTTAAATGAGATACAAAGGCTTCCAAGTGCTATCTGAATGTTTACTGCCCCACAACAAAGTGGAGAAAAAAAAGGGGAATTGCCATATATATGCTAATGGAATTAGCATTGAGGGCGCGATCAAACAAAAACCAAGTTTGTACAAATAAAAAATATTTCACTCTAAATATATTTGTCAGTCAAACTTGAGAAAGTGTTTAAGAGGCTCGAAAAGCTGCTCCAAATATTTTTTTTAATGATAGAGAATCAGTCAGAACAGTGGTTCTGACTAATTTCATCAAGTCAGAACACATACACAATGCAGACCAACTTTACTTCTATTACTAATGTGATCCTTCAAAATAAGAGCACTTAAAATACACTGCTCAGCATTAGGAAAAAACAAGAATGTGCTTATGCCACAGAAAGAAAAAATAGATACAGAGTCCAATTCTAACAACTTTTGCTCGTAGATAGGGGATCGTCATCAGCAGGAGTAATTTGCTGCACATACTGAAGAGCAACAGGCTGCAGCTTCACTAGAGGCTTTCAAAGAACAGGCCAGCCTTAGCAATGCTGAATTTATTTTGTGCGTACCAGGAAATTTATTTTTCTCCAGGGATATTTTGCGGACCTCTTGTCTGGACCCAGAGAAACCAATAGTTATTTATTGACTGTTATTTATTTTGAAATATCAAATACAGTGAGTGTAAGCAAAATATATGTATTTTAAGTGTCCATTCATCACAAATAGAAATGCATTTACATATGTTATTTATTTGATTTTATGTATTAATGGTGAAATAAGATATTTAGAGTTATTAGTTGTTCGCAAATGTTAATTTATTTTAATTTGTTAATAGATATTTATGTTGACCCAACATAGAATATGGTTATTCATCTACAATTAATGGAGTAAGTGATAAGTTTTTGTATGACTAGTTTATTGGTAACATGCTGTGCAGTTACCAATGGCTGACCACCATCACCCATAATTAACACTACTGTGAACTCATTAGTGTATCATTGTTACATTAAAAATGTATAATCCTGCAACTCCAAATGTTCTGCACATGCTCCAGAACTCCCAAAGGGTTTTAAATTCAAGAGGGTGTTCAATTATTCATTTATGATACTTTTTTATAGTCTTTGAATTTTTTCCTCGGGGCTTTTAAATGATTCATACACAACAATCTTAGATGGGAAAATTATTATTACATGAAAGCGTTATGAACAAAAGGATTTGGGAAAGAAATCCTCTGTGAGGTACAATGAGGTGCAGTCACCAGCAGCTGGAGCTGCTGGTCCACTTGTCCACACTGGGTCTGGAGCAGAAAGCTGAGGCTGAGGCACAGAAGTACGCTATGTGACCACTGGCTCATGTTAACACTCCTAATCAAACTACAGAGTAAGGAATCTGTGTCTGTTTTTCAGATTGTGCGCATAGCGACAAAGCAGATCATCAGCTCTACCTCAACCTTAGATGGTGTATTGCTGGAGATCAACTGCTGAAATTGTTGCACTTTACACATGTGTAAACATACATTTCAAGTCATACCAGTTGGTTCTATTTGGATTTGTTCATGTAATTTTTCTGTTTGACACATCAGGAGTATTCTCCAACATTAATGCCTTGAAGCCAATGAATTATTCAATATTGGACTTGTATTGCTGTAATTTTTTATGAGTGTCAACAAAACTGTCCATCTAACAGGAAGCCACATACAAAAAAAAAACAAAGAAATACTGCTAAACTTGCAGTGTAATGGATTTCTTGGCCTATTTTCCTTACCAGGTATTGAAAGCTATTCATGGTTTAAACTAAGCCTGATAATTTAAACAAACAGGAAACCTCCAAGCCTGAGTGTCTCAACATGTAGATCAATTAACTGGAGCAGTATAGGCGCTACTAAGCACAGTTGTGTCTGTGATGCTGAGGCTGAAAGAGGGCAGTGGTGTGAGTTTCCACTGTATCGCACTGAAGGACGAATACCAACATGTGAAGTGAGGGCTATGGTTTATCAGCTGTCAGGAGTCTAGTGTTGACAGCAATGGCAGTGTATTTTTCAAAGCTCAGCTACCGCACATGCCATCTCAAGGGTCTGGAATGATCACACTCGAAGTGGGAAAAAGGGAATTTGACTGTAAGGGTAATCCAAATAACACAAACACATGAATAACAAAAGTCATCAGGAGGCTTGTGTCCACAAAGTGGGAACGTACCAAGTGGGGAAGATCGCTGTGGCGGCATACCGCGTCGCTGGAGGCAGGGGGCATTGGGAGGCTGAGACCAACTCTGAGCAAAGGAGGCATCGCTGCGGCGTCCCGGAGCTTTGTGGAGGTTGTAATCGCTGCAGCTCCCAGGATCTGGAATAGGTATTAATCATTGCTATTGAGAAATTCCTTTATGAAAATTAGGATTTCTGTGGCACATTAAAGCATGTGAAGACTTACTAAACAGAATCATGTAACTTTTTTCCCCCATATTTATAAAGGGTGGATGAGTCCAGGTTGTATGCTAGAAACCCTACTTGTCAGTGATCTCTAGGTGACGGCCCTGTGCTGGACTGATGAGTCCAGAGTGAGTCCAAGCATTTTGAAAAGATAAATAAGTAGGGCAAGATGAAATGATACTGTAAGTGCATCTGCATTCAATCATTCCCTGTTTTAATGTTGTGGGTGATTGGTGAAGGTCAGCGGTGTACGAACAATGCGGATGTTTTCGGTTGAACTGAGATCGGAGAAATATTCAAACAAAGAAACATCACATCGTAGCGCAATGAAAATGAAATATGTCATATGCACCGAACAGCCACAACATTAGAACCAGTTACCGTGGCTGCTCAATGTATTAGACTACACAAACGCCAAAGACCTTAGATTCTTCTTTATTGTGTCTGACATTTCTGACTGATGGACAACTGAATGAACATGCAAATTGGTATATTCACACGCGATATTTAAATAGAGTCTTATTTGTGATGATCAAAACTGTAATTTTGTTTGGTTGAAATGAAAAAACGAAACCCTGTGCGGGTCTAGTTAGATATTAGTCATAAAGTATAAAAAAAACCCAACTTACTTATTTTCACATTTGAAAGAAAAAGATCACTGGCTCATTTATTGGTCTGTGAGAATCACCACACTGTATTTCCAAAACTCTTAATTATTCATAAGAGATTTTATGGCACCCAGGTTTTCTATGTAAGTCATACACAAACTTTCTTTCATAAAAATCTCTGAGGATAAACTCCCCGGATTCTGGCGGTAAGTAGATAACTCCGTAACCAAGCATCTCAAATTACTCTCATGAAACATTTAGCTCCTTAATCAATAAGAGTGCAGACACGATGCAATAATAGGGACAGCAATCGCCACTCTGAGGACCGATCCACAGAAAAGGGGCTTAATATTCGTAACATACTACACAGATTTGTGCTGCTTCAACAGTCAGGAAGTGTCACTAGGAAATGATTCACAAGTTTAATACTTATGGCAAGTCTATAAGATGTCAGAAAACAGGGATCAAGGCAGCACATATGCCTACAGGCCCTCCATATATATGTACATATACACTACCGTAAATTGCCTTGGTCACGCTATATACATGATAAATACAAAAAACTAAACTTATTGTCAATAATTCTGCAAAAAAAAATAAAAATGTAAATGTGTCAAATGACACCTGTCAAACCTCTCAGCTGATTTGGATAAAATGCTTAGGTGCGCCGGCTAAGGAGAAGCGGCAGATAAAGAAAAGTGTCTTAGTCGCAGCAACTTTCAGTACCTACTGGAGATGATTGAGTAGAAAATGAAAGGAAGTCAGGGGCTGTTGCTATAGTAACGAAGAAAAGCAGAGGCAGCCACTGTCGACTCATATATGTTGTGAGAGACTAGAAAATGGCATAACCCTGATTCTTATGAAAGGTGTGTTGAAAATGTGACTCACGCTGAGCGGGTCGGGGAGGATCGGTGTGACTGCTGTCACTAGACTGGTTGTTGGATGCAGAGGAGACACTGGAGCTCCGGGTGATGCCATAGGAAGTCAGACGAGCAGCCGGCACAGTGGAGAAACCTGGAGGACGGAGACCAGACTGGCCTGGTTTGAGCAGGGCGCTCTTGTTGGGGATGTCCGAATATTTTTCTCCTGACCTCTTTTGGTCTCCTGGTGACAGATGGGAAAAAATGCAATGTCACAAAAAAAGTGGGTGAATGTCCAAATGTTTAAAAAAGCGGAATTTTTTGACATATGTAGCGTTTTATCTCATTAACATCACTGGTTTATTCTGAATTGTGTTTCAACAGCGACGCATTTCAAAGCAGTTGGTGCGTCAAAGGACTGACAAAAAAAAAACCTCCGTCTGAAACGTCCTTAAACAGTTTATCATCATCAGTCATTTGAAACAGAGCCTGAGGTGAGGTTCACAACATTGTGGAATCAGGGTAGGAATGAAGTGATGCCAGTAAGAAATTTATATGATCTTTTAAGTCAATTAAATTAATGACTCTACAATTAGCAACTGCAGCCAAAACAATTCTGTTTAATGCATAAGATTATGATGATGATAAAGCTTGATAAAGCATGTTAAAGCTTCCTGCGGGAAATAAACAGCTAGTTATAAATACTAATGCCATGCTGGTGTCTGAAGAAAACACAGACTCGTCTTTCAAGATGCCATAAAGATAGAATATTAATAGATGAACATGAAGCTCTCATTGAAATCATTTTCTCACCGTGGTGGAAATGGTTCACAACAGAAAGCATGCAGAGAGTCACCTTTGCATGCTTTTGGTTGCTCTCATTCACGCTGAAAAGGCTGAAAAAAAATTATTGCTTCCTCTTTGCGCGAATAGCAAGTCGTAAGAAGGAGTATTAGGGCCAGGCATAACACAAAAAAACGAGAGGAGGAAAAAAATTTTTTTAAATATTTAATTCGAGAAAAAAGTCAAAAATGTCAAAAATTTTAAGTTTGTTTTTTTATTCTACAATTTGAAAACAAAGTTTAATTATTTATTATTATTATTATTATCTTACAATAGGCGTACATCAAGCTAAATTTTTCTTTGAATTCATTTCTAGTTAAAAATCACTTTGAGGTCAAGGATCACCATTTCACCTTCAGGATCCCAGTGGCCTTGTGTTGAGACTCTGACTGCCTGAGCAGAGTTGTTCGGGGCTGTGGCCGACCTTTGACCTGTTTGTTGAAGTTTTGTCTTTGCTGCCGGCTGCCGGGTGATCACCCCTAACCCCAACTGAGGCCTCAGAGTTCTGGAAGAGCAGTAGACACTGGCCCCCTCTTGGGAAACATGCTGGAGAAGGGACAATTGCAATAGGGTCAAATACTGTCACACAAGAAAGATTGCTACTGGTGGCCAATAAAAGACAATGATATAGAATTAGTTGTGTTGAGAATTAGGTCTCTTGTGAAGAATAATGGCAAATTAATTTCCTAACATATATCTGCATTAGGAACTTCATCAGATTTATCAGAAAGATTCCTGCCTCAACTTCAGCCAATTGGCCTCTTGAAAAATACTCCAGAATAGATAAAAGTGGTTCAATGGTGGCTGTCGCTCAGGAGTTTGAGCGGTCGTTCACCAATCAGAAGGTGGGTGGTATGACCCCTAGAATAGCCCTGCAGTCTACAGGTCATAGTGTCCTTGAGCAAGACATTGAACCATCAGTTTTCTCCTTCGGCTTTCCTGCTGCTACCTATGGATGGGTCAAATGCCGAGATCGACCGACACTATACATAATTATTACTACAGAGTGACGTTTTTCTGCATTGTGATCCAAAAAAATGCCCCACTGTTAGCTCAGATGGTATCAGGCCGTATTTAGGAGGTCAGAGAAGTTTCTAACACGTTTGCAATACTCAGATATGTTGTCAATTGTTGTTATTTTTAGCCACTATGGTGTCTCCAGCTTGAACTGCTGATGGTAATCAGTTGTGTCATGTGAATATAACTGACCAAAAGTCTTATGTCTCACCTCTTGAAGATATTTTTTAGGTTTATCTTCATGAAAACTGCCAGACTTCCCACCGAGCCTTTGAGTTTTCCCCTCAGTTACAGACACATCTGGAGGATAGTACTCTGCCTTCTGCATCTCCTGCCGATATTTATCAAACAGCGCGTTGGAGGAGCACAGCCCTGGGTTGGCTTTAGGCTGAGGGCCAACCTTTAAGTCTCTATGAGCTGGTGGACTGCAGTAAGAAGTTGCTCTCAGTGGAAGCGTTGAGACATCAGGAGGGGCATCTGTCACTTGTGACTTTGCTTGAGGGTTCTTGCGGACATAGGTGATGATTTTTGGACGGATATTCCTGGGCTTCTGGGGAGGAGAACACTTCCTGGGTTCAGGGTCTTTCTGCTGGGGCAGGACAGGTTTGGGGATGGAGCTGCTCAGACTTGTCTTAGCTGGAAGTTTGACTGTGTGACCTGAACCTCTCTGAAGGGAGTCACTACGCTCCAAACTCAGGGACCGGATGCCCTGGACCTTGGCTGGAGAACCAGGCGGCCGTCTGTTGGGGGAACAGGAGGTAGTTTTCGATGACGTAGGAGTTGCTGATCGACTGGGACTTCCCCATGGCTTCCTCCTCTCGAGGCTTGAAGAGCTGCTGGTGTGGCTGTTCTCAAAAGAGCGCTGCTTTTTTAACGTATTATCAAAGGAAAGCTGCTTCTTTAAAGTGTTCTCAAATGAGGGCTGCTTTTTAACACTCTTGTCAAAAGAATTTTGTTTCTTCATCGCTTTGTATTCAACTGATGACTGACCTACTATTGTAGCTATCTTGAGTGGGTTGTAGTTTACTTCAGGGAAGTCATCAGCTTGGGTGCTTTTATCCGTTTTAAAGTTGCTCTCTTGCTGTGATTTCTTTGCAGTGGGTGAACCCTTGTGCACACTACTTCTCTTTTGTTCTGAAACGACATAGCCTTCTGTGTATCTCTGGTCGTTATGCTTGTCAGTGGCATCTCTACATGGAAGGACTCCATTGGTCACCTGTGCCTGTGGTAACCCATCCTGTTGGTGTGCTGTGGAATTCAAGTTCATGTCTACATCCCTCTCGTTTCTTGTCGTTCTTCCAGAAGAGTCACAAGAGCGGTCAGCTTTGTCTCTCTCAGGCGCCATGATGCCAGTCTGGGAAACCAGAGTCAGGTCCTCTGAGATGGTTGAATAAGGTCCTGATGTATGATGCCAAGAGTCCGTTGTCTGTGTCCTTCCTGCAGTATCCATGGTTGAAAAACTGGACGGACATGTCACAAAAATATCTGCTTCTGAGCTCAACTCAGTCTTGGATGTGTCTCTATACTCAGAGACCAGAGAGGCGCTGGATTCATGCTCGCTGCCACCGCAGGGGGTGGACTTTCTATCTTCTCCACACTTAGTAGCGGTTGCACGTTCTCCTAGAAGTTCCTTCCGCTCTGCAAGCCCGACAAAGTCCTCTTTCTCTTCAACCAGGTAGGCCTCCAGCTCCTGACACTCCAACATCTCAAACTCAGCCAGTTCGGGGTCATCGCACTGGGAGTCCGTACCCCAGATGATGATCTTACCCTGCTCCGCTGTTTCAGTCACAAGCCCAGACAGAGCGCCGGTGCCACTATTCCTCCCCCCATCTTCTGTCCGTAGTTCATTGGCATTAGCATCACCATCTGCCAGAAGTCCAACCTGCTGGTTGTTATTCTTTAATTCCCCGTTACCGACGCGCTCTGCTCTCTCACACATTTTCAAAATAGCTCTGAGTTACAACGCCTTCAAGACCACTTTAAAAATTACTCATCCATTACATCCATATGAGAGATTCAGTCCACCCATCAAAGAGAGTTAGTGGCACATCAGTGGCCTCCAGGAAATGTAGGCATTTTGATCAGGTTTGCCAGTAATCAGGAAGGGTTGAAGATCGTGTCTAATTCTAAGGATGGATCTTTATAGTATCAGGTGTCCTGCTCCTGCATGACAACAAAAGATAAGAGTAAAGATTAGCAAAATGACAGATAACTGAAGTATTTAAGAGAGGTGTTGACTCTAAACATAGCCTGCTTCAACATGTTACTTTTTGTTACCAACGCTTGGATTTACTTAGTTCTGACAGAGTGCCAAGAGTCTTTAGCAGCAACACTGTGAATATAACAGCACTTTCTTTTCTTCTGTTGCATTCTTTCAGGCTCCTAAAGATTTAATGGATAAAGCCTCATTATGATTTAAAATCTCAGTCTCTTATTTACTGTGTATTTTAGACCATTTAAAGTGAATTTCAGCCCTCCATGAGTGTATGGCTGCACACACAACCAAAAAACTAGGAGAAAATGATTATCTTTTCTGCCAGAGTTGGCAATAATACCAGGACGATACCTAAAACTACTTCACTGATTATAACTAAGTTAATTTATTTTAACATTAATCACTGAATGAGAAATTATTTTGTGGCAGCACTGAACTAACATCTTTTAGAGAAAAAATTTTGCTCAGTGAAAGGATTAATATTTGCTCTTTGGAGGAATTTGCTCTTAGCTTCCAGCTAAATTATCACTGACTCGTGATAAAACCACACAACAGTGGTTTAGGAACTTGTTATTAATCAAACAATAACGGCTCCAATGGTGGGACGTGAACTAACTTGCCCTGCTGACGTAATTATAGGGTGACATAAGCATTCATTAGAAAGAAGGACATAAATAAGCAAAGTTCCACTCATAAAGCAGCTCATTAGTGTTATAATACTAATACCCAACGATTATTAGCTATTGGCAGATATGTTCCATTATTATGCTATTTAGATTATTAGGCCTCTACTATACTAAAGGCAGATCGGTGTTTTTGAGATCATGCGGAATCTGATCTTTTCAATTCTGAAGCATTTGTAGTCCTTAATGAAATATAATATATAGAACATAAATACAATAATAATAATACAAACTCCTTCTGAACAGTCACAACATAAACTCCTGTGAGTTTATGATCAAATTTCCCACTGAAAGACGGATGAGTCACTGAGGGTCTTGTCGTGACCTTTTTGCTCGGAGGAACTGAAAGGTGTACTTAAAAGTATCTATTGTCTTCCAGAAATGTTGGATGTAATCGTGTTCAGTGTGGTTATTAATGTCACGATGCCACCACATGCCTACATCTGTAATAATAATAATAATAATACTTAATCAGCAGTGTATTACGAAAACGCCATATTTAAAATATTATTCTCTTTTTCGCACTCTTCATTTTCTGGCCTCCACTGCATATGACCTTATAGATATATAAATATACAAGCTGAGTACTGAGGCTCCCATTCTTTCTTTTGTATGTCATTGTGCCGACTGTGATGTTTTATTCTTTTGCATATGTGGGTCATTTTAGGACTTGGACATGTTTGTACTGGAATATGATGTTGACTATGTTTAGAAATGATGTAAATAGCTAAACAAAAATATCAGATTCAAGCATTAAATCTGAACTGAGTAATGTGTAAACATGTTCTTCTTAGGCTAAAAAATACGCCAAAAACTAGGTTTTTTACTGACCCATTCACTGAGAGTGTCCAGAGAGATGCTGTGATTTACAATTCTCATAAAACCAACTGCAATACAGCAACTGATTAATTCCCTCCTCACCCGATCTTTGCTAGCAGGAACTTAAGTCCTATTTAGATATGATGTCTGCTGTCAATGAATATTGTTGTATTTGTATGTAAATTCCACTTATATCAGAACCGTTTAGAAAGGGCATTGGTAGTTTTGTTTCGCAGCATAATAATATATTTCACTTTTTGTCAGCAAAATCTAGCAAAAACAATCTAAAGTGGGAAATTTCTGTTTCTTGTTTGACTCATCGTAATACCAATTAGCATAAAACCTGATGGACCACTGTTCCACCTCATTATTCCCTCTCCTTTTGCATCCTCTAAATCGCTTACAGCACACAGATCTGGTTTCCCGTTTTATGAGAGGTTGCTGCTTGTTCACAATATTTGCCACCACCAATCAATCAGTCCACCATTCTTCCAGGAATAGCCTCACAAAGATTACACTTATCCAGAGACGACAAAGACTGAAGTTCTGATTTACACAAAACACTAAATGCCGTCTCAGCACCTGCACTGCAGAACGGGAACCAGTCAATCGGATCATGTTGTATATGCCTCTACACAGGCCTCCCTGTCCGGTATCTGTTATACTGATGGATTTTACCCAACCAGATTAAGACACAAACTCCCTCAGGGTAACCAAACAACTGCTGAACCTCTGATTCTTACGTGAAGCATGTCCTGAAAAGAAATGAGAAATTGGATAAATAATGTATTTTTTCATGAGAAAAGCTATAATCTACTGAGTGGGTTGCACAGTAGATCATATTACACTACTCTGGTTCATTCGTTCATTATCTACCGCTTATCCTGTTCAGGGTCACGGTGGGGCTGGAGTCTATCCCAGCTGACATGGGCGAGAGGCAGGGACAAAATTGCCAGTCCATCACAGGGCTAACACATAGAGACATACAACCACTCACATGGGGAATTTTAGTGTCACCAATTTCGCATGTTTTTGGACTGTGGGAGGAAGCCAGAGTTCCCGAAGAGAACCCACACAGACACAGGGAGAACATTTAAACTCCGCACAGAAAGGCTGGCAGACGTGGATTTGAACCTGGTACCTTCTTGCTGTGAGGCAGCAGTGCTAACCACTCCACAACCACGCCACGGTAACGCCCACTATCCTGGTTATTTGGTAAAAATATAAAAGTACTTCAAGGGTGTGGAAAGTAAAACATACAAGGATATACTTAATAAGTAATGGATATTCAGAACCACCACATCTAAATGTTAAGAAACCCACCCATTTCTCATTTTAGAGAGTTTCTCCACCTCTTGGCTGGCAGATGAGGTAGTAACAGATGTGAAATAGATACCCATGTTAACGGGAAGTACCAGTATGGCAGAACATTTAAGACATTTCAGTGACATATTATGTGTACGGCTCACAAAGTGGAAGTCTTAAAAGCAGCTACTATCGGTTAGCATCTGCCTCAAAAAAGGAGATCATCCAAAAATGTCATCAAACTGAGGAGACAGTGCAACTGCAGCTGCCATTTAAAAGGGAATGTAAATCATAGTGTTTTTCCCATGTTAATCTAATTTTTAGAAGGGCTCCTCAACCGGTATTTAAGATGTCACAACAGACATTGGCGCCGCTTTGCAATAGTTCAGCCTCTTTTGCTTGAAGAACCATGACTTACTATTTAAAGATGCAGAGTACAAAGTTAATTGGCATCTATCTGTCTAGCTGTGAAGTTCCAGATAGCTAACTATGTTACACAGGAACTCATCTGTTCCTATAAAATATATTTCAAAACACAATATAAAAACAGAGGAGCGTGGAACCTCACCATCAGAAGACGAACGCATGAAGACGCGATCCTTGAAACCATTGAAAGTTAAACTGGTTATGTCTGTGTACTTCAACTCTGGCAGGCAACGGATGGCTGCCGGGGGAAGCGATGAGGTCCCAGCTTCACCTCTAGCCAACCAGAAACCAGTTGCACGGCAGCATCGGAAATGCTACAAGGGGGAGAGCGATCACTGCACCGTACGGCGGTCCATGCCCGCTGACTTGAAAGCCCTGAACGGACTGGACGGACCTCTCCATTTACCTCTAAATGGTTTCACAAGTCAGGTCTTCATGTTTCCCTTTGATGTTGAGGTTTTACATTGCATTTTCTTGTGATAAATAGAAAGCTTGATCCTCTTTTTGCCAAAAATGTAACAAATGTCTGTCCTAACAAGTGTTAGGACAGACTCTGGTGCTTCAGTTCACACTACTGTGAAAACACGACAAGCTCAATGGAAGAAAATCTGCTTCTTATGGAAATATTCCAAACTACAATTGAATTGAATTGAATTTTTACCAGCTTATTATATACACTAAAAACTACTTAGGTATCAGTTTTATAATTTTTTGTCGAAGAGATGCATCTTCATTTTAAACCATGCAGCTAAAAATGACACAGCAGATTGTTGCTGTTCAGTTGCTCTTTTGTTCAGTGAAAACAAAAAAAGGCATCACAGAGAAAGGTCCCAGAGGTCCTTGTTGCAGGGATGTTGTGTGATCTCTGCGTTAAAGGGGCTTGAGGAAATTTAAACTCCCTCCAACAACCTGCTTCCCTGACTATTCCCCCCCCCCCCCCATTGTTCAGGAGCTCGCCCCGCCACCTGCCTCCTGATATACGGCAGGATGGGGACACATTCATCAGGGCGTTGAATGAAACCTGTGCGTCCGAGTCAGGCTGCTCGTGTGCCTGTGTGCACCCAAACATTTCTTTATCATGAAACTAAAGATCTTTAAGTCTTAAAAGTCATAAGTCATAAATCTAAATAGTACTATGGGTCAGGGTTTCATTCATTAAACGCTTAAACCCCTTTCATGAAATATTGATGCTGAATGAAAATGGAAGTCTCCATCCTAGTTTCATGCTTCAGAAGCCCTGATTTCTTTGGCTAGTCAAAGCCAAATCTCAAGGAAAGGTTTCCTTGTGACTTCGAAAAGAAAAAGTGTGTCTCTTTAAGAACTATAAGTGAGGCCACCTATATGCAGAAGCAGCATGCAGCATTATTCTGAGATGTAAATATAATATTTTCCTATGTACTTGCTCAAATAGCACCTAGCAGGTACATTACTGAAAAAAAAAGCTTCAACATATCGATCCTAATTTAAAGGCACCAGTGTTCCTCCATACACATCTTACGTAATGTAAGTTAGGCCTTATGGACCACTGTGGTCACAAAAACCAGACCGGCAGATATCTCACACCTCAGCCTTTCTTATCGGTATCCCTTCAGGTTATGTTCCTCTTCTTTTTTTAGATTTGATTGCACACACACGTCCAAATAGCAAGCAAATCCACAGGCTTTGACTGGACAAAACAAATGAGACATAGGTGAAAGAGCAGGTGATGTGGAGGTGAGGTGTTTTGGTTTTCCCAGCATGACACATTGCGAGACCCAAATAATGAATAGATTTGACGGTTAAATCAGATTTCGCTCCTCCTCGATAGGGTTAGCCGCTGACTTGAGAACAACCACGTTAATGCAATCACCTCCACCAACAGTCACCCGCAGTCCCTCAAGCAGATGCAGCAGGGTCAATAAATCCAGTTTCTCATCAGCGCTGCTCCGAGGCTGAGGCGGACAGAAAACGGACAGCGTCCCGCTGAGAAACGGTTCTTACCGGTTGCGTTCAGGGGATCCAAGAGGAGTCCGGTGTTCAGGGAGGAGGAGAGGCGGGAAGAACCCATCCAGGTTTATTCGAGGTAGAGGAGCTTGCGGTCTGAAGCATCGCTGGAAAACAGGGAGGAGTGGGCACCCCACGCCTATGACAACATGAGCTCAGGACGCCCCCTGCAGGAGGGATCAGGCATCACAGCGTCGTACTGTCAGACACCCCGCAGCAGCTCGGACCCAGTAGAACCACTCAATAGAAAGGTGGAGGAAATTTTCCATGGTACCTTCAGCTATTTCTTCCGAAGAAAAAAGTAATCTTATGTTAGGTCGATGTCAGCATATTATTTTGAAAGATAGTTCAGTGGGTTAAGCATCTGACTCTGTCAGTGGAACCGAGCAAATTATGATTACAGAAAATGCTATGATTTTAATTCTATTTTGCTTTTACCCAACTGCAAACCCAAACTCCGGCTTCTTCTACTTTATCAAGTCAGGCCCCTCCTTCTGTCTTCTTTGATGGTACATATATTAATAGTCTTTACTTTTGCTTTATGATTGATTCCCTCATGGGAGAGCTCTGTAATTCTTTCTTTTCCTTTGACTTATTATCCATTACCGTCCTGTTATTTCTAGTGGTGATGTGTATCTATGTGTTTTCAATGA
Source organism: Lophius americanus (assembly GCA_037951165.1). NCBI lineage: Eukaryota > Metazoa > Chordata > Actinopteri > Lophiiformes > Lophiidae > Lophius > Lophius americanus. The sequence goes on along the minus strand of JBBDHG010000095.1, from coordinate 6,972,556 downwards.
ATGCCCACAGTAAATTATTACATTCTTATAGTCACAGGTGTAATTTGTAAGTCAGTAAGACAGTGCTTTAGTAACATGTTTTCTTCAGTGATTGTCCAACTGAGGCCTTGTTGTAGCAAAATAAAGAAATAGTGAGATGAAAAACTTTGCTAGTACTCCTAAATGCCCACAGGAAAATAATAAAAAATCTTTTAAACCATGTAAACCTCATTGTTGTGCACACATCATGCCCCCAAAAAGTAGAAGCAAAGTTTATAGAGTTCACTTTCAGCAGAATTTATTTACAACAACAATTACACAAACCAAAACCAATATATAGAAAAAACATGCTGCCCTTCACCTACACTACAGCCTGCTTCTATTAGCAGGACTAAAGAACCTATCAATTCATTTTTTGCGCATTGAAATCTTACAAATTTAAGATTGTGCAAGCATGCAATGTTTACATGAAACAGTGTCAAGCACAAACATTCCAACTATTTGCGGCTCCAACTGTGTGGATTAAGCCTCACATGAGTTGGAATAAAACTACAGCAGCCATATGACAATCTGAACGGTCTTTGAAGCGCACTATTACGCACACCCTATAAATGTCCTTTCAAGCAGAAAAATATTACAGCTATTGGCTGCTAAAAATGCCGTTGGCTTGCAACATAATAGGTGATTACAATCAACAATCGCAATATGGGCAGTAACTTAAAAAATATCAACAGGAACAGACGCAGAACACTTGCAGCTTTTAAAACAGTAACGCCTCATGTGAAGTTAGAGCAGAGAACAAACCTTGTGCCATCATCTCTCGCTTTAAATAAGTGCATGATATTTACAAACAAGTCAGGGGCAGAAAACAGTAACACTTCTGCCGAAAAATGGCATTAAACAATGTTGCCTCAGCATTTTTAAACACAGCCGGGATACTTGCATTGTTTATTAACTAGGATATTTAAAAGTATTGTCCATTTAATAAAAATGGACTTCCTAAGGAAATATTTTTCTCCTTTATGCACTTTCCCTTTTGAGCAATCTTCAGTCTCTGGGAATCTGCTAACACTCCCAATCAGTATTATAATTAATGAATGTGGGATTGTGACTCTGATGGTTGGTTGTAGTTCACATCCCATTCAGGTTTGTGTGATTTCACTAAGGTGGAATTTCTCTAACACAACACAGATTAAAAGTAGGGAGGCTCTTTAAAATAATAAAACAGAATGTGATCATTTCTTAATTGTTTTTGACATTCAGTTTAAAGATTTACAAAGTCAATATATAAATTAATCTTCACCTTCATACATTTCTGTTATTATTTGCTTAATCAGAATGGTTTCCCAGTGACATGTCTCAAAGAGTGGGATATGAGCAACAGAAGATTGGGAAAGTTGTTAAATGGTCAAGAAGATATTTGTTTTGTTGAAAGGTACATTGATCGCAGGACATTAATTGTGAAACGTACATCCTCAAAAGTCTTCATCATAAACAAGGATATCATTAGAATCAGAGTCAGAATTTCTGAGATTTTCAGAAATCTATAAACTTAGGGGCAATAAAATCAACAAAACAAAAAAGACCAAAACTTTGGTACCTCAAGCAGAACTGCTGCAAAAACTGACACGACTGTATGAAGCCTGTCTTATTAATACCAGGAAAACAATCTCCATATCTCTGGACCAGAGCTCATCTGTGATGGACTGATGAAAAGTTGCTTCTGGCTTCAAGAGTTAACATTTCATACAGGTTTTCGGAAGTCACAGGAATTGTGTCCTCTTGTCTACAGAGGAACAGCACCATCAACATTAATAAGAGTACAAAGATGAAAAAGCTAGCAGCTATATTGGCGCACGTAGCTTGCATGTCAGTAAAGGCACCATCACTGCTGAAAGGTCCATACAGCTTTTAGAACGACACATGCTGCCCTTTTTGAAGGCTGCATCACAAAATACAGCCCTCACTGCCTTTTGTGAGGCTTGTAACTAAGAGTCTAGGCTCTCCAATGTCCTGTCTGCAGTCCCGAACTGTCCCCCTGCTGATAATGTGAAAAGTATTGTTGACAGGATATTCGACGTAAGACGATGGTTAAAAACTATCCGGACTGTTTAAAAACTTTTCGCTGGCATTAAATTCAAAGAGCATATATTACAAAGTTCATAATTTGACAATCAAATATCTAATAAATGTAGCGTATTCCATTGTATTGTTCATAATTGGATTTTTACACAATGTCCCAACCTTTTTCGAAAATGGGGTTATAAACCAAAGAGTACAGGATTTTCAGAATTTCTGAGTCAATAGAAATCTTAAACAAATCCAGCTGTTGACGTCAAACTTTTAAAGTTGTAACATCGATCTCGGCCAGCAGGAATCATCACACATCCTTTAACAGCTTCTCTTTTTTTGATTGGTTTGTTAAAAAAGTGCAGTTTACTGTTGGGGACAGTACTGGTCTATTTGATCTAAGGTATATCTGAGGACCATTTCATGAAACTCTTTCATAGAGCACCACAGTGTGTTTCTCTGAGATATGCAGTCACTGTTAAAAAAGGCACAAAATGGTTTCTACAATTCTCTTTTCCTCCGGACTAAAATTTTGTAGATCAATGCAACACAAAATAGTACTGAGGACACAGAGACACAGAGAAATTCAGCCGGTCGTCAGGACTAATCACTATTTTGAGTGAATTCTATCTATGAATTTAATAAAGATACAAAAAACATAGATATATAGTCTCTCATAGGATTTGAACTCAGCATCTCCCAGACAAAAGCAAATTTGCTAAAAGAAAAAAAGATGAGCCTCATTCATTTCCTGAAATTGGCTCATCTTAACGATACCCTATTGTATATCGTGTCATATTTAGTTTAATCTTTGTTCAAACTAGTTCAGTTTTGCCTTTGGTTGATGTGTTAATTGAAATTGACCATTTAAGAATGCAAAGCGTGCAAAAACGCTTTTTATTTTTTTGAAAAGGAGGAAAAAAAAAATCTTAAAATCTTTTTTTTTCATATTGTTGGAGATTCACCTTGATAAGTAAAGTTTTCATTTCTCAACTCCACTTTTTTCACCTATCCTCATAGGTTTTTGACCAGAAACAGGATATAACTCTCTGGATGGAAGATGGAAGTCTCCACATGTCTCCTGGACGTTTTCAAAGAAATTAATGTGCAGAACTGAATATAGAGACTAACATTTCTTCAAATCTCTACATCGTCGTCTCCAGTGGCACCTTGTGGGTCGTATAGGAAGGCTTCTTTCTCCGTGGCCATTGGCTCCCCCTTTATCGTGCAGGCTGGCGAGTAGGTGTCAGACCTGGCTAAAGATGCCTCAGTGCTATGGCGAATGCCGTAGCCAAAGTAGATTAAAAAACCTACAAATGTGGTAAAAAAAACAGCAGCAAATGCATTAACTCCTCTTAATTCATCAGTGCAGTAGGGAAAATACTCAACATAGTTGGCCAAAAAGCTAGGATACCTATGGCCATCCATATGGCGAAGCGCAACCAGGTCCCTTTGTCGAGCTGCATCATCAGATAGACGTTGATGAACAAACTCGCAACTGGAAGAACGGGCAGCAGGGGAACCTACGGGGAGATTACATTATTTACAGTATTTAGTTTATGACATCACAATATTAGATATAACTGAGGAAGGGTGGCAAAGCCATTTTAAAAATGGCTGAGCCTGTAACATTTAGAGCTGATAAAAACATATTTTTTAATGAGATGATACTGAAGATTTTGAATGAAACTTTGTTTTAGGTTTCTATGATGCCAACAATCTTTAAAAAACAGTAAATATTGTGTTGCTATTAAGACCTTTCTTAACTATGGCCTTTTGATGCTTTTATTCTGACAAAACAATGGCCGAATTTGTCATTTCAAATAGTGAGTAGATGGTTCAAGAAGTTATGTCTGGATGTAGTTCCACAGCAACACCAGATATGTCTTATATATGCATCCAGCAGAACTCCGTGGACAATGGATTTACATGGCAAAAATATTTACCCACCGTATTTACTGAAAATGGGTTTCATTCAACAAAATCACCAATAAAACAAATAGTTTTTCAAATTTGTGTTTAAGAAGGCTCATGGGAAAATACCTAATTCTAGCCTTGGTAAACTATGCTAGAAAATTAGGATAAAATAAAATTAGCGTAGGTAAACAACCCGCCAATATCAATAAGAAGACAATAGACCACACACACATAGGGCTGTACACACACAACCGCACAAAATATGAGAGAAGAAAAATTATAAGTGTCAAAGAGAGTGTAAAGGAAGTGGAGCACTGGACTACAAAGGTAAAAAAGAATCAGCAGTCCGGAAGTTGAGATATTCCTGCAGGAGTTGGACAGCAAACAGGCCGTCTTATGTAGTCGTGTCGGCTGCGGACATAAAATTATACAAAAAAAGATGCATGTGCCTGGAGTGGGGCGCAAAACAGAAGTGAATAAGTGGTTTGATCTCTGATCTCAGATCATAAAAAACATTATCATCCAAACAAGATGATAGATGCTGACCAGCGGTGGGGGACAGTCTTACCCATAATTATAATTGGACGAGCGACTCAGGGACCAAATGATTTATTTTCGGATGACTCCCGCTGACGGAACCATGCATATCGCAACCAGCACCTTTCTGCAGGTCCACCCACAATTCAAGACATGCATGTACTCAAGTGCCGTAGATTCAGATTTGAACAACCGAGAAAGAAGTGTAAAACACGGACACTCACAGAAAAAAAGAAATTACAGATAGACAGTGACATCTTCTTTTTTTTTTTTTTGAAGCGATGTGTCTTTGAGTAATTTCTATTTTAAATCCTTTATTTACAACCCCTCAATTATTTACTATCCAAGTTGAACAGCAAGTCTTTTGTATAGCGTTTCCTTATATCAAAATACCATAATGCTTGGGATAATTATTATTGTAATTTCAATCCTGTATTATAAAACAATACAATTGATGAAAACACAACAAACCACTACTTTTCACAAACATGGCATCAGTCAAATGTTCAAAAGAGTGCTTTGGAGTGTTCTTCAAAACACGCCCGTCGTGCCTCTCTGCCTTGCTTTTAAACAGATACACGGTTCAATTCTGTTACTACCTTTGCTGCCATCTCAAAGGAGCAATAAATAAATATCCAGCCAAGCTTAAATAGGCTCTATGAGCAGGGCTTTATTTAGGCACACTAAAAGTATGGATTTTGAATGCAGGCGTTGTTTGTAAAAGAGTATCTTTTCCCCTCTCCCTTCCTTCTTTAACTTTACAGAAATCCCTCAAAGAGGCCAAAAAATATTCTTAAAAGAAAAAAAATTTTTTTTTAAATTGTGAAACAAACAGTTTTTTATGAAAATATTAGAAGAAGCTGGGACGAAAGCTGTTTATCAGTTTATAAAATATAAATAACTGACATCTTCACTGTTTCCTGCGCTGCTTGTTCTAAAATACAGTGAACAGAAACAAAGTGAAATTAACTGTTTTCCCAAAAAATCTAGCCTTATTTGTTAAAACTTCACCTGCACGAAAAAAATTATTCAGCTATGTAGCACAATTTAGTTTGCAATTTAAACTTGCCCTCAGTCACGTGACACCGAGATAGTTAAGAAAAACATTTTTCACACACACACACCCACAGTCACTCTCTCTCTACCTTGAAGGCGAGCTTGGTCTTGCTCTGTGGCTGCCTCCACACGATGAAGATGAGAGCCAGGCAAACCACAGAGAGAATAATGAGGACGGCAATAGACCAGGTCTCCTGCCCTCCTTGAACAGCTACAATACTGAAGACACACGCCAAAACCCCTGAAAGGAAAAATACAGACAGTGAGACGAGGTGTCTCGATCAGATGATTAATTCAGGCTCTTTGATCCACATTTCTCTGAGCTTAATCGGTGTCTCACCAAGAACACTGGTGCAATTGTTGACAATGGACCCGGTCCGAGGTGACGGCTGCGTGTTTGAAGGGCAAAGTATAGACTTGATGGTAACGCGGCCCTCTGGTTCGGGTAAAATGTCAATATTTGACTCAGACTCAAGAATTTCAGGGTCATCCTGAGTGTTGGCCATCTCATAAGATGTGGCTAGTTGTTCAGGCTGATACCTTCAGACAGAAAAACAGACATTCAAAACCAGACTTACATTACTCAAGACAAATTAGAGGATTCTCACTCCAACGTTTAAAAACACACTAAATCACAACCTCAATCTCAACACGAGGACTTTGAAAGATGTTACTCTCTAGTAAATGTGTTGAGTAGGATGATTAACTTATGTAACATTAAACACAAAAATAAGGAAGAACTGCATTTCAGGTTGACACCCTTTAATAATACTGGAGGTCACGTCAGTCAGCCAAGTGAGTGCTGACTCTATTAAAATCATGTGACGATTTCAGCGGCCTTTGAAAAAAACACTGTGGGCCACCTTGGATCATTTAACAGTATTGATGGAAATACAGTGTGTGTGTGTCTCAAACTCAAGCTATTAGTGGTTTGACCGGTCCCAGGGAGCATCTTCTGCCCTGTAAACCTCCGACTCCATTCATAGAAGTAAGGGATTACCTGAGGACGAGCACACAAGCAGCCACCAGAGAATAGGCCAGCAAAGTCCCAATGGACATAAGGTCAACCAGGTCCTTTAGGTCGAACAGGAAAGCCATCACAGCTGGAGACACAACAGAAAAATACCCTACGTCAACAAGATGACACACTCCTTATAAACTGACGCAAAGATTGAAAAAAAAATTTAAAAAAACATTCACCAAAATTTAAAGCTGATACTGTATTTTTTTCTAGAAAGCCCATGCTTATGCAAATGATAGTTTCTGACTTCTTGATGTTCAGATCCATTTATCTACAATTTGCCCGTGATCCTCCTTCCACTAAAAGCACGGTTTCTTTTGGCCTCATCTCGGCTACCTACCAGAGAAAAGCCCTGCTACCAAGGTGGAGATGATGGGTATCTTCCTCTCACTGACACGTGCCAGACACGAGAAGAGCAGACCATCGCGAGCCATAGCAAAGATAATGCGTGGAAGTGGAAACATGGAGCCGATAAGACTAAGCCAAGGGTCAGGAAAGAAGCATGAAGCAGAGATTTTTAGCTTGCAATAAAAGTCTGTTCTCTCGTGACCCACACAAGGCCCCAACCACTCTCAGCCACACCCAGTTACATAACTTTAGGTCCATTGTGCATCAGAATGTACACAAGGTGTGTTAAAGATATGCTGAGGATGTCTCGCTGTTGGTTTTGCTCGTGGAATTAACAAAACCAAAAAATGTTACATTTGCAGGAATGTCTAGTTTTTGCACGGGAAATCTTGATATTGGTTGAGTGCTTGCGTTGAGGCCGTGTGCGCCATGAGGTTCATACAGAGTTCCGATAGAACCGAAGCCAGTTAGTAGGTTTAGATCATGACCTCACCTGCTACAACACCCGATGTTAACGTGGCTATTAGAGGGGTTTTGGTTCGTGGGCTGATTTTAGCCAAACTTTTGAAAAGAAGGCCATCTTCTGCCATGGCCCAAATCACTCTGGGCATTGGGAACATGGAACCTAGTAAACTAGTAGTAGAAAGAGATAAGAGAATACAGTCCAAGTGAATAGACAGTTTACATTTGAAATACTATTGTAACAATTTTGGAAGCACACTTCTGTCTAAATATTATTTGGTGGATCATTGAAATAAGACTTTCTTTAACTGGAACTAAGTGGCACAAACCATCTAAACTCCGCCTCAGATAAAAAATAAATAAATACAATTTTGTATATATATATATATATATATATATATATATATATATGAAATAGATACACAATCATTATTGCTTCCTGATTGAAGAGGTTGATATCCCGATGGTGTGATTGACTTGTAGTACACTGTGATGAATACGTGTTTCTTCTATTTTTTTTTAAGTAGTGTAATATGTACCAACCTACTCTTGGCCAAAAGATGGTATAAGTTGGAGTACTTCAAATGAAGTAGGATTATAAAATGTAAATCTGCTACACTTTTAATCTCTTACAACACAAGATAAAGACTGATCAGCCATAACATGATAACAATCTGCCTAATATTGTGTAGGCCCCTCTATTGCATTGCAGAGCCATCTCTTCCCCAGGTAGGTTGTACAGTTGTCCTTCCTTAGATCGCTTAGTGGGTATCAACTACTACAGACTGCAAACATCAACCAAGGCCTGATATTTTGTAGATAGTCTGACCCGGTCATCAGATCGTCTGAGTTTGGTCCTTTTTTTAACAATTACCCATTTTTCCTGCTTCGCACATCATCTTCTGGACAAAGTGTTCTCTTGCTGCCGACATTGCACCTCTTACTAAGAGGTGCCAATGTAACAAGCTATTCTACAAGTCAATAACTTTACCGGTCAGTGGTTCAAATGTTATGGCTGATCAATGTAAACGACACACATGCTGATTTTTTGACCTTTTGATGTGACCTAATTGTTATTTCAGCCAGTGGTTTAACAGTCATCTATAGGGTTATAGGTGGGGGTAAACACCAATACGTCACACGTAACCTTGAGCAAAAAAAACAAAAATGTTTTAGGCTCAAATAGAGTTAATCCTTAAATAAATAAAGAATATGATTCTGTTTGTAACTCTGAAAGCAAACCGAGGTTGGTTACGAGAAAACTTTTTGTTTGCCTCTTGTGTTGAGTACTATCAGTCTTGCACAAGAGTATTTTATTACATTAGGACTGGTTGATCTTAGGTTCATAATTCAATTTATTAAAAATGCAATAAAAATTATAGATTATTAAATTGTAAGAAACCTATAGAAGCTAAAATTTTAATTCAAGAAAAAAATAAATAACTAAATCCAATGCTGTGTATCTAATGTTTTGTGAAAAAAGGCAGCAGAAACCCTCATCTGAGAAAAATCCATTTTGGTTACCATGGAATGAAATATAAACTAACATTCCTTAAGTTTTCATTGGGTTTGCTCAAAATGAATTATTTATTCCTTAAAAAGCATGCAAACATTCACAGGTCTTGTACTCATGCTGAGGGGTATCAGGAGAGCATCTTACCTGGTCGACAAGGCACACAAAGAGCCCACAGCCACAGCGTAAGTGGCTCCCTCCCAGCCCACATATTTAAAGGCCACCGGCAGGGGGCTATTCATGTCCAGCCTGTAGTACGGCATCATCAATGTGAGAGCCGCGGACACACCGAAATATGCCACAAAACAGATGAGAAGCGAAGCCACAATTCCAACGGGAATTGCCCTCTGGGGATTCTTTACTTCCTCTCCTGGGGAGGAAACATCAATGGTGATGTCACAGAGAGAAGGTCACGTACTGACCATCGGTTTCATGTCTCCCTCCCTCACCTGTAGTGGCGATACAGTCGAATCCTATGAAGGCGTAAAAACAAGTGGCAGCGCCAGACAAGACCCCCGACCAGCCAAAAGGCATAAAGCCACCTTGACCGAGACTTTGCGCCGATGCTACAAAATCAGACATGCTGTAAGGAAAAAGGGGGAAATATGTTTTTATTAGAAAAGCTCTGTCTTATCTTTGGGTACATTACACATTTTAAGAATGAGCTCTCCATTTCACCCACTTGATACTTGAGTTGAATGTTACATTGAGAACTTTGTCCGGGTTTATGCTCCAGTTTTTCAAGTCTCCTTTGACCAACCCGGAGATGATGACAAACAGCAGAACCACTACGTTGACGCAGGTGAACACTTTATTTACCAAGGCCGACTCCTTCACTCCAAACGCAAGCAGTCCTGCAAGCAGTTCAATAAAAACAGTTAGAAAAAATAAATTAAGAATGTTGTGCGAAACCATTGTCCCAGGCCAAAACATGATGTCCACAGTGGTCCTCACCTGACAACGTGATTATGATGAAGACGGCAAATATGTCTGGATACTCTGCCAGGATACCCGGTGCGTTCATCGCCATATATTGTCTGCAGAAAACCTCAATGCGCCTTCCTATCAGCTCATCGAAGGTGGCGCTCCATGCTCTAGCCACACTTGAAGTACCTGTGCAGAGGTAGCAAATCAAATGGACTGAATGATATCTGGTGTGGGCCCAACTCTGGCCCCTTCCTAATTTCAAGTTTCTCACCGATGACATAAGAGAGGATGAGGTTCCAGCCTGTGATGAATGCCCACAGCTCTCCGACCGTCACATAGCTGTAGAGGTAAGCTGAGCCAGTTTTAGGGACACGGGCTCCAAACTCGGCGTAGCAAAGTCCGGCGAGGACTGAGGCAAAGGCAGCGATCAAAAAGGAGATGACGATGGCAGGTCCAGAGCTGTCTCGAGCAACAGCTCCAGCCAGCACGTAGACTCCAGCGCCCAGTGTACTGCCGACGCCCAGAGCCACCAGGTCGAACGTGTTGAGGCATCGAGCGAAGTGGGAGTCCTCTGTGTTAAGGTCGACAACCTTCACCCGCAGGAGCTGCTTACCAATGTTCTTTAATGCTGCTAAAATCATTTTGACTGGCACTCCGGTCCAAATCAAACAGTTAATTCACCTGTGGGCAAAACAAGATAAAATCAAGATACCTCTGAAATCATCATGTATTTGTCGAAAGCCCCCCCAAAAAATGTACGTCTCATATCAACTGAGACTTTGATCTGCACACTCCTAACTTTTTGGTGCCATTATACTTTGTGCATCATCATTTCAATAACAAACAAAAAAAAGGAAAAACTTTCTAAATAAGGCCTAAGAAGTAGGATAGTTGAAGTGGACACGTCTTCCACACAATGACACCTGCTGGACTGAATGATGACTTTACCTTCAAGACCTACTTGGAACAGACCAAGTTCTTTAAACATATACTGAATTTTGACCAGACGTACGGGCCAGGGGTCTTGGTGGCCTAGTGACACACCTGCTTGAACCAATTGCATAGCACTTCCTGATCATCTATTGCCCTATCTCCATGGCCAATAGTATAGCATCTCTTATAAATTGCTCGATCACCACCATATCTTCCACTCGCTCAGATGAAGGCGTGATAGCCGAAACGCTGGCAGGCGTTAATAAAGACCTAACATATTGGCGAAACTGAGATCAATCGGCTTGCCAAGGATATTTTTTGTTAGTGCAACAATTTTTCTTTCTTTCAAGTCTTTCCATTTTTCGCAACTAATACAATCTTGTCACTTTTATTTGTGATATACATTGACATTATAAAAACTAACTGGGATTGTTTTGAATTACTGAGGATAGTTGTATCTGAATTATAAGTACAGTATATTTCAAGCTCTAATAGCAGGGCAGAGTACTGAATCCTGTATACCATTGGGATTGACTAGAATGCATTTACTCATTGAAACAGTGCATGTCCACAATGCTTTAGTTTATCAAATGATCAAACTAATGATTGGATATAACATAAAGTATACATTATGCTCCATCTTATACACAAGTCCGATCCATCCATATGTAGAATCAACTATGCTTTAATATTTGCTGGATCAACTACATGATCATGTAAACAGAAATCGGCGCCGCACTTCAAAATGTCATACAAATGGTTTAAGAAATGCACCGCGAGGAGAATGGAGTTTACAGAAGAACGAGTCTGAAAAAAATATACACAATGCCTGCCAGCCTTACCTCTACTGTAATCCTTCAAAATAAGAACATTTTAAATACACTACTCATTAAGGTTTTAAAACTTTAAAGTAAAAAATCATCAGAATTGATGAAAATCGGTGGTGCACCTCTACCCAGAACTAGAAGAACTACACTGATATCACCACTTTTAAATATCTTGATCTCCTTATTGAATTGCTATATTAGTCATATGTTTATGCTACTATTAACAATTCTGTTTTCATTCTTGTTAGATAATGCAAAATGAATAACAAACTTAGCAATAATGACTTGTTCTCATTTTAAATGACACTAATCATTAATTTATGATAAAACAGAAAAAAGGAATCTATGACGCCTGAACTCAATTTTGTAATAGTATCATCCAGTAAAAAATGTCATTATTGTGGTTTGTAAATTAACCAGTGGACATAATCCTAGGAAGCGAAATCCCTATTTTAAAGCCTCCTCTGAATGAACACAGATGAGACAGATCTAGATCAGCCGCTAATGCAGAGTAGTACTCACGCTCACAATCTTCTCTTCACAGTAAACCTTGCTGCCTCCTTTTCCAAACTGTCCTCTAATTTCCAGTCAACTGAATGAATAGAGTTGAGAGAGATGTTTACAAGCACCGTTTGACACGTGATGAAGACACCTTTTGGCGTAGGGACCACTCAGGCACCGAGCTCGCAAATAGAACAGTGACGCATTACATAGCCTTAAAGCTCAGCCCACTCAAAGCAGCTGCGTCGATAGCCATACACCCGGCATGCAAGGGCAATTAAAGTCATAAATACAAAACAGCTAGACTCTATCCCCCTAGTTGTACTCTTGTACACTTCTAAGATTTACAGCAGAAAAAAAAAAATGTATACAAAAAAAGAAAGCTGCACTTGTAGTGATTGGCCTATAATTGGGATCTAGTGTCAGTGCAGGAAAGTCACAAGCATATTAATGTTTTCTGCGATCCACAGTCAAGCTTACAATGTTACTGAGACTCTGAAAGAAACGGAACTCTGTAACTGTTAATTAGTATTTTCCTGCTATGGTAAGCAGAGGTGGGATTTAACGAAGTAAAAATACTTTGTACATAAACAAAACATAACAATTTACTGTACTTGAAAAGTTTTAAAGCATGAATTCCAAATATCTATTCACCTCAACTCATTCCATTTCAAAACCCTGTTCTTTGATAGATTTTTGTTACTTTTGCATTATGGCTTGCTTACCTACCATCCAGACTGATTTAAACTTAAATGCATAATAACCAATACAACAGCCGATCATAAGATTGACACCCCAGGCCCTACCTTGAATTAATATTATTGTAATATCATATCTATATTACATGAACCCAACCCAGAAAGTGCTCACATGTCAGTGTACTTCTAGTGTCGAACCCAAGCCCAGGTAAATTGGGAAGGTTGCGTCAGGAAGGGCATCCCGCTTATTATCTATGCCAAATCAATATGAGGAACAGAAAATGGATTTCTAAACAGGACTAGGTGGACCCACTGGTATTTTTAGCCAGCACGGTACCGGTGGTAACTATTGATGGAAAAAGATGATCCATCTTTTTCCATCCAGTTTATATTAAATGAGACAGCCCCATGGGTGATCTGGCCTTCTGTTCTGCTGCCCCATGTCTGTGGAAAGCCCTCCCTGATCATCTGAGGGATGGCCAGGGAGGGCGAGAGAGACGACAGAGACTTTTAAAAAATGACCTTCCTTTTAGCAGAACTTACAATTTTTAATATTGTTGCTTTTTGGTCATATTTTTATATTATTATTATTATTATTATATTTTTTTATAAATGCTTTTATCTGCTTTTACCTTGTAGCACTTTGAGATTTGATCCAAATGTAAAGTGTGTTATAAATTAAATGTATTATTATTATTAGGCTGTCCGTGTAAACCCACCTACTGTGTCACACCTTCATACTTAGCCCAGCGCCATTAAATGCTGTCTTTAAATATGACCGTCTCTCCATTTATCTAATTATGTCCCCAAAATGTCGGTTGTATATTTCCCATAGTAGGTGGAGCTTTATCTCCAGAATGCTGACAGGTCCTGACGTGGAGCACATCTGGAACGGTGGAGCCTTTGAAGCGGAGGCACGTTGGCTCTGTAGACGATGAAGACTCGTTTCTGTTGTAGCTCAGTGTTAAAGGGTATCAACTTAATGCTTCTGGTGGGTAACGTCACTTTTGAAATGTACTGACTTGTTAATGACTTCAAGAGTATCAATTAACTGTTATCAAATCAGGATGATACTCTTCCCGTTACAAAAGTGCCCCTACGTTACAATCACACAGGTCATTACGTTGTTCATGGAGACCCTTCACGTTACTGCTGAGAGTGTGTTGCTACCTGCCGAGTGCACACCTCTGCATGTGTGTGTGTCTCCAATGTTGGCTGCATCCCACTTGTAAACAATTTAGCCTAATGTAGTTGTTAACTAAAGAATACACAAAGCAATGATTGTTTTTCTTTTTTTTAAATCCTTGTTTATTTTCCTAAATTTGCATCGATGTATGATTTCATTCCCGAGAATATGCTGTGTTTTTTTATATATTTTTTTTAATATTATTTATCTATACATTTTATTTACCATTTGTATAAGCAGGGATGTGATGCAATAAGAAATGACTAAATTACAGTTCAGCAAATACACTGTTGTTATAGCAACCTGTTTGGTTCAACAGTCTGTTAGAAGAGCAGTAAAGTTTATTAAAAGACATTTTGGAAAGACGAATACATCTTTATTGTTGTATTGTTAGTTTGCATGGGCCTAAAACAACCTAAAGTTAGATTCTAAGGTGATCGCGAAATAAGAGCCATTTAGTAAATGTGCATATAGGATTATTTTTACTTAAACTTTATTCTACCAGGAGAAAAAAAATGATTTGATTAATCAGTTGATCAGTTGAAATTAATCGACTATCAAAATAATCATTAGTTGCAGCCCTAGTCTCTGAGGAGAGACCCTTCGTTATCAATCTCCCCAATGAGTCTGAGCACCTAAAACTTTCTAAGAGACTTATTATCACACATCATATTTTCGAAATACTGGAGCCAAATGTTTTATTTTTGTCTGTCTACAGCAGGAAGACAAAGAGTTGGAGACATACAATTCATTGGTTCTGAAGGTTTGCAATCAACATTCAGCAGCCAAAACGGACCTGGTCCTTGTACATTCGAGGAGGAAACGAAAGGTAAAACTGCATCTGTAAACTAATGTGAAAACTCACTGTCGAAAGTGTGAACAGAGGTCTGGCATTAGAAAAATGTCCTTTATATTGCACAAGCAGGGACATTGTTTGGATCGTAATCTGGACAAAAAGGTCACGAACAAGTCAGTGCATGAGAACTTATGCATGAAATGCAAAATGCAGTGACTGAGCTGAAAATAGAGGGAGGGCAAGACAAGTCCCTGCCCTCCTCTCAGCCAATCATCGGACCCAACACCTGCTCTTGTCATGAATGACACATGTGGGTATACTTGGAATAGCAGTCAGTCACATGCTTTTCACAATTTGGCCTCAGGGACTTCCTCCTTCAAATGTCTTTTAAGTTATATGTGCAAGGAGAGGATGACGGAGTAACAATAAGGCATCAAAGATAAACAGTAGAGCATCGCGTCAGATTAGAATAATACAACCTTAAAGCATCATCGGACTGTCTCACGTCTACAGAGCTGACATGGATCTAAAATTTGGATTTTAGACTTAGTGCTCTAAAGGTTTCTATGGGACTTAAAAAAACCTGCACGATTTTTTTTGACATTAGCCAAAGATTTTTGTAAGCGATCTCTAACTCGCATTTGAAAGAAATCTGATCTCACGATCCACAAATTCCTCTAAACTTGAACAACAATGAAAAAGCATAGTACCAAAACAGTGAACGGTATCTCCCACAAGGCATTTGAAGGGTATTTAACAGCACAACAAAAAGCCTGCATGCCCACATGGTGTAACCAGGGATGGAGTAAACAAAGTGGCCTGTGTGGGTGATCATAAGACAGTTCACACGAGTCAATCTTTCCTTTCCTGGTATTTCCAAGGCCATATTCACCATACAACAGACATACGTAGCGTTTCGTAGAAAGACATTTTTAAATGAATGCCAGTCACATTGTTTTGACTGAATAGCTACTCAGAAGACCTTCATACACTCTAACAGATCCAGTGTTTAATTTGCTCAATATGTATCATAACTGCACCTCTAACTAGATTTTAATCAAGCATAATCCAGTCTAAACCGGTATGCAAGAGATAAAATGAAGCAGAGCGGCATTCTCAGAGTAATGGATGGACTTAGTGGATGCAGTGATGTTCATAGGGAAATCAAACCTGTGTTTACGAACTTTAAACCAGATTCGACTATCAACTGTGTGTGGATTACATCATGTTAAAGTCGAGGATTTACTTTCGTGAGCATTTGATCGAAGCACTGTGCACCCACAGGCTATTTTTCATGCAAATCATAGAGATTGAGGGATTCAACGTTTGGATTTATTTCGATTTGTTTCCAAACATGACATGCCCTTTTTGACGAGCAGGTTCATTCTTATGGGACCAATTACTTCACCTGACCCCACATTGGGTCAACTATCGTAAATAATGCAATGTGGCAGAGCCGTGGATCAGTTAAGTCAGTTTCAGGTTATTTTTTGTGTTTAGCAGATTTCCATAATTATAATTTTCTTAAATAAAGCAACCAAAAGGTGATAGAACTATTTAAAAATAAACAGTTGATCTAGAAGACAAATGAGCTTTGTCTTCTAGATCAAACTACACTCAAACTTCACAAACAAACTACACTGTTTGATTTGGACTTACAGCTGGAATTAGATTTGGTTATCTTGTTTTCACAGCACTTAAAATAAAATAAAATAGAATTAAAGGGCACTTGGCAGAGGTGTTTGCCCATGGCGAGAAATTAAGTTTTGTTTAATTTGCTGGGTGATGCACGAAACGGCTCATTGTTTGCACCTTTTCAAAAAGCTCTGTGAATTCTGATCTGACTGTTCACATTCATGTCCATTTTTTATATCACACCGCCATGAAAATAAAATATTTGTGCCAAAATGATAAAGATATTAATTGAATTGAGTGTCTTCAGTCCGTTGATGCGAATGTTACTAAATGATTCATTTTAACTGATTTGGGTGCTTTTATCTTTTTGCATATAACGATTACCATAGAGCTGGTCGCTATCTTTCATTCTGTAATCACATTGAAGGGCGTCCTTCTCGGGCCTCTGAAGATAGGTGACATGACTATAAAAGGACCGTATAAATGATTCTATTACAAACTAAACCTATATAGAATATAATAATGAATTCATCCATTATTCGTTACAGCTTATCCTGTTCAGGTCACGGTGGTTGAGGCCTATCCCAGCTGACATTGGGCAAAAGGCGGGGTACACCCCGGATGAGTCACCAGTTCATCACAGGGCTGACACAAAAGGTGGGTTTACACGGGAAACTTTTCTAATATTCCAAATCAAACTTTTCGTAAATTCAATGTTGGTCGCCTGTTTACATGACTTGAGATCTTTCCGACCTGGTGTTTACATGCATGCATGTATGCATGTTTACATGCATGCCTCATCTAATCGGAAACGCTTTCTGACATGCGCAGACGATACACAACCCCGTTCATAAGGTGGCGAAGGAGCTTCTATGAGCTGGGTACCAACAGCCAACGTGCGCCCAGAAGAAGAATACGAGAGAGCATGCGCGGGAATGACTTTTCGCTCATTTAACCGTCCAAATATGTTCAAGTCATTCAAAGTTGCAATGAATAAATTACTCTCCGATGCAGACTGGTACTGTTTTGAAGTCGCCATATTTAAAATGCATTGCGGCGCTGAAAAAACTCAGCCGGAGAATTACGACACGACGCTTGTTGTGCGCAGATAAAACTCAAACAGAAAGCTTTCCGATACAGCGTTTACATGCAGCGACTGGCTTTCCGAAAGGATTTAGACAACTACCTTGCAAAGGAATGAAATTTAATGTGGAAAGGTTCTTCCCATTCGGAAAGGGGTGTTTACATGCAGCATTTTCTTTCCGATTAGACGTCTTTTCCGAATCTGATCGGAATGAGGCTGTCCATGTTAACCCACATATAGAGACAGTCAACTAATCATGCCAACATTTACAGCTATTGGCCATTTAGAGCCACCGCCCCAATAAAAGTAAATTCACATCATTCACAGCACAGCTACTACTGAGATGACATTGATGGAAAATAATTATATCCCACGAAAGTCAGGGATATTGTGGAATCGTCATCTCCGCGTTATCCACCGCCAGAGATCCTTTGTGTGACTCAATAACTGAAAAACCTCATAGATCATTTTCAAATTCTATACCCACATAGCTCTTAGTGCGAGGAAGAAGTGGTTCGATGTTGGAAAAGGTTTGCTATAAATTTCCAACACTAGGGGGAGCTGTATCTTTAAAAGTTATTGTCCATAATTCCTAGTCTGTTGGTCTGATTTGGTTTCATATGAATCGACTTGAGGACATCTGTCCTGTTATATCATATTGCTTGCTGGGTGGAAAAGGCAGCAGAGAAGTTTGATTTCTCTCTCAGTGATGTACTATCTGTTGAACATGATAACGCTCTCCGGATCTTTGAAGAGAAGAATGGAGTAGCTTCACACCAATGTGTTGGGCATACACTTCAGTTAGTGGTCAACCACGCCTTGAAGAAGGATCCCCAGATAAGCAAGGCACTTGGGGTTGCAAGGTGCCTAGTAGAACATTTCAAAAAGAGCCAGTTGGCCAGCGGCAAGCTTCAAAACAAAAGCAATTGGGCACAGCTGAGCATAAATTGATCTAGGATGTACCTGTTAGATGGAACAGGTCCTACTACATGGTGAGTCGCCTCTTGGAGCAGCAGTGGCCGTTGACCCTTTCAGACCCAGAGGTCACACAACGAGGAGCAGGTTTTTAAGCCATTTGAACGAGCCACTGATTTCTTGAGTGGAGAAGCTTATGTGACTGTCTCTGCTCATTAAGGGCCTTCAGAAGTCCACACAGAACATGTCCTTTGAGCCTGCTCCTGTCAACTCTTTCCAACTAACGGCAGCACAGGAGATAGCTTCAAGGTGGGAGGGCGAAAGCCAAATTCAGAGCAGACGGACAAAACGTGTGCGTCATTGACCGCGGAATATCCTCCGCGGTCATAATCGTGTCAGATAGTCCGCTTTCAATCCCTATGCATCCGTGAGCTGGTTCAGATTTTTAGCAGGAGTGTCCAGCATATCCTGTCTTTGCTGCTTTGTACAGCGGTTATCACTCGCTTGTCAGTGGCGTTTAGTCTCCTTGTGTGGAAATATTGTAGACACAGCATTTAATTTTGGCCTTCGTTTATAACCAGCATCACCCTTAAGTTCTTGTAACAGATGTTGTCGATCAAATGCTTCAAATGCATCAGGACAGAATTGACGCAAACACAGACATGGGTCCATTGGAAGTTGTCTACGTCCACAAGCCTCTTCCTACTGTTTTCTTCTCTTCTTATCTCTGAGAAAGTTGTGGAGACTTACATCGCTTAATGTATTGACCTTCAACTGCAAAGTACATCAAAAAACAGCAAAATGTGGCATTATTTCGATTATTCTCTCACCAATGCTACAAAACAACAACCAACTACAGCGACTCAGCGCCACATCAACCATTCTATGTCATCAACCCATAATTTAATGCACCCTAAAGTAATGGCGACCTGCGTTAGTCAAATATGTCTTAAACTTTGAGGAATTATAGACTAATGAGTTATGTGTTCTTAACACCGTGTATCATTATGAAAAAACATTTATGGCATAACAATGACTTAACGTATTTATAGTCGGGGTTCCCTTCAAGTATTTTGCTACATGTGCTACAAATTAAAAAATTAAAAATTCTTAATTATAGCTATTTTTTCAGCACAATAAATAAATACTGTGCCAACAATACATTTATATAACAATGATACAATATACATTTGACCTTACAATGTTGACAAAATCCTATATCAACCATCAAAAAAAAGAAGCTCTATAAGTGATTTTAATCTGATATTATTCAAGTAGTTTAGAATTAAGAGGTGTTTCTCCCCTTCTATGTGAAATCTTCAGGTACAAGTGAAACCTTCAATAATATAATAATTGTGTTTTTTAAGAGGGAGGGGGGGGGGGGGGGGGGGGGTGATTTCTACAGAAAATGCAATGAAACATCAATGTATGAAGTGGACAATAAGGGTGTGCAAAAAGCTTTTCCTCTAGTTGGATGAAAAAGAAGGCATGAGCGATGACGTAGCAAGAACTGAACCTGCCAGATCACAAACTGGAAACAGCATGTGCCACCAGACGGGTTTACTACAGGGTACTACAGCAACAGAAAAATGCTGCGTTCGTTGTTTAAGGGAACTTCATTTCTTCATTTTACCTTTTAGAGGCACTTGATTCTTACCTTGAAAATAAAATGTGACTTTATTTAATCAGGACGTTTTCATCATTTCCGCGAGGTGTGCTTTGATTCCAATTGGAAATATTCAATAAATAACAATAAGTGGCTCATTTGCCGTGTTTCCTTCAATCATTTTATAATCACAAAGATAAAAAAAAAAACCATCCCAGCTTTAATAACCCATAACACTGATTACACGTATTCACACATGTCATGTTTATATTCACGGTGGACTCAAACCAGCTCCTAGCACTATAAAAGGTAACGTTTACCCTCGCATCTCAGGCTTTTCCAACTCGAAGCCTCCTGCATTGAACCATTCTTTTATGGTTCCCGTTTGTGCAGAAAAGAGTTCTTTAAAGGAAAAGAATGATGAACAGCGAGTTAACCTCACGTTACGTTGCATCAGCCAGACGGTTCCTTCCCTCCAGGCTATGTGCGCTCCCTCCCATCAGCTACTAGCATGAAGTCAGGAGGAGCCACGCTGCAGCTGCTATTCCGCTTCAACGTTAAGTCGTATAAACCAGACATTTGTTTTTGAACTAAGTCTTACCTTGTATTTGAGGGCACACTACACTTAAAAGGTGATTTTTCAGCAACGCGATTCGACCGCCTAAGTTTTCATCAGCCTGAAACTCGCCACGGATGGTTCACTTATACACACACTCGTACTTACGCACTTATACACACACTAGCACTTACGCTCCTCCACCCACGCTTAGACGGACACACACGAGTACGTAAGCAGAGAGCGCCAGCCCACTCGTATCCAGTGAGAGTTCCGCCCAGATGTTTGTCACTCCACCCGAAACTATCAGATAGTAAAACTTCCGCTCCCTGCGCTGACCGCCTCTGACCACCGGGTGTCGCTGCTCACCAGCAAACATCCCTGCGGCGCCTCAGAGGGCATCTGAGGCTACACTAAAAAGTGAATTAGTTGAATATTGCTTAATACAGATACGTAAACAATTTCTAACAAGCTGAGCTGTGTAAGATATACTTTAATGAAATTACTAAGAGGATAATTAACTGACCCATTTCCAAACAAGATAATTGGGTGGATTGGCTTATTGCAGTATTATCTGTTAAACATGGATAATGAGAGCTATTTAAACCGAAAACGATTGCAGTTTCCTTTGATTTACTTAACTGTTCATTTTAGGACAAAACCCAATTCATTTGAGTGTTTGGACTGTAGATTTACATTGCAGAAAAAATTGTGGCCCATATTTATCTTTTTTTTTTTTTTTTGCATATTTGCATATTTATTTAAACTGAATTTTGCCCATCAAATCTGATTTGAAAAAAAAGAATCTAAATTGAGTCACTCTTAGTTGCAGTATCAACATATTAATTGATTGTAGTCTGAAACAAGACACCTTGTACTCATGTCATGGTTTATATGAAATTTAGCTCTATCTCACAGTGCTTATGTTGTCATCCTTCCCTGCTGGTACAGGTTCCCTCATCATTGTGTAAAAGATCAAAACAAGGCAACATAGATTCCTTGCGAAATTGAAAAAATTCTCTGGGGTGAGATAAAGTTGTACTCTGAGTTTCCAGTGAAGTGGCGCAATAATGCAAACCTCGTACATCTGCCTTACATTTCTTGTACTGGTAAATAGTCCCCAATTCCACGAGAGTAATTCTGTTGTTAAAGAAAACTTTATTCAACTAAGAATTTTATCAAAAATTCAAATCTTTCTTTTCTTTCAATGACCTTGAGATGGTCCCACATGCTTGTATCACTTCTAGACTGGACTACTCCAAGGCGGTGTTCGTTAGAATGGGTAAAGCACATACATTCAAGTTGCAGTTGGATTGAATACAGCTGCTAGGCTTCAGTCTTGGGTAAGCGTGAGTGTATCTCACCCACCCTTGCATCCTTACATTGGCTACCTGTTCAACATGGG
Organism: Lophius americanus; assembly: GCA_037951165.1. NCBI lineage: Eukaryota > Metazoa > Chordata > Actinopteri > Lophiiformes > Lophiidae > Lophius > Lophius americanus. The sequence continues at coordinate 6,950,584 of JBBDHG010000095.1, read as the reverse complement.
ATTACTAATAAGAGATGCAATGAGAATGAGGGAATTCAGAGGATTAAATTAATTGTAAACAGTAAATATTCTAGGGGTGTTAGACCCAGGCAGCTCTCCAACTGAGACCGTCAAATAGATTAGGTTCTTCCAGTATGCAGAGGATTTCACCCAAAAGCCTTGACTCTGGTGGTGGTAGTACAGATTTGGATTACATTAGTGGGACAACTTGATGGAAGGAGCACTTCAGATCATAGGGTTTGCCTGGAAATGGCCGAATATTCCAGGTGGAGGTCCTGAAGGGGTTGGGGTGGGTAACAAGTCTTTCTGTAATGAAATAACAGCTAAATGGCAACAGAGAGAGCATATTTAAAGTTTTGTGGCTTATTACTAATCTGCTTGAAATGGAAACATGACTGGTTGCAACAGGATTAGACTGCACTGAAGCCTGAAATAGTGCTTGTGACATAAAATACATGTGCGGTAGATAGTTTTCCTGACTTAGCTTTTCCCTGGCTTTATTTTGTTTATTGTTTTCAAATGCTTGAATACACTATCCCCAACTTATCTGTAAGTCATGTTAGATCCTTATTGACCTCTTTCCCTGCTGGGTTCAGTTGACAAACATCTTTTTAGTTGAGCTAAGAACTAGACTGACACTTGGGGTCTGTTTTTTTTTCTCACATTGGTCAACACTGTGCTATATTTTACTTGTGCTAGACGAACATATTGAGTTGATTGTCAATGCAAGAACGTCACTGAAGACTTCCTGACATACAATAGAAGACTACCACTACACTCCTACACTCAAAGGAGTGTAGGAGTGGTTGCTCCTGAAATAAACGCCAGATGATTTTAGATCAGTTTTGATTCCCTTCTTTGCTTTAACCATAACAAGTATCAAAGCTTACTAAACAATAATGGTTCAAGAATTGGTTTATGCTGCCTTCAGTGACATTTCTAGATTTATGGTTGACTGCTGCTCACCCAGTGGGCCAATTGTGGATTACCTTGATAAATGGGAGTCAGTGAACTAAGGTGATTTTGAAAGTAATGCAGTTCCTATGGGACTCAGAGAGGGAATGGCTCCTAAGAAATATGTGCATGCTTCTCCTGATCAGATAGCGCTGAATTTTCTTCTTGTAGATAAAGCACACCTCTGGTGAGTCGTTTCCCACCATATGACCGTATTTTAATCACCTTCAATAAGAACCACTGCTTTCTGTATCAATGCAGTATGTACAAGGGATTTCCACCTCTGGTTCTAACAGACTGATTGCAGATGTTTTTCCTTCAAGTTGGTCAAGGAGGACTGAATGGGCACATGATGCTAGTAGAATGTATTCATTGACCTTCTTGTCAGTTCAAACAAGTGTCACCATGTGCTCCAAATATCTGAACCTGAACAAGTACAGGCTTCATAAAGCCGAAAAACTGTAATGACAAAAGCAACGCACATTGCTCCCTGCTGGGCCTGGCGAGAGTTCCAGCACACTGATCTTCTTTGCAGCACTAAACAGGGATTTCACAGTGAAAGTAAAGATCAAAGTTAGACACTGCGATCAGCAATGCATTATTGCATTGCATGTGCATTTCACTCTACTCACAACACTTGTTTGAGACTAGGCACCACATTTTCTCAGGTAAAATTTGATATTTTACTAGTTTGAAGGAATTTTACATTTTTATGACGCTCTGGTAAAATTCAGTTGAGAGGATTACTCCCCCTCACAATCAAACAAAAGCTTATTTCCCATTCTATCCCGTCCTTCACGACTCAAATGCATGCACAGGTGAGATTCCAGCTTAACCGGCATTAGCCTATCATCTTGTGCTGTCAGTTTTAATGTGATTCTCTCCATACCTCTAGTTTTTTCATACCTTTGCAAGGTGTGATCCCCTCATTATCATCACCGCCCAGTCGTCACCAGCTTCATAAACCTCATCAGAGCCATCAGCCAACACCACCAGTGTCCAGAGTCCATGGTGGGATTTATCTTGATGCCGCTCAGAACAGATAAGCTTTGATCAGAACCTCCCTGTGTCTGATCGAAAAAAAATTCTGACACAGTAATTTTCACATATAATCTGCTGCAATAAAGAAAATGACCCTGAACTAAATGTCAGTTCAGCTACTGGAAGCCTTCAGCAGGCTTAACAGTCTCTGTCGATTACCCACTGTAACATGGTAGCTGATTGCCTTCATAAGGCGTCAGCACTGTTCTGAGCATTACATATATTATGTAATTACATTTCCATATCAAAATAATGACATCCCCTCATCCACCATAACATTATAACCACTGGAGTTAAAGCCAGAATAAACACCACATGACATCCATTAGTGAATGGACCTGTTGTCTTTGAAGTTGATGTATTGGATCCAGGAAAAACGGACGACTTTGACAAGGACGAAATTCTTATGGTTTGATGACTGGGTAAGACTATCCCCAAAACTTTAGGTCTTGCTAGGTGTTTAAAATCTTCAGTCGCTAGAACCTGGTAAGTAAAGATGAAGTAAAGCAGGACAATTTTTGAACTGGTGAGAGGTGTCCGAGGCTCAAGGTATGTGCTGAGCAATGAGAAGCCTGTGTTGTTTGATTTAACAGAACCTGAAAGTCAATATGGTCCTGATATAAATATTTCAAAACACGCTGTGCAGCACAGAGCCGTTTTTCCTGCAGAAGAATAGCCTGCACAATATTAGGCAGGTGTTAATAATTTCTTATTATTGATTGGTGTATATCTATTAAACTGGAAAGATGGAAAGGAATCAGTCCAGGGGCCACTTTGCTCCGAGAATTCCAATAAAACACTTAAAAAGTTTCTGAGATGTTCTTAAAAAAACAAACAAAAGGTGATGATGAAAATGTGGTCTCTTTGGCATAGGTAATTAGTGGAGGAGGTAAATTACAGGAGAGTTTACCGAAGGGACCTTGAGCAACTGAAAGGGGCTCCCAGATGAAATTCTAAATGAAAGAGGATACAGAGAGTCTCTCCCCCAGTCTTTCTGCTCATGTTGATTCTTGGAATCTTTATGGTAAGATTTGGTCCTACGTTTTGTAAACTATTGATGTTCAAGTGTCAGAGAAGACAAACAAACATTTGGGAAAAAACTATTTACCAATTTCTTTATTTATCTATACGACACAAGTAACTGTTTCCTTTTTAAGATTTATGTCAAATTAGGTGAAATGGGAAACAACCCAACAGCAATAATAGAAGAAAAACTGGAGAACTTTTCTGAGGAGACATTTCTTAGCAACCTCTCTTGTAGGGGTTCCTCAAATAAGCTTTTTGTTCCTCTGCAGTGGCACTAGCAAGCAATTGTAGGGATATTTAGGAGGTAGACCGTTTTCACAACAAATCATCGTCATACAAACTCTTCTTTTTTTTTTGGCTGCTCCCGATGAGATCAGTTCCTGCTCACAATCCCTCCAATGGATTCTATTCCATTCACATCCACATTATTAAACTGGAACACATTTTTGCCCTTGCAGGTGTAACCCACTGCGTTTAGCCACATTTCGGACCAGCATCATAAGTAAACTGGATTGTGCGCCCCTAATGGCTGGGTGTTAATATATATATTTATAGTTGCAACCCTTCCTCAGTGTCATGGTTCTTGGGGGTTTCATTTCACGCCATTGCTTTTCAGGGTTTGAATTGTAGGAGTTGAAGTACATCCTCGATCATCCATGTTAAAGATCAGATTGATCTTGGAGATGGATTAACGCACTTTTTGAGGTAAAGATCCTCTATGCTTGCCACACTGTCAGTATAAACATTTTTCTATTGAATTCTATGTGAAAGCAATTTATTCTGGCTGTATAATACTGAAGTGACCCATTCTCAACCAGACCTGTTTATAGACGCTGGTTTTCCCAGTTCACTTTATCCTGCGTGCCAAAATCTTGTCAGCCGTGTCCACTGTTTGAAAATCCTACCTTCGGAGTCAGAAAAGTATGAGAGTATTGTTCTAGGGGTTTGCCATGTGTAAATCCTACAGCCTGGGTAAGAAGGTGAATTTACGGAGGAAGGTATCTCACCCTCCTGGAAAAATGTGTCTAGGTGGTCTAAGAAGGATCGGGCTGTGTGAGCTTTGAGAATTCACACCAGCAGGAAGGATTGTGAGGACCACAGGCTACTTCTCTTCCGAAACAATGAAGAACAAAGGTATATATTTTTTTAATCTTCAAGTTCATGACAATAATGTTCATATGTGACAGACAAACTATGTGTGACAGAATTAGCACACGGTGGGGCAAAGAAAAACATGTTTTTCACGTGCAGGGTTTCTCTGCAGTTTGACCAAACAAGAAACCACAAATATCCTGTTATCATATCACATGAATACATTTGCCATCAGTGCCTTATTGGTTCCACTAGACTTTAAAATGACCTGCCACATTATTTGATGAATTTATTCACCGGTTATTTCCCTAATTAGCCAGCACATGAAATTCCCGATGACCTAACAAACATTTGACTAATTAATATGATTAGCTTTACATTCTAATTCTAATTCCTGAAGTGCTGGTGTTTGCCCCAGCAATCATTTCCCTGAAAATCTCAAGTAACAGAAAATAATCTCACAACAGGCTTATTGCATTAAGCTGTTACAGTGAATGATGAAATCCCTGCCTGACTGTGTCGTTCCACGCGTCAGACTCAGCAAACTTTCCCCTGGTGCATGTTATACCTTCAATTTTGACTTGGTCATTATTCCATTCACAGGGATTTTCCCACTAAGCGTCTCACTCAACCTGCTTTCGGGGTTACTGACATCTTCTCATGCATAATACAATATGTCTATATTTCCCATGTAGTCATGAGTCACATTTACAGGGGCTTCATTCAGCATTCAAACCGACATCAAACAGAAACACCACAATCACCAATATCTATTGTGAAGCTTGTAGTTTCGTTTTTTGTTACAAAGTTTAGCTCATGTAACTTCAAAAGCTATATTTGGCAGAAAATGGCATTACTGAATCAGCACTTTTGTGAAACAGCCGCGTTAAAAGCTCCCCAAACAGCCTTAATAGAGCAGCTCCTTCGAGGAAGCGGCTTGTATCGGGGCCACCATCCAGAGACACGTAATCTGGTGAAAGTGGCACAAAAGTGTAGACGCCTCTCGGAAATTGAAGTATTATGGTTTTATGGGCTTTCATCCTCCTTACATCAGGTTGCGGGAATCACTGAGGTGATTGCTCTGTCTGGACACATAACAAAAACATCCCCAGTCGCCAAATTGAAAGTGAAATGTAATATTTCTGTACAAGGTACAAATATAGTTTTTTCTTTGTCATCGCTGGACTTTTCCTATTGGATTGTGGAACCAAAGTTCACAGATATGTACATGATGACCTTTCCCAATGATTCTGGCTTCTCTTAATGCCAAAAGCTAATTTTTTCCATATTTTCAGCAGTGGAATTGGACACATTCTACTCATGGAGCCATACTTGAGTGGGGTGGGATCAGGTGGGGTTAAAGTTACGTATAATGGAATAGATTGCAGAGATCAGCGGTTTTGATCGTTTATTTGGATAACATCACAAATTTATTTGTCACTGTATTTCAAATCTAATGTTTTTAATTAAGGGCTGGTACTGCACCCTGTCACCCCTGCTATTAATCTATTCAACTGTATACTGGAACTCTGATATGATGACACTTATTCCTCTCATCTCTGATTGGATTTATTAATGCAATATGCAATAGTCACCATGCAGAACATGCAATCTAAGATATTCATTCAAATACCTCACTTAACGTTTTTTGATGATTGATGCAAAAGGAAAATTGTCATGGTTCTCAATTTTAATTTTAAACACAGGTGTATTTATCTTCTCAACCTGTTAATCTTCATCTATGTGAACATCTGTGGTTGAGGCAGTTGGAAAAATGGTAACATTATGATTAGCTGTGTATCAATATAAAAAATAACCAACTACATTAGAGGGAATCTGTGCCGACGGGATAATGGTATCGGCCAATTCTGCTGGAATGGCGGCTGATTGTTTTGAATCCTTAACCACTTCTCCACTGGGTGACATTTTTTTTCTCAAAAAGTCTAAATGTTTTACAGTTACTTTTAACAGTTCAATATTTGAAATGTATAATTTATCATTCAGTTAGATGTTCAATGATCAAGACTTTTTAAAAATGTTGGTATTTATTAATGTTACTATGATGAATTATCCAGTTTCCAGTAATCCATACCAATTTTTCATTTTTTTTTTTTACCTTGGGAAGAGATTAGGAGGATATTTGCCCATCAATTAGGCCTTTGAAATCCAATATCGGTTGACCTCCGAAAGCATAGCTAACATACTGTATTATTTAATATCGCAATTGCATTTTTTCCCCATATCATTAAGCCTTAGTAGGCAACATGTCTTCAGTATAAAGAGGTCGCGTCCTGAGGTCCTTAAGCCTCACACAGAAGAAAGAGAAAGTGAAAAAAAAGACCCGTTTGAAAGAATGAACTAATTTGAAGACATTTCTTTGAGAATTAATGGAATTTGGATTCAGGGCCGGTAAACAGGATGGACAGGGTAAAACCCACACAATTTTACAATTCATAAAAATTCAAACTGTAAATTGTTTTCCCTGGGAAACCCCATATTGTCTTATGTAAAGGCAGCCATTAAAATGTTGAGGTTTTGTCACTTTCTTATGCGTGCATTTCTCTCATACCTCCGCTCCACCCTCAGGATGATTCCTGGACGGGGTTCACTCACCACTGTAGCTAACAAAGCATCCCTGCCAAATGTTTTCTTTCATGATGACCTCGGGCTTCAGTTCAGTTCAAGCTTTTTTGCTCCCCCAGAGCAAGAAAGCATATTATGACCTTCAGGCCATAATATGCCAAACTAAGTGAACCTTATTCTTGATGATATTTTTGAATCTGGAACCATTTCCCATTGTTGTTGTTTTTTTTAAAAAGACATATAGGTATAATAAGTAAAAAAGAAATGTCAATTTAGGTTGTAAAGATGTATAAATAGTGTGTTAAATGCTAAAGTTGGCTTTTAATAGTAATATGATTAAAATGAGTACTACTTAATTCCTTTTAGCTATATAAATAAATAATAAATAATATTATAATTACTAATATCCTTTATTTCATTTAAATATATGTTCAACACTAGTGTGTGTATGACTGACAAAACATAAATAAGAATTCAATTAGATTTATTTTGTTTCAAAAAAGAAGCCTTCTGGTCAAGTTTGAAGTCCCTTAAATTATGTCCAAATGAAATCACCAATAAGACACAATAAGATGTAATGTATCAATTAGTCTACATATCTAACTTACATTCTTGTCCAAAGGAATCATTTGTAGTTCTTTCAAGGACAGATTAATTCGTTCCACAACATATTTGTATATTTATAACACAAATACAACCAAACCTCATAAAAGGTAGAGCTGAATATTTTGGTTAGCAGAACTTTCTTTATTGGTTATGAGCAGCCTCGTCATATCCATGTGTGATAGATGCAATTAATCAGGTGATACCTGAAAGCACTTCATAATTACAATTAACTGTCCAACTATCAAGATGACAAAATACAGTTTTAGTCTCGAGTACCAGGTTACAGTCATAACACTCACATTTCCATAGGTGCTACAAACCCAAACGCACATCTGGATAAATCACATTTTCCACATTAACATATATATTATGTTTAGTAATAATCAAAGAAAAGCTACTGTGTATCAGACATCAGACACAGTTTTGTCTATGAGAACAAAGGCATTGAGTTATTTTTGGCTACAGATAAAGTGACACGACATTGGATCAGATGATGATGGTATGATTAAATACTCAACTTCACTCTAAAAACCCTCTTATATGATGGGTTTGACTCTGTAATGTTGCGTCAGGTGAAGGAAGGCATTTTTGAATGAAAGTATAAATTAAAGTTTTGGCGAAACATAGGCGAAGGAACCAGAATATAAATGAGTTTTTTTTTTCACCTGCAAAACCTTCCACAGATTATAATAGGCTGCTTAAATGGCGGGAAACCCGTTCTAATGCTGTAGCGTGGCTGATAGAAGAACAGTATCCATGGCAGCAAACGAAAGAACAGCTTTTATCTATGATTCTCAATATTAGCTCTTCAATTGCAGACACACTGCTTTGATAAAATGTGCTGGAAATACTCAAAGTGATCCAAAATATATCTATCCACACAGCAACGAGGGACTGTTAGGAGGACGGCGGAAACAAATGGGACACAAGCTCTGGAAACACTTCAACAATAAACCATCACAACCGTTGGGGGGAAAAAAAAGAAAAAAAAACTTCAAAAAATAGAACCTATTCTGTTAGAGACAATTTGAATGACTTCTTACTGTGTTGCGTATCGTCAACACAGTTCTTCCATTAGCATAAATACTAGTTAATCAACAACGATAATCTCACATACGGAGGACAGGAGTAGCACTGCTGCAGTTCGTTGAGATGTTCCATCACCAACTGTATTGTGGATATAATCAGCTAATCAAGGCTAATTTATGGATGTAGGTTGTTTCTGTGTTTTTCTGGAACGCCTCCAGTAGTATCAGAGGACAGGAAGTGAACATGGTGCAGATAAATCACAGCATCTAAAGCAATCAGGTGTGATAAACTGACATGCATGTGACAATTCGTACATTGTAACGTGATATGCTGTATGAGCAATCTGCTTAAACTTTTGAGAAGGACTGTAATTAGGCTAAAAATATTACTTGGACACAATGCAGCGCAATTCAGTGAGTATTACTATTGCTGCAAATGACCAGCTTTAATAAGAGGGTCATAAATAACCTCACAAATGCTCCCAGTAGCTGCATAAATCCAGACATTACAACACAAACTTTATTGATGCCCATTAAATGTATAATTCAAAGCAGCTTATTACTCTCGGCAAAACACAGCAGCTTTATACGCGCAATATCCCAAAAATGCTAATTAACAATGATGGACCACTAGTGCTTAGATACCTGGACATTTTCATGGATTAGTGCTGGTAGTTCTATTAATCTTAGTGTGCCTTTAAAAAAATAAATAGTGAAACCAGGTGAAATTAAAAATACACAACTTTCTGTAAAATATTTCAATTTCCTCGGTGCCTTATTTATGTTCCTTCTGCCATAGTCTGGTCATAGGTTTCAGAGGACGTGCCAAATTCAACAGTGCCTATAAATGGATGCTGGCTCCAGGAGGACAGCCGGGTTTTAGGTTTTAGCATCTAGCTGCTGGTTCGTTTGGACGCTTCCCAAATGGAGCAATCTGTAGTAAATGGGGGTAACACGGCATCTAAGGTTGCAGATGGTGTTTGAAAACACACACAAGCTCACCACGCTTTTATCCTATTTAGACAAAGACATGGACATAGAAAGAGGGTTTGAATGGGGTGCAAGGTTGACACTTTAAGATGAAGGGGATTGCTGACGCTGAGTTTGATGTTGGAATCCATCGGTCATCCTGATCTCTCTGGAGACAATCGCCCACTAATAACAGTAATCCAGCTTCTCGTTGGCCAGGACAAGAGCCGTTCTGCAAGGGATGTAGACCTGAGAGAAAAGACAAACAGACAAGGGGGGGGGAAAGGGAAAAAAATAGAAGATTAATGATGTTAACGGGTTTGCCAATTACGTAAATGACTGCATCTCAAAGTTTAGACTTATTTTTAGAAGTCATAAACGGTGGTGGTGCCCCCATGAGATAAGACTGAAAGTCAAAATGTACACGTCTAAAGGAAGAGGACAAGATAAGGGGAGAGTATTCAGAAGAGCAGAAAAATATATTTTAGACTGTGTACCAGGAAGCACAAACACGGTCTTGATTAAAAATGCAGAGTGAAACCCCTGGGTGGTGCTGGAGTCAGCGGATGGGTAGAAGGAGGTCACAAGTGCTCATCAGTATGCTTACAATGTATTAAAAGCTTGTATACTGAGGTGGGGGATACCCAGAACTATAAAAAAAACATTACTTCCAATGCAGAATTATCTGATCCATGAAGAAACTCAGCGTTACATCATCTCTGCATTTATGTTGTGTATCCAGTGTCAATATGTGATGCTGGGAAGATAAGATATGATGTGCCAGTAGGCATAAACACGGCCAAAAGAGTCTCCTAAGTTTTGGTGGGGAGAAAAAAAAAACATTTCAGCAAAAAATAAGAAGAATATGAAATAAATATCTGAAAATGTCAGATTCCAGTACATACAGTACGGAGATATCTTGGTAAGGGTGATGGTTTGTGGTGGTGTAGCTAATAAAGTCTTTGATCAATCCTTTTGATATTCACAGTGTCGTTTGGAGGCAAGGAGCCTCTGTGTACCATTAGTCATCTCAGATTTATGCCATAGGAAAAGACAAGCAGATATAAATGATGCTATATTTCCCAACAGAAAACTGAAAAAGAAAGCAGAGCTGTAAACAATTCAATCACCCCCTGAACTCTTCAAGCCGCCTCTTGGCATCAGTGGATCTGAGCTTGCTGTGGATGTGTTTCTTTGGCAACAGTTTGTCACCGAGGGAGTCGAGCAGCCAGGCGCTGAAACACTGACATAGACATTGGTGACTAATTAAACAGTCACAGTGGGAGAGTATCCACGCACAAGCGCCGCAGAGAGGAGTGACGACAGAATTAATCGCTGCACCTGTTTAGACAAAAGCTACCACTGTGCCTAACCTGGAATATGTCAACAGCTTTTATTTTCACCAGATAGATAGCAGAAGTAACTAATCTGTGAACAAAGAGCCGCTGAAAAGTCCCGAGTGCTGGCACAGCAATTAATGGAAGACATTCTAATTAACATATTACTTCTTACAACATGAGGCCTTCCTGAAAGAGACATCCCTTATTACCCATTTAAACTCATACTTCTTCAGAAAAGAAAAGAAAAAATCTGAAAAGGGATCAAATATTTCCTATTATGTTACAGTTTAATCGGGGAATATTCACCAAGTAAGAGGGAAATAGAGCCACCATATTTCCCCCTCCTCCTCATCTTCAAACTCCAGTTGCGTGAAGTGGCGGGACTCAGCTGTTCATCCCAAGAGGCTATCTTCCTGATGTCATGGATGCTCCCAATTTCAGCCAGGATGATGACTCTGACACACGTTACTCATCGCCGTCCCACTTTTCATTGCTTGTAGAGTCACGGGGTTTTGCTTTTGATTGGAATACTCCAAGCATTTTGAGCTGTTTGTGTATTTTATTTTGTCTCCTCTCCAATTGGGCATCTGGTGGCTTGTAAGGCAGACATGCTGATGATTTGATCTCTAATCCTTCCATTTTCCTTTTAGTTTTGCTCATTTTGAGTCACTATTTCCTCTTGAAAATTGTGACTGTGTCTGTTTATAAAATGACCCAGTGGCAGCATATATATATATATTGCTAAAGTGTAAGGGACCAGTGATGGAGCCCTGTGGTACACCACAGCATTAAGGAGGAGGTATTTACCATAGCTTTTGAGAAAGTCCTATTGGATAGTAGTAGTTGTAGGATAGTCTTTGGCATATAAAAGATTGTGAGAACTTATTAAATAGAATAAACCATCATGAACCAAAAAAAAGTCTAAAAAGGGTGACATTTTTTTCTAACATGCAATTTAGCTAATCTAATTAAACTATTTTCCATGAAATACAAAATCACATAATGAAATAAGTTCATCAGTCTTTTTTCTCTACTCTTTAAAAACAGGATTTTCGATTTTATAGTACATTTAGTGTATCTAAGATATCACATGAATAAATGTGGCAAAGAAATAAAATGAGCAAAGAGGAAATTATGTGGTTGAAAAAGAAAATCTATTAAAACTTTTCTGTTTCAAAGTCAACTACAGAATATACCACAGTGACACCTGATACCACACAGTTCAGCGCATCAGTTTGCAAAGGGTTGCCCTGTATGTTCCCTCACAAGGTTTAAAGCCAGCGCTCATCAAGCCAATGCCACCCTGGAAGCAGAGTCATCAATTCATTACCCTTTCAAACATGTTGTCTTTTAAATGAGAAAAAGTGGCTTGCTTGCAAATTTGCCAAAAGTTAACACAGCTGACTGCGCTTGATTTCATGTTAGAAAATGTATACTAACACTGGCTATGAGTGTGACACTCCCCCACAGACATTGGACATATTTTGAAGAACCTCTCAGTCTCTTCAAGCTGCTTGCTAAGTGAGAGTATAGATAAGAAACAGAAACTTCTACAGAAGGTCATGAATGTAACCCCGCAGACAGCCAACGGTCCAACACCTGTTCTCCAGAGAGGACTCAGAGTCTCACAGTTGGTCAAGGATGATTATCTTTAACCACCAGTCGACATGCTAAACCGAATCATGGTCAGTATTCTGGTCAGCGTCTCTGCTTGGTGTCAGAAGGGTAGCCTCTATATTTTAAACCTTCATACCTTCTTGATATCTCTGGCAAAAGAAAATAATGGTCCAAGGATGCATGTGTCCTTATATACAGCCACGTGTCATATGATATATATATATATATATACTGACTGATAGATGCTTTTCATCTCATGGATTAACGACAACCTCCTAAAGCTACCTAAACCCCACAGGACATGTGGGGTTTAGGTAGGTGGGGTTCAGGGCCGTTATTGTGGCAAAAGACGACTGCAAAAAAAATCAAATGGCTGATGACGTTTTCCATTATGTTAATGATAAATTACAAATGATGGGTGTAGAAAATAAAGACATTTATGCATCTCGTTTTTTTCAGTTTTTTTTTAAAGGGAGATAACTGTATGACTCTCTTCATCCATTAAACATCTTCATAATTGTTGTCTTCCTTGTCTTTCTTTTCACAGTAGATATTCTGCATTAATAGAACATTAGTCCAGGCTTTGTTCTGTGGGCTGATACTTAATCTTATCAATGCTCAAATCCATTGATGAAGAACAGATGAGGTATCTCTCTGCTGTGCCCTGCTGCTGGTGAGAGTGCAGTCTGCCCATATATGCCCTCACATTCTCTAGACATCTCTCTGCTTGCCACATCTATTCACTCAAAATCCACTCCCTTTAAGTTCTTCAGTACTGACAGGTTATACTTCAAGCAGAACAAGAATATGACTGTGGATCAAATCCGACTTGGATGGTTACCTGAGTAAAAACTCAATTAAATGATAATATCTGCAGCTTTTGGTCTTATTTTATCCCTTTTTGTCATCATTCTTATTTGTATTCATATTTTACTTCCTTCACCATGTTTAAATGTATTGAGTACTGTGTAGACTTATCTACTGATAGATATAATGATGAGATTATACATTTACCTTAAGTACTGAATTTGAGTTTGATCATTTTAATTACAGACTTGAACAGACTAATATTGATGGAAACCGTTGAAAGTTCCTTCCTGCGTTGCTGCTTTGCTGACGCAAATATCCACATCACTAACACTATGTTCACACTGCAGGAAAAATGTGTCCCAGATCGGATATTTGATCATATGGGACTTGTGCTGTTCTCCGCAGTGTGAACAGCACAAACCAAGTGATATCTGATCTTTTCCATTCCCAATTTGGACCACTTCAATATGTGGCACTAAATCAGACACAGGTCGGATTTATTTGCAAAACAACCCCTTTCTGAAACATCACATTGGAATTCATGCGACTCCGATGTCATCTTTCATCGACATTTGTCAAAAGATGAGCTGGAAGGAGTCGCCTTTTATTCGTGTGACATCTCTTTTGTTATTCTTTTGCGCATATGGTTCAGTTTAGGGCCGTAATCTGTTCATACTGGAGTTTGATATGGGCCACATTTTAAAGCAACGGGAAGAGCTACACAAAAAATATCTTCTGTGAAAAATATCGGAACTGAGCATTAAAAGAGGATAAACGTAGCCTAACGGTCATGAGTTCTCGTCTCCAGTTTCTTCTTTAGCTGTTCTTCACCATGTTTGTCCATTAGTTTTATTATGGGGCTTGGTTTCTGTTTAGGTGGATTATTTCTGGGTTGGAGACAAGGGTAATAGCCTTCAACTCTCGACCCTCTCTGGGCTTATCGTATTCCTGCTCTTCCCTTTTTTTTTAAAATTTTGGCTGACCCATCAGTCCATTGTGCTAATTAAGGCTGGATTATTCAATGTGTTGAAATAAATACAGACACTTTCCTTGCTCTTGCAGACTAAACTCTTGTAATCTTTTACTTTAGGGGTAATGAATATTTACGGGGGGATGGAACAGCAACAGAAACTCTAACTTTTGAATATTGGAAAGGTACAGTTCGTTATACAGATTTAAAATGAGCCTACATTGTCTAAGACTTTAATTTGAAGTAGGGTTTAGCCTGCTAGTTGAAACTTATCTACATAATTCAATGTAACAAGGTGTCAGGATGGCATAAGATCCTTTAAATTCTGAAATTTATACAACATTCCATAGGTTTGCTGAGGTTTTTGCCTGTGCACTTTAAATGAGCAAATATGGTGTGGGTACAAGGATTTAGTTGTACTGTATATCTGTGTGTGTATGAGAAGTGTCAAGCAGATCCTTAACGTGCCGTCACTGTATTAGCCTGATATTTCACACTTCAACATCAGGCCTAAGATGTTTTTCGATGAAAATGAACATCTTTTGATCATTTATCACAAGGCTGCTAAGTTTCCCCCACTCCGCTTCAGCTTAATTTCTTTTTATGGAAATGTCAAACGAGACAATCTCTCTGATGACTGCAAAGTTCATCCAGCAGCTTTGAAGTGGCTAATTGTTCATCATTGTTTCTTAGTTTGACGCCTCTGAAATATTAGCCCTCAAACAAAACTGTAAAGAAAAAAGAAAAGAAAAAAACAACAAAACCAATTGAAGTTAAGCTAAAATACTTTTTCTTACTTGGGAAATTGAGGTTGCAGACTATTTAACTCAGCTAAATTAATAAATGATTGTTCAATAGTCCTAATTGTTCATATGTGATATTCCTCTGCTCAGTACATAAAGCTGTCAGTTCATTCAGATGAAGGCTGAGCTGCAACTTTTTTATATGCATAAAAATGAGGCATTTCCATCCTTATTACACAGCACTGTTGCTTCAAAGCTGCTGAAAAATTCTCTCTGCTTCAAATTACCAGGGACAAAATGAAATGAGCCCAAGAGCTCAGTCTTTTGTTATCACTCAAAGACTCGACCCAAAAAATAAAACAATAACGCTACCTTTATAAACCCGCAGAATATCCCCTAAAACACTTTCACAGTCATGATTTCACTACAATATACTATATTATAAATCAAATTCATCAGCCATAACATTATAAACACAAGGGCATCGCCAGAACTGAAGGTCTTGTTGGGTGTTTTCTGTGCAGACGTTAGAACCTACAGTTACAGTTATCTTGTTTTGTACAATTCCACAGAAGAATTTCTGCAGCACAAATTGCTGAAATAGTTGATGCAGACTAGCAAATAAATATCGGTATAAGGGAAGGCAGTCATGCACATGGCATCAACTTCAGTACAAGTGTCCACTTGCTGCCTTATAGCAACCCACTCACTGACCAGTGCCATTCTACCAAGAATGATCATCTTCATCCATCATGTCAGTGGTTATCATGTTATGTACGAAAATGTACATTCTCAGGGCCTCCTCTACTGTGGCTTTTTTTTTCAAAACTATCCACTCTTCCCTCCCCCCCTTAGGGATGTATCAAGAACACGTAAAAGTACAGTATGCGGATATAAACGGCTCTACCTTTTCAAAGGTTGGATCTTATTTGGTAAAAAGAAGAAATTGGAAAGAGGCTTCGGCAGAAAGTGTGAAAGCCATGAACCTTCACGATTGTTTAAAATGAGTATCTACAGAATTGATGTATTATTAAGTAAACAAATTGAAAGAGATGTTTAAAATCATCTTAGGTCTTACAACTCTAATAGGAAAATAACAATATTCTAGGATAGTTTTGCTTGGTGTGTAAAAGAGGCAGCACTGTAAACTAATGTTTGTTCAGAGATGTGATTCTTTTCACTTTAAATGACAGGCAAAAGTCCAAAATGGATGTCACATAGTCCAGCAGTAGATTTGTAAACAACAGGCGTTATGTTTCCATGGGACTTCGAGCCACCAGGATGCTCTGGATGTGCCGGCCTAACATTGTTGCATGCATTCTCTGAGTGACACATTCACAAAGGATATGAGAGTTTTTATCGCTCTGTAATGAGGAAGCTGGAGAAGCGACGTACCCATTAAAAAGCAGAGAGGAGAAGT
This sequence comes from Lophius americanus, assembly GCA_037951165.1. NCBI lineage: Eukaryota > Metazoa > Chordata > Actinopteri > Lophiiformes > Lophiidae > Lophius > Lophius americanus. The sequence goes on along the minus strand of JBBDHG010000095.1, from coordinate 6,934,385 downwards.
TGGTGCCAATTTTTAAAGCAACAGTTGTTAAATAAAACATGGAAGTGTGGGCACCTTTAGCAGCCCCCGCAGCGACTTGTCTGGTTATTCTTATCAAATCCAAGTGGGTGTGAGGAGGAGGAAGAGAAGTAGCATTTCTTTTTTTGCAAAACTGGATTCTGACAGTTCAGCCTCTACCAGGGGTTCCATAAAGGAGAAACACTATGTGGCAAATGATCCCCCCCTGCATCCACCCTTTGTCTCCTCCAGTCACTCTCATTCCCCATTAATGCGTGGCGGCGCCAACATTAGTGGATGACTTGTTAACTAAACTTCAGATTTTCCCCCGAGGCACATGGGTGAAACAGTAATGTTTGAATTAATAAGGGCAAGATTTAAGAGAATGTGGAATTTGAGCCCTTTAATGACGAAATCTGACTGTGTGGAGGAGGAAAAGGGTTTAACTGAGGTCAAGTAATGTTGAATTAATAGTCTAAATAGCAGCCTAAGTTTTAACAAACACATTTGAAATCCATGAATTTGCCCCGTCCAACTTTCTAATAAAGCGTAATATCCTATATACATTAACTGCAGCATGAGTATTAATCTGAGAATGTTCAAAATGGGTTCCGGTGAAGAAATACTTCATCAAGTGCTACAATCAATAATGGGATTAAGTGAAACGTCTTAAGAGCACTGCTATGTAATGTTCAGGGCTAAACAAACACAGAAGGAGATGTCTGCACAGAAGTCACTGTCCTCATACATTAATTAGATTCATTAAACCAATTCCAGTCGGAGAGATTGTATATCAGTGCTGATCCTCACTAATTCATCCATGACTTCATTCATAAATATTTCATTACCTACAGCATTTTAATCAAGAAAAAAAAACATACATCAAGACAAAAAAGACGACGCAAAAATGAATATGATCCTCTAGCGCTTTGCTTAGAATGCATATCAATGTTTCCTTCTATATTTCAATGACCAACCCAGTTCATGCTCTTAGCCTAAAGCAGTCTCCATGCTCCAGTGGTTCGTTCAGTCCAATATTTTTTTCCCCCTCCGTGATGAAGTTTAAGAGGCATTCATATGAAAAGGTAAGTTCTACCTGCATTAATAATGCACATTGTTTGCCAGAGAATCTGGAAGCTCTGCAGATTTCCCACTCACACAATACTCAATGGCTCCAGGATAGCTGCCAACCTGAGCCGAGTAAAATGCATAGAAGTCAAATAAGATATTCACAAACAAAGCTCAACGCGGTTAAGAAACAACAAACAATGAATACCAACCACTGATAGGAAGACTCAATCTTTTTTTGAATTCAGTCTTATTTCATGATTTTCTAGATCCTGCATTGAAAACTAATCATATTAATGAGGAGGAACATTAAATATAGAGCGATGGTTAATTCGAGAGGCCCAGACCAAGGAGACGTTGGCTTTCTGCCAAAATAGACAACTCTCCTTCAAGACAGTACCCTCAAATCTCATTAGGACGTCTCTTAGGGGTCCACTTACTACAAACCCCATTTTGGGTTGAGTAAATTTATTTGTGGAATCAAAAATGATACTGTGACACACAGTTAGAGCTACGTTATCTAACAGAGCAGTTTGTACGTGTGTGAAGTTTTGCTGTATAAGGACAAAACATACGCCGGATTAATGCAAAATTCAAATATATTCTGGCAGTGATTAGAAAGACTATAATTGTAAACATTGCAGATGTCTTTTTTCATAGGTAGGTGAAAGTGGAGACTTTGACCGTGCATAGAAGGCTAACATAGCGGGGCGAAGTAGAGGCGTAACTAATAGCAACAATGATAGCAGCCGGTGTATATCTTGATTTTCTCTGGAGCTCTGTTTACTAACTTCCCGGATGTGCATCCACAAACTATTACAATGTTAATGTAGAAAATGGTTACATAATCCTGAAAAAAATTATATTTTCCAGGTAAACCTATATCATGAGCAACTAAATAAACTGAAGAAAGATAAATGACATTTTTGTGCTCCAGGGTTGGGAAACAGAAACTGAACAGGAATGAATGGGTGTCACTGTGAGTATTTATGCTTACACTTAGTCAAACATTTTCTACTAATATGCAGCATAAATAACCAAGACAGTTTTCTAAATGAGTGCGAACAACTATACAAGAATACATTGGGCTCATGCATGAATTAATCTTTCCTCATAGAAGAAAGAGGAAAAAAGAATATTCTATGTAGTGTTTTACGACCTGGACATGTGGAAGTGAAGAAGAATGGGAGAGATTACAGGTATTAGTGGTTCCATGTGGACAATTTCTCCTCTCAGAGAGGTTTATTCTGGGATAATGGAACCAGTACGGCTCAAAAGGTACGTGAGACCAAAGGCAGGTTTGAAATCTATGTCCTAATCCATTACATCATACTGTACGTATTCAGATCGTTTGTATATTTTGTAAGGAAAGCATATTATGCTAGACATTTCAGTCTGTGGCATGAAAAAAAAAAAGAAACAACAAAAGAAAATATGAAAAAGTGTTTGTCCAGAGGTGTAGTCCTTCATTTCATATTTTCTGAGATATTTCTAAAAAGTTCTATCCTCAGCCAAAAGTGCTTTTGATGGATTTCAGCCGTGAGCATCTCCTCCATTACACATGTGCACTTCATAGTAGCACAATAGCATCCATCAACAACACACTCACAATTCATTTAGTATGCACACTGACATTTTGGAGTACATTTAGTTTTGTCCCTTTGTCAGTGTGAATGTGCGGCACCCTACAACCATTTTGGAAATTGTTTGCAAAGTTTGATGGTGATACAGGACAGCCTATCAGAAAAAGCTGGTTATCTGGTCTGGGCTCAGCGACAGCGGCCCTGGACTTGTGATTAGCGTACACTTCATGTTTGAGTTTGCATGGCATTCAACAAAAGATGACCTATGATGAGCTAAATCAATATTTACCTGCATAGAGTTGGGGCGGCCGTTGAAAGGCTGGGGCTCCGTGAAGAACTCTGTGTTGTGGTTCAGCCGTCCATGACCTCCATATTGAACCATATCAGAATCCAGCTTTATTTTGTATCTGACAAAGACTGAGGTTAAGGTCATGTTATTGGGAGGGATACAATGAACACATGACACATGAGACACAAGAGGAGGCTTAAAAAACAGTTTCAGCATGCAGACTTTGTGTAGTAATTGTTCAGCTGGTTTGTGCAGATTTAAATCCACACATCTCTCTGTATTTATATGCCATGCTAGAAACAAACAGAGCCCGTACAGACATAACATACACTTACACAGAACATAGCTTGAAATTAACGTACAACATTGATAGAGCTATGGCCCAAACATCCAGGACGCCTCTCTAATCTATCAAATTCTCTGCATAAATAATGTATTTAACCAAGAAAGCGGTCTAAGTGAGTGATAATTACACAACCATACTTGAGCACAGACGGTTGCTCTTTATAGATTTAGTATTCCACAAAGATATAAGGGGAAATAAGAGACCTGAGAAACCCCATCAGCCTTTACAGTTGTCAGCCGACTGTGAAGTTTGGTTCAGACCCCAACTCGGGTTCCTATATGGACCAGAGTCAAGAGAACAAGAGGCCACAGAAAATGTTTGAAAGGATATTATTTTTGCTCCTTTTTACACTACCTGCAAAGTTCTCTGACAGGTCTGTACCGTAAATATACAAACTCTTCCAGCCGGGGATATTTTTTTTCTTACCGAAAGAGATCATATCTTTGTGATTTTTCGCTACTTACCCATAGAAAAAGAAAAATTTGAGAAAAGCATATTTTCTCACTTTTGACCACACAGGTCAGGGTGAACGAAGTAAAGAACCTATTTTAGCTCAGCAACTACTATCACAAGACATGTCCTGTACATGTGAGTGACAGCAGCACTACGCGCTAGACACTCGTCATATGTCAGCGTTCGTAAGTTTGTGCTGGTTTAATTCGTGCAGCTCTGCATGATTGACGTCACTGTCTGACTAACATTGTTAGAACAGAGTGGCGCACATCACTGGACCTGATGTCCTCACAGACAATGTTTGGAAATATCCACCGGGAACAGTATTAATCCGATTCATTGACATGAGGAGATGAATAAATCGGTCCCATCATCAACTAATCATCTTCAGCTGTCAATGTTGCTAGGCGACAGCCAAAGCACTTTGCGATGCAAAGTAAGGAGACAGACAGTCCGATTTAACAAAGCTCAACACGGACTGGCCTTTAGAGGATGCAGTCCACGAAGGTGTGTCTTTCCATGCACCTCCTGCTTTGGGACACAGCAAAAGGGTGAATAGTGGTGCCACAGTATGCAACATGATAGAAATAATGTTTTTCGGATAGGAGATTATGGAAACATCTACAACTAGATATCTGAAATAAAAGTATGGACATTGCAGTAAGCATAATATGGTCTTGTTAATGTCATTGAAAGAGCAAATCCAATAATACAGTATAAGTATAAGCATTATACTATATATATATGTATATATATACTATATATTAAATATTCAAATCTAGCAAAGGTTTCAACATTTTCTGTATTTACCTTTTTATGAAAGAGCAGGATGAACTCGGCACATGATGAATTTTGCACATGAATAATCATTATATGAAAAATTCTCCTCAGGAAAACTTTTGCCTTGCCGGCCCGTCAGAGCATACACGTAAACCCTGAATTTGTGTAAAATGGAAATACTTCTAAATGTACAGAAGCTGCATCATATTATTTACCCGTGTGTATCAGGGAAAGCAGCAGTACAGTAACAATCACCAGGAGAACCGAGTAGACAGGCAAAGAGCCCTCTAATTGGCTGGCTGAGTAATCACCTTATCTTCCCACAGGCAATTTTCTCCAGTTTGCGTGTGATCCTCACACACTGCCTCATTCTGCCCCAAAGCTGGGGAAATTCTGCTTTCGCCGCTTGCTTGTCTGCTTTGATAGTAATGATTAAAAAGGAGTGCTGCTCTGTGCATTGTTTCTGTTGGGGGGGAAGATCCCCTCTTCCATACTTCCTGTGCCCTACTAGTCCTCCCTGGTGTTTTATGTAAAGAACAAACTCATTTTCCTCTTATAGTTGACAATAATTATCACAAGAACAGGGAGCTACTTTAATCGTGTTTTCTGGAAAACTAGTAATATGAGATTGCAAAGGATAGTCCTGCTAATACAAATAATAATCTAGATTTTTTTTGTAGGTAGATGCCCCCGCTACAGCGCTGATATGTACAGACCTTGTGATCAATATCAAAGGTGAATAGGGGCAAACTGACATTCGAATGTTACAAACAATGTACACGTAAACAAACTGCAGCAAACAGTAAAGAGATGCATCTCTTTAGGGACTGCAAATCATGTCTGAAATCTCTTTTAATTCTTTCCAGGGGTTTTTGAGGAGATGTGGATTGACTGCTCCACATCATGTATGGATGGACAAGGTTGACCTTATATGCCCTCTTTGGAGGGAAAAAAGAAATAAGATGAGTAACTCTAACAGTGCACATGTTTTTGAAACTAACTCAAACACAACTTCTCCTTAATATTGCTTGCCGTGTATTGCCAGCTTGGCGTTTGCATGCATGCTGTTTGTGCATATGTCCATGGAAGAGAGCAGCTACTAAAGAGGTATACTTACAGTAATTCAGAGGTCCCCAGCAAATTCCTCTAGCACAAATTGGTTGTTGGAAGGTTTGACTGATTACATCGTTGTAAGTGCCTATAGAAGAAGCAATACAACGGCTTGCAACTCAGCTGGAAAGTATTCTAATCAAAAAAGTCTTTGAAAATTAGGGGGAAAATTTAGTTTGAAGCTTGGTGATTAGAACCATTTATGGCCGAGCAACAATCTGGCCATGACTTAACTTGCAGACAGAACCACCACTTAGGTTCTACATCAGCTCTACGAAAGAAACAGCACCTTGGCATGGGTTAAGAAGCATGTGCACATTTTAAAAATGTAGCTCAGCCTTGTAAACATGGTGAGACCATATTTTGCCTTTGCAGAGTTGTGATTTTAGCCAGCGCAAGTTTGCGTAATATCAAAGTGTTCTCGCAAACTAGAAACTGAGAGAAGTGAGATCAGAGATAAATCATGTCAAAATAAAAATAAAAATGTATAAATGGCATGCCAACAGGTAAAAAGCAAAGCAAAAGCATCCAGCAAACTTTGCTTCATACTGTGCTGCATTATTTCTGTAGCTGTCTTTACACGAAGATCACGCAATACCCCTCCAACAAAGACATGGCGGCGAAATGGTGCTCTGGTGTGGTATTATATAGCAGTCCGCCATAACACAAGCAAAGTAGGTGTGACTTTTAACACAGCAGCATCAGCATCTAATGTGACATTTTTCACGTGTCAAGCAGCAATTTGTAAATGAGAAAATAATGTACATGACGGTTGATCAGATCCTCTGCTTGGAGTCTAAGGAATCCTGGGCGTTATTTTTCTTGTTTTTTATTGGTTGATGACTACTAATAGCTGCTTTTTAAATCCTGCAGATATGGGATACGGGCATAACATGTCTGAGGAGCAGTCTTGCCTTGAAAACGCGAGTAAAACGAGCCACTGATTCAAGTCTGGAGACTTCCAGACTGTCCCTTTATACATATTCCCAACAAGGTTCCAAACACTTTAGCATCCTGAACAAAACAAATAAAATAAGAACTGATGATTTGAAAATCCCTTTTGGCATACACTTAATTAAAAACACTAAAGGAAAAAAAATTAAAAAATAAATATATATATAAGAATTTCCTCATAAAAAAATCCTTCACATTATACTTTTATAGTGGAAAATAAAGACAACCATCATCTGCTTAATTGTTGACATCCGTCAACGGATCCAGTGTGTCAAGTTTGCTGCTCCGCTAATGTTAACTTTAGTCTCTGAGTTACGGTGCAGAAAGTTAACAGTCTACCTCACGTTCGTCTTGCAAAGGTAATTATCTAGCCGTTCAATCAAAACATTTTTTGCCACTGCTGCTGCTCTTTTCTCTTTCTGCCAATATCCATCAAGATCGTGTTTTGACATTTTTAGAAATGAAACTCGCCCTAAGGGCTAGATATTTTTTCTAGATTTATCTCTGGGTAGAGCTTCTCTGGGTGTCGTGGCCCTATTCTGTTCTAATTTTTCCCTTCATATTATGCATCTTGTCAGGCGGAATTAAGGACCTTGATGATTGTAATAGAACATTTTTAAAATTTCCATGTTTAATTTATATTATTTGTTTTCCCCCGTACATTTTTTATTTTAACATTGTATGGTAAGAGATGTTTTCAAAATAATTTTAAAGGAAATTGGGAAATTCAACCTTTTATTATTTTCAGTAAATTAAGCAATGGTTAATATTAATAAAATAAATGTTCATAAAAGGCCTCCCTATAAAGTTTGAAATATCAAATATGTACAAGGCATCAATGGTATTAAATATGTATAGTATATCCCTAATAGACATCTTTGTAAAAATATTTTGTTCAATTCTTAACGAGCGTTTACAGGAGTTTGCAGATTTATAAGAAAAGATACCAGAAGCACGAACTGGATTTAGAAAAGATTACCGCACAGTAGACGATATATTCATTCTGCAGTGTCTTTTCCAAAAGTATACGTCAAAAGGCGGTGGGCGATTCTATTGTCTCTTTGTTAACTTTCAAAAAGCTTTTGATACAGTTAATAGGAAGCTATTATGTCATGGTGTGAGGAAAAATAGTATTCATGGAAAAGTATTAATTGCACCGATGAATATTTATTTAAAGCTTGTATCAGCAGTTAAGAGTTACCAACACCTCTATTGGTGAGTATTTTGACTTTCTCAATGGAATGGGACAAGGATGTGTTTTTTAGTCCTTCTCTTTTCTCTACATTCATATCAGAGATACAAACACTCCTACAGAATGCTGTATATCGAGGAATCTTTGTTGGACCAGAAGATGCAGAGATAATGCTTTTACTCTATGCTGATGATCTACGTATGTTTGATGACTATGTAAATTGGGCTTCGATAGAAAATAAATATTCTTCATAAATTCTGTTCTTCATGGGGCCTTACATTCAATTTTGATGAGACTGAATTTATGGTCTTTAGTAATGGCGGTAATCTTTGAAGATATGAAAAATGTTTATTGGATGATGATGAGCTTAAAACAGCAAAATATTATAATAATCTTGGTTTCCCATTATCCACACGATTGTCCTGGATACAATAATAATAATAATAATACATTTAATTTATAATGCACTTTACATTTGGATCAATGCACAATAATGCACAGAGACACTGGCTGTTAAAGCCAATAAAGCTAAAAATATAAACCAATATTGTATAGTGCTGAGATTTGGGGCTTCCATTATAAACCTGTTATATAACTCTTTGCAATTTTACTGTTAATGTTGGTAAACATGTGTCCAATAAAGCAGCTTTGGCAGAGTTGGGTAGATGAGACATCTCTGTTGATTATACTGTTTCGTTCATATCATACTGGTGCAAGTTACTGTAAATGTCAAACTACAGGTACTCTAAGCAGTGTTAAATCTTCATGTGTGAACAGGACGATCCACATGGGTTACTCTCTTAAGTCTATTTTATATTCCAATGGATTTAGAATTTTATGGTTTTGCCAAGAAGTTTACCCAAAAATTTCAAACAACAACTTGTTGACGGGTATAAACAGAATACGCTCTTTAAAATCTCACAGTTCTCTCTTATGCAACATTAGAAAGAAATTAAATCAATTTTAGATGTTGAATACCATGTATGACATGTACACATGAGGGAACATAGAAGGATGTTGTCTTAAGAGATTACAAAAACTACCATTATTATGTAATACTAGATATAAAAATTCAAATATCATCAAAGTTTTTAAAGTTTGCAGCACAAACTTTGAGCCGCACAACATGAGCCACACTTTCTCTTCTCCAGTTCTAGAATTCTATCAGAACAAAAATATTGACCCTCCTATAACAATAACATATTTAGTGGGGAAGCTAACAAAAACAAATGTGCATTTTGTGTTAAAAGGATGAAATTTGGTACACTTATAGCCAAAAGCACTGTGAAAACAATTGGACATGGAGCCATCTTGATTTATCATTGTGGCAGCCATTTTTCAAAATGGCCACCATTAAAAACTGTTTTCTTGACTGCACATTGTGCCTATTTGCAAATAACATCCGCCTTGCCTCGTCTATGTCTCTGCATGTTATCGGTCGGTCAAAGAGTAGTGTAAAGAACTTCACTATTGTGGCCATTACCTCCAGTGGTATGTCATTTGGGAAAGAAGACAGTTTCAACAGGGCATGTGTAAACTCTGGAAACACAGCCCATACAGCCCATGCAGTCTTTTCCCCATGGCCAAGGAAGCTTTATCCAGTGTCACAGCCCGTCAATGCATAGAACATAAGTAATTCACGTGCCTTTTCCGGCCCTAGCCCTACTACGAGTTCATGGACCATAAGGTCTCAGAAGTTCTTTCCAATTCCAAATGTCAACCAAATCTCATGTTCTGGCTGTAAAGTCTGAGCCACTGCCAAAGCCAGCGCCACAACGTCAGTATCAACCCTTTGAATCATGATATTCTGATTGCCATTTCTTGCCGCATGGGCAACATGTAATAACATGCCAATATCGGCTTCCACATGCGTACAAGAGGCATCAAAGACTCATCTAGGAATGTGGATTTCTGAGGACTTCCCTGTCATCTCTGCCAATAATCTGTGAATCATTTTCCATAAACCATTTCAGCAGAGCATCTGAAAGGAAGGCAAAGAACTTAGTCTTATTGGTGTCAACTCTGAGAAAGCTTTGCTAGTTCCTGGGAATGGCTGCCGCACCTAGCACACCTCTCTGCATCCCTGTACCACACTTTAGTCTTATAGCAGCTTTCAGAGACTCAGAGCCCCACGCCAGATCAAGCCTAGACACACTTTCAAGTTTTCTGGCTAAATATGGAAAGAAGATCTTTTTGGCATAGTCACTGCAGGTCTTTACCGAAGTTGGTTTCAGCATCTGAATGATGGCTGCCAAATCTACAATAGTGCAGGTGACCTTTGGAATATCAGAGTATGCACTATGAGCTTGTTCCAGGCATGGAAGAAGATCACTCTTCAGACCCAGACGAAGACCTCCCCCGTCAGACAGTGCTGGTGGGCATGACTGGTACTCATGTCGAAAGAACTCATGAAGGTTGCCATCTCTGGTCTGGCAAGCAATGTCCAACTTTGAAAGAGCTCCATGTCTTGTTTAAGAGGGACCTATTTCTGCTTGTTCTTGGATGCTCGCCTCACAGTTGAAGTACCAAACACCATCAGCTTATTTCTTGGTATGTTATCCTCCACTGCTTTAGTTCGTTCTCTGAACAAGGCGTTCTCTTGTGGAAGCTTCAAACATTGCTCTCGTGTCTGCTTGATCTTTCTGAGTGCCTCAGTAGCAGAAGGCCCAGCAATGCCTTTTGAGTAGAGTACAATCAATTGGTTTTCCAAGATCTTCCATCACACTGACAAAGGAGCGGACATCTTTGATGAACGAGACTTGGACACTCCTTGTTTGGTCATGGTGGCATGTGTCATCTGATTTGTTGGAGCCAATCTCAAACTCCTCTATGGAATGGGTAACCTCTGGTCCTGCTACCATCCATCGCAGCTGTGCAGAAGGGTTGTCAGTGAGGCCAACAGCACTACCATCATGGAGAAAAACACATATATAGTCTTCTGCACAGTGAAGATGCCAGCCCTCAATGCTTAAGCTATGCTTGGGTGTGTCCTTGGGAGCTCAGACATGTCTCTCAGGTGACCTGGAATCCATCTTGCCTAATGAGTATGGTCCATTGCATGAACCAATTGGACTAGTTCTGTTAGGGCATCAAGATAAATGGAGAGAGTGGACTCTCAAAATTACAAACACCAGAATGAAGAGCTCTAGCTCAAGTACAATAGACCAGTACTGAAATTGTGGGATGTTTTCTGCTCTCTGGTTGCACCAAGGTTCAAATGCTAGAGGAACTTCATCTATTAGTGACAGACAATAGTTGTCACAGGCCCGGTGCTTTAAAACATTCAGAGCTGATGCAGTGATTTGATGGGCTCTTCTGGTACGAGATACATGTGCTGCTTTGAGGAAGGAGTCAGCTGTCCCTGGAGATGAGATGTCTGCTTGCACTATTGCTTCAACCCAACCACTCCCTTGGCTCGGCTCTCCCTCGCTGGCACATACTGTCTATTCAGGTGCGGCTATCTAACTACATCTAAATATGCAAATTACAATATTAATTTGTATTGTATATTTTGGGCTAATATTAGATAGCACTTAGGAAACTAAAATGCACCAGTACATGATTACTGACCTCAGAAAGCATGGCATTATAAAGCAGAGTGTATCTAGCTGAAACTGAACCCCATTCTGAGTTTCACAGCAGTGTTGTCACCAGTGTTCCCTGGCTGTGTTTGATATCAACTGTATTTCATTTTATTGGAATCAAATAATTGAATTGTGAGGTAGATGGAAGCTTCCAAGTTATTCAAATGCTCCTATTTCAAAATCTGCATCTAGATAAATGTAAATTTCTGTACTGAGATCATCCATAGCTGACCAGTCCACCTGTTCTGGTCAGCTATGGTGGACGTTTTGAATTTTCCAATGATGCGGGGTGGGGTTAATGCAAAAGGCATTCATAATGGTATGCTAAATAAATGTAACTAATTATGTCCTCAATATCAAATTATATCCATCATACAAAATAAAAGAATTGTTGCTGGTTGCCATATTGACAATTCAGGATGGCTCCACATGAAACAGTAAGGATCTCTCTACACTCCTTCATTGTACAAAATATGTAAAAGCAGCTTTATATGTTAGAAATTTTACTTTGTCGATGTCTATGCATCAACTTTTGAGTTTTTGTGCATATGTATTAACTCCCCATGTTGAATTATGTTTCATTATTTTATTTTTTTGGATGTACGAACACGTCCTTCCTGTATTATCATTTTTTTTCTCAAATCTATTACTAAAAGTGAATGTGTAAAGTGAAAAGTAGTGAGAAAAATAAAAAAAGGTGGTTTTGCCTTTTGCAGCATTGATTTAAGGATATTACACAGAAACAACCACAAGTGTTTCCAAGTAATCCTTGCACATCTGGATGCTTGGTTTAATCTAATACCACCATTGAATTAAATAGAAACAGATAGTTTTGCATTTTGCAGCACCGATTCATGGTTATAACATGGAAACTAACACAAGTGTTTCCAAGTAAGAAATCACAGGATTAAAGATATAATTTGTAAATTATTACCTTGAAAAAAAAGAGAATGTTTGGAACATAAGGGATGAATTTCAGTATTATAATATGGTAATGACAAATTTTTATCTAATTTGGAAGGTAATAGCTGATAGTAACCTATAATACTGTGAAACATAAACCTATATTACCTAATTATCATCCTGTCATTACAATATTAATATCCCCATATTACCATTTTTGAATGCATTTTACCAAAGTATTACTGTTCCATTAACATATAATTTTACCTCATATCTATCTTAAAATTTGTAACCTAATTATTACCCTTAGTTTTGGGCCATTATTGCCTTGTTACATAAATTGAAGTTAAATATTACCCATATAGACCCATTGCTATAACCAAGCTATTACTAAGTTATTACTTTGGTAATTTCATGCTTTTACATATGTATTACCTCATTATTACCCCACTATTTCCATCGTATTACTGTGCTGTAAATACCAAGCTATTACTAAGTTATTACTTTGGTAATTACATGATATTACACAATTATTACCTCTTTTTTACTATTGCCATTTTATTACCATGCTGTAATGTAAAGTGCTACCAATAAAATAAGATCCAAGTTTCAATAAACATATCTTTTTTCTTATAGGCTTTAAATAAAAGGGATTCCTTGTCAACAACATTTGAACACAACATTCCTTGTTGGAGATTATGTCCCTGGATTGATTGTGATGTTAGTGGATGACATCTGTTAGAGTTAGAGAGAGAGAGAGAGAGAAAAGTAATTCAATTTTGTATATACAATCCATTTTGATGATACTACCACAGTGTGGTAAAACACATCTCAAGATAACATCTGTGTAAATGATTGCCACCTACGCACGGGTTTGTGTATTTTAGTCTTTCACAGCATCTCTAGTTTAATTATTCCCAACAGCATTTGAAGAATGGCTGTGACAGACAAGAATGATGACCTGACACCATCTCTGACTGATTGAGTATTGGAACAGTGTAAATCAGAGACCGATCTACACTGACAGGCACAACTGGGATTTCAAAAACTCCAACGAGCCAGACAAAGCTCCGTTCCTGAAGATGAGCCCTCCACAAGTCAAAGAGAAAATAATAATAATGATAGTAAAAAGAAAATCACAGATGTTTGAGTGCTTGTCCGGAAGTTTACACTGACCACGTTTTAACGGCTAAAATTTTCTGAGAGGTGATTTACTTCAGTTTCTGTCCTGTTCCTCATAGCCAGAAAAGAAAAGACTGCTGCCCAAAACTTGGAAGCAAAAGACAAGTTTCTCTAAAAATATGAGGAGGCTAAACAGTCGATGTGCATACAAGGACTGTTTTTATAATACTAAAGTTAAGACAGTAAACTTCCAGTTTTGAAATACCCCTACACAAAACAGCCGCTCACAGTTATTTTGTTATAAAAAAGTAAGACATCTAAACCAGTTGTTTTACTTATATCGGTGAGATGATTTTAAAAAGCTTTTTTTTTAAAAACACAAACAAGAAAACATTTACAAATCCATCTCAACCAACATGCAGTCATCCAGAAAAGACAGAGGGCAACAAATGGCAGCAGCCTCTGATATTATGCGGTACTTGTGGTACGGCCAAAAGAACCACCCTGTATTAGATCCATTTTCATTTGTGACCAGCACGGTCAGCGACATTCAGCCATTATTTACAGATACGCAATCACATCCCTGACCGTCACACATGTGGAAGAAAGTGTATGACAGCTGACTGAAATGAAAGAGCACATTCGGACTCGTCTTGTTTACCTCCTCTGCCTCTGAGTGGCACTTTCATCTGTCTTCTCCCCTAATTGGATCCTCTGCAAACTTTCCCATCGGAGGATCTGCATCCCCTCATACACACGTCGCATTTACCTTTCTCACACACACAGTCCGCTTGCCTTTATGTGTTTACTGCATCTCTGTATAATGACAGCCAGAGCTTTGCCCTCACATTTATTTGCATTTCCACTCAACCCACCCAGTGACTGAGGCCTCTCCTTAAACATCAAAAGAAGCACCAGGAGGAAAGGAAATAGTTCCATCTAAATGAAAATAAATTCTCAAAAACGGTGTAACAGACTCCGCAGCAAGGCTATTAGTGGTGAGACGAAATACACCCCATCGAGGAAACAGAAAAAAACACAGGGCAGAGCGTACAATTATTATGAATATATAAAACAAGATTACTATGAATGTATGCTACTGAGAGATTTAGGGTTGGTGATATTAAATCAGAAAACAAACCTGATTATTGTTCTTTCTTTCAGTGAGACCGATTTCAACATGTTGACAGCACCAGAGATTAAAGGTGTTCTGTCAGTTACCGTCAGTCAGTTACATTGCAACTTAACAATATGTAAAAGTATACACCAATTATACAAAACATTAAAGCCACCTGCCTTATATTGAGCAGGACTCCATTTTGCTGCCAAAACAGCTCAGCAATACTTTGTGTATTCTCACACCTTTCCATCAGACTGACTTCAATAATTTGGACTACGTTAGTTCTTCTGTAGGATTGGACAACACACATGAATTGGTCTTCACTTGGGTGTCCATGCTGGTTTAGCACTTGCTCTTCCTTAGATCACTTTTGTAGATGCTAACACAATGAGACCTTCAGTCCTGGAGATTCTCTGACCCGGTCGTCTTGTCATCACAATTTTGCCATTGTCCAAGTGGCTCGGATCTTTGCGTTTGACCATTTTTCCAGTTTGTAAAACAAATAATTTTAGGACAAATGTTCACCAATCTTCCAATCATATGCCATACACTGACAGGTGCTGCTGAAATGAGACACGCCTTGTTCTTCTGACTTCACCTGTAAGTGTTATAATGATATGGCTGATGGGTTTATAGTAAGATAAGATGATAAGTTTATAGAAAATGCTAAAAAGGAATTCCAATTCAAATTCTGTAATTAAATGTATTTCTTGAGGGTACAATTAAATAATTAGATACTGTGTTAAAGACCTCGGAAGACAATATTGATCAAATATATCTCATATAATTTTATGCAGAGTTGCATTATATAAGTGGGATTCACAATAAGTAAAAACAATTTTAATCACTTAAATTCATATAGCCCCTACTCAAGAGACCCAATGATTTTACATGGTTTGGCACAATATAAGTGTCTCTTTATCCATCCAAATAAAACCAAAAAATGTTGACATAAATGGAACAACTCCTAACAAACAGCCTCGTCAGTGTCAGCCAATCAAGCATCATTTTAAACAGAATTGCTCGTGGGCAGTGATCTAATCTGTTGCTATCCATTAAAAATTAACTAAATCTGTCTGCATGTTTTGGCACACTACCACATTATTTAAGGCGTAGCTGAAAAAGCCAAACAGCTTCATATCCATTCAAATGTTGGCGTGAGCCTGATAGGGCTCCAGAAGAGAGTGGTGCCTATTATAATAAATACAAATCTGTCAGTTTTCTGTCCCCATTCAAATCCCTGATCATTAAGCCTGCTGTAATTACAACTTTGGGACTCATTAAATTCCTCTGCGCTGTTCACGGAGAAGACAGACAGCCAACGCTGCTTAAGCGAGCGCTTTCTGTATCACTGGGCTCTGCTATTATTCCCCACTAATAGCATAACAACACTTCTCATTTTCTCAGTGACTGTTAAACTATATCATAGAAGTCTTACGCTGGGAGAAAACACTGCCATTAAAATTGTGTGTCCTTACAAATCAATTTTACATTAAGTCTGACATGGTGTTTGGATCGCTGCTTCTCTTCTCACACACTGGAGTATGTATTTTCTTCTCTTCACTGCTCTGAAGGATTCATTGCTCCAGGTTTCATATCAACAGTTATGTAATAGTGAAGATAGTCAGCGAGGATTTTCCAGATTGCCCCAAAATTAATAAATTTCTACAAATAAGAAAATAAATTCTGCATTTTAGTTTTTCTCAATAGACGAATGGCAATATTTTAACATGTCATAAAAGATGTTCCAATGATTTAAGCCTACCACTTAGAAGAGGTCCTGCGATGTGCATGACGCTTCACTGACTTTCCGATGCTTGACGGAACTGAGCTGTTGTTATTAATATTTGGTCTTTGTGTTTAGCCTTTTAATGTCTACTAAAAAACAAGAGCATTTTCTGTTTTAAACTCTAAACTTAAAGTTTGATAAATGAAAATATAAAAAATGAAATTTAGAAAATGTGGATATATCCCAGAAAAGTTTCCAATTCACTGTGTTGTACAATCAACTCCCCCGATTCCCACAAAACTTCTCAAACTTAAATGTTAAGTCATGTCTGCGGTTTTTTTTGTAGAAAAGAAAAAAATCCACCTGGTGATTAGAAAATGAACTAAAATTAAAAATATGATATAAACAAGATAAAACCCCTCGAGTGGATTCATATGCATCACATTTGGACTATATCGGACCATTGGTTAGGAAGTTAAATCCTAAAGGGCTTTTCGTAAAAAAAAGAAAAAAAAGAAGCTCCCTTAGTGAATACAATATGAACTTTCAGAGAAAAATATGATGTTTATAAGATAAATCTCCTTGAGTCCAATCGTATGCACCAATTTTGGACTAAGTCGGATTTTTAGCTATTTAAGCTACTTAAAATGTAATCTCACCAAAGCTGTTCCTCATCTGAAGGAATAGAGTCTGTCTACCTTCTGCCTTTAAAAAATAGTCACATAACACGGCCGTAGAGAACACCGGTGCGTATCAGTTCCATTATAAATCCCTTTCCCATATGGTAAGGAGGCCAGTGCAAACAGGCTGTCAAGTTCTTTTAGCTCCAATAACTTTTAATTTGTTGAAAAAAGAGTGAAAATCTGACTGGAAACAAAGCCCACCAAAATTTAGCTCACTGAAAGACGTCATGGAGAGAAGTAGGGAAATGATGAAACAGATGGGAATAAACAATTCAAATACATGAAGTAGCAAATAAAATGTTCTTTGAATGATGTGCGGGACCATTTAGAGACTTTCATTTGTGAGCTCCGCAATGTTTACTCTTAAAACTGCACTTATCCTGTCCAGATATCTTTTATAAACTTCACAATAGTACCCAACTAGCGGTTGCATGGCAAGCCTCAGGCGCAAAAGGCAATACAAACAATCTGGTATCACCGAAACAAGCCTTGTTAGGGACCACCCTAACCCTGATAGCATGGCCGATCAGCAGGTGGTACACGGCAGACTATTATAGGCTATACGCGAGAGCAAGGAGGTCTGCTTAACACATTAAAGAAGAAAACGGTAGACATAGACACTTCACTGTCAAAGATTGAAACTTCCCTGCCTACATTATCTGAACAAGTCCAAGAGCTGGAAACACGTGTGGGTGTCGATGAAGACCAGATTAATGATGACTGCTACCACAAGGGAAAGCTGGAAAAGCATATTTATTCACTGAAAGAAAAAGTTCACAATCTTGAGAATCGTAGCAGACGGTCCAATGTGAGGATTATTAGCATACCTGAGAAGATGGACGGAAGGCACACCTCTTCTCTTGGTATGAGTTTTGGTGCAACTCATACCAAAACTATTGGGACAGGACAGCTTCTCATCTCCTATCGTAGTGGAAAGGGCTCAGCGCATCGAGACATTGTTCGTCAGACCGCGACCCATTATTGCAAAGCTCCTTAGCTGTGATCACAAGGAGAAGATTCTCCGGATCGCGTGGGAGAAAGGCCACATTCTTATGGATGTCAAGAAGATCTCTTTATACCCAGACTACAGCGCAAACAAGATGAATAATTTTGAAATGCTCTAAGACAGATAAGTGTTATTCTATGTTAAAAGTAATATCTAATATATATATTTGCCTTTTGAGGTAAGATCCTCCTTTTGACTGGGGAGTTGATACCTTTAACATTCCATGAGATGCAATTTAGCTGATATATCGATTAGGAAAAGTTTGTGAAGTTCAGATGACAAAATAACGGGGATTAATATCACTGGATCCTTCATCACGAATTCAAAGAAAGACAAAAAAAAATTATAGGAGATCTATAGGAGATGGATTCCTGAAAAACCCAATCAATTTTAAGTGGGTGGATAAAGTCATTAAAACAATTAAGGATTTATAATCAGCGGATATATTCTATAGTTTTCAGCAATAGTTTGTGAATACAAGTTGCCTCAACAAAATATTTTTAAATAGCAAAAAAACCCAGACCAGTCAAAGCAAACTCACCTAATAAATTTTCTGGCACACCAAAGGAAACTTCTCTTGAGAAAGAGTTACTCAAAACCGGTCTTACAACAACCAAAAGTCTAACCTCAACCATCACTATCCCGGATTTAAAAGACCTACTACTAAGCTCAAGTGGGCGGTGGATCTTAATTGTTCGTATAACGATGCAGACTGGCAGAAAACCATTGATGCCAGCTCAAACGTCTTTAATCTCCACGAACCAAAGACTAATACAGCTTTAGATCTTGCACAGAGTTTATTATATAACTTTGAACCTCAACAAGTTTAATAAAAATATGTCACCTATGTGCCAGAAATGTAAAATTACAAATGCAGACCTATTACACGTGTTCTGGCATTGCCCTTTAATTGAAGAATTTTGGAAATAAATCATTAAAAATACATATATCTTATTTCTGTCCTGCTGTATGTATTTTGTGATCAGTATTGTTGAAAGAAAACTAAGGACTGAACAATTGGATCTCTCCTGCATTTTCAACAGTAAAGAAAAATACATAGTCAAAATTCTTTCTGACAACACATGGCCCAGCAAAGAGGCCTAGCTAGCCCTGACGGTCCACCAATGCTTCTCCCGGATATAAATATAGTATACTGACAGTAATGGCATTAAACTATCTGTACAATGTTAGTTGACCAGAGTCCAGTGGTCATTTATTTTACAGAATCCTGTAATGCCATCATCCGGCACTCAGTCTTGGTGAAAATGACAGTTACAGGATGACCACAGTTGAGATGTTTCACAAGATTAAAAAAAAATAATTGTCTGTACTAAACTGCTGACCACCTTTATCCTACTCGACAATTACAGATATATGCATTCAGAGAAACTAATGTGCTCTCAGTGAGTGTTAGATTGGCTAAAGTGACGAGTCATCTAGTTGCCATTTTTATATTTTTGTCTCAATATAACCACCTGTAACAGATACATACTGTCTTGGATAAAACATTAGCAGCAAGCGATTTTAACGGGCTAAAACAGGAGTCATCTGGAGGTGACATAATAACGTGTATATTCATATGATATATGACAAAACAATCATTCCTGTGGTATTTGCCGAGCCTAGAGGAGTGTTTATTGTTTCGGATATATGCAATGGAGAACATGACTAAGCTTCACCATAAATCCTCTTTCTATGGAAAACCAAACAGAGAAGCTAGACTGTATATTACGCAAGATATGCTCCGTACAAGACGACCATCCTAGAGTCACGGAAACCAAACCAAATATATACAAAATGTCAAACTATATATATGATGAAAATAACATGTATGTGTTACGTGTGGTGAAGGTAGAATAAATGAGAATGAGATAATTATATAAGGCCAACTACTGACAGACAGTCAAACAGACAAGACACGCCAGCCACTCTATCTCCCTGTCATTTTTTATGTCGTGGGGATAAAAGTCATAGAGGAAGCCACTGACGGAGAAGACATCATTACTCTGAAAGGCGCTGCGGGTGTGCACTATGGTGTGACAGAGGAAAGCCAGTGTCTGAAGCCTTAAAGGAAACGTGCACTGACATGACGGATGAGGGCTTAAAGGATACTTTCCTGGAGCTTCTACAGCCACCTTGTAGTCCTGGAAACTCTTGCTGGGGTTGAAGTTGAAGATGAAGAGCACGTTTGCTCTGTCAAACACAATGACCTTGTCTTCTTCATGCGTGGCGCTGACAAAAGCCTTGAGAAGGGAAAGAGAGAGAGGAAAAGCATGAAAAGTATTTCTCATTGAACAGTCATTACTACCTAATCTTGGATTTAGAGAGTTTTAATGGAGCACACGTTCCGTACTGGTTCAAGAAGCCCTACATTAAACGTCAGGTGACACTCAGCAGAAAACAGCGGCCTAGGGATAGCATGATGCACACATTGTCAGCTTTAGACAGCTGCAAATGAAAAGGCCTCCACTCTCCTGTGAAGCGTGTGACTCTTAACGTGTCATTAGCAGAGATTATCAATGTCACCGAACCCCCTATTTTTAGTGGCTTGTTCCCCAAGCCAATTTCAGGGCTCCATATTAACGGCTGAATGAGAAGATAAGCACCCTTGCATCTGTACTGACAGGGAGAATGGAGGTTAAGGGATGAGCTGACAGCCCAGACAGTCTTTTAACAAGTACATTTCTAAATGAAGTCAATAAATTTTGAGTAGAGCCAAGCTCCTTCAGGCTGGCTGGAACAGCTCTGGGAAAATAATATAACCTGTATCAATCAAGTTGTTGTTGAGTAAAAAGACTAAACATTTTTTTTTTTTTTTTTTTAAATGAATAAATGAAATTAATGCATCCAATAGACGATTGCTCTACTTGAATAATCTTCAAGTGTGCAACATTCAAGAACCTTCCAGTAGCTTGTATCCTTTTACTTCTATACGCTCTATAATATCCTGTTCATTCATAATTATTTCTTGCCCAAACCTTTGGGACTGGGAGAAAAGCCATTTCAATTATGCGGCATGTCTGGCAAATATTGTGTAATTGAGAATAACGTTGACATTATGTTGACTTTTCAAAAAAGATTGGTTACCCTTTCTTTCAAAGTACCTGGAGAAATGTACAGTAATAATAATTATTTAATTATTAATAACCCTAGGTAACAATAGCTAAAGAATGAAAAACCACAGGTGATATATTAGGTATTTACCTGGTAAATACAAGGTCGATTCTAATTTATTTTTTGGGTCATTATCATTTCTAATAAATAGGAAAATACAGAGAAGCTACAGTTGAAAGATTAATAAATTACCTGGTAAATATATGGAGGATATTTGGATAATATATATGGATCATTAATACTAGTACTGTAAAAAAAAAAGTAAATACAAAGAAGCAGCACCTTTGTATTTAGGTGTTACTTCTTAACAGTGGTAAATATTCACTAATTACCACAGGTAAGAAGTTGCTTCGTTAAATACAGTCAAACTACAGCTAAAATACTAGGCCCATACCCATGTATGATTTAAACATTCCTGAAAAGGATGAAGGGATCTGCATCTAATATACGTTTCTGCCTTTGTTCAAAGTCATAGCAACATCAGTCTGACCTAGAAGAGAAGTTTGACTTCAAACAATAAATAGCCATGACAGCATGAGTAAATCTGAACAGAAGCTTCATGTGTGACATCAGCACACGATTATGTTCCAGGGAGAAACGACAATGGAATACATTTTGAAATCTAAATCACTGCTAGATAAGGGATCATAAATAACTTTTTGCCTTTTCCTCTAAGGCTTGGTGAGGAAAGGAAGGTGAATGGAATTGTAGAATAGCATCTTAGTATTAGAAAGCTTTTTCCCATAATGTGGACAACAAATGAAAACATTTGAATTCACAAACAGCTTTTACTCTCACTAATAAGTGAGTAAAAGTATCGTCTGTGTAAGTGCAGTTGTTAGTAACCAGATTAAATAATGCTGCATCAGTAAAACACATACTGCTCATGGTTTCATAGTTTGCTTTTCTATAGTAGTGTATTTTAAATTGCATTGAATGAAGTCATGCTACCCCTGCACTAACAGGAGATTCATTTCATGTTCGGAGTTATGGCTTTTTCGAAGCTCAGAGCCGCACATCTTCAAGGAGATGGCCACAGAGCGCATTCTTAAAAAACTTAATTTACTCACCCTTGAACAACAGGGAGGGCTGCTGACAGCGTCTCCTCTGCCACTCATTTTAATGACAAAATAACCGCAGACCCCACCCCAAAAAAAATAGTGAAATAGAAACCAAACTAAAAATATTCCCAATAAGCACCATGGCAGTGTAATTGATACGATGTCCAGGGGATTCAGCTGGATGTGATTATTACAGCAGAATCCCTGAGCAGTTATTGGTATCATCTGTGATTGATGTCCTACAAAGTCTTGTTCTGATATCAATTACTGGATATGAATTTCTTCTCCGCAGACCAGAGCGTACGCTAAAAGCCAGGAGCACCTGCGGCTGATTGATCATCTCTGACTTCTGTCTATCAGAGAAACCACACAGTTTACATCTTTATACTTTTTACATGAGGCATATTTTGAGTCATGAGTCAACCTCTTCTTACTTTAATCAAAAAATTTCAAAATAATTTTTATCCAACTGGATAAACTATTAGTGACCCAAACATGTTAAGGGACCATGTGGGTCTGTATCAATCGCCCTGATTATTTTGCATTTTAAAGCATTCTTATTGGATAAAGGTACGGATATACTCTTATTTCCTTCGTGGAAACACTCGAAGGATGAACACAATGTAAAACGTCTTAGAGTTGGTAAGTCATTGATCTTCCTTAATATGGATTTAAACATGTTTAGACATAGATTGAAGACCGTTGATACAAGCAATCTTATCTCTATGAAAACATAATCTCTGATGAGCTGTGCAGTATCAGTTTTGATATTATGCAAATCAGATTGTTTGATGAACGCCTGTGATACTGCTTCGATATCAAAGAACTCTCTCCCTCTCTCTCTATCTCTCTCTCTCTCTCTCTCTCTCTCCACCTCGTTGATCAACATTTGCAGCCCAAACTTCTAATGATATCTCGTTTGGCTCACATTTGGTGTCCGTGTTGCGTGATTCCGTAAGATTTGTTGACGGGAGCACGCTGTTGTTCTCAGTAGTCATTGGTTATACAGCAGGCACTCACAGTTGTTTGTGTGGTGATGACCTCAGTAATACCAACCCCGTGTTGGGAATCATGAAAAATGTGTTATCAGCTAAAAGGGTCTATGAGGACAGCCCGCAAATTGCACAACAGAGATTTCTAAAAGTGCTCTTCACCGTAGAGTCCTTAATAAAACTTAAAGATGGTTGTGCCATGGTAACAAGATTTGTTTTGTCTTTTTATTTCATAGCAACAATGCTCTTATATTTAAAAATTAAGAACTTATTTTGGATAATTCTCAATATTTCTTGTTTGTTTTCTTGGTTATAAAAAATATCCCCAAAAATGATCAATTCTTATAATACAGATAAAAATTACATTATTCAACAGCCTTAACCAAGAAAAACATAGACCTCTTTAAAGGCTGCAAAAGTTGTGAAACTGTCATCGACTAGACGTACAACCTTCAATGCTCTGCAGGTGAAATCTGCTGCCAAATGTATGTTTTCCCTGCCAGCAGCCTCCTGTTGGATCAGCATTTCCTCCCCGAAAGGGAAATCAGAAATCAGCTAAGCTCTGCCCCTCCATTTTCATAACCCCGCCCAAAGCTCTGTTTCATCCACTTGTCAAGTACTGAGGAAGTTCCAGTTAGTCAGAACTCACTTCAGATCAACCAATAACCATAATTTATCTGTATGAATCAAACATGTCTCTAACTGGGCTCATTTGCTGCAATAGTCAGCCTGTAGAGGAGAAAGATGAAGGTCAGAGTGTGAATGGTATTTGTAATCCGAGGACCCTGCCCTACATCACCTCAGATATGGAGGAGGGTATTTTTGATTCAATTACAGAGTCACTTCTAATCCCTGACAATTTAAGATACGCTCTGCATTTGCATTATTCAATTACTTCCCTAGGAGAGAAGATATTTTTTCCCCCTCCCATAGGTTTTAAATGCTGGCAAAGAGAAAAGCAGGAGTACGATCTATTACTATTCACCTTGACATCAAGAGAAAGGACAAATCTAAAATGAACTTTTACTAAAGTTTATTTATCTCTACCTGACTGGGAGCCACAAGTACTCGTTCTCTTAAATCTGCTCTAAAACAAGAGCGCATTGCGCCCCCATCTACCCAAGAGTGTGTGGTCTTCTATCGTTACTCTTCATAAAGGATACTGGACATGGAACCTGCTTTCACACTGCAATTCAAACCTGTAAACATCTGTCTTGTTTCTGTTGCTATCATTAGAGGGCTAAATATTATTCTTTTCTAGGGGTGCTGGTATGAATTTTAGTTGTGCTTGAGCAAAACTAAAACGTCTCCCAGTATCATGAAGGTGTGCGAGGATGCTGAGACCATTGTCATTCTGGAGAGTAATTTACTTCCATAAACACAGCCTGCTGCGTGTGACGTCACGTCTTCTTCTGCACACGCCCGTCACTTCAGGGCTGTAGACTGTTCACAATGGAGTCTGATGACGGTTGCTTTTAAATTATAATGTGAACAACAACGCAAAAAAAATCGTATCTCAGCAAAAAACTCAGAATTGAGCATTAAGACATGCAGTTTGAACGTGGCCTACTACTCAATGTGCCAAACAATTAAGAGCAACTGGTGGACATCTTAGGCATATCAAATATTCTGAATACGAATAAAAGCTGGTATTTTCTCGTATTTATATGAAAATACGAGAAAATATTCTCGTATTTTCATATGATTTTGTCAATGAAAGTTTCTATTCTAAGCCTTCTGTAAAGTGAGGTTGTGATGTTCTTACAGGTGGCGCGGCGAGCCAGCCGTACTTGTCCTCAGTGCGGTTCATGTCCCGGTCAAAGGCATAGAGCTGACTGTAGCGCAGGTGCTCCGTATCCAGTAGGTTAAACTGCCGCCGGGCATAGTGGTAACTCTCATTGTTCCCCTCTCTAGGGAAATCCAGCCACTCAGGATGGCCAAACTCATTCCCTGCAACAAAGAGAGTTATTAAAGAATGAACATACTGAAGAGAGAGGCACAGTGTCTTTAAATCAACATGCTCTACTATAAAGTGCGGGAGGAGGTTCTTTCTGCATTTTATGCAATTCTTAATAAGACAAAAAAGAAGGCTGAGATCAAAAGGACTAAAGTCAAAGACAGTCTGTGACCTTTTTATAACCCCAGCAGAGGTTAGTGCTCTCCATATGAAAACAAACCCACAAAGCTGTTTTCCCCAAAAAAGTATTTAACTGACTACAGTGTTCCAAATTCTTGAGACGTTTAAACAAAAACAAAAAACGACAAAAGTTAAAACATTGCTTAAACCAAATGAGAAAAAATTTACTCCAGCACTCAAATTTTCAGTGTATAAAATATATTATATACATAATCTATTATATAATAATAGATTATTAAGCCTCAAGTCATCTCTGGAAATAAAGAGAAAATAGAAATATTCATTCACAGAGCTATAAATTGACACCGAATCATGAATCCTCCCAACACAGTCTTTTTGCATGTTTTAAACGTTACCTAACATTCTGAATTACTTTACCACGTAAAAAGCACCAGAATTACTGCACTATTAATGCAACTAGTCTAAGATGTTGACTAATCTAGGGGAGCTATTTGTTCATCTCTGACAGCTTTTAATAGAGAAGGAAAGCTAACACAAACTGAAGAGCGACATGATTGATGGAGAGCTACAGAGTCTAGATGCAAAGCCAAATGCAGCTGAAGAAGTGCAGAAACATCCGTCCTGTTGCTACTATGCTGTCATGCTGGGAGATGAGATAATGAATCCGTCATCAGATGTCAAGACAACATCATAAAATAACAGGCAGGATAATTGAATTTCTGACAGAGGAATAAACACAAAGTCAAGTGACAGAGGAAGAGGCATGACAACGGAATACAGGCTAGCTGTTTATTTGCTGTTAAGAGCCCCCCCCCCCTAACCACCCCCTTTAAAAAGTCAGAATGATGCCATGAAGTGGAACAGACAGAGACTGACAGCAGATTCTAATGAAATACATTATATGGGTATAAAATAAGCAGCAAACAATAAGGACCGGACTGCCAACACCATTTCTGCCCTCGCCTCAGAATTAAGGCAGCCAAGACACTGGGAGAGAAAAGGAAGGAGAGGAGAATAAAGTAGGCCTTTTCTTGTGACATCTGCATGAATAACAAGCCTTCCATGCAGCTGAACTTGAAATGTAAAGGAGAAAATGACACCTCAGACATGCAAGTCTGGCAGTCAAAGGCAATTTTTTCCTACACTCCATGAGGAAGGTGTAGAGCAAGTATTCATTGTGCATCTGAAATTCCTGTATTCATTTTTCACAGTTAAGGATAAATGACAAAAATCACACATCGTTACCTCTACCTTACATGGGTAGGGGTTTAATTATTCCCCGATAAAGAAAATAGGTGAACGCTGATGGTGTTAATGCAGAAAGGGAGATACGCTCAAGTGTGCCAATGACGTAAAACTAAATACTCATTAATTATGAAGACAGTTTTTCCTCAGTATTCAATTTCCGTAAACTTATCTTTAATCTGTGTAGTGTTGTCACCCAAAAGGTTTTGAATAAGGAAAATCGAATTATTTTTTATAATAATAATAAATAAAGATGAAATAAAATAAAGATAAGATAGAATTCTAGATAAAATCATATTTCTTGACCATAAAAACTGAATGAATATTTTCATCATGCCTGTTATGCTATTTAACTATCCAAAATGTTTTGAAGTTGATTACTTCTGGTGATATCTCATGCAGAGATGTTCTTTTCTGGGTTATCGTGTAACTAGGTGGAACTATGTGTGATGCTCAAAAAGGTCTTCAGGTAAGGTTTTCCTTTTGTTTCTCTGTGCAAAGAGAAGCCCGATGGACAACAGGTAGCTAACTAAGATATTAATGTTCAGCAGAGGAGACAAGCAGGAGCCTCTCGCACATGTCCTTCTGAGCAGTGATGAGGTGTAGCTCTTCCGAAATAAAACAGGTCCTGCATGAAACCTAAAGTCACTCACTTTAAATGCAGAAGTTTCAAATGTGATTTGAACGGCGAGTTTAAATTTTAAACCAACGTAGATGTTAATAAGACTAAGATAAGAATAAGATAAGAAGGCACATAAAGGATATCCGATGTGGTTAGAGAACCACAATTATTAGTGAATAACAGGACTTTGTATTCTTTATATTGTATAAATTTCATTTAAGATGAATTTGGGTCCATATATTGTGATCAGCCAGATTAGTTTGATTGTATGGGAAGTTGTTCTTTGTCACATTCTTCATTTCTAGGAAAAGCCGCTCTGATTTTATACTGAAATTGGATATGCATCAACATCTTCGTTTCTTTTCTCTTGTCCAGGTTTCCTTATCAGTGTCACCGCTGTGCTGAGCATGCTGGTGTGGGATGAACTCAACTATTATTTTTACTGTGTGAACCACATAGCTTTATCGATAGATGACAGGAGGACAGCGGAGGAGGGCCCTAGTTTTCCTACATTCACATTGGATGAAGCTCTGGTGGTTATGCAGGCATGACTGGCCTCAAACAAAAAGACTTGGAAGTTCTACTGAGAGCTTTGCTGAAAGTAGGTGGAGCGCCTTAAATCTCTGCCACACGACCTGATGTCTTGAAAGAAAGTCTAGGGAAAAATATAGCCCCCTTCCATGAGCCTCTTCTCAGGTGTCACATCAATCTTCCCCACTTCTTAGTAATCTCAGCACTATCTGGAAGAAAACACATGGTTGATGTTTTGGTTCCTTATATATAATAAACTGAAATCCTAGTTTGAGTAAGTAAAAAGTATTGTTGTACAGGGATATGAGAAAAAAAAAGAAGTTATAGGCCAGTTGTACGTTGATTTGCAATTTAAAAGTTTGATCTTGACAGAGAAAGAAATGGCTTGTAAAAAAACTGAAACACAACTAGTTTAAAGCTACAGGCTGAATCAGGTTTTTCTTTAACACACCTAAGTAACTAGGTTGTTGTCAGCTGTCTGCAGTAATCCAGCCTTTCTTCACTCAAGTAAGATATTAAGAGAACACCAAAGCTTACCTGGATACTAAGAGCTCGGAGACTTAATATGTGAAAGTTGATTTTGTATATTTTTTTCCAATTTCGGTACATTGAATTACCTAGATAGAACATTTACATTTTTCCCAGTGTGCTAACATATATTTGTAGTATCAATGCCTCCTGTGAGGTCTTTCCTGCATAATTCAATGTGGTGTGGCAAACTGCTGGTTAATGACCAATTATACAGGCTTATGAGGTGACCAGTTAAAGGCATTACCGGTATGAAACATGAGAATAGTTGCACAATGTGAATAGCAGTTAGATGTCAGAAGGAGCTTTACTATAGTTGTATACTTCATTGGGTGAAGTATACTCAT
Source organism: Lophius americanus (assembly GCA_037951165.1). Lineage (NCBI taxonomy): Eukaryota > Metazoa > Chordata > Actinopteri > Lophiiformes > Lophiidae > Lophius > Lophius americanus. The sequence continues at coordinate 6,905,928 of JBBDHG010000095.1, read as the reverse complement.
TCTGATTGGCTGAGCACATATTTGTCTATCAAAGAAGATAAAAAGATATCAGTAAAGAAGTGAGGTCTCCACTTGTAATAATACACAAGAACTACAGACGCAAAAGAGTAGTTAACGTCTTTTTTAATCCCACTCGAAGAAGGCAAGTACGGCATATAAGATTGTGCTAAAAAATATGTCAAGGCTACAAACTGAAAATCTTTTCTTCAAGAAATTAAACATGTTTTTTTATGAGGCGGATCGCAGCATGTTGTTCTGTGGATTCAGGTATAATTCACTCTTCAAACTCCCAAACATTGTGCTAGAGGCTCCTTCTTTTGAGTAGCACCACATCCACATCTACTTTTGAGCTTCTACGTTTCCCCCAGAATGACTTTTGATAGGAAGTTAGATTGAAAGCAACCCTAGCTGTGTTGAACATTTCATGATTCAGAAAAAGTGAGGAATGTACCAAAAAAAAAGACCCTTTAAACACATTTCCTGCATTTCTACACCACCTAACCTCTTGGGAACCTGATTAATCTAGAATTCCATTGGATGCTATGCATTATTGAGATTAGTACCCATGCCATATTGTAATTACATAAACAGAATATGTGGCCTGTAATGGTATTAAGTTGCAGCTATACATGTAAGCTGGCTAAACTGCCTCTTTTTAAGCGATGGTAAATTTATTAATTTATTTTAAGGCAACTAAAGTCACCATCCAAGATGTTATGTAGGTGCACGTCATGTGAAGACCTACATCTTAACTCTTTTTATATATAAATAACATATTTTAGTTTACTGATGTAGTATTCAATTATTTTTTCCTGGAATTTACCATTCTTTACCTGTTATAAAATGGTTTGAGCAAAAACTGGTCAAAAACTTTTTCCTTTTGAGGAGAGTGACTTTTACTTTATTCTCTATGGTAATGTGCCACCAATTTTGGAAATGTCAATGCCATGAAACTGTAAATGCCTTAAGGATGGTAGTTTTATCACATATCCATCTTTCAACTACTGCAATATTTATAGAAGGAAAAAAATGGCAAAACTGTACTTATAAAATGAGATGACAGAGAAACCTCTCTAGCAAAATCATAATATAACTTTTAGCTTCTATATTCTTTTAGGCAGTTCTATTTGAGCTCAGGCGGACTTTTGCTCTAAACTCAAGAATATCCACCCAAACCTGGACTTTTCGTGTGACCTTTTAGACGAGTAGAGAAAAAGACAACATGAACAAATGTTAAATCCTGACCTATCCCATAAATCAGGGAGATTTATGCCATGTACGTCTCATTAGATTGTCCTACCTATCACAGATACATGAAATGCATTTCTGATGGCTCTGAATCTACATTATCTCAGGTACAGTCTAGACTCCACTGCACCTACTTGTGAAATATCAAATCGTATACATTTTATTTATTTATTTATATTAATTCACAATAATTGTTATCTCAAGGAACTTCTCCAAAAAGAACAGGTCTAGACCAAAGTCCTTATTCAGGGGGTCTCCATGCCTGGGTACCTTTTGATTGGCTTTTTAATATTATATTAAATGATATTGAGAAAATGTTTAAAAGGTCTCACATGTTGAGAAAAATACCAAAGGCTCCTGAATCTGCATCTACCTGTATACCAAGATCCACCTTAAAGATCGTGGCACAACAGTCCCTCAATGAAGTTGCGACTGTTGTTTTTGTCAAAACCTGCGGTGATCTAAGATCAGTGGTAACACCAGGATCATAACATTACCTCCTCAAACTCTCGGGGGTAGTAGGTTTATCGCCTTTGCAAAATGTCGGATTCTTGCGTGGATTGACAGTCAGTGAGTGAAAGTAAAAGCTTTGCTCAATTTTTTTTGCTGTACGGTCATGATTTTTTTTACTTCTTTTCTTGAGATTTTCCATTTTGTATTTTTTAGTAGTTTAAACAAATCAAGTGATTTAAACCAAGTGAGAGTCCTGTCATTTGAACAAACCAATATCATGAGACCAGTCCAACAAATATACTGAGTCTGTAGCCTCAAAATTATGAATATTAGTAATTAAAAGCTAAATTAAACAGTTTGGGATACTCTGTTATCTGATGAATATACACACACATATTAAGAAGGCTCTGAAAATGATTTCAGTTAGAACTGAGGAAGCCTTTAGGATGAGCTGTGAAAGGTCCCTTTGAAAGGGAATCCAAAATTTCCATGACCTGAATGAATTTGAATCAGCGAATCATAACACACTGCAGTATATAAATAGCTTGTTTCTTTCTGCTTTCTTCACCCCTCAGTCATTTAAGATGACAAATAAATCCATGTAACAGTTTGAATCGCTACTAATGGCAACTATTTCTTTCTCTGGAAACATTCTGTGACCATCAAGGAGAGCAAGCAAACACTACAAGTTTAATTTGTGACTGAAGTAGTTTTTTTCTTTAGAATTTTTCATTGGGGCTTTAGCACTTGAATTGTACAATAAGCAAAGCTAAAACTCATTCAACTGTCAATCCCAATGACTATATATGTCTATGTCCTGCTTTGTTTCTAATAAGCCAGTGGAACTCAATGAGGACTAGGGCTTCAATTAATAATCGACGTAATCACAAAAATCGATTTTGAAATAAGTTGTCGAATAATTGAATAGGGGATTTGTCGATGACCTCATCGGACGCTGCCTCTGACAACTAGAATAATAAGGAATAAGCATTGCCACCATGGCAACACCATCAGGACAGAAAACATCCAAGGTGTAGGAGCCTAATAGCACTGACTGTTTTTTTCCCCCACCCTTGTGTATTATCCCAAATTTGCATGGATGTTTGAGTTGGTTACAGAGAAACTGCTATAGTTTTTATTAATATTTTTTTTCATATAATGTATTTATACATTTTATTCACCTTTTGTATCAACAGTCATATGATGCAACATGAAAGGACTAAATTACAGTTCAGCAAATACACTGTTGGTAAGGCCACCTGTTTGGTTTAACAGTCTGTTACGAAAGCAGAAAAGTTTATTAAAAGGCATTTAGGAAAAAACAATTCATCTTTATTTTTTATTGTTAGTTTGCATGTGCCTAAAACAACCTAAAGCAATATTCAAAAGACGATAACAAAATAAGAGCCAATTATTTATTTTGTTTTGATTTTTATTTTTACTTAACTTATATTTAACCAAGGGGAAAAAAATGCCACTGATCCCATTAATCGGCCAATTATTGATGATTAATCTACTTTCAAAATAGTCCTTAGTTGCAGCCCTAAATACCACTGCAACCAAAAGGATATAATGGATGATTTTTTTCTAAACTGAGGAAACTGAACCATAGGTGTGAAACGACATGTGAAATATAATGAGCTGGAATTTAAGTATTTGAAGCAGATGTGACTCATGATTATTTATCCACACTTGACCTGAACAAATGTTCCACCACACATCACCATGTTCCCAGAAATGTAAAGTACTTTGCTAACATTTAAAGTAGAGACTTTTCCATTAATGAGCAGGCAGAACCAACTTATTCCTTATCATCTACATGAGAGACTTTGTGGTTTATGGAAGCAGGGAAGGCAAGTACGCACACCATTATACACACACGCACAAAAACACACTGGTTAAAGGAAAAACCCAAACTGGTCTTCTGAATGTCTCTCCGATACAGCAAGTCAAAATAGAGGTTGGTGCTTTGATAAAAGTTTTCAACAAGCCACATTTGCTCGTATTTAAATCAGTTTCATCAGTTTATCAGTTAGCAAGGTTATTTAAGGGCTGCGAAACGAAAGTGCAAGCGATTCCAAAGTATTCTTAACAATGTAATGATAAAACCACTGAAGCGTTTCATTGATGTGGCGCGCACGGCGCATACACAGTCTGAGATCTTTAGCATCATTCACCTCTCACTATCTCAAATATGGGTGCTCCCAATGTGCTGCTGTAAACAGTATTTTCTAGTGTTCATGAGTGGATAAAAAGGATTTTCTTTATATATATATATATATATATATATATATATATATATATATATATATATGTATATATATATACATATATATACATATATATACATATATATATGTATATATATGTATATGTATATGCCTATACTGTATATATATTTTGTTAGTTTCATTCGGTTTCTCTTTCTTTTCTTGGATTTCCTAATCCTTGGCCAGTTGCTACATGGATGGTGATCAGTGAGATGTGTCTCTCCCTGCACTTTCTCAATTTCTTTTTTGTCCTGGATTTTTTAATCGCCAGAAAAAATTACTTTCAATCTTATAACTGCTTTCACAGGATGGCCTATCTATAAACAAAAGTCCATTTGTCTGCCTCCTTAAAAGTGGTCTTTATTTTTCATATTTCTGATCTTCAAATCACTGTTAAAACTCACAAATCAGTTCAGGTGCTTTTACACAAACGATCATAATGACTTCATGACACCATTGTCAAATTAGCAATTCAAGAATTTTTTTAAATTTTTTATCAGAGTATCAACTCATAGTGATTCTGACGCAAAGTTGATTTCTTGGGAGTAAAGGTGGCCCCAGAAATAGATTGGAAATGAATTACTGAGAGGCAGCAGAATATGCTTTTAAGCTTTTTTTTTTTGCCAAATAATGAGATGTTATTACCATCAACTGTCCTAAATCTGCCCACAGTGGGTCAGATTTCTGATACTATGTCCTAATGAGCTGCCTTGTTAGGGATTTAAGGATTTTCAGGAACAGTTGCTTTGATTGTACTACTTACCGAAATCCACAGTGATTCACTTTTTCCTTGAGTGGAAATTTACTGAATACTAAGTGGCAATTGATCGAAAAAGGCAGCACAAGAATTGTATAAATACTTTGATTGTTTAAACTCAAGTACTTGACTGGAACAGGTAGTCACCAGGTGGAGCTAAAAGGCTGTGGATCTAAATGAAGCCAGAGAGCAGCAAATGCAAGGAAATGCATTCCCTTCAACCAAGGTCAAGCCTCCAATATCATTAATTATCACTTTATTATCTTTGCCAGCGGGCCTGGATAAAACCATGCTGCAGCTCTGATGATGTATAGGAAGTGAGGAGCATCTCAACAGTGACTGAGAATTGGATCCATTTGAACAAGAGTCATCCTCGGATGACTTATCCCCGCAGAATGCCAGAAGAATTGTACAACAGACTCATCACTATACGACATATACCCGGAGGATGTCACATAATTAAAAACAGCATTAAATATGCATATGTGTGTATCATATTTGGAGAGCTGAACGCACCTAAAATTCTAAATAGTATCCTTTTAACTCACCTTAATCAAACCAGTTAGTATTACAAAAGGCAAAACTGACATATTTGTATCAATGTTCAGGTGAAGCACTCAAAAGTATGTCATAACATTACAACCATCTCCCTATTATTGTTTAGATTTTTGAGCCTTGGGCACCCATGATACTTTTGCTGATTCACTAGTTGTCATACCTTAGACAACTTCTGTTTACTTATATCTCACACCAAAGAATGAATACGGTATAAAGTATTGTATTTATGTCTATGCTCATTACATGTCTGGGTTGTGCGCCACAAACTAACACACACTGGAAGACACATCCACTTCTACTATCCTATAAATAAGGTATACGGTGTTGTTTGCAATGGAGAGAAGGATCACCCTTCAGAGTCCCCTTCAAATTATCTTTCCACGGTAATCTCAAAGAAATAATTTTTAAAACAATGTAAAAGGTAACACTACTTATCATAGTTAATTTAAGCTTAGTGAAGCTAGTGAAACTAAACAGCCACGATATTATATCCACTGCCAGGGGGTTACAATAACATAAATAGCAGAAATTGGACCTTAACAATATGATTCAGTTAATTTGTATGTCATGCCTGGGCAGTATGTGCTCAGGACAAAAAACTATAATGATTGGACATACTAATAACAATTTATTGGCACCATTTACCATCCAAGTGATAAAAATAGGGACCTGTCCGATCTTGAGACAGCTTTTGAGCTGCATATCACCGTCAGCTCTGAAAAAAGTATTAGTGTCAATCCCAGTGTTAAACATGCTCAGACGCTAATCATCTGCCTTTACTCCTTAACTAGCTAGTAACACCAGAAATATAACCATGAAAGAAACATAAGAGAAATCTAATAAGTGAGCATTATACCCCAAATGGAAATTAAATCGTTAGGGCAATTTCAAGCTATTTCATACCTTTATGAAATGTGAAATCAGGGCCTATGTGCGTTAGTAGGTCTTACGCTGAAGCTGATTAAAAAATAAAATTATATGTAAAAAAATAAATGACACTATGGTAAACAAGACAACACCCCTAATGGCACTAAAAATGAAAACTGTGAGGATAGCATATATCTCAACTGAAAATGTGTAGTTAGCCTTGTTTCTGCCTTCTGCTTGCATAAATGGGTGATTCTGTTTGGTGAACACAAAGGAATTGTTGAATCAGCCTGAAGAGAGAGGTTCAAATTCAGGAAGAATATAGTATATTAGATGGATTTAGGAGATGGATTTTATGTTTGCAACAGACTATTCCTTTAATTAGTGATTAATATGTAAATTATAATTATATTAGTGAGAAATGTCAGAAAACATAATGCGTGTATGCCAAAGATGTCATACATATAGTTAGAAAAATGATGTGCATACTTTATTTGCAATGATGTGTACTTTCATGTGCAGTTATTGTCCTGTTTTGGATTTATTCTCATTTTAATTAAGACATTTTATTGTAATATATAGTTTCAACACTCACCTGTACAACAGGACTGACTGGAGAGCAGGTAACAAGGTTAATGCAATACTTCTAAATGAATGCTTAACATTGTTTTTTATATTACACAGCATCCTCAGAAATTTTGGGGTTGATTCTTTGTCTGTTACTCTGATGACTCACCGATGAAGTTAAGATAGCCTTCCCCGCCCAAACCATGAGTGAGGAGGCGAATCATCTTATGCAGCTGCAAGCCACGGTCGATAACTGGTGTCATGGTAATCCTGGAGCTCATGTTAGTGTACATCTCCTTGTCCATTAACCAGAAGGCAAGAGTTTTATCTCCAACCAGGGCCTGAAAAGGGGATTTTGTTTTATAACCAATAACAAGATAATACAGATTCTGCTGACACTAGGAAGTGGGGTTGTAGAAAGTAACCTACCTGATCATGACTCTCTGCATAGGCTATGCATTTTTCTCCATAGCGCCTGTTGGTCAGCGTGTAGATGATATTGCCCATGTTCCAGTCCTCATCCTTTAACTCCTTCAGGATCTTCACAGTGACAGAGAGGGGTTATTGAAAAAGGCTATGATAGATGTGTAACTGAGACAACCATTTGGGCTCTGATGGATGTCGAAAGCTCAGTATCTCAACTCTGGCTGTCTTTCTACCTTCCCTAAGTTTTCTCTGGGTTACACCTCTTTCTCAGATCAATCTCTGTCTTGACATCTCTAGATCCACACTGTGAATTATGTCCACCTTTGAATGGTGGTAATGGAGTTTTTAATAACCTCACTGCAGCCCATGGGTAGTAAGGCATAAGCTCTCTCCACCTGAGATGGGCAAGGTCAGTGCTTCTAATCCAAAGAGTGGAATTCAACAATAAATCCAGCCATTGAATCAATTTCCTGCCTAAATGCACACTTTCTACCAAAGGAAGCATTTTCAGAGGTCAGGAGGAAACAGAGGGGGAGATGATAACACATGGTGTTGACATGTTTGTCTAAAACAGGTCTGTATCACTTAGTTCCAAAAGAAAATGAGAGCACACGGTCAGAAGGTATAGCACATACACAGTCTCGCATAATCAATGTAATTTGAGGCTAGCAAGTCAACAGTATGGCAGAAACTGGATACAGTTGTCAGTGAGATCTTGGAGAGATCACTGAAAGGGGTCATGGAGGCACGGCTCAACCTGCTTGGGAACATTCACTATCAGGAAAGTAATCTCAGGTTTGGCTCAAGCACCACCAAGAAACCCACAGCTCCGAGACAAAAAGGGAGGCGAGAGAGAGATTGAGCAGCTGGTGCATGAGCAGTGTCAACTCAGAAAGAGCTGGAGGAAGGCAATGCAGAGGGAGAGAGAAGGCCTCAAAGTGGTTCGGGTGGAAATAAAGAATAGCCAGCCCCCGGAGAGCTGAGCACACGTAAGCGCAGGAAGAGGAAGGAGAAGGAACACGCCAATTTCTACAAGAACCCCTTTAAGCATGCCAGGTAGCTGTTGGAGGAAATGAAGAGTGGACGGAATAAAATCACCAGAGAAGATCTGGAAGTACACATCATAAAGCCGTACAGTGACCCAGCAAAGATGAGCCATTAGGGTCACCGGGACATGTTCTTCGTCTAGCTCCACCGGTGTGCCAGTTTAACGTGGGATGCTCAATATCCCCCAACTTCTATGTTATGGCGTTTGAAATAATACTCATTGGAGCACGGCAGTTTGGGGGAGGAGCCAGTTTACCATCTTGCCAGAAACTTCCTCCTTTGGAAAGCTTCATGGACGACGTCACTAGTCTAGTACCAACAGATCCACGTACATCTAGCCTGCTAAAAAGGTTGAGAGAGCTGATGGCATGGGAAAGGATCAAGATCAAGCCTGCCAAGTTTCGAAGCCTCTCAGTTAAGAAATGGGTCGGGAATGACATCATTTTTGTTGCAAGCGGTGAGAAAATCCCCCTGCTGGCTGAGCAGCCAATCAGAAACCTAGGGGGACTAAACATAGCTGAGCTCTCGGACAAACACGCACGGAGAAATATCTTCAAAGAGCTAAGCGATGGGCTGGCAGGGATCGACCGAAGTCAGCTTCCAGGAAAACACAAGGTGTGTTGCTATCACATGACATCCTACCAGAGGATAATGTGGTCGCAAAAAATGTGCAAGATCCCTTTATCCACGGTAAGCAGAATGGATGGAAAAGCCAACTCTTTCATCCGGAAAAGGCTGGGCTTGAGACCATGCTTCTCAAAAGCGGGTCTCTTTGGAAAGTGCACCGTACAGCTCCCCCTTCAATCAATAAGCATGGGCTACAGGCAGGCAAAATCCAGATTAGTGTTGGAGATGAGAGAATCCACTGAACATGCAGTGGGACACAAATGTCTAGGTCCACACTGGCCGCAAATGGGAAGCCCATGATGAAGTTGATTTGGTGATCAGCAGGTTGCAGCACAAAGAGATCGCAGGCAGTATCCAGGCTGGGCGAACTGGTCTTGGGTTGGGGGAAGCCCCGCTGTTTTGGTCCAAAGCCAATATGAAAGAGATGAACTTGTGGTATCAGAGATGACAAGGATGGAGAATGAGCACTTATGATCAAAGTTGTAGCACAGTGACATCAGGGCGGTTGGGCAAGGTGGGAAGGTGTCATAGGCAGAGGACAGGTGTTGGAGGAACACCTAACACGAGGATTGGCTGTAGGGACCCGGCAACGTAAAGGTACCGGAGGAGGTGCCATGGCAGTCTACCATTACCTGTATAATCACTGTCTTAGCCGTAAGATTATTTGATAAACGTCAAAGGTTGAATCAGTAGAAACTGGAATTGTCATTATTATTGTTATGACTGACACTCTTATTATTCTTATAAACACTGTATTATTATAGTTTGGATGTTTTAGATGATCATAATCACAATTATTATGATCATCTAAAACGCATAAGTCCAGTTGCTACGTATTTAACCATTGAGAATTACCATGACCTGGATGAATGAGATTCTACAAAAACTTTATTCTATAAACAAATGAGAAGAAAGAAAATAACACCATCAAGATCATTCCTGTGTAGAAAAAAAACAGTATTTATTCCCTGCAAGAGGCCTTGGTGAATGACATGCAGTCTATCTGATAGCTGTCGGAGTTGGCAACCCTATTTCAGTGACAGACTGAAGTCTCCTCATCGGAATTGGCTGTGACAGCTGATTGACATGTCAGGAAACCTTTATATTACTCTACAGAGCCATAATCCTCAGAGTAAAGAGAGTAAATTGTTCCGATCAATATGTCTGAGATGAACTGGCTGGTCCACCTAAATAGAGGGTAACACCGCCCTATATATCACCATGTGTTCACTTTCATTTTACTTCACCTTAGGCTTGTGTGGCCGTATTAGTTTTTTCCAAAGCCACTGGAGAACCATACCAATGATCACAACTATCATCTAAATGGGCCACAGATACTCAGACATTAAATCCCTCTGAGGCTCAGAGCCCTGGTTGAGGGGTGTTTATCTGAGGGCAAAAATGTTATCACATTTAAATTATAATTGGAAAAGAAGGCTGTGATATGTCATCCCAGTTGGCAGGTTTATTCCATCTCATTTAATTTAAATAGCTTTTAATCAAAACATGTTTTTTTATGTTTTGAGTGTTAAATTATTTATTTTAACTTTGTTGGTATCTTACTATATTTATAATGGATGTTTAGTATTTAAAGAAATACTACGCAGATGTAACTGTTATGTCTGGCAAAGACTACACAATATGAACAATTTGATGACAGCGCTATAAATTTTGCTTCGTCTTGGTCGGAACTCTGGCAATTCTACAAGTTTGACATCAACCATTCACTCACGTCAAGTGATGTGACGTCAATCAAGGCCACAGAGGTACCTGTGTTCTTGCCAACAATACTCTTTAATAACTCCGGTATGATGTTCCTTCAATGAAACATTGAGATGGCAGTGTTTTTTGTTGGCGCATTTCAACGAGTGACAACACAGAGGCTTCTTGCTGCCATGTTTGTGATCACTGTCGCAGGCTGGGAGCGATGTCAAAAAACACTAGACATTTCAAACTGGTGTTGTGGAGTGTCACAGACGAAACATCCCTGTTCATATCCGCAGCTATTGGAAAAGTAAATTTCTGCCATAACCCCTATCGTTTGTGAAAATACAATTATCAGATACACAACTTTAAGGCCACTACAAAACATGTCTGCAGATTAATTCAATCTGTTTGGCTATTTTTGAGAAGATGTTGGTAGACCATAAACCATTATATACAAATGGATGTGGATATCGCAGGGTGGACAAAGGTAACTCTTTATTACCCCTATGGAAGGAGAAAGAAAACAGATGGCTACAAGCCCTGTATTGTACTGGAACTGTATACTGGTATGAAAAAGCATTTTTGAAAGTAATTTTGATATAAAAGACGGTACAAAATGGACTTAAAATTAGGGAAACCATCAGATAAATAATCATACAAACATATAAGAATATACCCACAACTTTGAATAATATCAACACTATAGAGGCAAGACTGATAAAACTTTACATCAAGGCAAATATGAATAAAAAAATATGTTGATGAGCTAGAAATAAATAATGCATATACAGTATAATATAAATAATGACCATAAGTCAAGTTTAACAAAAACTTCCTGCTTAACTTCGAATGCAACACCAGCAAAAGATAAATACATTATTTAACTGCTGTCTTTTTTCCACAATATAAATGCCAAAGCGCAGAGTCTGAAGGATGTACCCCGGAGATCACACATAGGCCGTTTCCACATTCATGTACGATAAGACACTTTACACTTTCCTTATGAATCATTACAATTCAATTCAACCACAAAGTGGTCTCAGACCAATTAATCTGGGAGTTGGACTGTCGGAGCAGTGACAGGAGTGACAGGAGTGACAGGAGTGACTGGGTTGACGACTTCCCTACCACCAGCTCACCCACATCAGCCCCAACCAGCCAAGCTTCTTGGCACCACTGACGCTCCACTTCATCAATGATAATGAGCAGTGCACAAATCTTACTTTACAAGCCGGCTGTCAGGAGCCAACTAGAGTGCCCAGATTAATTAGGCAGAGCCAGAAATAAAAAACCAAAAAAAATCTTGCAGTGCAGGATGAGGTCATCTCCCTGTTACTGACACACAGGACGGCGGAGATGTGTTAAGGCTCTTTTTTTTTTTAATTGCTGACTGACCCTGAGCTTCCTGCTCCTCAATTCTTTGTAAACAACGCATTTGCCAGAAATGAGCAGAGAATGACTGTGAGCAACACTCAATACCATGAATCAAGCTAAGGCCTACTTTTCTCAGTTTGGGAAATGGATGTATTTTGCCCACGCAATTGTTTCTGCCAGAGGCTTTGCGCATCTGAATGACACCTTTTTAGCTCACCTCAAAAGTTTCCGGTCAAAAATCCTTGCTATAGAAGTCCGCAACTTCTAAATCAGTTAACATCATTCAAGTGATGCCTCAGAGAGCAATTAGCACAAAAAAGAAAAAGAAAAAAAAAGAAGACGAAAAGGAGTCAAGACAAGAGTGACACCAGCTGAGGGGGTCAGCGTGAGTGGGTGGCCTTTGCAGGCTGGAGATGAGGTCACTAACATGTTGATATAAAGAAACTTGAGTCTATCATCTAAATAGCTGAATCGTATGAAGGCAATTGGAGTTTCGAGTAATGATGGACGGGGCAATGTATGTGGACCAGAAATGAATTTCCTACTGAAGCTAACAAGGAGAGAGCTGTGCAGACAGCTATTTTTCCATTAAATTAAAATAAATTAAGTAACAGAAAAAGAAAAAGAAAACCAGGCACTATTGACTGAGAATTCATTCAAGTTGGAGAGCGGAGAAAAGCAGAGGTGCCAGAGTCTTCTCGTCCTCACCTTCCCCTTGTATAAGCTACAAGCAGCGAGCCATCTCCCTCTAATTGTTTCAATTACATCTCAATCTTTTGTAGCCAGAGGGAAGGCTGCTTGTTAAATTAAAGGGCTTCGGTAACATTATCCATTAGGAGTGACAGCATTTTATGGTCATAATCAGATCAAATCATCCGAACCTGTGCTGTGCATGTTATCTGGTCCTCTCATTAGGATATCTTAATTTTTCACAGCCTGTTGGTCCTAAACCTTCTGCAGCTAGAAAATGAGTCATATCAATCAGTTATGCTGTGGATGAAACGCAGCTTACGGTTCCGCTGGAGGACCGATCATTCGTGCAAACATGTGAATCTATAAATAAGCTAACCACTCTGCTGCTAGTTGTCCTTGTCTTTCTTTCCTTCTGCGTTATTCGGACTTTGTCTGTCACTGAACGCCTGCCCTCTTCCCTCCATCTCTCCTTCACAAACACACACCTCACTGGAGGCTCCACTTCAGTCTATTCAAATCCCCCTCTAATTCACACTGTGAGAAGAGGCAAAGCAGCCCTCAGTGCACTTCACTGACTATACCCGGGCATGTTCATATGAACGCTTCTGTGCACAGAAATCCATGAATTCTTCTGCCCTCTTGTTTTCCTCAGGCTTTACGATTCATGTGGTGCCAATCCAACTCAGAGAAGCAACAATTTCTTAAGAAATATTGCATTGAAGCGTTATTGTTTGAATAGTAAAAGCAACCAAAACCTTTTCCGAGTCGTCCAGAGGACAATCCTGTGAAACCTCTGCTTACCGAGGAGTAGGCTGTGCCTCAGCTGCTTCACAGCTACTGCAAGCACCACAGAGTAAGGTCTAGGCTTTCTCTCCCTTCTTTTCTTTGTCTGCCATGTCTTCGCCTCCCTCCATCCTCCCTACTGAGTAAAACCCACTGCTGCGAGAGACAGACTTAATTAACGATGCATAAACCTTGCCTCCCATTGAGAAACACAAGAAACTGTGGTGCAATAGAGTGCATGTGGAGTTGAGGTCACACACTCTACTTTGCTTTTTAACCAAAAAATGAGTAAACATATTTTGCATCGTTGACTGGTAGATAAAATTGCATATATTTCCAAAAATAGTACCATAGATGATCTCTTTATACATTCTGCAAACAGCTTTTTTCCCCCCTCAAATATCAAATTAATATTTTTGCTATAATGCACAACCAAACACACAATATGCCATACAACCCTCAGCCATCCACCAGCCAACCTAAAGAAACTGACATATGTCTGGAGATAACCTGCTGCTTTTCGGCTTTCCTACAAATGTACTTTTTTTAAAATCAAGACAGGCATTGAAGAAACGCCATGGGGACCAAGAAAATAAATTATGAGTTAAGTTCTGATTCTGGCTACAGATGAGGAAAATATTGCCCTCAACACGTCTGCTAATCTACTATAAGAGAAAATACGTGCAGATTAAAAAATATATGATGACTTATTTGTCCTCCAGTGGTTAGCTGGGCCTAGATGCACTTCTCCTTGTGCAAAACAGCTTCAATATCATTCATCTATGGAAGTTGGTACCTGGCTACACAGTTAGAAACAATGATTTCCGATTGCGTGTCATTAAGGACTTTTAAAGAGGCAGTATGCCACCGTAAAAGTGGCAAACTTCAAGTGTCAAGCTTAAGGCTGCTTCAACAGTTGCTGTAGAATGAGTTAGGAGACATACAATGTACTTGAGTATAAGTAAGTTAGTTATCATTCATACACACACACACACATTGCTGTTTTCAGGCCCTCACAACTTGGCTCCCACTGCGTGTTCATATCTACCTAGACAGATGAGGTAGCTTTGGGAAGTTAAATTTTGTTGCCAACTAAAAACATTTGATTATTATTTACTACTTTGATAATAAAAAAAATAAAATCACAAAGAGACAGAAATGATATAAGGATTGATTTCCTTTTTCTGAAGCTGGAATTCGTCAATTATGAAGGCGCTGCGATGAGATCGCGGTGAATAGAAAATACATTTGTGGCTCCTATAACGGGTTAATCTTGATTATACCTAATAATACACGCACCGATTAGCCACAACAATATTAATTGAAGTTTAAAACGACTGTTTCCAGTCCAACCAGTTAAATAAGCCATTTACCATTTGTAGTATTTATGTGTGTTTGTGTGTGTGCGTGCGCGTGAGACAGAGTCGTCACAGCTGCGTCGTTTGTCTGTGCTGTCGTCAGAGGTTATATATACATAAAAGGATATTATATGGTAGTTACTTGTTACATCTCCACAATGTTTGTAGCCATTAGTGAATTACACACCAAACATGAGTATAACTGTTTGATGTGTAATTCATGCAAGTTAAACATTGATCCGGTTCTATATTTCTTCACAGCTTTCTTCTTTAATTCATTATAGCTGAAATTAACTTTTGCGATTCAGAATGAGTTTATAGAGACAACTTTGCTGCGACGAGCATTTGCAGTTTTTCCTGCTTTTTGGGGGGGAAAATCTACAAAGCATGAAATAAAACAAACATGAAAAAACAACCTCTGCAGTGACTTGATATAAAGCACATAAATAACAAGGCCAGCCATTTCAGACTGATTCATGAACGAGTGAAATGTGAAGATGAGAGACTAAATGGCCTTAACGTTACTTTACAAAGCCTTTTATTTTCAGTTACAATTATGTCTCCTCCATCATTCATTCATAATGACCTCCACGAACACACAGCAGACGGGAAGTAAAGAAGAAGAAAGGAAAACAAATAGTCCTGGTTTAAAAAAAACATTAACACCGCTTTACTCTGATAAAACCTCCTTGCGATTCCGGATGAACCAATAAAAATATTTTGGACCCAAAATGTGTATTTAGTGTCTAAAATGAAATGGTCTGCAAAAGCAGAAGATTGATTCGATCTGTAACATGTGTGACATAGCTATCCGTTTCATTCATTTAAAACATCAACCGATATGAGCCCTGACGATCATTAGCATACCGATCAGTCATAACATTATAACTACGGGTGTGCAAAGTCAGAATATCTTGTTAAAAAGGCAGCGAGTTGGATATAATGATAATAATAATAATAATAATAATAATACATTTAATTTATAACGCACTTTACATTTGGATCAAGTGCTACAGGTACTTATATATATCTTAAGGTAAGGTATATACATAAATATATTATAAATAAATGTATAATAATGATCATAGTAATGTTTACACTGTTATTCTCATATTGTTTTATACCTTGCATACATAAAGGACAACTCTGTGAAATTAATACTCCGCATTTGACCGATCCCTGAGGAGCAGTAGGTGGGCCCTATGAAGTGCCCAGGGAACAAATTGGAGTTCAGGGTCTTGCTAAAGGACCCTACGATATTTAAACTTGAGGGGCTGGGATCAAACCACCAGTCTTCCCATTGGGGGATGATTACATTACCTACTGACCTACAGCTGCCCCATTATCATAATATAATGATTGTGAACATTTCATTATTATTATTTTTATTAGAATATACACTTCTAGGCAGCAAGTGAGCATTTTGTACTTGGAGCTGATGTCTGAGAAGCTGCAAAGATGGACACGCAAAAGGACCTGAGGGACCAAATCGTGACGGTTGTATCCCTGGGGTCTTAGCTTCTTCAAAACTGCAGGACTTATTGGGATGTGTAGCTTCTTTTGCCAGGTAACATAGCAGAGCAACCGCAGAAAACACCGTGATGTTGTGACAGATTGGTGTGTGTTTGGTTAACATATTTTAACCGAATAAATAAATATTGTTGTGTAGTGGAACTGTGACCCTATCCTTTATTGCATATCTAATTGTTTGGATGTAATTCTAAGTAAAGCACCTCTACATTTTAAGTATGGAAGGTGCAGCGACATTTAAGTTTACTATTATTACAGAAGAACGAAAGGAGGGGAAAAATATGTATTTTATTGTATAGGTATTAATGAAACTCTGAGCTCTTTAGCGTTAAGGTAGTAAAGAAATACGCATTTGATCAGTACGCAATCAATGTGTAATATAGATTCACATGTATGTATGTATAGTATATGATGAAGTAAATACATCTCTCATTGTAATATAATGCAATCTTGGAAAAGAAGGCAGATCATAGAACTTATTTTGGAGTTTACAGGTGGAACAGGCAGCAAAACTAAATGTTGTCAGTTGGATTACAATCAAACACTTTTCAGAATACTCCTAAATTGCACATACAAAAATGTGCAGGTTCTACTAGGAAAATACAGTACAGGATCCGTGTGTCACTATATTGCTACAGTTTTCACACTTGAAAGCCTCTTAAAAGGCTCAAAAGCTTAGCAACAGGCTCAGCTGTAATATAGCACAAGAGTGTTTAATACCGCCTAACACGCCCTGTCTTTCATCCCTGTTTAATAGCAGATGCTTTTGGTTTACTGTGTACTGTATTCCGTCTTCTTTCAGAAGTTTCTCTGTGAGGATATATCTCCAGTGTGTGGAAAAGTTCCTGGAGAGGAGAGGGCATGGATAAATGAGGTAGATTAAAAAAATCGTCTTACCTGAATCCACTTGTCAGGAATGGCCATAGCCAGTCGATAATCAAAACCAAGTCCTCCCTCCTCCACTCCTCTGCAAACAGCGGGCATCCCTGACACCTCCTGAAGAGACAACGCATTTTCTCATTTTCCTCTTTATGTGCCATGGTTTCTTTCCGTCTATTACTCAAGGTCACATCATTACATCTCCACAACTCACATACTAAATGCCGAAAAATCCTATGTAGAGGGCCAAAAAGAGTGACATCCCGTTCACTTTAGAATTTCTTCCTAATTACACCAATGAATATGTAAGTAAGCTGCACTAACAAATAATTGCTTTTAATTAACAATAGCTGTGGGCAGTGTCATTGGAAAGTGGATGCTGAGGCTGTGTGTCGTGGATGGGTGGGTGTTTTACCTCTGCAACAGTGATGCAGTCAGGATAAAGGGTATGAACAATGTGATTGGCAAGCATGAGATAAACCAATGAGTCTTCGTCCACCTGGAGGCCAAAGTACTCGCTGTAGTCCCCTGAGAAGCCAGAGCCTGAGGAGCAAACACCCACACAGTCAGCACTCATCATGTTCACTACAAATTCTCTTTTTTTTAAACATATTGCAATTGTATTTTAATTTGAATTAGTTGCGGTATATTTGAAGAAAAACTTATTTTATAAAACAGATGAGAATGTAATCTTAATATTTCTCACTTTCAGGAAGAAATACGTCATTCATTCATTATTTGCTTTATACTTTAGCAAATAAACTATTACGAGTCCAAAATTTTCAACGTTTATATCTCTTTTAATAGAAACCGGCAGTCTTCTTTTATCAAACACCTTACTGGCGCATTACTTTGTTTATTAAAACAGTAGTAAACTTGTGCTTGCTTTAATAGTATCAAATAATTGTAATAATCCCTGCAATTAAGCAACTTGCTGGTGATTGCTGGGATCATGCAACTGTTGTTACTAAACTCCAACTGGCTCAATTTGTTATTCTTTCTGTCATCCGAGGTGCACACTGCACTGTGGGTTTCAAAAGAGGGGAAAAGGACATATTTTACACACGCACGCACACGCACACACACACACACACACACACACACACACTTCCCAGGCCTGAAATATAAGATGCATACAACCCAGTCTTACCGATGCCATGGTGATGGTACAGCATGGAGGTAACACCATCAAATCTGAAGCCGTCAAAGCGATACTCCTCCATCCACCAGCGCAGGTTTGACAGCAGGAACCGCAATACTTCCCAGCTAGCAAACACACAAACCCACACACTCTCAAGGTCAGATAAACAAGGTGCTATGAATTATTCACACATTTCATCATCTCACTTGAGACATGGGAGAATAATTTTTCCTGCAATGGGATTGATAACCAAACCTGGCCGTTGAGTGTTAGTTGACAGGAGATGGTGTTTTCATTAACTACACTGTAGCGTCTTCCACATACCCGGTTGTTAGGATGAGAAATCAGTGGCTTTCAGAAGACATAGTATGACCACTCGGCCAGCATTTAGCAGAGCCAGACCCATCACTGTGTGTTTCAACTGATAGGATTTCATGTTACACTCGGGTGAACAAACAGCATACCGGGGAATTGAGTTATTTCTCCTGAGAATTAGATAAATCATGGAATTCTATTCAGTTTGACTTCACCACACAGCCAGTTCCTTTGTCCTGCGAGCAAGAACAAAACAACTCCAGACTAAACATTCATCTGTACATGAGATGAGGGAAACCAAAACTTGAGAGATGAGGGATTCATTCCTTAAATTTTCCAGCAACTGAATGCTGAGGAATACATCCTTGGCGTAAAAGAAAAGGAAAAGAACCAAAAAGAAAAGGTTATATTTTTCCCCAAAATGGCCAGCACAAATATTGCTTTGAATGAGTGCCATCTGTGCTACATTCCTCAGGGATGAACAACTTCGGCGCTGTTTGACAGCTGTGAACCCTGCAAGTTACATCAGTGCTTCCTCCATCCCTTGAGGAAGAGCACAGGGGAGGCTGGCATGATCCGATTTAACAGCCAGGCTGGGTGGTCACGCAGACCCTGTGATAAATAGATTAGGTCCTTCACTCCACTGCGCAGTACCAACAAAGGCTCAGACACATTGTATCCTCACGGGATGGAGATAATAGCCAGTGAGAGCCAGAGGCCCAAGATGAAACCATGCTGCCACATTATGACCCGCAAGGCCATTCATCTTCAAGTTCAATTACAGCGGGAAAGTAGATGTCTATACATGATGCACTACGCCACTTATCTATGTAGTTCAATTAAGTTATCACTCTGTCTGCAGTGTTAATACGAAAGCAAATTGCAAATTAAACTCTGCTCATACTGAAGCTCAGCAGTCTGGTTAGAAAGCAACGATGGAGCAAAGTTCTAATAGTGCTGCTTGTAGAGTAAAAGAGGATAATCCCATCTCCTCCTATTCTATCCAAAAGCATATGGCGGCACAGAAGTCACTGCATTTACATTCAAATAACTGTCTTTACATACTTAATTGCGCCTTATCAGAGCTGCACGCTTCCTGCTGGATGTGATCCATATTATGGTATTAGTTATGTTGTATTCCAGAAGTCAATTTTTGCAATGGGGGTGGCAACTTGTCAAGATGGCAGATAGAAAGATTTAAACTCACAGCATCACAGGTAAGCTGCAGATAAGACCAAATAAATTCATGAGGCTGACAGGTCATTCCGCAAGAAGGGTGATGCTCAAACAACAGCGGCGGACAGGCTGATGGATGGTCTGCATTTTGTGGCCCAAAAAGGACAAATAAGGTAATTCATAATACACATTTTCTTCCACTTCTGCAGCAATTAATATGTCATGGACAGGGACACTGATAGGAGTGACAGACGCAAAATAAATTCCTGTTTCTTCATTGAGGCTTTATTTATTTATCTATTCATTCAATCCCAGAATTATGTATTTAGCTTGCGGATACATTAAATACACCCAAGTGCAAAGCAGGTTATTGAAGAATTTGGAATTGATGATGGTGTATATTTAAATTACTTTTGTAAGTGAAATTAGAAATTTGAATCAAGATTAGGTCCAGTAAAACTTGGGTTCAATCATCCAATCAGCAGTGTGTGCTTTAAAAATATTAAAATATGAGCTCATACATGGATGTTATTATAAGTAAAGCCACATTGTGAAAGAGCCGTCCATTCTGGTGATGCTGGCATGGTAATCTTGCATCTAGACGCCTGACAGACGCCTGTATTCCTTTTATTTGCTTCAGCTATCTGCCATACGTCTGGTATTGTTCAAGCTCAAGGCAGCTATCCACTTTTTCCTTTCGTCTTGGGAGGGATATTATGGGAGACTCCTTGTATGTTTACAATCGTGTTGTTAGCATTATCTCGTACATACTGATATTCAGAAAGCAGTCTGGGAGGCCTATCTGAAGGTGTATGAATTACCACCGAAGGAATGTAAGCACAGCATGAACATTCTGACAAAAAAGTGTGTTTTCAAACTCTGAGCTATACAGTTAGGTGGCTCGCGGGCTAATCATCATATGCCGCAATGTGCTAAGAAACTATTCACAAAGTCAGTTAGCCAGACAGTCTTGCAGTTTTAAGGTCCGTTTAGTTAGAACTACTTTAGTTCAGAACTAATTATGTGCATCGATATGGATGGAGGCCTTCATTCTGTACATTTTGCTGCAAGTTGTGGGACAGCTTTGAGATACAGACGAAATGGGGCAATAACACCAATAAATTGTTGGAGGCAAAGTAGCAATAATTCAAGCCATGACAAATGGGAAAAAGAAAGATGAAGAGGAAAAAAGTGAGGCAGAAAAGTAAAACTTCCCTCTGCCGTTTCCAAGTTTGCACATGAATGATTCCTAACTGCGATTTGATACAAATCAGGTATTGTCGATGCTGTGGACATTGCTGTTTTGAATCGGTTGCATAAGAACCAGTCCTCGGCAGGGGGTTTTACATATGGTCTATTGGACTCTCTTGGATTGATCATCTCTGGTTCAATGCTGTTGGTATCGATGCCCTATGCTGAAGACGATGCTTTCTGATACACACAATAAGTTTGATTCATCCGACAGTGATTCTACAAAAGTATTTCACTGGGGTTTTTATCTTCATTCACGCGGGACAGAACTTGTAGTCGTGTTTGGATGGCTGATATTCAACCTATTTAATAAACTGTGTGTTTCCATTGCACACATGATGCATTTTCCTGTGATATCTGTTTTTCTTTAGTCACACTGTAAGTGAACAGCTGCGCTTTTTCCCCATAAACAATGACTTTATTTTTCATAGTAAATGACATGACGTGTGCTTCCAACATAATGTTAGTTTTGCCTACAGCATTGTATCTGGCACAAAAATGATACATGTCTGTTTCATTTTTGAAACATCTATAAGCATGAAGATGCACAGAGCCTGTGTTCCTGCTCTCCATCCAGCACCAACTGGAAGCTCTACAGGCAGCTCAAACCAGCCGCCGTGCACAATCACAGCTAAGGTGAACTCGTTAGCTGAAGCTCACTGGAGGGGAAAACAGCTCTTCTCCCTGCTGGGTGATTTGATGGGGCAGGGAAATAAATCAGGGGTACTAAATAGTGAAATGACAGAATTTTGAGTGAGTTACCATTTAAAGATTGAGCCTATTGATTGATCAGATGGAAGTCAATCCCCAACTCAAGACAAAATTCAGTCCATCGAAAAACAAATGTTGCAAAATGGCATAGGCAGCTTTTTCTTTTGTGAGGCTTTCTGCTCTGTTTCTTTAAAATAAAGACTTGTTATTGGTCAGGAGGGTGATCCCCCCCGTTTGTCTATCCGTGTGTACTGCAATGTTATTGGAGAATTTCACCATAAAGATTCAGCTAGCAGATTGTAGACATGACTTCTGAAAAATACTATAACTCTGAAAATGATGTAGAGATACTAGATTAAAAAAGCAAAAAGCAAGAAAAAAGACATACACCATGTGTAATATTACTGTAACTCAAATACTGCATGAATTAAAAAAGCACTTTAATCAATGGATGTGGCCAACCAAAGTGTGAACAGAATAAAAACATGCACATTCTAATCTTGTCAAAGAGAGAATTATTGCTTATCGGTCTTCAAAACACAGGCCAGAACTTTCAGCACGACAACATGCTTGTCACGGCCACCGAGGTTCTTCACGGACTCCGGTGTGGTACGCAACACGCCTTCGCCAGAGGGATGCCCCTGTCGTCTCCTTTCATCCTCGACGTGATGCATGACGTCATCAAGGGATCCCCTGATTCTAGATTGGCCGCTATCTGTTCGTCTGATTGGGTGGTCCAATCAGCACGCATGCCTCATCAGCCTCCGTGAGAATAAGGGGAGCATGAAACAATGTCGCGAGGCGGCTGCGTTTAGGGCTCAGCAGTCGTCGCTGCCTCATCTGTATTTTTATTTCGACTTAATTGTTAACTCCTCCTTAGAAGGTCCAAGATAGCCACTTAATTTGTTTAAGGCGACAAACTGAATTAAAAAATGGGGATCTTGAGTTATTGTGTTTTTTTTTTATTGTTAACAAAGAGTGGTATAGTTTTGGTTTATAATTTGCTTTAGACTGTTAAAGGGCAGCTGGGTCTTTCATGGGAAATTAATTAGCGGGTTGTCTTTTGTTTATGGAGTTATTGTTAGGCTGCACCTGCAGCCTTATCTTGTGTTTTTTATGTTGTTAGAGTATTGGCTTTAAACAAAACGGTATCATTTTACACCATGTTTACCGGTTGCTTCCCTTTTTCCTTGACCTTAAAGAGGGTTGTAACAATGCTGAGGAGTTAAAAAAAAAATTAAAACGTCGGCCCTGGACACATTTTTCATATCTTAAGTATTCACACAAAGATTGTATGGATGCAAATGAAGCTGAAAGAGATGGGCGGAAGGGGATTACAGAACGAGCCACATCAAGCTTCTCACAAATTTCACTTCTGAAGGACCTGAAAAAAAAAAAAAAACTTGGCTTCCCTGGACTCCTATAAGACAAACCATGGGCAGCTATCACTTGCTCACTGGGTCTCAAGGTGACTTTGGCATCTTTGTGAAGGTTTGTAATGAAAAAACATTCTGATAGATGTTTAAAAAGTATGATGTGTACAAAGACGAATTCCTTTCAGAGAATCTATCGATTAAATATGCAGCGTGTTAAAGTTAGTGGCATCAAGTGGTGAAGTTCCAGGTTACAACTTATTTCACACATCACCTCATTCGTTGCTTACTCAAGAATCTACAGTGGCTAAAAGATTTAACTGTGTCAAGTCTAATGTAAGAAAATTACATATTTTTAATTAGGCAGTGTGGTAGCATGTTTGTGCTGCCTCTGTCCCTAACAGGGAGGGAAGTTGAGGTGAAGGATGAGAGGAAGGAGGGCAAATGATATTACTTTGCACGACTAAAAGTCTGTGTGAGGGCGTGGGCAGTGCCAGCAGCCTCCTGCCTTCCCCAGAATTTTTTAAGGCCAACCCGAGCTTCTTGTAAGAGGGAAGTACGACCAGCGGGGGGTGAGCACTTAGCACTGTGCGGCTGTTGGTTGCCTGCCGAGATGATTCTTCTGGGCAGACTGCTCGGACCTAACTGTTGACCTCCAAATTATTTAAAGAGTCAGGCTTTTATGTTTGCTTTGAGAAAGGAGGTTTTATTGTTTTGTTGTTTTCTCTTGTGCTAAATAAGAAGTATGATAATAAATTTGTCAAGACACACAACAAGGTATCCAGCAACAACTCGAAAACGTGAAAATTTTCCTCCAGGACCGGTGTTCGGTTTGTCAATCAAACAAAGCGGCGCAGGATGACAGCCTCCATGGAAGACGACCTCCATGGAAAACGACATGCTACCTATTAAAATATAAAGGACCTTGTCCAAACTAAAATTAAAAAGAAATATTAAAATATATTTAAAAGTATTTAAAAGAATCAGTTGATTGTACACCAGAGCAGATACCCTAAATATTACACTCTGCACTTCCAAATTAAGAATTTGGTAAGCAAATGCATATATCATTTTCTATAACAAGAATCAAAGACCCTCCTGTTATACAGAAAATATAGAGCCAGCAGTGGCAGACATCTGCAGGTTGTGTTATCAAATGTAAACCAATCTGAGTGAAAGGAAACTTGCATTAAGACCTGGATGGTGCATAGTCAGGTATCTATGCAAACAGCTTGTTCTCCTCACTGAGTTGAATAAGGAAAATGCATACCAGACTAAAAAAATCGGGTCTTGGATAAATATGCATAGGTTGTGCCGAAAAGACAGGAAGGAAGATAATGAACAACAAGAAAAACATACAGAATTGCTGCGCTGATAGCCGGTATCAGTCAACCTAATAAGAACATCATGGTCAGTCTGCGACGGCTGATAGTAGGGCGGCTTGATTAAAAACAGGATGCATTTCGAACGAGCATTGCAGCTAGACTTTGAGGTTCATTTCCTTCCAGAGATAGTAGCAGAAGAGCTTGATACAAATGACCAGTCCAAACAACCTGTAAAAGGCAGAGAAGACAAATGAAGTGGCCATGACATCGTCGAGCTCCTTTGGGCTTTTACAAATGACTCCTCATATGCCTCCCAGCCGTGGCATATGTCTGTGCCGTGTTTAATGGGTTCTTCAGATATGAGGAGAGTACTTACGCATGAAAGCAGGATCGTGGTTCTCTTATTATAGTCTCCATGCCTGACACCAAACATTGTAGAATATATTGGAAACGGCTACACACCAACATACACTTATTAGAAGCCGGTTTAGAAAAAAGACGTCTGATAGATCCAACAGTGCTTGTTCCCTTCTAACGCGCGCTGGGATCCTTAGAGGACACACTTTTAAACGAGGCTTGCGAAAACACCAATCAATAGTTTCGGTGTTTCATGAGCACTAGCAGAGGAGGGGAATTGCCTGCCAACTTACAGCTTTCTCTGCATTGCTTCACTCTCTTGTAATTAGTTAATTTGAATGTTCACAAATCCTGCCAACTGAAACATGAAATCATGACTCATAACGCATTAAAATTCAGCACCTGTCTGGACAAATATGTAAAATCAAGCGATTAAGGAAAATGTACCTTTAATAGCCTATTAAACGCCGCAGGAATATCAGATTAACCGTGAGCCTGAATTCATGGTCATCTTGGTAAAAGATTTAGTCTGTAATTTTGAGATCATGTCTTGCTTTCGACCTTCAACGCATCATTCATCAATTTGTTCGTATGTATGCTCAAATACTTCTGATCAAAATTCAGAAGCCCTTCCACAACAGTGCCCATTTATCAACCTGGTTTTCAAAGGTAAACATTTACATATCTGATGCACCCATTTAAATCTCTTTCAGTTCAGTTCAGATATTTTACATTTAAATGCAGCTTCTAATCTCTATGGCAAGAGCAGAATGTGGAGTGGAGTTATAATCTACAGCTCATCTGTTAACAACACAAACTCTAGAACATTCTGCTCCAAGTCTGAGTAATTTCATTCTAATTTAATTAGAAAGCACAGCCTGCTGTAATAATTATGCACTTTATCGTTTCTTACAATTTACAGCTTTTACTGTTCCCTGCATTACAATGTTTTCCACCTTGATGAAAGTGAAAGTGTCTCAGATTGTGGGATAAATGTATGTAATGTATTGACAGACACACATTGATTTAACTGTATGCATCACAGCACACCTACAATAAATTCTTCTTGAAACTTGCAGAACATACAATTTGATGCCAACAAACTTGATGCAAAATTATCCAAACAAGACACAGCTTGTTATTTTCATGTCAAGACGTGACAAACTGTACACAGTAAGAACAATATTCACACTCAAAATGAATAAACTTAAGATATTCTGTGAATGATAAACAAAGAAAAACAAATAAAGATGTTTAAGATTTTGAATATACCCTTCTGAATATGAAATTGATGTTGATTTTTGTTTCAAAGATTGCAACCTCCGCAATGCATCCACACAGCACAATAAAGAGTGATGAAGATGAGGTACAGTGGTTAAAAGTAGTACTAGAAACTACCTGGAGTAGTTAAAGAGGCGGCTGTCCCACAGGCTGTGCTGCCCTCTGGGTGGAGAGTGGAAGAAACACGAATCAGAGCCGTCAAAGCCGTTCAAGCCATCATCAGTGTTCTTGGAGGCGTGGCTGTGAACAACATCCAACAGCACTATGATGCCCATGGAATGAGCCACGTCTATCAGTTGCTTCAGCTCATCTGGGGTACCGTACCGACTGCAAACACACGCACAAACACAGACCTTTATTAGTTTAGCACATGTGCACAAACGCATGTTTGCATTCATGCTCCTCTTTTACAACAAGGCAACTTGTATTTTACATCTTATTATAATTTACATAACAACAATTCTCTCTGTCGTATTCAAATGTCTAAACACAAAACAAGAAATCCATTTGAAAATTTAACAAAACATAGGAGAGGGGATGCAATGTCAAACTTACAAACACACTCATATACACACACACACACGCACACAAACACACACACCCACCTACCCCCTTCATATCATCCAATACCATCCTATCTGTCCTCCCTCCTATCCTCAGATCAATTTCTTGCAAAACAGGGCACGAAGCAGCAGTATTACCCCGCTTTCCTGTACTCAACCGCTCAGTTTTTAAATGACACTGAGAGATCATTCATGGGTGAAATTACACTATGTACATTATACTTTGGGCTTATAGTCTTTTTCGAAAAAGGGAAGAAGAATCCCTGAGAGAAGATAAATGCTCATACTCGTCCACCATTATCTACAAATCCCTCCACTCTCAGGATTAACAGCAAATGTATTTACAGAGAGATTACAGCTGTTGTCAGTTTCCCTCAACCTGATTTAAGGGGACTGTTGCTTTGGAGAGTGAAGTTCTTCCCTCCATTTAATCTTCATGATGAGCCCTTCGTAATGTGCACTGATTGACCTAAGACTTTATGCACTTGTATTTAAGATACTGCAGGTGACTGCTGAAGTGGTGTGAATGGTAAAAAAAAAACTAAAAAAAAACTTGTAAATTAGAATCTTTAGGATTTACATATTTCCTATGTGTGGAAAAACATATCTAGGAATTCTGTTAGAAATAGAAAACTATGGGATTGTTTAAAGAATTAACAGTATGACGTTGTTGAAGACAACTAAAAGAGACAGTCACCAATACCTTTCTGCATAATAACACAGCAGTCATGTTCAAACATGCATATAATGTGAAATGTGCACTGGTCACGTAAATCATTTTTTTCACTTGCTTCCAGCAGCGGTATCACCGCCAAAAAAACAATCAAACAATGAGCGCTACCATACAAGCAGGTAATTAAAAAATGCAAATTAATTGTATGGCTAATGCTAAAAAAAAAAGAATTGACACTGCAATTTCCAGTAAATTCTACATAATACATAAAATGGTGTTGAATTTCAAAAGCATTTACCTGGAAGCAGCAAAGAAGCTTGTAATCTGATATCCGAAGCTTGCATAGTAGGCGTGCTCCATGATAGCCATCAGCTGAATACAATTGTAACCTGCACACAGAAGATGGAGACCAAAACTTATTATTCTAAACAGTAGTCTCTTAAAAATACTTAAGATTTGCGATAGTACGTTTGTATTACTACACAGCTGTCAAAAGTGGAAGCATTTCTTTTTTTTTTTTTTTACAACCGATAAATGATGATCCTTAAAAAGTTTAAGCAAATTAGCCAAGTACAGCATGCATTTAGAAACCGTATATCTTAATGTTATTTGACCCATGTCAGTCATACTGTATATTCTTTAGGAGCCCGGGGAATTTCCTTTTAGACACAGGCTCTAGTACAGTAAAGACAAGCTGTGGCTACAGGGAAACAGCAGCTATCAGAGTCAGGAGGTCACGTACCAAAGTTCAAAACTACCAAAGAATGGAATCTATGAATAAGAGAACAACAGTTTTTTTAAACTGCCATTGAACACTCCAGAGTTTTTTGGGGTTTTTTTCACAATGTTGTGTGGAGCAGGCTTATTTATTTATTTTACAGCATCTCTTGAGGCAAGAGAGAGGGAAGAAAAAATATAACATCTTCTGAACAAGTATGACAAAGCACAAGTGTGAGAGGACGTTTCTCAAACACACAGACACACACACATACATACATATTATATACTCTCTCCACTCAAGAAAATGAAATGGCAAGCAAAGGCAGCTGTCAGCAGTGACTGTGGAGTTTAGCCTCCTGAAGAATCCTATTGTGCCGATTTCTTCAGCTGTTGCAAGTATATTCTTTGACAGCAATTCTCAAGTTTGCTTTTCTGCCAGACAGAATGACACCACCAAAGTAACAGCATTTATCGGATTGCTCCTGGTTTGTAGTGCCAATCATATCAGTGGCTTTTAATATTGTCAGTGCAAAATAAAGTAATCAGTTTGATTAGGTTTTAGGTTACTTATGCTAGATTTTGAGATATTAACTGGTAGAGTCAGACAATGTATTTCCCACCTAAGCCTTCAGTTCTATCCGCCAACAAATATACAACCTTATAATTTTACTATGCTATTGCTATTCTACCATGAAATTACAAGACGCTGCATCACATATAGACATTGCATCAGAACAGATTAATGTCATTACCAAAGAAACAACCACCCCAACCAGTCACATTTACTCACACGTCCACCAAGCAAGCAAAAATACCGCAACACACAAATAATGCAATGAGGATGCGACAGCTCTCCCCACCAAATTCCAGGCAAACTTCTATCCCTGTGGATGCACACTAACATGAACATTCATAGCAGGCCATACAATGTCAACATCATTCACATTAGCAGAAATCATCTAAACAAACAACCAAATAAACTATAACCAAATTACCTCAATGCTGTTGTCATGTGACAACTAACATCAAACAAAAATATCTGGGTTTCTTTTTTTGGACAGAAAAATTTTGTGAATAATGTGAGTGAGTGAATAATGTGTGTTATAAATGTAGCAAGACCTCATTTTAAGATGCAATGCCAGCTAAGGAGCCATTCCTGTTGTTTCCAGTCAACTTCCTTATAACGAATAGGCCAGTTATATTTCTTTATCCTGGCAGGAAGAAAAAGTACCAATGTGACAGTTGACAGCGCTGACAGTCAACTGTCATCTTCTGAAGAGGGACAAGTCCATTTCTTCTCCCCCCCGCAGCCTTTGTATTGTATAAAAACAACAGGGCCAATTAAAATATAAAGCTCTACATCTAAAACTCATAAAAGAAAATGTAAAATCTCAAATGATACTATGTTCTGTCCAAGCAAACTTTAATTCCGTTACCTTCCCTGCCAACCATCCTGTTGCGTCACACAAACACCGGGAATAAAATCATGTAAACAACAAGGCAAGCTGGAAGGTTACAGCATGCCAGAGATGTTTAAGATCTGCATACATGAGAACTTGAATCATATATACATCGGTAGAAAATGATATGAAATTTCCCTGAATCACAGGACAAGCTCACAAAAATAAAAAATAAAAAATATACATAATTATATAATATAATAATAATACAAATAAAATAATTCAAGTCTGAATGCAAGAGTCCCGTGGATTAGATAAAATGTCCAGTGTCTTAGATATGAAGGAAACACGTAAATAGTGCGTTCAATAGTCACAGTCACCTGATGAACAGCTTCCCTTAAATCAGATAAAATACTAATAAGAAAAAGTGAGTATTGTGTACATATTCAAAGATAACTAAACACCAGGCATAACCCAATTGAATTATGAATCTTTTCCGATCATTGTGGCATTTTATCACAAATCAACATCAGACCTGTGCACTATTTGTTCTATAGAATGAAGTGCAGGAAGATGGCTTTAGTGTGACATTGGCAGCCCAAGTCAACATCATGGAAATGAGAATAAGTCGTCAGCTCTGGGTCCCAGACTGCCACGAGGTGTTTGACTTCTCCTGTGGAGACTTTTCAACAAAACACTGCCCAGCGGTCAGTGATCTCTTCGGGTAATGCGGAAAAATGTGACATGTCTGCCACGGGAATTAATCTAACTCAAGAAACAGCAGTGCACAAAGCAGCGAGGCGTGTCTGCTTGGTTATGGACATGTGATAACAGAGATGGCAACGGACATAGGCAGTTCATATCCATTTTTTTCCATCCACATTGTTGGCTCTAATTTGGTGTGGACCTCTTTTGTCTTGGCTGGAGATTATTCCAAATGTTCAAAACTTGAGTCAAAGGAATGATGCTGATGTGCAACGCACAGACCAAAATAAGAAGCAGGTGGAAAGGGAAAAAGCTGCGGTCTCTTACCAAGGTCTTTTATACGCGGCAGCACATTGGTTGTGAAGTTGGTGTACGAGGCGATCTTCCCCTCAGGTGAAGCGATTCCCACATGGGCCTCATATATCCTCAGGCTTGTGGGCTTCTTTGGCCGAGGATGAATTTGCTGTGAAAGAAACCAGAGTTGAACAGAAAAATCGTGAGGAGAAGCAAATTTCTGACAAACTGCTAAAAATACAGTGTAATACGTGGTGAATTATAATGAAGACATTGTACGGGTTGAGTGTGTTTTTTTTTCGGTCTCTGCTTCAGTATCTTACCAAAAAGTGTTTTGCTGGTTCTACACAAATAAAATGTTGAAATGCATATGATTCACTCTGACTGCATCAAACACAGGGAGGGAGATCTGTTTCACACGTGAAACATTTCCTTGGTGGCACTCATCAACTCAGCCACTTGAGAATCCCCCAAATATACCTCTGATAAGAGGACTACACTTATCAAAGTGATGCCAAAAAAGTATTCTTGTGCCGAGGACATCGAACACCACTGATGCCAATTCTAACACTCTCAAATTAGCAGCCTCAAGCATGCACAGAACCACAGGTAGATATAAAATGTAAGGTGGCATTTTAATTATTTCTTTCAGATTTCTCAAAATATGCACTCCTCCGTAAAGGAAAATTAGCTAATAATGTTGACAACAGCATAAAACAAGATAGGAAGATAAAAAAAATAGCAATCCCCCCCCCAAAAAAATTGTGGGGGGGGGGGATTTATATTCATAAATATAATATTTACAAAAAATCAGATCAGTTTGAAATTCAGTCTGCTGCAAATAAGACACAAACAATTAGTTCACACTAAACAAGAAATTCTTGTAATATTGTCAGTTCAGATAATTATATTCAACAGGACCTTTTATATGGATTCATATTTTCAGAATGTTACCTCTTTTCTAATCACTATATTAAAAACATGTATTCAAGTAAGCATTGTATATACGTCCTTGTTTCTTGATAATAAAACATATAAAAATAATGAATTACAATGTAGGGCTGAGGGGGATCCCAGTGAACCCAGACATAGAGGAAAGATTTCTCCTCCCCTTTCACATATTTGGCCCATGGTGAGATCCGGTACAGTCGCTCACCCTCCTTCGTGTGAACTACCACCTGAAAACAAGGGAACAATGAGTTTCATGTAATATCAAGGACACTAAAAACAAAACTAACACACACATTGTTTAATAAGTGGACACATTATCTGGACCACAGGATTAGAACATTGAAAATGTTAATATAGTAGTATACCAACCATAATAAATTGAAAAATAAAAAAATTAACTGTAAAATATTCGATAAAAACAAATTCCACACAATTTAAAGTGCTTGGTCGATCAGCAGAGTGATCAGAGTCACAGTGGCTTTTTATGTCCTCTGTGACTCCTATCTGTTTTTGTCCCTGCATGTCTGTGGTTTGAAAGTCATCAATATTTACATCTTCTAGCCCTGAAACGATTACATCATAAAATTGCGGTGTTAATCCCCACCTATCATGAAAAAAAGATGGAGCAGATTGTTGAACCAATAAAGCAAACATTTTTCAATGTGTCAACATGAAAGTGCTCTTCCAGAAAGCAACCCACTGCAATCCCATGTTGCACAGGCACATTTAAAATCATAACAGTGGGCTCGTCAACACATCGGTGACAACGATGCGGAGGATAAAGAGCCGCAGCATTGACTATTGTTATGCTGAAACTGAATTCAATGGTAATTATGTTGTGTTATATTTTGGGAGAAACACCTCTGATGAATTTAAAGCGCCCACTTGTTGGACCATCTTCAGAGGAGAGATATTTCGTTATATAGGAAATCTAAATATTATTCCTTGCTTTTCACCTATTATGTCTGCAATTCATAGCTGTGAGGGGGTAAAATTAGTTTGGAAATCTCACTGACAAGTAACTCGCTGCCTCTATCAGTCAAATAACAAGAAGAAAAGCCAGCATGAGAGTTAGAAAAATCCACCAAGAAATCGATTCCTTGGTGTTACCCACAGTATGGCTTCACCCTGTTTTCCCCTGGAGAAACAGGAATAAGAACCCGACTAATTCTGGCAACTGTTGTGAAGTAATGACTGCTCCAATGCCACCTGCCTGTGAGCCGTTGGCCAGACTCCCCTCTGGGGTTTTTTCATTATAGTTAGGCCACCTAGGTGTTAGCTGCCTGGCTCCCCTTATGACACGCTTCAGAGTTTACAGGATTAGGAAAAGATAGTTGGATAAATGGACTGGCATAAAGCCTGACGGCGTAGTGCTCCTTCAGACAAGTTGGCCAGCATTAGGAGCATTAAACAAAAATCCGACTGCTGGGAAGCCATAGACGGTGTATGACCAGGAAAAACAACTAAGAGCAAGGCAATTATCCAGAAGTAAGGTGTTGACGAAAAATAGGGTGTTTGATCAATTAAATCCAACTTCAATTCACTTCTCTAAAGTCTTCCATAGACGCAACATAAAGAGCTCATTGAAAATTCTGCACCGACGAAATGACACTGCTTGTTTCTGGAGATAAATTGGACACTGAACAAAGGGGGAGAAGGGCAAGCTGCTCTACACGAGAGTGATTGGTGCTAGGTTTGTGCTTCCACGAGGGAGTGCTGTGGAACTAATTCTAAAGTGGAGCTCACAGCGAGACAGCCATTCAAAGTCAGCAGGGGTGCACAAGAAAAGGCCAGTTGCCAGCATTTCCATCTGCTTCTTATCGTCCTTAGACTGACCTCCGCTGACAATGGGAGCTGGACAGTCTGTCCAGGGGCAGAAGTGTGCCAACGATGAACTGATCCCAAGGAGAGTGGCGCCACGATGCCATCCATTCCAGTCTGGCATCTAATTTCAGGATTTTTTCTCCTCCAAACTGTTTTGAGTGTGAGATACTGCATATTTCCTTTGTATTGAACCCTAATGAATTATTTACTAGAGCTAAAAACCAATCATCTACTGACTGTGTGGGTTGTGCGCACAGCCAAACACGGCGCCGTGTCCTGAGGGATACCTGCCACAGCCAGAGGATGAAATAAAAACCATCAGTTGAGCCCCTCAGGTGTATCTACCCCCCACTGGGCAGTTTGTGTACATACAGTTATCTGCTCTCACATGCTGTGATCATGGCATGCTGTTGATGGCAACACACCAGGTTTTCACGTGATTCATAAGATGCCACACATAACAAGGAATCTAACTCGTATATAACAATGACAAGTCCTCTTACTGCCACGGCCCGCTGACACCGAAGGATGTGAAAATAGGTATCAAGATATTCCGTTGTCTACCTTGAGTTTGGTGTTATGGTCCACAGCCGGAGTCTTGCTGTCAAGCTTGGGTGGCAGAGTCAGCTCCCATTTGCCAAATTCCTTCTTGGTGTAGGGATGGGAGAATTTGTCCCAGCCGTCTGTGGGGGCAACACAGAGTGGGTTTCAAACAAGAACATTTGGAGATCAAAGATCCCCTCGGCGTCCCCCCCAAAATGAGACACAAATACATAATGGGCGACCTTAGCTCAGTTGGTAAAGCAGTCTTCCCTTTACCGGGGAACCAGGGTTTCGAGTCCTGCCCCAAATTCGGAATTTCCTGATTTCCTGACGCAAATTCCGTGGGTCCTTGAGCAAGACCCTGAAACCTCAGCTTCCCTGGCGCTTCACATGGGCCGCCCACTGTTCCCTCATGGATGGATTAAATAAATTTAGAGATGGTGCAGAGATCATGAAGTTGTTTATATTAACTAGTTCTTATTATAACTGCATGACAAATCCTCAATTCCTTTCGTGAACCAAAAATAGTGTTTATTATTTTTATTGTATGGTATGGAGGTCAACCCCCCGGAACATTGAATCTGGAAGGTTCAACATGTGGATCAAATATTGTAGGGGGACTTTGATGATTGGTCAAATTTGAGAAGGGGCAAACTAGAAGGGACATGGTCAAAATTGCAAGGTTGTGTACAACGCACAAGGATAGGTTGAATCTGCACTAATTGTTGTAATTCTTATTTCTAGGTTCCTGGAGTCACTGGCCATCACCACTAATTAAGCAACTGTGCAGTATTTTACGTTAGATTCAAGATTCAAAGTGTGTTATTTCATGTGTACAAATAAAAACCAAAATCAAAGTGACAAAATGAAATCACCAGCTGATCCGACATTAGTGAATCTCATCACAACAATACATAATGTGTTTCAGTAATGGATTTGGCGTGGGCGTTATCCTGATGAGATGGTCAAAGGTTTCCCGGGAGATCTCCCAGAACTGGTTTAGGGCATCAGTGAGCTCCTGGACTGTCCGTGGCATGTGGTGGTGGCGTTTAATGTAACGATACACAATGTCTCAGAGGTTCTCAGTTAGATTCAGATCTGGGGAACGTGAGGACCAGTAAGTGGCATTTATACCTTCGTCATCCAGGAACTGAATACACACTCTGGTCACATGATGCTGGGCATTGTCATGAACCAGGTCCTCCTGGTGCACCCTGGGTCCACTGAATGAGAGGAAGCTCTGAAAATGGGTTTAAGGATTTAATACTGGTACCTAACAGCAGTCAGGCTAAAACATGGAGGTGTGTGAGACACTCCAAGGATATGCCTCCCCAGACCATCACTGATCCCCCACCAAATTGTTTTGGCGTTTAAGGCAGCATAACTTTGACCACAGCATCTCCTGACTCTTTCATGTCTGTCACATGAGCTTAGTTTGAACCTGCTCTCATATGTAAAGAGAGCGGGGTGCAAATGGTGAACCTTCCAATTCTGGTGCTCTCTGGCGATGCGTATCGAGCTGAATAGTGCTACGCTGTGAGCATGCTCCCACTGGAGGACGTTGGTTCTTCCTGCCACCCTCATGGAGTCTGTTTCTGACTGTTTGTTCAGAGACAAGCAGACAAGTAGCCCCCTGGAGATCATTTGATTCTCCTGTTCCTCTTCACACTGAGGAGCAGATACCGGTCGTACTGCTTGGTTGTTGTCCTTCCACGGTCCCGTGAAGCTCTCCTTGTGTAACAGCTTTTCTCCTGGTCCTCTACACTCTTGAGAATGCTCTTTGAGACACAGCAAACCTTCTTGTAGCGGAACGTGAGGATGTTCCATCCTGGAGGAGCCGGACTACCTTTGCAACCTGAATGGGCTGCAAGCATATGGGAAACAATTCCCATATTGAGGCTTGTCTTATTTGTTGGCCTCTTTGTTTGTCTGAATCTTACTCTCGTCTTTGCACAATATTTTGTCTCTCTCAACTATTACATCTCACCTTATCCGTTCTTTTGGTTTTTGTACACTTCATTGATCTCTTGCATCCTGCTTTGACTTTTTGCAAGACTTAATAAAGCAGCAGGCTATGTCAGCTAAAAGAAAACCTGATAAAACACCCTTTACTACTCATTGAATTTTACCTCTATGGGAACACCAGAGGGGCATTACATTCATAAGCTGCTGATACCACATTAGAAAATTGTCATTGACTGACAGGAATATATTAGGACACAAAACATTCGTTATAGAGCAGCCACCTTGGCATGTCAATCTAGGACAATGTTTTTATTCAGTAATCCATGTCTGCTTGCTATTCATGAGCAAAAATAACAGCGGAGTACAAAATTAATCACAGGAAAAGCTACAGAAGTGACCGGGCTCCACACCAACACTTTTCACAGACATGCCAAGTCATATTTTTACAAAATATATTTGTCTTGCTTTGCTTAAACTCAGCCGAAAAGACGTGCATTAGGCATCCAACCTTCACCATATTCATGACTAGGGCTGCTGGGCTGTCTCCACATTTACTATGAAATTGAAATCAAATAATATGACTGAGCCTTGTCAAAATGTAATTTCCCCCAGAATTGAATGTTGGAATTGAACTGCTGCCCAAGGTCCTGGGAAGATAATTAAAAAAAGAAAGGGAGCAGTAGAAAAATATGGTGATGGGGAATGACAGCAAACAGAACTAACAAGCAGAAAAAATGTGCACGGACAATAAACAAATTGAAAAATCTCTGCTTTGATGCACAGTATCAATCTGAGGGTATCAGCATTTGGTTTCCTTTATCATTACCTGCAGGGTGTCACATTAGGACGGTGTGGCACAGAGGCTGGTGCTTGTGTTATGGCATAAAAAAATGTGCTTTTGAGTTATGAGCACACATCTGAATTCTTTCGCCGTCCTTGTCTGTTAATAACTTTTTGTCTGTAAGAGTAATAAATTACAACTGGAATGAGTAACAGCGCTCAGAACATTGAGATAAAATGCTAATAAATAGAGAAAATGACACTGCATTAACATGCATATCTATTTAATACATGTAAGTGAGAATCGTTTTATCTCTTTAATGTCTAAAATACATATATTTGTTCTGCGTTTTCACAGTCCATATGAACCAAAAATAACCCTGGAAAGACCATTAACCTGGAATTACTTATAAAGTTGGGTCTGCAGGGACTGGAGAGTGCGTACACAGAAGTTGCACTCGCTCAACAACTTTGCAGGCGATGATGAAATACCCAGCTACTAAAATATTAAAAAACACTCCCACATTCAGTAGAACTCCTTTCAGTATGCAAGTTTATCCTGTGTTATAAATATTTCCACTTTTCCAACTCTCACGTTGGCTGATCACAAGGGCTGTTATTTCTCAAACCTGGTTTGCTCCAGTTTTCAGCCATTTTTATCTAATAATAATAATAATAATATATTTAATTTGTAAGGCACTTTACATTTGGATCAAATCTCAAAGTGCTAAAACATCTCATATTTAATATTTAAGATATTGAGATTCCTGTTTGCATTGAAATCTCATCATTATTCATGTTCCGAATGAGTGGAATCTTACTTATTGCGGCACAATGACAGTTATTACACATCCTGAACAGAGCATAATTTAATCTATCTGCTTGTTGCATGCCTCTTTAAAAATACAATGGCACATATGTTAAGCTATAATTAAAGGGGGGGGTTGCTATCCAAATAATGACTGGCCAGTTAATTGATACCAAAAAACAACATATATCTAAGACTAAAGCCTCCACTGCCTTATTTGGTCAATTAGGCAGGACAGCTTAGAAAGGAGAAGATGCATGTTTGAGCTATAGATAAGAAGCAACAAAAGCCTGTGAATGCTTTGAAGGAACAACTCGGAACATGGAAATAGGCTCTTCTTGAGACTACTTACTAAAGTCCCCAGTGAGGAAGAGGGCCTCTGCCGCTGGAGCCCATTCCTTAAAAAACAGGCTGTTGTCCGGCCGCCGCTGCACGCCAAACGTATTGTAGCTACGTGTGAACTGTTCGAAGCCTCCTTCCTCCTCTTCCAGCTGGAAAAGCCGTTTCTGTAGTAGTTCATACCTTATTACCAAAGAGAAAACAAACACACACACATTGAATGAATTCAATGGAAATTCCGCCATTTTTTTGAAGACGAAGCTTACAAACATATAGATTACAAATAGAATAATGGTAAACTTAATTTTCATTAGCAAAGAAAAGTTTCTGCTCTACACAGGAAAGATTGGTTTTGAGTAGCCCACTCACAATTGCAAGACATTATATGTACAAGTACACATACAACATATCATCAATTTAGAGCTACAAGGGAAAAAGATCGGAAGATAACCTTTAATTACAGTGCCATTCATTTTCCCACAAAAAAGAAGCCAATATCTTGTATTGTTAATGCAATCATTTATCATTTATTACTGACAATAGGGTCAGTAGTGAAGGCTGTTTTAAAATGACTGGTTGACTCTCAGTCCAACACAAACAAAAACTGTTTTGCTAATGAATTACTTCCTGTGATAACAGTCTTAAATCGAACAGGTTACTGTTATTTTTTTTAAAATGGCTTTTAAATTTTGCAGGCAGGTTGTGTAGTGGGTAGCACAGCAGGATTGCTCGGGGTTCAAATCCACATCTGGTCTAGGGGCCTCTCTGTGTGGAGTTTTCATGTTCTGTTCTTATCTGACTGGATTTGTTCCACTGTCCAAATATATGCACTTTGGGTTATTGGTGAGTCTAAATTGCCCGTGATGTGGATGTGAGTGCGAACGGTTGTCTGTCTGGATGTGTCTGCCCCCATGTCAATGGGGAGTTTTGTCCAGGGTTTACCCCGCCTCTAAACCAAAGTCAGCTGGGATAGGCTCCAGCCCCCCACAACCTTGAACAGGAGTGGGGTGAACTTTTCCTTTCAGACAGGAATAGACTACGATTGACCTGCACGTTCTCCCGTTGACCATTCTAAACTATGTATTAAGTTCAGACTCAAACATTCAACTGTTTGTACTATATGCATGTTTGAATATTTTTTTCACATATTTTCAGCATTACCAAAATATCAAGGTACATGCAGTGCAGACTCTTAACATTGCCATGCCCCGATTATCTCTCAGGTCTTCCCTTACGTTGCAAACCTGCCTCAATCCCGCCAGAGTGTGTGACTACGGGCATAACCCGAGTGATAAACCTCTGTCTGTTACCTTCAACTGTGCAGGATGGACTAACTACTTTGCAATTTATCTCACTTAAGTTCCTGCAGCCAGCTGGTGTCCATATCAGATTCCCCTTGGTACAGAAAGCCACTTTCAGCCAGCTGAGTTAAGTGCATTCTAGCCTACAGCCCTGAAGCCAAGTTCAGACTGGCCTGTGAATGCCCTGGGGCTGGTCATGATGGGCTGAAGTAACAGTGCGATTTCTCGGCAGCTGCTCCCTG
Source organism: Lophius americanus (assembly GCA_037951165.1). NCBI lineage: Eukaryota > Metazoa > Chordata > Actinopteri > Lophiiformes > Lophiidae > Lophius > Lophius americanus. The sequence continues at coordinate 6,866,746 of JBBDHG010000095.1, read as the reverse complement.
TGTTGAGCGTAGTGGATACAGACAGTTCCTGCCAAACGTAAACCTTTAAAGTCCAACCAATGCTGCCACATGCCTTCTTGGCCACTTTGTCATAATTTCAAGAATATGCTGAAATGAAGGAGGAAGGGAGGAATTGCAGGGCAGAGCTCCACTGCCAAAGAATTAATAGGCATGAAAGTCATGCTTATGATTATAACAAATGAGCTCCATAAGGTTAGACAAGTGGGCATAGGGAGCCAAAATCCTGTATTAATGCAGAATTTTCAGACATCCCTGAGATTGCAGCAAGGAGGTGAGATTTCACCATACAAATCCCAATACATAACAGGATGTCATCAACAGACAAAAACAATCTAAACTTCTCATTCCCTCTCATTTATAATCTGATAGAATCTTGTCTTCGAGCACCTTTGCTGTCCACTAACCCTAATTTAAAAATATCTCTCCTTCATTCTGACACTTGATCAAGGTTAAAAGTTTTTACTATAGCATCTAGCATGTGACCACAGCAGGTATCAATAAAGCATAAGGCCATAAAACACTCTGCAAACAAGCTGCAAAGAGCACAGTGTCAAATTATGACCATTCCCTCACATGTGACAAGACTTGTTTCAGAATTCCTAATTCCAATAATAGCAAAGCTGAACCGGAACTCATTTGAAAACTGTTGCTTTCCCGTCTTCGGTTAAAGCCATAACATTTATTCAGAGGTTATGGAAGCTATGAATGCAATTGTGCCAGCTCATTTATTCAGTCTAATAATTGCCTATTAAAGCATATATTCCAGTCACTAGATATATTCCAGTCACATATATATATATATATATATATATATATATATATATATATATATATATATATATATATATATATATATATATGTATCTATATATATATATATATATATATATATATACGTACAGTACAATGATGGGAATGCATGCATTCTTCAGTTGCAGGAAAATAATTGACCCTATTATGATCATAATGTGCTGCTTTAACATGCATCTGTTTTGACTACGAAAAGGGTCATAATATGCAGATTATTTGATGTCATCATCTTCATAATTGTGCCCCTGGGGTAAGTTTTTGTTTGGTATCGCCCTTATATATATCTATCTATGTAGCTCTTATGTTTATTTCCTCATTATTACACTCTGAGAAATGAAAGATGGATGTTATTTGCTTTACATGACATTATTGTTTTCAAAAAGCCTTAGGTGACATTTGCTTTAAAGTAGTTAGTCTTCTTCTTTCCGCTATTCCCTTAAGGGGTCGTCACAACGGATCATTTGTTTCCAACTTGCACTGTCATCTGCATCTTCTTCTGTCACACCAACCAACTGCATGTCCTTTCTCACCACATCCAGAAAGCTCCTTCAGGGTTTCTGCCTTTTTCTCCTGCATGGCTGCTCCATCTCCAGCATCCCCAGTACCAATTTATCCACTATCCCTCCTTTTCACATATCCAAACCATCTCAATCTGGCCTCTCTTACTTTGTCTCAAGACTCCTGAACTTGGCTGTTCCTCTGATGTGCTCGTTTCTAATCCTGTCTATACCTGTCATTCCTAGAGCTTAGAAGTATTTAGTAATAGTAATTTTCAAATTTTTTCCCATTTATCCAGCCTAATTTTGTGGGATTAGACGCTATAATTTAGTTAAATCTATGTGTTGATTCATTTATCACAGCGTAGATAAAAATACGGAGGACTCTTTGATGGGCAACTCCCAGCAAGAAAGATTCATACTCATATTAAACGCTGCATGAATAATGTTAGCGCAGAAAAAAAAGCTGCAAAAACGTTTTTGGCAAAAAATCCAGCTGATCGAGCACATTATTATAATAACCAGTGAAAAATACATTTCTGACCACCTGAATGACAGACTGCTAAATTCTTCTCTAAGTTCAAAAGATTTTAACTAACTATAATAATAATAATAATAATACATTTACTATGCCTGTCTGCTGTAAAAGCCTACCAGGGACATCATACCATGAGCTTATCAGAGCTTTTTGCTAAAGAAATGGCCGCCTGATGTGGCTAGAAATAACAGCGATGTGAGCACTGAGCCTGAACAAAAAAAGTAAGGTTATGGGCCATGAAGCCCAAATAATAAGTTTGAAAACCCTGAAACACTGCATAGGTCTGAGGAGGGCTGCACAGTTGTATTAGAAATATCTGTAGCTTCGTCCATCCAAACTATTAGCCCATTCACCATACATTAACCATAAGTCTTATTCTTGCCTGTAAGTTGCAAAAGAAGACTGATTACAAATATTTATTACACTACTAAACCCTGGAGCTAGAAATAACAGTGGAGTTGTGTCCCGTCTCCTATTCTGGGGTAATAGAGCAGGAGATAGATGTGAGTTACATAAATAGATGTGAGTTACAGATTACAGTCCTGGCTCTCTTATCGCTTGTTTTGAGTAAGAGCTTGATATTTACAAGGATACAGGAGAAAACTGAAATATCACACTTGCAAGTATTATTACTCACCTCAAAGACATATCTAAACATTATATCAGTTTTTGTTGGTTTTCGAACAAGTCACCTCAGTTACCTTAGAACATAGTCTTGTAGAAAGATAATTGCCTGCTATTAATTGATCATCAATAATGTTTAAGAGCTTTCTGGTTTGTGTTAGCTTAAAATTGGATTCACAGTTGATCCATTTTATGGTTGTTCACACATTTGTGAGTGGAGTTTCTGTGTTTTTCCCTGAAGTTTAGGATAATATGTTTTACACAGCCTGGTCAAAGTGGAACCGTTTCCTCGCTATTATATATAACATTTTAAAGGCATAATTGAGGGAGGAGGAGGGGGGGTCATTGCTGTTCTGCCCCGACCTAGCAGTAAAGGTAGCAACATTTTTTTCCATGTTATTTTGTTGTTTAGAAAAGTGGCACTTGAACCATGTAAAATATCACACCAGAAGCTAACGCCGTTATTTAATGTGTCACCCATCATTTAATATTAATAATCATAATACATTTAATTTATAATGCACTTTACATTTGGATCAAATCTCAAAGTGCTACAAAGTAAAAGCAGATAAAAGCATCAATAAAAAAAATTAAATAATAACTATATAAAAGCCTGACCAAAAAGCAGCAATGTTAATAAAGGTTATAGGTTCTGCTAAAAAGGAAGGTTTTAAGTCCTTTTTTAAATGTGTCAGTCGTCTGTGGAGCCCTGAGATGGTCAGGGAGGGCATTCCACAGGGGGCAGCAGAACAGAAGGCCACATCATTTGAAGGCAGAGGGGTGGTTTCCTATGTAAAATCACAAGTTAGGGCAGCATTATACCGCTGATGTTTTGTTAATAAACAAAGGTGTGGAGACTGGTCTTCATTGCAGTGCTATTGCACATTCTCTGTGCAAAAACGGCTTAAAGCTATTAAGAATCTGACGGTGGGTCCAATGAAAAAGCTCACCAGAAACTGCAGAGTGAAGCCTAAGAGGCACAAAAGAAATCTCATATTTTGGTGAATGATCTCTTGAAAATCAAAGCTGGAGTTTGAAAGGTCTTGTGGAAGGTGTGTCTGTAAAGCCTAGCCCAATATGCCCCACTGGCTAAAAAAAGATCCATATGAAGTATCCTAATAAGATTTGGTACCTTAGACGCTTAAAAGTCCAGTTTGTTAATATTACCGTTATCAGTGAGCCTGTTCTCTGTTGGAGGGGAACTTTATTATTGCATTTTTTACTGGCTTTACAAAAATCTCAATATAACATTCCATATAGGACAAACCCCATTTGTCCTATCATACAGATTTGATATTTTTTTAATTCTACAGAAATTGTAAGCTTCCGTACAAAAATGTATGCATTTATGAGTCCCCATGTTATAATTGCTGCACTGGTACTACAGGATCATCTTCAGATATTTTTTGATTAACAGTTGCTTTTATCCAAAAATGTTTTTGCCTCTTTTTCTTCACCTAATTCTAGGTCTTATTTTGGATCTAAAATAATTCTGGGCTAGAATTATGCTACAACACAGATTCCAAATCAAACAGTATGGAAAACTTAAATTTGAACATAGTCCAGTGACTTGGGAATTTCCATCTTTTATTAAAAAAGGTTAAATAAAGTCTAAGTAGGTCCATGTAGGACTATGCTTTCTACAATAGAGCTCACCAAGTAGTGAACCTCTTCGCATCTTTTCTTGTGGGTGAAGAGCTGAGAGGTCGACATGCTAGATTCAGGCTCCAGAGTCTTTGGCTGCATATGTTTGAATCCCCACTCCCACACCATTTAATAGAATTGTAAATATTAATGGGTCATTAATCTTGCACTGTTGGAGGGTACCGCGTATTTCACTTGCCGAACATTTTACTAAATTTCCTTCAGGATCAATAAAGTATTTATGTGGCTCTTTGTATTGAGCCTTTATAGGATGCCTATACACTGTTAAGGCCTCCCTAAAGATAACGTGACTCAAATTAGGAGACTGCAGTATATAAAAGAAATATTCAAAATTTCACCCACTGCGCTTTATTGAGCCCCAAAATTTAAAGTGCCACACAAATAACAAAAATAAAAGTGGAGACCTCGGCTCTGAAAGCAAGAGCTGAGTGCTTTAGCTGTGTCCCATGTGGGTGTGTTCCCCCAGCTATGCCCCCTCAGCTCCTCTATATCTGAGAGGGAGAAAGAAAGAGAGACACAGCAACATGGCCACAGGTAACACCCATCCATGACACTATCACACGTTAACATGTGGACTGGTCAGCTGAGGTGGTTTCGTAACGTGAAGAGTATCATTGTGATTTAATAGTAGTTATTTGGTACTCGAGTCATTAACAATTCACTACATTTCAAACGGCACGTAAACCCAACAGAAGGGTTAAGTACTAGCCCTTTAACATGGAGCTAGCTGCCTAGCTAACTAGCTCAGACTTCATCCTCTACAGAGCCAACGTGCCTCCGCTTCAAATGCTCCAGCATTACTAACCTACTGCACGCCAAGACAGGTCAGCTTTGCAAATCTTTCAGTTTAAAACATTTTTGGGCCGTGTTGAGGGAGAAATGCTCCCACACCTTGGATGTTTTCTGTCGCGATGGAGTTGCAATGGCGCTAATGTTTACTTCCGCCGTATTCCGTCGTATTGGAGGCAGTCTCCGATTACATCACGACTAATCGACTATTAAATTCGTCGACAACTAATTTCATAATCCATTATTGTCGATTACATCGATTATTCATTGCAGCCCTACGATTAAGTTTTAAAAAGTAACCCTGATAGGCATATTTTAAAGATGATCAACAAACCCATAATAACTTTCCATTTATTTTTTACATAGAATGTCATTTCATAGAATTAAGGCTGTTAAAAACACTAAGAGAAGCTTTAATTACTTTAATTTGGACACTCCAAACTAGAGGTGCACCGATTGCAATTTTCTTCGCCGATTCCCAAATCATGGATCTCTATAAAGTCTGACGATACTGATTTTGGCCAATTACGATATTCTTTCCCCTTTAAAGTTAAAAAATCATAATGAGAAATGTAGTTCAGTCCATTTTATGTGGTTCCCGCTGTAGCTTTGTTTGTCGTCAAGTTTTAAAACCAATGATGACAACACATATACATACATACAGCCGGCTGGTGGCTGGCTCTGAGTTCCCACTAGCTTTAACTGCTCTGCTAATGTTAGCTTGAGAAGCTAAGTGGTCATGGTGGTGTTCATTGTGCCGAACACTTTCAGGGTTGATCCCTCACGCTTTCATAAGAGATGCCTAATTTTGTCCTTACTTTTGTTACAAATTGTGTGCTATATTTTTTCTTGTTTACTTGTGAGATGTTTGGAGCCGCAGTAGCTCATGCTAGGTGTTCGTGTGCGCCTCAGGCGTGCAACTGGCCTCAAGGGAGCCTGCACGGCCGATTGCATCCAACTAAGCCCTCCCGGCGCCAATCGATTGGCCAGCCTATCAATCGGTGCACCTCCAATCCAAACCTATTAGACTGCAAATTATTTGGTGGTTCAGATTTACACACATTATATTAAGTGTTCCAGTGCTTTTTAAATTATAGTCCATATTTCAGAGTAGATGCAGCACATCTGTATTCCCATTCGCTACTTCTAACGTAACACTAACATCAGGAGTTAAATGATTTTTGAAAATATTGCTATGATTTAAGAGCGCTCCAATCCATCAGATGTAAGAACTTAAAAATACAACAGATAAATGCATCAGATAAATTGTCTTGGTTAATAAAGCTGTTCTGACAGAGAGGGTGGACGAACGAGAAGAGGGGAGCTTTCTTTACTTAGGGGCAAATAGAGTTACTAACTGGTTGTAATAGTATTGAGTTTTTTTATAAAGATATAGGTACTGTATTATTATATTATATTGAGTGTCTGAATGATTCTTAGAATGGACCCAATAGACCATCTACACCTACATTTCTTACAGTCACCCCACACCTTCAGTTACAAGGATGATCAGCTTTTTAAAACTCTTCCAACAGAGCGGGACAACTCTAACCCATTACATCACAGTTACACAATGTGGGATCTATATTTGGATGGACTGTTTGGGTCTGTTGCTTTAAAAGTGCTGGTGATAACTGAAGCACAGAAGTGTCAGGTCACTCAACAACAGTCTGGAGAGACACAAGTAGGAAAATGCCGTTCTCTTCCTGGTCTCAGCTCGCCTTTAGGGTTTCTGTCCTGCCGGACAGCAAGGTGACTTTCAACAAACTTTTGACAAAATGATTTAATGAAAATAAGGAGGTACCTGAGCAGTACCTGATTTCACAGTGTGATTGATGAAAGGTAAAACTCTCAACCAAATTCAAAACTTTGCTGGTCATCAAGCAAGATGAGGGGAAAATAAAGACTACAAAAAGCCACCTTAAAGCCAATAAAACATTGACAACATAATGTACAAGAGGGAGTTTCAGAAGTGTGGTCCAATCATTTTTATAAGTAATCTTATACAAAAGTATAAGGTATAAGTAAGATGTATAAGGTCATTTTATTTCAATCAGTGCACACACACACAAAATCAATTTTGCTTTACTTATATTACATCACAAGCTCAAGACTCCATCTTACTTCTGTATTTTCACTACTTGAAATTAGTCATGATGACATGCTCAAATCTTTAAGAAGCTACTACTTTCATTCGATCCAATTTGATAGTTTGTGGTGCCGTTAGTTTCGAAATCCTAGCAGCACTTCCTGCAGATTTGCACAACAGGAAGGGTAAATAATGAAGCATATCAAGAGAGCAGTGCTTTCTTGGGTTCTAACCTGCATGCAGCAGCAACAGTTTCAAAATCAATCTGCAACCTGATAAAATAAGAGCTGCCTGCAAACCCGGAGTAACTAAAAAGACTAATAAGAAATGAAAGCTAGCAATATATCCTTTTAATATATAACATTTAAAATGTTTTATAACATAACATAACAGGATCCATGTTAGCAGCCTTGAGCCAGGACATGATGGGGCAATCTGAAGAATCCTCTGCTGTGGTCATAGGTCTCTTTCTGATAAGCTACATGAATTCTTAGCACTAGTCAGGCTCTGGGAGTAACCATTACCACAGAAAGCTCTCGCTTTCCATACATGTGTTAAAAGATATGGTGTTTGGACTCTAGGCCAGAAAACACCGGCGGCCTCTCAAGAATTAACCTTCACTCAGCAAAGATCCTATATGTAAATGAATCTACATGCAACTTGCTTATCTTCACAAAGGCAACACACATTTTAAACAATAAACTGTGTGTGACATCGAACTGACACGCTAATGTACCTGCAAAGCTAGCTTACTGCTCACGTGCTTTAACTGCCAAGCAGGTGGTCCCTTACCTTACTTACCTTACTTACTGATAAAAGTCTTCAAAGACTGCAGTATGTTCAAAACAGTGCTGCAAGGATCCTGATGAGAGTTCGTAAACACGAACACATCACCCCTGTTCTTCATTCCCTTCATTAGCTTCCCATCTCCACCAGGATTGATTATAAGATCTCTCTCCTCACTCACCAGTGCATCCATGGTAACGCACCCCCCTACCTAAAAGAAATACTCACCCCACTGGCCTCGACACGATCCCTCCGTTCTACCCACTCATACCGCCTCCTCCTTCCCCGGACTAAACTCAGCACCATGGGAGATCGGGCCTTCTGTTCTGCTGCCCCTCGTCTGTGGAATGCATTCCCTGACCATCTGAGGGCTCCACAGATAACTGACACATTTAAAAAAGGACTTAAAACTTTCCTTTTTGGCAGAACCTATAACTGTAATTAACATTAATGCTTTTGGTCACGTTTTTGTATAGTTATTTTTTTTTTTTTCTTTTTTATTGATGCTTTTATCTGCTTTTGCCTTGTAGCACTTTGAGATTTGATCCAAATGTAAAGTGCATTATAAATTAAATGTATTATTATTATTATTATTATTACCTGCAACATTAGAGGCAGGATCAGACCCTGTAATGAACACTTTTTAAATATATGGCCCCAAGGAAAACTTTAAATACATACCTTCAGGTACAAAAGCTGAGCAGGAAAATGTGGCAATATTAGTTGTAAATCATTATCTCTGTCTGCATCAAGAAAAAAAAACATTATTTTCAGCAGGTGAGTCCAGTTTCACATGAGATGAAGAATAAAAAATGATGCTGACATTTTCATTCTTTCATTTCTGTAACTGCTTCTCATGTCGAGGGTCTCGGGAAGGCTTGAGTTTCATCGGGCTGACATTGGGTAAGCGTATTTAAAATAGATGCATCAGATTTCATTACTACCTAGTCATTATGCAATTATTGTTAAACTGCATCTCTAATTACCAGACTATTTATCAGGTTTGACAGAAAAGAAAATGAATCAATAGATAGAACAGAGACAAACAAATTAGCTCAAGGTGAACTTGAATTGGAAAAACATATATGAGAGTCTATCGAATAACTGGGAGCATCTAATTACTTTTGGATAGTAATATAGAGACAAGGTAAACTCATTTTAAAAACTCTGAGGAGCGCATTCATCTTAAATGACTCCACGGCACTCTTCATATTTAATCACATTTGTTATTTTGACACTAGTTTGTTTTGAAACCAAAAATAAATGTTCTTTCTGTAATCTTCAAATACGTATAGAGTGTTGTAAGGAAAAAAAAGCGACAAAATAAAAAGGCCTGAACAGATTCTTTAGCATGACCAATGATGTGAACTACATATTAAGTGAATTAAACCTGATTGTATAGAACGTTTTTGCACGGCAAGCCGACATGTGAACACCTCACAGCTGTATTGAATGGAAGTAGGACAACTTCACAGCAAAAATTCCAAGGAAATATATTAAATAAATGAAAAACAGAATGAGTAGCTGTGGAAAAAGATAAGGGGTTTTGATATGTTTCACAGCACTGCAGTTTATTGGGGTTTATTTAAACCCAATATGGCTCTCCTTGATGAAATTTCAAAGAGAAAGCTGTTAAGACATCTTCTAGTGAGTGAGGCTGTTGTACAATTGGACAGAAACTTCTGCTTTAGTTTGTGTTTCTTAATTTACATAATATTATATAGTATAAAACAGTATGACTACGTGAGGATACTCATGCAAGAATATTATGGTCTGGGTTGGCCTCGGAATCTAATTTTATGTACTTTGATACCATCAATCATCCTACTATGGTAACTGCAGGAAAAAAAACGATAATTTTAGTAAGTAGTGGACACAATACCTTTTTGATAAATGTATTATAACAAACATAGCATATGCTATAATAAGCTACATAGTGCAGGATCATTTGCAACACACACAGTGAAAAATGTTACTTGCCAACCCAATAATCTTTTTGTATGAAGGCCAAAATGAGGCTGAAGGAGAGAGCCATGTCGCCTATGAATGAGGGATAATCTTATACAGGGGTGCAGCATACAGAGAGGCAAACCAGGAAATATATGGGGCACCCAATGGCCCCTCGTATCATTACATATTATAACCACAACTATAAAAAACCCAAAAATCAGTTAAAAGCAGTGCAAAGTGAACACCAACATCTAAACCACTTCTTTCTAAGATACATCACATTTTTTTTGCTTGATTGGAGGCATTCCAATCGCATAAACTTCAAGGACAATATGTTAAATTGCTGCCTAATATAGCTCATGCAAACGACAGGTGCCAATGTAAGGACATAATCAATTTTATTTTGCCTTCATGTGTTAGTAGTTATATAATTATGGCTCATCAATGTATGGGGGCCATCACTGATCAAAGAGCCTTAACAAATTGCAAAAACAACACCAATCACAGAATGTGCTCAAAGTTGGGAGGGCTTTTAAAACACATATTAGGATAACAGGTTAACAGGAAAATCTCATCACTACAAAAATTTGTGTCAACCAGTGGTGGGCGTCTGAGATTCTCTTTTGAGCGTGCTATGGGGGTGCTTTACTTTTCAAGGAGGACGTCTTGAAAATTAGTTTTTCACATTACTGTGCCAACCTCCCAAGTGTTATTTCTTCTGCCGAACCCCTGTCAAATGGACGCACAAACGGACACGCACAGAAGCTGAACCAACTCTGTGACGAGGAAATACTCAGTTCTTGGGATACACACACACACAGGTCAGCCACTATAGAGCTGCTGACAACCAGTGTCTACAGAAAGCAATGGTTGTTGTGCTCCAACAAGGCCACATAGATGTGCCAGCTCCTGCAGCGTGAGGAGCAGCCAAACACAAACCAATAAGAAAAACAGGAAAGCTCCTGCAGAATGAGGAACCAATGAGAACAGCAGTACAGCTCCTGCAGAATGAGGAACAACCAATAAGAAGAGCAGGACAGTAAATCGGGAGCCATAGCACTTCCTACTGACGCAGCTTGGACAGACTGACTGACCTATGTTTGCTGGGAAACTGACAAACTCTGGAAGTAGAGAGGAGACTTGTCTCATGCAGCAGTTACATAATAATGAAAACTTCCTGATAACGGTTCATTCATTTTGCATAAGATGAATACCTTCTTGTAGTCCGCAGGCTGAGTGAGGGTTTAGACGGCTATGCTCTGATCATTAAATTGTCAAACGTCCACAAGGAAGGTCACTCATGTGATACAAACATCGCTTTATGTTACTTGTCATGTTTTTATATCAAGACAGGACCGCCAGCGTGGAGCTGGCTCTGTTCGCTTCCACGGGGACTGATTTGAGCGGCACGCCGCGCATAAATTCATGATTTACCTCCTCTTGAAGTCCTTCTCGTACCTTCCTAGGTGAGGATCCATTTGGAGAAGGCAGCGGAACTCGGGAATTGTAACATGATCCTCTGTGTCGGCCATGGCTTCATCAGACGAAACCAATCGAGTACCGGATGCGGCTCGCTGCTCTGTCGCTGCTGCAGGGACTAAGGACAGGCGCGCGCTGCGTTCCAACTTTTAGTATCCGGAGAAAACAAACAGACAGCTGGCTCTGTGTCAAGTCCAGCCTATTCAAAAAATATGCTGGGATTCCAGCAGGGCAGAGATGAGAGAGAGAGACAGAGAGAGCCGAGCTGAACTGCGATACAACTTTAAGATGACAGCAGAGGAGCCATACGCGTCAGCGGAGGATGACCTCTGTCTGCGTGTTGACCTCCGTGGCTGTAAATAAAAATACTGCTGCAAATGTAGACACGTGGTGAAAGTATTCACATTATTTACTTGCGTAATAGTATTGACAGTACTGTAAAATTCTCCTCCAAGTAAAAGGACTGCATTTCAAAACGTCTTGAAGTATAACATATGGAAGAATTTTCAGGTAAATGGACTCAAGTTCTCAAAGTAATACTACTCATTGGTCCTTCTCGGTGAGAACCACGAATATCTAAAATGTCAACTTTTCTTTAGAGCAGCCTGTTATCCAGTCTTGTGAGATTGTATACAATCCAAGGTGATTTTAAAACAATTTATCTGGAGATGTAGGATAAAGTTCTCAATCCATAAACAAACACGTGTTAATCCTTTGGTTTTATAAACACATAAAAAGTCATTTCTGATCGGGATGAATGGTGTGAAAAATGGTTATCTGAAAAGTTACTAGTTACTGCAGCTGTCAGGCAAATGTAGTGGAGCAGAAAGTGCAATATATAACTCCGATAAAGTGGAGCAGAAGTACACCACTCGAAAAAATTAATGAAACATGTGATCATCACAGTAGAATGCCGAGTCAGTTAAACTTTTGGGATATGGATCCGTCCAGGAAGAAAGCGTAAATGATTGTCTATCAGTCTCTCATGCTTTGGTTCAAAAGAAAACAACAACAGGTGAACGGGAGAGGCAACAGCAAGATAATCCCCTAAAATGGAATGCTTTTGCAGCTGGTGGCCACAGACCATTTCTCTTTTATTATCTTTCCCTGCTGATTGTTTCTATACTCTTGTACTTGGCAGGTGTCCACATGACTCTACTGGTAGCGTCATGTGGTACCTACAGCCCATTCAGGCACAAGTGTCCAGCTCAACCAGGATGGCACACCTATATGGGCAGTCAAAATAAGCTTTCCTGTGTCTCCCAGCACAGTCTGGGTGGGACTGGAGGAGATTCCTATAGAGATAGGAATTAAGACGAGGAGAGCTGAACAGAGCTTTAGAAGGACAACCCCCTAGCAGCTGGACTGGTCTGCTCCTTTGTGCGAGGAGGAGCAGGAGTACTACCAGAACCCTAGAAAATGACCTCCGGTGGGCTACTGGTGTGGATATGTTGGACTAAATTCTCAGAATAAGACTCGATGAGGGTGGCATGTGGGCCTAACGTCCTCTAGTGGGACCTGTGCTCACAACTCTTCACCATGACAGCTGGATTGGTGTTCACCAGAGAGCATCTAGGATTTACTAATGGGCAACATGGGCGGTTGCCCAGGTCACGTTAAATATAATGTCAACGCGTGGGTCAATTAAGTTGGTTGGAGTGGGCGTGCCTCTAGTTTGTGGGCAGACAGGTTCCTTCCAGCAGAGAGGAATCCGAAGGTCAGAGGTGGGAGATTTGGAGCAGGGGATCATGCACACTTGTTTGAACAGTAATGAAATGCTGATGCTGATGTGTTGGTTGCTGTGACCCAATAGGGCAACAATATTCTGTTATATGTCCAACAGGAACAAAATTGTAAATAATTACACATGGTCATGATAATATGTGTAGCCAGCCACAAAATTATTACAACTCTAACACAAATGACTCACTAGGTCACCCCACATTGGTGACCCCACACTGACTAATTAAAAAATAGTAATAGATTACATTGCATAAATTACTATTAATGATTGGTCTCTTTATTTTTTCAGAACCAAGGTCTGCTAAAATTAACACAATTACACAACAATGGGATCCTTATCTGAGCAAATTTATTACGTCAAAGCTATTACAATTCACATTTCTAGTAATGATCCAGTGGCCTGACATGACAGAAATTCATAACAACAGGAAAAAAGATTACTCTTTAATATTTCACAATGTCAACGCAACACATCTTATCTCGGGCCTGAACACCACAGCAGCCCCAGCTAGCAAAACAGGAATCAGGATTGAGGTACAATATTATGAAAGGACCTAATAAAGTTTTAATATTTTACAAATAATATAATTTTAATGATTAAACAAACTAGCTTGTAGAGCTAACATATTGTAGGTCTGGCAAATAAAAGCTGGCACGGTTATAGTATGGCGTTTACCTTGTAATCAGTTCACGGCGTGGCGTTATTAGACATAAATGTGACTCCAAAAACTAATGAAATGTTCAAGTTGCAGTTGTAATAATAAGCAATCGTTTCAAAGGCATGTCTGAGGTGAATAAAAGGTTATATTCAAATTTCTATTAATAATTAATGCCTTTGGGATAGAAAAACATATTGAGAATGTTCGTAATATATCTTGAAATAAATATTTTAAACTAGATTAATAACTATAATCCCTTGGAGTTGTTTCACTTTCACTAGGGGCAGCTGTTATAACAAAGTCAATTTGTATAGCGCATCGTGTAATGCATATCACCACGCTGGTGGACTTGAGTAACGTGGGCCTGTTGCCCGGTAAAGCATTATGTCAACGCTGCTATTCGCTGACATGAGGCGGAATTCCTAGTCATTTAGCAGGCAGTAGAAGTTTTGGTGACAGCATGACCTTTTCTCTAAAAGCAGATGCAGTCCAGTCTGATTTGAATCTGGCCTTAGCCAATTATACACCATCTTCAGAATTATGGCCTAAATTTTAAAGTATAAGTAGATTAATATTAATGTCTTAATCGATCTCCAGAGCTTTCGCTTGTACAAGCAAACTATATTTTCCATTTTATTAATGGTATACTAAAATTCAAACCCAACCGTTAAGGGAACTAGGCCTACCACCCTAAATCTTGGATCTGCTCGAGGTTTCTGCCCGTTAAATCGCTGTTTTTTCTCGTCACTTTCGCCAAGTGCTTTCTCATGAAGGAATTTGTTGGGTCTCTGTAGGATAATGAAGAAAGAGTTTGGTCTAGACTTGGTCTTTTTGGAAAGGGAGTGAGTTGTTGTGAATTTGTGCTATATAAATAAACGTTTATTGATTGATAGATAGATGTATGTAATTTTAAACCAGCTGGCTGCATTCATTTTCCATTTATGCCAATACAACCTGATAGTAGACACCCTGTGTAGCTTTACCTTTCCGTCAAAATGTCTGCCTCACACACACAGCACCTAACAATCCATCGAGTAGATCTTAAATAAAACTGACCACCTTCACGCTCCTCCAAATGGAACTTTTGGATTAAAATTAGCCTTTGGCTTTCGATCTTACTTTCCCTGCAGATATTCCAGGAGCCTGTCTATTGAGGAGGCTCTAGGGGAAAAAAATATATAAATATACAGTAAATAACTAACAATATACCTCAAAACAGTTTAATAACATGAGGTGCGGAGAACAGTGCATTATGTCGGGGACACTGACGAGGGTCTACATCTCCTGTGCTGAGTTACTTTGCCCATATTAAAATGCTGGCGTCATTATTTTGAAAGTGATTTAAAGTGACGTTTTTATCAACGCGAGATGAAAATCAAGCATGTTTATTGTACAAAACTAGTGTTAAAATAATTTTTAATCATTTTATGAGACACTAAAACACAAATTAATGCATAGAGTGTATGTAAACAATTCTATCAATTCTTCGTGCATTGGTGAAGTTGAATATAAGTCAAAACTATGCTTAGAGCAGCACATCACCTTCATTCTTTGCTGTTTGATGAATCTTGACAATTTGCATATCATGCAGACTTGCTCATATTGAATCTTGTAAAAGATTGGAATTGTAATGTAGTAATAAATATAGGATGCATGAACCACAGGTGATTACATTACCATGAAAACCCCGAAACTTTGTAGCGACATAGGTATCTTCATAAAATGTACTTTGCTACAGTACATAAAAAACAAAGACTACATGAAGCAATATCGCATTGATCTGGGCAAAGGTTTATTTATTGTCAAGGCCTGCTGTCACAAAACTGGATGAAGCCGCCTCAAGCACAACCATTTAAGTGCACAAGAGAGTGTGTGTGTGTGTGTGTGTGTCCGTGTGAGGGTTTGGGCTGTTAAAGCAGTAAATTGATCTGCTAATCCACTGTAATGCAGCACAGATGTTTTTTTCCGGCCCCCGCCTCACTTGCATGTTCCTTCTTTCCTTTCAGTCTGCATGGCTTTGTCAAGTTCCCCTCTCACACTGTTTCATGTTATTTCCCTGGTCTCAGTAACTTTTATCAATAAAATGCTCGACACAAGTGACGGAACCAGCTCAATGCAATCAAGAAGGATAACCTTGCCATAATTCAGATTCCCTCTTGCTGATAATTATGCACATTGACAGAAGAAATAGTACAGCTCTTGAGAATGTTGTCCGTGTCACAAAATGAATACTGTTCCAGCTAAAGGTCACAGAGTCTCATTCTGGAGAGCCATCTGTTGGTAATAGTGTGCTACTATCCACCGAAAAAAGTTACTCCGATAAAAGCCATCTGTGATTCACGGCTTAATAATATGTAATTGCAGGTGGATGTCAAATAACACGGCGCCAAATGATAACAGAAAGGGGGATTTTAGAGTTTAACTTTTGGGAAGACCAGAAAAGTAAAAGAAGATCATTTACAGTCTTATAAATGATCAGCTTTGATTCACTTGCACAACTGTAATTCATAATAGATAAAACAAAATATGTCCATTTTCACCACAGAAGTCACAGAGGACAGCCAGCAATTACATTCAGATACAACTAGTTTACAATTAGCACAGCCCAGTTGCATTGTGGGTTCTGCATTCAAATCCAATTGGAAACCTGGGGCCATTCTGGGTGGAGTTTGCATGTTTTCTTTGTGTCTGCAGGCGCTCCCTCCAGGTGCTTAAACTACCTAACATAGTCTAAAGAAATGCAATATAATTATTCTTTAGTATTAATAAAGTGTTAATTTATCTTATTGGATGTGGATCTGTTACTATAAATTGCCCATGTAATAGAATGAGATCATGAATGTTGTTTGTCATAACACTGGTACCTCCGTTTATGAGTGCCTTAAGTGCTTTAAGATTACTTTGATTTACGAGCAAAGATTATTCAAAAGATGTGCCTCGCTTTACGAGCGGTGATTTCATTTTTGTTTCTTTGCTCGATTCACGGATTATTTTTTTTTCACGGAGTGCTCTAGTTGGTATACGAGTGCTCTAGTTTGGTTTGCGAGCATCCTGTTTGAACAAGTGGAAGAAGCGATTGTGGGCTTCCTTTGTGCGCCCCAAGACTAGAGCGTAAAACAAACGGATCTCAGGTCAGCCTCCGTCTCTCCTGCTCTCAGTGAGCATCATTCATTCACAGAATAGAATCCGCGCGCTCTTGTCCGCTTACGTTTGGAAGGAATCGAGTGAAATAAAGTTAACCGAGCCAGAATCTGCCGGCTTTTATATCATTTATCATTGCTATTTATTAGTGAAATTACTTTTACTCTGTATAAAATAACATGGAAAATGATTTTTATATGAATATATTTGGGATATGGAACAAAATAATTTTATTTCCATTCATTAGAATGGGGAAATTTGTTTTTTTTTGCTTATTCTTGCTTGTAATGAACTAAAAGCCCAGACTTTTTATATCGTGACCAGAGAGCTTTTCTTGCTAAAACACAGCCCAGAAGATGTTTCAACATAATCCAGGCACTGATTACCCTCAGCTTATGCACTTATAGTATTTGCTGGTCCAAATTCACTGACAGTCAGTGACCGCTTATCCTAACAGGGCTGGAGTCCATACCAGGCTGGAGGAGAACATGCCATCTCCACACGGAACAGACCCATGGCCAGAACCCAGAACCTAATTGCTGTAAGGCAACTGTGTTGCTCACTGTGTCACCGTGGTGAAAATTGTATAAGCAACTCATAGGCGACAGAATTATTTCAAAATTTTTGGTATTTGCATCAACAGTTAACCTCATTGTGAAGACAAATTTAGGGAAAATATTTCCCACTAAAACACATTTTATGAAGGTTATGTGGCACGCAGTTAATATACTGATATATGGCACTAAACTACTGATTTAGCTCAGATAATAAGTGAGCGCCCATCAGGTTTACTACAGCACCAATCTTACAAACATATCCACAAGGTGATGTCATCTTTAATAGGAGTAGGGGGATTTCACCTTTCTGTTTAAAGACACAAGCTAATGGAGCTCAAAAAGGAATCCGGAACCCCGCCCTGGGTTCTTTTATTTCTATGTGTATCTAAAGCTACATTCAGATAACACAAAAAAGCAACTTGATTAAAACCCTTTAATGTCTTCAACAAGAAAATAAAACAGTGAACGCATTTTAAAATGTTATTGCTTCGGGGCATTTATTCATGTATCATCTTAGACACTTTAAATTTACCATAAAATGACAAGATATTCCGTAAAACATATTTAACAGCAAAAAGAAAAATCAGACTTTTCATGACGAAATGTTGTATTTCATGGAATATATTACGTTTAATTAGATCAGCTCAACCTTGTGTAAAGCATGTTTTAAGAATTTTTTTTTACCCTTATTTTGGTTGTATGAAGTTACAAAATTCTGTTTAGTATGTCTTTTAAATGCTTCAATATACCCCCTCCCAAATAAATCCTACTTATCAAATTGGACTCACTCAATAACGTTGGTTAATCCTGTCTCTTCGCATGCCACTTTGACCAATGGGGTCCCCCAGGGCTCTGCCCTGGGCCCCTGACTCTTTCGCATATACTTGCAGCCATTGGGTCATGTTATAAACAGGTTCAGTCAAGTTACACACATTCTTCTGAGGGTCTGATTCACTTGTGTGGTCATCGTTCCTTCTTGCACATTAAACAAATACAAATCAAACAGGATATTTTGGATGAAGACATGGTGTGTGAAAGAATGATGCATTTATTAAAAAATTACAACTTGAGATCATTTCAAAGACTTCTGAGCAATCTGTGCCTCTAGTCCTTTCCATTCACCCGGATTTCACCCCAATAAAATTATGTTTTTTTTCATTCCCAAGGCACCAGGTTACAACCCTGCGAGGTTGTAAGTCATTCGTTGAGAAAAGGTGGGATTATGTTGCTGACGAGGCGTTGAGAAAACCCTCTTTGTAGAACTGAACTGTATTTCTCAAACAGATTATCATAGATACAATATACCACTGAAATGCTATTTTTGAGTTCTGATTATAAGAGAAGATGACACAAACAACTTTCCTATTCATGCATTTATAAGCAACTTGCTTCTACACTGACTTTGTGGATAAAGAAAAAAAAATGGATTAGTCTTTCAGAGTCCTAAATTATTCATCAAAGTGTTACAAAACTAAGCGATTTAAACTACCCAAAGTGTTCAGCCTCGTCAAGTCTTTACAATTAAGCCAGTTTACCTCAACTTCAAAGTGTTGGATCAACACATGAGTGCATGCAATATAAATCGGACATGGTGTCGTCGCCGCAATTATGGAATAAATAAAGGATCATTTAAAACATGAACTGATAAGATAAGTTTTAAACTTTTTGATGTGGATAAAAGTGACAGAAATGTGAGAAATGCTGATGACTGAACGTTGCTCCATTGAAAAAGTGTAAAGAGAAATGTTTTATTCATTTTGAAAACACCTGTTCCCCCATCATTCACAGGTATTCTCTCTATTTTCATATAAGAGAAGAAGAACTTTTTTTTAAATCCCTTTGCAAATGAGGAGTAGAAAGGTCTGATGTGGAAATTAAATGCTGAATAATATTATGACTCACACAGGGATATTATAATGTGCAAATAAATTAACATATAAACTTAGACAGAAAGTTAGTCTGATCGACTGACTATATTTCTAAAGACACCTTTCATAGAATTTAATGTATTTAACTGAAAACATTGTTTACCAAAAGCAAAGACGCCGGATATTACTGAGGACCATCAGTCATTGAAAAACAAGACACCTGATGCCCACATTAGATGTCTGGAAAAATTATTAAAACAAGTCAGGGTCAATAGAGAAGAAAAGTGGAGCCTTTTGTCTGCCATTTAAATCCATATTTGCAGGTATTTTATAACCACAGTCTGTGTCGAACGTGATTAAGAAGATGTATGGTTGGTTGGAGAACATCGCTTTTCATGTGACTGAGGGTGTTTGGACACCGCCTCATGGCCATCAATGCAGGAAAGATGTTTTCGGTGGAGCAGATTTCAAAACAACAGACATCTCTCAGTTCCAGCTGTCAGACAGGAGTAAAGACATCTCTTTTGCTTGTGAATTTGCAAAATTAAAGCTTATTTATTTGCATAAATGCTAAATAGATCAATCAAACTGAACAAAAGCATAAGGCAATGCTGCATCTACCCACATGTATCCAACAACATAATTAGCATACACACAAATAGCTGGTGAATTTCAGAAAAATAGGCTCAAGCTGTCTCATCATAGTTCATTAATACTTAAATATATTTGCACTGCATGAAGAATCTTCTTTGGTCCTGTAATAATCCGTATAGGTGGAGCTATATGCATGAAACAGCTCCTATTATAACAGGTTTCAGTGACACAAAGAGGAAATATATGGTAAATAAATGAAATTAAAAATTGCCAGGCAATATGCCGACAACTTCCCTCTGTTAGGGATCAAATGTCAGGGATCAGCCTGCTGAACTACTGTAACTGATATATTTCATCAAACAGGAGGACACCACTTCTCCATGAATGCTACCAAGTGAGAAGGTTAACATTAAGAAATATAGCGAGCCAGAGAGAATGGGAATGAAGCTAATGAGAGGTGATAAGATTCACTACAGCCTTCAATTTCAAGGATGGGGGAGCTGGGATCTCAGATTGGACCAGAGACTGACACGAGGAGGGAGATTTTTAATGAGGGACATTAGAGAAGGCAGAAGCAGATGTAGCAGTGTGTGCCTGAGAGGCAGAACACAAAGCATGTGCTGACTGTGCCCACCAGGTATGAATTTCTCCAGAGTTGAGATTTCCACCTGACGTGTGTCTCTCATCACCATCATACAGAAAGACATGTGCGCTCTTTCTGAATAATTCACTGGAGCATTGTCGCGAATGCCACAGAGTTTAAAATATATGATTCAAAGTAGTCTCCGAAGGTTGATGTCGTCCCTGCTGATGCAGGTAGAGGACATGAGAAGGTAAGCAGTGCCTGAATCGCCACACTCAGGGGTTTCAGTGAAACCAATTTAAGAATTTTAGACTACTCAGCCCCTTCAGAAGAAGTGAATTGTTAACACCTGACCTTACAATATAACACACTAAATAGTTTATATGAAGCAGCAGAGCTCTGGGGACAGCATCAAAGAAAGGGGGTCAGGAAGCCACATCTCAGCTGGGATTCAGCGGGGAGAAGTCAAGCCTTCTCTCCCCGAAACAAGGACACAATAGTCAAATAAGGTTAAGGAGAAATCATAAGTCTTGCCCCTCGATATTATTTATGGAAGCATGAATTGGAAAGAGTGTATCAGGACATGCATGGTCAATACTGGCTTGCATGGTACACAATTAGAAAACCGTTTTCCTCTTTGGATCCAGTCCCGGGTTAATTGCAATTCCACCGTGTCTAAAACTTACAGAGGGACATGCTGTGTGATTTAGTTTCCAAAAAAATATTACCTTGTTCTAAGACTGAAACAGAAAAGGAGGCAAGGAATTTTCTTTATTTTTTTTTCACTCAGATCTTGAATCTTGAAAGAATAACGCATGAGATAACATGTGTTCCCAGACGCATTAAAGATGGCATTAAAACAACACACACACACACACATACACACAAATACATACATTTGTGTCCAGATGAAGTCATGACATAAAACAATGTCTCTGATTAAGGACATCGATCACGGGGGGGATTAAATATAGGAATTTGAAAGAAATACATTTTTCACATAAATGAAGAGAGTCTTGAAATTTTCCATTAAACTTCATTTATAAGATTATTAGATTATAAGATATATAAGTATTCCATAAAAAAACATTTATTTCATTGGAAATGATTGAGTTGTGTAAAAAACATGTTTTGTGATACATTGACTGTCCACGCTTGACCAGTAAATATGTGTGTGCCAAATTTTAAGAAATTCCGTCCAGTCATTCCTGAGATTTTGTGTTCAAAAGAATGTGACAGAAAACCCAAAAGTATAATGCCTCTGACAGCAGCTGTAGCACAGACACAAAATGAAACGAAGTCTGAAAATAAGCCCATTTTTGTGCACATAGTTGCAAGAGTTCTTGTCCAGGTATGTCAGTGGTTTGATCTTCAAACCCTGTACATGTTGAAGTATCCTCGAGTAAGACACTGAAGCCCCATTGGTCCCAAAGGCTCGTCCACTGAAGTGGAAATGACTGCCTGGAAGCTTCTGCTACTGTGTGAGTTAGACATGAAAGACACTGTATACAATTAGTACAATTCATTTACCATATCTTACATTTATTGCTTACATTTGGACCGTTTTACAGTTATACATTTAGGTTCTGTAGCTGCATAGAAAGTACTGATTGCTGGTTAAGGACATGAAATACTACATTTATAGAAATAAGGTTGTTTTTCATTGAACTTCAGCTATCATATTTTCTTATATATAGATATAGACTAGTAAAATATTTTATATATGAATATAATTAAACATGATCATTTTAGTCAGTTAAATTCTGAACTATTCATGCCAGACCTCCGTGTAGATTTTTTATTTTATATTACACTTAAAGAAACCTATTTATTTCCAAGAAAATAACAAACCACATTTTTCAACAACAAAAGTAACTTAGGATATATAGCCATGTCTAGAATAATATTTTACATGTAACAGTAAAGTTAATTTTGAAGATGCTGATGTGATAATCAGAAATAATTAGCCTCTAGACTCTTTGATGAGACTTTGACATCTGGCCTTAGCAGTAGCAAGATCATTTCCTCCAAGGGATTCAGACACTGGTGATGGTGGAGGCTGATGACTCTGCTGAGACTGATGAGGAGAGAGAAGCCGATGAATGATGATGACCTTTGAGATTGTGCATAGATTAGATGGTGATGGGGAGGTGGAGGCTGTGTAATACAGCAGCATGAAGGAACTAGAAGTACAAAGAGAAAAAGACAATCTTTTTTTTTTATTTCACCGTGCGATTGATGTGAACAGCCCAAGACAATGACAGCAGGAAATTAAGTTGGAGTATGCCTGAGAAATGTGAATAACAGGGAGAAATAAACTATGGCCCAAGTGTGCAAAGTGATAGTCTTCTTGACCTGAACTGACTTCTTTAAAACTAATGTGATTATTACAACTGCGAGACATGTTATTATTATAGTTCTGTGTTCCGGTGGGGTTGGTGTAGAACTGCAGAAGCCTTTGTTCAACTGCTGTTGGTAGCAGCTAGCAGACACTGCCATGTGTCTCTGTGTTTTTACTTGCACATGTATCAGAGAGAAGTATGAGTGTTGCATGGATTATGTTACTGTAGATTTTGATGAATACAAGGTCGTTACTACATGGGTGCAGACAATTTTCTTGCAAATGATTGCATACTATTTTTATGTATTTTTACACAGCCTTCCAATTTATTTGGAATCATTTTACACTTCATGAATCCTTAATGTCTGCAATAACATTCAACGCAATTATATTAATAAGGTCCTGGCTAATTTTATATCTCTGATGCGTCCTTGTGCAAATTGACAAGTGACTTAAACCTTTGCTGCCCACCCACTGTTTTACTATGGATGGATTTTAAAAAAGCTGCTGCAGAACTGCTAATTTACTCTTTTGTCCTGTCGATTCAAACGCTGGCCACCTCAGTGCTGCTGCTCCTTCTTCAGATGCAAGCGTACCTGCGGACATTGCATCCATTTCAGATTACTAGCTGGATTGCTACTGAGGTGAGCTCAGTGTATGGGTGTCAGAAGTCAGCGAATATATATTAGCAGAACTTTAGTCTGAGAGTTTATAAATATGACAACCTTGTGCATTCTAAACCAAAACTGTTTGAACAGAGAGTTAATGGTGATGTTGAACATATCTAGCCACTGCCACTCTCCCAGGTTAAAGACCTAAGGGGCAACAAGGCAAAAACACAAACAGCTTTTCATTTGACATTGTTAGTCATAATAATAAGCCGAACTGCAGGCAGTGGGATATGTCAGCTTGTAAGGTTGTGAAAGACGGCGAAACAATGCGCTTCCTGCTGTAAAGGCCATCCATAAAAAATCTTGGCTGAGTTATGAGCTGTTAAAGGGAGGAGTTTGAATCTTTCCTTTATAAACGTTTCGATGTGTAGGTAGATACAAGGCCTAAGATGCAAATCAGGAACAATAAATTTTAATATAGAACAATTCAATATTATTTGATGAAATTCAAATTGATCTACTCTAAAACAGTTCTTATCAACTGTTCAATGCAGATATTCATTTTGATTCTGATTTATTTTGGAGGGTTTGTTTTTGAAGATGCTGTTGCAAACAATTCAGAAGATGAAGCATTGCCAAAACTCAGAATAACCAACAAGATGGGCCGTCCAATTTTTCCAGCTGAAGTCTGATCGCCAGACATGTTGTTATGTGACACGAAAACTATTGAGGAGAAAAAGTCACTGTGACAGTGTCCCGGCGGCAGAATAACTCAATGGAGGAATGTGGATAGAACTGGGTTTTGTCATCAAGCTTCTATGTTGGTAATTCTGCTGACCGGCAGTGTAAATATGCATATTTGCTATAATAGCGTTATAACAGTGTTATACATTTGGAATTAACATTGAGATTACATTCAACATTTAAATGTACCCTCTTTTTTATTTAACATTTACTTTTAGATATTCTATTTAACATTCATTCCTTGAACAAATCTTGAGTCACTATTTCTTATTGAAAAATGTGAGCCAGCAGACTGAACCCATTTAAAATATGACCCGGTGGCAGCATGTACTTTAGAAAAAGGGGCCAAAGATGGCGCCCCGGGAGGATGCCACAGGTTTTTGGCGTATAAAAGCACACGAGGACTTATGAAACAGAATTATAAAACTTAATATTAACAAAAAAAAGTCTAATAGGTGTTAAATAGGGTTCTGAAAAACTATCCGTTCAGAAAGTTTGAGCTTATCAACTATTTTCCTTGTATTACATCATTATGACTTGCAATAATTTCATGGGTCGGATTTTTTTTTTATTCTTTAAAAAAAATGCATCACTAAACGATTTGTCATTATATGGTAAATTTAGATTGTCTATGATATTAAATGAATAAATTCCCAAAAGAAATAAAATGAAATACTTTTCCATGCTTTTCTTCTTGATCTTACTTTGGCTGATGGACATCTGATTGACTGTACCATGTTTCAAGCCTTTTTCACAAAGGCCACTCCTTAAAAGCTCAAGGAGTAACTTATACTAACTTTTTTGACCAGATTGTTAAGATAGAAAAGAGGAAAATAATTGTTATATCCAAAAAGTGACCAACCAACCATGCTACCCGAAACCGTAAGAACAAATTGTCTTGTTATGTTCTCTCTCAAATCATTTGTTGCCAACATATTTCCATAGTTTACAGAAATTATTACCAAATGGGAACGAAGAAAAGAAGATGGAGCCAAAAAAATTGAACCCTTTGGGACACCACACGGAGGATGATCAACTGCCTACAGGAAGAAAAGGTTCTATGGGAAATGTAGTCGCTGAGCTAGCACAGTGCTGGATTTCGGATACACATCCAGCGCTTGAGGCAGTCAATTAAAACTGCATGATCTACAGTATCAAAGCTTCACTGAGGACTTAAAGGATTGAGATCGAACACTCCCCAACGTACACAGTTAAAAACAAGGTAATTTGTTATTTTAAAAAGGTCTATCTCAGTGATATATAGCGCTTCAAAATCGTACAACAATGTCAATGCAATAAAATGGCAAGAAGATTTAAATGTCTTTCTGCAATTAAGCCTTGTAGACAAGCTGACTGGTTCATACATAACATGAAATGTAAAGAGGGTTTTTCTCTCCGTTTGTTTAGCTAAGTCTACATTTTGATTCCATATGTTAATAATAAAGCTTTTTTTGTATAGCTCATTTCTGAACAGAAGTTACAAAGTGCTTTACGATGAGCCAAAAGTGCTTCGTTAAAAATCGGAAAACATAGAGAAGGAAGAAGACAAGAAAAAAAACAAAATTGTAAAACAAGGATCGCCAACCAGAAGTTATCATTGCATCTTTCACACACATAAAAAAGTCAGCGCAAAGAGCGAATCATACTAAGTGAATGCAAACGGCTTTTGCATTCCCTATTTAAAAACGTCTTGCTTAAGTATCTATCTACCGTTATCATTATCTTGGCTGCTTTGAAATAGGAACGTTACAGGGAGTGACATGATTATCAACACAGCACTCAAGTTTGGCTTTGCCGAAAGTAAATCACTTGTCATTCCCTCTTTTCCTCCTCTTCCATTGATATGCTGGCGAAGCCCCTTTGTAAAATAGTAAATGGTTGATGAGGTCACAGGAGGGGGAATTGAATGCTCAAGTGCCTTCAGACTGCATGTAAGAAAAGCTTTTCAGTTTTGATTTTTGATTTTTGATAAAAGGAAGAAGTTTAATCAAAGAAAAACAAGCATTAGATAGAAGCACACAGGTACCTATTAGGGCCCGCTGGCACCGTAAGAATTTAAAGAAACAGATAACATCTGAAAAATTAGAACATGTTGCCTCTTCTGCTCTGTGTGTTAAAGGATGTTCCGTATAAAAGGCCTGAGGTTGGCTGGGAGGCATTATTGTTCCTCCTTTAAGCCAAAAGAGGTTGTAACTATGGAGGCCATTCTGGTGACTTAGAAAAAATAAAATCTCATGGACATGACTTAATAAAACGCTGGAAAAACTTATTATCTTTTGGCCACGGTTTAATAAAGTGTGGAGCACATAATTATCTCAAAAAATAATTATATCTTTTCTCTCTTTTCCTCAATAATTATCTCTTTTCTCTCTTTTCCTCGCAAAGTAATTATCTATTTTTCGCGACTTAATAAGGCGCGTGAAAAACTTTCATTTTCGCGAGATAATTATCTCTTTGCCATGGCTTAATAAGGCGCGGAAAACAGCTTATTATCTTGTGGCCGAAACTAAATAAGGCCTGGGAACGACTTATTATCTCGTGGCCATGACTTAACAAGGTACGGGAAAGACTTATTACTTATTATCTCGGCGCCACGACCTAATAAGGAGCAGGGACGACTTATTATCTCGTATCACAGCTAAATAATGCGTGGGAACGATTTATAACCTCCTGGCCACGACTCAATAAGGAGCGGGAACGACTTATTATGTCGTGACCAAAACTAAATAAGGCTCGGGAACAACTAATTACTTATTATCTCGCGGCCACCACTTAATAAGGCGCGGGAACGACTTATTTGCAAACTCAAACACAAACTCATTGAATTTGCTGATGAGGATTCTTCTTTCGGGTTCTGAGTTTTTAATGGGGCTCTTAACACCTGGTATCAACTCAATAACTTGCAACTGCAGATTAGTCTGGATGAAGACTGGACGATCTGGGCACACTGTTTTACCATCATGTATGCAGGCCTTTTGATTTGTAATATGTTCTATGTATTATCTATATACTTTATTTTTTATTTATGCTGGTAGTATTTCCGAGGGATTCCAAACGAAATGCTTTGGTGATATTTTTTTATTTAATAATTCAATGAACTGAATACAATACCTAACAGTGACTTTGCTATTGTGTTCTCAAGAAATACCTGTGATGTAACTTGCTAACTAAGCTGAGTCATCTATTTCTGTGTTTAAGAAATTTCTGGAGCATACTGCGGTGGATTTAGCTGTGTGACACCTCAAACAACCTTCTCGTTACTGAAGAATACTATCAACGAATTAGGCATTAAAATCTGTCTCCGTCTGTTATAAATATAGTATTTAGTTACTTATCGTTAAAAGTAAGACAATTAATTATTCTCATGGAGAGAATTACTGTCTGTCAATGAACTCAAATACTATGATTTAGTTTATGTGGCTCAGTGTGTCTCTCCTTCATTTCTCTAAATCCATTGATATAAAGAGAGACACACTGTAGTTAATCTATGTAATGGCATTGAAATAGCTGTGATCTTCTGTCATTCAACTGTTAGACCTACAAGAAAGAGGTCCATACAGTATTTTCATCAAGGCTCAGCGGAATACAGATAGTGTTTTTCATAGTGCATTAGCATTTTCATTGATATGCGTGCTCTATGTGCATTGCTCAAAGACATATGCATGCATAAATGTATATATCTGCAAGCCACTGCATCTGTAAACTTCTAAGCCCTAAAATGAATTGAGGAGATGATTTTTGCTAAATATAGTTTTTTTTGCTGAATTTAGTTATTCCAAGAAAACAGTTGGTTTTGATAAATAAGAAAACAGGGTCTTTTTTATCATTAAATAGAGGGTCTCAGTTCATTAGAATACATTTCTCCTTAAAGTTTCTGCGTCCGTCGCATCCTGCATCTTTGTGTTAACACAATAACCCAAAAACTATATCATGGATCATTTTCAAATATTGTACCTTCATAGACCTTCCAACAAGGAAGAACTTGAATGATTTCGGGAAAAGGTTAGTTTTATATTTCTAACACTGTAGTCTGAGCTTGATCTCCAAAGTTTTTAAGATGATTATCCCTCAATCAATGGTCCAATTTAGTTCAAATGTAATGTTAATGCATCGACCCGAGGATATATATCTTGCATAGCTCATGTTTTACTCTAATAGTTCATATTTTAATCACTAGGTGGAGCCTTTTACCAAAAAAATGTTTTTGGGGGGGGGGGGGGGGGGGGGGGGGGGGGGTCCCACAGACTACAATTCTATTTTACGATAATAGTTCATATTTTTCTCACCAGGGTCCGAGAGCAACATTTTTTAAAAAACAAAACAATACATACCTTATTTAAATTAAGGACTTCTATGTGTGGTATTATTTATCCAACACAAGGGATTTGGGCATCTTCGAGGACGACAGCATCAGCCTAGTTTTAGGTTCTGATTATGGTCTTTCAGGAAAACAAATATCTTAGTAATATATAATAAGAGGTCAAAGATGGAATTTGAAAGATTTGTGAAGTTAACCAGCCATTTCTAAAAATCTAGAACAATTTATTGAAATCAGTCCAAATCCCACGAGTTATTATCCAAACACGGACAAAAAATAAAGATTGTGAGCGTGTGAGTCTCTGACAGCCCAATTAATGGCGGTGGAATTGTGCCGCAGATGAAGTGAAAGCAGCCCATTATATGTCAGTCTGACTGCTCCTCCTCTGTTGAGCGCCCTGATAGGGCTCTTCTCTGTGCAGACCTGCTTTGGAGTAATGCCACAGATGGTGATGAGCATGTGTAATCCCTGTAGATTTCCACGGTTTATAAACAGCTAGACAAGCAGCAGGTCCCTCCGATCTGAACAAACACTTCTAAATCAGGGGGTGTTTATCAAGCCTGTTTGGGGTGGAGGTTGTAATTATTGCAAACAAGAGCAAACATGCAAAGAGAAATGGATTTCACAGATCTAATTGATTTGGGGAGGAAGAGAAGCAGATGTAGCTGGTGTAACGCCCTCCCCGCTGCAGTCCCGCATGAGACTGGTTAGATTTATATAGTGTATAGCTTCTGAAGTATTCATCATTTCAAAAGAGATGGGAGACGATACAGGGTTCATTTAATTTCCTAAAGCTGAATCTGAAAAATTTACGCACAGTTGGAAATGGCTCACTGCTATTTACCCCACAGGAAACAACAGATTCCTGGTTCATAATTGTCAAAACCATGAAACTATGCCTGTATGCACAGACGGAGAGAGTGAATCCAGATAATTGACAAATTTCTTGACAAAGTGAAATGCTGCTCACGCTGGAAGTAGAATGAGTGTTTGGTTACTGTCTGGAAAAAAAAAGTCACACCATTTTGATGTATTTTCTCACCCACGCAAAACAATACATTCCTTGCGTCGCATTAATTTCCTTCTCAATCTTACCGGCATTAGAACAAAGGAAATTGGATAGGTCCATGATGGTTTGACATTTCGTGTACAGAAATCAATCAAAATAAACCATCTAAACATCTACAAAAAATTTGAGAAATCAAAAATTTTTTGGGACTGCTTTTGGAATATTTATCACAGAAATGAGACATTTCAGAGTATCTTTCCAATCACAGGAGAAGTAATCAAGATAATTTTCTTACACTGTTAGTGAGCTGTAATAATCAGGGGAAATTATTATTATCTGTATGGCCAGTTTGTTTCCTGGCGCTTTAATGTGAAAAATTTAACGGTATGATTGTAACAAATTGGAAAATTTATTTTGATCGACAGCACCAGACATTAAAACCCTTCCCACCTCTGTGTAAACAGAAATGCAGCCCTTATGTTAAGTATGCTCATGCATTTGTGGTTCACCTTGTTTCACATATACAGCGGCTGGAGTCATCTAAAATTAGCAGCTCAGTTTGAAAAACAGCAGGTAGCACAGCCTACTAATAGGCTCTAGAGGTGAATTAGCCATTAGCTGGAAATGTTAATTCACCTCCAAATCAGATGTCTTTGTGAAAGTGAAAAAGTGAAGTTCTAACATTTGGGAAAGAGCTGGGAGAAAAAGGTGTTAATTGGGCTGAAGCCTATGTACAACAATGTAGTGCAGCCCGAGTAAAATCATTTTTTTTGAGTCTTTTGGGCAAATGTAGCCTAAAATATTTGCTACAAAAATATGATAAATGTTAATATCCTCCCTGTGACATAGTCTAGGTTGTTTCCAGCAGTGTTAGGAATCTCAGTGACGGTGTAGCTTTGCAGGATTATTGTGGGGGTGGGTTGGGGGTGGGGGGGGGGGGGGTGGGGGGGGGGGGGGGGGGGGGGGGGGGGGTCTGCCTTCATCATTGTTTTGGCAAAGTTATCTATTTTAGGGTAGAGGTTCAAAAGCATCCTAATGAAAATGGTGCAGCGGACCTGTCAGGCTTGCAAAGCATTGCACACATTTACAGCGAAGCACTAATAACCCTGCTGTGGTCTGGCAAGCTGTTTTGGAGACATATCTTAAAAGTTGTACAAGCTAAAAAATTCAAACATCAGCAGGCTGTTATGTACCGTATTAATTTGACAGTGGGATAGTTGGCTTGACCGAAAACATCATTATACAACCTAGCCTGAATGCATCTTTCCTCACTTCCCATCACTTATTTATATCACTTTATTCTACTTTGATGTGAGCAAAGCTGGTAATTGCGTGTACCTCAGTCTTCATATTGCCTTGATGAAATTTTTATTTATGCATAAATTATGTAGTAGTTGTGTATAATGTATGAATTGAAATTTGTTTCTTTTTTTTTTTTCCAAAACAACACTTATGAAAGTTTTTTATTCCCAAGTATTACTTGGTTATAACTTTCATCTGATACATGTCCTTTAAAAACCCAGAAAAGCCCTTTCCAACGTAATAATAATAAGTCCATTACTCTTGTTCAGACTCAGACCTTTTCTTGATGGTGTTGACCAGCATTCTGCGTAACTGCACCCGTATGCATCATTGTTTAGTCTGAGTTATTTGGTTGCAGTCTTACACTGGAGTGTATTAGTTTTTCTTTTAAAAGCCGGAGGCAAGCTGCAGAGATCTTAATACACGGAAGTGGAAGCCAAAGGAAGCAATGACTGTAGACGCCTGTCAATGAGCAGGTCATGTGTTTCTGGAGAAAATATGCTAATGTTTAATCCGAGATGATATAGAAATCTCAGTACCACGTTACAATTAGATAACTTTTATGGAGGATTCGTAAGTAAGTCATTAGTTAACGTTTATAAACAATTCATAACATAGCAGTCCATTCGTAAATGTGAGTCACTGATGGTAATATCAAGTTAGAAATACAGAATAGTGGGCTCACTTTTTCTGCTAGAATCAGGTTTCTTATACTCTTTATATCTTATGAACTATAGCAACTTATTAATGATTTGTTACGTGTTTACAACCTAATCAGTAAACTGCATACAAGCTCTAAAATTCTATACCCTGAATAAATTGAGTCTTTAAATAAGGTTTTACCAAAATTTCTTTGACACACATAATTGGCTGATAATTTGTTGTTGCATATAGATTAAATCATCTATTCTCAAATGTTTACTTAGTGTAACAAGTTAGTAATGATTTGAATTTATTTGAATTGTGTGTAGACATGTTTTTTTTAATAAACCGTGATGGCTGATCCTTTTCATATCAAGTTGAAGGCTGGTCTTTTTATTTCCTTACAAAAATCTGCTTCTCTACCACAAGGTGGGTGAGACTTTTCTTTTAAATGTAAGTTTGAAAACGATTGTTAATTTACTCATTTATTCATTCATTATTCGTAACTGCTTATGCTGTTCAGGGTCACGGGAGCTGACATAGAGTAAGAGGGGGGTCCACTCAGGACGAGAAGCAAGTTAATCACAGGGCTCCCAGATAAAATGATCAGTCATGCATAATTCCAAACATAATTAATCAATAATATTGAATATTAAGTTGGGTGAAATTTAAGTCCTATAAACTAATTTTATATTCACTACTCCTGCTTTTGAATGCAATTCGTAACTATCTTTCAATCTGCAAAAGATAATTGCCAGATCAAACTGCGTCCACATTATGACTTAAATTTTTACATTGGCAGTAAATGTTAATTATTGATGACATAATATGTAATATAAAAACTGTATTTGTGGTCGTGAAGAACAGCAGCACAATTGTATTTGTAACCGTTGTCTGACTTTCTATTAATTCACAAGGAAAAAAACATTTTTATGTTACCAATCAAAGAATTAAGTAATGATATAGCTTGACATAATTTCTTTAAATTTTAATAAATTCTATGCTTATAGTCAGACAAATTGTCCATAAAAAATGTTTAATCATTCAAAATATTCAAAGAATATTTGTTGTTATTTTTGCAGTGTACACTCAGCTGTCATACTAATTTTGTGTGTATGTGTGTGTGCACTCTCACGAGCGTGTGTGTGCGAAGGAGAAAGAAGGCAGACCGATAGACACGGAGAATATGATATCAATACTATGATTGACTTTGTTGGGGCAAACGCTGGCATGCTCAGAAGATTGGCAGCAGGGAACAGATGGTCAGGAGGAGAAAGGAAACATGACCAGGATGTGTAGTTATGCAAAGATAAGCAAAGGAGGTGCCGGGAGTGCTGATGAGCTGTGGGACTCTGGCATCCTAATTCTGTGTCTCACAAAGCAATCCAGGTATCAAAAGTTTGGGTAAAACTTGCGGTGCCAGACCGCTGAAGCAGTCATTCAATGTCTCTACAACTTCTCGTCTCTCATGTAGATAATTATGATGTTTTGACAAATGATAGAATTATATCTAGATCAATAAAGGTTTATGCGGTTGTCTCTGAATGTTGTTTATCCTTACTCCGATAAATAGGATGCATTAACCTTGATGCTTGAAGTGACATTCTCCTTTAGATAAAACCATCAAAACATTGCAGCCTTAATCTTTGGTTTAAATGCAAATATGAAAAAGCATGACGATAAATGGTAGCAACACTGACAAGCACAAAAGAAAATGGAGACTGGAACAATTAAAAATTTTGCGAAGTTTTGGCCTATAAGCACAGTGGGAGAAGTCCACCAGTTTAATCCAGAAATCAGACCAATTTCTATTCAGTGGTCTGTGAGAACACCAGCTGTTCTGGGCTATCATGGACGTGAGCCCTAACACAAAGTACTCCACTCTGCATAACCGGGGTACTTTGTTTTGTTCGCAGCGGCAGGGTGGAGAAGTGGAGAGCAAAGTGTCTGCAAGAATCTTACTCTGCCCTAGTTACACCTGAGTGATTTATGCCCTTGAAAATATTCTACCTTTTATAAATGTAAGTCTTTAGTCCAATACAGATATAAAGATAGTCAACACATCAAACAAAACACGACTCATCGTCCAATAATGGTGATGCACGAAAAGCAGACCAAAGGAAACACACGCCCCCCTCTCTCAGTAACTCTAATTATGCGGCAACTACGTACGACCTCAATGTTAGATACGGCCATGCACACAGGGTAGATGAAAATGTGTTGTTAGGTATCCTTGCACATTTTTAAGTGGGTATACAATGTAAACAAATGAATGGTCCAAAGCATCTATTAGCCAGCTGAATATCTGGCTATAAATATAAATGCACTGATAAACCAGTAAGTTCATTCATCTTGGCAGGGTCATTTCAAATGATCGAAGTGTTCAAAACAAGGCTCTAAGAGTGATAACTGAATACTTATAGTTTTAGGAGGAGGCACCATACAGTGCAAACTCTCTCTCTTCTTTATTTGAATCGAAGACTATCCTAAACTATTTTCATTAACTTTTTTTTTCACTGGATGCCTATTTTCTCTCATAGAGAACAAAGCAGAAGAGACGGAGTGAAAGGAGAAAAGGAGAAGACACTGCGTGAGGTTTCAACCCTTTATGAGATGAAAAAAATTAATGTTATTAAACATGTAGCATATAGAAAGATCAATTCTTACTTTATTTATCACATTGTTATACACAGTGCATACAAACAGGAGCAACCCATAATATATATAAATACAGAGATTTGGTTACCTACAAGTTTGTTTGGAGAGGAGATGTTGAAGTTTCAAAATTCCTTTATTAGACAATTTCAAAGAATATCCAGAACAGTCACTTCTTCTCCTTACTGTTTAGCAAAACAGAAATAGGTCAAAAATTTAGTAGCAGCTCCCCATCATCCCCCCAAAGAACATAAGACATCCCCTACTGCCCATATGGGGTTAAACCCCTGCATATTATCTATCATCTTATAATATGCATGTTCCACTTTCAGTCTGGCCTTCACAAGTCTTTCAAGAACCAGCACTGGTTCCACATTGCCAGCATTCTGTGTCAGGCTTTTGCGTGTCAGCCAAATGGACAACTTTGCAGAGCCTGATAAAAAGTTGACCAGTGTGTGCACAGATTTTTCCTTTGCACAATATTTTGGACCAAAGATGAATAACACTTTTAAGAAATCTAAGTAGCATCTTGCAAAGGGACCCTCAACTGCCATTTGGGGAAAATCCCAGACCAAAAAACTCCCTCCACCTCGACTCCCTTAGCCCAAGCAGAGACCGCAGGTTAACAAACTTTTGCACAAATATGGTAGGGGGCTTTTTTCTTTATGTTTTGAAATTTCTCCTGGGGAGGGGTTGTGAGAGACAGCAGTTGTTTTTCTCCCTTTTGCCGCTCCCTCAGGGCTGGGGTGATGGAAATTAAGGGGAAACTGTACTCACACCCCTCACTCCATCGTTCATTCCGAGTCTTGCTCACTCCAAAGTTCCTCAGATGTTTTGCCAGGCCAGCACAAACGTCCGCCACAACTCGGTTTATCAGCCTATTGGACATGATGTTGCTGCTCCTTCTGAGTACGTCCTCTGATGACGATGTCATCTTTATCAGATGTCCCAGTTTGGTGCAGCCAGCTGTTCTGAGTTTTGTCCGTAGGCTGGCAGACTCCAGTGTTTGAGTCCTTGTAAAGCTATTAAAAAACAAAGGTTCCTCAAACAACCACATGCCAGGGGTTTCGTTGGTGTCTCAAGTTTTTTTTGAGAATCTGCTACGACTGCAAAACATAGCAGTAGAAAGGTGTCAACTCTGTGTGGTCCACGTGGTCTGGTTTGCGAAAGGAACAGATGTTTATCATAGCCCAATGTCCTAGCTTTCCTCAGCAGCAGACCCGCTATTTCACACCAGCTCCGCCCGCAGCTGTACAACAGTCTTTGTGCAGTTGGAAGTCTGAAAGAAACTATTTTTGACTGAATGCTTATCAGTCCCTGCCCTCCTTCAGCCACAGGCAGGTAGAGGGTTCCAGTGCTTCCAGATCCAGTGCTTCCCAGACCAGAAATGTCCACAAGGAAATGTCTGAACATCCTCCATTAGACCTCTTGGTGGTGTCGAAACGATAAGTCTAAGCCAAAGGGTTGAGGCTACCAAGTTATTGACAACCAAAACTCTTCCCCTATATGACAGCTGGGGTAGCAACCATTTCCATTTAGACAACCTCGCACACACCTTCTCCTCAATCCCCTTCCAGTTCTTGGCTTTAAACGCCTCAGTCCCGGAAAAACACTCCCAGGACCTTCAGTCTCTCTTTTCCCCACTCAACTCCTCCAGGTAGACTCGACACTGCCTGATCCCTCCACTGGCCCAGTAGCTTTTCTTTTTGCCTAGTTCAACCGTGCAGAGGAGGCTTTTCCATGTGAACCCAGGGTTTCTTGCAAGCACTAGATATCTCTCTGGTTTGTAACAAAAATATTTACATCATCAGCATACGCTGACACTGAAGGAATGCCCCGATCACTAGTAAGACACCCATGCAGTGAGAGACCACTGAGCCGCCCCCTCAGCCTTCACAGCAAGGGTTCAATGGCAATACTGTAAAGTTGGCCTGAAATTGGGCAACCTGTCTGATCCTTCAAGCTCCTCAATGGCTGTCCTCATTTTAGCCGTGGACTGGGAGGTGTACTGTTGGTAGAACACACGAAGTTGGGCCTTTCCAACCTCCTACCACATCTTCAAAGAGCTAAAATCAGTTTTTTTACTATTCCACTGCTGCCAGAAATACTTACATTTCTGACAGAAAATACGATCCTGTAAAAGCTTATAGTTAAAAGACCACTAGGACCTAACCCTCTCACCTGGTGAGATGACTATGTCCGTGCTTACAAGATGGTGTTCAGGAAAACCAACCATTTATGCTGCTGTGTGTAATCCTGGAACTAAGGTTTTTTCAAATGTAAACTATATCTAATCTTGCGGAGTTGATCCTGTTGTTGTTGACCCTCACCCTTGTGTGCTGTCTGGAATTTGGGTGTCTGACTCCCCATTTGTCCAGCAGATCCAGGTGTGTGATGAGGCGTCTGAGACACTGTGATGACTGTAAGTGTGGTTCCTCACCAATTCTGTCCAGAGTGAAATCTATCATGCCGTTAAAATCCCCACCAACAATGAGGTGGTCCTGATGGTAACCAAGTAGGAGATTTTTTAGTAGGTTGAAAAAACCTATTCTCTCCCACCCTATATTTGGGGCATATGAATTTACAAAACAAAAGGTTTAGTTTTCTATTTTTGCCCTGACAATTAATAACCGTCCCTTAATCACTTCAGTGAAAGACAGAAATACAACATTTGCAGTTTGCTTAATCAAAACGGCGATACCTGCACTAAGGTGCTGTGACTAAGGTCACATGAGCCCCCCCCCCCCCCCCCACCATAAACCCCAGTCCGTATTATCAGCCGGAACAGTGTGCGTTTCCTGCAGAAACAACACATCAATGTTTTTAACAGCAGAAAGCTCTGAAATTAATGTTTCTTCTTATCTCTCCCCCCTTTTATAATAAGAGATCCTACTTTATGGCTCCTCATAGGAAAAAGGACAGTATGAGACAAAGAGAAAACATTTTAATTTTAAATTCACCATGTGATCATTTTTACTTTATAGCTTTAAGAGCAGTTTTTCCTTTCGTAATTTTTCTTAGTGCAGTTAGATGCTTTTTAAGGCGAAAAACACCCTCCGACCG
Source organism: Lophius americanus (assembly GCA_037951165.1). Classification (NCBI taxonomy): domain Eukaryota; kingdom Metazoa; phylum Chordata; class Actinopteri; order Lophiiformes; family Lophiidae; genus Lophius; species Lophius americanus. The sequence goes on along the minus strand of JBBDHG010000095.1, from coordinate 6,829,668 downwards.
CAGCCGCTACTCCGCCATCGGAGGTAGCAGCAGCCGCCTATCCGCCACCAGAGACGTTGCCACTTGGCAGACAGACAGATGAAGCGCGATCCTTCGCTCCAATCCTAGCAGAGTCACGCGCTGCATCTGCTGAGGGAGCCTCCAGCTGTTTATGTACACACGTGTTTGTGTCCGACATCACCACATTCAAAACATTTCATCTGCCCAGAGCTGGCATACACCACATACTGTCCATCTCCATACTTCACTCTGAAGGATGCCTCCGGAGTTCTTTGTGGAGAGTCCAGAAACATGAAGACCTGCCGTCTCAGAGACATCACGTGATTCAGTCTGGGGTCTTTACATCCCAGACTTATGGTCTTAAATCCAAAAAGTAGATATGGCAAATTTACCATATCTACTGAGCTCGTTTTCCAACAGCTCGTTCGGTATAAACGGTGGAACACCGGACACGCTGATCCGAGTTGAGGGAACTGACAATTGGGATACGTGCACAAATAGGTCCCTGAGGAACACGTCCCTCTCTATCAGCCGATAGACCAGCGAATCACTTTCAACAAAAACAAAAACTGCTTTATTCATTTTTGAAGCATATGATTACTTCTCATGGCCGACCTGTTCACCAGCAGCCAACAGAACATCCTCCACCTCAAAATGGTTGTCGGGCGGGACTATCCAAACTCAGTGCCGGATAGACGGGGGCAGCGTCCTGGAGGACGCAATTCCTCCCAACAAACACGTGTCGGCCCCATTAAACAGTCGAAATAAACAATCAATATGATATAACAGCTCTTACCTGATCATGTAGAAAACATAGAAGATGAAACACTGATAACAAGGAATTGAAGACCATTCAAATTCTGTACCACTCGTACTTCCACCACCACTACTCATGCACGCACTCACTCAAGCTCACTTGAACCGGAAAGTAGTAGAGAGGAGAGCAGAAGTCAAGTCTGGCAATCAATTTCAGACATTTTCCTATTTTTTTCCAAAGTAGGCCTTAACATCATCAGTAAGGTAAATTTGACAAAATAGTCAACATCTAGATCTTGATATTCACAGAAACAATAATCATAATACTTTCCAGCAAAGCCCCCAATCCCCTGCCTTGTAGAAGCAATACCCCTGATTGAAGGGATTTTCGTTTTAAAAAGCTCCCCCTAGAGAGTAAAATATGAACTAATATGCTAGTAAAATATGCTATTGATGAGATAAATCTCCTCAAATTGATTCATATGCACCATATTTGTACTAAATTAGACCTTAAGCAAGGCCTAATGCAGATGCATTATACTAATTTGGACCAACAGTTGATGAAGCCCAAAGGCTTTTGGGGATAAAGCTCTCTCTCGTGTTGGAGATATACAGCCAAAGTTCCCCATAACCAATACAGTGCTTCCTCGCACTAACGTCTATGCGGTTATAAGATTGGAAAATTATCCAAAAACCCTATAACATATAAATTTACCCAAAGGGGGACTTTTGACATCGCTATTTAGAATTTTTCCAATGGTGTTCATATTAGTCAAATGAACAGTATGAAGTCTATCTGTTAAAGGCTGTTCAATGTCGGATCTTCTGGTTTTCTTGTCACTTTCCAGCTAACTGATGCTTCAGCTTTTTGGCGGCATGAGGCTGATATCAAGCATTTTAGGTTAACCGTTTAGTCAGATGAGACAAACACATTATTGCACTTTTATTGGAATAAAGTAACCAAAGCATAGCATGACTCAGCACACTCTATATCTGAAGTCATGTGAGATGAATACTGGTGATCTGGAGACTACATATTTAAATGATTATCCTAATTATTCAGCATATATTGATATCCTCAGAGTGCTGACCCCTATGTTCTTTGCTACAGAAAACACATTCTCTAGCACTGTCCCATCAATAAGGTAATAGACAGTTGGAATTGTATTCCCACCAGCCATCAATGGCAAACATTCTTACAGGTATGGGGTAAGGCACAAAGAACATAAAGCTCTGATCACAGCACCTTAAAGTTCAAGCTGTACAAAGCTTGAGAGAGCGACTGTTATTTCCCAGCGGAGCACTGACAGGGAAAACATGTATGTGTCAAACGCGGTGGATTACAGCAGGCTCATACAGAGAGCTATTATTACTAGTCAGCTCTAACCCTCAGTTCATTGGTGGAAGGGCAGCTTACATTCCTGAGCAGCAGTGTTACTGTTTGGCATTAAAATGATCAATACTCTTATGTATTCCATAACGAGTGGCAACGATATGAGTAATACTTATTTTTGCTCCCTGTCTGTAAGCATTTCAACAACACACATGCTGCACACTGTTACACACAAGTATAATGCAAGAGTGGCCTAATGCATCCCGTATTTTGTTAGCATGTTTCTATTTGCCGACGGTATTTTCAGTCGAGAACATATGAGCTGAATAACAAATCAAAGGGATTGATTTATCATCCACAAATGACATGGGTAACACAACTGCACGTTCTCAGGTACACAAGTATGGATGTATCTGTTCCAGTTTTCTGAAAAGTTGAATTACATTCCCAAAACAATACCCCAATCAGCCATAATATTATAACCAACTTTGATGGTGGTGTAATATTGTGTGGGTATTTCTGCACCTTTCCGGTAGAAATGATCACGTGCTGTCTAAAATATTCCAGCCCATTGACCAGTGCTTTTGAAATCCGTATCGTCAATCTTATCTGATTTCGACCGTCCGTGGTTATTATGTTGTGACTAATAGTTGTTAACCAGGAGAACTTCGGACTGTTAACAGAGGGAGTTAAATTGTCTTTATGATGGATTATAGGATAAGATTTTGACAATCCCCCTTCATCCCACCTCCACTGAAAAACACCTTGTGCTTCAACCCGCCTGTTGACGCGTGCTGACCATGCCTTAATTGGAGCGCTTCCTATGAAAGGCCTCCTCCAGCAATCTTCCAATGGTACTGAGAGCTCTGTTCACACTACTTGCTTGGTGGACTCAGACACCAGGACAATATCTGGTCACAAGTTGCTAGATGCGATATGTATGGGGAATTTCACCTGCTGAGAATGATGCTTTGGGCAATGTTCTGTTGGGAAGCATTGGGTCCTTCTATTTGGATGTTTCTCTGATGTGTATTACCTACCCTCAACATTGTTGCAAACCAAGTGCACCTAGGGAAATAATATTCCCTAATGGGGCAGTGGCCTCTTTCAGCAGGATAATGTAGCTTGCCACACTGCAAAAATAGTTAGATGGATGGAGGCAACACCTCAGAAGTCACAGAACTTAAAGGATCTGCTACAAACTAGTGGTAGGCGGCTCAATCTAAATATCGTTAGTATCGATACCAACTTTGGTATTAGTATCGATCAATACTTGAGTGATTAGATCGATACTTAAGTTTCTGTTTCTCTTCTCTACGTTCGGTACACAACTCCCATTTCATATTAGTGATTGTGCAAATATCGCTCATCTCAATTCGCCTATGACTTAGCCGCGCACACTACTGGCCGCTTGATGACAGAAAGGAAGAGGAGGGCTGTTCGTAGTTATTTTACAGCCGCAAACAAAAATACTGCAAGCTGCGATGTTTGCTGGAAACAAAAACGCTACTGTGGCAACACCACAAATTATGTAAAGACATAAAAACACACTCAAAAGAGAACTCTAAAATCTTTATCCTGTTTTTTATTATAATCATAATCATGTCATTGAGGTTTTCTCCAGACACAACTCAATGACACCCTCATTTCTATTGCTATCATGAAACCTTGGGTAAGATATTGTGGACAAACTTGGACGAATGATTAAGTAAATTAATCTGAGCCAATTTTCAGGACAAGGATGAGTATGGACGGGGAATTATTTACAAAAGGAATGAACAGAAACATTTCAGACGCACTAAAAGTGTGTCATTCAAACTGTCAAGTGGAAAGGAGATTGACATTTTTTCCGCATCCTCTGCTGAAGTTCCGAGGGAAGGTGACGGGTTTTTTTAGGAGACAACTGGCCATTTCCCTACAAAACATTCATCTCAAGACCAATGAAAAAAACGAGAAGGGGGCGGCAGAAATCCAAATCAACGCGAAGGACTCAGAAGCCACAGATCCAGTGGAAGATAATTAGCCTCTCTAAAACAATACGGTCAGAGGATCCCGAACTAGTTTTCTCCAAAAGTTTGATGTTTATGCTGACTTTACTACAACCCTTTTAAAAACTAAGATATACCTCTTCAGATTTTACCGCAACTTTCATATAAAAACATGGCGCCCTTCCACGCCCAGAACCACCATAGGTAACAGATACAACTCAAACAGAAATGGGTTTCAGATTTTCCGATTCAGCGTTTACATTCAGCGACTGGTTATCGGAAAGGCTTTCCAGCTGAAAAGGGAGGAGCAGTTGTAGTGCTGCAAATACGCCGAAAAAGCAAACCGGCAACTCAATAACAGCCCTTACTACCCGAATCTGACAACAAACCCCACGTACCCATCAAAACAGATTATAGCAAGAATATAGCAAGACACTCTGACGAACATCACTGGAGCATTAAACCCTCCTTAAAGCAGAGGCAATTGAACACATCCAACCAACAATAAGAGGTGCTGACCGTCTCAAAATACTCCAACTTCCAACATCCCATGCCAAATTCAACACCAGTGGGAGTGTTTTCCCTAAAATCTCCCCCAGAGAGATTTGCGTATTTTTGAATTGAGGCCTCGTTCTTCATGGCCTTAACAAGAAATAAATGACAAAATACTTTTGCAAAAATTTTCACCATGCACTTTTCATTTTTATTTGATCTAATTATTATATTCTTTCTAGAGGTATACCGGAGATGCCGGGAGACTTAGTTTGTTGAAATTGGCCAAGAAGCTTCATTTGAGGCCGATTGAGTGCTGGCGTACATGGACACCAAGCATGAGCTGTGAAGGCTCCAAACATCTCGTACGTAAACCAGAAAACACAAAGCTGGCAATTTGTAACACCATTAAGGATAAAAAAAAAAAAAAAGATGGAGAAGAAGAACAGCAAAAATTTTGGCACACACTTTGGAAATCACACAAGCTTCAAGAAGCTAAAGATAGCGGAGCGGCTTAAAATAGCAGAGCGGTTAAAGCTAGCGGGAGCTCAGAGCAAGCCACATACTCTGAAGTCACTGAGCAAAGCCAACTTTTACATGTAGTGGACTGAATGAGGCTTACAAAGTTATATGTCATGTAGTTGGTTTAAGAAACATAACGCGGGCTAGACGCAGGGTATTTCAACTGGTCAGAATACATACACAATGCCCACCAGTCTTACTTCCACTGTAATCCTTCAAAATAAGGGCACTTAAACACTTATACTTTAAGAACTCCTTATGATTTTAAAACTTTAAAGAAAGAAAATCGGTACCGGCCAGTCCTGTAGATAAATCGATGATCAGTGATGAACCAAGAACATTTTTCAAATTTGTGTAAAGCTTTATACCATTGCGAGACCAAGTGACAACACATAAAGCAAAAACTAATTTATCAACAATACACCAGTACAGCCAACTCCGCTACGCCCTAACTAAGGCCACTGTGCCAAAATGTGTCGGCAAAATATCTCTCTTTTCATCAGTTGTTTCCTCCTGTTGCTTTTAAAACAAGGGTGCCGTGGACCCAGCTGATACCTCTCCCTCACGGTGGAGGGATTGGACGCTGGCGTTTTCTGTTTGCCACTTCTCCATCAGAGTTCTACAGCCTGCAATATTATAAACCGACAAGTATAACCAATGACTCAGTGGATTTCTACAATAACTCCCTGAGTATCATCCTGCATCGTCCCTGTAAAACTGTAGAACTGTCATCTTCTCCCGCTCAGCCCCCTGGTTCACCAGCGAGCTACGGAAAATGAGGGAGCTGGGCGTGTCCTTTGAGCGGCGTTACAAGGCTTCAGGTCTCATAGTCCACAAGCTAGTCTTTCGGGAACACCAAAAACCTACTCAAAGTCCCTTAGAGAGGGAAGGTCATTGTTCTACTCGAACATTATCAAAACCAGTCTTGGAAATTCTAAGCAGCTGTTTTCCACTATCAATCATCTTCTAAATCCACAACTCCCCCACTTACAGAAATTACAAAAGAGCACTGTAATAATTTCATGGCTTTCTTCAAATTCAAAATTTACTGAATCTGTTCTGTTGTTTATAGTCCATCCACTCTACCTATCCAGTCTGATTACCCACAGTTTGAGATCTCCCAGCCTCTAAAGTGCTTACCAGAAATCTCATCTTAAGTGGTTGAGATTATCATCAGGACGATGAAACCCTCCACCTTTGCCCTCGACCCCTTTCCTGCAGCGCAAGTCAAACTAGCATCTCTTCCATCAGTCCCCAGATCAACCTTGTAATAAACCAATCCCTCCAGGCTGGCTCCGTTCCATCTGCCCTAAAAGTGGCCATAATCAGAACTTTTTGCAAATTACAGTCCCATTCAATCCCTGACAGAACAGAATAAATTTCCTTTGAAGATGCATGGTCCCGGACCCACACCGTCGTCCATAGGGTCCCCCAGTGATCCGTTCTTGGCTCCATTCTCTTCATACTGTGAATGCTCCCCCCTGGCCATGTCATCAGTCGATATTGACTCTCAATCAACTGCTAAGCTGATGACACACATATCTACATAAAAACTGACACGTTCCTCCGCAGCTGCTCCAACCTCATTGTCATCATCATCACCCCTGTCAACTCTACTCGCTTGTCCAGATGAGATAAAGGTTTGGATGAAAAATAAAAACTTTTTTCCAGTTAAACAGCTCCAAAACCAAAGCAATTTTAATTGGCACCCCACATCAGGCCCAGACTTCCTCCGTAACCAGCATGACTTTCTATGGTCACGACATTCCCCTCTCTTCATCAGTCACCAACCTCTGCGTAAGATTCAACTCTCAACTCACTTTTGAATCCCACATCAAACATATCTGTAAGATCTCCTTTCACCATCTCAGAAATATTTCAAAACTCTGCTCTTCACTCACCTTGAGTGATGCTGAACAGCCTGTCCACGCGTTCGTCTCCTCCAGACCGGATTACTGTAACGCATTTCTCATCGGGAACCCTGATAAAGGTTTTCAAAGACTACAGTATGTTTAAAACAGTGCTGCAAGGATCCTGATGAGAGTGCGTAAACGTGAAGACATCACCCCTGTTCTTCATTCCCTTCATTGACTTCCCATCTCCACCAGAATTGATTATAAGATCTCTCCTCACTCACCAGTGCATCCATGGCAATGCAACCCCCGACCTAAAATAACTACTCACCCCACTAACCTCAACACGATCCCTCTGTTCTACCCACTCATAAGACTAAGCTCAGCACCATGGATGATCGGGCCTTCTGCTCTGCTGTCCCTCAGCTGTGGAATGCCCTCCCTGACAATCTGAGGGCTCAACAGAATACTGAGACTTTTGAAAAAGGAATTAAAACTTAAATTTTTAGCAGAACCTATAACTTTTAATTAACATTGTTGCTTTTCGTTCATGTTTTTATGTAATTATTATTATATTTTTTATTGAAGCTTTTATCTGCTTTTACCTTTTAGCACTTTGAGATTTGATCCAAATGTAAAGTGCGTTATAGATTAAATGTATTATTGTTATTATTATTACCAAACCAAATCACACCATTGGTAACCAGGTTTTAACTTTCGACTTTTTGTTTTTCAATAATTTTAAAACCTCAAATATTAAATGTATACAGAACCCACATATAAATAAAAGAAATGCTGCAAATATGATTAATGGGCTCAATAACTTACATTTGCTGACATTAGACAAAGTCCATCTCGCTGTGTGCAACCAATTTCCTTCTCCCACCCACCCACATACAAACTGTTTGAATGCTGGTAGACTTTTGACGGATGTGAAATCATCTCACGTTCAGCCTCCACGTTTAATAAAATAACACACTCTGCTGTGATTAGTTATTCTGGCTCTTCTCCCGATGTCATTCACCCTTCTTTGTTTCATATACACTGCTCAACAACTTTAAGGGATCAATTAAATCACAGTCTGGATCGATGAAGGAGATATTCAAGTTGAAAATCTTTATTGATATACATTTGGTGATTTGTTTAGAACAAAATTATGTAAGAGCGATCAATGGAAATCAAAAGCATTTAACCATTAAGGGCAGGTTTCTAACTTACACCAAAAATCAAAGGGAAAAACTGAAATCACAGACGGATCAAACTCGAATGAATTATATCACAACAACTCATAAGGAGACCCAGGAGTGTGTTTGAGCCCTACATGCCAAAGGGACCTCTTGAAAACATCTGGTTAGGATCCTGATCAGATGGAGGATTGGTCCTGGGTGATCTCCTCCCAGACCTGGATCAGGGCTCCTGGACAGTCTGTGGTCAGAGGTGGTGGCGTACGATTCAGTAATACATAAAGTCTCAGAGGTTCTCAGTTTGATTCAGGTTCGGGTCACATGAGAACCAGTAACTGGCATCAACAACAGGACTTGCCTATACACTCTGACCTCATGAGGCCGGGCATTGTCCTGGAGCAGGAGGAACCAAGGGCCCAGGGGACCAGTGAAAGATCCGATAGTGGGGCACTATTCATCCTGGTACTTAACAGCGGGGTACCATTGGCTAGCCCGTGGAGGTCTGTGAGACCCTCCAATGATCTTTCTCCTCCATGCTCTTGAGACTGGTCTAGGAGATACACCAACCACTGTGCAACTGCAGGCAGGGATAAGCCATCCTGGAGGAGCTGGACTACCGTTGCAGCGTCAGCGGGCTTCAGGTACTGCCTCATGTAACAAGTAGTGACAAAGACACCAGCAGAACACAAAACTAGAGAAGAGTCACTCAGGAACGATGAGTGGAGAGAAATGGATTGTGGCCACCATAGGCAAAACTATTCCCTTTTATGGGGGTTGTCATGCTTTTGCCTCTCCATCGCACCTGTTAACACCTTCATTCGCACCAAAACAGGGGAAACCGGTTCACAGTGACTTGTTCTTCCAGATTGGACAGATTGATATCCCTGAAGTTTAACTGTCTTGGTTGTCACACTGCGATGATTAAGTGCGCCTTTAAATTTTTTGATCAACGTACATTATTTGTTATTGCTGGATGTCTTTAGCCTTTATGGCAGAATTAATCCAAACCACTCATGTTATTCCAACCACTCCAGTGATGGTGGCCACATACAATCAACAGCAGAGTCCTGAAGAAACCCATATCACACTGATGGTAGTCGAAGGACCCAGACAGCTTCGACTGAGCTGACCTTTGTTTGCTCTTTAATAATCCCTTTGATTACAAAAGTTAAAAAAAGAAATGTATCCCTGTTCTGTCAAAGGTTTTGGCAGTCTGGATGGAAGCCTCTCCTGGTCTGGCCTCGGGAACAGCTTTTCGTGACCCTTGCCGTTAGAGCGTTTCGATTCCAAGTGGAAGAAAGCAGTGTCATTTAGTGACCTTTATGTTATAGAATCTGGCTCCGGTTTTGTCTAAACCCTGCGGGATTTAATCAAAGTCATTACAAAATCCCAAAGTTTATTATTGAAATCTGTGTTTGATTCTAAATCATAATTTAGAATAAATCACAACTGTCATGGAGTTCCTTATTCGGTGTTAAAAGATTATCTCAGCCACACAAAACATTAAAATGCTTTAAAGTAATATTATACTCTGTACTGTATTTCTGCTTTTTATTTATTTCTTCGATGTCAAAAGCATTGATGCCAATCCTATCCGGTTCCTGTGTGAGGCTTCATCACCTGGCGCATTTATTTACAAAAGGCATTCAGCCGTCACCACTTCCGTCATTTGGGTCAATTTTAAAATGTATTGTGCCCCTATTATGTCTGGATAAGTTGTTTTTCAATCAATGAGGAGGATTAAATGCTACCAGTGATACGCTAATGCATATTTATGTAATCCAGTATAGAATAAACATTCTATCATGGGCATTAGTTCTGATTCTCACTTAAGAATCTGGAGTGAGTTTTCAGCAGTACCTCAGTGCTGTCGATTAAGGCTTTATGCTAAAAAAAAAAAAAAGGAGATAAAGCCTTAACATATTGTAGCTACAAGTCCTGGAGTGTGGTTCGTGACCTTGATGAATCAAGCAGTGTTCACAGTTGGGCATTTTAAATGAAACAAAGCACAGACTAGTATGCAGTAGAATATCCCAGAGATAAATGCTTCTCTGCATTACAGACCAGTGTCAGCTCCCTGAACCCATGGTCAATAAATTCATACTGTTTAAAAGGCACACGAGTAGAATTCTGCTGTGAAAGATCTAATGAAATGATGTGGAAGATGACCTTCAGGACACATGGGATTGACTCTTCACCACCGTCCTGATGGTAATTGGCTTTGTAAAGTTCTGCACTGAATTATAAGTGAAATGTATGTCGCACAAGATCACACAGTCCTTCAAAGTTTGCAGTTCAGGAGAGCAGCAGTGGCTCCACAGGGCTTCAAAAGCAGCATAGTTTCAAGTAAAAATGCATTCCAAAGTCAATTTGTGTCTGTTAAAGTCTACCTTTAACCCACTCGGATCATGAGCTGTAATGGATTTGAAAATGCTTGAAATAACACAAACTTGCTCTCTTGTTTGCCAATGAAATTGAATCGAACAGATTTCTCAAATGTTTGCTTCATTTAATCACATACGTTCATACACAGGGCAGCCTCTGTGAAAGCTCGGGAGCAAATTGGAGTTCAAGGTCTTCTTCAAGGACCCTACGACAGGTTGAAGGTCAGTCCGGAGATCCAACCTGTCTTCTGACTAATGGATGACCGCGCTGCCTCCTGAGCTACAGCCGCATTGTTTAAGGTAATAAATGGCTGAGATTTGAGGCAGTGAGATGGCTGAGATTCGAGGCAGTGATTTAACAGGCCAGATAATATATTTTAGCATCACATATTCATTTCAGGTGGCGTAGCTAGGCTAGCAATTTGATTTGAAGTGGGAGTGGCGTAGAAGGCCACGGTGTAAAATTGAACCAAATTCCACTGACAGCGTGTTAAACCAAGTGTAAAATCCTCACGATGGGCTTAGAAAACGATCCCTGGCTGGAGCCGACGCTCTCCCCTTCCTCTGTCTTTAGGGATGGACACACTCCATCCCTAAACACATTTCTGTGCAGCGCTCAGCCTTTGAAGGGAAGAGGGATGTCCAGAAGTCCATTAACCTTACCTGTGCATGTGCACTGATTCCTAACACAACCCCGAAGGCCGGGTCAAAACCTTTGGGCAGTAGCCTTTCCACAGGCAGGTCTTTCTGAGGTTACTTGCTGTCCTTTTCCTTGTATTTCCAAGACTCCAAGACAGACACTCGGTGTGCATGGTGAAATTTAATAGAGATAAGAGTCATTTTTGCAGCAAAACATATTTTTAGTTGTCTAGTGTTGACTGCAGGCTCGTTTGTCTGCTAATAAAGCTGTTATGACTCTGGGCCGGCTGTTCAAAACTGTCTAAATGTGTTAAATTAACTCTGCTAGCTGTGGGCATATTTTAATACATTAAATCACTTGCATGGTGAATTTTGCACTCCGCTCACACTGACAAAAAAATATGCTGTGGAGAACATCATGACTGCATCCTTTCATTGCCGTGGAGAGCATTCATGTTGGAACGTCTTGACCTTTTTCATTTCCTACTATTTATTTTATGATGAGCTTAACCAGCCCTGTACTCTTGCAGAAAGACATGTTTCCCTTCTGGCATATTCTGTATTACTAATACCCACCTGACAAGCATGCAGGAAAAGCAACTCTCATGTCACAGGTTGGAATTGTTTTGACAGTATATCGGAGATGGGAACTATTTGTAGGTGTTCTCCATTGGTGAAGCGTCTTCATTAGTCAAAAAGCGTGGGCGGGACTCTTGCTCTCTGCAGCTAGTCAAAGAGAAAAGCAATACAGGGAGGCAGGAGCTGCACTTGCCCGACGAACATCTGTGTCGTCCTGCCACACTCTACTGGTCACTGCCCCCGGATCTGCGTGGAACACACAGGGACTTCTCATCAATGTAACTCCGCTCAGTCCCAAACTGCGCCGTTTACCTGGATAGGTCCGTTCCGCTGAGCAGAGAGAGACAGGCGTGAGGAGTGTCGACGCAACATTGTGAAGGGAAAAGAAGAAGAATATGATTGTCAAGCAGCAGCAGCTGATCTTCATCCTCTACAGCCTCTGTGCAAACGTCGTCAAAGGTGAGCGCTGCTGGACGCTGTGTGAACGGGCGTGGTGTGCGGGGAGGGGGCGGAAAGCCGCTATGATAACACACGTGAGTCCGTGGAACCCGGTCTAACAGAGTTGATCCGCCTGGTGAAAGGATGAGTGTTTGTCTGCACAGCGGTTCCGTCCAGAGGACCGCTTTGCTCTGCTGAGACTGTGCTGGAATGAGAAGTTGAATTGTGCAGAATGCGGCCGCACAAGTTTGTATATCGGGAGGCAACTTGAATGTTGCCGTGTCTGTTTGTTTGTTTTAAGTCATAGGTAAAAAACATCAGGCTGCAGATTAGTCGCCTGCAGCATCCCGTCCTCTTTGTCTGTTCATCCCCTTCTGATACGGATGCAGGAGAGGTTCCAGCAGCTGGGGTTTGCTGATTCCGAGGTTGCCACGCATAATCCTAGTTCACTGCTGGGTATCTGGGCCTTTCAAGTGTTGGCTTATCTATGGGTGAATTTGGGACAACAGTGTTGTAATATGTGAGACGGCATCTGAGTTGATGCTGTGTCCAGCACGGCCAGTTTGCGCACCGTGCGTAAGTGTGGAAGCGTGTGTTGGCTGTGGGTGTGCGCACACGTTCTCCCGGAGTGTCGGCAAGCGTTACTGATGGGACAAGCCATTCAAAGTAGGTCTGCGTGGATCAGACGCAGCTAAGCTCGTGTGCGTGATGCCGATCCAGGCATCAGTTTTTCCACGTGAGAACTCCCCAACTCGCCACAGACCATCCCGCTTTTGGACATGCTCGTGCAGCCACCGCCCTGTAGGCAAACAGTGCGCAGACATAAAGCCCAGAGCAGGAGGGGGCTGTCACAGGTTCTTATATCAGGGACTTCCAAATCATAACAAACCAAAAAAAGCTTTTGCCCCATAGGATCATTAGAAGGATTGTATGGAGGAGATGGGAGTAGAGAGATCCATTTTTCATGCTTCTAAGACAGGTAATCATAATAAATCAGTTAATCTATTAGGACTTAATCTACTGTAGGCTATTTTGTTAGGACTCCACTCAAGGATCTACGAAATGGGTCTGATGGGCTTATACTGTTGATATTGCATCATCACAGACATAAACAACTGGTTATTTCACAATGTCACAGTGACATCACTACCATCTGTCAAATATTTACTGCTCAATCAAATGCACGGATGTTAAAACTCTTTGAGGTTGATCTCAGAATTACAATTTAGAAATTTAGAAAAACTTAAATGCATGCTGTCTTTTTCATTCTTCAAGTCTCCACTCCAAAAATTATTTTATTTCAATGAAATGTCCAACTGCAGCTGTCAGTACGTGGTGAAGTGATGACACATCCGCCCTGTGCCCACCGCTCCACAGTGAATGTTGGTTCTGATAAATGATCAAGCATGCTTTTGCATTTTTTAAATAGTTCATTAGCTTATCAAACTTTTCTTGTTCTGACTGTGCAATATTACCTTTAGAGTAGTATTATTTAGACGTTTTTTTAGCCATCAAGCAGCCATCGTTGTCTGCTCATATAGGTTTACTAAGAACGCCAACTTGGGGATGTGTGCCAACCTTTCCACGTAGCATTTAATGATTCTCAGTTACCTGAGATGCATTAGCTTCCAATAACAGCTGCAATCATGGGCTACACTTTAAGGAAAGCCAAAGGCAATAAAAAAAAAAGTCTGTAAATATGAATATATGGAATTTTACAATTCAATGTGGCAGCAGATCTTTCTCAACAGTCCTTGCTTGCAAAGCAATGTGAAACGGGAATAACAAATCAGTGTCTCTTGCACATTTAAGTCCCTTCAGTATGATCTTACAGCCATGCTTGAATGTAGATGAAACAGGCAGTAGGCTTTGGAAAACAGTTGAAAGAAATGTTCTCCTTGTGAGTTGTTAATTAGTGGAATGCAGAGACAACCACCCCATCATCCTGTAAAACTGGCGTTTGGAAAATTGTACATAATTTTGTTATCATCGCTAACTTTATTCAACCAAGTAATCTCTCATTAACATGTAATAAAACAACTAACGTTATCATAAAAGACATAAAAATGAATTTGACCATTGTTATTACCCACAGCTGTCAAGAGAATGTGAGTATTGGGAAAACGTAGCAGCTCTTGCTTTACTTGTGTGGTGAGCCACTGGCTCTAGCAGTTTATCTTCCTAGCCTAGTAGAAGACTGTGATCATGCCGATTGTGGCTGCATGCAGAGTGCGTGCAGGTGGGCAGCTACATAACTAGACAGTTAGGTATTTGGCCTTTGTGGCAGAGTAAAATGAAAGGATGGGCTTATTGCAGGACTTATTAAAGAAGCCTGACTTTTTTGGCAGAGCGTTTCATGGATTGATTGCTGTTTGGATGAGAGGACACTACCAATGAATATCTATAAAAATGCCTTTAAAATACATCACCAACTGTAGCCTTAGGGTTGGCCTGCATCTGCATCCCCCATCTCAGGTCTTGCAGTGTAAGTATTCACGAAAATGAATAAAAAGGAATGTGCAAATTTCAATATTGGGTTTCCCATTTCAAGCTTTATGGATGGGTTGCCCTCAACATTGACGGTATAGTGGCTGTGTTTAACAGCACTCTTTACCCTATTAATCCCTTTCGGTGGGGCATTATAAAATATTGTGTTGCATTGATGTTTACATTTTTGGCTGTAACAGGGGCCTGTGATCAGAAAAGATGCTTTTCTATTAATACTTCAACGTGGATGACTATCTGTTAGGATCGATAACTGTAACAATAGAGGCAAGAGTTGGATGGACGGTACAAAGCTCACCCATTTACTAACCTTTCCGGTTCATAGCATTCTCTCTGGATGAACAACGCCTAGAGACTTTTATCATCTTGTCCAAGATCTCTGCTAAGGCAGTGCCCACGTCAGGGTCCGTTTAAATTTTTATGGCATTTGTTTGAAGTTCGGAGACATGAAATGAAATTGCCCGGGGCAGTGACCCAAAGCTCTGCGGGGAAAGTGTACAGAGAACACGCACCTCAAACAAGGCAGCACGATCCTCCAAATTTCTATTAAAATGGTGGCCATGTCTCTAATCTGCATTTGGATCAAGACCCGCTGCCAATAGGGCAACTATTGTACACATTTCCCATGGATTTGTTTTCTTAAATTGAACTAAGAATGACTGTCGTTGAGAGCATTAACAGTTTGTGGAAAATATTTAAAAATCCCCTGTTTTTCATTTTTAATAGATCTTCAAATGTTGATGATCCTCAAATCTACCCCTACACTAAGCCATGGCTTAACCTTCCACCAAATTTCATTCAAATGTGTGAACAGTTTTTTTTTTTTTTTTTTTTTTTTTAGAAATTGTGCTTGCTAGCAGAGAAAAAAAACAACAAATGGGACTGATAAAATAACCTCCTCCTCTGCAAAGATAATAAGGGGCATGCATCTCCTGTGCGATAACAGCTTAATCGACAGTTAAATTGCAGTGCGGTGCATCGCACTCTGCAGTGATACTGTGGACAAGACCTCAGCCTCAGCAGCTCCGTTCATGCTCCGTAATGCTGGGAGTCATTTCATGCAGACTCATCCCTCTTTAAACAACCACACCGTTAGTATTTTTGCTTAGATGCATTGCTGGACTCTTATCTGTAGCTGCAGCCTATGGAGTGAGACGCTGCGTAAATGTTTAATATGCCGTAGTGACAGAATGGATTTATTCTTTGTCGACTCACTCTATAGCTATTCTCTCCTCTGTGTTGTGAGTCCTCCCTTGTGCTTGGGCTCTGAGTAGGAGGTCCTGTGCTGTGGCCATATGTGCACCAGTGGGAACTTATTCCACTCTCTGAGGTTATATGTCTCTGCACTAGTGTCATCACACCATATTTTACCAAGCGCAGACACATGACAGACTTGTCAGTATTAGTTAAAAGGACAGGAGGGAGGAAGTCTATTGATCTTAATTAGCCATGTGGCAAGGCTATACCCACTCTCCTCGAAGACCTTTGGGCTGGTTGGGTGAGAGCTATATGTTTTATGATTCGTGTGTTTCTTAGCTACTGTCTGGATTGAAATTCCTCTACTAAAGTGTTTAATCCTTTTCTTTCTTGCAGAGCCCTAAAAAGCTCCCATGCCACCAAGGGAACCTTTTTTTTTTTGTTCGAGCAAGGAGCCTTTACTCATTTCTTCTCTTGTCAGACATTTGGCAAGTATAACCTGCAGGTGAAATTTGCGTTGGTGTGTTTGACCATAACGCGTGGGGGCAGTAATGAGAAGGGCAGAGTCGAGAGAAAAAAAGAAAAGAAAGTGGCCGTCCTCTTTTTGACCGTGTTCAAACTTGTAACAAAATTATTGATTTAAAAGTTGGAGACAAATCATCAGAGGGACAGAAATCAGACGACGATAAGAGAGGAGGAGGCAGAGATTAATAATTCTCATGATGTAAATGAAAAACTCTCTCCCTGATTAAGGAATAGAGGCCAGTCATTAAAAATGCAAAAGCGTCTTGTAAAATGTTTAATAACTCCTTTAAATATTGACCTAAGAGATATAGGATCCTTCTGTTTTGAAGGTGAAGACCTCCGCTTTGATAATCAAATGGAATTTTTCAAGATTTTGTACAATAGGGTGTCATAACATTCAGTCCCGATTGGGAGATAATCCTGCTGGCCTGTGTAATTCCAGAAGCACTGGAATCCAATGAAAGCTTTCTAAAATAAAGAATTATGCATGTATGGTTTGTTATGAAATGCTTTGTATTATTCAAATGTTGTCATTTGCATTTATCAGGATAGAAAAATCCAAGACATAAGCAAAATAAACTGAATGTATTTGAGTTAGAAAAATATTTCTGCTCTGTTTGCAGATTGTCAGGATCCTGCATATTATATCACAACATCCAATCATCTTTCATCAGCCTAACAATAGTGTAAAACATTAATTACAAACACTGCTGGGCTGCACAGACTCAGGATTCAAATCAAAGGCTGAGTCTTTTGTCTCTTCTTAGTTGTCCTGCAGTTGTCTGGGGCAGAAGCCGTATGGCATATTATAGGATGCATTGAAGAGTAACCATTTCTACCATTTAAATCGTTCAGTCCAGCAGCAGCCTTCACAACACTTTGGGACAGCGTGTATGTATGTGAGTAACTGCCTTACCTGCGCAGTCGACTTCTCATTTTGGATGTACGATAAGATGTCAGTTAATATGGTTCTTTGGTCTTTTATATGAAAATGGAGATTTGTTTTTGAGCTTTCAGTTTGGATCTGAATGCATTGGAAATCTGTTACAAATGAATACATAATGGACCCAGGTGAAAGTGAACTCCACAATGTCACTTATTGTGAGACACAGGGGGCCTGTGAGATGCATGCATGGGTGCATCTCCTGTGGGTTGGTATAATCATGCGGCGGGAATAAGGTGGTGAAGCTGACTGCAAGGACATGGCCACCTTCAAGGAGACCTGTTTCTCAACGCTGAAAGTTAGCTTGTCCCTGCACAATGTCCCCCAGTTGCCATGTTCTGACTATGGTGATGCGCTGCATAGCCCTGCAATAGAATAATCCAGTAAAGGAGACAAATGTGAAGCAAAAGCAACACTGCTGCCATGCTTGGGTTTGGTTGACAGATATACATCTGTAGGGATAAGCCTAAAGCCAGAGGCAAATGTGCTCAGAGAACTGGGAAACGGGCTTAAAGATTAGCTAGAAGCTGACTGGCCCAACAACGCTGTGTGCTGTCAGTCTCCCTTCGCCATGCTTGTCGTCGTAGCGTTTTTACATGCCATGCCCCGTCTGAAGGGCTATAAGCGTAGCAATGAAAATGATAAAGTGTGAGGGCAATTATCTTATTGAAGATTATTCTGACCCGCATTTGAGCAAAAGAGGTTAAGCGAGCTTTTTCTGCCTGCCAAGAAAGCTATACTGACATACCCACGATAAGTTGATTGCCACAATTGGTCACGCTGAAAAGAGCTGAAAGCAACGCATGCTACATCAATCTGAGGCTCATGCAGAGTCACCTGCGTTCACACATTTCACAGGGAAAATCAGCCATTAAACAGAATGTACATGTATTCCTGTGATCTCGGACAGCCGATTCAATTTTTCTCAGCCGGAGCTCCAGAGAGCCGATTTAATATGTCACGTCTTGGAGTAGCAGCAGATATTCTACTTACAGCATAAGGAAAACTGCTGCATATGTCACGTTTTTATACCTGAACCCAACCTCATAGTTGGTAGGATATAATGTTAGAGACACCATCCGTATCGACCCAAATAGAGGCTGATTATTAGAGTGAAATAATCCGATACACGTTACTTAGTTAATCGTTCATTAGGAGTACATGTACATTTATTTCTCAACCCTGATCTGCCACTGATTGTGCTGCATCTTTACTAAACTGTCTGTCAAATATGCAAAACAAATCCTCCTCGCTGCACAATGCAGAGAAATTGACATAGATACTAATAAGAAACATTCACAGTACTGTTTTAATTATGTTCACTATCAAAACTACATACTGTTGTGCCCACACAAAAATAAAAATGTGTTCAATGCCAATTTAAAATTCCATGGGTTCTTAGCATCGTACTTCTTCTTCTATTCCATAACACACTACCTCAAACTCTGCATACCACACCTACTCTGTATCTTGTGTGTGTGTGTTGATGCTCTGTTTGTCAGGTCAAAATTTGGCTTCATCAGCCCTCAAATCCCGTGTTGTGGCCATTCTGTGTGAAGTGGACGTGTTTTCCCTGGATCGGCTCCGGTTCCCTACCACACTCTAAAAACATTGGATTTAGATTCATTGGTGATACTAAATTCAATGTTTGTCTTTCTGGGTGTTGGTCCAACAAATGCATCCTCTATTATGACATTTTGCATTCCTTAGCCAAACATAATAAAATGAATAAAGTGACAAACTAAATTACAATGATTGACTTTCACTTGACTCATATCTTAAATTATTATCAACAAACTACAGTTGTCAAATCAATAAAAGAAATAAAAAACATTTATATACTTCCTTTTCAGATGGAGGCTTGAAGTTAAAGATACATTTCAACATGGAGTCCTCGGCTATGCTTTGTGTTTTTAGACAGTATTAGATTTAAAGGACCTGGAAGTCCACAGCTTGTTACTGCGCATGCTAATGTGCTAGAGTCCTCACACCGCAGCATTTTTGCTACTTTGTATTATATTCAAATGTAATATGTAGTATACCGCCAGTGAAGGGTTGAAGATCTTCAACATACCACAATAGTCATAAAGAAGCAATCCAATTGTTCCTGCTTTGATCTGCTCTGTAAACAGACATGAAAGAATATACACAGAAATCCCTCCCAAACCTTATTTGAATACAGTCGGCAGAGAATGATATGAATAATATTCCGACTGAGGTTTTGATGAATGAGATTCGGCTGTGCCGTGAGTTGCTAGGCGCCTCTTCTTTGAGAGTTTCCTGCATTCCCTCCAAATGAATACTAGACGTCATTTTTTACAGTGTTGACCTTTGCCGATCCCTTATGGCCCTTATCTCGGTTGAAGGGGGCTCTGTGCCCCACTATGAACGAGTCCGTATTTCTCAATTAACCTGAATGATGATCTCCTGTTTCTCCCCTTGTGGCAGTCTTTAAGAACAAAGGTAACACTTTTGGTTCAGAATTGACGGTCATTACATAACTCAGTTATGTAACCAGCTGCAACCAGCAGGTTTTCGATTTCGCCCCCCCCCCTCGCTTTGATTTGTACGAACGCTTCCATGTTAGGTGCTGAGTGCTGAATGCCATCCATCAAATACTGGGAGTTTGGTTGTGAGTGTCATCATAGATGTTCCTTTCTGCTTTTGCTTTTTGGGGAGCATCAAAAAAGACCATAAGAGGAATGCATTGCAGGAAAACATCTGGCAGCCAGACCAGAAGTCAGTGCTTGTTTTGACTAGTGCGCAAACAATAAGGACAACATGCAGATGGGCATCCTTTGCAAATTGTTGTATAGAATGTATTAACCAAATTGTGACTTAAATACATCTCTAGTTCAGAAGACCATCCTTTTTTGTTTTTGTTTGCACTACGCTTGAATATTAAACGTCTGGCAGCCATATTAAGTAAGACTTTGTCCTTGTAAATGTTTTAATTTTAAACTGCAAATCGTTGTTGTGCATTTGCTGTATTTTCTTTATATATTCATTGGCCACTGGCTTTAAAACTTTCAATATGACGGTGTCAACACAGCAATTCCATCCTCTTCTCTGAGTCAATAGGATTTTTGCATCACGGGGATGCTGTGCTCATAAAGCTCTTTCAGTTGAGGGGTCAGGCTGGATGTCTGAGCCCCGGATAAAGGAGGCTCTGTTGCACTATCTAAGGAAATTTGATAGCTCTCTGGAGTAAGTCATGCGTTTCGTAGACTTGTAAGCAGCAAATCATGGCAGATGTAGTTATTTATTCCTGGGCGATGTTTTACGTTTTACGGTGATATGATTGGATATGCTTTTTTGCACAATATGAAATTAAAGAGCCTGAAAATAAATGGAAATAAAACCTGCTCAGAACAGAGTGACTCACAAGAACGGCTTGTAATCACTTGTTGTGACACAAATGAAAACACTCCTATTCTCAGCTCACTGAATCCCGCTCAGGGTCACGAGGAGCCGAGCTATCCCAGCATACATTTGGAAGGATGCAGGCAGATGCAGCTGGCAGGTCACCTGGTCATCACACAGGCCATCATACATAGAGAGACGATAGCATTCATTTTGTCAGGCAATTTAGTGCCTCCAGTCCACTTCAGACGTTCATGCCTCTGCATTTGTTAGGAAACCCAGAGTGGCTCGGACAAAACATGCCAACTTTAAGAGCGGCCACCGTAAAACTTAACAAAGGGTGCTAATTAAAAGCTTCCTCAAGTCTGGCAGTGTTTCAGAGTATTTCATGACATTTTCCCATGTGCTTTTGGTTTATTTCGACTCCCTAATGTTGTTATCAGTGCAAAATGATATATGCCTGAGAGCTCCCAAAAAAAATTGCGTCAGTCCAGCCAGTTTATTTCCTTATAGCAATTAAATTTGACAATTTTATTGAGCAAACTTCCTTGTAGTTATCATTAGACCTATTCCCTCTGCAAATGCTGTCTGAAGGCAGTAAAACATGGAAGTGAGTGTCTGCATCTTCAGTGGCATTACCGAGCCAGCCTCGGATGTAGCCTCCTAAGAAACATAAATACTTTAGGTTGTGTCTAGAAGATAACTCTCTCTTACTCTTCCTAACCACATATTAAAATAAATATATGGTACTTCATAGCACGTCTGATCATAATGCGAAGCCTATATGTAATCATTGAAAGGTATACACAGTCACATGTCACACATGTCAAACTTTTTATGGTTACATACTTAATTAAATAAAGTATCAGTAAATTACATTAATTTCAGACTTTTAACCTAGCCATCAACAGTATTTCGCAAATATATACCATCATCAGTGGAAATATGGGATGCTGTTGCTGAATGGTTAAAGTTGGTTACTTATGTTTTCGTAAAAGGGAAATCTGTTTTTTAGACAGAATAACGTTTTTACAGTAATGATTTACTTCAGATATTATGGCATTGTTCCTTTAATCTTAACAAAAGTTCATGTTTCCACAGTAAAACTTTGTGTTTTCCACATATTTTGACCAGAAATAATACCAGAAATATACTTTTCCTGTATTTTTGATAATCTATTACCCTGACACTGATTTGAAAAAGTGAATCTTTTACTGTTGACATTCTACAGTTTTTTTTTTTTTTACAGAATTCTCTATTGACAATTTTGTGAACAGGTTGATTTTGTATTGTTTTTTCTTTAATGAAAATGCACCATAATGTCTTGTGCACAACCAAAGATGCCGGTATTTTACCGTAAATTGTACGGATCTTTTTATTTTACAGTGTAAGGATATAAAATAATGTCAACTGTAACAGACTAATTAAATCAACATTTTAAAAATAAACATTTCTGTCACTATGGAAGTCATATAAATAGATGCACATGCAACAATGCACACCTTTTTTTCTACTTTGACCAGTGACTGCTTTTTGAAGAGCATCATATTTCTGTGTCTGTATGTTGGCTCTTATGATGACAATAGGGATAATAACAGTCTTTGCACTGCAGCCGGCATTTTATTTTCTGACAAAAAAAATATATGCACATGTATCTGTATTAGCACAATTAAGGAAAATACCTGCGTTCATCAGCAAAAAATAAAATATACAATTCTTCATAAAGAGTTAATGTTGCTGCGGAGAATTCGCCTCAGTAGATAATATCCATACTAATCAAAGTACACACTGTGTACATCAGTTAATCATTTAACTGCCCTTTGCCACTGAAGATATACTTATAATCACATCTTCTAATGCCAGTATAAATGTTAAACTTTAGTTTTTATCGCAAGAGTAAAGTGAAAATAGCTACAAACAGCAATCGATATCATGCCTCTGAAGGCCGTTCATCTAAAAATCAATACCAGTTTTATTCAAGAATCCTAATTTATCTAGTGGAGAACATCTGGTTTTCACTATGCAGTACAAATGTGGAAATATTGAAGAATCTCCATCTGCTTCAGTGTAATAACTGAAAAATCCTCCAGTTCTTCATCACCCTCCCATATATCTAACTTTGGAATGAATGCACACAAAGAGTCAAAAAGCAAAGCGCGTGGATGTTTATATCTGTTATTGACTTCCTCTTTAAAGGTTTCCCAAGGGTCTCCAAAGCTGGAGTGTATGTTCTGAATGCAGGCCTATTTGCAAGTGAAGGTGGCGGATAAAAGCACTGAAACTGATGTCCTCATAAAGAGGGATCAGCAGTCTGCACAGGAGCTGCATATCGATGCGAGTGATACCAGTTCTCAGAGCCAGAGAGCATACTTGCCTGGAAAAAAAAGCCTTCGAGCTGCTAAGCTGAGAGCAAGAAGGGGAAAGTAAGAGACGGCATGAAGCAGGAAGGCACACAAACTGCAGGAAAGCCTAGAGGAATGTCACGATGAATTTTAAGATACAACTGGCATTTCTTTCACCTGCTGTAACTCTGAAATAGGTTCATGCCGTTTTAAAGTAAAGGTTAAACAGTTATACGTAAGATAACATTGCAGAAAATGCTTCAATAAACAACATAAATCCAAGTTTCATTGAGCTCCTTGAGTCCCGATGAGCATTACAAGGTACTAAGGCAGATTACCTCCTCTAGAGAAAGACTTTTACATCGGGAGCTGTTTTAAGGACTAGTTCTTTCTCAACCTGCTTGCTGCTGCAAGGGTGCGACGTTCTGAGGGTGCAGTTTGATTCTAACCCTGAAGCATTATTATTTCAAATTGTCTTATTTTGGCAAGTGGGAATTGTTGTTGTACCCTGAGAATGATGGTGCAGTTATTTCGTATCATGATATCTGGCCGATTTTCTCATATTTGTGAAACTGGAGTAAAAAAGGCTTCCTAAGATTCCTGTTAATTATTTTGCCATGATTAACTTTGAGACAGTTCTTCAGTCTGGTAAAAATGACTGAGTATAAAGTAAATCCATAAATTTCAATGAGTTGTGGAGGGGTAGGTAGGATTAGAAGAATTGAGACGGAAACAGCATTTATGGTTTAGGAGGGGAGGTTCAGGATGGACTTTGACCAGTTCAGCATGTAACAGTACAGAAGCTGAGAACGGCCATGGTGGCAGATATTTATTTTCGGACTATAATTATCCTTTTATCACGAGAAAGCAAGCAACAATTTTCTCAGAATAATTTTTCAGTTATCACGATAAAATAACTGCTTATATTGCCATGGCGACATCACAAGCACGGCCTGGAAGTTAAGCACAGCGTCAAAAATATGGGAGAAAACAGTGGATAAAAACTTCAAATGTACTAAATAGTAGCCTTAACATACACAGTACCCAAAGTCACAGCAATCAAAGTGATTTACAATTGCTTAGGAACATTTTTATCCACCAATAGTATTGGCTTCCGTTGCTGCCATGGCCTTTTTTTTTTAACTAAGACAGCCAAAATTAATAACAATGCTAAAACTGCACATTTTTGAATATATAATATGCAAATGTAGCAACATAAAATATGTTTCTGTTTAGAAAAGTACTTGAATATCGGATGTTGCTGTTGATATTATTGATATTGTTGATATTGTTGATATTGTTGATATTGATGGTGAACAGTTTTGATTTTGAGGGAACGTTTGGTCCATCTAGCACAAATTACTCAAAAGCAGTTTTTAAACATATGGAACATTTAATTGGTTTGTGATCAAATGTTTTTGCCCGTGTGAAGTAAAAAACGCCAACTTGAAGCAAAATTTGGTACTCCCAGATTTGTAACAGCAAACACGGTATCCGTCCGTATGCAGTATAAAAATGACTTGCAGCGTGAAGCTAGGAGCGAGATTTGGGAAATAATTCTCCAATTTCGCTTTTGTAGATAAAAAGAGAGAATAAGAGGCAGATTTTCTGTAGTATTTTGGAAGAATAATTATAATTTCACCTACTATATGACACAATACACCTCACATTGATTTCACTAGGTACACTTAAAGTATTCTAAGGCTGACAGTGCAGTTCAGCTCAATCAAATACTTGCACAAATAGAGAGTTTAGAAATTCAAACTGTGGCTGCTGCTGTTTTAACAATTGTTGAGCTTTGAGTGCATACTGCTCATTAATAATTACAGGTTATTCAGAGTGCGACACCTTCATTGTTACCATATCTTCTTCCTACCTTCGTTTAAAAAAAGAAATGATTATGATTCTCACTTTATTTGTTTCCAGCTGCTGTAACTCTCCCCCCCATCATCAGCTGAGATTACTTCCTCCCACCGGCCAAGGCTTCAAATATAAGAGGCTGTTATTAAGGACTGTGTCTTGCAGAGAATTGTAATTTCTGCAAATTAGGGCAGCAATTAGTTTCATGTATTGTTTAATTTGCAGATTATTCTCCCAACTAACTAATTAACTGTTTAGTGAATTATGAAAATCAAGTGCATGTCTACCAAAATTTTATGAAAGTTTCCTCTCATCTTACATAAATGAGAATAATAGAAGCAACAAATCACAAGCTAATGGTTCATAATGTCTGCTTGAAAAATTGAGAATTTATTGTAGCTGAAGTGCAAATCTGTGTTTAACTTTCTCATAACTCTGTAGCAGCTGGTCACTTACCACTGATAATCACTGCTCTCACATTTATTCATGAATGGATACAATAAGATAAATGGAAAGAACATTCATTTTATAATGGCTCACTGTAACAGTATTGTTTTTTAGGAAAGAGGGACGAGTGGGACCAGTAAGACGACCAGACATCCGTTTGGCTCTCAGCATGAACTTACCCTCGCTGGCGTCGGCTATAGCTGGTCTCTGTAGTATAACCCCAGGAAAGATGCACTGTTCGGAGTGTACTGCTGAAATGGCAGAATATAAAGGCAGGATGGACTCTATCGCCTCTTATAATGACCCGTCTGGAAAGACCTTCCTTTTTGTGGGTTCAGAGATTATTATACATTTGGAACCCTCCAGTACCGGTGAAGTGCGAGGACGTCCATTCTGTACCAGGTGACCTTAACTGCTGGAGCTGCATCCTCCAGATAATGATCACTCTGAACCCTAGGACAGGTATCACCATCTCATAAATGCAGGGTCCATACTGTATGTACTTGCCAAAGCGGCAGACAGTCACTTTTAAAATGGATACATACGTGTAGGATTTGTACGATGAAAAAAGCCTTGACTGGTAATCTCACAGGCTAAGAAGACTGGGTTTGTTGGGGCAGCAGTTCAGTACATGAACACCTGAAAATTGCTCTTCTGTGCGAAATTTCTTCCGGCGCAAGTTCAGTTTCACAGTGTAGTGTAACGGATAATGATAATAATTTTTTTTTTGGATGAGACAAGTTTGATAAGAATATTTTATAGATTTGAATTCGATTTTTTTTTGTGACAAAAATGTTTTCTGAAATTTGATATACCTTACATATCAACATGGTCTCGGTCCATCTCAGATTTCTCTCCCATGGGTCCCGCACACCTCTGCAGGTAAGGGACAGAAAAACATGAATTAAATGAAACGTAAAACATAAAATACAATAATATGACTGATATAAGACAAAACGATAAAATTAGTTCAATATGAGACAATTATGCAAATTAGGCTCTCTCCTCTTGACCCCATTCCTTGAACCACTTTCACTATCTCCCTCTTGCAATTGATCTACCATTCCCACTTCCACAATCAGCATCATAGGGACGACTGGTCAGTGAGTCACGGGCACTTTTCTTAGGTTGGTTCTGACAAATCATGACGGTGAACGCATTCAGGCGTTTTATTTAAAGTTCTGGTCACCAGATGATCTTCCTTCTAAAGGGTTCAAAGGGCATTGTGTGCACTTCTTCATTGACCGATTAACTTGATACGGACCCACCTTAACGCAATAACAGATTCTACGATACAAAGTTAGGTATAACTTTTGAAAAACGCCCCTTTTTCACTCTGTAATGTAAGAATAATCATGTAAATAAAGTAGAAAATGTTTCTTTTAAATCATTGTAAAAACTTTTCAATATTCTTTCTAAAATATTATTTCTAATAATTTTAGAATCATAACAATACTGAACAAAAATAAGCAGTTTTTTTTTTTAATTGATCAGCCTCTCTTTGTGTTTAGCTGATTGAATGAACATGAGAGAGAAGGTGAAATAGTTTGTTTGCATGTATGAGCATATGTGAGTAACCTAGATAGCATCATAGTGACCCTAGTTCAGCTTGTATTATCCATGTTACCTCGTGCTCAACCGCCCAGAATGCCGACTGGATGCAACAGTGACACCATTAAACTCTCTCTGGCCTCTTTTAAACCTGGTAAATACATCTTTATCTGGATAGGTTATCTGCATAATGGAATCTAATCAGGACATTGCATTTCACCCCTTGGTTGTTTGTCCTGCTTATCTTGAGTTTCCCTGCATTGTTATTCAGTTTCAGTGTATAGAAAAGGTAGGTGGGACTCGGTGACAGCCAACTAACATGGGGCATCTCAGCGAGGTAGGGTGAAGTGATGCCGTTATACTACAGCTTATGCATTGCTTGTTTTTTTTTCTTTTGTTGAGGAAGCATGGTGTGTGTAGAATCGTCACCGCTATCTCTTATCCACATCTTTCTTTAAATTTGACAAAAGCTATTCATCCTGAAATCAATAGGCTTTCCACAACATTGAGGGAATGTTTTTTTTGAGGTTGGATAAGGCCTGTTCCTCTCGGAGAAATCTTTAGAAAAATTCTTCTGTGTGTGTTTGTGTGTGTGCCACCTAGCATGCATGTCAGAATGTCAGCGTAGAAGGGTTGGATGGTGGAAAAAAAGACAATTTGCTACACAGAAAAATTGGATTTTGACCCGTTAAATAATTTGATAAATGTCTTAATCTGTGTTATTTTAACCCATTTAAATTGTTTAATAGATGCTATTTATCTCATACCACTACTAACCTGGAATAAAACAAACTAATTTCATTCAGTTAAAAATAATTACCAACATCTGCAGAATGCCCTGTCTGTCCAAGTAGAGACACATGCCACCTCTTTGTCATGCAGGCAGGCATTTTCTTCTTTTTTTTATCTCCACAAAGGTCATGTTGTTTTGTAAGTTAGTTTGTCTGACTACAGCGAAATTCATGGCTTGATTTGCATGAAAATAGACCTATCCTAGAGACGGTTACATTTTGGTGATGCTTTGTATGTTGCAGTAAAATAGTATGAAGCTGGTTGGAGCGGCCACCTTTTGGCGAATGTGCTAGTTTTGAAACTCTTTCACTTTTGGGTTTGGTGTCAATAGACAAATTAATTAATTAATAGATATAGCGTTACAAAGTTGATCTAAACATCGGCTTTGCGCAGGTGCAAGACAATGACAGCTGGAAGTATTATATCTTAGTTATTTTTCATCATATGAAGAAAAAGCAGGGGGGGTTGGAGTGGAGCTGGGTGCTTTGAGCACAAACGCCGAAGTGGAAGGCGCAAGATAATGAGGAGTGATGAACGGTTCCAGAGTATTTGAAAGATAATGGTTTGAGTTTGAAGGACCTTTTGGTAAATTTACAGGCAGACAATAACTCTTAAATGAATGGAGGCATGCATGAAACTTAAACTTTCTGTATTTATCCTAAATAATGAAATCAAATTGATTCTGATCACAGTGAGGTCTACCTTGGCTACTGCTTTTCATGGTGGAGGATTTCACTCTCTGGGGGCTTTTTGCAGTTGTTTTTTGGTTGAAAGCTTGGCAGCGTGATTGGATGGTTGTTAGAACTTTGGCATCACAGTAAAAAGCTTCTAGGATTGAATCCTGGGGGCTTTTTGTGTGGATGAAATATAGGAAAAATAACAAGCCCATTCAACTTGAATATATAAATATACTCCTTTGAGAAAATACACTGACCAGCCACAACATTGTAGGTCCGAAACCAGAATAACATGTATCCTCTTGCTACATTATCAACTGTCAGTGGGTGGAATATAAAAGGCAGAAAAGTTTGTATTTCCTCCTGAAGTTGAGGCAAAAATACAAGAAAAATGGGCATGCATAAGGATCTGAGTGACAGAGGCCAATAAGTGATGGCTAGATGACAGGTACAGGCCTTGTGTTGCTGGTTTGCAGTGTTTAGTACCTACCAAAGTAGCCAAAGGAAGGACATCCGATTGGGCGCCCAAGGGCCTCTGAAGCGTGAATGGAGCAAAGTTTATCTGATCCAACAGAAGATCTACTGTAGAATTGCTGAAAAAGTTCATTCCGGTTCTGATATAAAGGTGTCAGAACACACATTGCAGTTGTTATGGAGGCAAAAAAGGTGGTCTATACGGTATTAAGCAGTTGGTATTAATGTAGTGGTTGACTGATGTGTATCTGGATGTATTAAAGATTATTTAATGCAACAACTTGACGTAATACAATTAAGCAATTCATACAAATATTTATAATATTGCCGTTTCGTCTGAATATCACACATAAATCCATTATCAGCCATGAAGCTGAGAATCAATACAATCACAAAGGTCACAGGAAAAAAAGGAATCGTGCAGACAGACGGATTCAGACGGGTTTAATTACAGATCTTTAGTGCAACCCAAAAAAAAATCCACATGAAAATGGATAAAAACAATATTATTCCTCATTGAGATTCACCACGTAGAAAAGTAATAATGTGCACATAGCAAAACTAACTGATGATACTTGTAATTGTGTCTGAAATCTCTCTCGGTGCTCTACATTTCTCAGTTTCAAAACGCAATCAGGATATTTTAAGCGATTCTTTACAAACCTTGAACTGGGCTGCTCCTGAATTACTTACATTTTCACCCGTGGCAACACAGGAGCACTAATAGGAAAGGTGTGTTTTTAAGATATTCTTAGCTCAACAAACGCTTTGTGGAATTTATCCCAGATGACAGACTCCAGTGGGATTTTGATATTCACAGACACTAGACCTGAAATTGTAACCCAATTAAATTCAACATTCAAACTCTTCTACACACCCATATAACACACGTTATAACACATTTATTACAGTTCCTGTGACTTCAATCAAAAGGATTTCTTCCTTTTCACATTTATTATGATGCAGGTTTGTATGTTTGATGGAAAGCTCTTTTTTTTAAAAATCTTTTCTTTACAATTTAAGAATAAGAACCTGCATTTCAAATCTACAAACCACATACAAATATTTAAGTTACTCACCACCCTTTCAACCTCACCTCCGTCTTGTTTGATGTCGGTTCAGCCACTCATCAACAGACTGTCTCAATTTTTTTTTTCATTTCCCTTCAATCAACATTCAACATAGCACCATATAAACACTCGACAGTTTAAGTATGTGACTCACTGCTGTAGTAAGGTTGATAAGCAGAAGTGTAGAGAAATCCACTTTTTAAACCCCACATTTTAACAGGAAACTCTGAGCTCTCCTCCTGCCAGTTATCAGCTCCATGTGAGAAAAATCTCATGTGCGTGAAGTGTTAATTCGTTCAGAAGTTCCAGCATTGCCCCCAGCACTCTCCTCTGGTGCTCTCTGGTTGGCAGCAGATGAGCAGCGGCTGTACCTGTTACTTTACTGCAAATCCCATCAAAATGTACAACTTTTTCATAAAAGTTAAACATAGTCAGCCTGTGCGAGTGACGCAAATAACATTTTGGGTCATGTTGTTCGTCTGATGAAAGTAGAGACACCAATTTACTGAATTGACTGAATTAAGTTCAATTCTCAGTGAGTAGCATGCAAATCCTCATTTGTTTTTCAATGTTTTACCTTCTATATTAAGGGAAGTGCCACTACATTTTGGTATGCAAAACTGAAGCACCATTTTTGCATTCATTCTCTCAGGTGAGGTTTCATGACATGATTTTTCTCAGAGATATTATTCTTTTTGTTTGCACTTGTTTCCCATGCCAGTACCAGATACCAACCCCCTTAAAAGCTGCTGTCAGCTGCCGTATCTCTTCCAATTACGATGTTCATGTGGTCCGCACCTGAGCAGTGCAGCATTTGGATGAAAGTGCAGCCTCACTCAAGAATAAAGGGTAGCAAAGTTAGTTTTGCCACCATGCTTTTAAACATAAGTGCACTATGTTGGTGATTTTTTAAATTATTTTCCCTAACTGATACAACTAAGAAACAAAAAAATCTATTTAGAACTATCCTTGGAGTTGGTAAATTCAAACACATTAGTGTGTATTGTGCAATGATTGTTTTTAGAAGATTGAGGATTTCTGTTTAACTTAACTGCAATCATAGACTGAGACATACAAGGTTCCGTCTGTGGAGATTAGACGTTCGCACAGAATCTGAAACGAAGAATCGTAATTTTTTTTGTACAGAGCAATAGCTCTGTTAGCTCTACTTATGTATTTATCTGTCCATTGAGAGCCCATTTAATCCTGCTTTTACTATGTTTCTGGCTGATTCACACCTTCACACATGACATTAACACACATCTTCAAATATGTTTTTAGTGACCACTTGCAGCCTGATCTTACATCCACACGCTATATATACACAAATACACATCTAGATAACTGGATGGAAGAAATTTAATGTTTTTAACAAAAAGAAAGGAAAAGATTGATGTGCAACATTTTTCGATATAGTCACATGAAACAGAGAGACGATAGGCAGCAGTCGACAGAGTTTACAATGTTTCATCAACTCCCAGAGTCACAGAACTGAAGTATTTTTCAGGGGAGTCTGGGGGCTTTCCTGTATGGAAAAAATGATTATTGTTAAAACTTTTATTGTTTATTAATGTTAAGACAAATGCTGATAAGATCTAGGGTAAATTAGCCTTCTGTTTTCTTTAACAAACCAGGAACTTCACATATAAAGATGCAGATGTCAAACGTATAAAGCTTAATCAAGTCTCCTCCATAACACTTTTTACAGGGAGTGACATGGGGGCTAAATAGGGTTAAGCTTGTCTCTTTTTCCATCTTTATGTAACAGCAAAAAAAAATGCATTTTTTTCCCCTGTTATGAATAATGTACATTATTCAGTGGCATTTCCATTCACTTCGTTTTTTTTTTTTTGCTTAATGTGGAATCCCAAGAAAATGTTTTCTCAGCGCACTTTACCAAAAGAACAAGCCAAGGCTCCTGTACTCTTTATTCTACCCAACAATTCCCACATGATCAAGCTGCAGGCGACAGCAGCCAGTAAAAACTACCTTCTTAAACAGAGGCACCGGACCACCAGTCAAGGTGGGCAAATCTGTGCCTTGACTGGTTGGGTAGGAAAGAGATGTAGTGTGACATAGAGAACGAGAGCGAGAGAGATGGGGGGAGGAGAAAGAAGGAGTGGATGAAAGAGAGAAATGGGGGAAGGACATACATGCACACACATATGTACAGCAACAACAGTTACAGCTGCAGTACTGGTTAATGAGGCATGGATGTGTAGAGAAGGAGAGAGGTGCAATGCATCATGGCGGGTCTCAGAGTAGTCTGAACCTACATATAGCAGCACATTAAGCCTTAAAAAGAAATAAATTAAAACCTACTCTTAAATTTAGAGAAGGTGGCTGCCGGCCAGACGGCGACTGGAAGACGGCTCCATCGGACAGGGGCCTGATGAGTGACGGCTCTGGCTCCCATTCTTCTTTTGGACACTCCAGAAACAAGAAGTAGCCTTCCATCCTGAAAGTATGATGTTTGAGTCAGACGGTAGAATTCTATAGGCACTTGAAGATATGTTGATATGCCTGACTTTTACGAGTTTTTTTTACGTGAGGAGAGGGATTTTGAAATTTGAATTTGGACTTTGGATTTTCCAAGGAGCCAGTAAAGAAAGCAAAGCAACTATTTGTTTTCTCATACATGGTCAGTACATGTGCAGCAGCATTTTGTATCAGCTGGAGAGACTTTGGAGATTGTTTGGAAGCCTGGTAATAGGGAATTGCAACGCCAAGGTAATGTTGTCTAGAGCAGTTATATTATTAGCACATAAACTTCAGTTTTATCTTCAGTTTTATCGGAACGAACGAAGAAAGATTTCCAGTCATCCAGGTTTTTATGTCTTTACGATACACACGAAGTATAGCTGAATGATTCATTTCACCTGGTTTCATTGATAAGTATAACTGTGTGTCAAACCGAGATTGATCACATAAATAAAACTGCTCATTGCATTACGTACCTACTTGCCTGCCAAGTATTTAAAACACGCTGTGTGTGATGGTTAATGTAACTGAATGTGAAAGATCTAAATAATAAGAACAGAGACAAATCCCCCATCTGATGTCATTAAAGAGTTCCTTGTAACTTCAAGCAATGCTGACTCTGTGCTGTGATACACTCCAGAACCTGACTGGAAAACCTCAAATACTACTGTTATGTAAAAATAATAATAATCCCAACTGTTTGGTGATACCGTAGGTCTATATTCAGTTTAAACCTCTGGCTCTTGAATCGGGTTTTAGTTTTAGCTTCAATTCCAGTTATTACTAAGGAGTTGTGGTAAATAACCTGTCAAATAAGACGGATTGATCATTTCTAATGGGCAGATGATCACTGAAGATAAATTGTCTTTGGACAGCCTAGTTGGGATGAGTTGTACGAGACCACTTATTGGCTAAAATGAAGAAATGGTAGAAGTGAGTAGTTTGGGAGGGAAGTAGTCTAGATTTAAATGAGGTCTCGCAGCTGTTTCTAGGCTTGTAGTCGGTAAATTTATATAATTCGAGGGCAAGATGGGATGCATTTTGAAGAAGTGGAAGAATTTTATAATTAAAGAAGCCCATGAAGTGGTTACTCCCGAGGGTTAAAGGAATACAAGGCCCAACAGAGCAATGTCTCTCAGTCAGTCCAAGTGCAGATATGAACAGAAACCCAGGCTTGTTCTTATTTTCTTCGAGCAGTGCTGAGTAATAGGATGCTCTGGTATTTTAGAGGGCATTGTAATATGTTTTAATGCTACTTTACTAAGACAAACAAAACTTTCTGTATAGAACATTGCCATTTACAATATAGTATTTGTGCCAAAGCCTCACTAAGAAGTTTTTTTTTCTGGTGGCAAGTAGTGAAGTAATGCAAATTCAATGAATGCTGCACAAGGGTTCCATCGAAGAATGGAATGAAGTATGGAAAGACCATTAAATGTTCAATTGCAATGCCATATATAAGGACAAAATAAATCCATCAAGTGTTTCGTATGGGTCCTAAAGGTATGCATTTCATATTTGTCTTTTTCAATTGGCATTTTTTTCTTTTTTTTCCTACAATTTCAGCATTTTTGAATTTTAGTTCAAAATTGTGATTTTAAAGTTCACCTTAAGTTTC
Organism: Lophius americanus; assembly: GCA_037951165.1. Classification (NCBI taxonomy): domain Eukaryota; kingdom Metazoa; phylum Chordata; class Actinopteri; order Lophiiformes; family Lophiidae; genus Lophius; species Lophius americanus. Next base: position 6,795,655 of record JBBDHG010000095.1, on the reverse strand, counting down.
ACTAACAGTATGAAAGTGAAATGCGAAATGTCCATGTGGTCGCAAGTAAAGCATGAGTTTATCGTTGCTTAACATTGGACAGTTTATTCTGCAGACATTTACAGTCAACCCCTTACATTACCTCTTCTCCCCCTTGGTTAAGGGATGCCTTATCTTTGTCCTTATCTCACTCCCTCGCCCACATTGCAGCAGTCTAACTTATAATAATTGCAATGCAGCCTTTCATTTATTGCCATTTTAAGAAAAATCTTGTTTTTATATATAGAATTCTAAATGTGAAATAGTTATTTGTGTAATAATCATTTCCATTTATGAAATACTATATACTATACTGACGCATTCCTTGTTTTCATAGCACTTCCCATTTTACTCGTCCAGATTGTGCAGGTTTCTCTTTTTAACATCATCCAAGACGTTAAGCAGTGTGGAAAGGCAGGTAATAAGTTTTAATTATGTCTGTTTTTTCTGGGGTCAACGCCTACACTCAGAATTAATAATCTTTCGCCTTCCCTCCCCCATTTCAAAACAAAGCCCGGCATTCATGCAGTTGTATGGAAGCTCTAGAAATTGATTCTGTTTTTCATTTCATATACATACATAATTCATACAACTACAAGGAGAGAACCATGAAATGTAATTTATATTGAAAGATAGAACATCATGTAATCTGGCTGAAAACGGATGGAAGATATCGTTGTTACTCCTGCAACAGAGTCAACATATCCTCCTTTTTCACCTACGCTGTAAGAGGAGTAGGCGTCTCCATTGCGGCTGCTCAACTTTTTCCTCATGTTACATTATAAATGAATCAAGCATTTATTTTCGTTGCTATATCCATAAGGATATACTACTGGCAGGAAGGATTTCCTTTCATAATCACTCAGCGATTGATTACTTTGCAAGTTTCCTTCCATCATTCTTCCATTAGGAACTTAAAAGTTAAACCAATTTATCAGGAAGTGCCCCACATTCTTTTAAATATACATTTGCAGTAAGCCACCCTCCAGGGAATTCTTTCACATCAGCTAAGAAAAAGAAACAAGTTATATTTCGAAGTTCTTCCAATGCAAGTGTTGAGAATTTTACAGTGAGGCAAATGTTAAGAGAAGTGGAGGAACATTGCATCTACCAAATAAATAAAACAGAGAGGTAACGTTTCTATATTTAAGATAATGTGTCAATACTTTCTTCATTTGGTGAATGTAAAGGGCTTCTATAGGGAGAAATGAAAACATCAACCAAGACTATGGGGGTGCAGATGCTTGTAATATTTTCCTACTGTGCACTGGCCACACTGGTGGCACTTGGTATTGTTTTTTGTTGTTTTCTAAACTATCTTACAGTCGGGTTAGAAACCCTAAACGTATGTTTTTAGCGGCAAAATGTTCAAATTTCAACCGGCACTCAAATAAATTCAGGAAGCTTTCCACTGCTGTCTGGATATAAGCACCTTTCTAGAAATTTGAAGTATCAAACTCATTAGAATAACTAGACCCATGACAGTAAGGGTATACGCAGCATATCGGCAAAAGGTCCCCAATCCCCTGCGTTGTATAAGCAATTCCACCCTAATGAATAATAAACAAACAATTAGAATAAAATATACTTTGCGTTCAAAACAGACCTCCTCAAGTTCATTAATATGATCCAAGTTTGGACTAAATGGGACCCATGTTTGTGAAATTATGGCCCGAAAAGTTTTGAAGCTAAAGTTCCCCCTAGTCATCAGAAATATAAAACTGAACTTTCCCAAAATCAATCCAATTCTTCCTCTCACAAAGGTCTATGTATATGAGAAATTGGACAATAACCCTTGACATTGTTTCTGAATTAAATTTCAAAAACAATGTCATTGATTATTATACACTGTTCTGGAAAACTGTTTATCGTAAGGAAACTCCTTTTGGTGAACAAATTATGGATTACTAGAGTACGATATGATATGTTCAACATACATCTCTGTGAGTCGATTACTGTGCTCCAGATTTTGACTTAATTGAACCAACGATTAGGAAATGATGTCAAAAAAACTGTGTTTTGCAAAAAGACCCCCCAGTGAGAAAAGCCAAATGTACATAAGATATATCTCCTTCAGTGAATTCATATTCCCCAAATTTTGACTTAATGAAATCTCCGATTTAGAAATTATGGCCTGACAATTTTGAAGATAAAGCTCCCCCTAGTGTCAGAAATATTCACCCAAACTTTCCCATAATCACTACAGTTCTTCTTCACACTAAGATCTATCTGGGTAATTGAAAATGATGAATGATGTAGTTCTTGAGTTATCACATTAACACGAAAAGTGAGTGTTTTGGGGAAAAGTCGGTTGTATGTTTTCAACATTAGGCCGAACTTTATCTCCAAATGTTTTCAGCCATAATTTCTCATCCACTGGTTCAATTTAGTCCAAATTTGGTCCATGGAGATCTATTTTGTATACATTGTGTTTTATTTTAATAATTTATAATTTACCATCAATGGGGAGCTTATTTATATTTAAACATACCTTAAAAATACCCCCATAGACTTAAGTGCGAGGAAGAACTAGATTCTTTCATGAAAAACACAGTTTTGTGTACATAACTTGAAGACTACTTCATGGATCATTTTCAAATTTTATAATCCCTTTGACCGTTGTGTGAGAAAGAACTGGATTTTATTTTGCCAGTGATCGGTCATATATTTTTCTGACCCTAGGGGGAGCGTTGCTTCCATAAATTTTTGAGCCATCATGTCTTCAACATTGATCGATTTAATCCAAATGTGATGCATATGAAGCAGCTTGATGAGATCTATCTTGTTTATATTATTTTTTAATTTAATATTTTGTATTTTCCTCAGTTGAGCGATCTTTCTTATTAGACATACTGTGGACATTAATTTGAGGAGTTAAATCAAGGGGATTATTTGCACAACAAAGGGGATTGGAGACTTTCTGACGATATACCCTGGCTGTTGGGGATGACAGGTCTAGTAATTAGATCTCATCATTCATACCCATGACCACATGGCTACCGTATGAATATTTTCAGCGCGATAACTTTAAAATACATCCATAATAGGAAACCTAAACGTAAAGGCCTTTTTGTTTTCTATTTTATTTTTTCCATTAGCACACAAAGGAAGTATTCCTCAGGATTTTCATAAAGAATCTATCTGACTGACACTGGCCTCATGTTAAGACGGAATGGTTGGCGACTGTTCACTAGTACGGGTATCTGTACCTGGAATTCATAACAGTTAATAGTTGTCTAACCATTTTGATCTATGGCTTGTCAAACTCTCAAAGATCCTTTTGCTCGCCCACAACTCCTGCTTCCATCACATCAACGTCTGGATAAATGTTCTTTTGCTGCCTAATATATCCCACATGCTGACAAGTGCTATTCTAATGAGATTCTTTTTAATGTTTTATGTCAAAGATTTTTTTTAGAAAAAAAGTGGTGTTTAAGCAACGTCTTACGGCACTGGATAATGATAGAAAATATCTTTTGAGAAGTTTTACTTTGAATTCAGGAGATACCATAGCACTGAGACTGCACTACTGAAGGCCAGAAATTGCTTCCCAATGGATTTTGATCTGGACCTAAGTGCAGTCTATAACACGATTCATCACAGCATGCTGTTTCAAACACTGAGGCACTGTGTGGGAATACTTAGTATTTATCTTATTTATCAAACAGGTCATTTTTTCCATCTAGTTACTAATTGTCATTCTCTTCTGTTATGTATGGTGTACCACAGGGGTGAGTTTGGTCTTGGGTGTATCATAAAAAGACAGTCTGTTTCTTCTCTTTATACGTCTTGTCTCATCTCTGAACTCTGACAAAAAAGAAACTCTTTGATATATATATAGATTTATTTTACTGATTTCTTTTAACTCCCTTTATGTACACACTGATATGTACCTTAAGGTCTTCGAGCAGAGGTCATTTATCTGTTCCAGGGGTCTGACGTTAAATCCAAGAGGTTATAATGTTATGGCTGATCAGTTCATACCATCTGATCAAAGAAAGATTCCTCTGTTTCAGACATTGTATCTGTCAATGCCCATATCTCTAAATTGACTTCAATACATCCACAAGCCGACAGCTAAGAGTCTGATTTTTCAAAAAAAAACCAGAAATGGTGATAGTAGAGGAGGTTTTTCGATGATTTAGGCAGTTAATAAAAAGTGTCAAAAAGAATGAAACAATCTACACGATGGTTTTCCGTTTGGGCAATAAATTATAAACATTTTGACATCTGGACACTAAGATGAAAAAAAATTCTGTTTACGGTTTTCTTCTTTGTGGTGGTCCTCCGACATTTGTGTGTGAATTCCGAAGATACTGTCCAACATTTTCCAGTGGCGCTGCTTCATTTAGTTTGTTGTGTGCATATCTGTATGATAATAATAATTGGAGATGTAATTTTTTGGCCAATTTCAATTTTTTATTCTTTAAAGTTTCAAAATCATGGACTATATATTTTTAATGCTCTTATTTTGACGTTTCACAGTGGAAGTGACATGGTGGGTCGGCCTTGTGTAATGGTATGTACTCTGACCTGTAGAAATAATTAATACACCCTCCTTCCTTAAACCAATTGTATGACATTTCGGAATTAAAAAAGGACCTTTATATGCCTCAGTTTGTTGTGCCGAACGATTACGGGTTGTGCCGCCTCACCTTCTTTTGTCCTTACCTTTTAAAGCTATAAATTATAGAATGTATACATACGTACAGCTGACGCATGGCTGGCTCTGAGCTCCCGCTAGCCTTAGCCGCTCTGCTATCATAGCATAACTTGCTACATACTTTAAATTTGAATTTAAAGTATGTGATAAGTTGGTTGTGCCAAAATGTTTTTGGGGTTGAAGAGATGCCTTATTTTGTCCTTATTGGTGTGGCTAATTGCATGCTACATGTGTTTTCTGTTTACTTTTGAGATGTTTGGAGCCGCGGTCGCTCATGCTTGGTATGCGTGCAACCGGCCCGAGGTGAGGCTGCTCTGCCAATTGCCAATTTTCATCAAACGAGCCCACCTCTAATAATAATAATGATTATGATTATAACCTTTTAAGGATTATAATATTGCCACCCATTGTTGTCAGACAGTGTTTTCAAATCCAACAGTTTGAAAAAGGTTTGTGGTGGCTTAAGGTGTTCATGCATGTCTGTGTGTGTAAGTGTGTTGGTGAGTGTGCGTGTGGTCTCTGCAGAGTCCACACTGAGATGCAGACGGTCTTCAGATCTAGACCAGCTCAGATTCAAGGCTGGGTTGAGGGTCGTAAAGAAAGCCCCGAGCAAAGTACATCGTCAAATGCTCATTATTACCACTGCTCTGGATTTCAAGAGGCTGCTTATGCTTATCAAAGAGAGAATTATCAAGCATGACATAAACAGGCACAATTAGACCATCAATCAAGTGACTTAGTTATGGATTATCTCCCTGTAATTGACTCTTTTGTATTGTGTGTTCAAAGAAAAACTTAGCTGAAGGTTTTAAAAGTCAGCTTGGTGGCTGTGATTTATGTTTTCCTCCCTGCCTCTTATTAATATGGTGGAGGGTATCCCTTTATACATTCTCATCAGAGAATGAGCAATTACAATCTCTCTGGGCTATGCAGCTGTTGTGTTTGTGATGATGGATCCTCTGGAAGTGTGTCTGAAGGCTTGCAGAAATGCACAGGAAAGAGAATGGATGGATGGATACAGCGGATTTTCATAAAACAGCTGATTTGATCATGCGATTGAGCGGAGTAAGCTGGAGTCGAGTTAGGTGATGAAGCATGGACTAATAATCAAAGGCATAGCCTGGCTGTAAAGCAGTCTATGGCAGTATGGTACTTTCAGGATCTTGGAATCTTCTCAGGCCGAGCCGCTGTGAGATCTCTAAATGAACTTGACGGACTGTATCAGAGGGGATAACGACAAAAGAGCTGCCGGTGTGCAGAGGTGATTTGCATCGAGGTGCTGATGGGCCCTTTCCTCTACCTGAGTGAGCTCTCAGACATGTTTCCAGATACTCTTAGGGAAGCAAGCAGCAAGCTGGTGATTGTATTGTTTGGAGATGTTTACTCCAGAGCGGAGCAAGAGGGGAGGGGCAGCCTTGTGTGTCATCCTCTGAATAAGACTGTGATTATTTCTCAAAAATCCCTTGACCAGAAAGTATGATAGGAGGAGAGTTGAGTGAACACTTTGATGTTTGAAAAAAAAGACCTGAATCAACTTTTTTCCTAAAAAGTTGAAAATCCTGTTTCATCCTGATTACAACAAAATCAAGATGAAAAACAAAACAATCTTTTCACAGGTCAAAAAATAGATTTCATGTTCATTTCTAAAACAGTGTCCATTGTTGCTATGTGGTACCATTTTACCAACTGATATTTATTTTAACTTACAAAATAATATATATTTTATATAATTTCTATATAATTCCATTATTTAAGCAATTAATGCAATATAGGGTTAATACCCATAGGTGATGTTTATTAGGGTTACTACTAGGCTAACGTTCTGGGTTTTTTTTTAATACAAAACTGAACGTATTCAATAGCTCAATCCCATTTTTTTTCAAGAGAATTGGATGCGGTTGTGGACTCGAAACTATCACAGCTGATTGTGGTAACATGAGAGGTTTTTACCAGAAATGCAGTTACATGCTTACATTAGTAATTCAGAGCTGAGTTTCAGCAAAAAATAGTAACACAAACACACAAAAAACAGTTGATTTTATATTTCTGGAGAGGCGGTGGAATTTTTCCAATTCACTTAACATGAGTTTTATTCAGAGCCAAGCATGTAGCAGCCATCAGGGATCTGCATCTTCAGCCACTTTCATTTCAACATTCAGCCATGGCTGTTGTTGCTCCAGGCTCACTATGGCATCCCTAGAGTTGGGTATTTCTTCTTGTCCTTTCTTGATTACTGATAGCTTCCAAAGTTTGGAGTTCAAATGTTCAGCATGTGCAAGGTTCGTATTTTTTCTGCTATCATTTTTAAACAAAATGCTTTTAGATATTTCATATCTCACTATGCACACTCTCCTATGATCCCATTTTTAGTATTTTCATGAGGCATCGTAGTATGAGCCCACATTTAAGACATACTGTTAAAAACAGATTCATCTGTCATGGTTGTAAGAAATACTTTCCTGGAAGATTTTCTCTGAATCAGTGGCCCTGTGTTGCAGAAAAATCTGAAAATCGTACCAAGGCATGGCAGTAGCACTGGCGCAGCAGGGGCCAAATAGCAATTAGCGCAACACTGCTCTGAAAGCGGCCTCTGTTTCTTTTTTTTTTACACAAAATGTTTCTCAGTAGGGAAAAATTATAGTGTCTTAATCAATTTAATATTTTCCACTTGACATTTTTTTTTAAATCCATGCACCTAGAGAGTTAACTATCCGTCTGCAATATCATCATTTTAGCGACATCAGCTCTAACAGCGGCAGCAAAGCAGATTTGACACATTCTGACATTCAAAATAAAATTGTGTGAAGAAATATCTGGATATCTGTCTGTTATAATTAGTTTTTTTGAAAAGCAAGCCCACATAAAGATCAGAATTTATGCTTTTAAAAAAGAATTAACACATTACACATCTCAAAATCATTTTCCATCCAGATAAACCAAGATTTTGAGAGGCAAGTATAGAAACAAACCAATAACTACAACACAAAACCCATTATTTCTTGTTTAAAAAGTGCAAATTTCATGGTGTGACCTGTTTTCCTTTTTTCCATTGCGTTTATTGTAGCATGAAGTAAATGTTAAGGACCTCTAATACTGTATAGCCACTGTCCTGTGTTCCAGTTGAGGGACAGGCGAATTTGTGTGTGCGTGTGTGTGTGTGAAGGCGCTTGCAGCGAATGCCCATGCTACGGATATCTGTAACTCATATTTTCAAAAGAGCTTATCACAGAAGCGACATTTTCTGCTTCACGTGTTATTTAATTTGAATTTAGATGTTCTTCCTCTCTCTCTGAGTAATACAGATTCTTACAGAGTGAAAATGGCATGTTTAATATGTAACTTTTCACCTTAGGAACATTAAATATGATATGTGTCCTCATTTAATGCAGAAATGCCCGACTATTTTATATTCATTTTTTATAGGCTCAAGGATGAACGGCTACACGATGCTGATTCAAACAATATCACCATATGTGTTTCTAATTATATACCATGAAGAATCTGCAACTTTTCAAAGGCGGCAGTACTTTGCAAGCTAAAATATCAGTCATACCTTCTGTATAGTTGTTTCACATCTATGGTTAAAATCCCATCTTGTTGGTGGTTCAGTGTTCTCACAGTAGGCATTAATGTCAAAGCCGTGATAGCTGATGGTAGCAGATTGCAAGGAGACGCCTCGAGTGAAGGTCCCCTAAAGGCATCTGTTAATTGTTTTTGAAGATGAACAAGAGTTGCCTTTGTATGCTGGAGCTGTGAACGTGACATCTTTCTGAATTTGATTTCATTATCATATCAGATGACCAGGAGTACTTTCCAAACAACATCAAACAAAATGCAGTTGGCACTATCCTTTGTATCTAACACAGGTTTGGATTAATGCTTTATGCAGGAAAAGCTCTGGTTATCCCTCATAATATAATAAAACTACAAGAATTCAGTCATAGTTTATTTGGTAAATACAATCTACAATACCATAACTAAAATCATATGTAACAACATAGTAATAACATAATCACTACTATACATAATCATAAATACTGTTAATTATTGATTATTTAAATGTATATTATACTTTTTAACACCATAATGATTAAATATTGAAACTTCCTTTAGATATGTAACTTAAGGATTTGCAAAGAAACGTAAGGTGCCCAGTTTTTCATGCCTCAATAATATTACACACTCTGTTCTAATACAGCTAGTCTAGTCCTTCTACTTTCTTTTTCCACTATACATTAAATCTGACATTCAAAACCTGGTGCACATGATCATCAGCAACTTCTACATGCTCTTGTGGGATGAAAATCTGGAGGCGTCTCATTTCATCACTGCTAAGATTTTTTTGAGGATATAAGATAAACTATTATAAATGTTTAACGGTAAATTGATTGCACCTGCATAGTGCTTTTCTGCTCTGCTCCACCATTCAAAGTGCTTTACAATACAAGTCAGCATAAACATTCTTAAAGTGATGATAGAAGCAGCCTTGCAAGGCGCCACCTGCTCATCAGGGACAGTAACCATTCATGCCATAATGCACACACCAATGGAACAGCCATTGGGAGCAACTTGGGGTTCAGTATCTTGCTCAAGGACACTTTTACATTTGGACTGCAGGGGCCGCCGACCTGATCTACCATCTGAGCCAATGTTTACGCATTTAAGATTTATTTCAAGTTCATATTGAACCCCAAACACTGATAGATGTTTGGCATAGAAGATTAATGACATATCAAAAAATGTCCTTTCGTTAATAATATTTGTATTTTATGTCTCACTCCTGCTTAAATTCTTTGCCTGCACACATTGATTTAGCTTCTGCATTCGCTGACCATACTAATTTTCAGAGTAAGATATTCAGCCGTTGCCCTTTTTAACAACCCAAAGTTTCCTGACTAACTTCACGTTAATAACCGATTGGCCCCTGAGTTTGGTGCTGTGTTGTTGCCTGGAATGTATTTGTCCTCCCATAAATTATTCAGTATTCTGCATCGACTAACTGCCATAGCTTTAAAGAAGCCGATCCAAGACCCTCGCACACCTTGCATGTTGATAATCACCTGACTCACAAAGTGAAAGACATTCCTTGAAGGCATTGGTTTAGATTTGTCATGCTTGCTAATGGTTTAGCATCTGGACATTGTCAATCATGTCTGCTATGAACTAAAACTGTTCCTATCTTATTGGCTAAGTAACAGCTTGATGGGCAGAATGTCAGATTATTTCACTGGTGAAGGCCGCTTTATTGACAGGCCAACATTGTGCAAAGTAGTATGTCTGGTCGCCATCAGGATGTCAGAGTAGATGCTCAGTCTCAGTCCATCTGTCTGTCCACGTCCACTCTGAAGGCATATCACATCCTCTCTGACACAGAGCAATTACAAAGGCCTGGCAGAAGCGTGGCAGCCGCCAGCCATGATAAAACAAGCTGATAGGAAACCATATTGCTTACATTTCATTTTGCTGCATGTGAAGAAATTAAGTTCAGCCCGTGCTGACAGTAATGTTTATGTTCATAAATTTTAGCCTCTTCACACAAGCCTTATTTCGCAGAAAACTTAGGCAGACGTTGTGTTTTCCCATGAGAAAATGGTTGAGAGGACTTTAAAATTCAGAAACTTTGTGAGATTTGACCTGTACGCATGTTGCTGTGGACACTTCATTACCATCATCTAACCTTTTTCTGGAGGAAAAGGGTATTATAGTCTGTCAGGAAACCCAAGATAGAATATGTTTTGGTGGCGAAAGCAGATTCATCACTTTATAAATTGATGCAATTCTCATGTGCATGGTACAAAACAACACGAAAACAAACAGCACTCAAGTTCCAACTCAGAGTGGAATCTTTCCAAACCGGTATTCATTTTTGTACCAATGTCACAAAGTCCACTGGATTGCATGCTAGCCGCCAGCAACCGCGTTATCTCCTTGTTGTTATTCTGCCTGCTAACATTAACGAGTAGAGTTAACTAACTATACTGCTGGAATCCCAGCAGTATAGTTAGTTCAGGAAACAACCATTCAAAATCAAACAAAAAACTCTGATCTCAGTAAGCAGGTGCTTTTTTTTCTGCTTTAGTAGAATGTTTACTCAATGCTAGTAGTCAGGCGATCAAATTTCAACAGGGGAGCAGTCTTCGCCACAACACTGGACCGCTCTCCAGGGAATGAATCACTCATGTTACACCTCAGTCTCAGTCATTAGAAAACTAATTCTGTTCTTGATGAATGAAATTCAAAACTGAAAAATAATATTTAGTTGTCTATGACACTCTGTGTGGTGTCATGAGGGTGCGGCTTAAAGGGAACTTATAAAATTGATGGCGGACTTTCAGTTGTATTATTTTAATTGTTTGATACATTTTTTGATAAATGACAGTAATTTCAAACAAAAAAGGTTTTTTTTTCCACCTAAAGGTTTATTTACCTGTTAATCCTTACATCCTACATCCATCAATGATTTGAAAGAATGACTTTTATAATATGTGGTTCTGAGGGTTCAGATCAGAGTGATAGACAGGAATTTAGGCTAAATTGTAATGATTTGCTTGTTTTTTGAAATAATGTTATGAGTTTATAACACAGTTATAAATGTTAACCTTGGTTTAAAATAAGATTGATACTATCTTATATGTTACGTAACTACCCACCAACAGATGTATTTTAAATAACTGTAAGAACATTTAAATGCAAATAAATGTGTAGATAAACATTCTCATGATGTTGTTGCTAGGTTAGTTGGGGAATCACCTTTAGTACCTTGTTCTCTTCTGTCATGCACAAAAGGTTTTCCCAATGCATAGCAATATGAATATGCATGTCAGTCTTATGTTATGATCCTTCCGTTTATTACTCATTATTACTAAAGTCAAGGTGTGTTGAAAAAGTGTGAATGTTAAAATGAAACCTTCCTAGGAGTCAATACGATAGGAGTCACTATTACAGGTTGGAGCTGAAATACTGAATCTTCCTCCAGTCCTCCTCACTTTAGATCCACTAGATTGGACGTGTTATCTTTCACTGAGAAATCAAATTGAATCGTTGGGAATTTCTTCCTACAAACAGCAGTCGTGGGATTCCGCTGTAGTTTCCGATAAAACTGGACACTACAACGGAAATATTCCCCTTTCACAATTCCCATCCCACACCTACAAGTAAATAGAAATATTCTAGCTGAGAGTAATTTGCCGTTTACCGAGGTCATGTTAGATAGCAGGTAATGAAGACCTTCAAACTTTCAGAAATTGAAATGACTATCTGCTGCTGCCACCTGGGGCTACCAGAGTGTGAAGTTTCCGACTGCACATCTTAAGTGATGTAAAGACCTACTGATCAGCAGCTAACAAGCGTGTTGGAGGAGTATTTACAACTAAGCTGGGGCTGTGAGTTTGCGGTGGTGATTGAATAATTATCCACGTGTGGATGTGTTAAGGTGATAAAACATAACACTCACTCCAGCTATGGCTGCAGCAAGTCCAACTGCTCAGAATAGAAACATGGATCACACAAGGATGACCAAAGATGCTCGGGTTTCATGCTGATCAACTTTGGTCACAATCCATTTTTGTGGTAGCCGCAGAAGTTTCAAAGATGTCTCAAAATATGTTCACATACTGTAGAATCAATCCAAATGGATGAATATTATAGGTAATCAATAAGCACATATGCTTGTTTGAGTTTTTTCAAACCTGCAATTAGACTAAATTCACTTTTCACAAATCCATGCATGTTTGCAAACATCGTGATTGCATGAGATGCCAGTCCGTTAAATGTGCTCAACAACATAATCTGTAAAATCTCCAAATAATCACAAGAGCTCGGCAAAGACGCTCTAGTTCAGGGAAAGAAAATGTCACAGGTGGCAAGACTGAGTTATATTGAGGAGGAAATCTTTTTTTTTTTGGAAAGTGTTGTACGGCTGCATTTATACAATAAGATTTACAAAAAGAAATTCAAAAACTAACTACTCTTTTTAAGTGTTTATCAAGTTCGGCAATAATCTGAACACATTTATCCATGGAAGGTTAAAAGCTTGATGGATTTCAACCCAGACAAATTGCTGCATTTATTTTGCAGTTCTGTGAGTTTGTTTCCATTATGAGACACTAGCTTTGAGTTCTGGAATCGCTACAGAAAAGTGCTGAAGGTTGCTTGAGCAAAGCTTAAGTGAAGGACAGGTTTTAAAAGAAAAAGAAGGAAAAAAACGAAGCAGAATTATGTATTATCTCCAGCGACATGTAGTTATTTTGAGAGTCCGGGCATAAAGGGGCGGTTTTAGGGTTTAAGTATGAATAGGATTATTACAATGTAAAATGGAATGAGTTAACTTTACAGAAAAATGTGAAATGCATCTTTCATATTATCAGAAATGAACCAGATCAGATGATTTATTGTCAATCATCTTGGATCAATTCATTTTTATTTTTTGAGTTTCGGAAGCATTTTTGTTTTCATGTAAAAAGGAATATTGACTATATCTTACTTTTGTTATTCCCAGCATCTATAGGCTACGATGGAGAGATCAACTAAGGTATGCGACAGCTACAGGAGTCAGACAAATATACAAGAGTAAACAGTTCTCCTAAATTGTTGTGAGAGATGAAGCATTTCACATAATCCCACAAAAGAGTGGATTTGGATGTTATGGACCTGTTCAGAATCATGATATCGCTTTTCTAAGCCCAAGTTGTCATTCAGTGAAGTGGAGAGTGGATCTATAACTGAAGTCCAACGCCAAGTTTTGTCTTTCAAGTAGAAAGTCATAAGGGATTCGAGCATTTGGCCTATTTCTAAAGGATAAGCAAGTATGGAAGGTATTTTTTTTTATAAAGTAGGTCATATGTTTGGTACTTGACGGTGTAAATCTCAAAATATCTGTTGACTGCGTTTGCGAGGGAATTTTTTTAAATTTCTTTATCATTGCTATTACTGTTCACTTTTAAAATAAATTTTGTGGATTAATTAGGCTTTATTTGTTGGAGATATTCAGAAAAAGGGCAGAGAGAAGCCAGCAATCGGCCACAGATGAAAGCAAACTCAAGGATAGGAGGACTCAGCCCACGTACTCAGACAAGTTTTAATATTTTTATTAATTAAACATTTCCCCCACTTATTCAATTCAAAAACACTTGAAAGTCATGTTTAAAGGCCCTAAACCTTTGGCAATATCAAACAGTTTCTGCAGAGACGTTTTGTTATTATTGAATAATATAACCTGATAGGATCTACTTGTTCATCTAACTTTTTTATTGCCATTAAAATGATTTGAAATCCCTTCAGGCAAACTGTTGAAGTTGCAATTAATGTGGAAGTGTTAAAAATACAACACAGTGTATTCTGTGGGAGCATGTGTTCAGAAATTCAGGAGGACTATTACATCAGACATAGACTCTTTGTGTGAATTTGCATTATTGATCCCCTCTAGACTGGGCTTCAAGTATTCAAACTTAAATGATTTTCACTGTGACCAAAATGGTCATAAAATGCTTTCAGGAAAAGGGGCTTTGGTCTTCAACCACAGTCTGACGGAAGGCTTGAAGATGGAAGACTTGAAGATGGAAAGACTTGTTCGGAGACATGTTTATAACGATGGAGTGTTGCTGAAGAAATGCCTGAGTTGAGATAAGATGATCTGCGGTGGCATATTCATGGAGATGGTGTCCATAACAACATGACTGCAAGAGATGCCTGATGTAAAAGATTGACTTTAAATCACAGTCCAGATCAAAGATGACTAATCTATCGGATCATCTACAAAGAAACACACATGTATAGCTCTATACCTCATGACTTGCCGCCTCAGTTAAATGTGAGTATGTTCACCGTTTAGAGCTAAAAAGATTTCAAGACTCAACTAAAAACGTACAGATCCTTCTCTCAGTAAAAGTCTTGTTTTTCATTCAAACTAGTCCATCAAAGTAGTTAGTGACCAAAAACACAAACAAACATAGATGTTGTTTGTATTAAAAGTTCAATGTGTATGTGTCACACATATATTCAGTGTGTTTGACACAAGTCCTAACTTCAGTATGGAGGCCGCCATGTTGGTCCAAACGGAGAGGGATTTTTGTTTTAAGTTCTCACTGTTCTGTGTTTTGACAAAGGGAGGATTCTACTGGAGCACCAAGCCTGGCCGTCAAAGCAAACATAGCGACTCGCCGGATCGTGGGCTGAAGGCCCTCCATCGCTCCTGCCAGTGAGCATCACTCCGAACTGGCAGCCATTTCAGCGGGAGAACTGGATAGCAAATAAAAGTTCTCAGTAAATGAAACATATGTTTGTTTCTTACATTTAACCTAAGTGAATAATCTAGCACTCAATTAAGTTGATTAAGTGACATTTGCCTAAAAGTAAATAGATAGATACTTTATTGGTCCTTTAGAGGAAATTGCTCTGTTGCAGCAGTTACATTCAACGTCACGAAGCGGAAGTAAATTGTAATAAAGTCAAATCTGAAGCTACAGTTCTGGGCTAGCTATATAATAACTATAGAGAGAGAGAAAAAACAAAGGAACAGTGCAAATATTGGTCTGGCAAAGTGCGGTGGGATGAAGAAACAATATAAATAATTACAAGTAACAGGTATTAAACATCTAAGGATTTGCAAAGAAGTAATGTTGTTGTGCAATTATTTGTGCAGCAAACGAAAAGAAAAAAAAAGCTATTTAGTAATTATTAGTTTACCAGTCTCTTGATTCCTTAATTCAATCTATTTTTTGTGGAACTGGAATTAATTAAACTAAACGTGATATGTTATTTTCTTAGATGCCAGGAGGGGTCCAGCACACACTTGTCACGGAGCAGGAAGGCTCTCTCTCTTGGGTAGTTTTTTTAGCTCGCAGTTACTGTCAATGTCTCTCGCCTCATTAACGAGGGCTTGATTTTTATCTTCACAAGTTTGAGAGTAATTCAATTCCATATAAGACTCAATAAATCAGGATATAGGGGCGCTACAATCATTCATTCTATATCACACCACGACTCTTCAATTGAACTTCTTCTGCAGTTTAACATAAAATAAATAAATAAAATGAGACTTGTGCAACCGGAGAAAAGACGATATAGCTAGATTTCAAGTGCTTACAGGAACCTTCCAAGTCATTGGGTTTTACCACAAGATGCAATCGCACTTCATTCAGCGTAAAAGCTTTTTTAAGAAAATAAGGATTTGTGTCTACTAAAAGGCTAGAGTGCTTTTTAGGAAACATATCCAGGAAGTGTTGATTTTGTAATAACCGCGTTATGCAGTGACTTTAATGGTGCAATAAGCGTGAATTATTGTAGAGTGTAACAAAACATTATACTCTTTGAGCTGCTTAAACTCTTAACTGATGGACGATCTCTCTTATGGATGAATCCATGTAAATGTAAGTGGTTAGCACTGGTACCTAATAGTATAACGAGTTAAAGTTTTTCCCAGAAGGATGTGAAAGGTTGTGTTTATGTGCGTACGCCACCAGAAACTTTTTACGACGGGTTGAATTAACTGAAAAGTTTTCATATAGCTCAGACGTCATTACTGAAAATGTTTTAAAGAATATTTGATTGTTCATCATCATTTTTGGGCAAATTGTTTCACAATGGATAATATTGATATTTAATTATTTGATTTTAATTATCGATTTCAAAGTGAAGTTGACAACATCTGAAGAAGAGGGTGTGCAGAGCTCCTAATCTAGGCTGGAAACTCTCCGGAATTTTCTATATTTATCCTCTTTACAAAGCTCTCGTGCAATTAGGTGTTGTCTGCATTTTGATTTAATTCAAATTGTATATTTCAACAGCCTCCTGTGAATTATGGACAATTATGCATAATGTAATCATAATATGTTAATTTTAGGGGTGATGATGGCTGACAGCGGTGAATAAATAAAAAGTTTGTACGTCTCTTGAGACACTTTTATAGCATTGCAGTAATAATAAATCTGTGTTGAGTTGCTTAGTGTTTTATGTGTTCAGGAGTAAAAAGTGCAAAAGTGATTTAATCCCGAATATCTGCTTGACTGCGCTCTGACTGAAAATTAATCCACCTTAAAAGTACTATTATTAAGGCGAGAACAGAAGGATTTTAATATACTATAATCCCATGCATGTGCATGCTCCTCAAATTTGCAGAGATAAAAAAGAGCAAAAATAAATTGGGCCGGATAATATAATCAAATATAATGATTTAACATAATAGGTTAGAAATCCAGATCACATATAACGCCAATACCTTCATTCTAAACTTTCTCACATATTCTTCTCACCTCGCTTTAGGTAAACCACAACAATAAAACCATCGCTGTCTCAAAAGGGATGGACGCATGTGGCAGTTGCGTAGTAAAGGGGGGGAAATCTGCCTTCGCAAAAGGAAAATACGTTTTATATATATGAAATTTTTATGACTATTTCAGCAGAAGTTACATCAGACATCCACAATCTTGAATGCAAGAGGTGTTTCAAAGTGTTGTGCCATGGAATGAAGAACAGTAATAATAAAAAAGTAGAGGTAGGCGGGTGCTGTATATTTTCCGCAACTGTGGAATTTTTTGGAAACTTTTTGCATCACTCTGTTAAAAAGTGTTGTTGCGGTGTGTTTCAGATACACACACGGCAGCAAGGAGTCACACACCCATCTGAATATTTCTCCATATTACTCTGATAAGATAGACCGCTGTCAGAAATAATTGGGAAGGCATCAGGGATTATATAGGAGCAGACAAATAACGTCAAAAGCACTCCTGAAAAATCAACTTTATGCATTCAAAGCGAGTGTAATTATCATATCTTTTATTCTGAAAGCAAAGCTGATTAAGATGATTCCCCGATATCCCGTCTTCCAACTTAGAATCCTCCTGGTATAAGTTACTAAACTAGATAATAATAAACAGGCCAACGTAATTTTTCCTTTCACTTTTCGCTTCCATCTGGTGGAAGACAACGGAGCAGTCAGATGCCGGTCAGCCTATTTCACTATTGTTTTCGGTTGTAAAATTAATTAAAATTAGCTTCTAATTAAATCTGAGGAATCCACATTTGAGTGCAGACGGTGTGTGTGTGTCAGTATCTGAACACACTTTTGTGTGTGTGTGTGGTAAGAGTGGTTGTTGTCCTCTGAAATTCACTCAGCAAACACAGCAGAGGCAGAGAATAATGAGTGTCTCAAGTGAAAATGCATCATCAAGCACGGAGTTCAGTTTGAATGAAGTTAATTGTTGTTGATGTCAGATATGGATTGAAGCTGAGGGACTGAAACTTGCTGTGTCAGTGTCTGATTTTTGATGTGATTACAATAAATGTAGGGGTAATTTATTGAAAGTGCTTTAAAGATAAGCCGCCTGCATACAGGAGTTAGATATGTCCTCTACGAATCTGACAGGTTGCCTCTCAAAAACAATTTAAGAAGTTTGGCAAAAAAAAAAATGAAAAAATACATTGTAGACTTAGTTGTATTGATTCTTTTATCCACGTTTTCACACCCCAACATTTCAAAAGTGGTTCTCCTTCACTTTATCTTCTCCTGCCAGCTAGCGCTTGGTGCGCCGCCTAAAAACTCACTGATCTGTAGGTGCTGTATGTTGGCATGTGCCATTAATCAGCAAACATGTAGGATGCAGGAAAGTACATCCAGCAATAGTTGTTGTTTTTGTCTCCTTCTAGAATCAATTTGCAAACTGCTTTTAATCACTATTTAACTAGCTTGTCTTTTCAACATTAGTACAATTTCTTGGTAATTGCAGTGCAACCTCATCTTGGTAATTTCCCTTTATACCCGAAGGTGTAAGTGCATTCTTATTAACGTTTCAGCTCCTAACTTTAGTTATACGGAGCCAGATGGTTCCATTTGTATCTGGTTGTTTTACTACATTTCCTCCTCGCTGATGAGTTGTTTAAATTTGCATTTAAATGTTTGTGACCTTGAGACTTTTCACATGCTGCCTCCTCTTTGTTGCTTCACACCTTTAATTGGCTAATTATTTTGGGTCTTTGGTTCAGCCGGCTTCATTATTATACTTTATTTTTGCTTTCCAGCACGTTTCTGATGAGAGGGTGTCAGATTTTCTGAGTCAATTTGTTTAATTTAGGATTGGGTTCATCATCTTTGAACAAGATCTTTGATCTTATTTTGGGGTCCAGTCTGATCCTTTCCACTGTCATATATTAGGTCAGGTTAGGGGATTTAGAGCAGCTAAAATGACAGCCTTGCTGTTGAACTTAGGTTCGGGCTGTTGTTGTAAAACTAATGTGATAAATAGTCTGCACATGGACGATGTGATCCAGTGATCCCAGCACAATTACAGTTCAGGTGGTAATGAGCAATGAAAACAGGACTGTAAATGTAAAGTAAAGCTAAATTAAACAACTATGGGAGTTAAGTCATCTAAGGCTTTGAAGCTTTGGAGACTTTAGAGGCTATCAAGGGAAGAGTGGCATTACCTGTAACAACAGCACAGCAAAAATGAAAAACCTGTTAAGTGTTTGTAATAGACATTTAATTTCACACAGGATTCATTTTGTGCTGCAGACCACGTAATGTGTGGGGCATCGACTCTTGACATTTTAATTTTAAACTATCACTACTGAATCTACATTTTCCAATATGCAGATTGTGAGGCCCAGCAAAAAGTCGCCAAAATAATCAGAATAATCCACTTTTGACTCTGAGCTAGTTATTTTGGCAATATGAATTTAGATCTCAGAGAACTATATGAATTGCTTATAGTTTAATTTATTATTTTCCTATACAAACTAATAAATGAAATCCATTTAAAACAACTAGACCAATGCTATTGTCCCTGACAGCAAGGGTATGTCCCCGATAGTCCCCAATCCCCTGCGTTGTACAAGCAACTGATTGAACTCCTCATATTAAATGTGAAGTTATGTCCGATACCCTTTATTTTTAATTAAAAAAGCTCCCTCTTGTGAGTATAACAGGAACTTTTAGAGTAAAATATTATATAGATCTTCTTCATTCGATTGATATGCACCCAAGTTTGACGAAAAGGAACCAACGACTAGGAGGTTATGGCTGAAAGACGGTGTTATTCCTAAAAAGGCTCCCCCTAGTGAGTAAAATATAAACTATTAGAGTAAAATATAATCTATGTAGAAGACAGATCTCCTCGAGTCCATTCATTTGTTCCAAATTTGGACTAAATGGGACCAATACTTCAGAAAGGATTAGCTTTTGAAGCTAAATCTCCGCTTGGTCTCAGAAATATAAAATTGGACAATAATCCATGAAATAGTTTTTGAGTTACCTCGTTAACACGTAGGATCTGCGCGTTGATAACGATTCCATATTCTCTAGAATGAAATTCTCTGCCCGTAATATTGGTAAGGGTAACACATTGTTCAGTCTTGGTCATTTATATAAACAATATAATCCGGGAAAGAACAACTACAATTTTGTGTAAATGAAGCTTTCTTTAAGATAGCATTGATTCTCCTTTTGAATAGACAAGCAATTCAACAATCTCTTTTTGATACATTTAAGATCTTACTCATCAGCTTGTTTCTCTGGAGTTCCTTTCAAGAAACTGGAGGTCATATAGAAACAAATAATGCCACTTGTTCTTGTTAACAGACAATTCTCCAAACAACAAATGTGAATATGGTAAACAGTTGTATGGTTTCAAATACTATACTGTATAAGAATAAAATGAGCTCTATTTTAAAAAGTCTAAGCTGACGTTGCGATTGTTTGTTTGTCAAACCTGATAAGTTTCAAACCATGCAACAAATCTAATGCATTAATCACATGTCCCATATTATATCTGATTTTTTTCTGACCACATAGTTCAAACCAGATGAAGTAAAACAAACTAGGGTCATGTATTTATGTATTATATATATATATATATAGCATATAAAAAATATAAAAAATATTCATAAAGAATAAGTAGAAACCGTTGTGGGGTACCGGTGGGTTTGACTCGACCATGAAGCAGATATCTGCTCATAACATGTATTCAAATATCTTGGATTTAAAATGTTATGATAAAAACACCAGTTTATTTGAGGTGGTTAAAGGACACATTTTGAAACATCTCATAATTATGTAATGCAAACCTGGTTAATAATAACTAAAATGTGTAAGTCTTAGCCACCTCTTCATCTTGTCTCTGCGTTTGCTGAGCATTGATTAGAAATCCATCTCCTGAACGGTGGCAATTTCAAGCCGCATGAAAAGTGCTCCTGATTTTCTCCTTCAGTTTACCGTGTTTCAGGTCTATTCTTCACATTGTGAATATATTTACTCACACTGTTGCTTCAGCTTTTTTAAAGCTTGCAGACAATATTTTATCACCATGCTCAAAGATCCCTTTAATAGATTGGTAGGTGCATTCAGACGGAGCCTCGTCATCTTGTTTACCATCATTGCAATTGCGAGCAGGACCATCTGGGTGAAACGGTAACGGCTTAACTTTTCAGCAGCGTGAGAAGATTCCTGGTGAAAATAATTACACGTTTGTGGAATGAAACCATCCTTATTAAACCATTGTAATAATTGAGGTTTTAACATCCCGAAGAGCATGACCCTACAAACTTATATTATCTTCACAGCTAAAACGCAGCATTTAAACTAGAGCCGACCAAATGGTGGGAATTAGATTTTTACATACGCAGTGAAACTAATCATTACAGCTAATGGGCCCCGGAGCTGTCATGTTTAATAATACCGGAAATAGCATGTTGCTCTCAGCTCACCGAATGTTCACAACAATGAAGGAGCACTGTAAGGAAAGGCAATAACATTAAATGATAGAGGCGTATAACAAAGGTGGCATATTTCCATGGTCAAATCTTTGTTCCTCCGTCAGCAAGTCACAAGGGGGAATCAAATTTTTGTCACTACAAAACGCAACGATTCTTTGAAGACAGAATTATCCTCACTTATTTATGGTATTTAAATCACAGTATTGCAACAGCCGAATATATGCAGGGCATTTAACAGAACAAATGGAAAAGAGCATGACCCTATTCTCAGGGGGCCATAAAATCTCAAGATCAACAACATGAAAAAATAAAGAGTCCAGCCTCTGGAAAAGGCAACTACAGCAGAGTAACATGACGACACAGGAAGCTGGGCCCTGTCTACGTACTGGTGGTTCTTCGTAGCCAGCGTCACTCCCTCACATTGCACTTCAATCCAGTTTAAAACGACCATGAAATTAGAGTGTGCGCAGAGCAATCTAATCATGTAACATGCCTTTGAATGACCATGGAGGAGTTATGCAGCTTATGTAATCAGCTGTTTGCCCGTAGAAGTGGGTCTTTTAAATATAATCTGTAGGACAAAGTTTTTTTTTTTATTTCCATACATTTGACAGATTTTTTAAAGTTGTTTGTTGGAAAATGATATGGGGCTTTGCCACTGTGCTGGCTTGATATTCTCAGTTTCACTTTGCCTTCCTGCCCAGCGATGAAGGGTTCTGCATGTTTAATACAACAGAGTAACCCTCTTAAAAGTGTCGCCCTCTTTGTCTAGGGATCAGGTGAACATTTTCTCCTACAAAGTGTTGGAAAAATAGTCAAGCATAAGGATCTGAGTGACTTTGACAAGGGTCAGATCTTGATGTCTGGATTACTGGATCAGAACATCTCCAGAACTGCATGTCTCATTGAATGTTCCTTCAGCGATTAGTAACCACTAAAAGTGGTCTAGGTATTACATTTTGCACTCATTTTCTGACCCAGGTGCAGACCAGAAGCACCCTAGAACTGTTTCAAAATTAGGAACTGCCCCAGAACCAGCCCTGGAAATGCCTCTATTGAAAAACGCCATGGGGAACGAGCATCTGGCTCGTGGGAGCCCAAAGCCCACGGAGGTTCATGGGTAGAGAAGCCAGTGTTGAAGGATCCCAGAGAGCTAGTGGGAAA
Organism: Lophius americanus; assembly: GCA_037951165.1. Lineage (NCBI taxonomy): Eukaryota > Metazoa > Chordata > Actinopteri > Lophiiformes > Lophiidae > Lophius > Lophius americanus. Next base: position 6,773,106 of record JBBDHG010000095.1, on the reverse strand, counting down.
AAAAAATAGAATATTAAAAAGAGGTTTTAATGTTATGGTTAACCAATGTGTACCCACACAATTAAAATGTGTTACACTCAATTTGTTTACATCAGTTCTTATTGGACCTTCAGGTATAACAATAAGATTGTAAAGCAGTCACGTACTAATTGTACCAGTCTTATCAGTCCTCATATTCCCAGTATTTTGGTAGAACGGCCGGTAGAAGTTTTGACCTGCTATTTCTCAAATTTGTTTCTCTTGTAGCTTCCAACCAGAGCTGTATAAAACAAATAACAAATGCAACATGTTAGGGGTTTTTTTGGTTTAAAAAAAACAAGAAAAAAGTAACCGTGATTGATTGTCAGGTTTTTATACACATATATATATTATGCATTAGTAGTTTAAGAGGTGGATGGTTTGCGGAGTCAGACCAGGACACCAAAAGTGTGCTGAAAAATAAATCTGTTGCAGCAAAGTGAACAAAAGTTGATGAATTATTCTCCTTTTCTACTTTTCTTTAAAAAGGTTCTTAATGACTTTTTTGCCACATGGTTCAAAGAATTCCAACCTCCATCCTCTCCTGAATTATTCCCTTATACAGTGGATATTTTTGCACAATGCGCGCACGTAATTGTACCCTTACAGATTTGATGGATGAGACTCAACATTTAAGTCGTAGAGATTTGGTAGGGTTGTGCGGTGTTATTTTGGCAGTCTCTCCGAGCTTTGCCTGTTCTTCTGAGCAGATGGATGAAGGTAGGTATGGGCACAGTGAGGGCAATGGAGTGTAGCTTGCCTCAACCCTGTCACTTTGATAGAGTGAATACATTGTGAGAGATAATGGAAACTTTCTATTCAGCGAGGGCTGGAATAAAGAGAGCCTTCCTACTCATTCATCAACATTGATTACTGTACAGCTCATGGCCTGGAAAGAGCATGGGAGCACTACTTCTCACAAAGACTCTGCTGAATTGCAGGTAGAGGAATCAGAAAACAACAAAAGTGCAATATTGGCCTTTTAAGAAACATCACCCCAATTTGTTTTAAGGTGAAGCTGTGCACAAACACTAACTGTACAAGGTCTGAAACGGTGCGCTGTGTGTGTATAGATGGTTGTACAGTAAATATCAGTGCATGACTCACTGCAATTGTGCTACTGATATTGCCAGTTTAAGGGGCATCAATTATTAAATAGATGCATGCAGGTAAGAAAGAAAAATCAACAATGAATTCCTCAAAAAGAAATTCTGCAACAGGTGCTATATCTGTTTCATGTAAAATCCTCTTCTGCATTAAGACACATGATAGTAGATCTCACAGTGATAGCTGCTCTGCTTCCTCTCATGTTGGGATCTGGACAGTAGTATTCACATTCAGTCGTTGCTGCTGACCCTGAGGACATTTTACAATGTCAATCAGTCTTTCCTCTGTGGTAGATTTCACACAGAAACGGGTAAAAATGACTGACCGATCAAGGTCAGTGCCTGATATCATCATTAGTCTATTTCACACCATGTGCCGCAAGCTGAGCTGGAATTAAAACCTGTATTACCTGGTCTGTCTTAAAGTTTTTAAATGATTTCCTTTAGCCCGGGGATTTAAGAAGCCTGCCTTCCAAAGGTTTCATACATTTCTTCACAGATTAGTTCCAGTGGTTACTAATAGAACAGCGGCTACATCCCACTGCACACAGTGCAAACTTCCAAATAAGTCTTGCACAGCGAGTGTGATAGATTTCAGTCAACACCATAAGCCTGCGCTAACTTCCTGGAATTTAACCTTCATCGATGACTACATTAAAGCTGCTGGATCATTTAAAATGAATAAACATCACACATTTTTCATCATCAGTTCTTTATTTCATTTTCAAGCCCTCAACTTGTGTAAAACCTGTGAATAAATTGAGTGAGCTTTGACTTGAGATTGCTCGTTTCTCCACAACCGACAGCCCAAACCTAAATTTGCCATGATAGCTGTCGAAGTAAAGCGGAGGAAAGAAATGCCATTTGTGGTGATAAATGGCCCAAGCTATGAGAGTTATTGATTTGTTTTCTGATGATGAATTAAATGTTGAAGCACTTTTGTCAGCTGCAGGTGATACAGTTTAGAGACATTAGAGGGAATTTTCAATTTAGCTCCCATATTTTAGGTCCTTGAGTAAGATGCTCTGCCACTGTTTCAAATCCGATAACTGTCCTGTAGTTTGATCTCCTTTCAGGCGAATACGTCAGATGTTTCTAACACCTGTAGTCATATGTGTGGCGGGTTTGCAGTCTGAGCAGCTGAATGGGAATTACTTTAAGTTTCAAGTGGCATTTCCTTCACTCTGCTCTTTGATGGATGTAAAGCAGCAGTAATAACTGTTACTTTGTTTCGTCACGCACTGACGATGCTGGCTTGTGAATTTTTTACCGTCATGTACTTACCTGGAGCACACCTGGTGTAAGGCTCGCTATATAGTTGACCACCTTTTGTTCTGCACCACATTAGCAGTCCGACAGCATTCCTCCGGCCTCATCCTAATACGAGTCGGCCATCACCTTAAAATGCTCGAAGTTGAACATACCCCTTGTGCCAGCTTTTACATCCCCAAGAGAGTGTTTTTTTCTTTTGTAGTCCATGTTTTTCCTCATATTCGTTGTAAGATAAGCTCAAGCCTGCTTTAAGGACAGAAAGACAATAGCTGTTATAGATTTACACCTCATAACACAATACTTGTTACTTACTTGTTACTTACTTGTTAAATTCAATTTATAGTAAGCTGCAGTCTGAGGAATGTCTATACTTCTATAAAATTCCAGTTAACTTGACAAAGAACCTGGTCTGTAAGTGTAAAATCATTTCACTACAGTTATCTGTGGCATTGTAAAAGCTTTGCTTGGCCATTGCTCTGATGTCAGATTACTGCAATGCCAAAGGTGTTGCATATTAAAACACAGGACAAAAGGAGGATTATAAAAACTGACATTAGACATCAAAATGCTCATATATTGGTCATATATAAGTCCAGTTTAATAAAGCAAAAAAGTGTCTTGCTGACATTGTTTGAGGCACAGCATGCAGAGGTTCTCCTCCCTCCGTCTGCCATACTCTCCTCCTCAGATTGGATCTTTCAGAGGGGAAACCTTTCTAGGAGTAAGCTTTCTTGGTGACATGTCTTGGCAGTAATACCAGCTCAATAGCTTAGCACGACAACAATAAGTGAGCCCACTGAATAAGTTGTCCTGCTTTCATATGAGAGTAAGAGCCTGCCACTTTCCTTCTTCAGCTGAAGTCTTAGCATCACACTGACCCACTGAGCAGCTTTTCTGTTTAATCCAGGAAATTTGTTTGATGTGCTTGTTGTTGGTTATTAATTTGATGCGTATGGAAATCGCACACCAGCAATGCCCCAACAAAGGCTGCATCATAGTGCATCAGTAATCAGGGCCTGGTATTTGCACAGATTCGTCTTCAAGTTAATAAATCCTTGACTAATTTGTTCAACTACAAGTTGGGCAAATCTGTCAGCCAGCATCCCCACCAGACGTGAATATGAAAATGAAGAGTGATCTCTGATAAAACAGATGTTACTTGCTAGGCAGAAAATGCACCAGCCTGATTGGTTTTCATGTTTAGCATAATGCAAGAGCAAGTATTGCAAGGTGGGAATTCCCTGGAGTCATATTGTTTTGGAGGAAATGGCTGCCCGATGCATCTCACCAACGATGGTGAATATGTAAAGTTTCAAATGTGCACCGTGAGTGTCCTCTCATTTGCATTAAAATTTCCAGAGATACACTGAAATGGCTACAGAAAAGAAAGGTCAATTTTATCAGTATTTCGCCAAATTAGAAAATAAAGGTACCTTCCAAAAAGAGCAGGTCTAGACTGCACCCTCTGTTCCCTACATTACAGTCCAAACATGACAATAACTCTGGGCCAAACCTGGTTTACTGGTGACAGTTTTTAATATCAGAATACCTTTAGTATGAGCTCAAGCTCTCTCAGTGTTTGAGCTGATCCAGATCTCCTCCAAATTCTCTTTCCATGCAACAATTCTGCTGAGCTGGCGATTTCCCCACCATCCTTCTCTTTATGCTGTGATATTAAGACACAAGACCAGAGTGAGATATCTGTTTCCCTTTCATCTATATCACTCAAAACATGATTAACTTATAAAGTCTTTTATGGCTCACTAGGATATAAAGGTCGATTTCCAGTGCACGGCGCTGTGATATAAATAATTGCATTTGACCTCGCAGGTTGCTCCAAGAATCATCATGCATCACTCTTTAACACATATATTGTATGTATTGTACTAAAATCTGATTGCTTGTTTGTTGTTAAAGCTTTCCAAATATCTTTCTATTGTTTATTGTTGGTTGTTAGACTGCATGCAATGAAAAGTATTTATAACAAAGTTGACCTGAGTGTCCTTTACGTGCATTCTTTAACATGTTCATGTTTTTTACTGGAATATATTTATATTAATCTATTGCATATTGTCTCTAAGTCATTTATATAAGTATCTCACTAGATATTTTTCACTATTGCCTGTTCATTTGATTTACATAAGGCTAGAACGTCAGTGGTTGGTCAGAGGATCAACAAGTCACCATGGATGAGGATAAATGTATTTTTGAAGTTGAGGAGCCAAAGATCATCTAAGACACTACAGATCCTTTTTACATGGACAGCAGTAAAAAGGAAAGAGCGGGGAGTTTGGTTGCAGGAGTTTGTGGAGTGGAAGGTAAGCATATCTACTAATAATATAGTATAAAAAAGTGAGATTTGATTTTGCCCAACTAAAGTACACTGACAACAGTAAGGAGCCCTTGAGCAGCTCTCAGTTTTCAAACCCCCTTTAAACAATGAAAGTAACAGAAACGAAGCACGCAGACGCAGATGCTCGGCTTCTGAGAAGCATCCGGTGGGGACAAAGACGCAGCAAAACCACGGCGCATTTGTCCTGCTGAGGTCTGGAGTTTGTATAAAAGGAGGAAACGGTGTCAGATCAGATCTTTGATCTACTGGCTTCTACTGCCAGTGGATCCCTGCATAATTATTCAGTCTGCAATTGTCATTTTTGGGAATATTATTTTGCTGTTGACATGGTTTTCTTGTGGGATGGAGGATGCAACGTATAACTTTTACCCTTTTGAATAAAGACTAAAGATAAAAGTCTTTTAGCCACACCAGACAAAATATCATCTCCATAGTTGGCGGCCATCTGACCCTGCAGGATCACTCATGGATTTTATACTGGGTAAATGAGGATTTATGGTCCCGATTTCATAATTTTCTATTCATACTCTTTATATTTAAAAGGTAATGATTGAATGCTGTAATTTTTGTGTAGAAGGAACACGTTTAGGTAAATGACGACAGGATATCCAAACCCCGAAGCTACTGAATTGTACAATAAGGCTAATGCAGGATGGGAATGCTTAGTTGATCTGGACCTTTGAATGATTTGAATACTGTTCTGCTCCATTAATCAGATTATCTGGTGATCATAAGGGTACCACAGGGGATGATGAGACTAAACTCCACTGAAAGTCTCCTACGTTAAATCTTTGTTTCTGAAGGCACAACAGAAGATACACCTCAGTGATTTCTTCAATTTTAATTAAGTTTATGTGTTGCATTGAAGTCTAGAGCTAACTCCTCAGCGTGACGACCCACTAGAATTGAAACTCCTTAATATTTTCTTCAGTGCCACATTCATTTAATGAAAAAATATACCAGGTTTGCAATTTCACGTCTGTATTTTAGAGCTAATTAAGTTCATTTTGCGAATGTAAGGATGCATAAATGAACATTGTAAGCACACAGATCTCATTCTTTGTGTAAATTCTTCATCAAGTTGTTATGTCTCTGAAACGCTGGCAGAAAAGACAAACCATTACAAGAAAGTTGCAAACTGATAGTTTGGAAGGTGTACCTGCCCTTTAGCAGGTGATAAAAGGCAGGTGCTATTATAATGACATATTCAGAATTATAACTTCATTTGTAAGTGGTTATTATGTTATGGATGGTGTACATTGCTCTCAGGATTGTGTCAACAGGCCTTTGATGAATATGTAAAATAGCTCATCATGTAATTCTAAGACAAAAGGATAAAGCGGAGAGTCTGAACATTTTCCATTTTCATAGTCTTTCAAATTGATTTGAAGTGATCGTGTTTGATTAGAAAATGATTTTAGCCTGTGTCGGCGGTCGAACAATGAACCTTCTCACCTGACTATGGGAGTGTTGTATAAATGCCCCAATTATAATCAGGGAGGCTCAGAAAACTTGAGATCTTTGTGAAAGTTTGTAGCTCTTGCTCTATTAAGTGTGCCTTTTGACACAGATATCACCAGAAATCATGCTTGGATTGCTTTCAGAAAATGCTGTCTGGTGTAATTGAAGGAGAGGAGCTCCTCTGAGGTGGATCGCTGTTCTGTAGCAGGCCAAGTGAAAGCAAAATGACTCTGGTCACACAAAATGAGCAGTTTTTGTCTTCACCTTCATTTTGCATGTAACACTTAATACCATAGAACACAGATTACAGAGCGCTGCTACATGGCTTTTAATTAAACTATTAAACATTTTCATAAGTCCTCTTATTTTCACTTGCTTCCACAGTCTAGAGTGAAATCGGAGAGCGGAGCAAAGCAGTGGATACATGATGCATCTAGAAAAAGACATACTCTTTGTCTAGAATATGCACCATGGTGCATATTCTAGACATTTGTAGATGGATTGATTGTAGACACTTCTAGATTTAAGCAGCTGTGACATTATGATATTTCATGAGGACTTCTCTTCTCTCACGTAGCATTTGCTCGGTTGTTTAATTAATTGCAAGAACCCTTCTCCTGCAAGGAATTTGGCGCCATGCCCCTTGAAGTGAGCATGTACTTCCACGGGCATGTTAATCAAGTTTTGATGAATTACTTTACAGGTATAATAATTAGGGGGTTTAATGAAATATGTTTCCTGCAAATCAATTCATTATATTCAAATAAACATGCATGAAGCAATAGTAACTTCATTTCTATGGTGTCATCTTAATGTTGTTTGACAGTGCTTTATAGAATACATCAAGTGAAAAAGACAAAAGAAATGAAGATAACACTGGGATCATAATCACAATGGGGATAAAATGGAGTTAATAACATAATTAGCATTTAAAATATATTCAGAAGTGACAGTTTTTCACTGTCTGGACTATCTGTCAGCAGGGGTCTGGAGAAATTCAGCTACAAGCCGGGATCTAGGGGCAGAGCCACGACATTTTATTGAGTTACACCAAATACTCTTTATGACAGATTTATGTTGCATTATCTCTGCATTTATAGTTAATTAGAATGATGTTACAATGCAAATATATTGTAGTTCAAACAAAACATTTGAATGGAAATAAAGCTGTATTTTTAACAATGAATTTGTGATGATTTTTTTCTTATTGTTTTTTTTTCAGGTTACCAAACAACTGAAATACTTTAATACCATGACCTGTTTTACGTTTAACCGGCTCTGACCACATATTTGTACAAGTTTTCGTGTATGTCATGGAAATTGTAATACATACATATATATATATATATATATATATATATATATATATATACATATATAAGTAATACGCTGATGACATAAATAGTACTCTGCTCAAATTGTGAACTCTGTCTTTACCCCTGATACAAAGACACAGTCCTTCTTACAATATTATTGTCACTAGTGTTTTGTTTGAGTTTCTCCATAGTTAGTTTCAGCAGAAGCTTAGTAGTTTATTTGATGAGAGCACTGTGCAGATCAGAAGTGCTTATTTCCTATTCGACAAAATATCCAAGTTATTCAACCCTGGCAACATGATGTTACTAAGATAGTGAGTTCATTCAGAGAGTCTCCGCTTTGTACAGGGATTTTATCCATCTTTTGTCTGTGTCTAAAACACTGGATGCCAGAGACGGCATCTGTCTGTAGCACAAGGACACGAGAGCCGGGCCGTGTGTTTCTGCACTCCTTTATATGTCGGACAGATGGATTCATAGGACGAAGATTATGCCGAACCAGTGGTTGATGAAATGGCAGATGGACGGACTCTCTTGACAGACTCCATGACTTATGAGGCTGTAACTATTTTCTTGTACGTTTTTTCACTTTTGGGATAGTCGGGACAGCATGTCATCTTTTATTTGAGGCAAACAAATTCAATTATGGTTAACTTGCAGTGCAGCTTTATTGACATAGATACCTTCCGGGGTCGTCACAGTGGATGTTGTGTTTCTGTTATTCACGTAGATAACATTACATTAGAAAAAAAACGTTTTCCTCATGGCCTGACGTAGATTAACACAGCCTGAATTAAAATGTTCAGAGGAAAGAAATGTCATAAATGAATGCAATAGTATAGCTTCAAAGCCCTCCAGACCAGCATTTAACAGATGTATGTTTAAGTGTCCTTTTGGATTCCTTATTCAATTATGACTGAATTGTCAGGGGTATGGGAAAATGATAGTTCACCAATGTTGAATAATTAGATTATGACAGTAATAGGATTCAATGTATTTCTTTGTCCACTGTGGCATATATTTTAATAGGAATTGAGGCTCTACCAGACCGTTAGCCAGATGGGTCAGAGCAACTTAATCTCCAAACAATGTCTTCAACAGAGTAAATGACCTAATTAGCTTGATAATATAGAACGTATGTAGAACCAACTGGGCTGAAAAGTGAAGACATTAGATTGTGGTTCTCTATTAAGTGAAATTACACGTATTCTAAGTGAGCACAGGAGAACAGAGGCACACATGCTGTCAAAATAAATACTCTCGAATATAATAATTTTTCTCTGAGGGAGAATATTCTGATTGGAAATTAGTTTTCACTTCTGCAAACTGGTGACCCTTTTCACAAACCCGAAGTCAGTAGATGATAAAAGAGTCTAAAACAAACTTCTTCTCTCAGCGATCTGAGCAGAGCAAAGACAGATTAAGAGGTTTTAACCCGCTCAGTTAACCTCTTCTCTCTTTATCAAGTGATTTTGAAACAATGTAATTTCTCTCATTCGTCTTGAACCACCATGGGTGCCTCCATGGATAATTTGTTTTGAGATAAAAACTGATTAGCTTTTATTTTCTGGAACTCACTCTGCCCTGACAAGCTGCTCTTTTGAAACCCAAAGTATCAGAAAGTGCAGTATTATGGACTCGACACATGGCAAGCCCCCGATTACAAAGCCTGACTAAACACCGCCTCTCACAGCCCGATGTGAAGAAGACGCTGGCGATGAGAACAGATCCGGAGCAGATTGCAGTTCTACTTTTTCTGATGAATAGTTCTCTCAGTAAAGGAATGAACCTTTTTTTAGAAAATGTTTTATTTCCTTAATGTAAATGTAGCCTGGTTGCTGTGTGATGACACTAGACAGAAGAAAAATATCTGGTTTTTACTGAGGGTACAATCTAAAAGGGAATGTGACAACTTCCGAAGCATTAGAATACATCAGACACTCTGGAGTAATGAATCAAGATTATCTTTGTCCTTTTTCTGAGAAATCGATGCCTTTATTATGTAATATATGGTTAAAGCAGGACCGGGACAAGTCAGAAATTTGAATGTGTAACGGGTCCCCCGGCTTGATGCAAACTGGGAAATCTGTAATTACCTTGTCTCTTTGTTTTTGTTTTATTGAAATGAATACAGGGGGGGATAGTTGGCCTATTTTGTCTTTATGCCCTATTGAGTTATGTGTGCCAAAGATACCGCACTGCCAGTCCCACTTCAAGGCAACATGCTCAGACAATAAACAATTTTACACACATATATTTTTAAGGACGTGATTTAAAGTCAGCTGTCGTCCAATTAAAACGCTGGTGGTGCTGCAGCTTGCACCGATTCTATAAAACTTTAGAATGCACGTAGCCATAAAAAAATAAGCAGTGTTTTTGGCCATGTGTGTGTGTTTGTATCTAATCATCCAGCAGCTCACAGAGGTTGTGATAATGACTGACAGTGGGTATCTGTCCCCTTTATGAGGGCAGGGAATTGTGGGACCAACACATCTTCACTCTCATCTAACAACCACCCACAGCCTTGTTTGACATCCGCTCACACAGCCTGCTGTTAGTTAGGGATGATTTGTGTTTAACGGAGGGAAATGGCGGCTGCATCTGTGAAATGTTTGCAAAGAGACATGATCGGGCCTTGCAGGCACCCTGGATGTTAACAGAGAAAGTGTCACTTCCTGTTCAAGTGGCCATTTGGAAATGGTTTTATTGCATGTATGTCGCATCTGAAGCAGCAACATAGAAAAGAGATGCCAAAATGAATGGAGATGGTTCTTGCTTTGAGTGCTAAATACTTATGATACAATACAAGTTTATTGCCAGTTAGCTTGGAAATTCATTTTGCATTCTTGTTTAAGAGAATTACATACTAAGTTAGCAGACAGCCACACATTAGAAAGTTTTCATAGGCATTCAAACGACACCATACAATCATGAACAACCAGACCTTTGAATTCAGATCTCAGTCAGAAGGAGCGCTGGTACTAGTACAGCAACACATTAGACCGATGCATGAAGGAGTTCCTCAGCCTGTTATATTTATATTGAGGGTCTCTCTTAATTGACTCTTGGTGGTCTGATGTTGAGATTTCCATTAAAAATGCTTGTGCAATAGAAGAGACTAATGAGGATAAAATTACTCTAAGGCTGGCCGTGATTTTGGTTATGTTTGAATTTACGTTTTTCTGCTTCACTTAGTCCCCCTCCATAGGTGTCACACAGTGTCATTCTCCATCCATCCATCCATCCATCCATCCATCCATCCATCCATCCATCCATCCATCCATCCTTCCATCCATCCTTCCATCCATCCATCCATCCATCCATCCATCCATCCATCCATCCATCCATCCATCCATATGTATATGATTAGCATATGCGGAATACATTTGAGCTATCTTTTCTCATTTTTTCCATCAGATTGAACTAGTTATGTACATGCTCAAGTATTTTAAATCATCCTTGGAGTGATTGGTCGAGCTTCCCACTGGGCAAGAACTCATGCGTCCTGGATAGTCAGGTGAACTGGTGTGTTTTTTGCCTTTTGTCATACCTCGGCTCTAGGAAAGTGTATGACATTCAACACCTCTGCCGTCTGTGAGGTGTTACTCTGGTGTCAGATCTCTTACATCTAGTCCTAGTGTGGAATATTACAGGTATAAAATAATGGTATGTTATTAAGTATGTAAGTTATGTAAGTTATTTTCCAAGTTTGGGTTGCATTCTGAAGGTTATTTTCATCATAATGTAATATTTTACACTGGCCTCATGCCAATTTCTCTTGTACCAAAAGCTGTTAAGGTTATTTTCCCGCCTTTTTTCACCCAAAAATTAAATTGCCATGGTTGTCCCACTTGTGTCTGTTGGGATTCCACAGTTCTTTGTCAGCTATCTTCCTCCAAGCATCATAACTTGTTTGTTTATTATATATGTGGAAAACAAGATCCATTTGTTCTGACAGATGCTTGTTCTGGGGCAGTGGCCAAAGCTCAGCTGGATTTTCTGGATTGTGACACAAGACTTGCAGTTTATATTTTGTTGTCAGACAAACAAAATTGTTCATTTGGCACGTTGGTGAATAATTATCTCTCTCATTAAGGAAACACAATAGTTTGACTTGTTTTGGTTTTGTTGGGGGGAAGAGGGACATTGATTTAACAGCCAAACAACATGAAGGCCATCATATAAAGCCACAATTCGGTCCTAATGCTGCTGCAGAAAGATGAATTGAAGCTGGATTCCAGGGACGCTTGCACGCCTTAATCACAAGAATAACTGCAGACGTACTTTGAAAGATTGAGGAAGCTTCTGTGTGCTTCGGGTGCACGGCTCTAGTTTATGTTTCTGAGCCGATGTTGTGTTCTGAGCAGAGAAATAACTTGTGGGAGATTTAAGCCTGGCTAATCAGAAATCCCTCGAGTTTTGACAAGTCGTGTCCTTCATGCAGTAGCTGTAAATTATCTGTTTAATCATTTAGGATGTCTTTTCTTTCAATCTTAATGACTCACCCTTTACCCCAAAGCACTTAGCAAATGCAGTAGATTAGTGGCCATAATTGAAGGTATATTTCGAAAGGTTATAGCAATGTCATTTTTCACGGAGCATAAAACTTGGTGTCAGGCAGAGATGTTCTATGGACTTAGAATGAATGTAAACGTGATTTACAAAGATGGAAAGAGAGTAGAAACGTGTATATTTACTGTGTTAGAGGTAATCCCCGTAGGTAGTTAATAAGCTGTCACAGAGGAAGGCTATTCCTTTGTTTGGATGGTTATGCATACAAACTGATTGATCCTCAAAATAACAAACCCAACTCTAATTAATTCCTTGTTTTCGCTGTGTTTCATCTGCTATGAATTATATTCCCCAGTTTGCATCTGCTTTATTTAGTCAGGAGTTGATCCTCTCCACAGTTTATAGTCTGACCAAGACCATAGCTCAGCAAACATCTGCAGAGTCCCATAATACAGTCTTGCCAGTGCGAGCCATATTTTATTTTCACAATTTTCTAATCGAATGTGACTTCTTTGAGCTTTCTTTTCTTGGCTTTCATCACACCGAATTGGAGCAAATCTTGTTTATCAATGCAGATGTTTGCAGCTGCAGTCAGTAGTTTTCACACAGCTATGCAGTGGCAGCTGGCTCTACCTCGGAGGACACGCTCAATCACAGGAGGCTTTCATCTGTCATAGAATTTGAGTAGTGACCTCTGACTCAATGGCACGCTAAAGTTGTGTTCTGCAGGCTGCAATGCTAATTTTGGCTGAAGTCTAAACAGAGGATTTATTAGCACTGCTGCGTACATGCATAACAAATCCCCATCTCCGCCACATTTTGAAAGCTTTTGAGTATTCTGGAGGTGTCAGCAAGGATATTTGGAGGTTAGTTTAATTATCACAACTCCCCTCTGCAGCCCTCGCAGAAGAATGCATAATAGCTTGAAGACGCAAAAATCTTTTATAAGCTTGTTATGGTTTTGATTTCTTTACTCTGTATTTCCTTACTGTCCTAGAGTGTGGCTGTAGCAATTAAATGACTTTCTGTTATGGCAAAGACAGGTATTACAGTCAACATTAAAATAACTCTTGAAACATGAATTTTTGAGGCCTAAATTAACCATTGGCACTTAACAACTACTTTTTACAGAAAACAATATGACTTTCCATCCCTTCATGGTTTGTGTGTGTATATGTAAATGGAATATAGCTATTTTTTTTCTCCTCTGGGAATGAGGCAGCAGGAGTGTGTGGTATATCAGCAATAAAGAACGGGTAATTGTTGGTCATGTGTTACGTAGAAACTGTTAAACTGTTAAACTGTTAAACTGTTAAACTGTTAAATTATTGTGCAGCTACCAAAGCCATTTCAGCCACTGCCAGACTATAATAAAGGAACATTCATTGATCAGACATCAAATTAAAACCACATTCCTAAGTTTGTGTTTGGCCATCTTTTGCAACCAAGGACAGAAAGCTTCATCTTTAGGGAAATGATGATTGATTTTGGTTAAAAATCTTCAGCATCATAATCACATCATAATCTCCAGAGCCAAATCTCCAGAGTGTAAGGATGGTACTTCACCAGTGTGCCTTTGCTTCAGTGGATCCGTGGTGTGCTCAAGTCCAGTGAGTACTTTGCAGTTCTTGGTGTTCAAGATGTTCCAATTCTGGAGTGGGCGGTAACTGGAGCAGGCCGGAGGTGATTCTGCAAACACAGATGAATGTTACTGTTTGGCCCGGATAGGGTTAACGAAGAGAAGTAGCTGAACAAGACTGACTGTCATAGTTGCATCTACAATCTGGCAGAGAGATGAAGTTGGGCCCGGTATTTGTAGTTGAGAGGATTGGAGATGGAATTCAGCTGGCAGCCCGACTCCAGCCCACCTGACTCCACTCCTGCACACAGACAGAAGCTTCTGCTTAGGAGAGAGGAGGCATAAGCAGAGGGTATAGCACTTTTTGCAGCACTCGTTTGGATTGAGATTCTGGGAGTTTGGGAGTTTTCTGGGAACATTTTGTCTTCCTCGAACTATCCCTGAACCATTTTTGCAGTGTGACAGTGTGTAACGTCCGTATGAGCGGATGGGACCAAGGTTTGCCAATAAAACATTGCTTAAAGCATCACAGTCCCCACCAACTTGCCTTCATCCTCTAGTGCATTTAGTTATCATTATTTCGCCAGGTAAGACATAAAGAATTTAAATCAATGTAAAAGAACATCGGATTCAGACCACATTCAGTTGACCACCTTTTTCTTCCTTCAGAGAGCCTTGGAAATACATGAGCCTGATGCCGATTAACCTTCTGTCCTCCTTCAGATCTTTTTTTGTAGTTACTAACCACAGCAGACAGGGGCAGACTGGGCCAGAATAAAGACCTGTGAATTCATCAGCCCATTCTCCAGACAAAGAAAATACTTCTAATTCAATCATGTTCAGTAATTACCTCACATGACCCTTGAGTAAAATAAATAAATCATTTGGAACAGCTATACTGATAGATCTATGATTATTTATATCATAGAGAGCCTATTGATGCATAACATTTGGACCTACCGGTAAAATGAGACTACCAATATCTGAAATCATTGACTCGAGGGCAACATAAAGCAATTAAACCTGAATGGGAAAAGATTTGATGTCCAGTATTTCAAAGTACCCGAATTTAGTAAAATGGCCAAAACACAATCCAATACTCAACCTCTCAAACTATTTATTGTGTACTTTTTTTTCCCTTAAGGGAAACATAGTGTTTTCCAGTAAAGTTATAATGTCTGAAAAGTTTCCATTACCAGTGATATTTTCATCAAACATTTAAGCCTCCTCTGGCTGTGAGTCTCTGTAACTGAAACCTTTCTGCCAAATAGCTATAAGGCACTCAAACACCTGCTGCCTCCTTGTTCTCTATAAGGAGACATCTGACTCCCAAAGAAGGTTCTGAGTACTTTTGGAGGACCAAATGTCCCTCAGTACAATGTCTGTGATTATGCTCCTCCAATCTCTGATGGATTAATTGAATGGATGTTTGTCCTCCCACTATAAAAAGAAGCAGCTATCTTTAGGATTAGCCAATGGTATACATGGAGAACACCGGATCACTTGTTTATCTTTAACTGGGGGTGAAAATGGAAGAAGTGCATTCAGGAAAATAAGGCTCACTCTGTATGATAAACAGTAGTACTTAGTCAATAATGACCCAAAACTATGGATGACAGTATATATAGGTAACAAAGAGGTCAGCTGACTATGTGGTTTTCAAAGAGAACCTGACTTGACTTGTGTAAATGGGGCATTATTGTTCAAATAATTGCATAAAATTCCACTTTTCTGAGCAATATGTTTGCATGACTTATGTCTTGGTGTCCAGGATGTAAGTGGACAATAATAGGTGGACACATCGGCTCTGTTTAGTTACAGTAATTGTCCCAGACCTTATAGGGCTGTGCCTACTTAAAAAATGATCACAGCAAATAACTTTTGTTTTCTAAACTCGGTTGATGGAGTACACCTGTTACAGACAAATTTCTGTTGAATGACAATCTTATTCCAAGATTAGTCAATGAGGATTAGGAGCAAGGAACCCTGCCTCTCAGCTCAGAGAGATGGCAGTGAGTCGGTTTGTTTGGGCGGCTTGTTTCTGAGCACATCTTTCATCGAGATTCAGGGCAGCAGGTGAAAGCTCTCTGACAGCGTCCTTATAGTATTCACTTTCTGAGACTCTGTTTAGAAAACATTGCCTTCAGGTTTTTACGATACAGAAGAATGAGAATCAAGGCTTTATATACTTTTGTAGATTTAAAAAAAAAAAATACAGTCAAGGACAGCAGTTTAGAAACCAGCCAAATATTGGAATATGAAAGCTTAATAAGTACTATTTTAATCATCCCAGGACACAAACAATAATGCAATGCTGTTAGGCTACAGGAAAACTAACAATGTCTTTCGTCCAGCCTGAGATTTCCTTTTTTTAAATACATTTTTACGTTTTCTTAAACATAATTTCCAATGCATAGCAGTACTGAAGTGTTTGATCACCAGATACGTACCATATATTTACAGTTATAGGTTAAAGTCTGTATATGGTACCTTAATTGCAATTATTTTTTTTGTTTTAACTCTGTCAGCCCTCCAGAATTCAATCAATAAATACATGGTAAAGTATCTTTTCATTCAAATGAAATCTAAAAACAACATAATCTAGTGACACACCTTTATATTAGTACATCCATGAATCTTCCTTGTCTGCTTATCCTATGCAGAGTCGCGGGGATGCTTGAACCAGTCCCAGCTGACACTGAGCAAAAAGCGGGATACACCATGGACAAATTGTCAATTCATCACAGGGTCGACATTTAGACACAAACAAAAAAAAATCATGCCTACAGGCAGTTCAGAGTCAAAAGATAGTCATATTGCGTATTTGTGAACTGTGGGAGAAAGCCAAAGCACCTGAATGGAACACACACAAACACAGGGGGAATATGCAAACTTCCCAAAGACAGACCCTGAACTGCTCTGTTATTTATATGAATTAAATTGGATGTGAAAATTTGAAAAGCTTCACCTCTAGTCTTTCGGGTTGACTTCCGTTCATATGTAAACCTCACCTAAAATCATGCATCTAATATTTTTTAGAATATGAGTGAACTGATCCTTTATTATTGTTCTTATTTAGTATGTGAAGTTTGCACTGTAACAATATGAAATAAAAAGACTAAAACTTGTTTACAGCAATGGGATTTTTGTGTTTTCTGAGGTTGGCAGGGACTTTTAACCAAAGCTTTTATTTTCCACTCTAACTGTAATTCTAGCAAAAGTTCAGTCAGGAAGACTGTCTGCCTGCACAGTCTGGCCACAGAATACAAAACTGTAGATCCCAATATTTTATTGTACTTCTCTTTGAATTGGTTGGCATGATTTCTGGTTCTTTATTATATACAGTTTATAACTACTGAGAGGGCCTTTACTCTCTGTGGCAGACATGAAACTTGTCAGCAGAAGAGAAGGGTGACCCCTTTCTCTGGCTTTCTCTTGATATGCCGTTCAGGTATGAATCAGATCGTCAGCTGTGACGGCTGATCATGGAAGCTGTCAGCCTGAGAGCTTCTCAAGGCAGTCCATGTTCATCACCAACTGCTTCCAAGCAAGATTGATGCCAGGTCTGCTTTGAAGGATCGCTATCTAGCTCCATTATTGTGCATGGAGATTGAGCTTCATCCATGGCCGAGCAATGGTGACGTGAGTCATGACTGGAGAATTACATGGAAAGTAGGGAGATGGTAAACAAAAGCCCCCTATTCAGCCATTCCTTTTTTTTTTTAGTAGGAATTTTAAATGAGCACCAAATTGTAGGACCAGAGTACAGTAAACTGGAAGCCAGTAGCTGATTTGGTTTTCATTTACAGCGCAGCTGATAATAATAATGATAATACATTTAATTTATGACGCACTTAACATTTGGATTAAATCTCAAAGTGCTACAAGGTAGAATCAGATAAAAGCATCAATAAAAAATATGACGATAATTATATAAAAAAATGACCAAAAAGCAGCAATGTTAATTAAAAGTTATAGGTTCTACTAAAAAGACAAGTTTTAAGCCCTTTTTTAAAATTCTTTACTAAAATTCTTTACTTTTTAAAAAGTCGTCTATGGAGCCCTCAGATGGTCAGGGAGGGCATTTCACAGACGAGGGGCAGCAGAACAGAAGGTCCGATCTCCCATGGTGCTGAGCTTAGTCCGGGGAAGGAGGAGGCGGTATGAGTGGGTAGAACGGAGGGATCGTGTTGAGGTCAGTGGGGTGAGTAGTTCCTTTAGGTAGGGGGGTGCGTTACCATGGATGCACTGTTGAGTGAGGAGAGAGATCTTATAATCAATCCTAGTGGAGATGGGAAGCCAATGAAGGGAATGAAGAACGGGGGTGATGTGTTCGTGTTTACAAACTCATCAGGATCCTTGCAGCACTGTTTTGAAAACGCCTGGACCAGCTTTTCAGCATCACTCAAGGTGAGTGAAGAACGGAGTTTGGAAATATTTCTGGGATGGTGAAAGGAGATCTTGCAGATGTGTTTGATGTGGGATTCAAAAGTGAGTTGAGGGTCAAATCTTACACCGAGGCTGGTCCCAGAGGAGGAGAGGGGAATGTCATGACCAGAGAAGGTAATACTGGTTATGGAGGAAGACTGGGTCTGATGTGGGGTGCCAATTAAAATTGCTTCGGTTTTGGAGCTAAAAACTGGAGAAAGTTGTTTTTCATCCACACCTTTATCTCCTCCAGACAGGTGCGGAGAGTTTACAGTGGAGATGATGATGATGAGGATGGATAAGCTGCGGAGGAATGTGTCAGTATTTAGGTAGATTTGCGTGTCCTCAGCGTAGAAATGGAATGAGAGTCCATATCGACTGATGACACGGCCAAGGGGGCATGTACAGTATGAAGAGAATGGGGCCAAGGACTGATCCCTGGGGGACCCCAAAAGTGACGGTGTGTGTCCGGGACCTTGAACTTCCAAGGGAAATGTATTCTGTTCTGTCGGTGAAGTAGGATTGAAACCATTTTAGGGCGTTGGCAGTGAGTCCAGTGGTGTGATGTAGGCGGTGTAGGAGTATTCCATGGTCAACTGTGTCGAAGGGATTAGACAAATCAAGGAGGACTGGATTCTGCTACTACTACTATTAGATTCTACTTTTGTTGTTTTTTTGTTGACTGCTGCTTGATGTACTGATAAGCACAGTATCCCATTGGTTCATAAACAAACCAGCAAATATAATAGCTTTAATAAACACGAGGAAGTTAAATTCCCTATGTATTTCTGAATTCTGTCTAATGATGGACGATAGAAAAGCCCACTTAAAAATACGGTAGATGAAGGAAAACAAGCTTTAGGGGCTTAAAAGAAGCATTTCTGCAGAAATATCAAAGTTGCTTGAGTAAACAGTTCTTGTTTACAACAGGCTTGTTTAACATTGAAGAGGGTTGCTGCAATGACATGGTAATGCACAGAAATGTCAAATCCTGTGTTAATATTCGGTTATGGTGCATTCATTGTGCGGCTTAGGATAAGGGAAAATTTGCATTCTCAGATGATAGAGAATTTGTTGTACAGAATCATTATGAACTAACTGTAGTTTAAAAAGGCATCTATCCATAATTCCTGCACCATTTCTTTATGACCCATGATTCATTACTTGCATCCCCTCATCATTTTTTATTTGACTTTACAAAAGTGACACATACCTAAGGATGTGTCACTATGCAAACTCCAGATGATCTTTCCAGACAGTTATTTTACCAGGATAAACGCTTTACTTCCCACACAAATTCATCTACCTTTTCCCGCCAAGGAGGACTGAAGGTCATCCATCTGTCTAGCTCTATGTTTCCTGTGCTTTGTTGTTGATCTGCTTTTCCAATATGTGAGGAGAGTCATTTCGCTCAATACACTGCCTGCCCCGGCACTCCTGCTCTGCACGGTAATAAATCACAACACAGAGAAAGAAGTTTATTTGCATTCAGTTTCCATCCACTTTTGAAGCCGCAGATTTGGAATTGAATTTTTCCCCCTCTCAGCTCGCGTTCTCTTCAGTATGAGGCAACGATCTCAGAAGTCTGAGTAATCTACCTTGTTTTTCTTGGTACAACCGATTCGGCTAGAATCTATTAAAGCACAATGATATGGATTCTCATAAAAATGGCACATGCAGGGATTATGTCCTGATCCCCATATGGAGGAACGGATCAGTTTTAGTGTAGTCGTCTTTCAAACTAGCAAACACATCTGAAAGTGCACGGTCACCATGGTCATTTATGTCACCATAAGTTATGGTGATTACGGTGAGAGGAGAGGCATGGCCGGGGCAGGCCCTGAGGATGCGACCCGGCACCAGATCTTGGTAGATAAACAGCAGGGCATGTGGCAGGATGTTGACTGGCTCCCTCCTGGCTTTGCAGGCTGCAAAAGGAATTTATCATGTCAAAGAGGCCACAGCCTCCAGCACACTCCAGATTGCTCCCTCTGCATACATACGCACACACACACATAGATACTCACACAAGCCTGACTGCTTAAGGACTGGCCCCTTCCACTTGAGCGCTCTCAGTGGCGGAGAGGGTATATACTCCCCGTGACAGAGGCACTCTGTTGTCCTCTTGGAGATGGAGCTCAGCCCCTCCAACCTGCGTCACTGAGAGATGGCCCACATCGGGCTGCGTGTGCTGTGACCTTCATGTCCTACAAGCAGAGGTGAAAAGCTGAGTTTTCCTGGAACAACGCTTTTCATCCAGCCTCATGCCAGATGATGTTTCCTCTATATTTGCTGCTTGGGAATAAATTAGGCATCATTTTGTATTCATCTGTGAGTCATATGCGTCCACAGTGTTGACTGTGGAGCAAGGCTAATCTCCTTCGCTTGATCCTTTTGAAAATGACTTACAGAGTGCTGATAAATTCAAAGCTCAGGCCACTGGTTCTTCAGAAGATGCCAGGAGATTGTTCCACCTGGATTACACTTCAGTATGTGCCACTTAGAAACACTGTTACAAAATTAATTTCTAGATTATTTTTGTTCTTCAAATTTATACAAAAGATTCAAACTAACCCCATGCTGTTGATTTTTAGAATGTCAAATTCTCCCAAAATTGATAATACTCAACAAAAAAAACAATCGTTTTGTTTATAAATATATATATATATATATATATATATATATATTAATATATATATATATATATTTATATATATATATATATATATATATTTAAAACAAACATGATTGTAAAAATGTTTTATTAAGTTATATAAACTGATGCAGTGACAGAGCTTCATTTCAGTTTTACTCTACATTGTCCCATGTAACTAGATGCATTCAAAAGGATTTCCAATTTCTCAAAAGACAGGTTTCTGCAGTAGGATCCAGCTCCTACATGGATTCACATTACATAACCGTAATCAAATGTCCCGGAATAATGTTTTCTTATTTTAAAGAGGTGGGTAAATTAATCTTTTTTTATGATGCAGTGAACATGAGCATTTAGATAAATATCAAACAACAATTTTTGGAGATCTGTTTCCATGAGGATTTTCTTGAAAATTAAATAGAAAAGCTGTCGCAGGACATCTATGTGTCACAACAATCACCTCTGGACTCTTTTTTTGTAATAGACAGTAGATTTGAGATGGAACTGAAAATCAAGTTGATATCGAAACCCAACATTGTTTGATCACTGTTTGAAACACATTGACTCTTGGTTGGACTAAAAACCGTACAATACAAACACACTCCGAGTGCATCCAAACCCAAAACGTTATTTCTGTGAGATATGGTGCATGCCACTCTATCACAGTTCTGAAAATATAACACAGTGTCAGACTTTAGGCAAGATGTTTGAACACTGAGCAGGGTGTTTACGGAAAATGACTGATTGTTGGTTGACAGATAATAGATTTTGTAGTCCTACCAAAATTCAACGTCTGTCCAACATTGACGCCAACATTACTTTCATCTCCAACCAAAATTGAACATCAGTTAGACATTAGAGTACAATATCTTCCGGATGATGCATTGACGTTAAGTGCCATCTGGAAGATGTCCTACATTTATTTCCCTAAAACCTGAGTGGGGAGAGGCAGCAAAGGAAAATTCCTTAAAAAAAAAGAAGAAGTATTTCTAGTAGTTTTAACTTGTCCATTATTGTGGAATTGGATTCACAACAAATTACGTTATTTTATTTGATAGATGATATATGAGCCGACACCAACTCTCTATCTCGAAACTTTTATGTCGAGCATATGGACCAAGTAAATGTATCACATTAAGGTTAACCTGGGGAGTTGTTGAACCCGGCTATAGCTAGAAATAATGTTTTAGTGGGTTAGTCTATTTTTTATTACATCCTGTGCATGACCAAGCCTACAGTACTGCAATAATCCGGTTGATAGTGTCACTCCATTCTGTTGATCAGGGAAATGATGGTTGTAAAATGGTCAATAAATGAAGCAATGCATTTGGATAAATGAAAGAGGCAACCTGACAAAGTGAATATAGATGTTAAATGTCAGCTACAGATATGAACAAAGCCAGACTACAAAGATTCTATAAGGAAGACATTGCATTCAACACATTTCAGAATTTAGGTTTCAGAATGCTCACAGGAAAAAATATAATTTTATATAACTTTAGTGTGACCATTACAATTAACTGTAATATTTAATTAATGCCCAAGTTTCTCAGCACAGCAGCTTTGGGTATGGTATTTTCTTAAAAGTGACAAGTTACTGAAGTCATTAACATTACCATCTCCACATGCATGGCTTTAAGAACTGCTTGCCTCTGCACCATTAAATACAAAAAGCATGCTGTGATTAGTTCTTGAGTGAAGGCATTATGTGAAAAATTGATTTTTTTTATCTTTAATAGAGTCAATCCACTGGCCAGTAATGAGTAGCTTGCAGGATTGCATTAAAGGTCCTTAGACACTTTTCTGGGTCCCCAGACTGCTTCAGGCACAGACATCCCTCCTTGCTAGGCCTAATGAGGCATTTCACACTCATGTGGCAGTCTACTTTATCTCCCCACTGTGGTAGCACAGTTTGAGAAGAATCCCTGTGTTGGGAGGTTAGGTTTAAGGTGTAAGCCTAATTTCAGAGTCCAAAGTTCAAACAAAGGCAACTTCTCTTTAAGTTAAATCAAAGCTTAATGTCAGTATTTTACTTGCTTCTCTTAGAATTACTACCTCACTTCATGGCCTATTGTTTATTACAATTACTCGTTTGATTTATTTATAAATAATTTTTACGTCCCTTCTGAGAAAATCTTTAATCTTTTATCGATAACACAAAATGATTGAATTAGATTTAAGAGAAATATTTAAACTTTTCAGGCTAAGCATTTGTTTTTTTTAAGTATTTTAAAAAGAAGGAATATCCTTATTTCCGTCTGTGCTGAAATGTATTCTTAATAATTGGCTTTCTCATTATAATGTGTCAATACATTTCCTCAAAAGCAAGGAAGTAGCACAATCTAAATGATAATTTAATCATCCCGCATTGTGACAAAGCATTCTTCTTCACACATTTCTTATTGTTGATTTTTCTCTTTTCTGATGGGTGTGATATGGAAAAATTTAAATTTAAACATTTAATGAGCTGGCACACATTGAAGCTCTTTAACAAAACAGTTTTGAAAGTAAGTAAGTAAGTAAGTAATTTTCTTTTCTCCAAAAAAACAAATAAACCAATATTTACGCAGTTTAGAAAATAAGCTGCTGTGCCAGACGCAGCACTATTTCATGATACTGGCGAGAATTTTTTTTGTCAATGGCTACCGCTGTAGCTTGCATTAGCTCTCTTGTCACAGTTTGCCACACTGGAAGCCAGCACCACACGTTGTGAGAGAAGTTAGACAGCTTCTTTGTTCCTAAAAATGTGGGAACCCTGACTCCACTGAACAACAGAGAACACTGTTATGTTGATGTTGGCGTGTTTAGGGTTATAACATTGTTACAGAAATACATTACCTCCCTCCATTAAACTGAGACCAATCACACGCAGGATTATGTAAATGAACCCTGATTGGAGTATCAGTATGCCCAGGACAGATAGCCAGCGATGCCAAGAAGAGCTGGCTTGGAATTTCTTACTAGGAGCCAAGAGTCCCGGGCTCCACTAGTGGAGAGGATGTGTCGGTCTTGATGCTTGAGTTACGTTGCATTTTTGCCTCTGACGGTCTTCATCATCTGTTTTGAAATCAAGGAGATAATTGGGTATTTTTTCAGTACAGATGATAAAAAATAGTTGTTAACTTCTCTTGGTCAAATCTTTCTTAACTTAATCTATGAATTTGGTTTAATGGTCTAATTTTAAGAATTATTGCAACATGAGCCGGTCAAGTTATGGCCCTCGCCATGTGTGGACCTCCCTTCTTTTATGAGCGCCAACTGCCTCCTTACAATCTGGCATTTAAACATGGACACACACACGAACATATAGACAGAGAGAGAGAGAGAGGGTGACACCCAGTGATTAGCAACATGTTTTCAAAGAAATTGCAAGAACTGTCATTAAATTAAATTAAATTAAATTAAGTTATTAATTTAATCTACGAAGAGATGTGATCCTCCACATAAGCCTGCTTTGATAAAATTGAGGGGATTAATTAAATACATACCTTTGATTGTGGTAATTCAACTGCTACAAGGCATTACCTCCGAGTTTCTGCTCACATCCCCACACGCTGAAAATAGGCAACATCCCAAGTTGGCACCAACAGGCACATTTTTAATATTCTTACTCTGAGTAATAGCATTCATCACCACCACTGAGTCTGTGGCTGTCCTGGGAAGTGAAGCTCCACGGGGTTGAAGGTAATGGCCATATTCCCTGCAGCGTTTTGCTTGCGAGTGTTGCTGGAGGCCATTGAAAGAATAGGGGGCTGAGCAGTTTTTGTCATGGCTAATGTATAAGAAACTCTTTGAGATCCCTAACACCATTGAGAGCTCTCCCAAATGTTGGCGGAGCAAAACCCCCCCCTTGCTATTAACTGTTATAATAATAATAATATATTTTATTATAACACTTTTCATTT
Source organism: Lophius americanus (assembly GCA_037951165.1). NCBI lineage: Eukaryota > Metazoa > Chordata > Actinopteri > Lophiiformes > Lophiidae > Lophius > Lophius americanus. The sequence continues at coordinate 6,748,503 of JBBDHG010000095.1, read as the reverse complement.
GTGTGAAATCTGAAAGTGCTACGAGGTAAAAGCATATAAGAGTATCAATAAAAAATATATAGAAATATTAGCAAAAAGCAACAAGCTGCAATGTTAATTAAAAGCCATAGGTTCTGCTAAAAAATGGAAAGTTTTTAGTCCTTATTTAAAGTTTCAGTGGTCAGTTGAGCCCTCAGATGGTCAGGGAGGACATTCCACAGATGAGGGGCAGCAGAACAGAAGAACCAATCGTCCATGGTGCTGAGCTTAGTCCAGGGGATGAGGGCCAACTGTTGCTACAACAAAGCGGTGAAGTCTTCCCCATGAAACAATGATTAGATGACAGCTGCTGGAGACATGCTCTGATTTGAAAATGGGCCCATATCAATTATTCATAGATTCACCTGGCTCTTTGCTGACTTCCTGGTGGTAAGATGTTGTGACACTCTTTCCAAATCTCTTTGGGATGTTCTCGGCAGCGGCAGGTTGTATGGATTGCAGTGTAAAACAAGAACAACATTAAATTTGAGTGATGTCCCATCTATCCATAATTAAAATGAACATCATCCCTAGGGCAAGACATATATCAGCACACAAGAGTCAGACTATGGGGTAGAATGAAATGATGCCCTTGGCTTTTTCCACTTTGTCATGCAGCCACAGATGACAATGAGCAGACCCCATGGCACCACATACCACCACTGGGCAGTTGTCATATTATTATAGAATGCCCCGTGGCTCTAATGTGATATGGAGTTTATACAGACATTATGGACCGTCTGTTAGTGATTGAGAGTTTACAATTCAATGTCAGTATGTGTAGCTTTTTTTAATAGCCTTTAGAATCTCACAGCACAGAATCCTGCTGTTCTGATGGTATTTAACATGCTAGAATTCCCAGTCTGTTTGATATCAAATTGAGTAAGTACACATTTGTGATGAAAGAGAAAGTCAATGATTACCGTTTTCTTGTATTCACACCCTGCATTGTGTTTAATATTTTTCGGTCATATTTTTCGGTATTCAATGTCTGTGTTCTCGAGTTGGGGATAGAACACATTGCCTTTAGCATAAAGGAGTGAAAATATTACTGATTAACGGACTGTCGGAACTCTTTGTGGGGATTACATAGAGGTTATAGTAAGAAGTCCTTCATTTTCCACCAGAGCACTTGTCTAACAAGGCATATTTAGTATGGATAGTACAATACCACTCATATTGGCGAAGATGTCAGTGTTGTTCTTTGTCATTTCTGCCTTGCGGCCCATTTTCATCAGTCCTCCAGTTTTAAAATTCTAAGTGAAAAAAGTGTTATTTTGTAAAAGCCCAAAGGTTCAACTGTTTATGGGTATCACATCTCTTACGTAATAAGTTAACAGAGGCATTTGGCTTTCAGAATTGCAGCTAAATCTAAGGTCAAACAAAAGAACAAAAGGAAGCCCTCAATTTGGTGCAGCTGAACACGATACAATAATCAATGCCAAAATTTTGAGCAGCTCTGGTTGCTCTTTCTGGAAGCCTCCCGATAGCCTTAGGGAACCGAGATATGATCAGATTTATAGGGTAACAGCTGTCATCCTGCTTTCCTCAAGCTACTTGGTTGCAAGGAGATTTGTTAGTATTCACCCTCATCGCTGATAATCTGAAACCCATTTCAGGCTAAGCAGTATAATGATAAGTCTTAGGGGTGTCAGCTTATACTAGACTGCTTCAGCAGACCAGTTAATTGTGGGGTGTCGATTCTTAAACTCGTACAATGGAAGGGCACATGGGTAGGGTGTTGCTGTGTCTAATGATATGGATATTCTTGATGTAGGAGACGGATTGGAGAAGAGGGTGGGACTGCAGACTTCCTGATGCAAATTAATCTGTCTGCACAAGGTTCCCTGGTGGTACAAACTGCGCCTTTTCGAATGCTATGTCTTTCAAATCATTGTACAAGTCCGTTGTTGATGCAGTAAACTTTTTCTGTTTCAGTCAATCTATACATGAATTGTCTGTGAAAGGTTATGAAACATTTTCCATCAAGCTCTGGAATGATTTGCTGAGCCGATCAGGCTTGTCAAATCCTATAACGGCCAGCAAAACGTTATCCCATTTGTGTTTTAAAATGTTCCTTTAATTGGCCCCATTCATCTCTGTACTTTACTATAGTAAATCACGTTTCCCTCTGTTAGTTGTTCTGTAATTATAATTCTTTTCTGTGAACTTGCAATTATATCTGTCTCTGTAGATAGCGCAGCAATGTGGGATTGTGGATTTTTTGTATGGTGTTCTCATATCTGTTTTGGTTCTCTCTGGGTATCCTGGCTTACTACCACAGTTCAAAAACATGCAATGCACTTGAACTGGTGAGTTAAGATGGTCCATGAGTTTGAATGTGAGTGTTAATGGTTGTTTGTCACTATGTTTTGATGAACTTGAGACTTGTTCAATCATCTCGCCCGATATCATCTGGCATAGTTACAAGCCTAACCGCACACCCTAATCAGGATAAGCAGTTATTGAAAATTGATGAATGAATTTCCATCAATTTAGTTTGTCTAAATTTTCCCGTGTTGTTGTTGTGTATCATTGTTTAATGTGATAAGTAGTAGACAATGGTGAAAGTATGTTTATTTAATGCTGGAGTGTATAGGGGAATATCTGCTGACTAATTCTTTTCACCTCAAGAGGGTTAGTGATGGCCCCCATGCAACTGGCTGGCCACCACTGGGTACATTTCCACCATGGCGGTGTGCTGCGGTGTACCAGCTCTAGGTTGGCTTGGAAAGGTTCATTCGTCATTTTGTTGGTTGGGGAAGAACCTGTAAAGTACTGTAAAACAGCTGGCTTTACCATCCCAGAGTGCTTGTTGGTCCCTATCTCTTCCATTTCCTGGGGGAAACCACCACCAGCATGACCGTGAATGCCCCAAAATACTACCACACATAGTTTGAAAAAGGAAATAGCAAAATACAATTTCTAAAGTGATAAGGTACTGAATCACAGCATTTTGACGTTAGAAAGCCCCCATACATCTTTAGAGAGGGAGGGGTGAGCTGAGGAAAAATATAAGTAGCAATCTGGAACTTCACTGTTACATACAACTAAAGATGACTGTTGTATTATACACAAAAACCCTATTTTAATTGTGCACATTACATAAATAATTATAATAGTATGTTTAACTAATTAGAATTTTTGTTGACTGCTATCTGGAGAAGCAGCTTTCAACTGATCACTTTACTCCTTGTACCTACCAGAGGTGGGCTCTCAGGGCCAGCAAGTCCTTCTCTGCAGAACATTATACTCCCATAAAATAATAAACATGTATTTCAAATAGTCTAGTTCATCAGTCTTTAAACTTTATTTCATGCTTCCCTCCCTGCTGCTTCCAGTGCACCTCATGAAAAAGAATCAGAATTCCTTATTGCTGTCTCTGGATAAAAAACCTACTCTGAGTCCTTCAGATTTTCTAGGGAATCCCTCTTTTGTTAAAACAAACATGATTATTTTTGGGATTATCATATTCTTTGGGCGATTATATTTCAAATTAATGTTGGACGACAGTTGCTGGCAGTTTCTAAGGCATGTTTGGCCTCCATGTCAATGGATAAGGACTTTAAAATAGTATTGAAATACAATGTCTTATATGACTGTGTCAACTTTGTCTTAGAATGATGAACAGCTTTTGGTGAGTTTAAGCGATTTTGATCTTAAATAGCTGTTGATTTTTGCTGGCTTTTGTTGGAATACACTTGTGGCACAAATGAAGACCAGATTCAGATTCCAAGGCACTGCAAATGTGCCTTTGGGCACATGTGTTTATGCCTAGCAACTTGGCTGGAGTCTGTGAGGGAAATCTGATACGATTCTTCGAATAATTCAAGTAAGTCGATTACTGAAAAACCTCGAGGCAAATTATTTGTCTCAATGAATATCTTTCTGATAAATACGTAAACAGATCATCACAGTGACATGACACTCAACACAGGAAGTGGCCTATATTGTCCCATACTATCCGCCTAGCCTAATAAACCTTGGCATTGTGTTGTCGTCCATGTTTTGCTAGTTACTTGTAGCAAACTGGATCAACTCTCTACATAGAGTTTTATCATTTTAAGTTATTATTATAATTATTACAGGTCCCCTCAACTCCTCTCACCAACCGGACTAGGTTAAGGGAGCTAAACGAGGGGGATAATCTATCTTTGATTGCGAACAGATGCTCAATCTACATCAAATTTGGGAGCGTTTATTATTTAGTAATGACAACTATTTGAGATATATTTTTGTGATGCAGCATAATTACAGTTATCCTGCACAATAGTAGTACATCCTTGATGGTTTTATTGTGTTTCTCTTCAGTCGGTGTTGAACCTTGTTTTACACACTGTCTTCCATATGTTACTCTCTCATTGAATAGTGGGTGGTTACGTAGTCTGACAACAGCCTGTAGCGTCACAGTGAAGTTATTTCAGGGCAACTACATTGTGCGAGGACGGCACTGAAGGCCGAGGTGGAGTATCCACATCCTACCACTGGTCCTACTGAAAATAAGTTAATAACAGAGGTGTATAGAGCAGAATATAATGTAAAAGAACATTCAAAGAAGAGACCTCACAGAATGATAACTTTTTAGTTTTGATAAGTGGTAAAAGTACTTACATTCAGTCATTCCAAAAGAAACAATTTAATTATTTTTATATTGTTTAAAATTCCTCCTTCAAGAATTATCTTCTTTCACCTAACCTTCAAAAAGTAAATATATGTTCACGAGTTAATTTCAATTAAAGCGTAATATTATTTTCTGTTTCAAGAATAGTTTTAGAGGTTTGAAAAGTTTTTTGAACACTTTGATCCATCTCAGATTTTACTTACGGCTGTGTGAAACTCAATCCAAGGGAAGACTTTTCTCTCCACTGGCTATTTGTTTATTAGTTGTCAAGTCAGCAGAGGTAATTGATCATGGAGATACTCTTGTACCATTGGTGACAATTACCAGTCCCTATAGAAAAAATACCATCAGCTACATATAAAAAGAACTGTTGTCCCACCATCTGACCGTCTTTGGCCGGAGAGATATGGCGTGTTACCACTTTGAATCCTTGGATGTCACGGCTCAATAGCCCCATTGAAAAGTGAGCGTTCATGCTGTGCAGATGATATAGTCTGCTGAGCCTCCGGAGATTTTTGTATCTTTGTCCTCTGCTTAGGCTTTCTTGTCAAATTTGGATACCGTTCGTCTTTCATGAGTCATTGATTCCTTTCAGAGATGGTAAACCTTTTTGATCTGGCTCATTCTTGTGTGGCAATGCAATTTAATGAAGATCAGTTGTAGAAACAGAATAATTTCTGCTTTTCCGGAAACTCATCTTTGCTTAAGTGATAGCGTGATTCACCCCAATGGACATAATTTGACGATTTACAACAAACTAATGTTATTGTACAATTGGAGGTAGATCTTAACAAAACAGATATTAGAACCAGCAGATATTGCTTTTAACCCTGCCTTGACCTTCTTTTAACACACCTAAACACACATGCACACATACAATGACACTTATGGAAGTTATCTGGTGCGCAGGTGCACATTTACATTTAACTGTGACATTCATCAGTACTCTTTTTCAATCCTAGGCCAGATCTTCACACTATTATAGAACTTTCAGGCCAAGCTGCTGGTGTAAAAAATAATGGTACAGTAGGTATATGGGTAAGAAAATTGCAATGAGTGCACTTTCTTTCTCCCTCCTAAAGAGGAATAATGAAGTACATGGTCGGTGTATCCCATGGGAGTTGTAGATTCGGTTGCACACCTGACAGTCAATGATGTGAATTCCTTTCTATGGAGCAGAGAACATGATTTATTTGCTCTGCTATTTTTGCCTAAACTAATTGAACATCTTTCATTCTCACAATGATATTAATGACAGGTGTAAGTGTACCAGGAATATCAAAGTAGAAATGTTATTCCCCAGCGACAGACTTTGCAGTGAACTTCTTCACTGTTGCTATCCTTGGTTAGTTGTATATTTTCAGACTTCGTCAGTGAGACCCAGAACATAGAATTTTGAATTTAGTGAGACAAATCCGACAGAGCAATATCGGGACAAATCCCTTCTCATCTTTACACCTTTTGCTGCGCTTGATTACTTTATCGAAGCACCCTAGCTCTGACGACCGGAGGCCAGATGAACTGATGTTCAGCCACCCATATCAACAAATTACTATAAACTTGTGGTCCACTTTTAAGGGTTCGGAAGCTGTTCCAACCCTCAATTTTATTGCAGTTTGTGTGTAAAATGTTTCTTGGGCTGCAATCTCCGATCCAATATCTGCTTGCCTGTAAAACCAGAGCAATCACTTTGAGTGTCTCTGTTATGAGATGTCATCTCGCAACAGATGTGCCAGTAATAATGTGGCCTAGATACTGGAGCTGTTGGTATTGTGTACTGGTATAAAGCCAGGCCTTGTAAGTAATGCATAACTTTGTCAAGTGACAAAGTAATGACCAACCCACCTTGAGACGAGGACTCAGGTGTATTTAAATTTAAGGTTGAACCTGATATGCCTGAACAGTTTGTCTGGACATACATTGTGATGCAGCCTCTTGCCAAAAAAATGGAAAACAATATAGACTTTGAATTTTGTTTGAGTGAAACAACTAAAGCTATTGAATGTGGTTCAGAAGAGATGGTAATGAAGTACTGTTCATGTAAGACATTATTTTGCTCACAAGATATATGACTGGCTCATTAGGGGATATAAAGCTTTCCCCGAAAGATATACTTCTTAAAGATATATCTTCACCAAATCGAAATGTTTATGTTGCTGCATGAATCTTTCTTAAGCTCCAAATCATGTTCAGTCACAAAGGGTTGCTCATTTAAGCAAGAATTGAGTCTCTATTTAACTTGACCAAACAGGACTTATACCATCTAGATGAGTAATATTATGTTAAAGTTTATGTTGCACTTTTATTTTGCACCTACCGTTTACATTAATTTCTTTTTACAGCTCAATGAGTTACTTCGAATTAACATTGTATGATATAGCTGTAACAATGTGATGTGTAGAGGATGGCTGTTTGTGTCCAACCCACAGAGAATTATTACCATTCCAAATCACTAAGCTCAATCTTTTTCACCCACAGCATGTCTGATGTCTGCTGAAAGTCTCATCTTTTTCCACCACTAAGATTTACGTAAGAGAAGCAGTCCACATCTTCTATCAGCAGGCACACTCTGATAACTGTGTTCTCTTCGGCCTCAGGTTGGAAAGTAGTTACAGGAGTGTGCTGATCGTTTTAGTAGACAACATATACAGCTTTTGTAAGCACTTCTTGGTCCTAACACAAAGTGGTAGCTCATTTCTCAACATCAACATTTATAAATTAAGAAATTAAGCAGAGCTCATTATTGTATAAATGTGATAATGAAAAGGAAATAAATACTCAATCCAAAAAGAACAAAAACAATAATAGAAGCAGAGAATAAATGCAGATTGATTTATAATACTTTTATAGATAAATATCAGTTCCATTTACCCCTTAACTCAATCACAATAATGGACCAATATTTACATGAAAAGATGTTGAAAAGATCAAATTTATTGGCACAAAGCTCTGATCATGCCAATCAGAGATCCATGTGATAGCGCTCATAGTCACAGTTTTCATTATGCCTCATAATTTACAATGAATGAGGATTAGCAATAGAGAACAAAATCATATTTATGTCTAAGTGCCGGCGAAAGCGGTGGTGGTCATTATGTTCTCAAGTCACTCGTCCACGTTTCTGTGCCAATCTCTCGAACGGGCTCTGTGAGGAATGCCTACAGGGAATCTCTTCGGATTCTGCACACTTGAGTTGAGTATCGTTATTGGGGTAAAAAATAGCATCTTATGTTTAACATTATTTGACATGGTAGATAAAGGCTTAGAGTTAGGGTTAAAGACAAAATGGCCTCGACAGCAGAGAGAAAATAGATGGTCACTCACTTTTGCAGCCTAAACCATCTAGCATAGTTTCTCTAGCCAGGAGGTATCCACTTGGGCATAAACATTTCATGGTAAATAGAGAGAGCTGTTAGTCAAACTTTTATGAACACAGAAACATGTTTTCCTTCTTATGTAAGGCCTCTTGAATGTGAAATGTTGAGTCTTGTGTGGTCAAACTTTTTAGAAATAACCTGTTTATCTTCAATTTAATTCCATTATTTTATACATTTATAGTATTTTATTTTATTTTGTTTAACATAAATATAGTATGTACTTCAAAAATAAGTTTTACCATTTTGGATATAAGTATTCCAAAAGACTCATGTTGGGACCTTACATGTCTAACCTCACAAGGTTAAACCATCCCTACATCCTACGGCCAACTATCAATCGCTGCAGACGAAAAGTAGTCTCTGTCCATTTTGTGAGGAGTTTGATGGAGAGCTCAGCCGAGAACATTTTTTAGCCACTACCCCACCTCATCTTTGCCCTCTCTCTCTGGGCTGAAATGATACTTAACCAACAGTGTGTGAACAGCCACTTCCCTCTCCATGCATCCGTCACTGGAGACACATTGCAATCAAGACACATCAGTCGAAGGTGATTTGAATTCACTTCTGGAGGTGTGTACTAGACGGTGTGTTAAAAAAAAAAGTAGAGTGAAAGCCAGAGCATGATTTTCTTCGTGGTAGGTAGTAAACAAAAATGTGAATAATCGCCTGCACTCAGGAGCATTTTGTTGTCAAGGGCATCCAGCGTGGCCTGACTGTGACGACTTCTGAACTGACATTGCTCATAAAATTGAAGCTCTTGTTTTTCTGTCAACATGTAGACATGAGCAAATCAGATGATTGTTAGTATATAGAGGAACTATCAGCAAGACTGTCATAGATATCAGTAATGACAGTGCAAAATTACATATTGGACAGGAGGCAGTGAAGCGAGAGATAGAGACACTTTTTGGACAGGCGGCTGAGATCATAATATGTTGAAGTTGTTGTAGACCGCCTTTTGCAACAGCAGTCATAGATATGTATTTCTTATTTTCTGTGGAGTGATGAGTAAAGCTAAAAATACATAATTGAACAAAGGCAAAATAGTCCCGTACAAAAAACTCCTACAAGACTCATTAGTATGAGCTGCTTGGTTGGGTTAAACAAACAATCTAATCCCACCTTCTCCTCCATGTTGCGACACAGGGAATAAGAAGTGGTGGCGACAGGAAAGTCGAAAGTAGAGCAGAAAGTTTCTATAATACACAATGGATCAACAGTTTTGCAAGTGATTCCCATAATGAACATACTGAGCCTTACCAATCTAAGGTGTCCTCACCTCTAGACACCGGCAAATGGTGGATTAGAGAGCTGTGATTGTTGAACATTTTGTGAGAAAAATGGTATTTATTGGCATTATCTCAGTTCATGATGTCAGCCTGACTCGATTAACTCCTCCAGCGTAGAGTGAATGAGGTTATGAGCCTTATCAGGTGGGAATGTGCCTGTTAGCTGTTTGCTATTTGCCTGTTTGCCTTTGTCAGTCATGAAGACCTTATTATTGATGGCTGGGGTCCGGGAGGCTAAACCGATATTACAGTTTTTAATGGCAGCAGTGCAGATACTTTGCTCCCCGCAGAGCTCTGAAAAAACTGAGCTCTTCCAGCTTTCAAGCGAACATTCCTTCAAACAACTTCCAGACCTTCCACTGAAGAATAGCTTTCGAGATCTGTTAATGAAAGCGATGAAGAAACTCCGGATCCATAAGCATGGACTGATAGTTGAACACATTCAGGAAGGTGTTCGCAAAGCTATCATTCTAACAACTTATATTGATAAGCCATAACATTATAACTACTGAAAGTTAAGTCTAAGGTATTGTCTCATTACAATGACACCTGACAGTATTGCCTTTAATATTCATGATTAAATACATGTTTTTAAAACAAATATTTAAAATCCTTCTCGCCTGTAATCCAACAAACACATTTAATAATTTTTGTATACTGTTTTTGGCATCAGCAAGTGAACTAAGTAATTTTATGTTTCCTGTTACCAAGCACTTTGATGATTGTGTTAAGTGCTCTTATTTTGAAGGAGTTGGGCAGAAGTTGAGTTGGCCAATGTGTTGTGAGTGTTCTGAATTGATGAGAAAAAATAGTAGGAGTTGACCTCCTTATGTTACATTACATCACCTACGATTTTTATTATTTTGTAGGTCCAAGTTATAAGCGTGTCATAAACCCTGGGATACAAACACACAAAAAATTTAAAATCAAACTCGGTTCCAAATCCTTCCTCACTGACTAGCTTTTCGGGGCTTGTAGGTAACTGCTAAGCTGATGGGAGATAAAGTCAGTGTTAAAAACAACAGGGTAAAATACCTGTCACCAATCCTTCTTAAACTGTGGTTTAAGACTGTAGTTGAAACTGTCTTGTACTGCAATTTAAGACAGATTTGTATCAGTGGGAATAAACTACTCAGCTGAATTAAAAGTAAAATTATCCTTCATTCATCGGGCTCTGCAGATACAGCTAACGGTATGCCAGCACAGCTAAAAATACGCAACATGTGCAGGTATCTTACATGTTGAAGGATCATGGCAATTTAGCAGCATGTATGGTTCTATTGGGAAAAAAAAGGTTATTCCTCTCGAGTCTTCTTTTATTGGTTGTTGGCAAACAGCGTCTTTCTATTGAAAACCGCCAGTGTGTGTACTAGTTTCTTGCCAATGTCCCCTATCACCGATATGGCAGTTTAGACAAAGTCTCTGGATCTGGGTATGTGTCATTAAAGCGTGACAGTATGAACTTAATCCCGTGGCAGGGATCACATGACCATGGTATTGTGGTAATGTTGTTATTGCCGAAATTTAAGTACTGAGTGTTAATTTAGGCAAGAACAACAGATTACTGATGATGTGTTGAGTGGCATATTCGATGCGGGCTACAAAATGTCTTAAAGGTAGAATTCCATATAAATTTCATAAGAATTTTGGATGTCAGCTCATTTTGGTGTGTAATATGAAAATGTATCATTATTATAATGTTATTCCATTACACCATCATACAGGGATGACACAGAATCCTCTCCGTACAAGAAACAATGATTAGATGCAAAGAAATTATAACTGGTGATGCATTTCCGATAGTGTTCATTATACGTAATTAATCATAAAAGCTCAAGTGAACTCAATGCAATGTGTGCATGGTGCAATCTCAAGGTGAACGTGTGTCACTTCTCTTTCTATTTGCTGTGACATGTTGCAGAACGACTGGATGCCCTCAGAGCACAACTTTGATGATAGCTTTTGATAGCCTACCCAGGTGCTTGAATAACATTAGACCTGCTGGACAGGTGGCAATGCAAGAGAGGAGGGCTTGGAGGCTCAATAATGAGGGCTATGCCAGCCAGACCCCCATCTGTTGCCATGCACAGAACTCTGATCCATTAAATTGTAGCACACTCAAGTTTTGTCACAAATGAGTCTAAGAGTATTTCAAAGTGTGACCGCAGGGTTTCTGGTACCTTGAAGCCATTCTAAGTCACCAGTTTAACTTGAACAAAAGACAGCCCATTAAAATGTGCTTGAAGACATTTTCATGGTCCATCCTTTGTCGTCTAGTTGGATATTTGCATCTGCAGTCTTTACTGTCAAAAGACTACATTCATTTGAAAGACAGAGCCATTAGATGTTTTTTCCCCCACAAAGAACATATCCCATTCTTATACCTATACTGTACTTGCCCCTTACCTCTCTGTGCTAATCTACAGAGAAGCTATTTTTAAAGCCTGCACTCAGCCTGTCTGCTTACTAATTAGAATATGTGGCAGTGCTCAGAAGAAGATGCCTCATAGGCTGTGAGAAGCAGTCAAGGCAGAGATAATATCTCCTTAAACTCCTTCAATCAAATGGGTAACCCCTCCATCTCTTCAAACACATCTTAACTTTCAAAGGTTCTGTTTACCAGAATTACAAATATATTTTAGAAAAACACACACACATATATACAGTATGTATGTATGTTGTATTATAGAGTAGTATACATGGAAATACAGTCTTTAATGGTGTGTATATATGTAGGTATACGGTATTTAATGAGAGCTCTGAGGGTTTGAAATTGCATGCGTGTTTTTATAATGAAATGCTTATTTTTCATATGTTATTCAATATAATAGTACAGAAACCTCTAATCATTAAAGCATCAGTTCATCCGTGCTTCACTATCATTGTCTACATCTTTACATTTTTAACAGTTTTACAGGTTTAACATTTTGTAATGACTTATTATTCTTCTTTGGCTCACCAAAGTAAAGGGATTAAATCTCTTAGAATGCACATTTTAGCTATATGCATGGGAGAAGAAAAAATGACCACTACCTTCATCAAATTACGATGGAGGAAGAAATAGAAATGTCCGCAGATAAGAACAAACCTTTCGTCATTTTTGGGTAAAATTAAGTATTTTGACACACTGCAAAACAGCCATACTGGACAGACGCCAAATATCCTTAGATATTGTCATATTGTCTTTTATCGAGAAGAATCAAATCCGCAGCAGAGGGAATTAAGATTTGCTTGGCTAGGATTTTAAAAACTAACATTAATGTCTAGCCAATGTAAAACTGTAACAAGCCTTATAAGTTGACAAAAATGCATACATTTTAGGAAGTTGTGCTAATTACAAGTAATGGAAAGTCAGTTATGAAGTAGTTCCTTAAATCTACTGGCTGTTTTGTAATGTAGAACAGTCTGTACTCTCTTAATAGTAACAATGTGAAACATGAAGCAGCAATTGTTGACAATAAATAAAAATCATCGAACAAACTTTAATTGTGTCATTCCTCAAACAGAATATTTGTAAGTGGTCTTACTCTAATAAAGTAATACTGGTATACAAAAGTCCACTTTTAAGTGAGGTATCTTTGGAATGAAATTAACTATATATATATTTGTATATATATATATATATATAGAGAGAGAGAGAGAGAGAGAGAGAGAGAGATAGATAGATAGATAGATAGATAGATAGATAGATAGATAGATAGATAGATAGATAGATAGATAGATAGATAGATAGATAGATAGATAGATAGATTTCCAAACACAACATATAGGTGGCGTTGTCGGCTGCTGTTAAAGGAGCTGATTTTTGCGGTGGAAATATTCTGCCTGGAAATTAAGTTTGGTCACAATTTTCAGCTGAACACCAGTTTTAGATTTGTGTTAAAATACTCACATATCTACTCTTGGTTAAAAATGTCATTCTTTAAAATATCTATAACTTGTCGTCGCTACACAACAGTAAACCTATCATATTTTTCTTATCTTTTTTGACTCTGCCAATACATTGCACATTCTTCTAAAAGAAAAGAGTGAATCTGTTGGAGAGTTAAACACGGCTTTGAGGACTCAGCTACTGGGGACGCCCTTTCGAAGTGGAGGTTTGAGAGGTGAAGAGTGTCCTTAGGTTTTCCACTGATCATTTTACTGTCATCATCTTTCGGTCATCTCTCATCCCTGAGTTTTCTTCACCAAGGTCAGACCTGCTCTTGATTTGAGGCCCTGTTCCAGCTTGGAGGTTGCTCTGAAAAATATTTCTCCAGAAGAATTATCCTCTGGCCACCATAATAAGGAGATGGTGTTTCACTTGCTTTAGTAAAGTTGATTATACATACCTATTAAAGAAAGAAGAGGATAGCAATCTTTAAATCCTATGAATATGTTTTCAGTGTGAAGAAAGACAGGCCAGATGGCGCTTAACACTCACTGAGTCTCGCCATCAGCTGGAAATATAAATAAATGCTCTTTTGGTCATGCTGAGTAATTTTTGTAAGCTAATGTCTGCATAACTTTATCCACACTCAGCTGGCAACATTCAGATATGAGCTCAACATTAAACTTCAGCAAAATGAATCCTGTCCCAAAATTACTTACTACTAAAAGCAAGTTGTTAAAGCAGGTTACAGTAGATCTTAGGATTCTGTAACTGTAGGTTCTGTAGGTTCTGTCAACTAAATGCTCTTGAACAATCACATCGTTATCTTACTCCCTTTCAGTGGGAAAGCCAAATCAGCATTATTCCGTAGTTCTCCAACACAAACTCTCCGTCCCTCTACAGTACCTTCTGGTTCTTGCACTCACCAACATTGTACTGCATCTGTTAATAGTAGAAATAATGTGGATGATATTGAGTATATTTAAGTGGATAATTGCACCAAAAGCTTAACGAATGGACTGAAGACTGTTGCCAAAAGTGGCTGGATTCTGTAAAGTGCTGACCTTGGTGAAATGATTAGTTCCACTAATTATCTTTAATGGTCTTTAGCAGCACCATCTTTGCAACGAGAAGAAACATATCTGAAATTTCTTAGTTCAGACACATCAGTGGCATGAGGTACAACAGCTTAAAGAAAATATACTTGCATCTAGTTTTACACCATTGCATCTAAAAGACATGCTTAGTGATTCTCCGTCAACTGCTGAATTATTTTCAACATATGTATAAATGGGAGGGATGTAATGTAGCAGAATGTCTTTCTCTCAATGTTTCCTTGCAAAGCAGGTGTAATGGAGATAAATTTGTGAATTGTGAGTGGATATTCCACTAATCAAAGTAATATTAAGGAAAATAAATCAATTCAGTAATTATACTTAGGTCATCATTAATTACTATACCTGGTTGGTCTGCTAAAGTAAAGACTATTTGAGGGAGATGCATGATGTGGTTGTGTCCGGGGTTTCACAGCACCAGAAGTAGAAAATAAATATGTGGTAGGCAGAGTTGATATTGTGGGAGACTAGAAATAATTATCAGAAATATGCAGATATAAAGTAACAGAATTTAACATTCTGGATAATGCATTCATAACGCCAAACACCACTGGCAACATGGAATTCAGTGTTGATAACCAAACAGAATTTACACTGAAGTCAAAGGATTAGCTGGAAAAGAAACCCAGAGACACTTAGTTGGATTGAAAGATAAGAATCTAGCAGCTATAAAAATGGGACCTTACATGCACTAGCTCAGTCTACCACAGCTCAAGAACACCAGACAGAGAGAGAGAGAGAGAGAGAGAGAGAGAGAGAGAGAGAGAGAGAGAGAGAGAGAGAGAGAGAGAGAGAGAGAGAGAGAGAGAGAGAGAGAGAGAGAGAACCCCGTCATTTTATTATGTGGACATTTGTAGTGTAGATGCTTACCACATATATAATTGTATATATTTATTGTCCATCTTTGGCGATAACAGTTGTTTACCATTCATGTCAACAAAGCTTATTTAACTTAATTTACTGAAATGGATATTGATTGAATTAAATTCAATTTATTTTAACTTAGACAGGGAGAGAGAGATGTATTTATTTTTTATTTTTCATTTTAAAGGTTTTGGTTCATTGGCATCGCAGTTTTTGAGTGTTCTTAAAAGACTTTCATGTTTTATCTTTTTTGTGGGGGCTGATTTTGACTGATTCCCATAAATTCTTCTTCTTTTTTTTTACACATGAAATACTCTAATTTAGCAAAAAACAGATTTTGCAGTTTGACAATGCTATCCAGTACCTTTTGCCACTATTGCTTTATTATATTTTACCCAGTATTAAATTGAATATTTAAGTGACGTGGTATATGAAAATAATTTCAATATTGGGTGGAAAACTATATGTACAGAGAAATAAACATTTTAATTTGGGGGATGCTAATAGTCCACCACCGTATGCAGCTTTTCTAGTTCAGCTGAAGCTGCGCACTATTGTAACCAGGTAAGAAAATAAGGTAAGCCAGCCAACCAGCCAATGAATTTCCTCCAAATGCAGCTGCTAATGGTTAATAGAGAGAAAAAAACAGGCCCAAGAAACGGCAAGTGATGGAGCCAGACTGTTTTTCCTAAAGCCTGGTGCCACTAAGGGTTTAAGAAAAAATATTCCCTTGTGTGTTTGTCCCCTTTATCAGTGGACAAATGCTAAGATGCTCAGTTTGTTTGACTCCAGTCTACCTGTCACCACTACCTAGTTAGTAGAATTTATTGAAGAAAAGGATATTTAGAATTTTGCTAAATGCTTATAAATAAGGTAGCAGTCATAAAATGAATAGTTTAATCATCTTAAAAAGGTCTTGTAGATTTGGTAATGTACGTATTTTTGTGATTTGGCTTATGCAGCTTTTTTATTTCTTTCCATAGTTTTACACACTGTTCACTAACAAAATATTTCTATTAATAAAATAAATATAATTAAATGTGTTAATATTTATAATTACAGTGTGCCATCATAGGACCATTGAGTGGGCAGACATTTCAAACTTTTCAATCACTCTTTGTGCGACTGCTCCTGGGCATAATTCCTTCTGATTTGTGTACTTGTGTAAATTCATGTTGTCAGGTTCATCACCAGGTTACCACCTGCATTTCTTTTTGTGCCACTGTTTGTTTGTTTTTTACATTAAGTTGCCAGAATCACAAAGGTGGAGTTGGTTGTACCCACTAGCTTGTATGCAAGGGTTCTTGGAAACTGGTGTTTTCAAAAGCCACTCAGTGGGTTAACCGTCAAATGAGAAGGTGTCATTATTGATGGATTGGCCTCAGAGCTCTTGCTCCAAATGTAGGTGATGATATTCACTTATGTGATATTTGCTGGAGTCTCTTTCTAAAGGCAGATTGACAGACAGCATCAGAATAACTCTCCTTGAAGCAAGCACAGTAACATAAGTGACTTAGAAGCATTTTCTTTGGACAGGAGCACTATGGGTAATCTAGCTTTGTATTTAAACAAGAGCGCTGTGACCCTGGCTACGGCGGCGCCTGGGTGGCTTAGAGTCAGATGAAAAGCAGAAAACTTTCATGATGGTTGTTGAATGTTTTCACCTTGGCATAAATTAAGTTTCATTTTACTGGTGGGAAAAAAAAAGAAGTTACATTTCCACTAACACAACTTGCTAAAAATATATTTTAGCTGTGTTTTGTTTGGCACATCACAGTAAAGCTCACCGTCCCATATAGCTGAAAGTGTTGTGCAGAGGTTGATCATCTTTAGAACCCCATCTGTGGGGCAGGGAACACAATCGTGAGTGTTTTCAAAGATAAGGGACTGATATGAGGGTGCTGAAATGATGTGTGCGGAAGCCTCTTCCACCTGCGCTTACCTACAATGCAGCAAAGTTATGCAAGAACACGTTTACATATATAAAAGACCTTTAGGTGATGATTCTCCTTTTTATAAAATCAACTCCTCTATTCCCTCCTTGTCTTTTTGTTTTTCTACCTAAAAGAAAAAAGAAAAAGCCTGACACTGCAGATCGGCAATGAATCAAAGTGATGAATCTTGACTATATATTTAATTTAATATTGCGTCGTTTAACTTCACCCAACTAAATTTCCATAAATAGCGTCCAACTTATTTTTGCCTATTCAGAAACAATTAATTCAATACATGACAAGTGTTTGCTCCAAGTGAATAGCATTATCAGCATTTCACATCTTGAATTCTTCTTTTTAGAAGAACGTCAGTGTCTGTTTTACCTTTAAACATCTTCCATGACATACATAAATAGAAGTACATATTACATATGACTCTCTTTTTTTTTCAAACCCGACCGGTCATGGCAGTTGGCCGTCGCCCCCGAGTCTTGGATCTGCTCGAGGTTTCTGCCAGTTAAAGGGGAGTTTTTTCTCGCCATTGTCGCCAATGGCTTGCTAAAGGAGGAATTTGTTGGGTCCTGTAGATAATTATATAAAGAGTCTGGTCTAGACCTGCTCTTTCTGGAAAGCACCCCTGAGACAACTGTTGTTGTGAATTGGCGCTATATAAATAAAGATTGATTGATTGATTGATTACATGTAAATATCTTAAAAAGTTGGAACTGTGCCTGAGACAGCTGTCAGTCATCATGCAGGGGTTTAACTTTGTTATAGGACTCACAAATATCACAAGACTATTGGAATCGCTCATCCATCATTTTCTTTAGCCTCGATTACCTGTGGACAGCAGTAGCTGACGAAACAATGTTGATGACGATGAAAGGCAAAATAAAATATTTTGTGCATGTTGTTAACTCCTGCTGTTCCTCACAGCTCTCTCAAGATTGCTTCCCTAAATATTATGTTAGATTTTGAACATAACAGAACTCCTGTGGAGCTTTTTTCCCCTCTAAATATGCTAATTCCGGCAACAATAAAGTGTGGTACTACTAATCATCAAGCTAACTCTGTGAGTTCTCATTTTACGGCCAAACTCAGAATGCATGAACTTTAACAGCCGCCTGCATCCCAGCTGCGCGGTGATTTTGTCAAGGTATATATTGTGTGTATGTGTGCGGTCATGTCCTCTTAGGAGTAACTGGATCGCTGTTGATGTATCAAACCAAACATGAACGGCATCGTTCCACATTGATCTCTATGTGTGTCATCAGCTGCATTGATATGTAGGTATGAAATCTGACATGGTTCTAGACTGACGTCAGAGAAGAGGAGCGGCATGTTTGCAAGCCTGCTATTAACCTGGGGCTTTGCAGATAAAGACGGAGGAGATTTGAACCTTGGATCTGAGCTGGACTGTCATCTACATGCTCAAGGCTTCTTTCTGCAAGGCTTGTGGCACTATATAATGTCAAGCAGTTTTTCTGCAAGGAAAATATGAAATCACTTTTTGAATCATCTCACTTCACATCAAAACAGCTCAGCAGGGTTGGATATGGCTAAATCATTGTTAAAACAGACTTAATCTTTATTACATGTGCTTGTTTTTGTTGTAATGAATACCATAGAAACTGATGCAATACCCCTGTAATAAATAGTTTTGTATACACTGTAAACCCAAATAAGTTACTCACAAAAATAAGGTAATCAGTTGCCACAATTAATTTGAGTTTATGAACCCAAAGGTCTTTTAATATCCGAGCGTACTTATTCAGAATGACGGGAATGTTGTTTTTATTACAATTAAATCAAATTAATTTGAATTAGATTGATGAAAAACGTTCCTGTTATTTGTACATTAACTATTTAACTGTTGAGTATCTTTTTAATTTAAGATTTTCTGCACTAGTCACGTAATCGTGTTAGAATTAATTGAAAATTATGAGTGTGACATACACAAGGGAAAGCAAATGTGACTGCCATTTTTAAGTTGGTGGAATGTCCCAATTTTTAAGATTTCACTGACTCAAATTAATTAATTTGAGGACTCAGGTTTACAGTGTATTAACATGTGTCTGCCATACACCTGAATTATTTTGGTATTGCAGTTAGTATGATGAATGAAGTATGAAGCTTCAGCTTCAGTCGTTTCATTAAACATGCGTGGCATAAAGGCTGGGGTCCCCCAATCTCCGGAGCCATACTTGCAAAATGAAGGTATTCACATTATTAGCACTTTTAATAAGAATTGTAAGGAGATTGATATATTCAGCCACATTTTTTTGTCTTTATGTCTGTTTATTGACTAAATATATTTGATATATTAAAGCAGTTGAATGTGGATCAAGGAAGTGTTGATAAATCCTTGAGTTAGATCTTCGTCTCAATGCAAATTACTTCTTCACTTCTTTCAAAATTACCATTTTTTTAATTTTGGCAATCCGTCCATCAAATCGAAGTTTTGATTCAGATATATAACCGATCTTATTTCTGAAGTAAAACAATTCTGCAGCATTTTAATCCATAAAATAAGCCGCAGCAAAGCCAGCTCGTGTTCCAAATCGCTGTTAGGAGCGAAGTCCAGCCCTTTGAGGGGATGGCCATATGGGTTTGTGTACATGTGACTAAGGGAATTAGGGAGTTGTAGTTTGTTGTTAGCTGTAGCTTGCGTAACGACTGCTAAAGAACCTCCATGTATGTATACACATGTATACTACCACTACATATATTTTTGTTGTCACTTGAAGCCCCTCTGTAATAAGGCTGTGTATTTATATTGGCTGTTAACAATAACTTGCTCTAGTCCGTACACTAGATCGCACGCTAAGCGAGTAAGTGTAAAATGCCAGAGGCTTAGTTCAGTCTTGGGGCTGAAAGGCCGGTGATCTTATGTCATGCGGCACAGGTAGAAACGGAGCCAGTAGTTTCTTATCACTCCTAAACTCCTTATTCAGGTCACTTAACTAATATCTTTTCTGCTTCTGCTACTTAAATTGTCCGTTTTTTCATGAAGGCTACTCATCTCTCTCTTTCTCTCATGGTAGAGCTGCCACTAGTTAACCCTTCAACGCCCACATACATCTGGGTTTCACACCGACAGCGCCTGGCACTTTTTACTTTCTCATGTCCACAACAAAGGGCAATATGATGTAGTTGAATGGTTAGACCGTGGAGGGAATTGTGATTTTAATTCTAAGCGCTTGGCAAGAGGCGGTGCACACCCGTGACAGGTGCACAGTTAATCAAAGGCTTGACATGTAGGGCCAAACAGGAGAGGAAGTTTGAGTACTTGGAGGGAACCAAAGCGTATCGGGGGAAATGTGGGTTTTCGAAACAACACATCGGGGGTGGTTATATGTATTGGGCTACAGTAGAATTTCGGATGAGCTATTTCAATTGTTGAAAATGACCGTTGTTCACTCAAAGCATATGGATAATATATAAATGCTTTTTTTTAGAATCTAGGTTTGGAATAATTCAACTAATGAACATTTTTGTTTATTTTTTTCACATTGCAGAAAGTATTATTACATTTTAAAAGTGAGAGTGTCATCTCATTTATTTTTTTTATAATCGCAATTGTTGTGTTGACGACGAGAACGTTTGAAGGTTGAAGAAAATGTTTGAAAACTATTTTCTGTTACTGTTTGGACTTTCCAGAGTCTCTGCGTCCTTTACCTTGTATAAGAATTTTAATGTTGTTTTTTTTTACCATTACATTACGTTACATCATGAGAAATCTCTGGGAAAATGACATATCACAGGCTTTTATTACATGTAGAAGTGTTTCTGTAGATGTCTTCCTATGTTCCCGGTGGGGCTTTAATTTAAGCTTTCACATTATTCTAGAGGTTTTAAACTGTGGACTAGGTGCTCCAAGCTTCCACAGCAGAGCCATCAGGAGGAAGGAGAGCATATTTGTGTCGCTTTAAAGGTTTCTGAGTTTTCGCTAGTTATCAAGTGAATCACTCTGTATTATCACTGTAAAAAGCTGGAGGCACCTACCATTTCTTTTACAGCTCAGCCTCATCAATAATCCACTCAACACTCAATTATTTAAGGAGCTCTGGACACAGGTGAAAAGGTATTACCTCATGTTCAACAGCTTGCTCTTTTAAAGTTTTGTTACCAATCACAGATTTCCTTTTAGGATATTTGCTCATTACTCCCCAGAATTCTTGCTGTAAATGATCTACGCCGGAGTGATGAAGTCGGAGCCTAGAAGCCACATGACATGTTTTGCCATTGTAATAAACAATGATAAGGTTTATTGTCTGACTGAAATATATACTTTTGATAAAGCAACTAAATAAATGCACTAAAAACTTAGTTTCAAGCCACACACTTTCTGTGAGCATTTATTCTGAGCAGTATGTCCCAGGTGACACTTGCAGAGGTTCAACTGGAAGAAGTCACCTTCTTATTCACCTGAATGGAAAACTATGTCCAAACCCTTGGCTGGCCCTGGGTTCTGTGGCGTTTAAACATTTTTCTCCATCTAGTCCATTGCATAAAACTGTTTTTGACTGAGGGGATTATTTTAGTTTGAAGTGCTTTCTTTGTATTTAATATTACATTTGAAAAGTGAATAGCTGGATTTGCATTTAGATTAATATGAAACTCTAATGGACGACTAATATAAAACTAATGAGACTTTTTTTTTCTCAATTTAAATTGCAAGAAAAATGTTATAGTCTTTAATGTGGGAAAAACTATACGAGAAGCTGCATATTTAATTACTGAAATTTGACATACATTTGTATGTCAATTAAGAAAGAAGATAAATTATTGTGTAATCATTATAGTAATTTGTATTCATGTATGTGTCGTTGTTAGAGTTTAGGAAATCAGGATTTATTTTTACAGAGCCGTGGAAGAATTAAGAAGTGAATCTTCGACTTATGATTATTCGTTTTTATTAAATGATGTTGTTTCACACTAATTTTTACGTTTGAAGCCCACAATTTTACCTGCAACTGCAGTTAAAGGGGCACCCACATGAACAGCTGCCCCCGAGAAGCATCCTTATGATTCCTTTTGTGTGGATGTGTGTGAGCTGAATATGAAGAAGTGCCTCTCAGGCCTGCGGTTACTTATAGTCATGTCGTCCCAGGAGAGTTTGTTTTGTGACACTGGCAGAGGGAGAGCGGTGACCCCAGTGAGGGATAGCTCTTAGTGTGTTAGAGGACAAAGCCCTTCAGTGGTTGGTTAAACCAATCACCACGAGGACCTGCGACTTATTCTTTATTACATGCCTGCATCCTCACATCAGAGGTCAGTCCGACGCATAAATGAACGGACCTTTTTCTTCACTTTGAACCGCAAAGAATGCTAAACAGCTAACAAAAAAAAAACGTTGGCTGCTACGATTGTATGCCTCTGGTGGCCGAAGTCCAATCTTTCTGCTTCAGCGTCCTTTTCTTTTTCTTATTGCTTTCTTATCTCATTGTCATTGATATGCAATTACTCGTTTTATTGTTTTGTTCCGGCACATATTGCACTCATCCGTCTTGTGTGGGATCCCTGTTTATTCTGCAAATGTCTTCAGCAACGTTGTTAGGTAAAAATTAAGTTATTTCCCTGTGCTTTTTTTTTGTGTTGGACTATGTCTCTGTAACTGTTGGTCACTAAATGACGATCGTTCGAAAGGGTTTGTGAATACGGACATATGAAGAAACTATATTTTGATAAACATATCACTAATATATGAATTTTCAGAATAAGAATTGCAATGCCAGATCTTATACTACTCATAAAGACAAATGCATTTATTTAAATACCTTAATAATTTTCCGAATGCCTTTTGGAGTATATTGCTGGTGCTTAGTTAAAGTATCAGTATTGATGCAGTGTTTTCCAGGAAGTAAATATTCTCAAACCTTGTAGAGGATAAATGCTCTTTTAATTAAGTATTTTTGAATCAGGATTGATTTTGCATTTTAAAATGTTTTTTCACTGAAATGCCTATCCATACAAAAGTCTACAGGATGTTTTCAGTGATGGGGAATATTTTCTACGAACTCTTTACACAGGTTGCCTGCCATAGCCAAAGCAACAAAGGGGAACTCACCGATCATACCCTGGCACTGCCACTGAGTGATTAATAAAGGAGGGTTTAATAGGACTCATAAAAGATGCTTGGAAAATGAGGATAATTCTGTTACTCCTTATGAGTCAGTTTATTTATACAATTAAGAAGATATAATCTATAATTTCCATGTGCTAACCTCCAGGTGATAATTCATTTGTCTAGAATGGAGCTGCTTCCAAGTGAATCTCTCATTTTGTGAGTATTGTTCTGGGGGAAAGTTGATTAGATTAATTTTCTTTATTTCTTTGCTATGGAGACTGTAACTAAATGTATTTGTGTGGGGGCAGGGTGGGGTTGGGGGGCATTATCCAGTGGGGGTTTGCGATAGCTCTATGAGTTGTTGGATTTAAATATGTATTCGTGCTATTGATGTGCTAGACACATGGACATTCTTCGGGAGAAGAGTGTTCTTATGTGCCTTGATATTGATTTCAGCGAAAGTCCTCTCATGAATGTCACCATTTTATCAGAGTATATTGTTATGCTTGCCATGCGCTTGCAAGCATTTCCAGTTCACAGCAAGGAGAATCTTATCATGGTGTTTGACTTTGTCAACACTATTACATTTGGAGGGAGTCAGAGATTAAAAACTTCTGTTAACGGAGAAAATAGGAAGAGACGCAGGCTCGGGAGCATGCAGAAAGATTAATGAGTGTCAAAAACAATAAATTTTCCGTTAGATAGAAGGGTGGCATGTGGTACTTGTTTGGTACTCCGAGTTTCTTCATCAGATAAAGACTTTTTCAAGGATCACTAACAAATGACCTTGTTGTACAGTTAAAGATTTAGTCCTTTATGCAGACTTCGGACCCAAACTAACCTATTTATAAATAACAAATAGCATATATTAGCAGAAAGCTTCTTCCCACCCTTAGCAATAAGTGCCGCAACAAGCAACATTTTTATTAAATTTTTGGCACGACACATTTGCACCTCTCAATGCACACATATATGATTGGATTTCAATTCAAGTATAATAGAGAAAAGAAGAATGTAGCAATAATCAACATGTTGAATGGAGATACAGTGAGGTAAGAAGTCAGAATGATGGTTGAACAACAGAGTCATAGAGGTGTGCATTGTTTCACTTCTTGCAACAAGGTGTAAGGCATTTCCCATAATAGACAAGAGGTTTCTGCCCACAATGCACTTGTAGACCAGAGATGGAAGAAAGGTAAATACTATAAGAGGAGCTTATTTTCAAGGGGGACCGAAAAAGTGCCCTTTTCAGGTTTCCTCTTTGCCCAAGAGAAGCTCAAGCGAATATTCATCAACATTCCATGCAATAGATCTGACGTGAGCTCAAAATTAATAAAACCCCCTGCCTCACAGATAAACTTTAACAGGCAGGATCTTGCAGGATGTGGTGAGATCACCCTGATCTGTATATAGGTCTTTCTATTTTGCTGATATAATGTATAAGATTTGGGCTACTGCTGTGCAATGTTAATGAAGTGTTTCGATGATTTATTTATCTTTTGTGTGTATTTAGAGATACAGAGAGAGATACAAATTTACCTGCTTTGAGGTTGACTCCCACCTTGCTACCTCAACATGTTGAGATATGTCCTCGAACTAAGTTTGTTTTGTATTAATTCTGTGATGCCAGACTCTAACGTGACCAACCTCCTCCGCCAATGTGTTTGATTATCCATGAAATGAAGGATCAGTGGGGGAAGAACTGCTTCCGTGTCTTACTTAAGTGAAAGTAACATCATAAGAGGGGGTTGTTTGACATAATGCAACGCTGGTGCAAGGCCATCACTTGCTCAAATCACAGTATTTTCTTGAAGTGTTGCTGAAACAATTCAAGAACACTCTTGGAAAACCGATTTTTAATCTCAATGACGTTTTCCTTGTTAAATGAAGGTTAAATAGAAATAAAAAAAAGTGTGAATTGTCTTACACGATGCATTACACAAACTATCCTTACTTAACTCACTGTCTTTGCCACTGACGGAGCCGCTGCTGCTAAAGCTGACACAACTACTGGTAATTCTGAAACATTCTCAGTATGTTTTCATGTTCGAGAAATACCAGCAAAAACTAACAAGAATTATTAACTTATTGCAAATTTGCATTTTGCATCTACAGTAGTATACTAATTTTCTCACATCTAGCCTGCTATATTTTAATGCTTTTGGTGACTGTGTTTGTGTTACTTTAGCCTGTGGGGCATTAAGTCTGACATTTGGGTGTTTTGAATTGTACCTTTGTAGTTTGAGTCAACAGCTTTTATCATAAATTGGGAACATGTGCAATAGTTTCTCTCTTTCGTTCTTTTATTTTACAAGGTTTTTTTAGAAGGCTTTTGTTTTCATTCATTTCAACAGCCTTAACGCCATGGGATGTTTATTAGTGTCCTTTGCCTCTTTGTCTTATGTCGTTCCGATTCCGATAAGTATTTAGTGGTGTTTCAACAAATTATGTAATCGGTCCATTTGGAACGTTTTTCATAAAAGGTCACCAGCCAACTTAGTATTGCATCTCTCCAGGAACCTGACTTGAACAATGCTCTGTTCCCATTCTGCTAAGTGTTTCTTCCTTTTTGTAACCAGTGGAGACAAACATAGTGCCTCCCTGCGTCTCATCTGATTTGGGGAAATTGTTTACCAATCTTCCATCTCATCCTGAGTGGCGTGTGATTTGTGTGGAGGGTGAAAGTTGAAAGATATTGAGCAAAATCCTTCCCATGTACTTTCACACACATAAGCCATAAAGAGAAGGGTTTCAATTTTTGCTGTGACTGCTTAATAGAATCCATTTATAATTTAATATACACTATATCTCACCATGGATTATTTTTTTCCAACAGTGTAAGGTGATAATTAGTACTATTGATTCCAGAAATATGACCCAAGCATGTTATACGTATGAATTATACTCAAAAGGAGACAAATATTTCATATCATATATCATATCATGTTCTCTTATATTTATAAAAAAATGTATTTAATGGGGTCAGCCAATTTATCATAGTGATATTATTTAAAACAGGCACCACAAACTAGCAAACTATGTTTCATAGTCAGTGAAATTTTGGTTATTCAAGAGAGACTTGCTTTAAATGAGTGCTTGGGTCTTTTGTTTGAGCTGACTTTAAGAATACGTATCATTATCTGAGGGTGCCTGGTAACTGGTCGAAACTGACTCAATATTACACCTTGAACAAGTCGCATCATTATGGAACCTAAATTGAACCAAATTAAGGGCTTTTTTGATCACTAAAATGTAACTTTTAACTGGCCTGGTATAGCAAAAGGTTGTTGGTGTCATGCATTTTGATTTAGCTCAAATGGTGCACCCAACTTACACCAACTAATTAAGGGTTATCCTTATTGTATCCGTGTTCATCCAAATGATGATCAATGCTTCAAACTGGACCGTTGCTGTATTTTCATAATCAAAGCTGAATTTGATAAAATACCATTTTTCAAACATTGGGTTGAAGACTACTTCAGTAGTCAATCATTCAGCTGAATTCTCTGTGCTGCTGTTCATTATAAGCTTCTTTTTATTTAAATCGCACTAGTCAACTAGATAATATAATATTGTTGGACTTAAGTTGTCTGTTTTTTTAAATGTTTGGGATAATATTTTTATTTTATGTCTTCTAACACTTCACAAGCTTTAATCTTATACTTCCTGTCACCAAGGCTAATATAAATGATCATCATGTTATCGGTGTGACTCCCTCCTACCACCTATCTAACTCGCTGTTTTCTTTCTTAATGCCTTCATGCTATCAGTGGCTGGGACAAAAAGCAAAGCAAAAGGTGAGTTATTGCCTCCATTTTTAGCCACATGATTAATGTTACAAACATTTCCCAGAAACAATGTTTGGTTCCAATTTTATCTCCCTTGAAATATCAGGAAACAATAACATTAAACAGTTTTTTTTCAACGTTTTCTTAACCTTGATTTTACAGTGGGGGATTTGAAAATACTGATCTTGAAATTAAATGAGGTCCCAATGTCTTATTAACTATGAATTTTTTTTGTTTGCTGAATCTCATTTTTCCTTTTAAATTTCCTGCAGTATTTTTGGGAAACTACTGACCTATGTCTCTCTTCCTCTCTTATTGGATGTGCATTTTCTGTTGCTGCCTCATGTTCTCTCTTGTCTACGCTCCTGGGGCACTCTAGCTTTATCACCCCACAGTCTTAGTGACTCTGCCTGTGTGGTTGTTAATATCATCATCAGTGTCGGGATCGAATCTCTAAAAACTGTGTGGCTGGTTTAGTGGTTAACCTTGCTCCCTCACAGTAAGAAGGTTCTGAATTCAAATCCACCTGGGGAATCCCAGATTACTGTGTGCTCTCCCTCACCCACCATCTGCTGGGTTTCTCTCCAACCCCCTGCAGCCCTGAAGAGGTTACAGAACAGAGATGTAGGTACAGTTTTTTCAGCTCGTTCGATTGAGCAGTTTGAAATTTGAGGAGTCTACATTTTTATTTGCTTTGCACAGAAATCTGAAATCTAGGTTTCAGACATGCCACGCTAACTTTACCGACTGCATGCTTCAATATTTACCAGTGGTTCTGAAACTTTTACACCGCGTACCACCTCAGAATATATCCGGCTCTCCAAGTACCAGCCTTATGACCCATGTAAAGAGACATTAGTAGAAGTAGGTAACCCTATTCAGCTAAACATAGTTCAAACAGGAGGAAGATATGTTTCCAATAAGAATATTATTTATTGTTGATTAGTTGCCACAACCACAGAAAATGCGAAGGAGTAGAACCAGAACTGC
Organism: Lophius americanus; assembly: GCA_037951165.1. Classification (NCBI taxonomy): domain Eukaryota; kingdom Metazoa; phylum Chordata; class Actinopteri; order Lophiiformes; family Lophiidae; genus Lophius; species Lophius americanus. The sequence goes on along the minus strand of JBBDHG010000095.1, from coordinate 6,720,566 downwards.
CACTTAAATTCTTTCACATGATTATAATGTAAGAGGCAGCCCCTCACACACATACAGTACACACACAGATCAGGTAAGAACATTAACAATAACAACTGTAACTGTAAGTCCCTGTAAAGGCACATTTAAAATCGGATGTAACCTGAGTCATACCTCCTTACTGTTTTTTGCCGTTTGTTGCTGTTGATTCAGGGATGCTGCTGTGTTCACTGTCTTCCACTACAGTTCTACAACACTGCGAATAATATTCTCCTCCTGATCCACACCTCTAGTCGTAAAAGTTCCCGTTTGAAGCCATGATTGTTATTAAACCGCTTGTAATTTTAGCTTCCTCCACTTGCCGTCTTCTCGCCCTCACAGGCTGATGGACGTCTGAACAAAAAAACGACAGGAAAGGCTAAACTTATTTTAAAGTCATTTAATTTATAATAATAATAATAATAATAATACATTTAATTTATAATGCACTAGGTTACAATATTTTAATTTCATTCATCATAGTATTTTGATAGTATTAGTATACGTTCTTAACCTAATCTTATCTTTAGTAGGCAATTTCAGATATTCCTCCGCGTACCATTAGTGGTACGCGTACCATAGTTTGAGAACCACTGATTTAGGCCATTGTATATTTTGTTCTATAGTTACTGAATGAATGACTACAGATGCTTCCTGCCCACCACTCCTCAAGTCTGTTAGTTTTAATTACAGAAGTAATTACCTGGCTAGTTTTTAATTAACAGAAAATACACATTCAGCAGCTGTACCTCCGGAACCCCTGCTCTAAGAAGTACCTTCAGCACCCTAATTACTGTTAATAATGATGAAGAGAATGCATATATTATGTTTATCAGTCCAAAATTTGTTTAATTGATTTTGTGAGCATTTCTGCATGCTAGCACTTGCTGTGTTATTTATAGACAAAAAAAACTAAGGCATATAAGCAACGATAATGATCAACCTTGCAGTTGTCACGATAATGGAAAACAAGAACTTGCAATTTATTTACCAAGATCTGGGACTTATTCAGTCCCAGGGAGCTCAGCTAAGCGTATGCTTTGACTGGTGTTGGAGCACATCATTTATTAAATTGCAGGCGTTGTGCAGAAAAAGTAAATTTTGGGCTAAACTGCTTCATGAAAGGACATTTCAAGGGCATCCTGAACTCATGTTGCTCAGCTAAAAATAACAACCAGGAGACATCTGTGGCAGAAGTATCCATATTGGTAGCTAAAATACTACCTAAAAAAAATATCTGTTATGTATAAAGGGCATGTTTGAGCAGCTTACAAGTGAACTGAGAATGTTTCAAATTACGTGTTTCTTATCCCATTGTGGTAATATGATATTGTGCTATTTTAAAAAGGACAGAAAGGACAGATTGTCATTGTGCTTTTATCTAAAAAAAACATCTAAAAGAGCAAAATTTTTTCGAGCATTTCATTTACTTGGCTCTGGGAAAATGGAAAATGAATGCAAATATTTCAGAACCCAGTGCTTGCAAGTCATATTTGAAGTACATTTGGCAACTAGTCTCATTCATTACCACGTCTTCATTTTAACGGAAATCCATACCTGTGGTTATTTGAGAATCTACGCTACTTGAATAACAACGACGCTTGTGTTCCACCCTTTTAATTAAAGCATTTATCAGTCTGTAAGCAGTTTTTTGAGTCTGGCTGAACACATTTGGAACATTTCTTGTTGTTGCCTCATTGTTTGCCATTTGTCACTATGGAGAAGCCGTGCTCGTTTTTACTGAAAGGGAATGGGTTTCATTTCCCATTCTGTAGCAGAAGGCTTGCAAGCATTACCATTTTAGAACCAAACAAAATGTGATATGTGTGATGTGGCATGTGATATTACATGTACAGTCGGGAAAGTGACACCAGTTGAACTTGGCGCCACCGAGTTCAGTCAACAGTATTTGCGACCCACTTTCTGGAGTTGATTTATTACCACTTTCCTCTTTCCCTTTTTTCCTGCACAGCAGAAAAGAAAAAAAAAAACACTACTAAGAGTTTCCTCCGGCTGATATATTTATTGCTAGTTGTGTTGATTGTTCACCCCCAACGTTCCCCTGCACCCCCCACTGTGGAAAATCACAGGGGAAGACGGCGCTTAGTAACAGCTCTGAGTCAAGGGATGTTCTTGGGCTCAGGTGTTACTCAGGAGCCAGCATCACTTGTCCTTTTCGATGGAGGATAATGCTGACAGACAGCTCACTCCATCATGGTTATTTCCTCTCTAAAAGGCTTCATTTGGCCCACTTACAGCTCAATCAAATGCATCATTTCAGATCTTGCTCTTGGTGTCAACTACAACACAGAGCTTGTCTGATTGTGACTTGTCCAGTGTAGCTCAAAGATGCGTACAGGCAATTGTGTCTCAATAAGTTCCCACACAAACTCAATTATTGCAAAAGATTGCCATTCTAGTTTGCAAAAGACATTCAGGCGCACTTTTATTATATCTAAAACTTGTTAGATGCTAGTTGGATTGGTCCGGATCATCTTGAACAACAACTTAAACCCCTAAGTCTGCTTTTGTTTTTACCCCTTTTAAAAGGGAGGGACCCACCAGTACTAAATAACTACAAAACCAATCTCCAAACTTTCTTTATTGGTCAAAGTACTGTAATCCCTAGTTGTTGAGCAAGTCAAGGAGTATTTATTCTCTCATTCAATAAAATCTGAATATCAGTTGGGGTTTAGCAAAAAAACACAGCACTGTTACTGTTGTCATGAAAGTAATTAATGATATTATCAAAGCTTTGGTTAATAAGTAAGACTGTGTTTCTCTATTAGTTAATTTATCCAAAGCATTGGATTCCGTACACCATGATTTTCTGATTCAATGACTTGTTAATGTTGGTTTCTCTCATCATGCTGTTGGTTGGTTTGTCAACTAATGACAGATGGGACACCGGCTACTCAGTTTGAGGGTCTCACATCTGAAGTCTTCACAGTTTGTAAGGGAGTCCATCAGGGCTTTGTTCTCCTCCCACTATTTATTTTAATTCCTTGTGAAAAAATGTCAAAATCACATCTTCCCATTTTTACGCAGATGATACAGACATTTATATTTTGGGCGGTTACCCTCAATATGGCTTTTGAGTAACAGCAAAATGCTTTTGACACAGTACAAGCACAGTATCATCAACTGAAGCTCATCCTAAATGCCGATAAAACCGAAATCATGGTCTTTTCAAACTCTAGGAGGATAGACCTCAATCAGTGTAGGGTTAATTTTCAAGGTCTTGAAAAGGTTTTTGTTTTTTATGTTGCGTCTGAAATTTTTTGTACTGCTACAATTTGGCCCAGGTCCTTCTTGTAAAAGATATTTTAATATTAATGGGAATAATCTGGTAGAATTAAGGTTAAAAAAATCAAATCAAATCAAATAATTGCTTAAAACAAATCAATGCTAGATCTCAGAGAAAGGTGTCGGAACTCGGAGTGCATCACAACTTTCTGCATAGGAGGCTGCATATCCACGGCCCGCTCTGAATGCAGGTCGGAGATAAAGCGAGGATGGTCTGGTCTGGTGAATTCAGACCAGTGTCCTAATTTCTTTTACAGCAAGTGGACGGTTGGGAACTAGTGCGTTGTTTACCTGAGCATGAGATGACATCAGGATGCATAATTGGAAGAAGGACAGGGAGGCAGTGGTATGCTTTGGACAATGTTCTGCAAAGAAACCTTGGTCCTGCTGTTTCGATGTAGAATTTGTGTGTGTGCCTGATATCAGCAGCGAGTGGTAGAAAGTCCCGCCTCTTTTCTTTTACCATAGCTGAGTCTGGATCGTGTGTCACTATATTGTCTTATATTATATATATATCTTATATTATAAGGCCTACATTTTAAGATTTCAAATGTTTTCCCTTAAATTCTTTCTGAAGCGTACAACGTTTTACAGTTTTCAAACACTGATCACATTGGACAGGTCGTTTACAGATTATCGCCTATTAATGCATCAGATTTGGAACTTATTAGCTGCTGGCCTTTAATAGTTGCTAAAAACTCTCAGATCTGATAGCTTTTAAAATTGCAATGTTTATTTGTTGCCTCAAATAAGTAGGTTTACATGAACATAAGAGGCAATTCTGCTTTAATTACTCGGTCGGTGTATGTTTATATATATGTTCTTTTTTTTTTAAAATATGACCTTTAGTGGTTATAAAATGTTATTTAGATTACATTTTCTCCCCCCTGAAGACTTGACCTCACAAAATTCTAGGTTAAAATAATCACATATGATGGGCTTTAGGTCAGGAGCCAATTGATAAGAGCAGCCGGCCTTGTTTACTCTCCCTACCTTTCATAGCATTTCCAACATTTACACTTTATGATAGTTAATTAATGTGTCAGCAGGCATGTTATATTATTATTATTATTATTATTATTATTGTTATTATTATTATTATTATTATTATTATTATTATTATTCATATGTAACTCAAATGATGGTGTGGGCACATTCATCATGCTGTTTGCATCACCTGTCTGTTTTTATCTTTTAATGTGTCTGTCTGCTTGCAGTTTTTTAATGTTCTGTGCATCGCTTCTTAATGATTTACTAAAATGATGTGGTTTTTCAGTCATGCTCTCTACATCAGAAAGGTTTTCTCTGTCTTATTTTTTGTTTCTGATCTGATGTACAGATATGTTTTTTCTCTCAATTTTCGCTTAATTTCATCACTTTCTCTGATCAAATGAGCTTCATATGTTCCATCATATTTCACAAATAAGGAAGCAATTAGGAGGAGCCACAAGTAAAGCTGTTGCAATCTCAAGACTATTTAAAATTGCAACAGAATGCATTTTTGCCCTGGATTCTGGCAACATCCATCTTCTGAATTTTCAGAAGTTGTCATGTTTTCACTCTAGTGAATGGAACATGCTGTTTACATGATTTGCTTCAAAGAGAGGCTCGGTACACCCCAGAAACATACAGTACGGAATATTAATGTGCTGAGGAAATTGCTATTACTGCTATCTTTTTCTAAAAAGCAGCAAAGCTCGAAACAGGGCAGCCATTAGTGGCAGACGCTGTAATGTAGTTATTTACACATCTGAATATAAAATTTAATTTAAAGGTTCCGTTTAAAGGTAGTAAATGTAGTTGAGAGAGTAAGCTTCGTTTAATAGATGCTTCTCAACCATGTGAATTGGGGAGACGAGTTTTGCATTCATCCGTCCTTGAAGAATTCCAGGATTATTCCAATGTTCTTCTCTCCCTTTGAGGACAGGAAACAAACATATTCCTGTGTATATAGTATCATTTAAGCATTCATCAAGTAGGAAACAAGTGATATTGTCAGGACCCTCTAAAGGCCAGATTATGACCTTCCTGGGCAGCTGCAGTTTTGGGTTGAGAATTATTTTGTTCAAATATAGTTTGATTGAGTTTTTACTACCTGTATTTTAAAAACACATGTGCAGATTATTCTTTTTCTGTGAATCTGATATGAATGAAGTTTTAAAACCCAAACCTATAGATGCTGTGATCCCGTAGGATCACACTGAGATGCTGTTACATCCAGTCATGTATGATGCTAAAGATGGTGATTGACGGTGTAGTACTGAGATCCGATTTTTGTTGCTTTTTAATTACATCTCAGTAATTTTTAGGTTCAACAATAGCTAAGGAAAAAATAGAATAATACTGACCAAATTATACCTTTATTTACTGAGCAACTTCTTAGCAAGTGTTGCATCATAACCTAAATTTCAAGTCAGCTTATAACATATTTATTTTTAACAATAATGTGAAAATAACACACGAAAAGAATATTAATAGAAACATTGCATAGCTTTATTCACGTGCCTTTACAATAAGTATGAGCTGGTATTAGAAACAAAAAAAATATATATTAAAAGAACAGACTGTATTTGAACAAGCCGATAGAATTCATTAAAGGTAACAGAAACATCTGCTCGTCAGTCCAGAGACGTACAGAACCCACTGCTTCACATACAAATATAAATGTTTTTGCTACCATTCGGCAGCATGGCCATGATGAATAAAGCTACGAAGAATGTTTTGTCCCAATTGGATGGTCCTGTAAAAAAAAAAAAACTTTTCAAGTTTGACACTGATTAAGCGGTCTTGGGTTTTTTACGGTGAAGTCTTCCAATGCCTTTATGGGCCGGCGCTGCTTTGACAGATAAAGGGTGGGCCTACGAAGATGGTTATAATGTTGTGGTTGATCATGTGTGTGACTTCAATGAAGATTTAAGTTAATATAATATCTGTTGTACTGGTGAATGTGTCATATGTGATAAAGCTGCATGACTTCTTAATGGGTAGGTGACTGAGCCGAGCCGGGACAAGTTATATTAGTGAACACCGATAATACAGGAGAATGTTTGCACCAAATCTTCAAACTTAGTTAGAACAGAGAGTTTTGTGTGCTTGTCTCAGATGGGAGACATTGAACTCTATAATTCCTTATTCTACTTACCAAGTAAAACACAACACGAGAAGCCTAAAGTTTTAATTAAAAGTAATATTTATACACTATGGACGTCAAACTTCCTTGTTTCTCCGGATGCCAGGAAATTGGCCGTACAAAATAGTGTTAGCTTTTTAATTACAATTTTGTCAAGTAGCGCTATTCTCAGTGATTAATTACTATGTTTTCAAGAGTTTAATGTCTGTTTAAATACTTTGTGAGAATTTATGCGAGACGTTTGATTTTCTTTGCTGAGCTTTCAGTTTTGAGCACAACAGCATTTATGATGTACACAAATTACATTTTTTTGTTAAAAACATTCAGTTTTTGATCTATTTACAGGCAACCATGAAAAATACAGTATTTTCACAATGTATAACATACATATACACATAAATATTCAGCATATGTAAGAAAGATATTGTGTTGACATTCTTGGAACTTTTGCTTTGTTAGTTTTGTCATGTTTTGCCATGAAAGTATCTTTCTTTTTTTTTTCTTTTTTTCATAAAAAATTGTAGGCTGAAGCAACAGCTTATTAAATAAGTATTTTGGAGAATCAAGGTTGATATTATGCTGTAAATTAAAGTACATTTCCAAAAAAAACCTCTGTAAAACAGAGGTCACATCTTTATTTTCACAAAAGAACCAATTGGGAATGGACTACCTTGAAATTTGCATTAAAGAAGAATTCAAGACTTTTATTCTAGCATGTTTTTATCTTTAAATGGATTAATTTCGAGAAAATACCTCTTTTGAAATATTGTCTAAATTGTCGATTCAACAATTTAGCCTTGGCTGAAAGTGAAAAAAATTGTGGGTTTCTGTTTGGCATAATAAAACATCCTCCGTCGTCACTGACTAGATCGTTCAAAATTTGAAAGGCTGTTCCAACCAAGCAATTTTTTCTGACGTTGAGTGTTCAGTGTTATATGATTTGTATAGATGTGTCATTACATTGCATTTTGTCACTAGCAGCCAGTATTTGAAGTTAGTGTTACTCATTGGAATGCAGAAGGCAGCTCGGCACTTTCTACATCACTATTTGCAAAGAAGTCTTATAAAACCAAGCACCAGAGGTGAACCAGCGATTAGATAAACTGGAATTCATTTCATGAAAATGAATAATCTTTTTTATCCTGTAATGAATGGAAGCGCCAACTACTGTAATTCTTGAACTGTTTTCTCAGTTTTTTGTTTTCTCTTTATCCTGCCTGCAGTTTACGGTTGATTCTGCAGTGGCCTGCTTGACTGCTCTCCAGTCATTCATCAAGGCGCTGCTTTCCATTATTTGGTGTAGTCAGCTGAAACTGAGAAAGGCTTTTGGGGTAGTGTGGATTCTTCTTCCTCCACTAACTTTCTGTTCTCCACAACAGAGACTCAGTATTTTAGACCTAAAGTGCAGGATCTGGTGTCAAGAGCATAACAGAGAAGGAATATATGCGACGAGGAAATTATTTTGTTTTCCAACATGCTGTAAATTCCATCGTCTAGCTTTCAATATGAAAACAGAACCATGATATTTCTATATCTTTCTTTCAATCTATGTCATTCCACTTATCCCAGGTTAGGTTGCAGAGGCAGCAGGCTAAGAAGGGTTTACAAGACCTCCCTCTCCCTAGAAACACACTCCAGTTCATTTTGGGGAATCCTAAATTGTCCCAGGCCAGATTAAATATATAGTCCCTCCAGCGAGTTCTGGGTCTATCCTGGGGTCTCCTCCAAGTTGGACGTGCCTGGAAAGCCTCCAAAGAGTGTCATCCTGGAGGCATATTGATCAGATGCCTGATCTACCTCAACAGGCTTCTTTCAACTTGGGGGGGTGGTGCCTATCCCAGCTGGAATGATGATGGAGGTTGGGTACACCCCGGACTGGTCCCTCACAGTGCCCTCATGAAATCAATAAGTATCATATTCTTGGCTTGTAATATTGTCAGAAGTGGATTCCATCGAGTTCCTCTCTGATAACAGGAAGAAGAGGTCGAGATGAAATGTAATAGTTTATCGTTAGAGTCATTCCACCGCCAGCCATTCTGAACATCCGTATTCATATTAATCTACGCGCTGTAAGGCTGCAACTAACGACTATTTGTAAATAATTTCAAAAAATATATATAATATGACAGCAGTTTCTCTGGCATGAAATCAATCATCCATGTAAATTTAGGAAAATAAATAAGGGCAGAAAAAAGAAAACAATCATTGCTTTTTACATTCTGTAGTCAACAACTACATTAGGCTAAATTGATTACAAGTTGGATGTAGCCCACCATGGACACGCCCACACACACAGAGGTGTGCACTCACACACTTTCAGCAGTAATGTGAAACGTTTCCATAAACAATGTTACGTGTATGATTATAACGTAGGGGCATATTTGTAACGTGAAGAGTATCAGCTTGATTTAATTATAGTTATGGATACTCTCGATGTCATTGACGAATCACTACATTTCAAAAGTCACGTCACAGAAGCTTTAAGTTCATGTCCTGTAACATTGAGCTAGCTAACTTGCTCACAGAGACGAGTCTTCATCGTCTACAGAGCCAGAGCTAATGTATACTTCCTTCTTGTTACGTGTTGTCAGAGTCAGTGTCCGATTACGTCAACGACTAATCGACTGTAAATTTCGTCTGCCTAATTTCAGCTGTGCAGGTAAATATTTGATTGAGGAGGCAGTTGCACTTGACAATGTATGAAAGTTAATGTCACAGTGGAGAGATGTGTCAGCGGCATACTGACTGTGTGAAGCACAGCAAACTACTTGACTAATGTCATGTATGCTGACATTGTGACTTATGTTCAGCCTGCTGGTGGGCCACCCAAATATGGACCATAATCTCTTGCTCAGATTGATATTGCCACTGGACGGGGTCCCTTGCCTTCGCAATAGTAAAACAACAGCACCTAGATTTATGTCATTTGATCAAAAGCAAATACACACAAAACAGAAAATAGTTTATTTTAACATTATACGTAGTAGATCTGATTTAGTATAATTTTAAGGTAAAAATCGGGCAAGGAATTCCATTTTTTAGCTGGAAGGGAGAGAAAGGCAAGCTTTAATTTTTCCTTCATTGTAGCACCTGAAGATATTCACAAGTGAGATAAGGAGAGTCCCCCGTCTGATAAAAGCAAACACTCATGCTTGAGAAGGTGCAAGCTACTTTCAACACAGTGTCTCAAGTTTTTCAATCTTCTTCTCACCTATTTGCTGTAATGGCAGGCAGTGGTCCTGCTGTCTAAATATGTGCATGCTGTCAATTTGCAGCTGGCCTTGACTCAAAATAAATAGTTTCCTCTCCTTCAATATTATACATCAAGCACAGGAAAAAGAATGCAACAATGCCCACTATTGAAGTCCTTTAGTCTGTCAAGTTGATGATAGTATGCTTTGTGTTTAAAGGATGGCATATCCTCCCCTAAGGCATATTGCACAAGTGCAAGTTTATTCCTCTTTCCATCACTGCACTTCACTGAGTCATCACGGATCATTAGTGGAGCAGACAACCTTCAAACCTACTGAGAACTGACAACTGCTTTTTCTCTTGCACTGATTTCAATTAAAAAGAAAAATTAACCATACACAGTGTTAAATGGAAAGTTATGTATTAATAAATATATAACTGACATAAATATCATACTAGAAAAGTAATAATAACATAAGAAAATCACATAATTTCCTATGTTATTATCACATAATAACATAAGAAAGAAAAATCAGAAGATTATCTATTTTGAAATAGAAAATATATGCCATTATCATAGCGTGATATATTATCCTAATATACATATACTACATATATGATACATAACATTGATATATGTGATGATATCATAATGCAATGATATTATAATATAATTCTCTCAATTCATCTCACGGACAATTATAATGTCATTAACATCTGGAGGCCAGGTTGAGGCAGCAGAGGCAAACCGAGATTACCCCAACCCGCCTACTATATGACCGCCAATCCTAGCAGGAAAACTACCAATGAACTAATGCCTGTGACAGTGAGCCACCAGAGTTAATAGCAGGTACCTGAACTCATTAATTCATTATCAGTAACCGCCTATCGCATTTAGGGTCACTGGGGCTGGAGCCTATCCCAGCTGACATTAAACGAGAAGCGGGGTATACCCAGGAGGAGTCGCCAGTTTATCAAAGGGCTGACACAGAGATAGACAACCACTCACGCTCACACTCCCTCCTACGGGCAATTTAGAGTCACCAATTAACCTTTATTGCATGTTTTTGGACTGTGTGAGGAAGGCAGTGTTCGCGGAGGGAACCCACAACGACACGGGGAGAACAAACAATACCTGCAGAGAAAGATGCATTTAACTAGCCGAAATCCTAAAATGAAATATGAAGTTATGTCCGAAAAAACAGTGTGTGTCAAAACTAAGGATTTGCGTCGATGGTGGTGGATGAGGCAGCGGCGGCAATGATGATTCCATAATATCCCCGACTTTTCGAGACATAATTACTGTAAAATAATATGAGCTCTTTCATGAAAAATGCCTAAAGGAAATCGAGACATATGTCATTCTAAGTGTCTGCACATGCCCACACAGTTCTTTCTTTGCATTATCAAGGCAGGTCCTCAGCACAAGATATTAACCGTTTATTATCCGCTCATTACAGAACTGTAACGTGAAGTGCTGCCACGTACTTTCTTTTTTTCTTTTTTTAATTCACATTATTTATGTTAATTAAGTTCGTCGAGGAAAATCCCTCTTGTCACACAGCAGAATATATGCTTGGTTCAGAGGAGGTCAGTTTATAGGGTCACACGCCACGGTAAGGTTGCCTTGCAACAGTTTGTGGTTCACTGACTTCCTAAAATATTGTTTGGCACTGAACTGTAGCGGTAAGGCTGACCGCTCTTCATTCGCTATCATACAAAAACTTAAATGTACTGTGTAGTTGGTGCTAGGGATTATGTTTCCACGAAAAGGACAGCATTTTCTAACTCCAGACTCCTACAGAATGTCAAGACAGTGGAATTTCATGAATGTATTATTGGAAGCCCACTTCACTGCAGAACCAACACCGACTCCTCTCTTAAAACAACACTCACAACGCAGCACATTTCTGAATATGTGATCAGCCCTTATCGACCTTGCAGGCATAATTAAAAGGATTTTCAGCTGCAGGTTTTTGTTGACGCTATCCTACATACCCTATCCAAGTAAAATCAGGACTTAACTATTTTTCTTATATTTGTTACAGTTTGGATGAAATTTTTTTTATAATGTTCTTGCGAAAAGTGAATAGTGCAAAATGGAGGCAGGCAGAAAAGATACTGGAGAGATGGTGGAGGATATGGTAAGTTGAAAGTTATGTAACTGAAAACAACATTCATGCAATCCTATTAAATCCATTTTTAACATGACATGGATTGTCAGTTTTGTTGGACTACCTAGCTGACATCCGCCCAACTGCATCCGAATTATTGAATGGTGATGTGTTTTTCGATGTGATTTGGTGTAATGAGCAAATAAGTACAGTAAGTAAGTGTGGTGTTGGAATCATTTGCCCATTACAAGTTATTCCCAGCCTCACATGCACCTGCAGCGGACATGGTCTCCATCAGGACAATCAAGGTCACGGAAGGTCCACAGACCTTTGGCTGTCCCTTCCTCCTCTGCTCACCCATTTGAGCTGGAGTAATGAGGCAGACAGCTGCTCCCTTAGTTGAAATGTCCCTGTGGTGAACTGTACCTTGGAGGGGCAGACAGAGGGTCACCTTCACACGCTGGTAAACTGCAAAAGAGAAAGAAAGTGAACCTGTTAAAATCGAGAGAAAACACGTACAGAGATTCTTTTTGAAAGAAATATGGAATCAAATACATGAAGATGGACTGAAGATCTCTCCAACATAGTTGCCCAGTCTGGGTTGGCTTGTATTATCATAGAAACGCTCCTCTCACAATCCCACTTAAAAAGAACATTGGCTTTAGAGTTTCAGAAGCTTGGCAGAGTTCAATAAAACACAAGCTGGATAATAATGCTTCTGCAATGTAATTAGGGAACTTTGCTGAGACGACAAGTACAAATGTGGAATAAGAAAGTAAAATCCAGCAAGGATGGATGATTAGGCCTCATTTGGATGTCTTCTACACACTGTGATGAGCGACTGTTTCAGGGCAATGCAGTCGCTCGTATCGAAGGCCCACAGTTTCAAGGATTATGTGTCAATTTACCACCCAGCTGCAGTTCTCAACTCTACAGCAGAACATGACTACCTCTAATTAGGCCATGCTACCAATTAGGGCCCAGCACTAAGGAAGCGAGGAAGGCACTGTGGGAGAGTAAAAACCTGCCATTGTGCCATTGTGTTCCCGTAAAAAACAATGTTTTCTCACTCCAACAGCCTTTGAGTGCTGGTCAACCAGGCCTCCATTAAGCTATGTTTGGTTTATTGTGATGTTATGAAGACATTTATTTAATTGGAGAATGGGATGGAAGAGCATTACCTTTTAAACGGGGTCATTTATGAACTGTACTGTGATTTGATTCAATCAAAAGCCAGTATTAACCAGTCCAAAACGGTAATCTATTCACTTCATGTTATGACCTCAAACTCTGTTTCTTAATTCCACAGGTAGCCATGGTCAGTTCCCTATAACCCAGAATGTGACTGTGGTGGAGGGTGCCACAGCCAACATGACCTGTCGTGTGGATTACAATGATAACACTTCCCTCCAGTGGTCAAACCCTGCACAACAGACCCTTTTCTTTGGAGACAAGAAAGGTGAGTAATATTCTCTGGGATTATGGCCTTAATGAGATATAATTAAGACTTCTCAGGCAGATGGTGTAACTGCTGGAGCCTTCTACGTCAATTTTTCAAATCTGAAATGTGGGAAATTGACCTGCCTATGTGGTGAGCAGGCAAATTGACTTAGAGGTTGGAGGGAAAAAGACTTGATAAATCAGAAATGCATTACTCATAGCGTCAAATCAGACTTCTAATGAATTTACGTCTGCATTGATATCCCAGGGCACAGCAAATAGAAATAGACAGAATGATTTTGAATTTAACTGCTATAATCAAGTAACACTGAAAGTGTTGTTTACAACACAGTGATGCCTGTGGATTGTGAGATGATTGGGCTTAATTAGAATTTTAGCTTCCCTACATTTGTATCACTGTTAGGATGTCACTGAAAAGGAAGCGCAGTGTTGTAACCTCGTGAAACAAGGCCCAGGCCCAATGAATTATTATGTTCTCCCACCAGCCAAATCCAATTTAAAGGTGACAAAAGTCCGAAGTTGATAAATTGAAATTGGGGTGAAAGGGAATATAACAGTGGTCTGGCCTTGTTGGGTTGGGGTGTTCCCCTTCCAGTGTTTCTCACAGCATATTACCCATTTCAGTTATGCTGTAGCTGTGACACAATATCATTGGTTCAGTGATTGAAGATTAACCTTCTCTTTGAATAATAAGTGATAGAAAAGGAAGAGGTGAATGAGAGTGGTTTGATCAAATATGTTCTCCCTCGCAAGTAATTGGATTTTGAATGAGGTCTAAGGTTTTTTATTGGATGAGATTGCTTCCAAATACAATTAAAGCAAAGTTAATGGAATCTAAAACAGTCACATTGCCTGAATGGTGTTTAAAAGGCTCCCAAAGAGTTCAAGTAACAGCTATGGAACCAAAAGCATTTATTTTTTTTCATTGTCATTGTTCTGTGATCTCTGGTGTCCATGATACATTATTTAAATTCTTGTCTACGCTGAAAAAAAATACCTCACAAATATATTTGCACTTAAAGGATAAGTAACAGATAAAGACTATTTTTGTCATTTCCCTTTGCATAAGTGAAGTTAGTTAAATGTGTTTTGTTGACAAATACAAATAATACTCTGCATATAAATCCTGAATGCTGCTGTTTTGCGAATGTAAGTTGAAAGCTTGGAAAGCACAATATGTATGAGCCACTTTGCCCTCCTTAGTCGGCCATTTATATTGCATGACAGAATCCTTTTCCAGAGCAATAAGGATGACAAAATGAATCTAGCCCAGTCAGCAGAGGTTGCTGGGGCTAAGTGTGGGAACAGTGCCTTTCCATATTCCTTCTAAGCAATCTAATGAAAAGCTTTATTGGCACAACCAATATGTTGCCTTTGAGACCATCAGGAGGAAAGGGAGATGTGTAACAACACATGCTCCATGTGAGGAAGAGGGTGGTATACCTGCAAATAAATCTCTGCTGTGCCAAATCACCAGTTAATTGCTTGGCAGAGAGCTGCAAATGTCTTTCTTCTGCCATTTGTTGCAGCTTCTTGTAGAACCCAATGAGAAATGTTAGATTCAACCTCATGCTACTTTTCAGTCCAACAACTAACTGCAAACTGGCTGAGCTTGAGGCAGGCTGTTCTCTCCCTCTGATGAACAGCTGCTTGTAGACTGTTGTCAAAAGTGAAGAGATTAGATTAATGTAGATGTGTTGCATTTTCCGGTTCTTAGTGTTTACATCTTTTCTTATCCTTCTTCTTACCTGACGCTTTTAAATAAATCCTTCTTTTTTCCACATGCTTGTTTTCTCTCTCTATTGTCTCTGTTGTTCTTGTCTCTGCTTACAACAATCCCCTTGAGCTGCAGATCAGTATGACCATATGTTACCATTTAATGCACATGCAAGTTGCTCTCACTCTCTTCACAAAGGTTGTTTGTCATTCTTCAAAGGAAGTTCAGCTTTTATAGCTTTTATCTGTGAATGACCCATTCACAAATGAAATTATGGCATGATAAAACAAAAATAAACAAACATGTTGTTGTTGCTGATCTGTTTTCATTTAGACAAAACTCTCCAAAACGTATATTTTCAAATCTACACTTACTTTCCTCAAGCTCTGTATTATAGATAAGAGCATTTTTCTGAAGGTTTTTGGCATTTGATATAAAATAGTGAAGGAGGAATAAAGAGAGTAAATGACATTTTAAAGCCTTTAGAGCAGCTGTAGTGAAGCAAATAGAAACTGCAAAATAGTTGAAGTCCCACGTTGCATCAACTGAGTACTGATAGATTCTGGCGAAAATAGCCCCGGCTATAATTTATTCCATTTTAATTCAGGTTTGACAAATGCGAGTGAGAAGAAAAAATCCCCATAGGGTAGCTTTTCAACAAAAAGGAAAAGGGATTTATCTTTCTTTCCAGAATTCTGAAGGCACCAAATGCCAAAACATATTCCAATATAATAGAAACAATTGCAAGTATGTGTAACATTTTCATCAGACACTGTCCATACACTCACATGTTTTCCACTAATTGACAGCATATATTTGACAGAAAAGACTGATTGCTTTTTAATTTTCACGTTTGGTTATATTCATGTCAATCAATCTACCTGGATAATGTTAGAAAAGTATTGTTCATGGATTAAAAACACAATGTTCTTTTTTTTCCCATTGCTATAACAATGTGGCGCAAAACTACTATATCAACACCAGGCATTTAAAGAATTCAACCAAATGACTGACTTTCTATTTTAATTATTCCAATTAACCTTCTATTAATTGAACTGCATCACCAAACGTGAGATGGATCGCAATCGTGCGCATTTTGCAAAGCCATTGGGAGTCTTGAAGTAGGCAGGGAGAACCTTATCCCAACAGCGCATCCTGGAAGTTTTGATGCGTCTGCCTACACAGCAATGTCAATCTCTCATCACAGACCCGGAAGGAGGATAAAAGATGTGGTCTCTGGAGCAAAGGAAATTGCGGGCAGGTGACAGCTCTAACAGATTAATGTATCTTTCATGAGGGTGTAAACGATAAGAAGGACCTCTATCTCATCCTCTCCCATAAGAGGCTTAGTCAAACCTTGTGGAGTTCCAAGAAAGTGTTAACCTTGCTGGATTCCCAAAGTCGATCCATATGGGTTGGACTGTCTCTGCAAATTTGTCTAAAGCTGAACACAGCCCTCCTCTTATAACATGCCAGCTGGTTCCTTGGCACAATCCTTGTCATCTATTATGTAAATCTTGTGCCTGGCCAATTGTTGCCAGCGCTGTGGGTTCAGACTAAACCATGGCGAATACCGGCATGTTTATTCCTACACTCTCCTGCCATCAAAACCTTTGTGGTACTGTGAAGAAATCGATTTGGACCATATGTCTTATGTGGAATAATCTCTTTTGAATATGGTGTTGAGGCAATGCATTTTTATTACCAAGCAGGGTAAATGAGAGCAGAGCTGTCCTTTGCTGTCTTCATTATGATTTACTTCACTTTTGGCTTCTGTGGGAGCAGATTGAAATGGCATTGCTATAGAGAATGGTAATGACATTCCTGGAGGCATGCTGGATGGAACGAAGATCTTTTGTCAGATGCAGTGAATATGATTAATGCAATTATTGGGGAGCTCCTGCAGATTGCAAGTCAAAGGCAGATAACAAATTGCTTATTGGAACCACAGAATGTGTTTGTAACAGAGATATGAAGACATATACATATATATGTACACACTGTACATGCTGTAGCAAAGTGTACGTTGCTTTTCCTTGTCTCAATTCCAATCTCTTCCAAGTTTATGGTTCATTGTTCATGACATTTAATTGGAAAATTCAGCTTGGATCATCGGGTCACACAACAAAATTGATCTTAATTGGCTTATAGTCATCAAAATGCTGTTAGGTGGTAAATGAATGCTCTAATGTGACCATTAAAGCATTAATTACTTTGAGAGACGGATAATTACCAAGGATGTAATTACTGGAGTGAGTACTAATGAAAGCACATTTAAAAGTCCAGTCTTGTAAACATTTGTCTGTACGGTTTTAAGCAAGTACAGTGGAAGCTTAACTTCAGCATGTCTGCAACTTTATCGTTAGTTCAAGATCAACACTATTTATGTAATTAAGGTTTTAATAAGAAAAACAAGATCCAATAACATTACAAAACAGATAATAATATAAATAAATAAAAATGATCCCTAATTACATTGGATAAATAAATTAAATAATTACATTATTATTGATAAAAAATTACCTATAACATAACATCTACATGATTATTGCTGTTGTTGTTGTTGTTGTTTAGAACATGGTCAAAGGAATTGGTGAGTTAAACTAAAAAAGGAATTTTACAATAATTTCAATAAAGGTTTACACCAAGTTGAAGTGATTCTGAGGAAAATTATACTTTGTTGTTACAGGGGCATCAGTGACAGGTGACAAAATGTAATTAAGTGTCTCATGGTCACAGCTAATTTCTTTCTTTGGGGACTAATGGGCTTTTAAGTGTAGTGCGTTAATGGGTTACCTCCAACTTCAACTTGCAATGAATAACTGTTGGCTTTGTACTTGCAACAAATATCATTAATGTGAAGAGCTGCTATTTTTTTTTTTACTGTACAGCTCCATGCTACATTGCGCTGTTATGTATTATGGATACTGGATCTTCAAAATGATGAAGAATTTATTTGATTCCTTTATGAGCACCTCTGCCGGAAAAAAAAGACTTTTTCCTGGAGTTAAATTACTGTTGCTGTATGTGTAGTGTAATATGTATTTACAAGCCCTGGGATGTGTAGCACTCCTTTGAAAACTCACCGGATTGTATAATCCCACTGGTACCTGTTTTAATAAAAATCACACACATTGCATATGTGTGGAAAGAAAATTGTCTCAAAGGCAGACAAAAATCCCACAGTGTACAATGAACTCATGTCAGTGGGATGAAAAATGGACATAAAAAAATTAGATTCATTCTCATTATTCAACTCTTGAAGATGGGATGCTGTGAGGCTGCTGGGAGAATTCCTCCTCCCTTTCTTCCCTCCTTCAAGAGCTGAAAATGAGTCCAATTTGAGCAGCATCTGCACGGTGGGATCTCTGAGAGCGTAGACACTAACAATGGCCCTCTGGAACTTGGCCCTTTCCTACTCTTAATTGCAGCCACATGTGTGGTGGGAAAGAGCCCCCTGCCTGCACCACTAGCTGGAACACATCCAGAATCACCCACACAGTCACTAAGTGAGCACAGCCAGCAGCAAACACGCTCTAATTGCAAAGAGTGGAGCCCCTGGCTGAAGAGTTTGGTGGGGATGCGCCACAGCTCTGTGTTCTTGCTGAAGGACAACTTGTGCTTTCACATTCCTGGACTCACTGAAACTGTTCACCAGGCCATCCAAAAATGTTCCAACAGGGGCTCTCGGCATTGTGTTGGCTGTGAGAACCATGCACTTGTTTCCAAGACTAATGGATAGATGCAAATTCTCCTTTTCGATTTGGACTTTCAGGAGCTAGTTCACGTTGTTGTCTATGAAAAACATCATTACCATCAGCCCTCCGCTCAGTTCAGTGCAAAAGTTAATGTAAGTACTTCCATTTCCTCAACTGCCTGTTTTATCTGTGGACAGAGCTAATGTGGCTTTACCAAGAAAAATGCGACAGCATGAGGACAAAGTGTGTTATAATAGCTGTGTCACAGCGAGAAGGTTCTGGGTCCAAATCCATTTTTCCACTGTAGGCCTTTCTTTCTGGATATTGCAAGTGTTACAATTAGTTAATCCAGTTCCTCCCAATCTCCAAAAACTTGAAATATTGGTGAGTTATTTATTCTAAATAGTCTGTCATAAGGGAAATTGTACATTCATGGGGGCCCTGTGATGAAGGGCTCCTGCCGAGTTTCACCTGGAATAGGCTCCAGCTCCCCGCCACCTTGCATGTTTAAAGCAGTTACAGAAAATGAATGAATGTCAATACATGTTTCCTATCATGTTTTGCTTCATTCCACAGTTGAAAGGACTGGTTAGAGTTAGGGAAGGAAGGGGTAGTGCTGTCAGTTTGTTTTAATAGAAACATCTGCTGAGTTTGTGGCCTTATGCACTGTTGGTAAGTAACTGATACCAAGTCAATATTGAACACGTTAAGCATGTTCTTGACCATGATATACAAACAAGGCCTTGATCTGTATACCACAAAGAGATTATTTAAAAGAAGGTCACAAATATGCACACACACATAAAAGCTGACGTGTGTGGCTTGGACAGTTCACTGAACTTTCTACGTAACATCCCCAAAAGTGTCAGGATGGGAGACCTCTCCTCATCATCTCAGATCCTGGATATGGTAGCGTTGCAATATGTGTTCTATTTCCTTTTTACTCATGACTTCCCCAGCCACTCTAAGATGTCCTTTTCAAATTGTCTGATGATAGACTGATAACGGACAATATCGAGAAAAGAGAGGATCCCTGTCTCCTCTGCATATGCAGGTAGGATGTTGTAGCCTTGAATGCTGGGAGTTTGAGTGTACGTCTGAGCAGACTATATAGAGGGAGGCCAAGGAGAGACTATATTTCCTAACAAAGTTGAAATAATCCCACTTGCCACATAACTGCTCAAAAACTTTTACTGAGCCGCCATCAAGTGCCGCCTAACCCACTGCTGCACAGTCTGGCGTAGCAGCTGCTCTGCAGATGACTGCAGGGATGTGTAGCGGGTGATGAAGATGGCTCAGTGTGTCATTGGACCACACTATCACCCCTGAAGGTCAGTCACACTGTTTTATTACAAATGAAAGCCAGTTGTATCTAAAGGACCAAATTCAGGATGTCAGTTTTACTGATTTGAGACATCCTTGGTAAGGCCTCCATCACGGGAGATGTACTGCGCATTAAGCCGCCATGCTGCAAGGCTGTATCATATACAAGGTCAGGGTGCAGATTTATGCTTCTTCCTAAGCAGAATGAACAGCGCGGGAGCGATCTAGGCTTTGGGGGAAATGAACCTTTTCATCACATTGATTTCCTAAAGCACATGGAAAAAAAGCTTTGTCAGCCAATGGCATTTGGGTCTGATTGTGACGGATCTGCCCATAGTCTGGGCTCCGAGCCTGGATTGGATTCAAAAAGCAGGGTTTCCTGGCCATATGCTATTTGAGTAATAGATAACACTTTTCTCTAGGTTATTCAAACCTTTGTACATGTCATTCTATCAGTATATCTTTGATTCATGAGCAATGTTGCCATTGGTTGTTTAAAAGTGAAGCTCTCAAGTTCATCCTTTTTTTTTTTTGGAGGGGGGATGTAGTTTTTCTTCCCAGCCACTGTTTTGGTGCAAACCATCTGCATCTGTATTGTGGGGTTGATATTTGGATTTAGCTCTGTTTTGATAATAATATATATATTTATAATATAACCCAACAGATATGAAAATGAAGTTGTAGCATAGACATTTTAAATGCCAATTTGAATAATCAAAATCCTGCACAATAATCTCTCACTATTTTCATAGTTAAATATGCTCAGTGTTCTCCAAATGGGTATTTGTTTTGGTAAAATGGCCTAAATATACTATAATTATATAAATAATATTACATATTTATAAACATTTGATAAATATTTCATGTAAATTCAAACAGACTGTAATTTAACATATGTAAATTCAAACAGACTGTAGTTTAACAAATGTAAATTCACGGAGAGTATAGTTAAAGTTTCTGCTATAGGAAAGGTTTTTATGCCTCCAGATTGTGAGTGAACAGCATATAGACTGGAACGATATCTGTTTTCAAAGATCACTCTGAGGAAACAAATCATCACCATTATCTCAGAGATGTTTGTTCTTTTGAGGTTAAGATGAAGAATAGTCGTCTCTCTCTCTTCCTGTCTGTGTGCGGAGCAGAGGGATGCAGGCCAGGGGAAGTACAGTATGTCATCTTGTCCAAAGCTTTGATCCTCTCATCCTGTACTTCCAGTTCTTTTGAGTTCCTGTACGATGTCTGCATAGACCCCATCACAAATCTCATTCATCCAACAAAGGGTTTGCTGCTTTCTGCCAGAGCCTCTGGGCATTTTAAGCTCCGTAGTGATGAAGCTTAACTACAAAGAACATCAGGCAGCTTTGTTTCAGGATGCAGTTTTGTACAGTAAGACTATGAAATGTTTGTATTAAGCCCAAGAGCACATAAGCTGGCTCTCTGGTGGCACAAATTGTTATTTAATTTTGATTCTGGCTCGAAGCTTGTTTTATTCATGGATCTCTTTACTCTTGAATAACAAACATTCTGTAATAAGAGACGTCCAATAGCCATCAATGTTAGCAGATCTCTATGTTTTATCTGTTCAGTCGTGTGTGATTATAATATAATGATGATCAAATTATAGGGTGTAATTGAAGATGAGGATTGATGATTATTGACAATGGCCTCTATCTGTGTAAATCTAATAATCATTTCAACCAATGTCAAATAAGATGTCTGCTGTGTACATATATAGCTAAGACCAAAGAAACGGGAAAAGAGCACTGATGATTTTCGTAGAGAGGTCCTTCACTTTTTTACACTGGCAACTGTCCATCGATTAAATCCTAAACAACACTATCTTCTGCAGCATTATGCCAGACTTGTCCCCTGTATCACAATCCAATGGAGCTCACGTTACTTCAGATGAAGGACTTTCCTGGGAGTGAGCTGGCCATGCTTAAAGGGAGTGAGAATTAAAAGGTGTAATTTATTAAAAGAAGAACACTCTCCCTTCTGCTCTCCACGGTTGGTTGCATATAGGAGCAGGTGAAGATGAATTTGAAATTGGAAGAGAGATGACAGGTGGAAATGAACCTTCTAAGTGTGTCTGCGAGGAGTTCTCTGCTCTGCGGGTTCACACCTGAATCAGCATCTGTGAATATGTTAGGTATCTGAGGAAAACACTGCAAGGTTTGAAGAATTATCATGTTTTTTCCATGAATCCCATGAGTTATTGCACTTCATTAAAAGCAGTACTTTCTTTAACTACTATTGGTTTTTGCCTTAACTTTGCGTTAAAGCTGGGCAATTTTGTTGAATCAATTTCAAAGTATTATCCCAACACTAACAGCAAAACATTATGAAATCCAATATAAAGAAACAGGTTTTGTACAATAGTGTGTCACACTGTTATGCATAATATCTTTATTTTCGCTGAAAAGAATTGCTGAACAGAAGATTTTTTTTTTTTAAATCACAATAGCGTATTATGAATGTAATTAAGATGCTATCAAATAAATGTTTTTGATGCTGTTTATTTCAGATATGCCGGTGTGCCTATTTGCTCTTTAAATGCTAACTTTAGTCCAAACAGTTAGATAGTTTGGGTTCGGGAAAGGCTCTGGTATCACAGTGAGAAATGTCACAGACCGTTCCAGTTGCTAAAAGTCTAAATCCCCCGTTCTTCATTCCCTTCATTGGCTTCCGATCTCCAAAAGGATTGATTATAAGATCTCTCTCCTCACTCACCAGTGCATCCATGGTAACGCACCCGCCTACCTAAAAGAACTGCTCACCCCAGTGACCTCAACAAGATCCCTCCGTTCTACCCACTCATACCGCCTCCTCCTTCCCCAGACTAAGCTCAGCACCATGGGTGATCGGGCCTTCTGTTCTGCTGCCCCTCGTCTGTGAAATGCCCTCCCTGACCATCTCAGGGCTCCACAGACAACTGACACATTTAAAAAAGAACTTAAAACTTTCCTTTTTAGCAGAACCTATAACTTTTAATTAACATTGCTGCTTTTTGTCATATTTTTATATAATTATTATTGTATTTTTTTTCCCATGCTTTTATCTGCTTTTACCTTGTAGCAATTTGAGATTTGATCCAAATGTAAAGTGCGTTATAAATTAAATGTATTATTTTTATTATTATTATTATTAAATCGAGGGTGAATCAATCATCGATTCCTCAATTACATGGAATTGACTAGAAGTAATCTCGGTATTATACTCTACTTCCTCTCTGCTTCTACGCTTCAGTGAAACACTGCTGATGCTTTCAGTATTCCCACTGACTCTGAGTAAGTCTGTCAGCCCAGAACGCAAACACAAAGAAAGTTTCACACTGTTGGTCACAGTGTTTGTTAGGTGCATTTGACAACTATTTGATACAAGTGAAAGTATTTCCCTGTTTGCCTTTGGTCTGCTAAACATCATCTGAATTAAAAAAAATGGTTCTTCTACAAGTTAAATGACATAAATGAGTGATTTTGTTTTTCTGTTTGGTCAAATGATGTGACTCTACTCTTCATGTGGTTCTTGTGCCTCACACAGCTCTGAGGGACCACCGAATCGAGCTTGTTAGAGCATCGTGGCAGGAGTTGACAATCAGAATCGGTGACGTCAGCCTGTCAGACGAGGGCCAGTACACATGCTCGCTCTTCACCATGCCTGTCAAGACCACCAAGGCATTTCTCACTGTTCTGGGTGAGCATGTTCACATTGGTCCATTCTCCACAGACTAATTACCTATCACTAATTCACCACGCACTCACAGCCTGACTACTTGCACCTTTCTATTCAAGTTGTTTTGTTTCACCTCAGCCTTGTTGCTTTATAGGAAAACAACCTTTCTGCGTCGCATTTTACTCTTGTCTCCGATAACAAAGGATGAATATGAAGCTTGCATGATATTGGTGTTACTTCAGTCAAGCCACAACGTCTGTCTTAAACCGACAGGTGTGCTGAAGGATATGCAGAAATAGAATTTAAAATGCAGTCCATCCCACACACTGTCAACACCTACAATCTATTTATTTAGACTGGTTAGTACAGCATGACCTTTATCATCCCACTGTCTAACTGAGGGAAGAAAGTAGCAACAGTAATATTAATTTAGAGATTCTCTATTTCTGATTTTATTTAATAGTCCAAGTTTTTGTATTTCGTTTCTCATTCATTTTGTGTTTATTTTATTTGTTTGTTTGTTTTTTAAACTTTTTTAACCCTTCAAACAGTCTCTGCTTTATGAAGTAGATTTATTTTGACACAATGTATTTACTTTACTTGTCAGTGAGAGAAGAGGGCAGTATGACATTTTTTTAATTATTCTTAATCAGTAGCTTTTTTTTGTCTTTTGGCAGCGGAATACAGACTGTACCACCCACAGCGTTATTATTTTCCCTCCAAGGACCGTATGTGTAATTGATATGTCATTTATAATTATATGTCCATGCAACACAGGAGTGCCAGGACGACCGGAGATTACAGGATTCACCAAGCCTGCCATGGAGGGAGATGTAATCACCCTGACGTGCACCACATCAGGCAGCAAACCAGCTGCAAACATCCGGTGGTTCCGAAATGACAAGGAGGTCCAAGGTGAGCATGTGGTGTGGATTTCAGAAATCATTTTGTCCTCTGTTACAAGTTGGACCCTCTTGGAGACATCATTAGGGTCGAGTAATTCAGATGCAGAATTCCTTTGTGCTCACATTCATGTATTGTTGAACCGGCCGGGGATTGAGCAGTGGCATTATTCGCCTGGCTCCAAGCCAGCATTGCTGTTCATGTTGGAAGCTGTCCAAATGTTGCCAGACTGTGGCGTAGCTGTCCATTTTTCACCACCTGACCGAGGTGAATATTTATAGTAGTGCCTCGTATCGATTCCTCTCATGAAGTTAAATGTATATATGTAACAAATCCTGCCCTCCACTTTGTTCTCACTGTGGAACATGAGGAAATGATGTACTCAGATAAAATAGAAACACAATTTAATCTCAAAATGCTAAAGGTGATGATAAAAAAGAGAAGAAAAACGCGTTAGGTGTTTCTCTTGTTTCTCGATGGCGTTAAAATGAGAAAAAACATTTGTATGAATGTTTTTTGGATTTTTTTAAACTCATTATGTTTTGCAATTTACTTTATTGTCGGATTAACTTGCTGTTGCTGGACACTTCGATCTAGAGGCTGATTGAGAAATTGTTAAGTATGTATGGTAAAGATCAATGCTTTATCCCTCCAGGGTGGTCTTAGAGAGAAAAAGCCTCTTAAGCAGTTTCACGCTGATAGACTGAAACCGGCTGTGTCGTTTATACGATGTGTTCACCTAAAAAGAAAACACAGGAGTTAATTCATCCCATGTTTTTCAAATTCTCTGTAGTGTTTGTGATACATTGGTCTGGCCGGGCTTTCCATTATTTTTGCGAGTGGCTCTAAGTTGCTTTATTCAATTTAAACAGTAATGATCGGAAAAAGCCAAAGAAGTCAAAGAGAATACAAGTTGACAAAACTCGAAGGTCCACACAACCCGCCCGTTCAAACCGCAGAATCAGTGACAGAGACAATGCATTAGGCAGCAGATGGTGCAGTGTAATGTGTGTTGATCACACTAAACCGACAGAAGTTTGTGTGGTTTCACACTGTGTGCCGTACAAGCTCTTGCTTTCTTGTGTACCTCCTTCCAAACTGACTGAGGCTCTTCACTTTGCATTTTTATAGCTTTTATCACCGTATTATTTCTGCCAGACAAAAACATTTGAAAAATAGTCATGTTTTTCCTCAATCTGATGGCAGAGGTAAGCTGTGTGGAGCTCTGTAATGTAATGGAGCCTGCTGCAGAGGCACAGTGTGACAGTTGCTCTTTATTGAAGATTTGCACCAGAGAGCTTTTTCTTTGGTGGTTCTGTTTGTGTCTGCCCAACACAGCGTGATGATAGATCGGAGAGGGGTTGGGCTGTTGCGTCTTCCTGCTGAAGTGACATGCAGGTAGGTTCCTGAAAGGCGGGTATAGAACTGCATATTGCATATTATTCAATGCCATAAAATAAATCTAAAGACATAAAGGGGTGCCACAACTTTACTCATAGCTCCAACTTCGCTCTTTTGTAGATGAAAAAAACATTACCATAACCCCCTTTTCACTACAGCTGGATTCACCTAAGTGGTTGAAGAAAAGTTAAAACTAAGATTAATACCTTATATTCTGATCCAGTTTTGAGATGTCACTGATGTGTGAATTGCATAGCTCTAAGAAAACCATGTGCCCTTAGTCGAGCAACTCTGTGTCTTGTATACAAGTCTTCTTTTAATAGATTTACCTGAGCCACTTGGGCAAATAGACCTGGCGTGATGCATCTGCAACTCAAAGAGAGATACAGACAAAAGCCGCGACTGGAGGGTTTGACTTGAAAACTTAATTTCCATGTCAAAGTGTCAAAGACGAGGAATGTCAATCAGCGCTGCGGATCGCAGTCTTTCATAGGCGCTGCTTTAAAGCTTCCTTCAGTGAGAATGTGCTGGGAGCATCATGTTTTGCCATTGGTTCTTCTGTGGTGGATCATTGCCTCCAGGATCTGCTGTCAATCAAATCTATCCCCACTGGGGGAGCAGTCAACAAAGCTCTAAGATGACAGCAGGTGTAATAGCAAAAAAAAAAAACATGTCATATTTATTTCATGCTCTGATGATTTGTTTTCCACAATTTATATTAGAAATACACACCATTGCAAACCTAAAAATGCAACTGTCGTCTGGTGTCAAATTATTTGTTTGCAGAGCATAGAGCAATACAAATTACTTCTGTTGCTGAATGACAGCCAGACTTCAAATTATAATCTATTGAGGAAACATCCTCCCCCTGTCACTTTGCTTGCATATATAAAACGCTGTATAAATTTGTTGTACAGGGAGAGAGACTCGTTCAAATACACAACCGCTTCAACTTAGGGAATTGATTGATTTAATATTCAGTCGGGCAAGCTATCGAAACATTTGAGACTATACAATTATTAATATTACCATTAACATTATTTAAAACCCAGAACCTTCTGCCAAATTCCAGTCATTTGTAATGGTTTATTCTTGTGACTTTTTAGTCTTTTTAATGTCTTACTGTGTGACTGTAATATTTAGTTTGATAAGAAAACATGTTCACTGGAACCATGCGATCAAGGCTTGATAAATATTGAACAATACAGGCAGTCAATGTCCAGTGAATCGATTGGAACGTGAACATATATAAGCCTTGTACTACCTAAACTATAAGAAATTAAACTAAAGGCGCAAGGTTTTTAAATATGGATAAATAATGTCCAAAGACCCTAATAAGACTATAATGAAATTTTACCAACAATTAAACAGACTCAATCGGAGAGCAGGCAGTAGAACGCATGCAGAGCAGCAGGGGGGCCTGGCACTAAAAGAAGGACGGTTTAACATAGTTTTAAAAATGAGTGAGCTATTAGAGAATGCCTCTAATCTCTCCATGAATTAAACAAGCGCTCAAATTGTTGGGCAACTTGACCAATTATTGTGAGGGGAAGCCAAATTCCTCCAGCCGATACTTGACCAGTCCTAAGACTACTTATAATGATAAAAAAAAAGAAAAACCTGTCACCTGGATTCCACGTTGCTCCGAGTGTCTGAGTGCAGCTCTGCTTTTGTCTTGGGGTTCTAGTTAAAAGTGGATTTACGCAGGCAGATTCACATTCTCCTGGAAGCTGCTCAGCGAGCTCTCTTGTGATACTCGCAGTTGCCTTGAAACAGAATGACAGCTACTCCACGGCGGCTCTGATGCTGCAGGGAAGTGGATGAACGGGAAAAAAACTGGAGATATTTGTTTTTGATGCTGCAGGGGAGCGCTGTAAAAACGTGCTGTAAATTTACAGAAATCTGAACAGTATTCCGCTGTATTAATTGCATACAGCGAAGTGATGGAAACTGAACGGCTAACAGCAGGGTATATTTGGAAAGTGAAAGACAAATGTGGGAAGTTTAAGGCGTTAAAACCTGCTCAGTGTTTTGAGACAGATGTTGAGAGAACATTTGAGTTCTCCATAGGTGGGTTTACATGGGACACTTTTCTCTAATCCAAATTGAACTTTCCGAATTGCAATGTCGGTCGGCTGTTTACATGACTTGTGAAAATGTTTTTGACCCGGTTTTAACATGCATCGACTCATCTAATAAGAAACAGTTTTCTGACATGTGCAGACGATCCCTACTCCGGTTCATCAGGTGGCGAAAATGCTATGATAAGTTGGGGGCCCAGAAGAGAGCCCATCTTACCGTCCAACTGTGTTAAACTATTTCAAAGTTGCGATGAATAAATCACTCTCTGATGCAGACCCGTACTGTTTTGAAGTCTCCATATTTAAAATACGTTGCGGCGATGTGCGTGCGCTGAAAAAACTCCACCAGAGGATTATGTCACAACACTGGACACGCGCAGATACAACTCAAGCAGAGAGCTTTCCGAAACAGCGTTTACATGCAGCGACTGGCTAGCGTAAAGGCTTTAAAAAAGGACTTAGACTTCCTCCTTGCAAAGGAATGGAATCTCATTCAGAAAGGTTCTGTCCATTGGGAAAGGTGTGTTTACATGCAGCATTTTCTGTCCGATTAGGAGCCTTTTCCGAATCTATTCGGAATTCATCTGTCCATGTAAAGCCACCTAGTAGTAATAGTCGTTTAGCAGTGGGATGGCTGTGGCTCAGGAAGTATATTGATCATTCACTTCTTCAAAGGTCATTGGTTTGATCCCCGACCTCTGGAGTCTGTATGTTCCACTGGTGTGTGTCTGATCGTTTGAATCCTAATCGTTCCCTGACATACAGATGGCACCCTGCTTTACAACTTAACTTCTTTCTGTCTTCTCTGTTAATGTACTATGTACGTCATACCCGGGAGGGAAAGAGGTTTGGCGATGCCATTCAGATTAAGTGTGATTCAAATGGATTTCATGAATGTGATGAATGTTAATTTAAGGCAAAAAAAAATAGGCCCAGGTATAAAACTATCAGAAATCATACTTTGTTGATAACTCTTGATATTTTCCTGATAAATGATCTGATAAATTATTCAAAATTCTAAAAATAGGTTGCCACTGTGAATTAATTTTGTGGCTGACGTCCTTAATTAATCTTTCTCACAATGACATACGGTAAAATGCAGTCAGGGCGTAACAACTGTGTGGAGGTGTAGGTTCCCTGAGTGCTTTCTCGTTTTCTTTCCTGCCTTCTTTATGCCTTAATTACTTGTTTGTTATTTTTACATTCACTACATTTTACATAATTGTTTTAATTGTTTGTTTTTTTTAAAGACAATATTCATAGTTTATATGTTTATAAATGTCTAAGAAGTCAAAGATTAAAGGACTATTTCACTGCAACATTTATAATCCGATTTCAAAACTTTAATTTTGCCAAATACATTAACTGTTCATTAAGTTGATCTAATTGTAAATTTCAGCTGAAAAATATCAAATTAAAGACTAATTAACCCATATTTTTGTGTATGGTAAAAAACAAAATATATAAAATATCAAAATCAACTGTGAACCGAAGTTCATTGAGCCATTTCATGAAAAAATATCATCTTAAAATCACTGTCAGCTTAACATACAACAGTTGTAACTGCAATACTAGCATTCATGGCAGGAGAAGTGGTTCCATTGGAATGTGGCCGACTTTCACGTGGCAGAATCACAGGATCAGTGGAGACAAATGGGACGGATCAGCCCAAAATGATGATGATACTGGTAAACTGGGTTTCATTGCAAGGGACTATTAGTATTTAATCAAACAAGGGATTGATGATTCATGTGTGTGTGTATGCGTGTGTGTGTGTTTGTTTATGAGGAACGTGAAAGTGAAGAAGTCGACAGAGCACATACCTGTTTATTGATTAACGCAGGTTTGCACTCAATGGCAAAAAAAAAGTCCAGGGAGCTGATGTGGTGGTGGGTGGAGGATGTAGTGGGGGTGGAGGTGGGTTAAGGATGGAAGCGGCTTTGGTGAAAAGTCCTTCTGAGGCTTTCATCAAGTAGGGCCTTTGTCCTTTTTGCCTTGTCAGGTGCAGGAGCCTTGCACGGCTGTTTTCATAGAGAAATGACAGCACACCACGAACACGGCGCTGACCTGAGAGCAGCAGCCAGTTACAAGGAAATGCTTCCAATTATAAGCTTAGAGGCATCTCTAAATGAGGATTATCGCAGGCTAAAACAAACACAAATCATGTGTGAATGTTTGGGTAAATGTGTGTGAATGAATCTCAGACGAAGTTGAAGGAAAGGAAAAAAACTAAAAGAGTGTGGCTGCAGTGGTGGAGATCCACCCCCGCTGTCGGGGGATTGTGAGGCAGTTTGTGTTGACTGGGGTGTTAGCCCAGGAGGAGCACACACACCAAGCCAACCATGTCAATGCTCAAACTGCTCCCCCTTCACTTTACTTTGACTTGACTTTCAAAGGCCAGGGATTATTTCCTGCAACCCAAAGGAATTGCAGAGAAAAGACAACAACAGCACTGCAGCTTTTATGTCCAGAGACAACATCATGAAATCCAACAACGTGTTTTTGTAAATATACAAGCTGATTTATCTTTCTGTATACTTTGGGGGTTCTTTTTCCAGCATAATTGCTTGCTTTTAGGGCTTGCACAGAATCTAGAACGGATACCCAATAATCTAAGTTGTGATGGATGGCGGTTTTGTTTCCTTACTCTGCAGGCAGCACCAAAGTGAATGCCACAGGAAAGTCATCCACAGTGAAGAGCAGCCTCCAGTTCCAGGTGGATAAACTGGATGATGGCGTCGCCTACACATGCAGCGTGGAGCATGTGTCTCTGTCCAACCCCTACATGACAACCGAGGTCCTGGAGGTCCACTGTGAGTGCAGTCATACACGCCACACAAAGCTGGATTAGTTGTAAAATCCGCATTGAGGAGAAATACAAGAATTGAGATTACATTTATTTCTGGAGGTTTAGCTTTGCATTTGCTTAGGATTAGTGTAGGATTAGTTTGCAGGTAAGAGATAAGTACCGGAGCAGAACAGGGCTGTGTGCTGCCCAATGGGGAAAGAACTAACTACTGTTGTACTTTTCCAGTGTTTGTCGCAGTGTTGGATTTTTTTTTTTCTCTTCTTCACAGACGCTCCCCATCTGGAGATCGCACGTTCTCTGATTATTCCACAGGAAGGGCAATACCTCAAGTTGGACTGTGTTTCTATAGGCAACCCTAAGTAAGCTGACATTTATTTACAACTTAAATACGGTGGCAGTTGCTTTCTTTAGAATGATTGAAATTGGATCAAATTGGAGTTATGTTTATTAAATAATAACTTATAATAATAATTATAATTATATAATAATTTTTTTCCATAATATTTCACTCATGTATGTACATCTAGGAAATGGTACGGAGGAAAAAATATATATATCTATAGTGTCTGTGTTTTCTACCACAGACCTGAACCAGTGCTGTGGTATAAAGACGGAGGAGAGCTGCCAGACATTGAGCGTATGATTGTGGAGGGCAAGGAGCTCACCATCACCGCACTAAACAAAACAGACAACGGCACGTACCGCTGTGTGGCCAGCAACGCCCTGGGGACCAGCAGTGCAGAATATACACTGTTTGTATACGGTGGGTACAGTGATGGTTGGTCTTGTTGTGGATGATCAGTTTTGCTGATGCATTATTTTCAAACTTTTGTTGTGCACTGTAAGTCAAAGTTTGCTGCGGTTCATTACAGGCATACGAAGGCAGCAGAGGGTTTGTCAGTCCGGCACTTTGGTCTTTAGAGAAATCTAAAAGTGTCGTAACAAAAAAGTACTAGGTATGAATCAGATGAATGGTTTCTCCAGTGATTAATGTAATATTCAGAATCGCCTGGAATTAGATTTTCATTGACTGACAGAATGATTTTTCCAAGAAAAAAGCGTTTTTAAGGTCTGTCATAAATAGACTGTTGGCTGGATTTTGGTGACATTCATACGGTCGTTGTGTGTATTTATGGCTACTACAGACATGTGAAGATAAGCAGGAACAAAAAATTAAAGTATATAATAGGGAAGGCATAAATAAGAAAACATACATAGAATCATCAGAAATTTACCTAAAGAAAATACATTATTTCACGAATAAACTCATCTGCCAATTGACTTAAACTTCAAGTTGGGTTTTAATAGATCGCACATAAAACGCCCTGTCAAGTCTGCATGAAGGGTTTATCTCATCACCCTTGTGCTCTTGGCATTTTGGACGATGGTTTTTAACGGTATGTCGTGAACTTGTAAATTTTTTTGGATGTTTATTTTGTTGCAGTTCAAGGCGGCCATTGGTTTCCATTCTCTTTTAAAGTACAAATAAACAATTACGCAATTCAGTTCATCAGCATTTACATTCAGTCTGCGCAAATTTTGGACATTTATTATACAAATAAGATGATTATTTATTTGTCAAATAAATGTTATTTGTGTATAATGTACTTTGTGTGTAACGTTGTGTACTTTTATAGAATTAATGTTGAAGACATCTTTACAGCTTCAGGTCACCACACCACTCTGATCATTACGTCATGAGTTCACTTCCAACTCTTTGTGTGGTGGTACCCAGTTTACCTGACGGTTCTGTATACATCGTTTCCTGGGTTGATCATTTTATGGGTCCTGTGACTTGCAATTTTTACCTTCTCACTACAGTCTGAGAAGACAGTGGAGCATCTGAGAGACTAAAGACAGCATTGGTGCAGAAAAAGCATCATTGAGGCCTGTGGAGCATTTGTCATATACAGCAATGTAAAAAAACATAAACAAGGACAGAAGGATAAAATTCATCACGGATGAATTTGTTTTCATTTTTGCATATTAGCGTTGGTGTGGGGTTCAGGTCTGTCAATGTTTCGCAAAATAATGATTCTATTTTTTTTTTCTCACCCTGAAATTCATCGGCTTCAGCTTATTTCCTGAGAAAAGCATGTACTGCACGCTTACACCTACATATTTAAATTATGTAAGGTCCACTGCACCTGAGGGTAATAAATGCATGGGGAGTGTTTGTAGATAAACTCTATGAAAATCACGGATTTGGTTCCGGCAATAGATGAAAAAGGTGATCATGGAAAAGAAAAGACTATAAAAGATAAAGGAAGAACATTTCTGCTCTCTATGTTTAGACTATCTTCCTACCAGCTGGATCTGCGTGTTTCCTGTGATTTGCAGCTTGTTTGAATGAATGCATCCCATTCCACCCTTTTACAGGCAGTAGGCCAAACTGTGGTTCCCGTCTTCAACTCTGCTCATTTCATGTTTAGGTGAATGTCCTGAAAGAAGCTCAACATCCTTACACAATATCGTTTTGAAATTTCATTCCAAAGCAATAAACATCATTATTATTGAAAAAAATAAATGTTAACCAACAAGAGTTGGAGGTATGTGTGTGCGCTTGATTGTGTGTGTGTTTGTGCGAGAGTAAGAGTTTTGAATTGATTTCAACAAATTCTTATGATAAGGAGGGTCTCCAGGGAGTAGAACCAATAATTAGATTTTGTGCCTTATCTGGAAATTGGCATGGATCCAGTATTGTATTTTCATGAATCCCAGAGCGAAACTCCATAACAGTGTTGGTCCTGTTGTTTCCATAGTTGGATTTGTGAAGTGAATTGGTGGAGGCATGCACTCTGTTAATTATTTTAACATAAAGTTTTATGGCTGTATTGATGATGACTTAAATATTGTTGGGGGTCAACCAGACCTACAAACTGAATAACGTGAATGAAAACAAAACAAGGGCACAACAGTTCTGCACTAGAGTTCGGTTTATTTCAGACTGGATCAGGATCCAGCAGCCTGTTTGTTAAATTTTAAAGTTAGGGGGGTTTTGGAAGAAAAGGAAGAAGACAAAGATACTTTCATCGGGAGAAATGATTGAAATGACAGATGAGTCATTCATCTTTTCAGCTTTTGTTATCAGACCGTTCGTTCAGCAGGTTTATTGAACAGACCTCATGGTTTATACCTTCGCGTTTCCATCCATCTTATCTGTCTGTATGTACGTAACGGGGAATAGTCTTTCCAAATCTCCTCACAACCTCTGGACAGAATTCAATAAAATGGAACTAATGCTTTTTGGGAGCCCTGAAAGTGTGCAACTCATATTTGTTTTTTTTTAATAAGCTTAATTTCTATATTTTTAGGCTCCATTTAACATTTTTCAATTTTCATTTTATTTGGCTTATTTTCAGAAGGCGTGTTTTAACCACATCTCCTAAAAAAAACATTGAAGCATTCAAAAAGATGTCACAGGTGCTTTTTTGGGGCTTTGAAGGCCTTTTAACTTTGAACTACTTCTACACACACCAAGTTTATCCAGGAGCTGGGGTACCACATTTTTTTGTTATTTATCATCATTTTATGTCTACATAACCTGGTTTGTGCTTTATTTGCCAGAGATCTGATTTTCACGCTTAACAGAGGAAATAATTAATTGCATAAACCTCAGTAGCCCTGTCCCACTAAATACAAAAGCCCAGGTTATGAAGGAACGTTCAAAACCTGTGCCAAGCAGGAAAAGATTGGTGAGA
The DNA here is from genome assembly GCA_037951165.1 of Lophius americanus. Lineage (NCBI taxonomy): Eukaryota > Metazoa > Chordata > Actinopteri > Lophiiformes > Lophiidae > Lophius > Lophius americanus. The sequence continues at coordinate 6,686,040 of JBBDHG010000095.1, read as the reverse complement.
AAGGTTTGTTTCCACTGGCTTCAGAGCTACTCCATACCTCGCGGCATCCATCCTGGGTGTCTTGGATCATCTCAGCCTCTAAGCCTGATTTACTAATGACAGGAGAGCTGAGAGACAATAAATGTCATTGGTGCGCTGCAACTTATCACCATCTGCAACTTCACTCTAATATATCTCATTAGATAAGAAGGGAAACTATGTATTTAATAATTAGTCGGTCAGATAGTTATAGTAAATAGAATAAAAACTAAATAGTTTTGTATTTAGTAGAGAAATTATTGCATCTATTTTTTAAACTGCAGCCCCACTTCTCCCCCTTTTAACCTCCACTTCATCCATGCATCTCTTCTCTACGTTAAATAACAACTCAATCTAGATTGCTTACAAATGTAAAATGTAAGACATGAGTCCTGCATTTATTAATTATCCTTCTTGCTGAAAGTCAATCAGAGCTTCGTCGTTTCTCTTCCGTATTTATTTGGATTATATTGCCTTAAATAATTAACGCAGTATAAACCGACTGCACCAGCCTTGTATAGTAATTGATTTGGTTTCCTGTACATTCTCATATGTTGAGACTATTCCCTGTGGAACGCTTAGTTTTTGCTCCCTATTGTTTTCAGTTATCATTTAGCCGACGTCATCATTTTACTGCCTCCATCTTTAGCTCCACTGCGTCTCTCTGTCGCCCCTATTCTTCCATTCCACAAGAGTTGACATTCCTTCATCAGGCGTAGGCAGTCACAGCAGCATTTGCAGGTATGCCTGCAACCCCTCCGTGGCCCCGCCTCAACGCTCCGTGCACACACAAACATGACATTGAACACGCAGTTGATGATTGATGAGCTAACCACCGGGGTCTGTGCTGGAAACTAACATTGTTTTATTGGGTGAATTGAATCGCATGTCTGGGTTGTTTTTTCTCTTTCCCTTTACCTCTCTTGCATTTTTATTACGGTCTCTGATATCTTTTGGTGGCTGAAAATAAGCAGGCTTTGTAGATTAGCACATCAGGTGTTACTGATTGTAATCCAATTGCAGAAATGTACATCTTTGCAGAAACGGGTGAATGTTTATAGTTTTATTCTTCCTGAATAAAACTACCGTTTCTACCGTTACAGCGAAACAACATGAAATTACATTTGAATAATGTTGATTAAAATCACATGCTCCATGTGTTTGCTTCATTTCAGGTCTCTTAAGGGAATTGTTGTTGTTGCTGTTGTCTGTGTGTGACTTTTCAATACTGAGCCACAAGAGTGTCTCCAGGTGGAACAAAAGATGATCAAAATGGCTTTGGTGTTTGACAGACACTGAGGTTACTTCTAGGATCTGCTTTATTTTGACAATCAGCCCATGAATCTTTAAAGTTTCCTGTAAAATGTTCTTGTAAACAACCGAAAGTAATGTATGTCTATTTCACACCAAAGTGTTCTCTGAGGTCTCACACACATCCATCTATTTCTGTCAACATTCACACTGTGCAGGGTGACATCAGGGAGTCTTAGGCCGGCCGACATTCAATGAAAGCTGGGATACACCTTGTAAAGGTCGCCAGTTCATCACAGGGCCGACACGTAGAGAGAAACAAGCATTCACACCAAAGAAAAGTCTACAAGATTGCATGTTTTGTTTATTGTGTGAGGAAGCCGGTGTACCTGGGGGGAAGTGTGCAAGCAGACATGAGGGAAACATCTACATTTCCAAAACCCTATGCTGTAACATTTTAAATTGTTTACATATTTGTTTCTGAGGCTGCATGCCTTTGGTAAGTGTCAAACTGTTAATCACTGGCAGAGTGGGAAACTGCTTCCAGTGAACTGGTATCAACCGCATGCATTTGGATAATTCATACAACATATAAAATATGATATTGTTCAATTAATCCACATTGACATTCAGAATATCGCTTTTACTCACAAATATTGCAGAAAAGTTTGAAAAGCTGTCACTTTAGTTTTCCAAAAACTCTTATTATACTTTGATGCTCACATATTCTTCATCGTGGAGTGCCTGTTATTATATGTTTGATACTAAGCAGCCAGTGTATAAGGTATTATTTGATCCCTGAATGTTTAATAATACTTGATGATCCTTAAGGATTCATTACTGCAATAATAAAGGGTCAATCCATGCAAAGTAGAAAAAAAACATATATCCTCATTTACCTCTATTACTGTAAGCCTACAGATGTTGTTTCCAAAAGATAAGCAGTTAATGGAGTTTATTTATATAATGTTTAACCGGGGGAAATAATATAACGATAGAAAGCTACACTAGAGATATAGCATAACAATAATAACATGTATTGTTACCTTCCATCTTTGTTTCTATCAATGTATCTTGTGCTGCTCTCCAAGTTTCCCAGCAGCCTAATTAAGGGATTATATATACATTTGGCTCTGACAGATCAATCAAGCTTTGCTGTCCGTCGCCTCTGCATGCTGTCAAACTAAAAACCCAGAAAGCTTATCATGTTGATTTCTCGTGTTTGAACTTTGTGGTCACTTTCTTCATCACGTTGTTGTTCCCCTCGTCTCCCCTTACTGCTATCACTGTCTGCAACCATGGCAACAGCCAAAGAATTTCCAGGGCCTACTACAGGTAAATATCCCTCTAGATGATCATCTCTAGCCAGATCGACAATGCGTGATGCTGGATCTGGGCCTGGGTCAGGACACATCACAACCTTCACACAGCATGAGCCAAACCATCACCATGCATGGATGCTCACTCTGCTGACATCAGCTGCATTCTCTCCAGCCACGTCGCAGGCTGCATAAGTTATCACACAGTATGTTTCTTCTTGGTAAAAACGGATAGCTCTATCCGAGTGAAACTGGGTTGGAGATAGCATCTGTGGCAGTGTGTTAAAGTTGGGTTATAGATCATGTGGTAACAGCAGAATCCAAGGGGAAATTTCAAATTACTGGTCCCATACTTGCTGAAAAAAATATTTATCTATTCAATATTTTTCTAGGTCCTATCTTACTGCAGGTGACTGCAGCATTTTAGCGTTTTAGTTTTATATATGGTATTTTTCTTTCGTGACAGTGTGCGTTATTACTTTTCGTGTCATTTCAAGGGTTCAAAAAGTAGCTTTAATTTTTCTTTTTTAATATTGCATCTCTATTGTTCCAATGTGAATAATCGGTTTATTTGCAGATGAATAAAGCTCAAAAATCTGGTTAAACCATTATAATGATCATGGTTTTCCATTTAAGGTGAAAGCAGGAAGTAGAAGGTTCAGCTGCAGTGCAGCAAACACTTTTCAGCTCTTCTCTTTCCTGAGTGCAGTGTGCACCAGCCGAGTGTGATATGAAAATTGCTTATGCCCCTTGCTGACAATGGAATCAACAGTACAGAACATTATATCCATCAACATGCAAACAAACTTGTACCGAAACTGTTATTGAGTCAAATTCTGACAAAACAATCATGCCGGTTTTATTCTGCATGGTGTTAAGTAAACTGCATGTTCCACAACGTCATTTATTTTATGTCCCAAAGGATGGGTTGCTGGAAATTAGGTTTGCAGTAAACAGGGCAGTATAATGAGGTTTGTAGCAACATCCCCGTCGTCATTTCCAAGGGGTCACTTTGCAGAACTCAGCAGAGACCATAGTCATTCATCAGCCTGAGATAATGAGAGCATTAAGGTGCACAGTAAAGACATCGCCACTTACAGTTAATTGCAGGACACGCACAAAGGCATACCTCCTCTTGGGAAACCTTGGACCTGCTCTCTGCCCATAGGATGCCTCACGTTAAATGACACGTATTTAAAAGAAACCTGATTCTCAGCAGCAGAATGTGGACGCAAGAGAAAGGAAAACACGAGGTTCTCAGACTGTGCAGCTAATATTGCTAATGTCACATTTTCTATTGTGCAGGGATTAGTAGCAATTCCTTTGATTGATTCTTTCACACCTTCGCTCAAGCACTTCATTGCAGTGGCATGGGTTGCTCTGAATATGACAGAAGCCTGTTTCCAATTGTGCTTTGTGCGTGAAGCTACATCTGAGGTTTTTTTGAGGACTATAACAGTAGTGTCATTGAATTGAATTCATGTGAACAGCTCCGTTATCCCTGGTTCAGACCACACAATTGCTGACAGATTTTAACACTATCTGGTCGATCGTGTTAAAATTCCTTCCATCGTGCTTGAATATGGAGGCGACGTACGATGCAACTCCATTTAATACAGTTTGAACTGAAAATCGTTTTACAATAATAAGCCGCCATACATGTGGATTCAGACCTCAGTAATCAGAGAACTCGTTTTGGTTCGGCAACAGGATAGACTGATGCATCCAGGAGTTTTTCAGACTGTTGGGTTTTAGATTGAGGGACGACGATCGGGTCATCCATACAGCATGAGCAAAAACTGTTCCAGTCGGAAAAGAATGTTAGGATCGTTTTTCATGTCACTACCAACCTGTTCTGAAATTGGCCTATGGGATGGTGGAGTAAAAACATATATTGGATGTAACTTGTCTTTGGTGCAACAAAGCTGATGGAAAAAGAAAAGCCCATTGAAACGTGGCAACAAATCCTCTGCTTCTTCAATATTTCATTGAAGTAATACCACTAGAGAGTGAAACATGTTGTAGGTGGGAGAAGAGTGTTACCGTAGCCATGATGATTCATCTGCCACCGCATCAATGTCACATCTCTTGACTTGAATAGGTGGTCGAGTGACGAAGAGCCCAGACACAGCAAATATTTGTGGCGCAATGATCACCTGATCTGACGGTTGAAATCCAAATGTTGAAGAAAATATGATTGGGCAGTCTGAACCAGACAACAGCGAAACATCTTTCAGGGTTTAACATAATCTCCCTATTTTCCCCTCCACTCCTTTCTTTGTCTTGTTTCAGATCCTAACGCTTTGGGACAACATGGGCCTGACCACGCTTTAATCGGGGGTGTTGTCGCAGTCGTGGTCTTCATCACTTTGTGTCTGATAATAGTTTTCGGACGATATCTGGCAAGACATAAAGGTAGAAGAGGTCCCTTGAATAACCGTTTTCTTGCTGTGAGTGAAATGTTTATGCCTTTTTTACCAACATATGTAAAACTCGTGGCTCGGTTTGTCTACAGGAACCTATCTAACTCACGAGGCTAAAGGAGCAGAGGATGCCCCAGACGCAGACACAGCCATCATCAATGCTGAAGGAAACCATGTGCATGCAGAGGAAAAAAAAGAGTACTTTATTTAGATTCCTGCTACTCTTTTCCTTCATTTCATGACAACTGTTGACAGCAGAAATGCAATTTTAAGCTGCCGCAGCATTACTGCACAATCTGCTTTTCTTTACACACTACTCTTCTTATTCGGTTTTCCTGAAGGATCATGCTTGAATGTGCTAATTTTCAAAACATTTGCAGACTATTTAGCTTTCTTTTTTTTAAATAATAAACCATTGGGAATTTGATTACTTCCTTATCAGCTTTATCTAAATGGTGTACAGTTTTTCTGGATTTAATTCCAAACTGTTTTGTTTTAGTGCACAATAAATTAAATATGTGATTTTATCAAACATTCAATTCTGAAAAAAAAAATCTTCCTAGTGATTGAACTGTGCTTTTGGACGATGCCTGGACTTTACCCCGCCACAGCCATACAATGTATACATTAAAAAATAAATTAAAAATCCTAACCAGTTCAGACATTTGACTAAACAATACATAGCAGCCGAGTATCTGTGATTGTCTCTAGCCTTCCTAGCACTGTATGCATATTTCTCCATTTATCCATTTGTTCTTTTTTGCAAACAATGTTGATTTGCACCGAACAGAGAACAAGTTAGAATATTAAAGCACAAACTGAGGACTAACGTGGAGGGAAACCACGTCAACTGCTTCTCTCTGTCTCAGGATTGAAGATGAGTCTAGATGCAGAGACGGTGCCAGACATGGAATGAAGAGTTCAGTACACTTGCAGATACGGTCATGAATGAGGAACTTTCATTTTTGGCTTCAGATTTGTCGTTAGATCCAGACTGAATGACTGGAACCTGGTGAGGGTTCATTATTTATTGAATTTTATTGAACAACTATGCTCAATGTGTGGATATTGCTGTAAAATACTTTGCTAACGTGAATATTTGTGAACAATATTGTTGAATCTTTGGATCCCTGAAACATTACAATTTGTATATGAGTATATAGTATTTAATTTATTCCACCAGTCTAATTTATTTTGTCCATTTATCTAACAAGAAGTGTTTTTTTCCAGGCAATATGTAAATGTGTAATTATTGAATTTGTGTAAAAGATAAACCACTGATTATAGTTTTACATTTCAGTTTCTCTTGTTTTGCATCATTTTAATCAAATTGTTTTTACTTTTTCGTCCTCAAACAGGGATTTGGATAAATTGTTTAAAATGTAAAAAAAAAAAAGAAGTCTGGTCAAGATATATGTATTATTATGATTGATTGACATTTATTATATAATAGTATGTTGGTTGATATTATTGCTGTTACTGAAGTAGTTGTCTGACATTTTTTAATTCTGTAACCTATCATAAAAAAACAAAACAATACAAGGATCACCGTTATGGCCTTTGAGTTTGATGGAAACAGTATTAATGACATGTTGAGGCATTGGTGAATTAGATATCCCCTCACTGTACATAGTCATTATATCAAAGACATTGAACTACATTGCCAATGCTCTTACATGTTATTTTGTTATTTTAATATGATGCTATAAATAACTCATTTTGTACAAAGTTTTAATCGCTGTAATTAATTTGCTTTTTATGGAGGATGTGTGATTTTTGCTTTTTTCTCAGTATTGATATTCATTTTTCAACTATGCCACTGTAAAAAAAAAAAAAGTTTAAGAAAAGCGATACAAAATGCAGATTAAAATATAAACAACTTGAAGACTGCCGTTTTGTTGTGACTAGGATGGTACTTTACAATGCACTTAAGAATATTTTTTTTTTTTTTAAATGCTGTTACCACCAGACACAACAAGGACAATTCTACCATTAGACAGGACGAAGGGGAGCGAACAGTTTGCTGATGGACGGCATTATGACCAAAGTTGCACTTAAATCGCTATTCCATGCAACTCTTGTGTATAACTCAGCGTTTAGTATTAATAATATATGAAAAGTCTTGAATGATTTTTTTTAAAAAGACAGAAAGCTCCTCGAGAAGCTTGTCTGAGGCTATGAGATCCACCCGTGATTTGTGCAATAATACGGGGTGACAAAATGAAGACATGAGTTTCTTTGAAGCCCTGCCCGTCTCACTGGAGCTGAGGTCGATATGTTTGAAGTGGCTTCATGAAACTACCCGCAGATGTCAAGGCCGTATGAACCTTTTACTCCACTTTAACAAACCTGTGAGAAGACATAATTTTGCTGAGAAAAACTGGACTGAGATGTCAAGGATGCAGCCGATTCCTGAGTGAAATAGGAGTGTTATAACACTTAAGATGAAACTTTAATGGCGCCGATGGGAAAATGGATTATTATTAATTATTAAAAAATCAAATAGCATGTAAAAGAAAAAAAAGCACCTGGAATATATGGACTTAAGTCTTTTGGACTTTTGTATTATTAAAAAAATGTAAAAAAGCCTTTAGAAAAAACAGCAAAGCAGCCAGAATGTGGAAATAAAATATGTCCAGATGTCGCCTTTATGACGAAGGACTGATATAAATATTGGTATAGGTAAATTACTGTAAATATGGTTGATTGCAATATGGATAGAATACGCACTCTATGTAAATCCAATTAATATCATTCTTATGGTAATCAAGGATATATGAGGGATGTATGGGAAGTATTATTGTTTGTAAATGTGAACTATGCCAACAATATCAAAACAAATTCATATGAATGCAAGTATTATGACATTTCACCTTATCAAGCCTACATTTGATAGTAATACTGGTCACACATTATAGCCTAGAGAAATAAAAGAGAGCACCATTTATAGCCAGTTATGACGGTTTCAGTGACACAGATGAACTGTGAAATCTGAGGATGATATAATGGGCTTGTGCGGATAACTGAGCTCATATTAAATATTTCAGCCTCCTTACAGGCAAATCTCATTCCAGAATATGAGGCTCAAGTCATTATGAGCCCCCGTTCTTAAACTCCCATTGACCTTGAGCATAATGTTGCTTCCCAGCAAACTAATTTAGCCATTATCAACACACTGTCTGACCAACCATCTGCCTGCTTCACACAAGGCTTCACTCGCCCTTTTCTCTTTAAAGAAATTTTTCATAAACTCACTTCATAATCATGACCAGCGAAAGCCCAGCCAATTCAAATAAACATCAACTCCACTATCATATTCCTTTGTGCTATTAGAAGCCCCATGTTTCCTCAAGCTGTGTAAATTGAGATAGTCTCTTGAATAAAGCCCGACGTAAGATGATGCCAATACTTCATGGTAATGTATTAATCATAATTCATTAAATGTATAATGGAGACAAACACAGAAAGAATGTGTTCATGTAAATAGTGAAATGAAAAACTGATATCCGCTTTACCCTTGAAATGTGAGAGCCATACCATGGGCAATGTAACAATCAGCATGACCTCTGAGGAGGCCTTGTAAGTCTTACTAAAGTGGAGAAACTGATCCTCACTGTGCCCTGTAGGCAGTGTCCGTATCAGTCCTCCAGCTCACAATAAACCCTTATCATAGCAGAACAGGAGTCCCTGTCAAAATCCCTCAGGGGTGTCTTGATATCTTTAAATAAAAACTGTGTTGGGCTAATTAGTTCTACAGTGCAATCCAGAGTAAGTAATCTAAAACATTCATTCTCGAGACAATCTTCCAGGGAGCCGTACGTCTACTCCCGCACAAGCAAATAGTAAAAATACTATTCACCTTTTCTAGTGTTAACTTTTGTTTTGTAATGTTTTGCTTTCCACACAAATCTGAGACAGATTTATCTACACAGAATGTTTTAATCCCGATGTTCTGCCGTAAATTAGTGACAATTGGAGGAGCCTCAGAAAGACGGCACCAAAGCCCTTCAACCCTGACACAAATAATGATTCTTCTTACAAGCACAACGTTTTTGGAATAAATAACTGTAATCCCACTTGTTTTCACTATCCAAGCATGTAAATTGCTTGGATAGTTTAATTCACTGAGTGGTTTGTTGAAGAAGTAAAAGCATAAAGAGGATTTCAACGACGGAGCGGGATTGCAAGGCGAAAGCAGTAAGCTAAAAAGAACCAGTTAATAAAAAGGTCTGTCCTCTGGATTATATTTTCAATTACATTCCTAACGGGAAAAAACATTATTTAAGTATTTCATTAATATTGTGTCATATTTCCTATTACTTACCAGACAGAATGTTTTTTGGTGCAAAGAGCCGGTAGTCAATGGTGACATTAAATATGTTTCGATATCTTCCTCTCCATTTTGAGAACTTTGTTGTCTGGAGTCTGCAGTTGACCTTGGATGTCTGCTCTGCATTGTTTATGTTAATTGTTTGCCTTTGATTGACAGCCCATTTCACAGAGAATTTGTTTGAATAATAAATGCATGTTTACAGCTCTGCTGCGACCTTAGAAAACGGTCATTGGAGAAAAAAGTATTTCATGATGATGCAAACTAGCATTGCAGCCACTGCAGGATCAAGAACAATCATAGATTCAAGAAGTCCAATGTTTTCTTACTTTTATATCAGTTCAAATAGCAAAGTTCACTGACGAGCTAAAACGGGTTAAGCATATCTGAGCCTTTTGTTGCAGATTTGGACTTAGCTGTGCAGCTGTGGAATTTAAACCTCGTCAGTATTGCTGCAGGATCCGACAGATGAAGAACATTATCATGAGATGTGTTTTGCCTAATCATATTTGATGAGATTAAACAGATCACTCACACATCGCACACATGTCACGAGGGGCAAGTGGAAGTTGGAGAAAGTCAAATGATCTGGAACTGAGAACATGAGCCTGCGTATCCCTCTGAATACATCACCATGCCATTAGTCTAGATGAATGTCTACAGTCAGATACAATTCCCTTGTTTACTGCATGAGAGCCTCCACTTTGTGAGGCAGCAGCACTGCTGTTCCAAACAGGCCACATGCAGGCCCGTGGATTGATGACTGAAACCCAGCTACTCACTGTATTTCAAACTCATTCATCCACACTGGCTCACATTCTCTGTGGCGCATCTTTAAATAACCTGTCCTAGGATACCTGTCAGCTGTTTGATTTATTCTACATCTTATTTTTAGAGCTAATTAAAACAAACTTTTCAGAATTGTGTGGCAGAATCTTGAATTGTGTAGCCCCAGGAGGGTGTAAGAAGGGAAGCCTTGTCTTGGGATGGTCTTCAGGGAGGGAAGAAGCTTGTACCTGTGGCTTAAGGTATGCAATAAATAGCTTGCCATCTGTTTTGATTTGAGCAATTCAGGTTCATCCAAGGAACCCACTAGAGACTTAATTAAAGTTGGGATGTTAGTGAGCGGGAGACTAATCTTACTCCAATAAAATGACAGAAAAAGGAAATCGTAGCACTTGTTTGATAGAAGAGATTAATATCTCTTACGGGTGTAATAACGATGCTACATAATTGCTAAAATATTTATTCTTGGAAATTATCGTAAGGTGTAATTTAGATGCTTTATCAGGTGCAGTTTGTGTAGCAAACTCGTTTCCACGTATCCTCGCAGGGTTCAGCGTTTCCAACTAATTTTCACATCTAATAGCCATAGGAAACGATGTATGTTCCCACCGGAGATATCATGTTGAAAGTGGGAGGGATGTCCCACTTCAACATGGGACACTCATTAACTGATAATTAGTCAGTTAATGAGTGGATGAGACGCCGACATTTTGGGGACAGAGGATGTGCCACAAACTCATTATTGATTTACCAAACTCAACAATGCCCAACTTTTGTGGCTGGAAGACATTAAGGATTGACGCCTCTGAAAGCTGTTGCTAAATTCACAGTAGCTTCTGGCACAAGGGTCTCTCAGAGACAACATGAGAAACAATCCCAATAGTCTGGGGAAATCGATGATGTCATCACCATTGTTAAACAATCACAAAGCCGATGGAATTTCACAAAACTCTTAAAATGTTCACAAATGAGGTTTTGTGCTTCGGTCCCCCTTTGGGCATGAATTAACACATGTTTGTTTGTTGGGATTTTGAGATAAGAAAGATCAAAGGCAGATGTTAGAACAACAAATTGTTTATTTTAAACTGAACCAAAATTAGCTATTCAGTAACTCAAAATCTTCTAAAGAAAGTCAGTCTGCAACAGAAGATGAAAAACCAAGATAAATCATAATGCACAACCAGCAATACATTCAATTATCACCCTTCCCCCAACAACTATTTTCAGTTATGCACAAAGCTCACCAACACCAGAGTTGTCATCTGACCCACTGGTGCCACACCAGTGGCAATGGGGGCTTTAAAGTCCATGCCCCAATTTCAGGGTGACATTAGCTCCAGCCTCTCCACAGCAGGTGAAACGTTACTAGCAAAGGCAGGGGAAACATACATAAAATACCTATGCGTCCATAACCGTTGCGTTTGCATGCTTTTTAATAACCCCGATTCCCTCTCAGGAATTCTAGTTAGCGATAGACGACTGAATGAAGGACCACTACCTCCAATTACATTTCTCTTTTCGGAAACATTTGCAGTCATATATGCAAATTAACAAATAGGCTACTTAACAACGGTTTGGTGATTTGTAGAACTGTGACATAGATCTGTGGCTAGATCCTAAAAGTAATTAGCAGCCGCTGTCAAAAACATGTGGGGTTGCAAACGTGACTTTAATCAGAAGCATGTTTGTCATTTTTTATTAAAGCCCAGCAGATTCATCTGTGATTGACATAACACCAGTGTCATTGCTGGGTGGACATATCTTTTTTCTTTTTTTTGCATCTAAAGCCGGCCCCATGACGATGTCCGAAAAGTTAATATTATATTAGTCAGTCGTTTTTCGCAAGGGGCAAAAGTGAAAAAAACCCCGAAATTAACTAACAAGTAATAAAATGTAAATAAGATTGTTAAAATTGACCTAAATCATATCAACAACATACATTTAATTCACTATATCCTCTGCAGTTTTTGGAATTTCCTTTGAAGAAACAAAAGCTCTTAATATAATAATAATGAAAATGTGTACATTGTTTAAACACAGTTCAGAAATGCTGCTTTGCCTGCAGGATTCCAGCTGGATGTGGGCAGATATCACTTACTGTCTGTTCTTAAGATCAAGGCCCTCCCCGTCCTTCTTTGTGTGTATTTGTGAGTGCGTGTATATATATATATATATATATATATATATATATATATATATATATATATATATATATATATATATGTTGTGGTCACCTCTACTTAAAATCTCCATGCCACCCATGGTGCTGGAAAATGAAGAGATATTTAATTGTAAGCAATCATATATAATAGCGATGTTTCTTTGGAAAAGTTTCCAAAGTAATTATTTTATCTGAGTAACTGAGTTGTATTGTGGCAGAAGTAAAGCATTTAATTGAACGATTCAAAGTTGTCATAATAAAGGCAATTGTTTCTTCAGAGATTTTTCCCAATGCATCTTTTTTTCATTCAAAACCTCACATAGCCCAGAATGTGGCCGTTCCAGCTCACTAAAGGATGTCTCAAAAAGGGTGAAAGTCTATTGAATTATTTGTACCAAATACACTCTTTAGCCTTAACTAAAAATACTTTATCATTAAATCCATGCACCCTCACACTGCAATCAATACATTAAATAAGTCTCATTTATAAGAAAAAAATGACATTTTATCATCAATTTACATTTTTTTTATTGAAAATGAGGATTATAATGTAAAGATCTGGCGTTTCATTACAATTCACTTCCAACCAGATATAATTTTGGTTATATGTACATATGCAGAACTCCGATGAAAAATGATATAAAGTTGGATCCCATTAGAGCTGAATTCAGAAATGACCAAGTTGTTCAGCAAAACGCCTCCCAAACGTATTACATCCAAAGCTTTAGAGGGGTTTACATTCAACACTGACTGCTGCCATACTGGACCATCGATTATCTTTCGTAGAAGACAGCAAATAATTATTGTTTATCCTTAGAGTTGAAAAACCTTTCTCCCATGATTGGCCCACTAGTACCACTAAGCTACTGCGTAGAACTTGTACAGCTCAGAACATCCGGATTTGGATGTCCATTAGAGTCCCTTTTCGTTCGTCTGTAGCCGTCTGTCTAGAACTCTCCTAACCTGATGAAGTTCATGTTTAATATCTTCAACACTTATATCTTAAAGCATTGGTCAACATCATTACATTCTAATGTATGCACTGCTCTCCTCCTAGGGAGTCCTCCTGCGTATCTGCCACCCCTTCTCTCAGGTTTAATAATGGAGCCACTTCTTTCTCAGCACTCACATGTTTGAGTATGTGAGTTATGTGAAGGTGAGAGTGAACAGCTATGACTTGCCCTAAGTGTAAGCCACTTCTCACCAAATATTAGTTGGCTCCCGCCCCCTACAATCCTGCAGGAACAGTTAGCAAAGCAATCATGTTAGTCAATAAAGCTGGGATTTTTTTTGGGGGTGGGGTGGGTGGGGGGGATTTGGAAAATATGCTTGATATATATTGATATGATATGATATGAATTTTGGGAAATCCAAATATAAATCCAAATATGTTGAAAAATTATATGTTGAAAAAAAAACACCAAACAAAACACAGGATGATGGACAGAAAAAAAAACTGACTGATGTGCTGTGAAAAGGAGTTCCGTTCTGCCGCTCTTGCTGAACTCAGCAGTAATGTCAATGCTAAACTTAAAGTTCTGGATACACATGTGCACCTCATACATTTATAAGCTGTATTAGTGGATTACAATCAACTGTAACCCTTCAATGTTCTCATCAAAGAGAGAAAAAAATGGATTGACTAATTGTTTTTTCAATTATGTTTTTAACCAGTAAAAAATAAATCAGACTTATAAGATGACGACATCTTGTATTTCGAGCTATATATTCAATTATAATTTGATTAACTCAACCTTTTGGTAAAGAAGGTTTTTATAAAACTATTTGACCCTAATTAGAATTTTTTTGAAGCATCAAATGATATAATTTTGTTTAGTAAGTTCTGATACTTAATGGCTATAGAGATATTAATAAATCCCTGGGAAATTCCAAACTAATTCACAGAATTAAGTTATTGTCTGAAATTATGAAAAAAGAAAAATATAAAGTTAAATGTGAAATTATTTTCACAAAATGCTAAAATGGTCCTAAATAACGTGAGACATGATTTCTGCAGACATTTATCAAGTTATTAAATCTGCATTACCTATAGAATCTATCTTAATCTTTAGAAAGTTATCTATTTGTCTTTTCTTCTATAGTTTTTGTCAGCAATTCAAAATCTTCTTTTGAATGAATGATGTAATTATTGATAAATCATTTTCATAGTAATTCAGGGCTATTGGCAGATGTGAATTTATCTGCTGTGGTTGATTGTACAAACTCGGCCTTTCCACCGGGTTCCCAGGATTTAAAATGCCCGGTCAACTATGTAAATAGCCTCCTATAGATACAATACAAGCGTTTCTTTTATGAGGCAAACAGACCAGCATTCAATGTATTTTGAAAAGAAAGATGGCAGAATCTGATGGCCTGGTTTTGGCATATTTTGGATAACATTGAAGAAGGAATACCCAATAATGTCAAGTTGCACCACTGCCACTATTTTCTACTAAGTATTTATGTGAACTGAGATTTCTGAGCCTAAAACATAAAGAACAAGCACAGGAAGCGACAGAGGACTGTTAGATTAAATTAATATTGAATTTAATAAACTAGTATTGCATTAATAAATGAAAGCATCCTCTTATTTTGTTTGTTGTGTCACTACTCAAATATCTCCTATGTCAAAGTAATAGCCATAGGACACGGCACTGGAACAGTCACTAAGTTCTACAGGAAATGAACCGACCCAGATATGGTCTAGTTCTGCAATTTATACAGACAAATTCTGATAACTGTGTCGATGTGGTGGTTTCGGTCCAAGGGTGGAAGTGTAAGGTTAGGTTTTGGCAATCAGTCTCAGCCCAGCATTTGGGGGGTCTGTCATTATTGCTGCAGTAATTGTGGCCGTATGTCGGCACCACTACTTTGCCAGAACACAACTTGTGTACTTGATTCAGGGGCATGAGTCAGGGAACCGTACTTGAGCAGAGCTGTTTCTTCTGGCCTGCCAGATTTGGGTCATTACTGGCAGGGACAATTTGGCTAAGCTGGGTCTCCCTCTAGCTGTACACAGATTAGTCGTACGTAGTCAAACTGTTGATCATCATCACATGCACAAGAATTTTGCATAATAACTGGTTGAATAATGGTGCCATGTGTAATTTCGGACTGTAACCTTGTTTCTTTTCTCCATCTCGTGGGCATCAGTATTTCCAATAAACCTTATGATGTCATGATATGGCCATTTCAGGTTTGGCTCCCAGGTGTCCTCATTTCACCATTGTTACCGTTTGAGACATTTATTAGTGTTTATTATCTGTGGTCCTCAGCGGTGGCGGCCTGGAGGTGGGAACTTTGGGCAATTTGATGTTAGCAAATAGAGTCTATGATTGTCCTTTGGCAAACGAAAAAAACAAAACAGAAATGTAGATCTCATTTCTAGCGACCATTATCATTTAAAAATCTATATGAATCATACATATATTCTATATGCTGACTCATTAAATCACCTCATGCTTGATACAGCTACGTGTTTGGGCTTTGATCGATATTGAATCAAACAGAGTGTGAATACATCTCCGGAAAGTCAATACAGATTATGAGCTTCAAAATGAGAATCGAAGGATCTCATAATTGCTCTCAGTCTGCAACACCAAAGTTGGTTGTTTCAGAAGCTGATGTTTTTTCTTCATCAGTTCTTTCATGATTCATATCCTCAATATCACCCCGGTACATCAACAGTAGGAACATTTGTTTGCAATAATCTCATCATTCCCTAATTACCATCAGCCTATAACGCTATTAAACAACCACACACACACACATACACCCATTCAAATGATCACGGATGGACCGTTGTATTTTTCCTTCATTTGAGACAAATAAAAGGTTTAACTCTACATTTGGATATAATATCTCAACCCAACTGTTTAGTGATTGATCCTCGCACTCATTCGGTCACACAGATATAATTGTGTCTGTTGCCTAATGTGATGTATTTAGCAAAAGTGGGTAAATTGTTTTTGTGTTTTTATTGTATACGCAAAGACAATAAAAACAATGTTTATTGGAGGGTAAATACAGCCTAAATGATAAATAAGGCTGAAGATACTTCACAATCATTCTTTGAGCTGGAATCCGGGCTTGGATGAGGGCATATATTGCATACATGTATATATTCATTATAGTCCTATTGTACATTGTCATGAAAAATGTGCGTTTAAGTTAAGTTAAGAGACTCTGATCATCGGAGACGGGTGTAAATCATCTGAATTGCGGCGACGTATTTGATCCTTTTGGCCCTTTCATCATGAACTGAATGTTTGTGCACTTGCATATTTTGGGAAAGTTTCCAAAAATGTTCAAACAAAAAGAAATCTGTTATTTTATTGAAAGTAGCTGTGTATTTATTTTGTTGTTTTTTCACTATTACCTCAAGGAAAGAGTCGTGGGTGACATGACTAAATGTTAAGTAACTAAAACATGAATACAATTTTAAAACATCTCAGTCGTATTTTAGATACCGGGCTAGTCCACCACGTCATTAAAACTCATTTGTTTTCATTGTTTCAACTAGGATCCCCTGAGGCAGAATTGACATACTGCATGTTTATGATGAATGACTTGCACAATTTGGAATACTAATTAATTCACTGAAGACATCTAACTGGGGAGCCAATGTCATCTGAGGTAGGCTCCAGTAGAAAAGTCATCACTACCTTATGGGACTTCACGAGGACTCTAGCATGAGTTTTGTCATCTGAGCATGAGTATACTCTTATAATAAACCGTTTCATAGTATATATTATTAGTTATGTCCACTATTATTATATCTGATAAGACTACCATCCTGGCATATTCCTCTTACGTCTCCATAGTCACGTACGATCTGAAGATCACCAAGTAAGTGTTGTGCTTGGATGAATAACACATTTGTTTGTACATGATTCACATTACAACAAAACAATTAGCAGGTCCTTTAGATTGTGATTTCATTCAAAGTTTCCCGTGCAGATAACTGCCCCTGAGAAAGAAAAACCATGCCCATTCCAAAGCCATTCAAGCAGGAATCCCTCTTTTCAGCCTTTATAAGGCAGAAAGGGAAGATGTGCTTGGATTTCATGTACCTTTTTGGGATGTTGTAATTAAAAAATATATATTTAACCTCTGTTGGCTCTAGTTAATGAAAAGTAGATTTTACAGGACTTGGGGTAACATTAGCCATATACCTGCTAAGCTAAGCCAAACATTATCTCTACCTCTTAAGCTAACATTAGCTTTACATTAGCTCTACTTGCTAAGCCTAACTGCTTTAGGCTTTGGGAATTATATGTATTTAACCTCAATTGGTTGCACTTAATAAAATAAATATGTCTGGAAAAACAGATATAAGACTTCTGGTAATGCTAGCTCTACCTGCTAAGCTAAGCTAAGCAGGCAAAAAAGGTAGCATGCTGCTGAAATGTTTTGTATCAGAGCTAAGCCTGTGTCTAGTGGTATCTTTATGAATTATTGATTTTACTGACCATACCTGGACCTGGGCAATGTGTGCTTTAACACTCGTTGTAATCACATCAATAATATAAGCCACTTACTGCATGTGAAATGAAAAATAGAGGGGTTATCCAGCCATCGTTATCCTGGGCCGTCGTTCAGTTTTAGTCCAGGATAACTACCAAGAATATCTCAAGATTCAAGTGTATGGCTTCATTTGCAACTGCAATAATTTTACAAGAAGTCAGGGTCATATGCTGGAACATGTCAAGTGCCACCTGTAGGTTTATCAAAGTAAGGAATGAAGGAAGAGGACATTCACAATCATTCCTCCACAGATCTCCTTTGAAGAAGCACTTTGGCATTTTCCAGTTAGCAAGGGTAGTTTGCTGGCAGTGAAGGACTGCAGAGACACACCAGAAAGAATTAAAAGAGAAAATCAATGAAGCATCTTGAGAGTCATCTGTGCATGGAATGAAAGAAACTGAAGGTGTGGAATTGAATCAGATCCCTCATTGAATGACTCCTTAAAACCCATTTCTTTCTAAAGTTGGCAATTCATATTCAGCAGGCTAATGCTTCAAGGTGTCACAGCAGCTTCATGCAATATTAAGTCCCGGCAGTGAAATTTCAGATCCCTGCTAGAAAGTATCATGTGATGGACGAACTTTGGTATTTCTACACCCTGGACAGCTTGAAAACCCTTTACAGCGGGTTAAGGAGCAAATGGCAGAGAACAGGTACGATTGCACGCTAAAAACAACATTTCTGGCTCAGGTTTGCCATCAATAGTAATTCAGATCGAATATTTAGTTTCAATGTGAAAGTGGGTGGGGCCAACTAGATAAGGCCACACCCACTTTGAGAAAGATAAAAATGATAGAGTGAAGTATTTATTGCATGTCCTTGGAGCACAGTTCAATCATTTGCTATTTTAAATTATGTTTTAAAAATAATTCAAAGCCATGGTTCAGTCATTAGCCACTTTATTAGGAATACTATACTAATTATATATATATTATATCAATCTTATGTCAGTCAATATAACAGCTCTGCCATGAGTTCTGTTCTTTAGAAGCTTATATGTGAGAAAACTAATCACACTTGTTTGTGCTTTATACGGAGAGTGTGATGTTGAAGTTGAGAACATTACAATGATTGTAATTTAATGTTGGTATGTAAATGCTAGGAACAAGTCTCAATAAAATTTAGTCCATACTACAGACTCCTTATCAGTAAGGATGATGCAAAATAGAAGCTTAATTTCATTCAGCAGTGAGGTTACAGACTGCAACCAACTGAATACCCTTCGTCTCACCCTCCCCTTTCAAGCATATAGAGCCTACAGAGGCCGTGCAGTGGCATTTTCTACCGGACACGCAAAACCTTTTAAATCACCTAGATTTTTCCTTAGCTCAGTGGGGCATAGTCACCTGGTCTCCCTGCCAAAAATGAACCGAGCTGTGCAAAGCAATGGTTTGTGGAAGTCCACCAGAATCATGTCAGTGTTGGAAAACGATCAAGCCCTCAAAGTTGCAAATGATGGTTGGCTGATAAGTATGTTTAATTTATCATTTCTGCTGTAAAATCTGGATCACAATCAAGGCTGAAATATCACAACATGCCCACAGAAGTGTTGAAAACCTTGCTTCCATTTTCCATCTTGTTGAAGGGAAACCGGCTCGGATCTGCATAATCAACAACCCGCCTACATTTCCCTCAGAGAGCACTTTGGACTTGTTTGTCAATAGAAAAATGGTCCACAGAGGAAAAAAGATAACTATGGCTCAAGAGGACAACAGCCTGTAGCCATAATGTCTCGGTCAGGTTATTTGATGGTAGCTTAATTGTGGGATATAGCCCTGAAGGCCCAGATGTAAAATCCAAGGTCCGCCACTGCTTAGACCTTATTTGCATATTTGATGCCCCAAATCATACATTCCTCACATTTTACTATAAATCAACTAATATTATATTTGTCAAGAAATAATTTAAGGTAGCACTAATGCTCATATTGTACAATTGTTCATAATAAAGTGGTTTTTGACAGGGTACACACACATGTTGCTCATAAGGAGTCCCTCAACATCCACTCTTCTCTGAGGAAGAACTGCTGCCTTCAGGTGGAAAACTCTCCTTGGAAAAAGCAAATCCAGCTGCCTGAAGCTCTCATTTGTACCAGAGCACTTATGTCCACAATTGTATTATCGTTTACCATATATGTTTTTATAGTTGATGTACATAATTAGAAATGTTTGTGAATGTAAGTGGATGCTGCCTGAGCAATCTAATTATGCATGACGCAACAGACTGCAGCAGCTCTATGCTGAAGACTAATTCCCCCTAAGGGTCGATAAAGCTCCTTTTTCTTTTTCTTTGCTGTACTTTCCCCACAAATTATAGTTTGGTGGATTTTATAATTTGAATTATAATCTAAAATATATATATTGTATTATATTTAAATACATAAGCATGTATATTTCATCATATTTAAAATATAATAAACATAAAAATCAGTTTGTCTGTTTTTGCAGACAAACCTGAACTATTTTTACCGTCACAAACAAAGTTGTTTTTATTCATTTTGTTTCTTAATTAGTTAGCAGGATAACTCATTCTTCGGGACAGGTAGGAAATGGCCCAGGGAAAAGCTTTTATATATTAGTGAGGCTCCAGATCATCATCTATATTCCGATTTAGTTCTTTTAATACCTCTTTACCAGTGAAAGACAGAGGCAATTACAAGAGTTTCTGCTTCAAGCGCAAATGATACCACCTGCAAAGTTTGGAAGTAACGATACGATAACATTCTCATAATATCTGCCAACAATCAATGTCCGCGTTAAAGTAGTATTCTGGATCTGGTGATCAAGTTGTTCAAATGTATTGGTCTCACTGAAATGTCCCTACTGTGAGGTAGCTAAGGATATTGCAGCCCACTTGCAACTCAGATCAAACTGCAGCGGAAACTGTGTTGATTCAGTTTGGTGTCAAATTTGACAAGTCGTCAAAAGTCCCTGAGCTGGTTCTAGAAGAAAATTTGCCACTGGCGAAATTGGATTTTTCTTAAATAACTATCAAACCAACAATGATACAATGATCTCAAGGTCAATGAGTTATATTATGTGACAAACTCTAATGGGACTATTATTTTTAAGCACAATGCGACTTTGTGTTACAATCTCATGAACATTATTGATTTTATTTGCAAAATGATTTTATCACATTCGAAAGGGTGATGAGGATTATGCATCAAAATGCGAAGATTTACCACTAAAGCAAAACAAATTATTGTCATTCTGTGTATATGGTGACATTTAACATTAAAGGTCACCAGCCAAAAACGTCCATGGTGCAAATAAAACATTGAATATCGTATTTTATTTCAGTCAGTGAATGAAACGGTTTGATGTGAATTAATACAATTAAATGTTTAATTAATTAAAATTTCGTAAGCTTTGCAAAAGAAGTCTGAACATTAAAGTATGTACAGTAAATTATGGAAATGTTGTGTTCAGCATATCTTGTAAGAACAAGTGATCACTAGAAGATTTCCAGGGAGACAGATGCACCTGCTACTTTGCTGATGTGGATAAACCATAATAAACCTCAAAATGATGAAAAATATTATTAGATGAATGCAATCAGGGGCTCCAAAAAGGAAGTTCATTGAATTCTGTCAGGCGGGTTTGATGAGTTGCGGGTAGACTTTCCCCCATTAAATGGACTGATGGACGCTTATGCAGGTGCTTAAAATTATTCTAAACTAGAACTTGAACAACACACTGTAGAACGCAGACTTCATCTCAACCATATTTTGAAAAAGTTAAATCCTAGATTCCTAAATTCAATATCAACCTCATAAGGTTTGGTTAAAAACATGAAGGAAAGTGAAAGAAAAAAAAAATGGATCCAACCCATTATCCGATCTTATCTAAAATGTAATGGTTCTTTCTTTGGGACATGCCCTGCTCTTCCACCAAGTTTCATAGAAGTCGCAGGCTTCATAAAAATACTATAAAAAGCAGTGTCTCTTAATGTTAAAGTGATGAGACAGATCTGCTCCTCCACTGCGAAGTTGAATGGTTTCTTCCTGCCAAAACAAATGAAAATCTGTCCAGCATTTTTCATGTAATCCTGCTAACTGACAAATAAACAAGCAAGCCAAGAAACGACGATGGTCCCATAACATGCATGGTGGACTTAACAAACATGTTCCAGACTAAAATACCAGTGATAATAGGAAGTTCCGTATACCTGTTTGTATGTTTCACAAACTGTGATGATCAAAGGAGGAATCCGTAGTGGCTGACCTTTCTGGAGAGTCAAAAGTGAACGCAGTCGCAGAATCATCCCATTATGAAATAATGTAAGGAGTTATATTAAATGAAATGGCAGATCATGTTGACATTTGGAAAAGAGGCATTCTGCATAATACCTTATACTTTTATATGGCTTTTCAAGATACTCAAAGACACTTTACAGAGTATAGTCCCGCACAGAGACGAGGCCAACACACGAAGCCAGCGACCTCTCCACATATGTACATGTTATGATATTCATTCATTTGTTACACAGAGAGACCGACAACCATTCACACTCACATTAACTCCTGCGTTCAATTTAAGGGTCAAAAAGAGAAAGGACTCCTTTGGCAAGTCTTCTAAAGATAGACGTAAAAATTCTGACAGAGTTAGTTTTCAGCCTCCGATGGCAAAGTAGAAATCACTTATATCAGATGGATCCGCAGGACCACCGCAGACATAGACCAATCAAATAGATCAATATTAATATAATAAATTATAGTTTCTTTGCAATTCTAGAGTACTATCCCCAAAACCTGAACTTCTTTTTTAAATTTGAATGCTCTCACTTCAAGATTTTCACCTCAAAAGCCTCTTTACCACATAAAAATATTTTAACACTTTTTCATGAATGGTTGAGTCATGAAGCTTTTATTTTCGTTAGACAAAAATAGTCATATTTACCCAAATAATAGCTTAAATCATTTATTTAAAATCATTTTAATAGAATTTGTCTCAGGATACAGGTTATGTTCTGTTAGGAAAGAATTTGATTACAACAAGAAATAACTTGTTAGATCTAGAAATGCCATATTTTTCAATTTGTTTTATACAACGCTGCCATCTGCAGGTCAATGTAGAAGAAGCAGAGACAATGTTTCACTGTTCTTCTCTGAACTGCTGACTCAGGGATCAAACTTGAAGAGATCATTTGCAGCATTATATCTAAAGCTTTAGAATCCATTAAATCTATTAGGCAGTGGAGTGACATGGCGATAAACCTTAAGACATACAGTTTAAGAGTGCTTAGAGTTCAGAGGACACATTACCAATGAAATCACTCATAAAATATCAATAAATACCGTCTCTGAAATGATCACCTTTAAGCCTGAAGAAAAAAATTCACTTCAAAATTTTCATGACCACTTTTATTATTTCCACCTCTGCCTTAGATTCATTTTTATTAACCATACGTTCGGATTGACAGAGTGGAAACTCCAATAATGCAAACACTATCTCACAAGTATTCATTCAAAAACAGCTGGAGAAACCAAACACTTTTTTGTGTTATTTATAATTCATGAGAACAAAATTCACTAAAATTAAACTGATTTCATTAACAGATGAAAATGTTGTCCAATTATTGTTGTGGTATCAGGCCCGAATATCCAGTAAATTATCTGATACTAATACGCAGGGGACCCATTTGAACAGTTTGATCTGTGGCACTAAAATTACAAATGTAAATTAGGTCCTTGAGAAAACTTTCAAAAAAAACAACTTTTGTTAGCAAATGATTATTTTGAAATGGCTTTCAAACGAAAAGAAGAGAACTCCTGTCCAGGCTTGTCCACTACCTCCCTTCAATTCCAAAATATATCTGAAAGACATCACAACAGCCCTTCTCATTTAAGAACTGGTAGAGCTGACCAAAGTCCATGTGATTACCTCTGTTCCCATGGGGGTCAAACATTGCCTCTTCAAAGCCTGTGAATTTGCGCAGCGAGTCTATATTTTCATCAGTCTTGCTGCCCTTGACTTGATGATCAAGAGAAATATCCTCTCTATGACGAATCATGATCTTCTTCCAAGTCAGGACCTTCACTCTGTGAAATGGAAAGACGTTTGGAAAATAATAAACATGGCACTTCAGAGGGCCTCAGGCTGTGACATAAACTGCTAAAATATATCAACACTCACCTGGACCAGAATTCATCGCAGGCACTCTGAGGGCCTTCCACACACACAATGCCAGGCTTGCCAGGCATGCTAAATCCTGACAGGTCCAGCTCCTTGGACCACTCCAATATGTTCTTCCTTTTCACCTTGTTGTAGATGTGGTGACTGTAAATCCACAATCGGCTGAACACTTCCTGTGGCGTTGGAGGGGCATCTTCTTTTTTAGGAGCCGTGGCTGTGGATAAGCTCTTAGTAATGAAGAGTTGCAGGCAGTCTTTCACCCACGCCAAAGCAGAAAGCACACACACTTCCCCTTGGCAGTTTTCCATGAGGTATGCATTTAGATCAGTGTGGAGTTGTGTCTGCTGTGCCCTGCTGAGACCAGCACACCTAAGGCGTGAATAAAATACACTGTAAGAGAGATTCAGAGAATTCCGTTCGGAGTAGATTCAAAGCTTTTGAAAGTAGAGATTTTTATAACTTGGCGCAAGAACAGCCAATGGAATACAAAATAGCCAAAAAGAATCTTCTGATGGATGATTGGTTTCCAATAAACTTGAATGACAACCTTCAATACAATAATTTTCAAAGAGAATTACATGCTTTTTTTTTTATAGCACTTTGATTTGTATGCAAAATGTGTAGATCCATTATTCAATTTGATTAATAATTTATGAGGCAATTATTTTCAGTTGCAGGCACAAAGCTGTTCTTTATCTGTGCCATTAGTCCGTTGCTATTATAGTTTAGATTAAAACATAACGATTAAACTTTTGTCATCAGCCTCTGTCTCATTGCTGTCTGGCTGCAGCTTCCTGCTGCAGTGTCTATAAAACAAAAACAAAACAGCACAATTTAAAAGCGCCTTCTTGACATATTAATATCTGCTGCTAAATGTGCTGAGTTAATGAAACTGCTCAATACTGTAAGTGATCAAACATTTCAATTTTCTGGCTCTTATTAGCAAGTGACATCTCAATGGAATACAGCAGAGTTGTATTAGAGGACCTACACAATATTAATTACTCTTGCTACTCTGGCTTCGTTTTGCACTGTTATGTTTCTATAATAATATCAATCAATGCATTAAGTTAAGAACTCTAAGCATAGGTGAATAGTTGGTCATCACCACACATCAAAAGGGGACAGTGGCTTACCTGACGGTTACCTCTGGGATAACAGTGGGATATTCAGATGGATAAGCACAAGATAGAATCACATCCGTCTGAATGGAGCAGCGTTTGGCAAAACATAGGAAGCAACAGTTTTAGTACACATTCATTAATCGACGGTGACACAATTTGACATCTGGCCATTTAGTTAACATACCTGCTGCATGTTTGGGGTGTCCAATTTCTGTTTGATGAGGAACTGAGGTCTGGACGGTGGAGGGGTATCAATCGAATCAGAATATTCCACAAAGTCCCTAAGCTCAGCGAGAGCCAGCTGGTCTGTCATCTCCAGCTCATCCTGGGTGGGAAACATGCTGGTCAGCAACTCAAGCTCAGCAAGCTGGGACTCTGCCCACTCCAAGTAAGACATGTTTTAACTAATCAGCACTACACAATTGCTGTCACGCTACGAATGGGTTCGCAAAGTAATTAGTTTTGTAACCAGAATACAACTCCTAAAGCCATCATGCCTTAAATAAATAAAATGTGCTGAACAAACACGCTAATTATATATCTACTATCGTAAACACAGAACTTGCACCGTGGCAGAGAATGTTATCGAAATGTGTTTCAACTCGGACTGTTTCATGCGACGCACGCCGGTGTGCCTGTCTTGGCTGTTGTTGTTAACTTGTTCCAACGTTAACTTATGACCGACCCAAATCTTTGGTAGGCGGGACTTCGCATGTCAATTAAGTAGGAAATGCCCAAATACTCAGCTCATTTCGTTTTTATTTCAATTATTTTTAATGTAATTTCATTCCACTCATATAATCAGGATCCTCCAACTGAGTGGTATACGTGCAGTCTTATTATTAAATAAATAATACAAATAAACAAAGGCACTTTTCGGTTTCTTGCCCTCAAAATTCTAACTCGGGTGGAGAAAAAATTTAAATCAAAATTGATTGAATATATTAAAATCTAGAAAACGAAAATTAAATAAATATACCAATAATGACAAAACACTGATTGACACAGGGTTGATCTCAAATCCATCAAGCGATGAAAAATGTTTTCAGATATTTTTTATCCTTATCCTTTATCCTTCAGTTTTTCCTTAGGCTTCTTAGTGGCTTTAATTCATTCTGCCATTGGTTTGAACGGGGCTTGTTTCTTAATGTGCCTTCAGGTACAGAAAAATTTAATTTTAAGAGCAAACCCCAACACAAATACAATTTTTATTATTTTCAAAATAAAAATGTAATAATTCAGTCGTCTTGGACTGCCAGCTCTGCTTGTCACTCCAAAAAGACTACAGATTCACAATAGAATAACACATATTCTACAGTTACAGTTATTTTAAACCAAATTAAATCTCAGCATTAAAGAACTAATTTATCAGGTAAATGCCATTTATGATATTTAAACTCAGCTTAAACAGCAATGCGACAACAATGTATGCAAATTAGTGGGCGATAATCCTTAAAGAAGAAGAAGCCGGAACAATTTCCATTGTCGGAAGGTAAACAGCGTGACATCAGGCGGAAGTCAACGTCATCTGCTTAAGCCTGAGCTGTATGTTTGTTACAATGAACTAGATGATAATCATAGTATAATAATATTTATGTTGATTCAAGGAGAAGTATTTCAATGAACTACAACGTCTTAGGTTGAATATTTTTTTGTCAACGAGCGTCAAACTGCAGCTGATGGAGACATGTGGAGCTCTAACAAAAATCATGTTCAATAACGAAATGTTTGATGGTCATCACAAACTGCTGGATATCTCAAGGAAACCTCAAAGACCGTTACACAGGAAAGGTTCGTAAAACTTTATAGATCCTTCCAATTCCATATCCCACCTCGTTGAAACATGCTACTTCTTTGTTCACTTGTCTGCATTTGTTTACTGACTGTCTCTGAAATAACAAATGATCCGAGATTCTAATGAATTTATTATAATATCAGATTAATTCATGGACTAGTTGTAACAACGTGTTCAAATAGCAGTCTATAAAACCGGATGCCTCTATAAATGAATGTTTAATCAATAAGAACAATGGTTGGTGAAGCCTCAAATATTTCATTAGTATATGGTATCTGCATCTCATAAATACAATTAAACACTTGATATAATTAATGATATGTGGTTCTTTCATACAAAGAACTTAGAGAGCGCTCACAAAATATAGAACTGAAAATGATCAAAACAAACAGATGTTTCAAATTAGATATCTATGGAATAATATGTTTCTTAGATTTCTTTAAGATTGTTAACTTTAAAATGAACCTCATTAGGTAACTATTCAACAGATACATTTGCGCAAAAGAGAGGCTCTTAAATTTTAGAAATATCTGTGACATAAGCAATAAATTAATGTACTGACTAATTAACAAATCTTATAAACTATTTGATCATTCCCAGTGGTTGATGAAGCTGATGATTTGTATGTGGGAGAGCTTTGAATGATGCAAAGTAACAATATTTTGAATGAATAGCCCTGGAAAGATAACTGTCACGAATAAGCCATCTATAATCATTACATAATCAAATGATTGCAATTATTGGTGTAAACCTAAATTATTATGGGCAATATTCCATCTTGGATGTCCTCCACCCTACATTCTAAAACATCGCTTTTTACTTTTTAGCTGTTTCCTTTGTAGAATCTCAGAACTTCCTCCCTCTGTTTCCCATCAAATGTACTACACAGTTCAGTAGCGGGGTGGGATTGAGCTATCCTCCGATTCATCAATGTATTATTATATTGATAGTAGTTAACCGAATATAACTAGTGCATATAAATAGTATAAATAATATAAATACAAACCACCAACTTTGCCATCACGGGTTTTCAGTAATACTATTAGTTTGGTCATAATTTTCACTTCCACTCCAATATGGTTGAATAGCCTCTTAACCTAAAATGTGTTACAATAAAATTGTTTGAACCACACTATAATTATGGTCCTTTCTTCTTCTTTTGCTACAGTCTTTTACAGTGCTCACACAGCAACAAGTCTGCAAGGAGAAGGCTCTTGATGACCACCAACACTTAATCCAGGGTAGGAACTCTAATATGGACCAAGAAAACCAAGCGCTACCAAGGATTAAATTAGAAAAAGAGGAGCTGCCTTTATTGACTCCCCTTTATGAGGAAAATGACCACCAGGAGAATCTGACTTTGGGAGAGAAAGAGTCTGTGGTCAACATGCCAGTTCGCTGCTCTGTGATAGAAGCACCAAACTGTGACCTGCAGGTTCTCTCTTTCAACTCTCATCCAGCTCAGATCCAAGATGAGCAAGATGACAAATATGAAGACTCTGAGTCAACAAGGGAAGCAGAGCCCAATCTAAACAAACAGCACAAAAGTAGAAGACCCACTGGTGCTGAATACAAACTGACTATGTCAAGAACAGCTAACATTGACCATAAAGACATCGACCCTAATCACAGACTGTTGGATATAGCTTTGAAGCGCAAAATAAAGTTACACAGGATAGGTATGTAAAACTTGATGTTAATAACAGAAAGAGAGAAATTCAACTTTAAGATTCCACCTTGTTTAGATGTATTTTTAAGTATATAAAACTACTCACTTTTGACCATACCTACATTTGTTTTTTTTTATCACAGTAATGTCTTATTCCTTTTTCTTTATAGTCCACCCAGAGCTCCGACAGCTTTATGTTTGTAAGGTGAAGGAAGAGGTTCTCACTGACCAGCAGCTCTGTCACATGGAAAGAAACTCCAGCATTCAACAAGAGGAGCCAGAAAATCCACAGACTAAAGAGGAACAGGTGGAAATCTGCACCAGTCAGGTGTTAGAGCAGCATGTAGTGAAGCAGGAGACTGATACTTTTATGATGACTCCTACTTTAACACGATATAACCACAGTGAAGATCCGACTCATAATTTCTATCTTAATGAAACTCTTAATGTAGCACAAAAAGCATCTGTAGTCAATATGCCGGTTATAAGCTCCGTGGTAGGAGCACCAAACAGTCACCTGCTGCTGCTCTCTAACAAGTCTTATGCAGATGAGAGCCCGGATAAAAAAAAAGACACATGTGAAAAAGATGACCATTTTATGACAAAATTAAACTTTAAAACAATAACTGTTGAGAAGCCATATGTTTGCCAAACATGTGGGAAAGATTTCAGACGCAATGGTGAATTGACAGTTCACATGAGAGTACATACAGGTGAGAGGCCATATCTTTGTATTCCATGTGGGAAAGCTTTCCGACGTCGTGAGGGATTGACAATCCACATGAGAATCCACACAAATGAGAAACCATTTGTTTGTAAAACATGTGAGAAAGGTTTCAAATCTAATGGTGAATTGACAGCCCACACGAAAAGCCACACAGGCCTTGCACCATACATCTGTGAAATGTGTGGGAACAATTTCAAATCAAAGCGTAATTTGACTCTCCACGTGAGAATCCACACAGGTGAGAAACCGTATTCTTGCAAAACATGTGGGAAGGATTTCAAATCAAAAGGCGAATTGACAGCCCACATGAGAATCCATGCATGTGAGAGTCCATATGTTTGTGAAACATGTGGGAAAATTTTCAGACGTAGCGAGGTGTTGACAAACCACATGAGAATCCACACGGGTGAAAAGCCATATTTCTGCAAAACATGTGGAAAGGATTTCAGACATTTAAGTCAATTGACGGCACACATGAAAATCCACACAAGAGAAAAACCCTATGTTTGTGAAACATGTGGGAACGATTTCAGACACAAACGTAATTTTACTGCCCACATGAAAATCCACACTGGTGAGAAGCCATATGTCTGTAAAACATGTGGGAACAATTTCAGATTTAAACGTGAATTGACCATCCACATGAGAATCCACACAGGTGAGAAGCCGTTTGTATGCAAAACATGTGGGAAGGATTTCAAATCTAATGGTGAATTGACTGCCCACATGAGAATCCACACAGAAATTAGGCCATATGTTTGTGAAACGTGTGGCAAAGGGTTCAAATCTAATGGTGAATTGACAGCCCACACGAAAATCCACACGAACCACACACCGTATGTTTGTAAAATATGTGGTAAAGGTTTCAGACGTAGTAGTCATTTGACGCTCCACAGGAGAATCCACAGTGGTGAGAAACCATGTATTTGTACAATATGTGGGAAGGATTTTAGAACCAACGGATCATTGATACTCCACATCAGAATCCACACTGGGGAGAAACCATATGTTTGTCCAACATGTGGAAAAGGTTTTAGACAAAAAAATCATTTGACAACCCACATGAGAACCCACTCTGATGAGGGGGTACCTGTACAATGATTGCTTTAAAGCAGCTCTCCTCTGTTTTATTAGTGAAGAATAGTATCTCATTACATTGAAGTCTGTTTTTTATGTTGAGTATGTGTATTGAGTGCTTTCACTGATTGGAGATTTAAACAATCATCATTTTGGAACAGGTCAATATTACATCTCAACAGCAAGAAGTGTATTTCACATTGTATTAATACACACTACAACAGTTTGCCAACTGATTGAAGATCAACTATTTTCATCATAAAATATGCAGATCTATTATAGTAATATTTATAATATTACTTCTTCCTTAAGATTTAAATTACATCATATTTTTAAACTATGAGCTCTGAATTCCTCTAAAAACTAACTTACAATGTCATGGAGTATTTCTGATGCCGACCTGTAGATGACACAAAACCAATTGAATTGGTTGAATTAGTAGATCTACCACCCTAGTGCATGAGTTGGTCAACCAAAGTTTTGACTAAAATAAATGTAAAAACACCAGACTGATGAGGCTGAGAAACGGTGTTAGCTATGTAAAGAGTGTAGTGGTGCAGAAATTTGAAAAAGTAAACAGTGGCCATGCCTTTGAACTTACAGTACAAACTAAGTTTGAAGTATGACAGGGACTCTAAACTGGACTATGATGAATAAAAAGTAATTTACTGTGCTTGCTTGGGGAACATACACTACTGAAAGAAATAAAGGGAACACTCAAATCACACATCCTAGATCTGGATGAATGAAATGTTCCAGTTGAAAATCTATATTGATTACATAGTGTAATTTGTTGAAAACAAACTAATGTGAGAATGATCAATGGAAACCAAAACCATTAACACATTAAGGACTGGATTCAGAATTATACTCAAAATCAAAGTGGAAAAATAAGATCCCAGGCTGATCCAACTTTTGTGAATTTCCTAAAAACAGCTCATGATGTGGCTCAGTAGTGTGTATGGCCTCCAAGTGCCTGTATTCACTCCCTACAACGGCTGGGCATGCTCCTGATGGGACAACAGATGGTCTCTTTGGGGATCTCCCCCCAGACCTGGATCAGGGCATCAGGATGCGACGTCACATGATGTCCCAGAGGTGCTTGATTGGATTCATACCTGGGGAACGGGCATGCCAGTCAATAGCATCAATGCCGTTGTCATCCAGGAACTGCTGGCACACTTCAGCCACATGAGGCCGGTCATTGTCATGCACCAGAAGGAACCCAGGCCCCACTGCACCAGCATAGTCTGACAATAAGTCTGAGGATCTCATCCCTCTGCCTGACACCAGTCCGGGTACACCTGTCTAGCACATGGAGGTCTGTGCGGCCCTCCAAGGATATGCCTCCCCAGAACGTCACTGAACCACCGCCAAACCGGTTATGCTTGAGGAGGTTGACGGCAGCAGGAAGTTCTCCACAGCATCTCCGGACTCTGTCACATCTGTCAAATGTGCTCAGTGCGAAGCTGCTCTCGCCGGGCTGTGAGCTCGGGCCCTCACGCCGACTTCATTGAGTTTGTGTCTAAAAGTTTGTGCAGAAACATGCACACGAGTGGTCCACTGGAGGTCATTTTGTAGGGCTCTTGCAGTTCTCCTCCTGTTGCTCCTTGCACAAAGGAGCATATATGTATGTGATGCTGGGTTTTTGCCCTCCTACGGCCCCCTCCATATCTCCTGGTGTACTGGCCTGTTTCCTGGTGTCTCCTCCACGCTCTTGAGACTGTGCTGGGAAATACAGCACACCTTCTGGCCTAGGCGCGTATGGATGTGCCATCCTGGAGGAGCTACGTTACCTGAGAAAGTTCTGTGGGCTGCAGAAACCGCCTCATGTTACCACTAGTGGAGAGGGCGATGGAAAAATGCAAAACTAGCCAAAAATCAGCAAGAAAGGATGAGGAGAGGGAAATGGTCTGTGGCCATCATCTGCAAAACCATTCCTTAATAAGGGTTGTTTCGCTAATTGCCTCACTATTCCAACTGGTCTCTGTCAAAAACTGTAATGATTATGTGTTCCCTCTACTTTTTTGAGTAGTGTATGTATATTCACATTTACAGCAATATTTATGAATATTTGTCTTTATATGAAATATGTGTTGTATAATATGTATAAATGTTTAAATGTAATTATAAATGTTACATCTAAATGTTTAATCTTAATGTAAATATTAAATCTAAATGTTTATTTTAAATATATATATAAATATTCTTTTTGAACCGAAATGTTAAGCAGAAAACTAAATATTAATCTCAAATGCAAATTTACATTGACATCAGTATAGTTACTAAAATACTGACTTGTTGAAGAAAAATATTTTTCAGCAAACCTTGTGTCTACCTGAACAACCTACAAAAAGATTTACCAAAACTTCACCAAATGTTTGAACAAAAAAACCAAGGATGTTGAAAATGACTTACCAGAACCAGAAGACATTTCCCTCAACTGTAATGTTTAAAAACGAACTCCCTGAGGACAAACAAAAGAAATATGAAAGGGATATCGGTGACTACTAAGAAGCTAAAGCCTACAACTGTTGTTGTTTTTAAGGAAGGACAACAGACATCTCCAAGTCAGACGGACATCCACAAGTATGCTCTCATCTTAAGGGTCCGTCAAGGTGCCTCCCAGCCAAACTTCACAGCCAAATAGGTTCATATGGATAGGCAATAAGTCTTAAACCTCAGGAGGTATCTTATAAATTGCCTAGTCTCCAATTTAATTTTTTCTCTGAAGAAGACCTCTAGGTCAGAATGTTAGCATGTTTTTATGACAATGCCTTAAAATTAATTAGCGTAACTGAGATTTTTTCTCCCTTTTGGATAATCGTTATGGGATTTTGAAAATTACTCGGTAAAGTTGCATGATTTGTTTTGGGGGATCTTCGGGTTCCCCCAGTCTCTTATTTGACGCAAAATACTTTCTTTTCTTTTTTTTACCCAGCAAGCTTTTGGTTTCTCTTGAACACCCGTTTTTAGGTTGATGTACCCCTGTCTTTGTTCTTTTGTATTATTTGTAATCTATGTCAGTGTTTTTTTCGGTGTATTATTTGTATTGCTCAAGTTTGAATCTATTGGATGTCACTGTATCCGTTGTGATAAGTGAATAAAGTTTGGGGGAGAAACACAGAAAAAGAAAGACTTTTCAGTTGCGCTTAAACAGGGCCATTGCTTCTGTGATGGCAAAGTTTCTTCAAGTCAGGCACTGGCCCAGAAGTAGCCCAGAAACCACCTTGGTTCACAATGGGGCTGATCTGCCATGGCTAGAAGTGGTTTTCATCATCAAGCTTTTATTGTGGTACTTCAGCTGACACCAGTGTAAATCTGCATTTTATTTAAGTGTTCAGTTCGGTTCTAAACATTGAGGTACAACGTTTAGAGTTAGATGTAAGATTTAACATTTAGTTGTGATACTTGTATTTAATAATTAGACCTTTCATTTACCATATATTTCCAAGTTTTCAAGTTCATAAATATTTCTGTATATGTAATTTTTTTTAAAAGTGACCTAAAATTTAGCCACTCCTTATTAAATGTTGTTTGGAGCTAAATGTGTCTAAAAGTTGCTGTTAGAATCAGCATGTGCTACTTTACAAACGGCGCCCCATAGAGGAAGACTCGTTATTTGGCCCCAACTAGCTTGGAATCCATCAAATGGCTTCTTATTCCCCCAAAATGGACCAAATATCTTTTATTTGCAAATGCAGGAAGAGAATTTGCTTATCCAGCGTTACTGAATCACTCTACGACAACGTTAAAATCGCACTGATCTTAAAGTCGCCTGTTGCAAGAACCAACATGAAAGAACCAAAAATGTGCACACTATCTGAATTCCGTTTGACACATAGGGATCCTTCCTCAACCAGAGCTTCCATTCCAGTTACCAGCTATGAGAACTTGTCTACAATCCAGAGGTGGTGTCACAGTGGGTAGTGCTACTCACAGAGAAAAGGTTCAGGGTTCAAATTCACCTCTGCCCTGCCTTTTTGTGCAGAGTTTGCATGTTCGTCCGGTGTCTATGTTCTCCCCAGTTACTCCTGCCTTCTCCCACAGTCCAAAAACATTCAGTATAGGTGAATTGGTGACTCTAAATAGGAGTGAATGTGAGCATCATGGTTGGGTGTCTCTTTGACTCGGCCCTGTGACGATGGATTAGTGACTTGTCCAGGGTATTTCCCACCTCTCGCCCAATGTCAGCATGGATTGGCTCCAACCCCCTGTGACCTTAGCAGGATAAACAGTTAAAGTAAATGGATGAATGAGCATTGGAGATGCAGTAGGATTTCTATTTGATTTTGAGAACATGTTTAAAATGAATGTAATACTTGAGAGCATTCATGCCGCATTCAGTTTCCTGCCATAGACCCACCTGTCTCTGGTTTTGAACAATCCATCAAGATCACCATTTCTATTCATATGAAATTGAAATGCTTAACTTATTTGTGGTTTTTTTTATGATGTCAGTTATTATTCTCTCACTTCATTCCTGTAATCTAGTAGATCTACAAGTTTCAGTTATTATTCTCTTCAGTAAAGTTATTTTTCAATTAATGAGTGTTGTAATATGGTTTGCTTTATTTATTGATCAGCCAGGACCTGCCTCCTATAACAGAGTCATTATGTTTGATTTATTCATCGAATTTAACTTATATTCCGTTTCTCCTTGGAGATGTCCATATCTTCCATGTGGGGGAGTTCTTCCATGTTGTTGCTAATGCGTTAGTTCAAAGTTTTTATAAGTTCTACAGCGCCGCTTCAATGACAAGGTCTTAGTGGGGAAGCTCTCTATGAATGATCGGATACAGTAAATTTCTACTTTCGCAGCAGAAATATTTGTGATGTATGTGCAGCGAGTTTGTCCTAGCGTCCTTTCATGCACCTACTTCCCTCGCAATCTTGCCCGACGAGTAAACTGTAAACACTTCTTTGGCCACAATTGGGATTAATTTGGTAACAAGAAACATTTAAGTTTCTCAAATTCATACCTTTACTATTATCGCCGACATAAAGTTTTGTTTGTTCTGCACAATATGACTGTATACTCCGTATAAAAAGTATTTGTGGACGTTAACGTTATAAACAATCAGTGTTTGGAGGACGATATCTTTCTGATACGACACCTGACAACATCACAACCGATTAACTTACAGTCCAAATACATTTTTCAGTAATAATGATAGTAGCAGTAGTATTAGAAGTATTAAGACAGGTTAGCTAGCTAACTAAAATTAAATTTAGATCACTGGATGACTGTGTAGGTATCATTAGCATTTATTCTTACCTGTAAATCTTTCTTTAAATAGGATTAAATGATTGCAATTCATCCCCAAAAACCATATGTTTGCAAGACATGTAGGAAAGGTTTCAGATCTTATAATCAATTAACAGTCCACATGAGAATCCACACGAATCAGAAGCCATATGTTTGTAAAACTTGTCAGAAAGATTTCAAATCTAATGGTGAATTGACAGTTCACGTTGGAATCCACACAGGTGAGAAGCCATATGTTTGTCCCACATGTGGGAAAGATTTTAGACGAAGTGATAATTTGTCAGTCCACATGAGAAACACCCAGTCTTGATGAGAAAGTACTTTTGCAATGTCTGCAGTTCTGTGTTTGAATTTATCAAGCATAGAACATCACATGTTAGTGAATAATACAATGTTCATTAAAACAAGCTGAACACATAAAACAGAGATCAGATGTCGATGAAAGAAATATTCAAGTGGAAAATCTTTATGATGTACATTGTGTAATTTAGAAAAAATGACTTGAAAATGGTCCCAAAAACATTAACTCAGTGAGGGCTTAACTCTTAATGAAATCCAAAACTGAGAAACTTTAATCATAGGCTGATCCAACTGATCCACTTTAGTAGGATATTCCCCAGGATACCTTCCTCCATCTCATAAGAAGCATACCCAGGCGTTGTCAGGTGGTTTCCAATGACAGCTCCTTTGTCATTTTGTTGTTAACCAATTACACAATATATATCAATAAAGATTTTTAACTTGAATATTTCCTTTATTGAGATCTGAAGTGTGATTTAAGTGTCCCCCTAATTTTTTTGCAGGTGTATTTCAATAATTTATGTGTAAACAAAATGTATACCCCACATGTAACAGAAAAAATTCAAATCCCAATGAAACTTGATGATTTTGTTGCCGTGTAGTAGAGCCTCTAAAGTCAATGGTTGCAACTGGAATCATTTATTTGTGTTTATATGGATTTCCGAGAAAACTGCATAGAAACAGGCAAAATCATGTGTGTGTACTCCTTAACAGCATTTAGTATAAGGGGAATAATACATTTTTTATGTTATACTTGATTTTTCATATTATAGATAACTGAGAATGTATGCTACAAAAGTTGCATTTAAAGGATTAAAATATGGAAAACAATATTTCGTAGTTTTGATTATGTGTGGTGTTTATTTATTTTTTTATTTTTAACGGTTGATTTTGTCCATTTACTTTTTCACTTTCACACTGTCCAAAACCAAAATTAACCTTTTTGCTTATTAGAGACCCAACCCAAACTTTTACAAAAAGAAATCCACTCTGCATTTAATATATGGAAAGTGATTTTATTTATTTATATACATTATGCAATACAGGGGAAATTTGTAAACTAAACTGGTATTCAATGTGGTAAAATGTTGAGCAAAATGTAACATTCATTCATTCATTATCTACCGCTTATCAAGTTCTCTCCGGCTTCCTCCCACTGATTCCTGTTTAGAAATGAATGTCAGATCGTTCACTGAAAAAGACTTGTTACCTTCTTGTGATTATGCATTAGTGAAAATATAACTAGGAATGTTTCGTAAACTTCTTTCAATCATACTCATTAGAAACACACTTTAAATAAAGCAGTTACTAAACCGTTCAGTTGTAATATAGCCAACGTCCTAATATTGTGTGTGTATTTCATTTTACTGCCAAAGCAGCTCTGAGATGCACCGTGTACTCGATCATCTTTCTATCAGAACTGACGTCAACCTTTCAGCCATTTATGCTACAGTAGCTGTAGGGATCAGACAACATGGGCAAGCCTTTGCTCCCAACGCACACACCTCTGAGTCAGGGGGCTCATGACCCTGTCGCTGAGTCCACTCTTGTCAAGAAATCTGCAGATGAGGAGATAATCTTATCCTGTGGTCTAGCCCCCAAAGTTATGCCCTTGTGGCCGTTCCTCGGATACCAAGCCTTCCTTTCTTTTCTTGCCTCCAACACATCAACTTTGGGGACAAAGTGTTGACTTTTGGCCTAATTTATCCCCCCAACTGACAGTTGCCATTAAAATAAAATAAAGATTGTGTATGTGTGTAAATATATATATATAATAATACGTTCTTAAATTTGATTATATATATATATATATATATATATATATATATATATATATATATATATATATATATATATATATATAAATTCATATTAATAAAATGAAAGAACTTATTCTTAAGTTCTTTTGGCGCGACGGATAAGTTTATATACTATTAGATATGCTTGGCAGTTAGGATGAGCATCGAAAACACTAATGAATTAACGTCACGATTACACAATCGGTGAAAGGACACACGCGGTTACAGATGCGAGGTCATTTAAGAGGGCATGGGCAAAAAACCTATCAAATCCTCCTTATCTCGTAATTACGAGATCCTTCTCTCGTAATTATGAGATCCGTATCTCGTAATAGCGAGTTCTCGAGATAAGGTCTCTGAATTATCTCTAAATTTAGTGAATACAATGCGCTTCCGTACTTAAGTATGTATGTCTGTGTACTTTATTATATTCCATCCCACGTTGTGGGCTTGTTTTGTGACACTTTAACTGAGCATGCGCAGTAGCTCAGTAAGCAGTAACTTCTGTCACATGACGATAGAAGAGGTTGGCTCCGGTTGGCCACAGCATGAGAATGTAGGATTAGAACGTTCTGTGTTGAAAATTTACTAATGGCAATGTTATCAAGCTTACGGTGTAGGATAGTGAGCGTTTGGCATTTTGAAAGACATAATTGATGTTTTAATCGACATTGTCAGGAAGACATGCTCTCCGAGCGCCATTAACGTCAATAGCTAAGCGTCGGGCCTACCTCAACATTTTACGTAAGTTAAACATTCCCCGTTAACATTATGTGAAATAATAACTAATGGAAATATCACGACGTTACGTAGTATAACGCCCGATGTAAAGTTCACGCCATGGCTAACGCGTTCTCTCGGTTAACTTTAACTGGCTAAGCGTGAATCAGCATTTTAAACTTGCTGACACAGCTTTAGAGTTATTTCTTGGGGAACCAACTCTACTCTTCCTTGATTCTTCCTTGCTGTTTTATTATTTAGAGGAACTTGCGAATGATCTTACTGGTAACTTGATAATCAATGTTCCCCTCTCCAGACTAGTTTATCTTTTCAAGCTACAGTGTCACCATAAGTTACACTAATATTAATTTGTTGCTGAAATCAGACATGCAGCAAAACAAGATGCTGGAATTACCATCAGTTTATCATCCTCCCAATCTGTAGTTAAATCATGATGAACTTCAAGTAACGTTTTATTCTAAGAACCACTTTAGAGAGTGTGGGAATTTTATCTATCGAGAGATTTCACTGCATTTTTATGTGGACCACACTGGAAAGGGATTCTTTCAAAAGCCACTGTACATACAGATGTGGAACCTGATAATCCAAAGCGGCTACATTTTATAAAACATAGTTTCATTTCAAGATTGCACTGTTTTACTGCACCAGATTGCCCGGGAGAAGATGCAGACTCTTCAAAGAACAATTTGATATGATATAATAAAACTGTAGCAACATTGTCAACATGATATACCAATTAGCTATAACATTATAATCACTGACAGATAAAAACAGAAAGGCAGAAAGAAAACCTTGGCAGGTGTAGTGAGAGAAAACGTCCGTGGACAGTTTGAGGAAAGGCGGAAGAATCACTTTCATGATTTTCAGAGAGTTTGAGGATGAAATCTATGATGTTTTGCTTTTGAATTGAACTAGGTTAAGATGACTTAATACTTTTGTTTTTAAGCAACTGTGGAAGCTGTAGGGCCAATAGGGTTAAGGTTCCCCACCTATGCTTGGGCAGCATACGTGTAAAAATAATTAAATTTGAAAGCAATTGATATTGAATGATCTCTATTTCCCTGATCGGCTTCAGAAAGCAAATATTTTAGCAAAGTCTAAAATATAGAGGCAATGGGATCACGCGAGAGCCTTCAGCCATGTTAGGATGAATTAAATGACATTTAGTTTAACTACATTCTCATTGTTTGTAGCATTTTGCCCTCTATGTGCTGTGGGCAGGCATATGGGGGACGGGGATGCAGGCATGTCGGGTCATATGAGTTTACTTGCAACAAGCTCTAAACAGGATAATCCTCCAGCCATCTATGTCCCTTACTCTACACATACTCTCAATTTATATTTTGACAAAAATGCAAAAGCATCAGCTATGTTTTGGACTTTGTGGAAGAGGTACAGGTACATGTTGTGAACCAGTCCCCTAAACAGAAAACTTTCCAAAATTTACCAAATTGAATAGACCCGGACGACGAAGAGTGGTGAAATCTGTCCTTGGTAATTACACGGTAATTTCTGATGTAACAACAGAAATCAATGGAGAATCATACGTTGATGTTGGAAGGAAAACCGGGGAAGGTTTGCTAGCATTGGAAAACGTAGTAAATTGTTTGGCCTACACCTCGCATTTTCTGGATTTGTTTCTCTCCCTCTGTTCATACAAGGACAGACAGTAAATATATTACAGGTTACACAGAAGTGGTTTGCACTCAGAGTGTTATTGACTGAAGATGGTCAAATCCTGCCTTCGCTGACTTCTACAAGAAAGTGATGGAAGACAGTAAAGAGCTTATAGATGCTTCTGCATTGCCAGTGCAACGTAAATGCCCTGAATATCATACCATAAAGCCCACCAACCCCCATCCCTTCCCCCATACACAGTGGTGCAGAAAGAGGAAACCAGAATGCATTCACCATCTAGAATGGGAAATCAGATTGCCGTTCTGCCAATAGACAGATTGCCTTAATCATATCAGCTAAAATCCATTCTGGTCTATTTGGATATTGTGTATTGTCTTCATCATGCTGTTTTTATCGGTCATTTGTCACAGACGCTGAGTTTGAAAGAAACATGTTTGTCCAACCTCCTCACACATCGGTGTTCACCTTTCGGTCCGCGGTGCACAGTGCCTATGTGCTCCGCTGTTTGAATGACCAGAGGCTGCAGGACGTCCTGTGTGATGTGACTGTGGTAGTGGGACACAAGAGTTTTCGGGCCCATTGCTCTGTCTTGGCTTCCTGCAGCAAATACTTTCACAGCAAGGTTATCAATATCACCAGTCAAAGTCCCATCATCACCTTGTCTGATGAGGTCAGTATTCTGCTGTTCAACTTAAGTAATAATCATCCATCAAAATATATATATTGTGATTACAGTAGAAAGACCTCATTTCTGTAAGAATAATAAATGTACGTATTATCCCTGCAGGGAAAATAATAGCATTATTATATTTAGCTTTTTAAATTTTAGATTGGAGTGGTTACTTTTACTTTCTGTTATTGCCATATTTTAGTTGCTTAGTGATGTTAGTTTTATTACAGCTCAATAATTTGTTGTATTTCTTTCAATACACAGGTGAGCGTCGAGGGATTTGAGCCTTTACTTCAGTTTGCCTACACATCAAAGCTGCCCTTCACCAAAGACAATATTCATGCCATTCAGAGAAGTGCTGAGTTTTTAGGATTTCATAACTTGGAGTCAGCATGCTTTGATTTCCTCATGCCAAAGTTTTCTGACGGCAGAGGAACCTCACAGGAAGTCAGGCATAGATCCTGTTGCCAGAACCCGAATCCCACTGCCAGCATCGGCTCTGGTCTAGAGAGCAACCAACCAAAATCAGTTGAATCACACAGCTCAATACCTTCAAGAGGTGATGAACCATCAGACTTTTCCTCACAGTGTCCTCAGAGTGCACAGAGTCAGTCAAATAATACAGAAGAACACTTCTGTTTGGAGAACTGCGGGCCACAAATGCCCTCCTTATCTATGGAGTTGTCAGAAAACGAGGTATGCCCCATGTTGTCTTTGCCATGTCCAAACCCAGACAAAGCGGATCATCGATCTCAATTTTGTGAAAGAGACATTCTAGGGATAGGAGGTGCCTGTACTCCAAGTGCGTTGACTTTGGCAGACTGTGGCTTGCCCTGTGAGCTATCAACCCCTGGGAATGGGAACCTGCCTGAACTAATTGAGCCATCAGGCAGCAGAGTTACGCAAGCTGTAGAGATGCCTGGTGCTGAAAACGACTGCAACTCTGGATCGTGTCCACTCAACACATCAGGGGATTGCCGTGACTTATTACAACAGAGTGAAGTGAGCCTTGAACAGAGTATCGCAGGTGATATCTCAGACCCGGCATGTGTTCTAAGCCAGGAGGAGGGATTTTGGGAGAGGAGCAGTGTGGAGAGGGAGGTGGCTGAACATATGGCAAATATTTTGGGATTTTGGTCTAACCTTTGCCCATCTCAGACTCCGCGTCTCCACCTGGACCACACTGAACAAAACAGTCAGCCAAAAGCATCAGACATTCATTGTCTTAAGCAGCTGGATCTGAGCTCCAGTGTAGGAGACTGTCCCTTCCTCAAGGACCTTGAGGAAGGCAATGACCCAGCTCAATGCAGTGACAGCCTGTCCCCATCAGAGAGGGGCCCCTGCATTTCCTCCTCGCACAACTCTGGGGATGACACAGATCTGGACACAGATGGCGATACTGAGGCCAACAACCAAAGAGCAGTAGAGGTTATTGTGATGCAAAACTGATGTTTGGTTCTTGACAGTTACATATATTAAGTACAAGACATTTGATACATAAATGTTTTACTTTACAGATACAGCTCCCATTCCCAGTGGAGCAGATATCTTCACTGAGCCGGAGTGCCTTTCAGCAGCTTCTCAGAAACCATCAGCTGACCGAAGATCAGCTGGAGTTTGTCCATGACATCCGCCGACGAAGTAAAAACCGTGTTGCTGCACAGCGATGCAGAA
The DNA here is from genome assembly GCA_037951165.1 of Lophius americanus. Taxonomy (NCBI): domain Eukaryota; kingdom Metazoa; phylum Chordata; class Actinopteri; order Lophiiformes; family Lophiidae; genus Lophius; species Lophius americanus. The sequence goes on along the minus strand of JBBDHG010000095.1, from coordinate 6,643,606 downwards.
AAAGGAAACAAGAAGGCGTTCACCATCTAGAATGTGAAATCAAGAGATTAGTAAGTTGTTATTAAGTTGTCTGGCATTTTCAACAGTTGTTAAACATGAAATTTAATGTCTGTGATGGGAGAAAAATGTGGGTTTAATTACCATCGGTGTGTGAACGTGCGTCGTGATCCATCTTGCCTTACATGCGTGTAATCGGCACTAAATCTACATTCTGAGACTGCTCGGCCGTTCGCTGAACATAACAAAATAATCCTCCCGTCACCTCTACCTATAATATTATAATATTATTATAAATTGCTTTAAGCACCGTCTAATGGTTTCCCCAACAAGACCCTGCCAAGCATCCTGATTCTGCACCAATTAGCACGTCTTTGACGGTGCAGGTGCAGCTGGCTCTGTTTCTGCTCCGCAAACTTATTTCTTAATTCCTGTCAGGATCAGCCTTAGGCAGCCTTAAACACATCATTTGCCTTACAGTCTCTCTTCTCACAGTTAATACTGCTTCTTATTTTCCTATCAACCTGGCTTCCTCACCAGATCACTCTTAGTCCAGGTCAGTTCCATCTCCTCAAAATCCGGTAATGTTTGGTTTGTTGAACATCATATCTCTCAGCTCTCGGTTCTGAATGAGGTTTGTCATTCAGGTTTAAGTTATTTTCAGCAGCCAAGGCTTTCAGGTTCTGGAGGTGGACCGGCTGTGATTCAAAGAGACAATTTTATATTTTCCGATTACTCAAAGCAATTTTCTTCAGTCTAATCTTAAATACAGGGAAAAGGCTCTTTACTTTGTGTTTTGATCTACATGCTGCCAAAGTCAAAATCTGGTTGACCCCAGTGAATCTAGTTTACATGTACTGACTAAAAAGTTTTTATTTGTATGTCCACTCTTCCATCTCCAGCTCCCACGGTAGTTACCTGTGTGTCCTCCATACTGACTTGGCTGGCAGTTTTAATTGCACTTTAACCACTGCATCTTCCACTAGCAAATACTATCAAGGAAATATTTCCACAGAAAAGCTGCTAGCCAATTTTAGCAGTACATGTACCGTAATTTTGGATCCCATAGCACCTATGAGAACCCGGAGAAACAATGCTAGTCTCAGGATGTTGTGGCTCAATAGTAGCACTAGAGACTTAAAAAAAGAAAAGGAAAAGGAAAGACAATGCAGTGACGCAGAGCACAAATGGGAAAAGGACCATCAGAAGACATCATGTCAAAGTGGAAAATCTAATGTCTGAATAGCAAAGTGCGGCGATTGAATCCAGATCTAAATATATCTAATATCACTACCATAATAACACTAGCTCTCATTTCAGAACCATTGATTCCGTAATCAACCCACTTCTGCACCAAACTGAAGTTACCATAATGACTTGTTCACAATTCCTTTCCTTTTTGACAACCAAAGTAAATAGATTAAACTCCTGATCGACCATACATCCAGGGGCCCCCCTTCACCTGACTGCAGTCCCCCTCTGCCCTGCTCAAGGGCTTCCAGCCACGTTATGTCAATGTTACACATCTAAATCTAAATGCTTGAGTATCTGTAGAAAATTTAAGATATAGATTTAGATAGATAGTTATATAGACAGTGAAAACTTCAAAATGATGAAGAAAAAGACATTATACTTTCATTAATGTGGCATGGGTGAAGAAATGGACGGAGTGATCAAATAATACTACTGTGTAAATATTTGCTTAGCCCCATTTAGTGTACATTTAACCTATATGTTTCTTTTTTTTTAATGAAGTGCATGTTCCATGAAGGGGAATCGAAGTGAATATGATTTACTGTACTTTCCTCTGCAGACGAGTGAGAAAGAGCAACTGCTTCATGAGAAAACTTTGCTGGAGCAAAACCTGGAGGAGACACGGCAGAGTCTGTGCAGATTATGCAAGAGTGTCAGCATCAAGTCTGGCTCTCATCAGGACCACCTGCATTTTCTTGCCAAACTTTCCTCAGCAGACCCATCCATCTTCTCCCCTAGTCTTGAGGGTAAAGATGAGGAATCCCAGATAACTATTGAAATGATAGGCTCTTCTTCAGAGTATGATCCAAACCAGCCACCTGAAGGCTCTCTCTCGACTGTTGTGCAGTCAAGTTCTCAACAGAGCCGCCCTGATCCTCCATCACTACTCAACGCTTGTCTGAACATAAACAATATACTGTAATTTCCTTAGGGATGGCTTTGCTTTCCTGTGTATTTCACCGAATGATTTTCGGCCGGGTATCGTCATACAAAGTAACATCAGATGTACATTTTTCTTCACTACATCTCTAATATGCATTTCTCTGTGGAAAACACAGAAACCATAATAATCATTTTAAGTTAATTTTATCAAAGTTCAAACAAATTTCAGGTAATTATCAAATGTTTGTGTTTCATACGTAAATTTCGAGAACATTTCTTCAAATCCTGTATTTTTTTTTCCTCAGGGAAACACTTATCGTGTTTAGATGGCTGTAATTCCTGCTAATCAAACCCAACATTTGATGCATACCTACACTCAGTTGTGAAATTGAGGTGTCTTTCATCTTAGGCTATTTGCGCTATTAGAATCTTTGCCCATACTGTATTATTCCACCATTATACTATATATTAAATATGCACAGCACTAACATGACTTTCAAAAAACTACATTAGGAATGAATTATGATTGTTACTGCTATGAAAAATTCTCACCAGCACCATTTCAATGTCAGCAGGTGAAGAATGAATGAATGTCTAAAGAATGGCTCTTGAGTGTCTGAATGTATTGCATGAGGAGATTAATTTTATTCCAAATGTTCCTCGCCCAGAAATATGGTGAGTTAATGATAAAGGCGGTATATGTATGCTTTTGTCTCACGAACTGTTGCACATTAACACAGACCTTATATGATAGCATCTTATTACATTTAAGTCTGATTCTATGTTAAGTATGTTTATTCAGTGCTTCTGTTGGTTACAGATTTAAATAAAAAAATTACACTTAGGTGTAACATCTCAATCAGTAAGAAGTTGAAATATTTTCTTTTGTATTAATGCACGACAACAAACCTCACGAGCTATACAGACCTATAAGAAGAAAAACAAAAAGAAGAACTTCAACGCAGTCAGCTGAAAGCGGAACAGAGCACTCCAATATTTCCATTGCAGCAGCTGTTGTGTCATTTGATTTAACTGGAAATTAGTATCGCAGCAGTTTCGTAACTAGTTACTGTGTTTTGGAAAAATACGATGTCTTCGTTTAGATTTATGGGACAGATTCTCAATGAGCGACAAAATGCAGCTGATGAAGAAATATGTGGAGCTTTAACTAAAAATCCTGGTCGATACAGAACGGCTGGAGGACTGGAAACCCCAAATTAAATTGCAAGAGTGCCCTTGTATGATTTGGTATTTTGTTTTTCGTTTCATAAGCGAATATCGGAAAACGGGTATGAAAACCTTATTTTTAGTTTGGAGCTACAAACATACAACATTTCAGGAAAATGCGTTTTTTTCTTTTCGAAACCAAATAGGAATGAGATCAATATTTTTTTTTAAATCCTATTTGATAACGAAAAAATAAATTCAAGACGAGTCAAACGAAATGAGGGATTGTATTTTCCTTTTCTCTGGTACCGGATGTTGTCATTTAACAACGCACCAATGAGGGTGGTGCTTCTGAGAGCTCGCGGCAAATAGAAAATACATTAACAGCGCTGAAGTCGGGATCTTAATTACATCCGCCAACACACACCGAATAGCCACAGCATTACAGGCCGTTGACTCATCTAAATACACTAAGAAGCCTAAAATGACTGTTTTCCGGTCTAAATAGTAGAAGATAACATTTATATTGCTACTATCGTGAGGGAAGTCTGGACCAATCACAGCATTCCACTTCCCGATGATCCACGTCACCATTGGGCAGCATGACAAATGTTCAGGTGTAGTCTGGAGTCCACTCCACCTGGGATATTTATAACCATAAACCACCTAAACCAGTAGTACTGGTACCTGATCAGCTCCAGGATGGATCATGTCGTAGGAGTGTCTTTAGCTGCTGTCAGTCTGCAGACAGACCCACACATGAAACATCATTCTGATATACAGATTACACTGGAATCGATCAGTTATGGGACGCGTGTGCACTTTTTTTCAAACCGTTCCAGCGGTTTAGAATATAGAACAATCAGCCACAACATTAGAACCACTGTGTTAACATTGTGGCTGATCGATGTGTGTGTCAATGGTTAGAGATTACCTTAATTTAACGGGCTGAAATTACATTTAGAAACGAATGCCATAAATAAGAACATAAAAGTTAACCCACAATCACCCCCTATATCTAACTATTGTTTTAAACAAACATGATTTCAGTAAACAAACAAAAAAAGCCCTCATTTGTTTCTGTCTCCTTGTGATTACATTTTTTCGTTATTAAATTAGAAAATTAAAATTTTCCAAATGCCTCTATTTGGTCTTGAAAAGGAAAATTGCCACTTTTTTCAATTTTGTTGATTGTATCTCAAGACGAAAATCAAATTAGCGCTCGATTTTCAATATTTGTTACTGAAATGAAAAAACAAAATACCAAAACCTAAACGGACTCCGCCCTTGTATGAATGTCAAATTGCGAGTGCAAATGGAACGCGGTAAATATACACACTACCCCACTCTGCTCCTGAAATAGGATAGCCTTGATAGAAATCAATAAATGAAGTTTGCCTTCCTTTAAAGATTTTCAAAAGAAGCGAAATCAAATTTGGTTTAGTGGAAGATGTTGAAAATCTGATTCTATATCTTTTCAGAAGAGCTAATTTAGTCATTAGCTGCCGCTGATGACTAAATTAGCAGTCTATTTTAGCAGTCTATTTTGCAAATATTTAAGTAAGAGTTCAATGTATTTAGTTTATTTAAATAACATTTTCTAACTTTCCTACCACATATTTACAAGCTCAATTCTTAAAAGAAAATAGTTGACCCACAACGTACTGAAGTTAATTTTCTGCTGTGTTGCTCCAGAGCTCCCACTGCAACACGTCTGTAAGGTCAGAGAGGAGGCTCCTGTTGTCCACCAGCTCTTTAAACAGGAGAGAAACTCCAGAGGCCCACGGATTAAATTGGACAGGAAGAAACTCTGTACCAGTCAAGAAGCGAAGCAGGAAACGGATACCTTTATGTTGACTCCTACCTTCGAAGTAAATTGACAGAATGAAGAGTAGACTTTGTATTTGAATCTCAAAGAAACTCTTAATGCAGCACAGAGTCTGTAGTCAACATGCTGGATATAAGTCCTGTAGTCCGAGCACCTAACAGTAACCTGTTGCTGCTCTCTAACAACTCTCATGTCGTTGAGAGCCAAGATCATAAAGGAGACAAGTGAATGATATTTAAATTTTAAGGCAACATTAAGCATTAAAACTAAAACTGGTAAGAGGCCATGTGGGAAAGGTTTCTGACATAATGGTGGATTGATAGTCGACATGAGAATCTACACAGGTGGATTGTGAAACCTGTGGCAATGATTTTTTCTTATTTCTGAACAGCCATTAGATAATAGGAATGTTTTCTACAGGACCCAATTTCTTGATTATTTTACTTTTGTTGACAAGTGACATCGCTGTGTAATATTTATGTCTCTCTTTACCTAAACTGCGTTCAATGTACATGCAATCCAATCTTTTCTATGTTCATTCCTGCTTTCTATATGCTGATGTTTAGAGAGCTTAAGTATTTCACTTCAATGTGTGCCTTGACAAAGCACAGATATGATAAAAATTAGAGTTGACATTTGATTGTAGGTTAAAAATTAATCAAAAGATTAATTAAAAAGATAATTTAAATATATGGGAACCTTATTTTCTTATATTTTGGAAAAGTAGACAGTTTTACTGTTTGAGGCAGAAATTTGTTTGATTCTAGACGTTGCTTATCCAGTAACAGTAAGTACAGTGAGATAAAGACGATATTTGGGTGGCCTTGTCACATGACTCATGCACGTTAACCCAGAACCTACTGTATAACATCCTATTACGTTTAGATCCGTCTCTATGCTGAGCATGCTATCTTATACGTTCATGGATTACAGATTTAAATTCACAACCTTTTTTTTTGACAGATCAATCTTTAAAATGAATAATCAAGAGTTAGGAATATTTCACCTTGTATTAATGCACACTATCACAGTTTTTAAATTGAATACCAGAGTAATAATAGTAACAATAATACTTTCATTATTACTACTGTTTTATTATTATATATTAAATACTAATGCATCAAAAATTGGTCAATTCATACGTACTTTCATATATTTATATTTATATATTATATAACATAGACTAAGATAATTAAAAATAGTAGTCTACTCTATAGGGACATATACAAAATTAAAAGATCTTTTTTCTATTTAAAAAAAGTTCTGATAAGGACTCATGTTGGTTTAAGAAAATATCTCAACGAAAGTGTAAAATGATTTTAATATATCTGATAGCTCAAAGATACGAGTAAAGCTTGATGAAATGAAGCTCAAAGGCTAAACCAATTATACATATAAAACTCTGCTGCCTGAAAAAAAGAAAAGGAAAGGAAGACACGTTATTCGATGTATCGCCCCTCACCGACACAGACGCTCCATCTTGCATACTTAGATGCACCGGCGGGTTGACGTTGTATGAGTCTGTCGTTTTGAAGTAAAAGCTGATCCACGGGAAAAAGCTCTTAATATACCAGTTAATCTACATCCAGACCCTCAACTATGAACTCTGGGTCTGACTGGAGGGCTGGGACTGATAGACTGGGTCAATGGTTGTCTATGATGTCTATGTATGTGATGTATGTTTATGTTATGTTTTATGTTATCTTTGTTTGTTTAATGTTTCGATTTAGTGTTTGTTTAACTCAATGTCCTCAATTTTTTGATTGTACAAATGCTGTGATACTTCAGAGAGGTGATGCTGCTTCCACTGACTCCAAATATACTGATTGCTGCAAGTCTTATTGGTTATATTATATTGTTATATTGAAAGAATTACTGCTATTATCAGGGTTATGACAACAGTGAAGATGCTGGGAACATTGTTGATAGTATTATCAGTGGTGGTATGGTTATTTTATTTTAGTATTACAGTTGTAAAAGGTAAACATTTTGTTTACAATATTAGAAAATATTTGTTTTTTGAAAGAATATATTATTATTTTGTTTATGTATCCTTGTAATGCCTTCACAAGATTCATATTATTATTGCTGCTGTTGTTACGACCATCAAAGTCGTTTTCATTACATAATTTTGTGATATTGATAAAACATGATAATCATTGATTGTGTTTCCATCCCAGCTGATAATTATTAATAGCAGTTGCATGGAAGGATCAGTGCTACCCTCCACCCGTCATGACGGTGTGTTGCCCAAGAACACTGTACACAGCTGAGGCAATAGTTGATAGACCCTCCTCCTAATTAAGGTAATGAAAATTTCCATTTAGGGATTTACATATTAAATGTTTTATATGTTACTCTAATCTTTGATTACGTGTGTTGCAAGGCTAATTTTTGTTTGGATATGTTTATGTTCATTTTTGTATAAACCAACACCCCCAGAGTGGTCTCTCCCGGGCGCCACTTTCAAAAAGTATCTTATCTGACGACTAGGGGGGCCACAGAGGCACTAAAAGTTCCCCAGCTAAGCTCCTTATACTCTGGCCGAGTTCTACATTTTGACAAGTGACAAGTTGCCAGTGAGAATGCTCCTGCTGTTTTGGCTACATGCTGCCATTGTCTCACATCATTCAATTTTTTGATGTGTAAAAATAACCTTATCCAACCACCTCATCCTACCGCTGAGGTGTATTTCACAGTGGACGGGGAGACATTTGTTTTGCCGGTAGCTTTAAGCCAGAAGGTTGATGAATGCTGTCAATCTTAGCAATAATGTCCGCAGACGGAAGCTACTGACAGAGAAGGTTTGAGTTTGTAATATGGCGAACCAGGGCTTGGAGTTCAGGGGAAGTTCTCTAATAGGGAGAGACCATCCTTTGGAGTGGAGTTGGAGACAGGCCAGGCTAAGTGTTCTAAATCTAAGGAGAGGAGGAGAGGCAGATTAAGGGCCACAGCTAGGAAAAGGACAGAGGAACTATCTAACAAAGTAAAGGTAACATTAAAGTAAATTTAAATTTCCAATAAATTCAGCCCTTCCACATATACAGACACACCACAGACGGAGGATTACTCTTTAAATCCTTGGCTTGATACAGTGACACAGATTGAGGGAGTAAAAAAAGATGGCTCAGACTATCTTCATACCCATAGTCTGCGGTCAAATAATAGAATTAACACAGCAGGTCAGACACAGGTGGATGGAATTAGGGCATACGATACCATGGAAGGACATATGGCTTTCCAAAAAACAGTATCATAATTGAGATTAGGGTTAAATTTGTGCATGTTATTCCGTTTTGTCGTTTTTATTTTAAAATGTCAGGTCAAGGGTATATCTCCCGACACTAAAGTAGTGTTCAACATCCTAAACAGGCAATAAAAGTCTACAATGGCGGCTACTGCTGCTGCTGTTATGACCACATGTGGTGCACAATATTTCTTTGATGTGTGAAAATGAAGTTACATCTTCATGGTGAGTGGAAGTAAACACCTGGTTGATCTGCTCCTAACCTCTGCCTCAAGCCTCCCGTTTGAAGTCCTGCAACTAAATGGCTGTCCGAACACGATGCTTTCAAAAACAAAACATTAGCCAATTCATTTTACAGCCTACAGACCATTGTTTACCAGCAGCAAGGGTCAAACACACTGAAGGCTAAATACAGCGTGTTGTTTTGTTAAGCTAACTGCATCAAGAAAAAATGCTGTACTATTACAAATGTTGGCTTTTGTGTAGATGATACAATGTTGTTTTTTTTATAATAGAAAAATAATTATATACCTAAAAGAACGTTATATCTAGTGTTTTCCACGCACACATACAAAGCAGTGAGTGTGAGCAAAGGGGTAGTAATGCCTCTCAGAATGTCTGGAAGGGTTAAATTGCAGGTTCACAGAGATGCTGCTGGGAGACAAATCTGTGGAAAATTCATTGTGAAACTGGAACCACTTTGATTTACCAAATCCTTATGAATTTGCCCATTTCAAAATATCTGGAATTTTTTTTTTTTAATTGTGTCTTTTATGCAAAGTTTGACATTTTGAGAATTGTAGTTCAAAACGTAAGATTATCTTCTTTTGAAAAACTACACAGGAAGAGAAACTTGATTGGGGAGGAAGCAGCTGTGCAGCATGGCAAGGTCAGTGGCACATAATCTCCGGCCTCATTCATGCAAGATTAAAAACCTGCTCTGAGTTTTGATTAAGAAAGCAGGGTTAGAAGATTAAAGACCAGTGAACAAAATGAAAGCAGTTTAAGTCCAATCCTGGAATTCATCAGAATACCAAAACCTTCACTGTCATTAAAACCCGAGATTAATGCAAAGCTCCCTTGAACTCTGTAAACGTTTTGATATATTGTCTGTGTCACAGTCTATATTCCTTTCCTTTTTCACCAAAAATCTGGATGATCTCTCTTTTTATTCAGTCATTTCTGACCACCTCTGTCTTCTGTTGTTTTTTTTCTCTCACTTTGAGTCTCATTTGGACTCATTCTGGTCTGTCAGTATCATTTGGTGAAGGTTTTTCCAACACTGTTACCAGTTCTTCAAATGTATTGGTCTATTTGTTTTGTTGCATAAGTAATGATTGAATTATAAGATATAACGGGTTTACATGTACGCAATTTGCCATCTTTTTGAAATTGATTTCAGACTCCATTAATTAGATTGGACATTATTTAAGCAGCAAGGATTAGGAAGCGGGGCACAAGGATTTTAATTTCAAGCAACTGCAATTTAGCTTGTTTTCAAAATCGCCTAAGCTGTGAAAATATATAATCATAAAATGACAGACACAATTCAACATGGAACATAGGCTGACTGAACATTTGTTGCAGACTGTCACTGACTGAATATATTAGTGCCTCAGATGAAAATGTTATCTATGTAGACGCGATGATAAAACATTACGGTTGTTAGGATACCTTACCTCTATATTGACTTGTACTAAAAAATCCCTAAAATTCATTTTTAACATCAAAAGAATAAAACTACAATCTTTGACAAGATAAAACTGTTCTCTAGATCATTCATGAACTGATTCGTCAACTAACTGACAGGTGGATTTTCAAACATATTTTTTCTTATTCACTACATGTATACATCAAATAATGTCAAAAAAGAAAAGTGGCACTGCAGGGATTTCTGCCATAGTTTCCTGTATACAGAATTAAGAGGTGGCCATCCATATAGCATCGACTTTCTCTAGCAGGGGTCAAAATCTGAGAGAAAGACACAATACTTGCATAATCAATCACATAAGGTCAATGACCTTCCTGCAACACAACATAAATCTTATAAGCTGTTGAGCTACAGTTTTCTCACTGATTACATGCAGCAGCCACTACGAACCTCATTTTGAGGCTAGTGCTGAGAAGGGGGCTGTATCCCATTGACAGGATTATATAAACGAGGACCATAATACTGTAATCTCCCAGAGAAATGAGAGAAACTAGCAGACATGCTGACCCTAGTTAGCTCGCGCACTACCCTGCAGACGTCAGATTAACAAACAGCCGGTTTTACAGTGACAAATGACATTCACACTTGTTTTCTTCTCTTAAGAGTCCTCGCTGATTTACGTTCATAACACCAGATGCACAAGGACATTGGCCTCTTAGAAACGGATCTCTCGGAGTAGTTCTACAGTATCAGAGTGGACTGTTTAATAAGTCGTAGGGAAATTGTCGGAATGTTTTCAGTGCATCAAGTGAAGCAATAACGATGCGTGCAGTTCTGGCAAGAAAATAGTTTTTTAATTAACTTGCGTGTTTTGATAGTCAGCCTCAGAGGTCATAGTCCTTTCAGCTAAGCAGTGCAGAAAAGTCATCCTTCATTCAAAAACCTTTACTTTTGAATATTATAATCTGGTCCCCAGTGATACAAATGAAGTAGAAGAAACTGTAATGCAATTATTTACAGGCTGGTAGGATTTGTTCACAAAGTATGTAACACTAAAACTAAAATAAATACTAAATACTTTGGCTTCCACATCCAAATAAGCATCATTTTGAAAAACAGCTGTATTTAAATCATAAAGACCTTTTCTATTCTTTTATTTACTCACTGATGGCATTTAGATGACAACATGAACAATGTTAAATGTCTGGCTTCCTCCCTCAGTCCAAAAACATGCAGTACAGGAGAAATGGTGACTCTAAATTGCCCGGGTTGCATCAAGCACAATGAGAACTCCCATGATCCCACACTACTACATCATTTGACTGCATCCTCTTCTAAGCTAGGGATATTACATAAGGCAAGCAAAATATGTCTACAAAAAAATAATACCTTGATGATATCCAGTGCATTATTCCATTCCATTCAATTCCAATTTCTTCTGCTTATTTCGGGTCAGGTCACAGTGCCAGCTGGTTATGAAGGGTATTCCAGACATCCTCTCTCCAGCAACATTCACCAGCTCCTCTTGGGGGATTTTGAGGCGATCCCAGGCCAGAGGAGATATATAGTTGGTCCAGAGAGTCTGGGTCCACCCCAGGTTTTCTTCCCAGTTCGGGCATCCTATTTAGATGCCTGAACCACCTCAGCTGGACCGAGGCAAAGAAGCAGTGGCTCCACACGGAGCTCCCTCCAGATGTCTGAGCTCCCCACCTTATCTCTAAGACAAAGCCCAGCCACCCTTCAAAAGAAGCTAATTTCAGCCACTCGTATCCTTGACCTCATTCTTTTGGTCACTTCCTTAAGCTCATGAACACAGTGGAGGGTCAGGATGTAGATAGACAGATAAACGGAGAGCTTTGCCTTGTGCTTCAGCTGTCTCCTAACTACAACGCACCGAACCACACCCGCATTACTGCTGGTGCTGCACCAAACCACAGGTCCAGCTCACAATTAATTTTCTCTTCCCATGAGAACAAAACACCAAGATACTTACACTACTTTGCTTGAGCAAATCCACCCAATCCCAGAGGGGGAAACTTACCGTTTTCCCGTGGAGAACCATTGCCTCAGATTTGGATGAAATGACTCTCGTGCCTGCTCTCACCCTCAGCTGAAAACTGATGGATTGATTAAGCCCACAGCACCACATCATCTGCAAACAGCAGAAAAGCATCTCCAGTGTAGCTTATAAAACGTGTAATAAAACATTGCTAGCCATCAACAATATAAATCAAGCCAGTAGTTACTTAATAGCCACTGACTCCAATAACCATAAATGGTGAAAACAAATTCTTTAAGAAAACGCAAAAGAGTTTCACAACAATCAAATGCCCAAATCACATTTCACATTTTTTTTTTAACAGAAAGCCTTCAGACATTGAACAAAATGAAAAACAAACAACTATAAATAAAATGTTAAAGGATGTGATGTTCTCACAGAACTTTAGTCATTCTGAAACAATTCCAACATGATCAAAATTCTGCCTGCACGTTCATGAACTTCACATGAAACAAAAAAAAAAAACAAAAAAATATTTTAGACATTAAGCAACCGTCAGCCTGAGTGATAAGCAAATTGAAAAGAATCTTGAGAAAGCGTTCGTAGATGAACAAATTAGAGACAACCATGATCGAATAAATAAAAACATTTAGATAACAAACAAAAATGGTGAGAAGAAATTTGTTGTTACATAACTATTCCTGTAGACAATAAATGGAAAACATTTTTCAAACTTACTGTAGTTATGATAATTAACATTACAAACAAGCCCAAAAAATACTGCTTTTCAGAATATTATAGTGTGCCTATTTGTTTCGACACAAACAATTAACAATATTATAGTCTTTAGAAAAAATAAACCCAGCAAGGCCAAGATGGTTAAGTGTCAACAACCATACGTCATCATAAAAAGGGACTGAGATTCTTCCAATTCAGACTAAAAAGTTCAAGTACTCTACATTAAAACTAGTGAAAACACTAAACTCAGCATTAAAAGATATTTCAGTTTTGATTGTAACAATGCAGCTCAACACATTTAGACTTCAAATTCTTTTGGTGACCCAAGGATTACTGTAGACCTGATGACAACATTGACAACACCGACCTGTGGCCGGTTCTAACGGTCTTCGCTCTGGTCCCTTTGTGAGTTAATATTTGTTGTGCCATTCACACTGTCCAACGCTCACCTCCTCAATGTCCAAGTTTCTTCTGGATTTGTAAATGAACTCTCCAATAGCTACAAAGACTGAGAGGACTAGTCCAGCAGCAAGCACAATAAAAATCCCCCCTATGTTCTCCACACCCAAAGCGCTGGCTTCTTTGCTGTCTTCCTCTGGGCAGCCATTCCCTCGCCACCATTTCTCCTTCATCATATGCAGCTTCCCCTCCTCCTGAAGCTGCAAGATGGCAATGGTGACTTTGTCTCTGTAAGGTGAGCCTGCAGCAAAGACGCAAGAGCAGAAAGAAAAAACATTACGACCATCGTTATCAGTGTCGTAGCCCAGGACTGTGGTTTCAGAGACAGAGTGAGAGAATTTGTTATTCATATTATTACTCTCTTACCAATTGGGGTTCCCACACCATAGCCCTTTGAATCAATTAAGCCGCCAATCTGTGTGAGGTTGCAGTTTCGCTGACTGATGTACTCGATGCTGGTTGACTCCATCAGAAGAGCATAGTCTGTGGTGAGAACCCTCTGAATGCCCTCCCGGTTGTTTTTCACCAAAGCTGTGTTTTTCCTGCTGCTCATGAATGCCCACATTTTCTCATAAGTTGAGATCTTAGATTTCTGTTGAATCAGAGTTTGGATTTATGGTTGTTAAGAACAATGTATCCCAGCCGCCAACACAGCAAACAAAAGCAGAAAAGGTTACACGAAGCAGATTGTGTTGAAACAAGGAGACATTTTGGTAGATTTATGGTTGATGGTTGTTTATAATATTTTAAATGAACCAGTATTCCTACATAATCTGCGGACTATTCTTTCATTCTATTTTGTCTGAAAATTCAGATTCATGGGTTCCTGACACAGGCATATGAAGACTTAACTGTACCAAAGATTTCCAATGCTATGTTGCTGTTGTTTGCTAGAAACACAATCACCTTAAAAAAGGTCATGGTGGAGCCGTCCCTCACAGCACCATATTCTATTTTGGTTTGCTTGGCCAAGTCATCTGCAGAGTCGATGGGTGAGTCCATTCTCTCCACGGTGAGGAAGGCAGCCAAGTTGGCCGTGTATGAGGAGATAATGATTAGTGTGAAGAACCACCATATTCCACCCACTATCCTGGTAGAGAGGGCTTTGGGCATCAGTTCAGACCCTGTAGAATAATAACACAAGGTTTGCTATGAATTCTAGAACAGGAGGCAAACAACAAGTCACCATGGCCTTTACTGCCATTCTAGGATTATGCTTTGTACCAAGGTGGTTGGAGGTTGCTCCACCAACAGAAAATCAAAAGGTACAAAACTTCAAACTATGAATGAGATCAGCATGAAAATAAAATACTACTGTAGTAAGCATACCTTGCTGCATCAGTGCTCCAACTCCAAACCAGACACTGTTTATTAGAGTAAAGTTGTTTTCAACTACGTCTGAGTCCGGGTTGCAGGGGTGAGGATTGTACCATTCATAGGGCGTGAACCTGAAGGTGAAGAATCAAACAATCGCAATTAATAATGTAAAAGGTTGCTTAATGGTAATACTTACAATATGATCATGACTAAATACTAGCGGCGTTAACTTATGACAGTCAACTCATTCTGCCTTGAGACAAACCATATTGTAAACAGTTTCAGGCCAGACGTATTTTATGCTGACTTGAAAATATCCAACCAAACTAAAACTATGTTTTGCGTAAACAATATTACTTCAAGTGCATTCAACCATCATTACTGAAGAGGATTAGGGCTACATGATTTTTTTTCTTTAGAATTCTGAATGGTATGGTAACTTGCTGGTAACTTGTATTCATGTTGGGGCTGAACAGTTTATATGAACAAAGTGAAATCTAACCAAAACCTCTTGCTGATAGGTGGCCTATTTAGTAAAGGTTATCAAGAGTGATTAATTTAGCAAAGTGTTAATTGTACGGATCAAATCAAATTGCTTCACTTTCCTCAAGTATGATGTTACCTGGCGATAACAAACAGGACACAGCTGACACCGAGGCATGCCAGAAGCACATACATCCAGATATCGGGAGACAGTGGGTTGAGGAAGGAGAATACTCCTGGATTGGTGCCGTTGGGTTTGTGGTAAAGGATGCTGATCCCTAGTGTCATGAACGGTTTGGAGAAATCTATCACCTTTTCTCTCACATAAGTGATAGTAAGAGGAGCCACAGCCAAATCGGCCACCTAGTGCACAACAGAAACAGCGAGCACAGTCAGACAGATGATGGAGCTGATCAGCTGGATATTCCCCCACATACAGCGCGGATTAGTACTCACATGATCAATAAGTTCCCGCACCATGCCGTTCCATTCCCCTTTGTCGTTCTGAGCTCCATATTTGCCATCAGACACCAGTTTTACCTCATAAGAGAAGCCCAAAATGTTGGAGAGCTCTTTGAGCAGGTCAAGGCAGTATCCCTCAAATCGGTCATTTCCATACAGTGGCTTGTCAGATTTCTTATACATGACGTAAGGATTTTCCTGTAACACGACATGTTATAGTTTAACTATACAATCCTGATCTTGCTATTTGCAGTATGGTAATGATTTTGCGTTCAGTCGTACCAAAATAGTTGTGACAATGAGGGTCCTGTTTGCCATTGAGTCGGTCACGTTTGTAGACGAGTCCTTGCTGCTTTCTGATAAATTAAGGCCTGTTTGGGAGTTCCACACACCAATCTGTCAAGAATAAAATATCTAAATAACCACAATGACTGAGCATGAAAGATCCACATTTGTTCAGCTTTACTCTGAATGCAAAGATGGGAAAAGGAGCAAACACTTGGAGCAGAAGGATTCAAATGAAGAACAAACAGAGGAGAGAGTAGGGGGGAGAAGATAAAGGAAATGTATTTCTTTATTAATGCAAAGGATTCTTTCTTTTGTTGAACCTGTGGCCGGTTCTTACAGTCTTCCCTCTGGTCCCCTTGTGAGTTAATTTTGAATATCATAGCTAGAGTAGGTTTGAAAAATATTTTTCATTTATTGTGTAAAGGAATTATGTAACAGCAAAGTTCTTTTTGTCAATCTAAATGTTTTTATTTATTCAATCATGATTGTTTACATTTTGTTTTTCCATGAATGCTTTCTCAAGATTTTTATAAGATATCGTAAAATACGATATCTTATAGATATAGAAATATGGAATCTTTTCTCCAACCAATGCCTAAAACGTCATTCTTTAATTAAAGGGTCACATGACAGAGGTCAGCAGGTGGAGTAAACCAGTAAAAAGTGTCAGTATTTCTTTAGTCTGCCGCGGCAGCTAAAGTACAGACCTTTTTCCACACTTTATTCAGGCGATTGTTGCCCACGGATTTCTTGCAGAAATAATAAAGAGAGAGCATTTTAATAACAGAGCCCAAAACAACAAACAGAAGAACAGGGTGGTGAGCTTTAACTTAAATGGGATAAATAATAGTAATTCCAAAGAGACATCCCCAAAATGTGAGCAGAAATGACAAAAACTATTTACCCATCACTCATGTTATAGTGTATTGTTTTACAGACAACAGATTGACAATGTAGTCTCTATTTTTCCTACTTCACCCGGCTCTGCTTGAATACCTGCAACAGCAGAGTTTAGTGACAGAACGCATAACGGTCGGATAGTTCACCTTCTCCAAGCCATCTTCCTTCAGGCTGATGACATCTAAATCAAATTCTTTCCGCAGGCCGTCCGTCTTGTTTATTATTATTTGTCCCGTCAAGCCGTTCCACTGTGCCTGTAGCAAAGTCAGGGCAGAAAAACAAGACGACCAATGAATCCCCTAGCTTTTGTTGTATGAAAAAAAATGCATGAAAGCAGAAGCCTGGAAAATGAAAACAATTCTTGAAAAATGAATAATTGACAACTGTAAGCAAACAGAACTGTTTGAATGCAGTTGTTAATGAAGTGAGCTCAGCTGAATATCCGTCGGGTTAGATCTGTTAGATCTCTTCTTACAGAACGCTGAAAGAAGTGAGCTGCATCTAAAAAGATGAGGGAGGAAGATGAAAAAGCTAGTTTTGTTACGTATGATTACATATCTATAAATCAATCAACCCACCGACCTGCTATCAGACTTTGTGCCTGGCTTTTTAAAACATAGTGTACTGAAATATACTTGACAGAGCATTTTACTCTGAAACACAAAGTCTTTATATGACAACGATTCTTAGACACATGTGGGACTGTTGCAATGGAGCAGTAATTAAATCACACATTGACTGACCTTCATCAGTTGAAACAGAAGCACGTGACCGCTCCCTCATTTACATATTATTTATCCAAAGATGAGTTTTTTGGAGAATTACTCACAACTCGCTGTGAAAATTTCCATATCTCTGTGTATAATACGATTGTTTTGGTTCTAAATCAGCTGGAATGTGTAATGAGAAATGACAAGCCTTTTCCCATCATCTCGTTTTACAGCCTTTAAAGACAAAATTAATTCAGTCGGTCAGTTTATCCTGCAAGATAATTTTGTCTTCTCACGTGGAAATTCCCAACCAAGATTCAAGATCAACTTGAGGGGAGGAACTTTTTCCCCTTTGTAAAGTTCTGGATATCCGTTTGCAATGCAAACATCCCTCAATCTATGGAAGATTACGGACTATCATTTAGTGAAGTTACTCTATGATTATAGCGTTTCACACACTCTTAACACTCGCATCTGTGAGACCTACTTGACTCCGTAGTCCAAATGTACTCCCGTCCTTAAGTCTCATGTTAATCCCCACTAATCAAAAGTGTATCTGTCTCCACCATGTGTTGGACTCATTACTGTACATGTAGTAATGACATGGATCTTCTGGGAGTGATTAATACCGATGACAAAAAGGATAAGAGGGAGACTTAAACACACAGCAGTAACCCTGTCCTCTGGACATGCAGGAGCATAGTGGACAGTCCATCAGTGTCGAGGGAGAAAAACTCCTTTTGCTTTTTCCACTCCTCAAACTGACCTCTACATGCCCTCAGCAACAAACTATTAAGTATGTAGTCAAAACATACCATTTATCTGCTGTTTTCAAAAGACAAATCCCACATGAATAATTAAATAGCCAAATGCAACAGAAGTGGATTTAATTATTCAACCCCTTGAACAACATTGCCTCATAAGAGCATTCATTTGGAAATCAGATGTTGTGAAAATATGCAACAACCTTCAACGGGTTACTTCAGCAGTGAGTTTTCCTTCAGTTAAGCACTAAACATAGAAAGGACTCCATGTTTGAACTTCCAGACATTCCCCACTTCTGTTTCAAAAACACAAGAAAAAAGTCAACTCTGGTTTGATCGAATGCTTCTAGATTTGCCACAGAAGCAATGGAATGTGAAGCAATAATGGAAAAAGGTGTCTTGATGTGGATCTATGAAACAATACAAAACATTTCAGCCACAGCTTGGCCGTGATTGGTGTGCTGCCCACACTCAAACAGTGAACATGAAGGCTCTTGCATCTATTTGATTGTATTATTAAATAGTCATGTTTCCAAAATGTATGTATTCAAATTTCATACTATCAGCATACATCTGTTTGTTATGTAATCAATAGAATTAAATCATTTAAAAAAATATGAACAAGGTTTAATAACCTTTCATTGTAGAACATACAGGATTGAATTAGTTCAAATTCATGACATTGGTTTACATATAATTTTCAAGAAATTACACTTATTTAATAGGAAATGTATTTAAAACACACACGTTTTATTAGAACTGTTTTATAAATATCAGTTGTACTTGTTTCATTCATAATTTAATAACAAATATGCATCACATGAAGTTTTTTATTTTATTTATGTTTGAATTATGTACGGAAAGGTTACATGTAATTAAAATACATCAATCATGAATATTAGGCTTAAATGTTTTTTAAGTGCAGTGTTCTTCCTGTCTTGCCAATTTTTTTTCCTTCTCCTCTACCTCTCTCACCCGACAGTGGGCCTGTCTCCACATATACCCCGAATTCATTCATTCATCTTCAGAAGTATTTTCAAAATGCCGGTGTATGACTCAAGGTATGGGTGGTCAGCATATAGTCAGTGTATGACTACAGGCAACTAGTGCGTCATGTTTGTTTTGTTTTTTTAAGAATCCAGTAACTCAGAATCTCAGACAAGAGCAATCTCATCATCCAGTGGTAGCTTAGCAGCGAGGGACATTGAAACCAGAAACAACGGAAAAAACTTTCTCGACAGTTTCATGCATGTTGGTGGTATAAAATAAGAAACAGTCAAGCCAAGAAATAGTTTTGAACAAACTTAAAAGACAACAGACAAAAAATTATCCATCTCAATCCAGCAGTTTTGCTGAGCATTTGATTCGCTCGGCAATTTAACAGAGCTGACAAGAACAAGTATTGTTGAAATGTAGAAAAGCATTGGTTATAAATCCAGTAACTGAAATAGTAGTTAAGCCGGAGTAGCCACACAGGATTGCCTACAAGTCACAAATGTTCCATTGTTGGATTAAACGTATGTCTGCAGACATTTAGGATGTGATTTAGTGTGACTTTATAGCGAGAATAAGGACAGAGGGCATCTGAGGGCACTGAACCAGGAGCTCCGTGTGCACTCAAGCATCATATTGATCCCTGCCAGAATACGGTGCTTGCCATTATCCAATAGCGTCTGAATATTTTTGTTTATAACTATAAATTCATAAATTAGGGAAAATTTCAAATGCAAAAAGCAGAAACTGATTCCTTTAAACTGAAGATCCGATTGAAACTTCCTGTGTGAAATATGTGAAATAAAGACGTGAGCCAATATTGATTATATGAGTAATTGTCTTTTTCACACTGAACTGCACTTTTCTAGCAATGACTGAATAGAGAAAAATGTTTGCTATACATGATACACTGCAGAACATTACAGTTACGCTTAAATAATGTTATAGTATATAATTATTGGATAGTAAAAGCAGACTTTAAAAATTCTAAATAACTGTCAACCAGTGTGTAATAGAGAAACTGAGATGTATGATGGGAAATCAGTGAAAATTATATTTATGTAAAATAAATTAGTATATTTATGTAAATAAATACAAACATTTTATTTATTTTCTAAATATTGGCTGAAATGTTCCTTATGGTGCATGTGATTTATAATAAGTAGATTTAAACTTGTAAAGAAAATACCAAATCAATGGATTAGAATAAATGCAAAGCTTGAGAAGATACGAGATAAAACACAGACAACTACACGGTTAAATCGTCAATAAACAAGAAGCTCATACTTTGTGTCCCAGTATAATTGATTTCATATATCTCACTAGTGTAAAAATGCTGATCACACATCTTCTTCCAGACAATATCAGCCGCTATGCACTCTTTGACATTCCTTGCATCGTCAATATTCTGTCCCCACGTATATCTGGAAGCTAATTTTTCAAAGAAACATTTACATAATTAGAGACTGCAATTAAACAAGAGAGCTTATCAAATTGAAATTAATATTTTCTAATAAGCAGAGTTGAGAAAATCCACTTCCAAAATTAAACTGCCGTTATTTTCCTCTGGACAATCTTTAAAAAGTGTTTGGATCTCATAGTGTCCCTGTTGTCTGCAGACAGATCTATAGCTCCTGTAGAGGTTCATATATTTCACATTTTCAATTACCGGATATCTCCAACACTGCAAACTTACTGTTCAATCCCTCTAAAAATGCAGAGTGAAAATGACTTTGGAAATCTCCCTTAAATTTAACAACAAGGTCTTTAGTTATTTCATGATTAAAATTCATATTCTAAACTCCATCTCTAAATTGACAGCTCTCATCCGCTGCCATCTGACAACCCGCTAATGAAGATACAACATGCAGCACATGAGGTAAATCCCCATCTACGGAGAAAAATGAATTGAAATATAATTGTCACAAAGCGGTTCTCACTCATCACATCTGATCTCATAACTGTTGGTTCCGCTCCTGCAGCCGTGGGAATGAGAGCGGCAGCAGGCTGTGAAATGGGTGATGGCGGAGAAGCGGGCGTCACACAGTTTCACACCAAACTCACGTCTTTGAGCATGTTCATGAAGCGTGATCCAAATCGCCAGGGTTTGTGACGGTGGCACTGAAGGGAGCTGACAGTAAGCTGGGAGGCACGTTGCGAGGCAGCGGCCACCATGTAGACGGCATCATACATCAGAGCCGCTTCAGTCTGAAACAGAAACCCGGCCATCATCAGCTATTAGACGGCATCACAAATCAGGTTGTTTACTCATCACATCAGGACTGTTGATATAGACACCCGGCGCCTTCAGGCCACTAACATCATACTCAGTACCGCACCAGCCTCACAGAATGCAGGGCGAACACTGATGAAAAACACGTAAGACATTATGACCACATTATTAATATTGTGTACATCCTGCAACTAGCGCCAAAGCAGCTTTGAACTGGTCAAGTATCATCTTGAAGACGTGGTATCTGACATCAAGACAATATGAGCGGATCCTTCTAGTCCTATAAGTCGCGAGCCGGGCTGTCCATGGATCAGACTTGTTGCTCGATTGGATGGAAAACAGGGGAATTTGGAAGCTAAGCCAAGACTTGGAAGTTTTTTGTGACGCACATTAACCGGCTGAACAAGGCCACTGCCATTCTGGAATAGCAGTGAGGCAGCATTGTTTAGATAGGTGGTACAAAGTAGTGTACAGTATGAAGATGAATGGTAGGACCCAAAGCATCACACTTCTCAAAGCATCACACTTTCTCCCTTAGCTTCCCTTCTTCCCAAAGTGACTCCTGGTTGCTTCCCCGGATAAACGAGGGACACTGTCCCTGTGTGTTAAACCTAGTGTACAGATTATTATAGAATGAATGAGCTCTCAGTGACACTGGTTACAGTCCGTAAACGATCACAATGGATGGACCTCAACTCTCTGACAAATGGACCTTTAATGGGGGGAATAACAGCAGGAAGGTAAAAGGACACTCACTGTTATCATCCCCTCCATCATTCCGGTCTCAACTTTTGAGGGAGCCTGCAGTCGCTCCATGGCCCACCTCTCCACCACAGAGGCCACCTGAGGATTGTCTATGTTGAGCAGTCTGAACCCCGTCATGTTGACTCCGCTGTAGCGGTATGGCTCAAGGTCAAGGGAAAAAAGGTCCTGTTGAAGTGCAAAAGACATGCATCAGCGTTGATTTAATGTGATTCAGTTTAAAAGTGGAGGAGACTTACTCAGCAAGGGTAAATGAAACTTCATTAGAATGGTGGAAGAATATTCAGCATAATACCATGGAAGTATGCCAAGGGCTCTGAAAACATCCAGCAATCTTACTAGAAAACAGGCCATAGATGTTTGACTTCATCTGCATAATCTTTGCAAGATGAAGTCTCTTGGAAAACACACACATCTAAGCCTGCATAGGATAAAAGGGGCACTTCATTAAGACAATGGAGCACCGTATAATCACATGGCATGTCACCGGCATACATCAGGTCCTTCAGGATCTTCAATCCAGTTTTGGTCGCCATACATCCATACAAACGCACCCTCACACACGCACACACACACACACACACACGCACACTCACACACACGCACATCTGTATTATATTATATTTTGCTGAGTGACAGTTGTCTTACCAATGTGGTGAAGAAGAAATGGTAATATTCAGTCATCATCCCCATGGACAGAATCTAAGCAAGATTAGAGAAATGCAGCATTTTTTGTACAACAAGACTCAAAGGAAGCATATGTCACTATTTGCTCATGGTAATGTAAAATGTCCTATTAAACACTCCACAGCTTTGATTCTAAATGTCTGTATTATGCATGTAATTTGTCTGGCTTGAAAACTTTCGGTCATTTGGGAACTAACATAGAGATTATAAAAGTGCAAGACTTTGTAGATTACAAATATTAAAACAATACAGAAACATAAAGACATCAGGTTTCTAACCAAACCTTGAGCCCCAGTTTAGACACCATGCTTTTGAGGGTGAGTGTCACCTGTTTTAAAACATCAGCTGATGTTTGATAAGAGCAGTCAAATATGACGTAGAACTCTTTCCCCTTCTTCATCTCTTTCAGCAGAGGACGCGCGTCTTTACTTCCTGTTGGCAGCTGTCGGATCTTGATTTTAATGCTGTATCTGGATGGAGCTTTGATCAACTCTTGCAAACGGATCAGCCCTTAAATTAAAAGAGAGGAGAGGTGTTGGAATATTTGCTGAACTGTGACAGGCACTTTATGCTAAAGTAAGAAAGAGAATATTATAATCCTGCATCCTGCACCTTTAATGTGCAAGAACAAGAACAGTTTCTAACATCAGTATTTCTAAAACCATGCATACCGCCGTGACTAGAAGTTATTCTTGCATTTGCGTTATTTTGCGTTACTTCAGTTTACTAACTTTACACTGCAGTTATGATAACAACTGTCACAATGATAGGACGAATTAAAGGGTCAACACAGACGGTGTCTGTTCAATATTTGCCAACTTTTAAGATGCTAATTACTACTTTTGTGAATAGTAGGTTACAGGAGAGGTTGTATTCTGGTAGCATAAATTGTGAGACACCAGCCAACATCAGTATAGATAAGAAAGCCAAAAATACTCATAGTCCTAGGAGAGTCATCAATTCCACTCATGCCTGTCTCACATAAGTTTAAATTGGCAACACCACCAAAGAATGGTTTCCACAAATTAAATAATATTTTAGGATGTTCATTTTTGATCTCTTCGGTTTGTTTGACAAATGTGCTCGCAGAAGCAGCCATGTATTTATTGAAGCTTGCTCAAATATTATGTTGTAATTTCCCCCCTTTGACCGCTGGAGGGCGATATTTCACTCACACAAGTCATTCGACATAATTTAACCAAGAATGTTTTCATGGTATAGTAACATATCCATAAAACTGACTTCAATCACATAGTGTTGGATAACTTTAAAAACTTAGATTCAACAATATGCCCAATATAAATGTCAACATAAAAACATTTTTACTTAAAGTACCCCTGAAACTTTAAGGTGATTTGTATCAACCTATTTTGTTCTGATGAATCCATTGTAGAATTCCTGTTAATTGTAGCACATTGAATATTATTCTTTTATGCCACAGATCAATGCACCTGGATATTATGTAACCTCGCCTGTATAATTTTCAAATAAAGCCAATTGTTATTCCAGTTGTATTATACTTTTAATTTCCAATCTTAAAAATTTTGGTGGGTCCCTCTTTTGGTCAAATGAAGAAACTGCAAGACATTCAATTCCTCAATAGGGGTAATTGCCCACTGACAACTGACAAGGGAGTTGAAAGTAAAAAGTTAAATTAAGGATTACTGTACATGTTGAATATTACTTCTACACTTGAAACGTGTATTACGGTGCATTTTCACTTATTTGGGTGTGTTGAGCAAATCAATAAATCATATCAGGTCATGCTCAGGTACTGCTTTTGGAAATCCAGCGTAATCAGATGAAACAGGTGGCTGTTAGTTAAGATGGCTAAACTGGTTCAGTGATGCTAGTTTGCAGCTCCTACTGGGCCAGAGGAATGTGTCAAACGCAGCTCCACGAAGTCAGACGCTACAACAAAACAAGACATTTTCAACAGCTAGATGGCAATATTCAATTCTCCTTTTTCTGCATTTATTACCATTGACCAGTCTGTGAGAGAGTCCTAATTACTGCTCTACCCGGACACTGAGGTCATTCAGTTTATAATCACAAATTATAAACAGTAATGAGTCTGAACAGCATTCAGAACCATCAACGTAGATAAAAGATGCATATCGGTTTTTGGCCTTTTTGCACAGTTTGAGCTGATTCTAAATATATTATAATTAAATCTGACAGAAACATCTCTTAGAAAATATTCATTCTCATTTTACGTGTCTTTAAGTTCAGTGGTTGGATTTAAAATCAGAGAGAGAATAGTAAAAATGCATCTTACAATTAAACAGAGCCAAGTAAATTATCCTGTTATTAATCTGACCAAGAGTCCAAAACACACAGACCCGCAATTTACAAAGATGAAGGACAATAATAAAATCTGAACAAATTGAGCCGAATTTTTTTCTTTCCTTTTATATTTGAAAATTTGAATTGCAAGCAGGTACATGAATGACATTTTTTGATAAATACGTAAATACAATCATGACTCATTTATCAAAACAGTTTATTGATTTAGTTACAGTACCTTTAAGTTATGTCATTTTAATAATATGGGGCCTAATCTACTTTGTAATCTGATTTAATTAATAATAATAATAATAATAATTCATTTAATTTATAATGCACTTTACATTTGGATCAAATCTCAAAGTGCTACAAGGCAAAAGCAGATAAAAGCATCAATAAAAAATAAATAAATAAATAATAATAATAACTATACAAAAACGTGACCAAAAGCATTAATGTTAATTACAGTTATAGGTTCTGCTAAAAAGGAAAGTTTTAAGTCCTTTTTTAAATGTGTCAGTCGTCTGTGGAGCCGTCAGATGGTCAGGGAGGGCATTCCACAGACGAGGGGCAGCAGAACAGAAGGCCCGATCTCCCATGGTGCTGAGCTTAGTCCGGGGAAGGAGGAGGCGGTATGACTGGGTAGAACGGAGGGATCGTGTCGAGGTCAGTGGGGTGAGTAGTTCTTTTAGGTAGGGGGGTGCGTTACCATGGATGCACTGGTGAGTGAGGAGAGAGATCTCATAATCAATCCTGGTGGAGATGGGAAGCCAATGAAGGGAATGAAGAACAGGGGTGATGTGTTCGTGTAATTGTAACCAGCCATTACCCCACATTGAAGCTAACACACATTACCACACCAGGAACATGGTAGTTTAAGAAAACCATCGAATCCCTTGATAAATTGAAAAATTCCTCCGTTTATGATCAACAGCTACAGCTCTCATAAAACTTTGATAATGGAATATTTTAAGGAGCTGTAGGTCAGAATCCTCAAAGTCAAAATAGCACAAACTCTGTTACCACCATTGTTTACCATCACTGTAACTGAAAGAGCAGATCTCATCTGGACTCACCTGTTGCATCCTCATACACAACAGTGACCGCCTTCCACTTGTAGAACTGCACTATGTCCAGAACCGCTCGGCTTATTGAGGTGTACTCAGGATAAAGGTTGATGTAGAAGCTGTCTTTGTTGTCCACTGAGGGGTGTTTCCACCGTGTCTGGATGTGAGGGACTTCCAGGGCATTACATATAGACTGGACCGCGCTAACAGATGAGCTGTGAGAAGGGCCAAATACGGCCCCGACACCCAAAGCCAGCTGGTCACAGGCTGAATTCAGGAAACAAAATGAGAACAAAACACACATGACTTTATCAGCTCTTCAAGATAGAAAGCTTCACAATTTCCAAAGCTCATCCTTACCTCTTCTTGAGGCCTCAAAGCTGTCAAATAGATTTATTCTCTGGATGTCGTAGGTTAATGTGGTGTTTGGCATTAAGGTCCGGTTCCTGTTTATGTTGGTTACAGCAAATTTAAAGGCCAGTTCTTCGACACTAATGGGCTCATTCTCAAGTGTCTCAAAGATGCCCCCTGCAGGAAGAGAAGGAACAGAAGCAGTGCAGGGATTAGTCCGATGTTCTTACTGATGCCAGCAGGAGTTGGAGGAGGTTGTGTGAACTTCGGTGACGATGACATCCTCGAGTTTTTTCAGTGAGGAGCCACTTGAGAAACATTATTGTCATGCCAGTCCAATCAGAGGCACAATAAAGGAAGTGAGGGCATTACTAGGCAGCAAGATACAATCTCCAGGTGTCTGTAGTTGAAGACCTTCAGTCAAGAGTCGTTTTACCTTCAATCGACCATATTGTGTAGTTTTTGGAAGGTTATGACTGACTCAATTCTAACTGTTGCATAATGTAGTCCAGTTTTAAGGACCTGGGTGAGATGGCAGCAGTAAATCTTAACCTGAGAAAACCCTCATCTTAAACCTCATCCTGTAGCTGACACAATACCCAGAGTGTCAGTGAGATGGGTCAGGAAGACATAATCACTTCAACAAAGGTCGACTTCACAGCTACCATGTTCTCCAGTTCAAACAAAAGGAACCTCACGTCACCTCAGACAGTCATTACCCCAGAGAACAGACGTCTTCATCCAACACCCAACAACTCATGATTGATAGTATCTTACAGTAAAGCCAAAGAATAAAGTAATTTACTATAAATGAGGTTAAATAATAAGTGTTTGAGTTCATGCTATGTAAACGTTTCTGAGTCGATTGGTTGTCGTCTCTATTATGGAGTGACTACTCTGTATATGAAAAAGTCATTCATCGATTCCTAATCAACATCTATCACCTTCTTCTGAAGTGTTTATGTAGAACAATATGAAATAATTGATTCTGTTCTACATTAATTCAACATTAATTGAATTGTAAGTCTTCAAAAATAACAACCTTTAAGGCGACGTTGTTGATTGAGAAGCTGCTTCACTGATGTAAGAAAAAAGGTTCTTCACTTACTAAAACAAAGTCAGCAGCCATAAAGGATTTATTTATCATGTCTGTCTCTCCAGTAATTTTTCTAAGTACCAAATGAAGTGATGGAACCATCTAGGCTGCTTAAGAATGAAAACCAGAAAGAACAAACACGAAGCCCACGCTGTGGACCCTGTCAGCAAGGGTTTGTCCCCAAAAAGCCCCCAATCCCATGCACAAGCAATTTCCCCAATTGAACTCCTCAAATTAATAGTGAAGTTATGACCATAGAAAAAAAAAGAGAACAATTGCAGTAAAATATTATATTAAAAAATAGATCTTATGAAGTCAATTCATTGTACATCCCCTTAGTAAGTGAAATATCGAGTAACTGAGTAAAAACCTGACAGATCTCCTCAATTTGAATCAAACATAATAACATTAATTTCTATAAACGGTTAGGAAGTTAGGTCTTAAAAATCGTGTTTTTCATAGAAAGATCCAACTAGTGAGTATGTGAATACTATGAATATTTTATAAGAACTTTAAGAGTAAAATAGTCGTTTGATATGCACCAAATTAGGACTGAATCCGACATTTGAGTTAAGTATACAAAGTCAGAATGTTAAATCAGGAAATAACTCTCAGGTCGAAGAGATGATGTTATGCTACAAGAAATGAGACCAAACATTGGCTTGTTCGAAATTATTTAATTTTATGATTATTACACATTACCATAAACCTAATCCTAGCCTGACTTCCCAGTCCAGGGGTTAAATTCATAAAACCCTAAGATATGCGCTAAAGTAAGCGACAAAAAACATGGATCACATTTATACGGCATGATTCCTCAAAAAACAGCCAGTGGATATGTTGTTCAAACGTTTTACTTTAACGCATTTAAAAGGCTGAACTTTTACACTTTCATTTGAATAGGGAGTTAATAACTCTTCTTTTGCTTCATTCTCTTTAAGCCAAGTATCTTAACTTCTACTCGAGTATGGAATGTGTGTAATTTTGCTAAATTAGTAGAAAGTTCAATTAGAGTAAATAATGTATGCAATATAGAACTCCCCGAGTTGATTCATATGCACTAAATTTGGATTAAATCGGACCAATGTTTGAGGAATATATGGACCGACAATTTTGGAGGTAAAGCCCCCCCTAGTGTTAATTTTCCTAAAACACTCCAGTTCTTCCTCACACTAAGGTCTATGTGAGTAATGTAATGTATGTAATGTATGTGTAAAAATTTGAAAATGATCCAAGTAACATCCAAGTTAACGTATAAACTTGAAGGATCTTCAGCGGCGGCGACAATGACAATTCCATATCATCCCTTACTTTTGGAGGATATAAGGAGCTCCTCATTGCTATTTGGACAACCCCTATCCTTAGTTTGATAAAAAATCTGCCAAAATCTGTTAACTGCAAAAAGTTGGTCTAAATTCAGAACAAAAGATATGATATATTTAAGATATTTATCCCGGTTTATTCAGAAAAAAAGAGCTTTTATTCCGAGAATCTAGGGAATGCAAATATAAAGAGGTGGATCCATGATTTTCTTTGAAAACCTATTTGGAATATGGATAAGTCACTTGCTACTTCACATGTCCCTACATAGGTCTTATGCTACGAAGCCCCTCTAGTGTCAGTTGAAAAAAGAAAAAAAATTCATCAGTAAATCCGTGGGCAGAGTTTACATGTGTGCAGGGATTATAAACCATCAACCACATAAAACATGATATCAGGAGGCGTTTGGACTCACCAGTGCACATTCACACACTTGCATTCGAAAGTGAATTTCACATATGCTTCATCCAATAGTCTTGTTTTGTCATGACCTCCTACTGTGTAGAATAAATCTCTCTAAATATATAAATAATCGATCACTTGACAATAAAATTGCATGGATTCATTTTACATAAGCATTATATGCAATTTTATTGTGATGTGACTGGAGGGCCAGAGACAGGTGACAACCTTCAACAATCCATTCAATCCTTTGCTCGCTGTTTAGTAATCTGATTTACAGATGATTCTTTTTTTCTCAACTGACAATAGGGGGTGCTTATAAAATTAGATGAGAACAAAACTGTCAAGATTTCATTCGGTGATACATTCTCTTTTCGCTGTGCGCCCAGGCCCACGGGGGAGGGGCTTGTATCAGATCTTAGGAGATCATTCTGAAAACCATCCAACTCTTAATCCACTGGTCTACAATATGCATATATATTATTTCAGCCCGGCATGAGCGCCTCATGTAGCGGTTCAAATATTAGTTATATAAAGAGCAACATGAAAAACATTAGGATTAGGGCCAGCAAACGGTGGATTGTCACCTCCTGCACAAAGGACGAGCAGACTTATCCCTGGGGAAAGTGTCCCTGCACATCAATTTCACCCAAAGCTTTGGAATGTAAATCATTTAAAACATCTGGGCCTTCAGTGATAGGATTTCTGACATAATTCAATCAGGGTTAACTGTTTGTCTCCGTCACATTGACATTCACAAGCACAGACAGAACTTCAAGGTCGGCTCTGTAGAGTAAATTGTCTTTAGCCTGAAACAAACGTGAAATGTTGAATGAAAAGTTCATCAAACACCTTGTTTTGCCCACAAACAAAGCAGCGTATAAGGGAAGGCATTTGAAAAATGCTCATCATTAGTGATGTACATTGACATGAACACAAATCATATAAATCCAGCTAAAATTGTGTAACGGTTTTCAAAAGACCTCAATTTTAACAACGAGGCCACAGACGGCGATAGGTCATTGTACACGCTAACAATCTTTGAAGAATTGCCTGAGAAATTGTCATTGATTTGGAGGGAGAAAGGGCATTTTAAAAGCCCCCCTTGAGACCCTGATTGTGAATGATCTTTTTCTTTGGTGTAGAATAGTCTCACACACAAACTGAGAGAGCCTGCTCAAAAGTGCCAATCCTGACGCTGGCTACCAACCCTCAGTGTGTGGTCGCCAGGACCTTTACAAGTTACACATCCCACACACTGGCATCGGAAATGTCCTGGCTAAATCACACCGACCTTCTGCCACCAGATTTGCCAGGAAAAGGTAAATCAGCACCTTTATGAGATGAGCTTCGATCGGATGGTCTAGAAAATAATAATAATAATAATAATACATTTAACTTATGACGCACTTTACATTTGGATCAAATCTCAAATTGCTAATGCTAGCTAATACTCTGGAAAAAGTTATGGGACATATTTGAGTCTTTATCTAAAAGTCATCCAGTCCTAGTATCATTTGCAATTATTTTGTTTTCCTAATATATTGGCAGGATTGTGAAACACTCCATTTTGGCAAAAATAGCTGATTTAAATGATTTAAATTTACATTTTTGTGGCTCACCTCTAATAACATACATAATTTCATGCCTCCTTTCCAGTGATAAACGTGTGCAGCATGCAATAAATAACAATTCATTTTCAATGCGATTTTAACCTTGGTCAGTGTAGCTTTGAATGCTAACATGCAATCACAACCTGGTTTAATCTACTGTGTCCTCAGCAAATAAATGATTGTTGCCTGATTGAAAGATCTAAAACACATCAGAGGAAACATAAGCAGAGGCCTAGCCTGACATAAACACCTCCTGTAAAACAGACATGTACATTATATTTTGAAGGTCTACCCTGCATAAACTATATACACACTAAACACATTCTTTTTAGTGACCACAAATGGAGTGACGTCTGCGAGCTAGTTCAGCCAGTCTTCTCCAGCGGCTCTGCATACTCACATGACACACCCTCCGTATTTGGCGGTGTATTTAAAGAACAAATTTCCCATCATTCCTCTCTTCTCTGCCTATGCTGTAGCTGCCCAGCTTCAGCATTGCTACCTGCTCTCTAAAGCCCCACCACCATCCCAGCATCCACCAAGAGGCTCCAACTGTTTTTTGGGGATATTTGCTCATCACTTAACCAAAATCTTGTTGTAAATTATTTGTGGGGAGTGATGAAGTCGGAGCCTGGATGCCAAACGGCATGTTTTGCCACAATAATAAACAATGACAACGTGAGTTATCAGATCATATCTGACTGAAAACTATTTCATTGCACAGTTAATTTTATTAATTTCTTCTTTGAAATTAGGTGAGAAGGCACATCTCACTTTGAAAGATAAATTATTTCTCTCTCCTCTAATCCAGAGATCAGCCACAGAGGTTCATTGAGATGACGGCAGGTCAGCTGGATGGAATGACTTCTTCGTATGTTCGCCTGGTCATTGAGCAGCAGAGTATTAACACTCAGCTTTGAGATTTCTCTCAGTTATTATCAGATCGATGTCCACCGTTAACCATCCAGGGATGATGAACCCCTGTTTCGTTAAATTTTGGGAACTGTAGTTCATAATTGTAGTCTTTTTCAACGCACATTAAAACCACTATATTTTGTTTCTAGCCCAGGATTAACAGATGTGGTCCAGAGAAACTGAGTCAATATTGATGTCCAGCACATAGAAATTTATGGTGCATGGCTTTGCTATTTACCTGACAGCTAAACCTGCACAGACGGCGCCTGTTTGCTTCTACTGAATCGTAGTTTAGGAACGCTACCGAGAAGCAACTTCTTCTTTTTTTTTTAAACATTTTTTTCTTTTCTTTTTTCTTTGTTAGTATCAACTTCTAACATTTATACAGCCTCCTTCTTTTTATTTCTAGTGGTGTGGATATAACGCTGTCCATTCAGGCAGCAAGACTGCTTGTCTTGCTAAACTTTCTTTGCTATTCCAAAGTTGGTCCTGGTCAGGCAGAAATGATGAATGATGACCAGCAGGCTGATTTTAAAGGTATTGTTAATACCCAAGAGGCAGACAGTGAAGGGGCCAGCACCGTCTTTGTAAGGGGGTATAAAACAATAATAATAATAATACATTTAATTTATAATGCACTTTACATTTGGATCAAATCTCAAAGTGCTAGGTATATGCTCATGTCGGAGCGAGAGAGGCCGAATAACTGTATTGATTGAGTACAGCAGATTTGGGGCGAGTCCTTCACAGGAGTCCAGCCTCTGTGGCAGGACTGCATGAGCTCTGGAAAACTGGAAAAAGAAGGATAAAAAGTTAACTTGAAAATGTTTTTTTGTACGATTTACACCTTATTCACATTTTCTGGAAACTGGGTTGGAATCAGTGGAACCCCACTATTCCTGTTCACAATCATGTCAATGATCAGGGCATCAAATCAACCTTGTCTTAAATTAGTGGCTACGGCGGGCCTGACATGGAGCGTGTCAGATGAAAATCTGTCTCAAATAAATTATGCACTCCCTGAATACCTTTCATGCAGTCTAAATACATTTTGCAATATCAGATCTCTGAATTGTCTAAAACATCTACAAACCAAACAGTTGATGCAATATTTAAAAATCCATCTCTTTGCAAGTCTAAAATATTTACCACACCCCTCGTAACATAATAACTGGTTCAAAATGAAGCCCAGATCATTTTTACTATTTATATTTCAGTTTGAAAGTCAATAGCTATCTCTATGTTCTATATATCCTTTGAGATCGATCTAATGATTTGTTGCAGTGTGTTATTAAAGAGGTGGATACACAGTATGTATTGAGTGGGATATTTTATAACCCTGGTGTTTTTGTTGAGGACAAATTATTCAATAGTATTGCATTTATTGAATGTATGCACTGCAATTAATGGTTTCTAATAAATAATATATGTGACATGCTAAAATTAGAAGGTTGGTTATTTTAGAAATCTTTTTTGGACAAAATATGCAAATAGTAACTATAGATGTCTTGAAGTAAGAATTGGAGCATCTATGACTTATAACAAAATTGATATCCTTATAGCGATTTCCAAGTTTTGGGTCTAGCCTACTTCCTTCTCCTTTTTGGATGTTTTTTCCTCTTGGGCGGAAGGCGCAGTGGCTCCACTCCGAGCCTCTCTAGATGTCAGAGTTCCTCATCCTACTTCAGATCAGGGAATCTTTGTATTCCGCATTTCTACATTTCACGGACCAGCACCATTAATTGAATATGTTTCCAAAACTATTGCCACAAAAGGAGGTAGTGGGGATGCAATGAAGACACGTGGATCACTGCAATAACTCAATAAAAGCAGGTTAACAAACAGTTGGACATAAAGCTAGAGATGCTTTGCATCATATACACTTTATAAGTACAGGCTGGAAATTGCTTGTAAAACCATAAAAAGAACAAATCAGCGGACAAGCTTCTCTTGTGAAGCAATTGTTTTGTATTTTTTTGTATGCTAAAAGATGCAATTATCAATTTTTGCCCCTCAAAAATAATAAAATTGAGTTGATTGTTTAATATCAGGGCTTTAAGATGTACCATTGATGATTATATATATAAGAGGAATGAAAACTCTCCCTACAGCGACCGGAAATTGCTGTCTTTTCTGATTTTTAGCGTCGCTGAGCCTCCATCTGATCTTTAATAGGCCGACAGTGCAGCGGGCTTGATGCGTGCCAGGAGGTCACCACAACAAAAGATTCTGCAAGTGCTGCAGGCAAATGATGATAAACCTTAAGGCTTTGCTTTTTATAGACTTCTAGTCCATCCTTCAGTGCAGAGCAAGAAGAAAAAAACATAGATTAAGTTCAGGCAGCTGGTTGGTTCATGTTAGGAAACTGACCTTTAGAGTTTGTGGCTCTGCAATCACATGATGAAGGGGGGTCTTTTAAGGAAGAGGAGCACAAAGATTTAGTGTTTTATTTTCTCCTCTCTCCCCATCCTGAGTCCGTTCCCAGTCAGTACCCACCCCACCTTAACAGCACCACTTCAACCTGGGCCCATGCCAGACTGTGAATGAATGAGGAGCTCCCAACCAGTCTACTATCTCTCTTTGATGTGGCGCACAGAGGTTTGTCTGTTTATGGGATAGCTGCTTGAAACCCTCCATCTAAACATTTAGACCAAAGCAGTTTGGATTTTAATCTTCATCAAATCCATATATTATTCTAAAAACAGATGGATATCAGACTCTTGAACAGACAGATGATGATCTCAATGGAGAGGAGAAGGGCTCTAACAGTCAGATGCCGCCTCTCTTCTCTCTCCAGTGATGAGATTTGGTCCCTGCCTAAGTGTAATATTTGGGGAAGAGACTTTCCGCACAAAGAAGATTAGTGTTAGTTGTTTCAGAGCTTGGTGGAGAAGATTTACCATCATTACAACCCCCACTGAAAAATAGTGAAAGCTATAGTCACAATCTGATGCCAACCCTTGCCAAGACACAGAAATGTTAATTGAACCAGACCAGGCACCATATGGGAGAGATTATGATATGTGTGGGTCATGAAGAGAATGACAAAGATTAGGTGGCCTCAGAAAGTGATAGACTTAGAGGGATTATCGGGTCAGTCCGAACGGGAAGGTGGCCCTGGCCTATTACCCTATAATGTTATGCAACTTCACAAGGATGATTATTAAAGCCATTATAAGCAGAGGGAATTAACGGTCACCCATTGATCAAGGGGAGAGGAACAGACAACATGTATTTGCTAGTAGATGCTGTTTCATTGTTACATCGAAATCAAAGGTGGAAAATTAGAGCAACTGTCGAGTGAAGATGAAAGCAGAGTTCTTGTCAACTCTGAAGGGCAGATATCTTTGGACGAAGATCTGCATTCACAGATCATACAAATGCAACTCTGAGTTTGTTTCATGTGAGAGAAAGCAAGAGTCTCCTGCATTTATGATTTGGCTCTATAGCCCTTTCATGTTTATCTGAGCCAAAGACATCATCATGCCACCAGCGCCGTTCTGGCAGATACAGCAGTAGGTCAACTAAATCACACATCTGCTTCCTAACACAGAGAAGGAGAAAAAGAGGATGTGGTGTTCACCAACCAAAGTGGGTTAACATGATTTTGGATGAAAACCAATAGAGATTGGACAACCGAGACCTCAGTTCCTCCTTTATGAAAAAATAAGTGAATAATACAACTTGTGAGGATGTGACAGAGGATTTTTTCTTGTAGACCCATAATACTGAATAACATGGACACACAGCTGTATGCTGGATTTTATAGGACTAATACAAATGAAACATGCGACCTAAAAATGCACAGACCGGTCTGTAAAAAGCCCGACTTTGAGTTTTTGCTGTTAAACTTTGCCCCTGCTTCTGTTAATTTACTTAACAACATGATGATCCGTGCAAATACTATGAAAGGAAAACACTTACATGACACTTACATGTATAATCTCTACATGTATCATTAAGACCCACTTTAATTGGATGAGATTATTTTTTAGCGATATTTAGATAAAGGGTATAGTCCAAATAAATATAGAGCAGGTTATTAATAGTATGAGGTTCTGTTTTCACATTTTGTATATTTAAAAAAAAAGAAGAAGCTGATAAGCTTTTATCACTTACCAATTCTCAGGACTTGCTGTGAAGTGAGACAAAACTGTGCCATAAAGTACAACAGTGAGAATAACAGTCCCTTCCTTTCAGCCATGGTCCTCCTTTGAGAGTGGAATCTAACATTGATATCAGATTTCCTGCCTTTGGTAATTCATGCTGATAACTAGCCAGTCCTTGTATCCATAAGTAAAAACAACTGGTATCCGACTCACATCCATCCCTCACACTCTGTACTGAAAAGACACAACAACAAAAAAACACAAACTCCACTTTCAGCCGTCACTGATCAGAAGAAATCCAGTTCTCCATCCTAAAGTCCTTGATATGCCGGTAAGGTTTTCCTCCCCATATTCAATCATCAGACATTCCTCTCATAATTTTTTTTTCTCTGGTGCACACTTAAATTGTACACTGAAATGGAAGAGGAGGAGGAGGACGAGGAGTAGGAGGAGGAGGAGGAGGAGGAGGAGGAGGAAGAGGAGGAGGAGGAGGAATAGGACTTAGCAGTGTGCTCCTACTGTCAAGCACACATTAAGAGAAAAGACATTTGTGGTTATAACTTTCAAAATAGTAGATTGTATCGAAAGTGATGTGGCAGCAGCAGACAAAATTGTCACATTATATTTGTCTTAACAGAGCAAAGAAAATAGCCAACATCCAGCATAATTTCCATCACAATCTACTGCTATGCACATTTCCTTGTATCTTATAGAATATTTCTCCTTTTAGTTTCCAAAACATACCCCCAGCCCAGGGGGTTGTAGTCTTTTCCACATTCATTTGAGTTGGTGAGACAGGGCTCTCCTCCGTCGAGTGCTTTTATTTTGATAAAAAGGCACTCCTTGTTTCTGGTTTAACTCTCTCCATCTTTGCGGACCCTTCCTCAGCATCCTTCCCGTGCCGGCGCTCAATTGAGGGCACAGCCAAGCCACTAATCCGCAAACATGGATACGTCCCGAAGATTAACTTCAAATCTGGCAACATTCGACCTCGACAACGTCTTTGCTTTGGTACACCGAGGAATGATTAAATCTTTGCTCCAGTCCTGATGGAACCGCAAATCTAATCCTCCAACCAGTCTGTGAGGCTTCCTTCAAGATTAACTACCTCAAACTGGTTATTTTACGCTGTTCTATGGTTAAATTAAATGTTTTCGCACAAAATTTTAACATTTAAGAGGAAAAGAGGAGTAGTTTGGGATCATAAAGTTTGGTTGGGAGCATCATCGCCAAAGGTTCATTTCGTTTTTTTATATAGTAATTAATGTGTCAATATTTATTCAGATAATATTGATATCAGACAGTTTGAAGGAAACCCCTTATTTATAAGAAAAATACCTTCATTTCAACTTCAACTTCGTCAATACTGAGGAGCTATGACACCATGTCGCCTGGCGCCATCTAGTGGTCAGATCTGAGAGGGTCAGGACTACAGGAATTTCCTGGGCAATTACAACATTAGCCTCCAAACATGGACTAAGAGTTTCCAACTAACTAAAATGAGCAACATAAATGCATGCTGATAATGCTGTTTTTTTGTTTTGATTTACTTAACCGTGTTCATTCAGTCTTCATAAAAAAAATATATAATATAAATATATTAAATGTATTATTATTATTAAATAAGGACGTACAAAAACAGCAAAGTGGGGGGATTGCCTGGTTCTCTCAGTTAGTAAACCCCAAACAAAAGCCGAGTTAAACTGCAGACAAACTAAAGCCACTTGCCTTACTTCCACCTCACCACCAAAGTCAAAAATGGACTAAAATGCCTTTTATTCGATATGGCTGTGTCATCAAAAAAATTCTAGTAGTCCATAAAGAGGAAAAATATAAATAATATAAATACATTTTCAAAATAATCAAAGATGCTTTGCAAGAACAGAATAAGAGGAAAGCAACATGTTAAAACAGGAATCAATATCAGATATTAAAATATAAATGAAAGTTCAAATGACAAATAACTATTAACACAAAACTGATAAAACATTGAAATCACCTATGAACAGATGAGTCTTGTTTGTAGTAAGTAAAAAAAACTTTAATTTAATGAGCTGGAATAATTTAAAAAAGCAAAAACAAAACATTTACACGCTTAGTAGCTCTTCATCTCTTACTTTTCTTTTCTTTGGACACCATTCTTCCACTCTCCTTTGATACTTCATGTACAATTAGATTTTTTTGATACAAACTTTAAAAATACATTTTTAACGTTGAAAATGCTATTTAGTCTTTAATCAGGAAAAAATTTAAACTTACTTCATCTTACTAGTAACATGTAGCAGTTAAAATGAACGTGTGAGGATAGACAAGAAAAGCAGGTCACATGTTGTAATAGCGTAAGAATACAATAACCATCCATAATAACCCCTGACGAGTAAAATGAGAATAATATTGATTGTCTCGCTACAATGGCACCTGTCTGTGAGTAGGATATATTAGGCAGCAAGTCAACATTTTCTCTTCGAAGTTGATGTGTTAGAAGCAGGGGAAATGATGCGTAAGGATCTGAGTGACTTTGACAAGGGCAAAATTGTGATGGCTAACAGTTTGTGTCAGATTGATTTCAAAACTGCAGATCTTTTTTGTTTTAATTGGTCTGCCATGGTTAGCCCCTGCTGTCCAATCCCACAGAAGATCAGCTGCAGCACACATGCTGGTTCTTATATAAAGGTGTCACAACACCCAGGCCATGACAGAGATGACAGCTGCCTTGGATGTAAAAAAGGGAATCTACACGATATCAAACAGTTGGTTTTAAAGTTATTGGTGATCAGTGCAAATTTAATTTGGTTAGAATAAGAAGAGTTTATGTAGGATCATAGATTCACTCAAGATGTTCTTTTATATATACACACCAGCTCTTCCCCCATGGTAAGACTCCGGATGAATTGTTGATGCTTTATATCCTATGTAAACAGGAGTGTGTGGAGCCGGATAAAAACTGGACTGGTAGGACGCCGTGCGGTTGCTGGGATTACCCAGTGAATATGACATGGCGTTTGGGCTGATGTACATGGAGTTTCCTGGTGTGTACATGCTTCCAGTGTGGTTAGAACTCGGCATAGACGATTGGTAGGCCATGCTGCCTTGATATAACAATGATGCATTTTCAGGCAGTCCTGGGTTGTAGACAACCTGAGGTTCGATTGGTGCCCCATCACTGGTCATTATCTGAGGGACGTTCGGCAGTGGCATCACATTCTGCTGTCTAGTGGAGAAGTTGCTCAACATGGAAGGCGGGTATGCAACGGATCGGAGGCTGGATACAGTTGAAAGAGGGTGATACCTCATGAGAGGTGGTTTACTTGCTGCTGTCTTGTAACTGAGCAAGTTGGCCGGGTGGTACACATCGAAGGAGCCTTTGACTGAGGGCATGCGAAGGCAGACAAACAGCAGGGCTGAGGCAAAGAGGAAGGCGCCAGACACCCAACCGATATAGAGAGCTTCTCCCAGCTCCCTCCTCTGGGCATCAATTAGCAGAGGATTGTAAAAATCCCTTATGATGACATGACCGGTCCATGACACAGGGATGTAGACACAGATACAGGCCATGAACTGCATACAACCTGCAACCTTCAGTAAAATGGACTTGGCCAAATAATTACCCTGAAAACAGGAAATGCACTGCATTCCTGCCAGAGCCACGAAGAGCCCCAGCCCCGACAAGGCCAGAGAGCAGCACATCAGACCCCTGGCTGCCTGTAAGTCCGCGGGCAGGAACAGCAGGGAGTCGTACACCTTACACTGCATCCTGATGTTGGCTTGCCGGTAGCAGTTCATCCACAAACCTTCCCAGCGGGTTTCCATCACAATTATGTTCTCTCCGATGAAGGCTGTCACTTTCCACATGGGCATCCCTGTAGCCGCCGCCGTCCCAATCAGCCCAACCAGGCCGATACACATTGCAGCGATCTCTATAACAGCATGAACCATTGTGCAATGAGAGGTCCAGAGTGTCCAACCCAAAAATTATGTCAGCTCACGCTGTCAAAAAATTCTGACGCTTCAGTAGCAGCTCTCCGGATCTAGGTTGTATATTCTCCAAGGCAGCAGTGAGCTTCTGGTCTGCAGTTTGATGGCTGTGAGAGTTTGTTATGGGAAAGAAAGTTTGCAGTCACACGGTTGGCTCAGAAGAATGGGGGTAAGACAACCTCTGCTTATTTTGTGTTTACAGTTCCCCTGTCTATGGTGGTACAGTTAACCCGTCAGCTTCTCCAACACTCAACACCAACCATATATGGCAGAAAAAAACACCAACAGCTGCCAAGTGTCACACACTTAGCATCTTTTTCCCTGGCAGGCAGATCACAACCCTCCTTTCTAAAGGTCAATCGTCTCTGCATGTGCATACAACATGTGGATTAATGATGCAAAAAAACATATTTTCAACCAAATCTGTATACAAAATCAATTCATCCACCCTCCTCTGACTCAAATTGTACAGACCCCTACCACAATTCACATTGTACTGTACCTGTATTGGTCCCTGAACACTATAATACTGTTTAAATTGTCAAGGATTGCAGGATTTTAAAGTGATATCTTTATTGTGTGTTGTTTGGGGGTAGACTGTGAACATTTTCTTCAAAATTGAATTTTAAAAAATCCGGCTGTTCTCATGATTTAAACGTTTCCATGTAAACAGCATTGCCAATGCAGAAAATAGTGGTATTAAAGAATACTGCAGACGAGACAGAATCTAACTTTTAGCTTCTGAAAGAAACAGTTTCTGACAGCTCTGATGGATGAAGGGTGAGTGGAGAGTCATCAGGAGGACGGCTGCTGCATCGCAAACAGTTTTCCTGTCGCATTGTGGATATCACTTAAATCTGAACATAAATATGTGTCCATCTAAACTCTGCTTTGTGCTTCACTAGCCTGGATACATTTCCAAAATTATTTTAATTAAGTCAAAATATG
Organism: Lophius americanus; assembly: GCA_037951165.1. NCBI lineage: Eukaryota > Metazoa > Chordata > Actinopteri > Lophiiformes > Lophiidae > Lophius > Lophius americanus. The sequence goes on along the minus strand of JBBDHG010000095.1, from coordinate 6,602,703 downwards.
GGTATATAAAACTGAGGCTTCAGCAGAACCTCTCAACTGTCACTTTTGACACTATTATCAAGTGTGCACTATCTGCAGACACTCTACAAGAACTTTTCTTCTCATTATTATCCCACGCTGTGAGTGAAGTGAGTGGGTGGATGAAGGAATGGGTTCCGTCCATCTGTCAGTCACACTTGTCTCTGCAGTATAACACAACAGACAAGAGCTGAAGTCAAGCTATTTGATTCCATGGTTACATGTTGGACTTCCTGTTCTAGTGGCTGGTTCTGTTTCCAGTCCATAGCTGAAATACTGATGAATATTTTTCAACCAAACTTTCTACACACAAGAACAAGTTAAGAGGGGATGCTTTTTAAAAACTTTTAACATTTGTATTTTCTCTCATGAGTTGGATTTGTCTCAGATGAGAATTTCTCAACGCATAAACTGTTCAGGTTTTTCCACAAAACTTTATATACACATCTCCCAGGTATTAGTGCTGTACTCATTGATATCAATCTAACGAATTTTATGAAAAACAATCAGCCATAACATTATAACCCCTTGCAGGTGAAGTCAACATAAAATGGACTGCCTTTCTAAATAAGAAGCTGATATAGTTGGCAACAAATGAATATTTTGTCTTAAAAATTGATGTGTTGAAATAAAGGAAAAATGTTAGTGTAAATATCTGAGTGATTTTGGCAAGGGACAAATTGAGATGGCGGTACGGCGTGATCAGAGCATCAATAAAACTGAAGGCCGGCCTGTCGTCTCCAATCCCACAGTCGAGCCACTGCAGCACAAATGCTGAATAAGTTGATTCAATTTCTGATAGAAAGGTGTCGGAACACACAGAGCTGTTTAGGATGAGAACACTGACCTTGTGTGTGTCTGTGTGTGTGTGTGTGTGCGTGTGTATGTGTATGTGTGTGTGTGCGTGCGTTTGTGTGTGTGTGTGTGTGTGTGTGTGTGCGTACGTGTCAATGTCGGTGTGTATCTGTGTGTGTGTGTCTCAGTGTGTGTCTGTGTCAGTGTGCGTTTGATAAGTTTCTTAAAATCCAACGAATAGGCTCGTCCTGCGTGATCGGAGGTTTGGGATGTGTATTTGGGATATGTGCATAACTGCTGTGTCAGTTTGGTTTGTAGAGATCACTCGTAGCAGGTCACCTGACCTTCTCTGCTCTCCTGCCGGGGTTAAGGGTCTTACTCACAACTCAACACTGAATATTTTGCTGGTAAAGAAAAATAAAAAAAACTGCTCGTATACTCATGTGTTTCTGCTCTTGTCCACTGGGGAGGATTTTTTGTTGTTGTTGTTGTTGTTGTTGTTGGTGATGGAACAGAAAGAGAGTTTAGTGTCCAAATACATTCTGACGTTTCTTTTGGTTCAACCTTAAACATCAACTGAAGAAACAACATTACCATGAGATTACCTTCAATATATTCAATGTGAAAAAACAATCAGACAAGTTTTATGGTTACTTTGAGAGACATGTTCTGTTTTAAGCCCATTGAAAGTAAAAAAAATAGGTGATTTGAATGTTCATTACAAACAACACTGGGCAGGAAAGAAATGGAGGAAATATTCTCTGCTTGTTGTGACATATGGAACTGCAATCAGTCATCAAATGTGCCAAGCAGCTTTAATCTAAAGCTCACTGTAGTTCCTCTCAAGATGACTTTCAAATTCTGATCATGTGAGCGTTCTGCCAAATCATCTCTGTCTGGCTTCTTCACAAAAACTCGATTGCGTTTCCACACCTTTAACAAGCACTCTTAAACCTGCGTCTCATGTTTGCTTAGTCATTCTTTTAGCTCCAGTTTCCCACAGCTGGAGGGCATCAAACAAAAATTCACTCAATCATTCTTTCATTAAACAGACACAGACTACCTTGAGTTATAGACACGATAGTCTTTAATTTCACGCTCACAGAATAAGTACTTACATTTTCTGAGTTTAAAGCCTGTAATACAACTGCCTTGGTTTTGTCTTTTGTGGATGCCATGACTAACACTGGTTAAACTGGTTAGAGCAGGTCAAATCCTATCAGAAACATTCAAGGACTTTATGCATTACAGCAATGTACGCCGTGAGAAACATTCTGCATGTGTGTGTGTTTTGTTTGCGTGATGGAGGACATATGTTTTTATATACCTTTCAGGCACAGCTTAGGTTTAAAGGAAATTATATGAAATATCAAATGTATGACCTGTCTGTATAACCTCATTGCAAAAACAGTCAACAACTTATAACATTTTAACAATTAACACAAATGCCACATTTATGAAATGTTGTACACAGCATACATTTTCAAATCTAATGTGATGGTATACAAAAAAAGGAGGGTTTCAGTATAAAAACCTAATTATACAACACACTTAAAAGCTATGGAAGTAATGTACTAGCTTAAAGATAAAGTAAAAATTCAAATAACACATGTAAAAAAAAGTCATTTAGTTTGGACATCCATAACAATCTGAAACATTTGTATGCACAATAAATGAATTTTTTTGAAAGCTCTCGTCTTGTCTTTTTTGAAATGTTTCATACGTTACACTGCCAAGCAAACCCCATATTAGAAAAGCCATCTTTACCTTGGCCAGCTCACAGATAAGCCACCCCGCTGCGTACAGAGGGGTATCTGGAGTGGTAGCTATAGTTGGTGGATGGATGTCTGGACAGTAGGACTGGCTGTGGCAGTGGTTGTGCTTGGGGAAGAAACACCAGCTGTTGAGGCTGTAGAGGCTGTGAAGGCGTTATAGGCTGTGGAGTATAGGACATGTAGTCAGAGTTCCTTGAGTACAAATACCTGTCTGAGTATTTCTCTTCAGACTGTAGGTTGCAACACAAAAACATGCATCCTCCAACAAACAAGAAAGCAGAAGCCACCCAGCCGATGTACAGGGCCTCTCCGAGCTCCCTCCGCTGGGCATCTATCAGCAGCGGGTTATAGAAGTCCCTGATGATGACATGACCGGTCCAGGACACGGGTATGAGCACACAAATGCAAGCCATTATCACCAGGCTTCCTGCTATGATGAGGACCATTCTCTTAGCCCGATCGTTGTTTTGGATACATGAGGTGCACTGCAGCCCCACCAAACTGATCAGCAGACCAAGCCCAGCCAGAGCCAAAGCGCAGCACATGAGCCCCCGTGCCGCCTGCAGGTCAGGAGGTAGGGCCAGGAGGGAGTCGTACACCTTACACTGCATTCTGATGTCAGCCTGCCGAAAGCAATTCATCCAAAGACCTTCATAGCGGGTCTCAAACACGATGATGTTCTCTCCAATGAAGGCTGTGACTCTCCACATTGGCATTCCGGTACTTGCTGACGTCCCAATCAGTCCAATAAGAGTCAATATCAGACCCACCATCTCCAGGGCTGCATTAGCCATCTTGTCCTCGGCTTATTTCTCCAATATTGTGCCAGAGTGGTGCAACTATACATGGAAGCAATAGATTCCCTGTACTAAGTGGCTTTACATCCCAGTGGAAGAGGAGGAGCAGGCTGATGTTAACCTGAACTGCCTCCTCCCTGTACACAGGACACCAGGGAGGGGTGGGCATTAGGACCGGTTGCTAGGAGACTAAATCCCCTAGGCTTCTTTTCTTTTTCTTTTTTTTGCATGTTTGTATACTAACCACGGGAGCAGTTGTTAGCTACCACTTTGTTTATTCAGGAGTCTCAATTTACAATTCCAGATCACACTTGAAAGTGAACTTTTCTATTCTTTTAAAAGAACGTTTATTAGTAAGAAGTTCAGAAGCGTGTTAATAAATGACTATAAGTACATTAAAAAAAAAAAAGCAGGTTTGTGACTGATAGTTTTATCTGCAGGTAGCATACACACGAATCAACTCAGGGGTTTGACCTAGTGTTGTATCAGAAGGTAGAAAATATTACTGAAAGGGTAAATTAAAAAAATTTGAATTTAGTCATGCCCATGTGTGCCAGCAACATGGTCAAAATTGCCCAAGTCTCATTGATGCACGTAGGGAGCTCAGGCTGGACCGTCGTCTCCAATCCCACAGTCGAGTCAATGCAGCACAAATGCTGAATAAGTTGATTCAATTTCTGATAGAAAGTTGTCGGAACACACAGAGCTGTTTAGGATGAGAACACTGACCTTGTGTGTGTGTGTGTGTGCGTGTCTGTAGGTGTGTCTCTGTGTGTGTGTGTGTGTCTGTGTGTGTGCGTGTGTGTGTCTGTGTGTGCGTGTGTGTGTGTGCGTGTCTGTAGGTGTGTCTCTTAGTGTGTGTATGTGTGTCTGTGTGCGTGTGTGTGTGTGTGTGTGCGTGTGTGTGTGTGTGTGTGTGCGTGTGTGTGTGTGTTTGTGTGTGCGCAGTAGGATGGTGTGATGTTATTGTACCCATGCCATTTGTCATTGTCAGTATTGGATTTCCTCTTTATGTCTTGGAGTCTGTTCTGTTGAAGGGGCAGGAAGTTGCAGCTCCGTCTCTGTTGAGATGAAATCTCTTGGTTTGTATTGTGGGTGGATCTGCGTGACAAGGTCTGGTTCTACCTGTTTGGTCACATTTCCATTTTTAACAATGATGTCAACAAGACTCTGTTGAACGTCAGAACACAGCTTAACATTAAACAACTGATAGTGGCACAGGAGCAGATACAACCGAGTCATTTCAAACTTATACCAGATTATACTTTTTGATCTTTTTTAGCATTTATCAAATGTCTTTTAATAGTTAATCATAAAATATAACAAAAATCTCTATTTTTCCCCTCAATGTTATCCCTTTATTGAAGTGTTTTCAACAATTATTTACATTTACAAGAAAGCCTCAATAACAAATCATTCAGAGGTATATTATCCGAAAAAGGCACAGTGCTTAATTTGTTGCAGCAGAGACAGCCAAACTCTGAAAGTGATATCAGATTCTAACCAATGAATTATACATTTAAATCACTCTGTTTGAAATACATACACACAAATATAGCAGTTAGTGCAAATTAAGCATATTCAAAATCACTTCAGTACTTCAGCACAATAAATGATGCTCAAAAAAAAACAGTTCCATAATACATTTCAATCTCTGCGCACTCTTTGAGACCGTAATGAAATATGTTGCCATTTCCAGTGACAGCCTTTGATCATCTTACTCAACTGATTCTAAAAATGTTGGCAAAAAGTCAGTAATTGTCTTTGTCTGATGATCTTCTCTAGTACTGACTTGGCGTGTACGCTATAGAGCCTGGCGGGGGTGCGGAGTAGGAAGGCTGGTAGGAATATGCTGGCTGATACGTGTATGGCTGGTAAGCGGGTTGGTAGATACTTGAGGCAGGATTGTATATAATCTTCTCTTCTTCATCCTGGGTACGGGGAGCATGACGACACAGCAGGATCACCCCAGCACTGAAAAGTATAGCTGAGGTCACCCAGCCGATGTAAAGCGCCTCCCCAAGCTCCCTTCGCTGGGCATCGATCAGGAGGGGGTTGTAGAAATCCCTGATGATCACATGGCCGGTCCAAGACACAGGTATGAGGGTAGTAATACAACCCATAAGGAACAGACAGCCACCAGCCACAAGAACGACATGCTTGGTACGAGCCCGATGGTCTATCACTTTGGTGCACTTCATCCCCACTGCTGTAACGATGAGGGCGAAACAGGACAGGGCCACAGAGCTGCACATCAGACCCCTAGCAGCCTGGAGGTCCGGGGGCAGAAACAGCAGAGAATCGTACACCTTACACTGCATCCGGATGTTGGCTTGTCTGTAGCAGTTCATCCACAAACCCTCCCAACGAGTTTCCATGACAATTATGTTCTCCTCAATGAAAGCTGTTACCTTCCACATTGGCAGGCCTGTGACAGCTGCCACACCGATTAATCCAATGAACCCAATGACGAGGGCCACCACCTCGCAACAGATGGCATCTTGCCGGTTCTTTTTCTCAAGTCTCTGTTTTTCTTCAAAGATGGAGTCTTGATAGTCGGTGTAGGCCTTGGCCTGCTTCTCATCATAATAAGAGCCGACGTAGGATTGAGGTGGTTTGGTGTAACCGCTGTAAGCCGTGTACGAGGCCATTGCGGATTGCACTCCAACAGCCCTCTCGCAACTAGTGAAAAATCTGAGGAGAAGGGCAAGTCAAGGAACTTATACACCCACTAAAAAATGCTAACAATGCAATGCAAACTTACTGGTTGGACTGCTTAACTGCCAGATATGTGGGGGCAAACCAAAGAGTGCTAGCTGTTTTGAATGAAAATGCAACTGCCAGTAAAAACAACTGTGAGTGTGGTTATGATATGAATCTTTTTGTTTCAGTCAAACTGAAAGCTTATATGATGGTCGCACTTGTCCATCGGTCTCCTCCTTCATGTGTAAATGGATCTGAGTAAAAGGTGTCTGAGCACAGAAACTTGACTCGGATTGGTTTCATTGTAACTCAGTATGGTGCGTTTGCCAGTATTCTCACCCCTTCACCGTCACGCTGAAGACTATGTGTCTCCCTAAACTTAGTCTTAAATTGTAGTATCTTAGAAGTGGTTTTGGTTGGTTAAGTGTTTGCATTAGATGGTTTTCTGAGGGAAGATCTGTAGAAATGACAAGTAAGAGAAAATGAAACGACACCAAAGAATATGGAAGCCTCCCACATTGAACTTTTTTTAATTTTCATTTAATTTACACATCAAATTGATGTGACTTTTTGTTCATGGCACATTAAAAAAAATCTAAAAGTATTAACAACAGATCAGCAATAAAAAGCACCCTGTGGGGGTTTATGAGCAAATACGACAAATTGTGAAGGATTTAGCCGGACAGGATGAACTTTAATTGCATGCAGTGCACTGCAGTCCTTCACACATATTCATGATTCTTGTAGGAGCTGTTTGATTTCTTATCCAGGTACACGCTCTCCTCTTTGTTTACGTCCGTTGGTGCCATAATATAAGCATCAGTGTGGCGTTCCTCTTCCTTGGATTCACGTTTGCTGTACCTTAAAAGAAGGAGTATCCCAGCGATCAGCAGAATGAAAGAAGTGGCCCATCCGAGGAAGAGGGCCTCCCCCAACTCTCGTTTCTGAGAGTCCTCCACTATTGGGTTGTAGAAGTTCCTAATGATGGTGTGGCCCACCCAGCTGACAGGAATGAGTGTGAACAAACAGGACAGTAGATACACAGCACCCGCCAAGGCCAGGGTAATGTTCTTGCATTTTATATTGTCATTACAACAGCTGCTATGCTGAGTTCCAAATCCTGTGACCACCATGGCAATGATAACCAGGACGATAGAGACACACATTAAAGCTCTGGCCGCCTGTAGCTCAGGAGGGAGAATGAGCAGTGAGTCATATGCCTTACACTGCATCTTGACGTCGATCTGTCTGAAGCAGTTCATCCACAAGCCCTCCCAGAGTTCCTCAAACACAATGAGATTGGCACCAATGAAGGCAGAGACCCTCCACATGGGCAGAGCAGTGACAGTTATAGTCCCAAACAGCCCAAGGAAGCCCAGGATCAGGGCTAAGATCTCAACCTTTGCTCTCATGGCTCGTAAGAAAGTGCAGTCTCGTCTCTCATCTGTCGTCTAATGAAAGGACTGCACACGCTTTCTGTTTCAAAGGGTGGAAATCTGTGACAATCTAACCCTGCCTGCAATGCCATCCTACTGGTTTGCGTTGACCTGCCAGTGTTTCAGGTGCACCGAAAGTAAACCTGGGAAAAGACAATACATGTACTACCCAACCAAACCCACTCCATTTATTTCAATTAGTGTCACATATTTCATTTCTTGTCATGCAAGACAAATTTTTATGACACACAATCACTCTCTTAAGAAAATGAATGAAGCCAACAAGATTATACAGTACAATCAACCAGCTGCCATTTTGATGGACGTCCAAAATGTGGACCAGACAGGAACCATTACTCAGTGATTGCTCGGAATAATAATCTTGAACTTCAAGCAGTCCACTGGTTAACATCTATAGAGCTGGTTTTCCAGTTTGCTGAAGTCATCGGAGACCAAAAGGGTGAGGTTGTCGTGCGGTTAAGATCATTCACTCTATCCACCCTCCCATACAAACACACACACACACACACCGAATGACACTAGTGACTACATTTGAAATCTATCAACTTAGTCTTGCACGACATCTGAGCAGCAAGAACGTTGTAGCAATTATTTCATGACATTCATCAAATACACGCTAGAGGTCCAGACCCCAGTGACCTCATGGGTAAGGCCATGTCTAAGGTATCCATTAGTTTAAGAAATTATAGCTTGCTGAAAATAGAATGCTCCAAAGTTTTAAAGGGGGAGTAGCATCATTTAAAAATAAAATATGGCTGAAAATGAGCTGTATAATAGTTAGCCAGAAACATCTCTCTTTCTCTCTCTATCTTCTGTGTTTGTGTGTGAGTGTGTATGTGGGGGGGTGATTGGTGAATCGGCGAGTCAAAACTGTGGTTGTTTATCAAATGTATTGGCCCTGTGATGAACTAAAGCATAGGTGTACCACGGTGATGCTACACCCCTCGCCCAATGTCAGCTGGGATAGGCTCCAAATCCCCGGATAAGAACTCGGACGGATGGTTTCAATGGAAAAGAGAGTGAAGATCTTTATAAAGTGTTTGACTTGCCATCCATTCTGAGATCTGGCATGGATCTCTAAATGTCAGAAGTTTGATACCAAATCAGAACATGGTCTTTCCTGAGGTCTCGATGTCATAATATGGGATTTCCAGTGAATTTCTGTTATTGATTTGAGTTGAATTTAACAATAATGGTAATGATTTCTAAAAATTTACAAATGGTATCAGTACAAAGATATCTCCAAAAATGTATGAGGCATAACTGGTTCCATCGATACATTCTAAACTCTAGGAAAATGTACAGGACCTCATAACCTTAACACACAATGTTTATTAAATAGGAGAAACTTATGATGACATGGTGTTGTACTGCATCTGATTTGATCTTGAGATTCCAACGCTTCAGGTAATATACAACACATACAGGTGGTTGTTTTTGGCTAAGGATCTCCTGCTCTCTTAAGAATATGTGATATAGAAGATATAAATGCGGATAAGGAAGATTTATTTAAAAAATAAAACAAGGGCCCTTAGCCACTCCTGTAATAATTCCTCAGTTTGTGTAGGAAAGGTGTGACTAGCCATTCTGTCACTGTCACCCTGTTTGTGACGAGTATGGGAGGGAGAACGAGAGAAGAGAAGCATATAACAGGAGACGTCAAAACAGGAACAGATACTGAAAAGCTTGTTCAACAGGTTTGCTGAGTGATACTATTGTTGAATGATCACCTGCCTCGGATGTGAACACATTTGCTCATGCTGAGACCCCTGGGACGCTGAACTCATGAATATCAGACCGGCTGTCTGAACGCTACGTTACCATTTAGGAAATCATTTAAAAATATGATGCAAGCTGAATGCAAAAAACTCCATTGTAAGGTGCAAATAAGCACTGGTGCTTTAACAGAGGAAGTAATCTACATCTGCTACAGAGCAGGTGTGCCACCTGCTGTCTGTAAATGTGACTCTCAAGGGCCACAACAAGATAGAAATAATATACTTAGGGCAATATTTGCAAGGGATTTCCTTTTCTTTCCCTTTCCTTCTTTCACTTCTAAGTAAGTGTTAATTTCTTGATCTGAAATCTGTTCATTTAATGTTCTATTTTATCTGAGCTGAGATATGCATCGCCTCCGTCCCTCCATGTAAGGCAATTCCCAAGCCAGACCAATGGGAGCATTCCGTCAATCAGTAGATACCAATGCTGCGGATATACAGAACAATGAAGTAAGAAGCAATCTATTCCCTCTATCTGAAGGCATGACAGAGCTTTTATAGAGAGGCGGCCATTCACAAGCGTGAAAAGAGAGGTTTCGTTGAAAGGTATCCTGCCTGGTTGACAAGAAATCCTTATGGTTCAGAGTGCAAAAGGAGGATTGTGCTGTGAGAAGCACAGATAACGGTGGTGAGTGGGAGGACATGCTAACAAGTCAGGAATATTACTCATGAAAGTCGTCTTTGTCAGAACTACGAGTGGAATATTCAACAACCGATGAAGGCATAGGGATGAATCTACAGAAAACATTTAGTTCTATGTCCATAGAACAGAAGCAGTGTCTTTCTCTCCCCCTCGGTAATAATAGGCAACATTTTGGCTGAGACTACATGAACAGAAATATACAACAGAATATTCTCTAGATATATTTGTATCATAAGACATCTTTTACTTGGCATTTTCACACATCCTCCACTGACAAAGCTATCATTTATGTGGAAAGGACTAGCGCATCTATTTGGCTGATGATGGATTTAACTTATGAGCTTTCTTTGTTCACTGGAAATTATAAAAGTAAAAACTACAAAAGCACTAAGAGCGTAATCCTGCCCAAAGACCAAACAAGACATCTGGGCCATAAAAAGGTCTCTCCTCAGGGTGGTGTTAAAGATCCACAACAGCTTCATCCGTGTCCACTACAAAGTTCAATGGTATGGTCTTTAGGGAAATGCCCACTATTCCACTCATTCTTGGGCAATGTTGTAGCAGGTAATATTATTTAGTCATTTCTTGAGCAACGCTCAATAGATCAATTATAGTATAATTGATCTATTGATTTACTAAATAAACCACATTCTTGATTGAAAGAAAATCTTGAAACTAGTGCCCAAGACATAAAACTCATTTGGAAACCTGTTCCATTGAACAGGTTTCCAATATAAGAACTGTTATTATTATTAGGTACTAAATAAAGCTGCAATTATATTCATTTTCTCAAAACTTCTCATAAAGTTGGCATTTACAAAGAACGCATGTTACAGGGCCTTCACAATGGCTTCACTTTTCAAATCCAGAAGCCGTGTCCATTTCTCATTGGTCGGTCAATGTGTTTATTTTTATGTGAAAAGAGTTAGTCTTATCCCTCTCTGATCAGTCAGGGCTTACAGTCTGTCTTTGAAGCGGGAGAGGAAGTGTTAACAGTCACTCATCAGTGAGTGAAATATACTAGGAACCAATTCAACATTTTATCCTTAAGGTTGATGCGTTTGAAGCAGGAGAACAGTGTAAGAGTGTAAGATATGAGCGACTTTGACAAAGGTCAAATGTTGATGATTAGATGAGAGGTTAATAATCTACAAGTGTTGTAGGATGTTCCTGGTAAGTAATGGTATGTACCTACCAAAAGTGGCTTAAGAGAAGGGAATGGTGGGACCCACAAAATATAAGCCAGGTTGTTTTTAATGTTATGGAGGATTTGTGTACATATTTTGTCCGGTCCCATCAGAAATTTGTTTCGCAAATGTGTCGCCACAGCTTCAGGGAAGGGAGTAGAATGAAACCAGACAACCAATGAATGTGACTGTAGAGAAGTGCTTCGGAATTATAAGTAGGAAACAAATGTCTTTAATATGATCAATACAATCTTTTATATACACACAGTGATAAAAATGCAATCTTAGTAGCACTATGAGTAGTTTACAGGGATGATGGGCTGACTGTTCAGGTAAACCACGTTTTCTCCCCTGATTGCTGGAGCAAATTTGGATTTTCTTCATGAAAATTATTACTTTGGGGGTTTTTTTGCAAACAAATCAATATCCTTATGAATAAATAATAAAAACATTGTTTTGTAATCTATAATCAGTGAAAATCTTTTTTAAAACACATGAACTTTTAAAGTAGCTAATGTCGAAATTTCTGATATTTTGTGTACACACTGTTAAGAATAAAATGTAAAATCAATCGTTCTTAAAAATGTCAATACTGTGGAGCATTAGGGGGAAAAAAAACAAAACATAGGAAAACGGCGTCACAGTCAACATAACATGAAACAGCAAATTCAAGTAAAACAGGATTGTTAAGTTAAAACAAATTAAAATCCCTAAGCCTCTGTGGAACGAGGCTTTACACAATTCTGATATTCAACGTAACAGCCAAAATATTTTCCTAGGTAAAAAGATCGCTTTAGGTCTGTAAAACAAGAGATCACAACCATACATTATACATAATCAGGAAGCAGATCTCAAAACATATCAGTGTATATTCATATGAAAATGTACAGGTACAGTAAACTATTTAAGACAGGACTGTCTTTTGCAATTATTTAATCTATTCTTTCTTTAGGGACAAATAATATACAGCCCTTAACTATGATATTCTCTGAGTCACACGGACAAAAACAAGGATTCGTGTTGTGGCAATATCCAAATTTGGCAACAGCAGGCAGTGCTATAGAATGCTGCCCAAATGTGCAAACCATGCCAGAAAGCGATTTCATGATTGTACCATCAATTCATCTCTCAAAGGTTAGACTTCCTGTGTGACAGAATCGGATTTTGGGATAAAGATCCCACCTTCTGAAATCCTGTATTGCTCCACTAGTCTTTCCTGTACAAAAAGCATTCAGCACAAGTAAGGTAGGATATATCTTCTACTGGGTGTGCGATATAAGTCAATACCCATGCATCGTTTATGAGAACTGATGAGGGAGTTTTACGGAGACCATGTTGGCGTCTCGCCGTCTTCTTCAGTTTCTACGTACCGCAGTCTGGGGATGAAAAGGATTGCGTTCTTCGTACCCAAATCTTATCCTTGTCCATTTGCTCCCCGTCGCTATCAGTCATGGGGCTCTGCTTCACATCGCCAGGGGTCTCACTGGCTGATGGTGACTTGAGGCTTTCGTTCAAGGACAAAGCCATGAGGGGGGCTTCCAGGTTGGAGGATGGCACTCGGGGTGTGTGGCGGAGGTCGTCGTCATCATCACTCAAGATGTCCGTTTCTTTCAGCTCTTCTCGGTCCTCGTATTCTTCTAGGTCAAACTGTTCTTCAACCCAGCGGTCTGTATCACCTGCTAAATCTGAATGCTGCTGCTGATCTAATTCATCATCCTGTTGCAGCGTATTTGAGGTGGGCTCCTGTGGTGAGGAGGGGTCTTGTTCCGGCTCCCCGTCAAAAACTATGTCTGTGTCAATGGTGAAACGGTTGCGTACCAACTTCCTTCTGCCTAGAGTCCTTGTTGGGGCAGATGCTGTAAAGAAACAAAAGGAAAAGATTATAATGTTAAGAAGTTGAAAACAACCTTTTTTTGGTTTCTTGTAACAAATCCTTCATATTTAAAAAAAATCTTCTTAAGAAATGTAGTTTGCCGATTAATCAATTAGCAATGCGGGAGTCCAATTTAGTATATTATATAATAATATGAGTAGTCTAGAGTATATAGATTATATCTATATATAAATATCCTGCTTGTCTTAAACAATATTGAACTAGAAGTTTTTGAAAAATGATTTCTAAAAGTGAAAAGTAAAAAAGTTAAGAAAACAATTAAAGGTAAAAACTGAAAGAGCTGAAAGAATATTCTCCTTAAAGATTTTTATTGCCTTAATTCAATTCAATTAAAGGAAGCCTTCTCTCTACGTTAATTCAATGTATAAATATGATTGAAAACAAATAGAAATTATTGTTATTATTGTCCGATCAGTGAAGGAGCAGGAAAAACAAAATGGGGACACTTGGGAGTAATTTTATGAAAGAAGCCACAAAGGTGAGAGTTTACCTGCTCTATTTATGGCAGGACGGGCTCCCTTCAGGGCACAAAGGCGCTTTCCTCCAAAGGGCACATACTGCTGGCTGGGCGGTAAACTCTCCGTTTTTAGAAGCTGCCGCCGATGCTTCTCCCTCAAGACGGAATGGACCGTTCTCAAAAAATCTTTTCTACTCTCTGGGGAGCTGATCGAGATAGAAGGGCACATTTTCAGTTTGTCACTCAGTAGATAAGAGAAAAAAGGACGGTGTCAGTGAACGCTCCTATCTGCAGTGAAATTCAGCTTCCATTAGGAGAGGTCCTCACCTACAACACAGCTGAAACATCCTCTCTGGCCTTCCCTCTGACTCCGACTTTGTGTGGACAACCTCACACACACATGTGCCCTCACCATCTGAGGGGGAAAAAGGCACTATTTAACCAACGTATGAGTGCATCTAGTGAGTCTAGAAAAACAACATCTCTATTTCAATAATGTAACATATACACTGATCAGCCCCAACATTACCGCAAAAACAGCTCTGCAATTCACTGTGTGTTCTGACACCTTTCGATCAGAACTGGCTCCAACATATTCAGCAATTTGTGCTACAGTATTTCTTCTATGGGATCAGGAAACAAAGGCTGGTATTACTCCCCATGCAAGTTAATGCCTTGTGCGTCCATGACCCTGTCATTGGTTCGCCGGTTCTCCTTTTAATCACTGCAGCCTAGGACACTTAACAAGATCTGCAGTGCTGACCCAATAGTCTAGCCACCAAAATTTGACCCTCAAATGCTTCAGCTTGCCCATTTTTCCTGCTTCCACAGAAAAATCAACGTCATCCTGACTTCAATCGTCAGTGGTAGTATTGCAATGGCTGATCAGTGTATTCTTCATGAGTAAAATCTACCTGAATTGCTCAGGGACCTGACTTGGAGGGCCTCAGTTGGGATCATGTGACGGAATCGGAAAGGGTCTTTTTCTTCGGAAGACATTGAGACCCGATGGGAGCCACCCTACCAATCATTCAGACAAAGACATTTTATTTTCCTCTATTATCCAAAACTTCCACACATATTAAGAAAATTACAAAGCCTCGGACTTTTGAGAGAACTTACCATTTTCTTTTTGTGCTTGCAGCCGTCTCTACATACAAAGACCACTGCCATTTTGAACACTAAGAAGCAACACAAAATACATCAGCCATCTCCGATATCAAGGCTTGTAGAACTCATTACATTATAGTAGACCAAATTCCCAACATACCAAATGTTGCCATTTGGGGCTCTTTCTTCCATTTTCCTAAGGACGAAGGAGGATTGATCCAGGTGACATTGGTGTGGAGCAAAAGGTCACCCATGGACAGCTCAGCGACCTGGTAAAGCAACAGAATCATCAGCCGTCACTAAATGCAGTATGTTCTCTATAGTAAACAGAACAAATTCACTTGTGTCCAACCCACCTCTTTCTTCTCACCACTCTGTTCAATTATGAGCTGATCGAACATGGCTCCAAACTCCTCGTGGATCTTCTGCATCTCATTGATGTGGCTGGCAACTTTGTTCATGGCTTTCATGGCAACTACAGATGAGTGGAAAGTGTTGTTTAGGGTAGGTTTGTTTGCGATTATGCATTCAGAAACATTCTGTGTCAAAATTGTTAAAAAAGTTATAAGTTCTTACCATCCAAGTGGTAGTGCTCCTCACTTTCTGGGTCTGTGAGCGAGTAGAGCTCCCTCAGAAGAAGAGGATACTTCAGAACCCTCTGGATGGGTTTGATCAGATATGACTCAAGGGTGGAAGAGTGCTGCTGCTTGGGGTTGCGTTCATCGAGGAAGGCCTTGAAATTGGTATCATTTTTGGCTAGGATGTCCAGGAAAGAAAAAATAAACACTTATTGCATAAGTTTTAAATGATTTTGCTCTTAAGTGGTTTCAACACTTGTTTTTCTCCATTTAACAGTATTTGGCTTAAATTGGCTGATAATACCCAAGTAATATCAGGCATGAATATGTTCATCTTGTCTAAACAGAGAACCGCTTAGTCGCTTTGTCTAGCACTAGAAATAACTAACGATCGTCTCGAAAAGTATTGAACTGTTCTTTGTGTGCGGTGGGCGAGTCATTCTAACCTAGAGACGGCGATAACTACTTTTAAAACCGCATTATCTAAATAACATCTCATTAAACTCAGGATAACCAAAGAATAACAATACATTTAAATGCAGAAAACAAAGACATTCGCTTGAAGGCAGTTGGTGCACTAGCAAGAGATAAGACTGTTCAATACTGCTTATTATATTTGTTGCAGGACCAGCGTGAAAGTATACAGAGGTCAAATGGACAACGGCGGTTCTGACAGTTCTGCAGAGCAGATTTATTAAGCCTTTGCAGTGCATGGCAGATGGTTGATGGATAAATTCATCCTCTTCTTTGAGCCAAGAGCACACTAACTCACCCTTTACAAGGACCTTAGGGACTTTGGTGTGGCTGGCGCAGAAAGCACTATAGATTTTGAAACGGTCTGCATAGTACAAGAAAGAGCCGCCCAGGGAGAAGAGGATTTTCTGAAAAAAAAAAAAAAAGAGAAAAAAAAAAGGGGGAAGACACCCGACGATAAGCTTAAAAGATTCCTATGCAAATTTTAATTAGTTTTGAGTTCAAATGATTTGATGTTTCTACCATAGGATATACCTTAAACTGATCCACTCTCTCCAGCTTCTCCAAATCTGGAACCAGTCTGGTCCCATCTTCCAGAGTCTTAAGAAATTCAACCTGGAACTCCACCATTTCAGGCAAGTTCCCAAACAGAACATCCAGCTAGGGCAATAGAGGAAAAAAAATGTTTTTTTTATCTCCATTTACAGAATCAGCTTTGGAATTGTTTTTTTTTTTTAAACGGTTATAAAACAAGTGCTTGTGAATCATTTCTCTACTTTACACACCTCCATCTAGCCCTCATCATTCATCCCTCTCCTACTTGCTAAAAGCTACACTCTGGATGATTATGCAACCCACTCTCCTCCGAACGTTTCAACAGTTTGGGCATTTTGAAGTCCATCCACCCATCACAGATTCACTGGGAACAGTCGACATACCTCATCCTGCGTGAGGAAAGTCTCTTTCTGCAGTGGCGTTAAATATCTCCCGATGAGGCAGCTCAGGTCCTGGGAAAGAAAATTGAATTCTCTTTGATTGTGGATAGTCCAAACAGACATGGAAAAATACAGCATTAAATCAGGCGTGACTGTTGCTCATGTCAAATCGGTGATTATGATGCATAAAGAGTCTCTCCTGCATCAACAAGAGGCGCTGGTAGACGCTCCTAAGCATGTATTTAACTGTGGAGGAAACAATGTTGGACCAACTGACTGGAGGGATGGCATAACAAAACATTGCAATATATTTCTCATTAATTCAATAATCAGGAGCCTACAATGTCCATCTAAGAAATACGGATTACTATGTGACTTTGTTGGGAGTTTAGCTGTAAACATGGAATACATCCGTCGTTAGTAGGCCTGACTCAACTCTTCATACTAACATAACAATACAACAAGAGATACAAAAAATCTTTCCTGAGTTTGTCAATAAGAAAAAGTATTAAACATAAAATCACACGCACAATCTGAGTTCATCGACCCCTGCTTCTTATAATGAGGCGTTACATTTTAGACAGCCATGAAATTATCCTATTAAATATTCTCTCTATCCAGGTTATTCTGCAGAACCACATTTCTACTGGACAGGAGAAGATTAGGCAATATCCAGGCTAGGACACAGCTGTGTCCCCTCCATCTCCCCAGAGAGAGAAGGATAAATATGGATTGGTTGTGTGGAGAGGTAAAGTCTAACGCACCATAGGAGGACGACAGAAAGGCAGATGGATGAACAAGAACCCCACACGCACGCTCACAAAGACCACCTGCCCCCCATGATACTGACTTTGACATATGTGCGCTCCGTCTCCACCAGCTCACAGATGACTTTGCGGAGCTTGTCGGCGTCAGAGAGCTGCCGGGGAGTTGTAGCAGGCGGGAAGGGCAATTCCGGGCTTGGCGAAGAAGACACGCACTCGGAGGGATTCATGTCATGCAGACTGCGGCAGAAAGCAGCCACTTGCTCTGTACTCTGCAAATGGAAGAGGGAAAAAAAGGAGTGATGATCAAATGCGTAACAAAAACGTTAAGACCAAGGAAGTCCAAGTGATTAACTAGCATAAAAAAAGCTCAACGATTTTTTCTTTTGCCGCTAGTGATTAACACAGAATCAAAACTGCGCAGAAAGCGAAGGAGCAAGGCAGAAAGGTAACTCTGAAGAAACACTTCACGCTTATTTTGCATATTTTAAGTCTGCCATAACAATTACTCTCCGCCTCCCTATATTTCACTCATCTCTTTTCCCCGGTGTTTTCCTCCAACTGATGGATCACTCTTGTAATGAGTCATCTCTTTCACAGAACCAAAATATACACTGAAGGCGATCTGTCCGTAAAGTACAGGTTGCCATGGAGACCAGCCTTGATGTGCATTAGACTATCATTTTGGGACAGAAATAGACCCCTACAGCCTAAATGACTGAATTACAGTTAGAACAGTAAGAATCCCAGATTTAGTGTCAGGTATTACATCATAAAAAATTTAATGGAACAGATATTTCTTAATTATTTTCAAGTAGAATTGACAAAGATCAACAAATAAAAGTGGAGCGAGCAGGTGTGGTCTCTCAGCAGAAATCACCGACAGAGCAGAGGTCGGAGGCTGTTATAAGGATTTCGAAGGCCAGAGAGAAACAATCCATCCAGTCACACCTGTAAGACCCAGTCTTTTTATGGTAACAGTATTTTTTGCTAGATCCTCAAGAGAATAGAAATGGAGCGAAAGTGTGTTATCCAGTGCAATAGCACTTCTCAAACAGAAATGCAAACGGCGACGGTTATCAGCATTGCTATTTAATCAGACATACACACTCCATAGGTGAGGTACTTCAACTGGCTTTGTCCCTCTTGACAATGTCCCAGAATGATCGGGCAGACCTCAGATCGGGAAATAACTGGGAGGTCTCATGTCTTGTAAATTTAGAGCAAGGCACTAAAGTCATTCTAGCAAAAAGAGTGCTCCTAATTACTCATGAAGGTTGTGCAGATTCATGTTGGAGTAAACTTGCAGAGAGTTCATCTCCAGGCCATTTGGTTGTGTAGATTAGTTTTAGACACAGCGATGATCCAAAAACTTAATGAATAAAAGAAATTCAATGAAGGATCCCTTCAAAACAGACCAGCTGAGGTCTCTTCCATCAGCCAAATGGAAGTTCAAGTGCAGTATGACCGCAAATAAGTGACAAAAACAAACTCGCACTTTAAAGCAGCAAACATAAAAAAAAAAAAATTGCATTCCAAAAAAGAAATTGTAAATAAATTTGGTTCTTTTCTACACAATTATTTTGAGCCTGATAATACAATCACAGCCCCTCTCATAGTTTCCACAATCACACACTAGCCTAATTACCACCATGGCAGCTTTGTTTGCATAGTTATGCCATGAGGGAGAAGAGAAAGAACAGAGGCGGGTTCAGAACACAAAGTCTTCACCATCCCCCCAAAAATAAAATGATTTATGAATTTAAACCCGATGATGAGGGGGTGGGAGACAGTCACAAGTATGCTCTGTGAAACCGATAAAAAGCCTGGGATCACAGATTAAAGTTCCAGGAGAGAAAAATATTCACAACAGTCAAAGTGACTGTAAGAACACTCAGGCTAGTTTGTCAAAGTCATGCTGAAGTTGTCTGGAGCCTTTTGTGTAGAAACTAATCCCCCGCAGGGTCGAGTACCAAAGCAATAATGAGCCGGGTAAATCAAATGCATGTAAAGAAGGGATCTCACCAGATGCAGCATGTCATAGATGGAGTCTGAGGAGCGCTTTCTGTGCTTGCTCCCCTTCAGGATGGACATATCCGGGTGCAGGCTGACAGTCTGATATAAATGCCAGGAGCAAAGAAAAAAACCCAAACTCCAGGCTTTGGAAATTCTAAACTGTGTCCCTTTGACAGATTAAACCGCTCCTTTGTCTTCCCTCTGCTTGATGAATGGGAGAAGGTGCTGCTGACGCAAGATGATTGAAGCTGTACAGCCTCCACCTCTCCACTCACCAGTACTTACAGTCGTCCAACTCTCCTTGTTTTCTCCCTCACAGTCTGCTGTTCTTCTATCAGCGGTACTCTGCTGTTCTCTCTCTCTCTCCTTCTCTCTCGCTATCATCTATAGGCTGGTTAACTCTGAAGATCTGGCTAACTCCTGCGGTCTGGACAATTATCAAGAGTCTGATGGTGGCAGAGAAGAAATAAGGAGCAGAGGATGGAGGATGAAGCAGGATTGGCTGGGTGAGCTGTAGCGCAGTGGAATATAAATGCAGTATTTCAGGAATGGGGGGGTTACTGTGGGACAGGAGCAGCACAGTAGAGACTGCAGAGGAGTGTGAATAAGGGAACAACCAATGTGTGACGTTTTATTTGAAGAAAATGAACAGTTGGAAATGTTTGGGCATGCCAAAATTGTAGATAGATGTAGGAACTATTGTGATAAGTTCACAAGTCCATAAAGAGATCAGATCAGTAACTGGATAACAAGGGGGAAAAGAACAGCAGATCTCATCACATATTCAAGCAACATAAATCTCTGTTTGGAATCCAGGATTGATGGAATAATTGAGTCTCGTGGAAACCACTGAAGAAAACAGGATGTACCAAACACCTAGATGAAGCCCACAGAGTGACACTGGTGTAGCTGAGAAGAGTTACGACTGTTATACAAAAAACACGTAATTGCATGGTTTCCTGCTAAGCCAGAAGAGAAAAAAGTATCACTGCATCTTCTATGATGCAATTTCCCCTGCAGTTGTTGAAAGAAGAAAGCCCTTGCTCCGAGAAACCGTAAAACCCGATAACTTCATGCAACATTGCAAATTGCTTTACTTTATTTTAACAAAGTAGCCATGGAAAAAAAAAAGTATTTTCCTGTCTTTCATTGGAAGGCAAAAAGATGTCTTTCGTCAAAAGCACAAAAATACATTTTCTTTAAACAATACTGGTGAAGGAGTTTACAAAGTAATATCAAGTAAATGAGCAAATTAAACTTTTTGTATTTCGTACAAACATTTGTATGAATTTATTCTGTTATTAGTTGGCTAATGATTCACTGACAGATAGATAACTGCTAGATTTCAGATATGAAGACTTAAATCCTAATTCATTCATGCCCTACGATGCATCAATGCAAGAGGATTCAGTCTGTGCAGTGTTCAATACATTTCAAAATAAAATTAGACTTCTTTTGTCTAAGAACAACAGACATCTAGTCGCAGGGGCAATGAGGAAGCAAAATAAGAGAAACACAAAAGGCACACTTTAAGGGAACAAAATGTCGCTATGATGAACATGTCCGACATATTTCCTCATATCCTAATTTTCTCACATTATCATAATTATTACTAACTATAATAAGGATAGAAAAGATACAATACTTGATTAACCGCTGTACAGAAAACAGTTAAATGAGCAGTGCATAATTTAAAGGGCAAGAAGAAGGACTGAGGTTCTTAAATATTCTAACTGAACACATCACCTAACCTAAGTAGTATTTCATGAGACCTGGGGCAGACTTCTTAAAATGTGGCTAATATGCCCTGATCAGCCACAAAATTATAACCGCCGAGAGGTAAGGTGGATGGCATCGTAGTGTGTTATAATAATAGCTGCGGTCAATGGGTCTAATAAATTATGCAGCAGGTGAAATATTTTGTAGGTCATGTGTTGGAGGCAGAAAAAAAACAGGCAAGCCTATGAATGGGAGTGACTTGGACAAAGGCCTAATCGTGATGCCAAAGGAAAATCAACTTGTGAACCACCGTCATTGTCATGGGAAACCATCTCCGATGCATGTGTGGAGCTAAGGCTAGCTTATGTTGTCAAATCTAACAGAGTAGCTACTGCAGCACATATTGCTTAAAAAATTGCTGTTTCTGATAGAAAGGTGTATGAACACTTGCTGCGTTTAGGGCTGTGTAGCTACTGGTCAGTCAAAACTGGGCCAGATGATGAAGTTTTACTTTACATCATGTGTATTGACCTGGGGAGGAGATCGCACCAGGAACCATTATGGAGAGAAGAGAGGCCAGGACGAGGTAGTGTGATGTTTGTGCATGTTCTGCCGGGTAACATTAAGTCATGCCCTTCATACGGCTGTTACTTTGACAGGTGCCACATACGCAAAAATCGTTGCAGATCAAGTACATCCTTCCACGGAAACAGTATTCCCTCATAGCAGTGGCGTCTTTCAGCAGGATCATGATCCCTCACACACAAAAAGGTTCAGGGGTGGTTTGAGGAAAACAAGTTCAAGTTGTTAACCAAGCATTCCTGGGATGTGCTGCACAAACAATCTGATCCTCTGAGGTCCTGCCGCTCATCTTACTGATAAGAAATAAGACAATTTAGTCATCCCAGAGGAGAAATTTCAAACAGAGATGCCAGTGATGCCAGTGAAGTGAAAATAATATATATTACTAGTTTGTTTTAAGTTATCAAAACAACAAAAAAATAAGAACAGCTCTGGACTGAGCAGGAGATGCAGCGTCAGGCTTCCATAAAGGCAGTGATAGTTCGAAGGTGTGCTGTGGTATCCAGCCGAGACACTGCAAGCAGATCCTTAGGGGTCTTGTGGAATCCATTTCTCTGTGATTCAGAACTGTTTCGGCTGCGAAGGTAGGGCCAACGCATCATTAGGCAGGTGGTTAATATGTTATGGCTGTTTGTGTGTATGGCCTTTGTTCAGATCTGTCTCAGCCAGGCATCATTGTGTAGCTAATCATTGCTTTCCTGCCCAAAGCAGCCCATAAAGGCGGATTGGAAAACAAAAGACTGAATTGTAGGAGCAGCAAGCCAGTACTTGGCTGGTCATAATGTTATGACCGATGGGTGTAAACTTAAATAGAGACACTATTCTGCTCTCCAACATGATAAAAATGCTTTTTTGTGCCATTAGCATAACACAGAGCTAACGGGGCGGTTGTGAATGTCAAGAATTGAGCAGAGTCAGAACATTGTATGAAAGACATGCTTCAAATGTTTTCTGTAGTTGTACTCTGACTCCAAACAAATACACAACGGGGCCTTCTACCTTTCTGCACTCATCGAACTCGCTGAAGCTCTCGGAGTCATCGTCCAGGCTGTCTCCAGTGCTCTCGAGCA
Source organism: Lophius americanus (assembly GCA_037951165.1). Taxonomy (NCBI): domain Eukaryota; kingdom Metazoa; phylum Chordata; class Actinopteri; order Lophiiformes; family Lophiidae; genus Lophius; species Lophius americanus. Next base: position 6,579,951 of record JBBDHG010000095.1, on the reverse strand, counting down.
ACAGTCCCACCCCGTCGTCCAGGATCTCTTCTGCAACCAAAATCAGGAATGCATAAGGTTAATGGAATTCTGTATAGACTTTCATTATTTCAATGACATGACAACTTTTCTGAAGCACTCCCTTTACATGACATACATTTGAATTGACTTGCCATTAAGGTAAGCGGTGGAAATCAATGCATCTTTGTTAAATTGTTCCACAAAATGGGGCTGGAATATACCTCCTTTCCTACCCGACTGATGTTTCAGATTCACGTGTCCATAAATGAATTGGTGTCTCTACGGACACTAGCGAGAAATCTCATCTCCTCTTTCATCTGCTCACATGGACCTGGAATGTGCAAAGTTGATTCATCAACTTTCAAAAGTTAGAGGGAAAAGTTTTGAGCTGGACATACCTTGATTCTGGGAGAAGATGTCAGTGTAAAGATCTTCTGCTCCTGAGCGGCGTGGCGGCAGGTAGCAGAGCTGACGGCGGTCTAGAGAAGGCAGGGTGTCCACTGTTAAAGCCAGTGAGGCTTGAGAAAAGGCTTCCTTCATGTCAGAGAAGTTCAAACTGTGAGCATCTTTTCCATTAAGTTGAAGGATTTCATCCCCTGCATTGAGACCTGCAAACAGAGAGTAACTATCAGCTTTGACTCGGTTTACAGGCCGTCCCACATCGATGCACTGAATAACGTTTTTAATTCACTTAATGAGAAACTGCAACATCTAATCAATCTTCAGGCACACTGTGCCAAATTGTCCTTAAACTTAATACTCCACAATGGAATAAGGGCACACAATGTAATAATATTATTGAGATCTGAACTTTAGAATTGGAAAAAAATATTTTTCTTTTCTGCTTATATTTTAAAAGACTACAAAAATGAAGTTGAAAACATTTTTTAAATACTCAAAATGTCTTCACTTCACACACTTCTCTCCACCAGAAGTGTGTGAATTTGGAACTGTAATATGTTGACTGACGTTTTTGGACATTAACACTTCTTGAGAAGCAGTTTATTGTAGAGGCTCATTATCAGGTTGGAAAATACAGACCTTTAAATTCCTAACGTTTTCAACATCGAATTGACACCGTCAACAAGTATCTTCCTCCAGAATCACTAAGTGGGGTGTTTGCGTCAATCAGCCAAAAGTGTGCCTTTAGCTGACCACTATACTAAAGAAATGACACACATTTGAAAATACTTTGGGGACCATCAGACTGGGGCTGCAGTAATCGATTATTTTATTAATCGAGTATTCTATCAATATTTCTGATTAATCGATCAAGTAGTCGCATAAAAAATATTGCGTGCTCTGCAATTTATTCTAATGAAATCACTTTTGCTTTGTTCGGGCGCAATGGTAATAAACAGAACAGAAAATACGATAAGTCTATTGAATGACCCATTAATTGTTCCCCTCTTTAAAATACAACATATTTTTTGGTTGACTTGCAATAACAACTGTCAACACATATACTAACAAATGAGATTTTTCGTTGCTGGATTTATCCTTAGAATCTGCAATGTTTTCCAGCGCTTTTTAATCTGTTCGGAACATCAGTCTATCAGTTTATGGACTCTGACCAACTCCTGTATAGTACTTTGACATTCAACCCTGCGATCCTCAGTTTGGTAACCACAACCACTGAAGTCAGTGAGAGGCAGAGCAGTTATGATTACAGTAATCAACACCCATGAGGGACTTGGCAGTGTTCTCTGAAACCTTCCCTGCTTGCTCAAAAACACGCACTAATGCATCTATAAAGAGAGACTGGATGAATGACCATTGACCTCCGAGGGGAAAAAAAAGTGTTTTGAAAACATGAAAAATTGTGATTCTATTTTTTTCCCCTCTTGCTGTTACTCATCTGATCCAAGACAGATCAAATCTATGCGAGGAGAGTCCATTTGAAGGAAATAAAGAATAATGAACCTTTGGCGAAGGCCAATCCTCCCGCCTTCACATCAGTGATGTAGAGCTGCTGTATTCCATCCTCCTCCACAACTGAAATGGAGAAACCTGGAGGAGGAGAAGAGATGAAGAGGCGACAAGTGGGGAGGAAAGAGACAGACTTACATAAGGTCCAACTGAAGGATTTATGCAGTGCGAATTGGAATGATGAGGAATTGTTTTTAAAGCAATTACTTATAGCAACAGTGTCGTATGTGAAATCTTTGATACTGGTTTCATTACAGCATCTTCATTGTTTTATAAATATTGAATGAAAAGAAATTACCACATGAATAAGGGAGATTAAATGATTCATACCATAACCAATCATGCAGGATTCATCCCTGTCAAACTGGATCACTTTTGTTATTTTGGGGCAGAGCTCAATTTCTTTGTAAAGCTGTGAAGAACAAGAAGAAGCCATTATAAAATCATTAAACAATGGCCTAATTCAGTCGTCTCCTAGTGGGTGGGTATCTGACAGCACAGAGGGAGCGTTGGTCTATGACATATCATGTAATCATGATGTCAATACAAAGGTTTCGACAGATGTTTTTAATTAAGACTATACATGAATGAATTTATGTTGTAGTGCATGGATCTCCCGGCAGGCAAATCACAGGAGAAAATATTAGATTGAAAGGATAATAGTACAAAACTCATGAATAATTCAATAATTGTGGTTTTATCCATGGTGTTATTTCTCACACATCCTGATGTAATTACTGGTTTCTATAAATCTATGTTTGACCTTTGGAATCTTGAAAGGTCTGAGAGAAAGACAGATAAGATCATGTTCCAGCAGGGAGTTAAATACCAGGTCGCAGACATCCTCCTCGGGTTTGGGAATGTAGAATTGCACTTGGTGTTCAATAAGGAATTTGAGTCGCAGACAGTGTTTGGTGGGGTCGAGCTGATGGGCCTGTGAGTTGAGGGACAGAAAGATTGGTTGTCTTACACCATAAACTTGAGACTTGCTCATCGGTGACTCCACCTCTAGTGATAGAAATAAAAACAGGTATTCTTTAACCAACAACACACTGGTTTTTCTCTTTCTATTGAATGATAGGAGTCTAGTTAAATGTTGTTGTGAGAACCCAGCGGGTGGCAGAGTTTACATCTCTGTACCACAAACGTCACTGGAGTAAAATGTGAATGGTTCAGATTGGTTACCTTGCATATTGTTTCCAGAACACACAGCACCGACTCCCCTGGCTGGATGATGGTCAGCACTGGCTGGTCGTTTGGCAGACACACCCACGACGGGTAGATGTGGTCAGGCATCCAAATATCATTTTCTGTTCTGGGCCGTGGGAGGCTTTTCACAGTTCCATCCTCACTTTTCTATAAAGGAAGACATTTTTCCGCTTTCAGTGTTTGGTGTGTTAATTAGTTTAAATTTGTTTGATAAAAATGTCATCATACGCACAGAGTAGTTGGAATACATTTTCCAAAGTCTAAAACACAGTAGTCTAAGGGGAATGAAAGAAGAACTGTGTGTGAATAGCTGTTCTAGTGTTCACCTCTGGGCCTGTGCTCAGCAAAAATGGACTAATATTTAACTGACATCAGTGTTGACTAAAGATTTATTTGGGTCAGTCCCCACTCATGTTTTCCTCACACATTACTGTCAAATGTATGCACCAGTGGATAATTCCTCCTTACTGTGTGTTCCTTAGTACGATCAACATATGCGCCATCTACGGCTTGTTTCACTGGCTCGCCATCAGCAAAGACCTGCTGGTACAAAAGAAGGTCATAACTCAAGGAAAATGATAAGTGCGGGAGGAAAACAGATAACTTTGTGAGGCAAAGGCTGTTCGATTGATACTCCAAAAGGACTGTAAATCTCGGCGGACCTGGTTGATAGTGGGATGGGCCTTTGTTTTTTTCTTTGAGGTAGTGTCAAGACCCCAGAGAGAGGAGAATCTGCTCTTGCGCTTGCTGCTGGATCGAGACATAGCCTGTGTTCGCCGCCTCACTCCTGCCTCTGTGCGAGCTGCCACCTGCAAAAAACGACTCAGTGCTCAGACATAAAATGAGACACGAGATTTATGTTTGTTGGAATTTTGCAAGTGGCATGTGGTTAAATTCAACTCTTTAATAAAACATGTGCTAAACACAACGGCAGCATAGAAGGCAGGGGGTAAATAACAAAAAAGCCCATAAAAAATCTTGCAGGTGCCAACAATGCTACATATATTAAAACAGTATTTATGAGCAATAGCATATTGATCAAGACACATTTCACCAGAGTGTCCTAATAAATTAGGATTTTTTTCTTAGATGGGTTAAGTGAGAAGGAAAAGGGTCACATACTGGAAGCTTCTCTATTATTAACTAATCACAGTATTCATTCCTGAGACTGTGGTCAGCAGTCTCAGGGGACTGGCGCACCCCAGGGGACTATGCTTTCTCCTGTTCTTTTCACCCTCTACACTTCAGGTACAACTCCAAGACGTGACACATGCAGGAGTTTGGACACAAATACTCTTCACAGGGAGGTGCAGAACCGCCTCCTCTTCTTGAGAAGACTGGGGGCCTTCAGCATTTGCATCTACTGATGTTCTATCAGTCAGTCGTTGCCTTCTATGCTGTGGTGTGGTGTTCTGGGGAAGCAGCATCTAAAGAGGGTAGCCTTACTGATGGACAAGCTGATGAGGATAACTGGCTCTGTGGGGGCACAGAGCTGGACCCCCTTATGGCTGTAGCAGAGAGGTCCCTCAACAAATTTATCCATCATGGAAATAATCATCATCCCCGATATAGCACCTTAGCGAGACAATCCCTATTAAGGAACGTTTTTGCTGGTGGCCGCCAAAGACCATTTCCTTCTCCTCATCCTTTCTGGCGTTTTCTTGGCTAGTTTTGCATTTTTCCAGCGCCCTCGCCACTAGTCGTAACAGAAGACGGTATCTGCAGCCCACAGAATTTACTCAGGAAGTGCAGCTCCTCCAGGATGGCACATCCATGCGCGCCGTGGCCAGAATATTTGCTGTGTGTCCCATCACTGTGGAAGATATCAGGACAGGCCAGTACACCAGGAGAAGTGGAGGTGGCCGTAGGAGGGCAAGAACCCAGCAGCAGGACCGCTGGATCTATTAACCCTTCCATTACTACTTAAAAATATGCAGATAGAAAGCAAAGCTGAGTATGTGAGTCACAAACTCTAATCTTAATCTAGGCTGTCACTCCATCCTTCGTTCCAGCAGCTTCTGACAACAGAGGTTAAGCATGAAACGAAAAACAGATTAAAAGAAAGGGAGAGTGAAAAACTACAATGGTGTGTCAGTGACTTGCAAACCATCTCTCAAATCCAAATACTTTTTTCCTTATATTTGAGTAGCGTTCGGCTGTGGCGTACATAACCTATATACAGCAGTGGGAGAACAGAACTGAACAAAAAACCTTCCAAACAAGTGACCTGCATAAGAGCACCAGTGAAAAATAGAAGCCACGGTGGAGTTAGTATTTTTTCCTGCTTGCAGTCGAAGATATTTCTAAATATACCGCAGCCTACTCTGAAGAGAGATAATCCTGCTACTCTGATACCTGCAAAAGCAGCAGTTTGTTTGCTGAAATTTACTTGAGGCCAATCCCTTCAGCTATAGTGTGATCACGATTCATATTATATGCCTTCATATGCTGATATCGTCTCGTCTACCAGAGTGGGGCATTGATTAAATATTCACTGGTCTCAAGTCACGTTCCTGAAGACTCCAGCTAAATACGCAATTTGGGAATATTATATAGAATTGACATGGTACATATATGCATATGATTTAAAGTCTCCATGGAACCGGATTATATCTGAGAGTGATATTTACCAGTGCATGGAAGGACGAGACTGAGAATATACCCAGTCGGCCCATTGCCAGCTTGGTTGGGCGAGAGGCGAACGCCAGGAGGCGTTTGGGGTTGGGCAGCTCTCCCCCCTGCAGGCTGGCAAGGTAGCACCTGAAGCGAAATAGATCCATGTGAAACTGCTCCAGGTTCTGCTCCCACAGGAAGATCTGCAGAGTCAGAGAGATCCAACACATCCGGCTTATTATTCATCAAGGAACATCTCCGCTCTTCCCACTTTTAGTGTCGCCAACCTGTGCTTGATGCTCCTAATGTTTTTATGTGTAATGGGGCAGTAGAGCAGGACATTGTTATTATTCAATGGACCATCCCTTCCCAGTCACGGTCCTGCATTGGTGTTTGGAAGAGACAACCGGGACCATGGTAGAGCTCTCTGTATCACTGCCAAGTGGCCCAGAGATGAAGAAGAGACAATACTGCACATTCCACTGGCAGATAGAGACTGGGAGCATTTCAGTTTTATAAGGAGCTAGCCTGCATCTATTCAACTCTGCACAAACGGAAACTTGAGACTGGCAAGCCGAACCGCTCCAAGCCGTCACCACCTAACGGACCAAACAAAGGCCATCTTATCTCCCTTCTATGCAAGCAAACCCATTAAAGACCATGTGAGCTTAGCAATTAATTGAGAGAACGCAGGATATTGACCAGTGCCAACTGTATAGCGTTAAAAAACCTTGGTGGTACCAGATGATACCAAAGAGGTCTATGAAGAAACCACTACATGCCATCAACTTGCTTTATATCCCCTTCTGTTTCCTGCATAAGACCAACTTCAAGATACTGACAGTGAAATACCAACATACATGTGATACACGCAATAAATAAAAAAGGGTACACAACTTGAGTAGGCTACAACAATTGTTATTGACAATAAAGCTGTGATCCAGTATAAAAGAAAAACGTCTGGAACTCCATCTGCAACCCTCCAGCCCTCATCAAAGTCCTTAATTTGACTGCCAATATCAACATCAAGAACCTCAGTCCGAAAGCACTTTGTTAAGTTTGCTTGTGAACCTCGAGTTTGTCTAGGATGTCAAAATCATTTAAGGCAAATTCAAAAGGTGGGAGGTCAATAGTTTGCATTAGCCCTTTAATGTCCTCCTCAACCGTTTGGTTGAAAACATTTAAGTCACTATTTCTTATTGAAGAATGTGTGCCCTTTCATTGAACCTATTTGTAATATGACCCAGTGGCAACACGTATATGCTAAAGGGTAAGGGGCCATGGATGGAGCCCTGGGGGACACCACGGGTCACAAGGAACCGAAGAGGAGGCATTAACCATGGCTATTGAGGAAGTCCTATTTGATAAGTAGGATTTTTTAGGCATATCATAACAGGGGTTTCCTTTTTCATTCATTCATCTGTAACCGCTTATCCTGTTTAGGGTCGCGAGGGATGGAGTCTATCCCAGCTGACATTGAGCTTGAGGCGGGGTTCACCCTGGACGAGCAGCCAGTTCACCACAGGGCTGACAGGGACAGATTTCTTTCTTATGGTTTGAAAACCTGCTTGACGAAATGATTTCTCATTTAGAGTGTAATTTAGAGATATTAAATTAATAAATGCCCCAATGAAATTAAAAATACAATTAATAAACAGCACTGGCATTTCACACGTACAAAGGGCCTTGTCTTTAAACTAAGTACGGCTTCTCTGTTGAGGATTTAAACTACGGAGATATCAATCTGTATTCCAACCAATACAAAATCTAATGTACCTCCACAATGCTGATCTTTTGTGAAGCTTAAGGATCCTGATCTGCTACTGTGGATGAACTTTGTTATTATTAGCGTTTCACTCGATGTGCTTCCACCTTTGACTCCCTGGTTCATTTATTAAAGATATCCAACACAAAATCTGTTTGGGAAATTAGTTTTTGGTTTTCTATTAAGCAAGTGTTTCAGTCAAATATGTCATATCTTTGCTTAAAACCTCAGTAGATGCTTGTTACAAACTTGGGACCCTTACTTAGATCATTTTGAAAATTTGCTGTCATGTTCCATATTACACACATTAAATACATATACAGTATGTAATACTTGGAAACCTAACATGTACTTAATAGTCTTACAACTTTTTCTCCATATGGGCAGGCAGAGGGTCATGTGACACCTGAGCTCTTCTGCTCTGTGTCATACCACATACGTATGTGTACATTAATATTCCATTCTTCTTCAAAGTGTAAGTATAGCCAAACATGTGGGATTTCTGAGACATCTACATTAAAAAGTGTAAATGAAACCCACTTGGTCCAAGATGGTTTTCCTCTTCTTGGTGTCTGTAACAGCGGACAGCTGCATATCTCCCATTTTCTTCATCTTCTCATCCATGTCGATCTTCTGCTCCAGCTTCTTGATTTCAGCACGTAGCAGACGCACCGTGTCCTCTCTGTGGTGCTGGCGGGCGACAGATGTGGCGCATGCCGAGTGGATGGCTGTAATCCAGTTCTCCAGCTCTGTTTGGCTGCAGGTCTGCATGGAGAAAAACAAAATAAAAGGGTCAGAGGTCAAACAACAAACTATCATCTTAACATTCACCATTTGATTTTCCAGTTGGTCCGTGAATAAGTGAACTCTTACCTGAAATAGAAAAGCATCTCCCAGGGAGTTGCTGAGACAAAACACAAAGTCCTTTTTGGGATGCTCTGGTACAGCCTGCACAATACTGTTCTCTGCCCAGATGGCATGCCTGGGAATACTGTTGTTGTCAATCACTGAACGACCGTCAGTCTCATAGAAGAACAAAGTGCAACCTGGAACATATGATTCACTTATTATTATTATTATTATTATTATTATAACAGCAACGATTGGTGATCCCCGACTCAGACAGTGAGACTCAGAAGATTCTTAAAAACTGGATTTCCTCATGCTATTTAACTCTGCTCTCCAGTGGCCAACCTTAAGAAGTGCAGCCACACTGACTTGTCAGCATTGGAAGCATCGTGATAATGAACTGATTTGTCTTCAAGCCCAGTTAAGTGGCATAAAATTTGATATAAGCTTGGACCACGCTTCAATTACAGTCGAGTTCATGGAGTTTAGCAGAAGTTAGATTAGGCTAAGGATTTCAACAGAAACAGCTACATGTCAACAAACAGACTAAACCTCATCAGGGGCCTGTTGTGGTGCCTGAACTGAAATAATAAAAGGGAATAAACAGATAGTACGGATGCATTGAGGGTGTAACAAACCTTTTAGGGAAACCCAGTAACTCTTCCACTTGCGCCTCGTGGCTGACTCTACTTTCTTGTTCTTCTTGTATACAAGGAAGTTCTTGACGGCAAGCCTGCCAGCTTTGCGTACCATTCCCTGGGCAACGCTGAGCAGAGGGTCAGACTTGTAGGCGGAGCTCATTGTGCTCTGCTCGTCACTCAGGGCAGACCCAGCCTCCTCCAAACTCTCCGTCTGGCAGGAACTCATCTCAAGTTCCTGGCGAAAGTTCTCGTACACACCCTGAACACACTCGTTGGCCCCGCCGACACTGCTACTGTGTTCACTGTCACTGCCAGTGAACATGCTCCTGCCAGCTGCCGAGGACATCGAGAAGGAGGCCGACATGGTTTTGTAGCGTCTGGACTGCTGCTCTGCCTCGACTGTTACCCCATCGATGCCGCTGTCCTCGTACTCGCTCCCCTCCCCAGCTGTGACATCCTGTGCCGTGGCGGAAGCACAAGACAGGTGAGATGGCATGGCGCCCTTTTCATCATCACTTTGAAGGAGGGCTGTCAACAGCTCCTGCCCTGACTAATGAGGAAGCGATCTCTGTAGATACAGAATGGAGCCATTCCTCCAACGTAAACATGTAGTAAAAACTAGGACTAAAGTTGACAAACAAGTGCTTAATCCTCAAATTCTGTTCAAAACCAATTACTCTCAGCAAACTCTTCTGTTGTGGGAGTAAGGCCTACCCTCCATGTGGCACCACAGGGTCTGCCCTCTCCTGCCCACATGGCCAAATGCTCCTGGGAGATGAAGGGGGTTACACCAAGCTTGGTACCCCCCCCCCCCCCCATCTGATCACATGACCCAATCATGCGCTCCAAAACGCTATTCACTAAGGCTGATGGAGCCCCGCAGTGACAGGGCCACCATACACATTTTACTGTTACACTCTTCCACCGGCCTCTCTCATTATCATAACAAAGGGATGAGGCATTTCAAACAGGGGTTGACTTACAGCTCTGCTCCCTCCCCTTCTGTCATCGTAGACTCTTCTCCAGGGAAAGACAACAGTCTCATCAGGAAATGGCACATTGCTCCACTGACATTAGCATTCTTTCTACACTTAAATCTGTCAGCAGTGTATTCTCTGAGGTGAATGCAGTAATGGAAAGGCTCAGACACAACAGGGTGAAATTGAATGAGTCTTACTGATGTTGCCACAACTGCATTAAAATTCTGTACGGCATTTTTTGCTGCATCCAAGGAGCAGCTTCAACATATCAGGCCGCCCAGATCTTCTAATTATCAAACAGATAGGTCTCATTGTTTCACAGAAAAAACAAACAACCTGTTGTGCTTTCTATAAGAAGTGGTATATTCTAAAAAAGATCATTTGAAAAGTTTCAAATCAGTGATTAATTAACACAATGTGAAACAGCTCGACATCTTACCTGTATCGTCTGTGCCCTCCTGCCCTGCATACTGGCACACGTGGTAGCTAGATGGTTGCCCACGCCTTCAGAGAGGCAGTGAGAACGCCGACAGGGGAGGGTGTACGCACCATATGTGTTTCCATCTTCCTCTAATGGGGAGAGCATCTTATCATCCTCTCCTTCTCTGATGGCCCTGTTCACCCCATGCCACTTGGCGTAACGGCGCTGGGGTTGCTGACGGGCAGGATTTTTCTGGCTATAAAGCTCATCAAGGGAGTTTGCCCTGTCGGCTGAGGTTGTCGGGCTGGACTGCAGGTGGCCTTCACAGTATGTCAAGCCTCTCTCAGCGGCCTCAATTATCTCCTCTGTGCTCGTCAGGTGTTCTTGGCTGAGGTCGGACAAGGAGAACTCGAGACTGTCATCTCGCCACATGTCTGCAGACTTTGATCTCTTCTTCTTGAGACAGACTGTCTCATTGGAGCCATCCTGAGTTTTCTGGAGATACTTTATGTCATCTTTGTACAGCTCCTCGTCCTGCAACTCATCTGCAGTGGGGCCAGGTAGAGTTGTGTTCATCATATTCATGTGAACAGGGGGATTGGCCAGGTCGATGTGAAAGGACATAGGCCGAAGATTCATGGCCACACGGTCCACCCAAATTGGGCTTCCAAAGTCTGGAAGAATTACAGACTCATTGAAGGGATCCATGCCACTTTCAGCCAAGGATTGTGGTATACTGGGTGTGCTACTTGAGCGGGTGCTCGTCTCAGAGTTCCTGTGCTCTATTTTCCCTGATGAAGCATGTCGAGAGCGTCTGGCCTGCTTGTTGGAAATGCGAAGTGACCGAGACATGTGCTTATGTGACAAATAGCCATGTCCGGTACTGTTGAGAGCACGGTCCTTGTTCAGGCTCTCAACATTTCCCATGACTCAGAAGCTGAAAACAAAAGTTCATACAGATTAGACAAACACAAGCAGAACAACTAACAGCAGAACATAAAGGAACAAGATACTTCATGTCTCTTTAACAGAACATTAGCTTACCAGGAGGATCGTAATTACTTTCTTTGCATTTTGATTTTCAGTGGAACTTCAGGCAGTTTGATCTTCAGGTAGGATCAGCAAAGCTCTGAAAACATACAGCCACATTAGAAATCATGTCGGATGTCTTTAATTGCATTTTCAATTAAGTATGTAGTAATAGTTCAAGAGTCCCGCAGATTCAGATGGAAATGAAACAAGTTTTGTGGCCAGTTGTTTCTTTTTCAAGAGCGGCGCATGTAAAACATAAGATGACTTGAACCAAGACAAGAAGAGGTGTTGAAGAAATCCCTGCCCTTACACCGATTAAAATATCTCTCTATTGTTACTGGCCAATGCATGTGTAATCAACAAAGTAATGTAATGTATAAAAATGTAAAAAAAAAATTGTACAAAGTTTGTTTCATTCATTCATTTTTAAATGATTAATTCAACTTTTTATCAAATCCTTAAGCATATTACCCTGTGGTGAAATAGGTGTGGCCTTTAGAAACACTCAAGAAGCTACAACACTTTGAACAACACTTTGAGATTTGATCCAAATGTAAAGTGCATCATAAATTAAGTGTATTATTATTATTACAAAACATCTCCGTTAATAAACATAACAGTGGGGTAAATGTAACCCAGTGTTTGGTTTTTTGTGTTTCCTCATTATTCACGTCACACAAAAAAAGCCCCCTTTGCTCAAGCAAGCTGGATAAAGAGCATTCCGACAGGAAGTGATCCAATCTGCTCCTTTCCACTGGAGCAGTGTTGTGTGAAGTGGAGGGGATATAATGACAGCTTGTGCAATGTGACAGCCTGACTGAACGCCAGCTAGTCAGAGCTGCAGTAACCCTTACATGAAGTGTTGTTGGTTCTCAAGGTATAGACTGTGCTTTGGAGACAATTGTGAGCAAGACTTCAGGCCGGACACCCTGCTATGATGCAGATGAGTGGGAGCAAAATCTTCCGCTGCTGCATGTAGTCAGGCTTACTGTGAAGGGGCGCATTACATAACCTGGAGCTGACCCCATTTTTCTTGTGTGTGTTTCCTCCTTTCCCCCCTTATTTCTGCTCACTCATCACCCCTCAGTGGCACAGCAATGTTTTAAGTCGATGGAATTCAGTTTGCCTGTAACCCTGCAGTGTACTGCCCCTTCATTTGATCTTTTTTTGGTAAAGGAAAAGAAAAAGATGTGAGACAGAACTATGAAATACTACTGGACTCTTTGAAGGAAACCAACCAAATTCACTGATGGGCACAGGCATGCTTACAAAATAGTATGAAGGATTTTACAAAAAGGACTGCTTTCTCTGCTTGTTTGTACCCTTTACGACATTCTGCCATGATTTTTATTCATCTCTTTAAGGTGAAGGTTTAATGGCTCTGCAGATGTTAGCCGGGAGAGAAAAAAATGTATTTGTGTTTAACCCTGATTGTACCTGCAAAGTACTGCAAGGGCATGTTAACTACACTCTTTCAAGCTGAAATGAGGGGCTTAAATGGCGTCGGTTTCCTCGGTGGTTTCCTCAGTGGTTTCCTCAGTCAGTACAATGAGGGCAACCCACCGTGCAGAGACCTTGTACTTCACAGCAAAACCTTGTTCATCCAGGCCTGAAGTAACAGCTAAACATTTAATAGACTAAAACAATCAAAATATTTAATAAGGGTTGGTAGTTTTCGACAACACTTTTGGGTTGATTCAAAGCCAGTGACTATCCATTGTCTGCCGATTCATTTAAAACAAAAAAGGCTGCCCCAAAGTCTGAGAAAAGGTGAAACTGCAGATTTTACTGCAAAAATAATTGGACAAGTTTAGCTTAATTCTAATGTCTGAGTGACATGCAATTTTACAATCAGGCAGCTTTTCATTCACTCTTTGAAAGAGACAGCAAAACAATTAATTTTATCTGAAGCTAGTGTTTTCCACCAAAATAGTTAGGAAGTTGACCTGCATATACTTTTGAACATAAAAAAACAAAAAAAATCCAAGGGGCATTCATGCTCCAAATTTTGATATTCAGAAATGTAACGCTTTGCAGCTTTTCTGTCCCCAGGCTGAATATGATGCTAAAATGGCCCTGGTTCCAAACACCATTCTTTAAAGCTGCAACGTTGTTACTGCAAACAAGCCTCCATTACCGCACCAAATCCCCACAAAAAGCAAGTGGGTTCATCTAAAAACCGTGGTACATTTTAAAGTGCCCCATCTTCATAATCTTCTTTCATATACAACTAATTCAAATCAACAATTGGGATTGGAAAATCTTCAGTGTGAATGAGTAAGGCCCCGAGCAAAAAGGTCTTATTCAGGAGGCTGCATAGAAGCACGGGACAACAGAAGTCATTAGAATCCATTCATTCATTAAAAGTAGTGAAATACATAACCACTACAGATTCCAGCCACCCACAGATCACAAGGAATAGTTTTATTATGACTCAAGATTAACACCACAATAGTTGTGGGATCCAGCACAGAAATTGAAAGCCAACAACAGTTTTAAGCTGTCAGTACTACTAAAACATCAAGCTTCCTTGATGGAGTGCCTGGTTCGCTTCCAATCCTGGCAAAGCAACTTTCATTTTGTCATTTTTAAAATGACAAAAAAATATTGATTTGTACACAAAAAAAACATCTAACTTGTGAAATACTTAAATTGTGCCACCAGCTGTCAAATACCATTCAATAACATGATGTATTAATTCGCACGTGTATTCTTTTCACACAACATACAATCAGGACAAGGACAATTTTAGGAAATCCTGATCTGGTATTGTAACGAAAATCTTGATTTATAGGAAGATGCATTCACAAAATAGGATCTACATACTTTCTGATGATTTATTAATAGCAGTGTTTACAAAAATCTATTTATCTCAACACAATACTGATATCTGAAACCGTTTGGGAGTGTTGTGTGTGTGTATGTGTGTGTGTGTGTGTGATGTGGGATTTTGTCATCTGTGAAATATGTGACAAGTTGATTTAAGGCCCCTGTGTCATTAAAGACCACTTAAAAGACCGCCTTATATTCGACAAATACTTGGGCCCGTTTGAACAAGCACAAGGAAGAACTGTTCTAACCCCCAGCTGCTCTTCTCCATGTCCACAGGACTAGTATGTCAAGCTGCTTACATCATCTGAGGAAACGATGAAAATTCCTGTCCACCAGCCAGAATGTGACTAATGAACTTTTAAAGCAGGGAAGAAACCCACTGACAGATCGACAAATAAATCACTAACACACACTGACAACCTGAAGACAACAAATGGTTTATCTGCATAACCTGAAATCAGACAAAGATGACGCAAACACAAATTCAGACTAAACCTGGTTTTGGCTGGACGTGTTCTTCTCACTCTTGCACATTCCTATGCATTAACCCAACTACTCTGGTGAAAGGAAGAATGCAGTGAGCAGACTAGTTGCAAGCTCCAACACAAAACCCTGCAATCTGAACACTCACCTCTCCGGAGATAATAACACAGGTAGTTGTATGGAAGGGGTTTATTCCTGAAAGACTGCACTCAAGAGCTCACATATACCCTCTGACTATCATATGCTCCTGGTGAACGGAGGCACCAAAGAGCATTGTCCTGTTCTTGAGACGCATCATCTGCTCGACTATATTTAACATTCCATTAGGCCAGAGGGAAATTTTAACTACAAAACTAAAGCTTGTATTTCCTATCTAAAGTTTCAAGTACGTGAAAAAGATCCACACCAGAGCAGAATGTTGAACGAAACAATCACTTCCCCTATTCTCTATTTGATACCTTTTATTTGTTATTCCTACATGATAATGTTTTATTGATTCCAGAATACGCCATTGTCAGATAGGTAACATTTTTCTGACTTGTAGTCCTTGAAGGGTTGCGAGGCGTACAAAAGACGACGGTAAACATTTGTTCCTTTTGTAATGAAATCTGTAAAATTGACTCGGACTTGCTTAGAATCAATAATTGATCATGTAATAATGGGTTAGCACCAGTCAACTCATCCAGTCCAGACTTATATCACATTTATAACTGCCCATGCCTAAGTGGTTAAGCATTCCCTAGTATTGGTCTGTTTGCAGGATTATTCAAAACATTCCCTTTTGAATTAAATTTGTTTTTGAGAGAGCGAGAGACAGACCCAATGAAAAATGTATTTTCTCCGCTACAGCTCAGTGGGTAGAGTGGCCGTCTCCCAATCGGAAGTTTGAAGTAGCCGGTTCCAGTTCCACTTGTGTCTACTTTAAATGTAAAACTAATGATACCTAGGATTTCGGTGGTCGAGAGGTCTTTGTTAATGAATTTGTGTCATAATCCCGACTGTATCCGAGTGCCCTTTAGTTCTAAATGCATTCGTAAATAAACGCAACTATTGCAATGTTGGTATGAACAATTCCGTTACAATTGCTAACATTTTGGATTATCACCAGTAACAGTTCGATTGACATAATAACAGCTAAATATAAAGAGTTTGGTCTAGACCTGCTCTTTCTGGAAAGCACCTTGAGACAACCATTTTTGTGAATTGGCGCTTTAATGTAAAGTGGCACTAGAGTGTTTGTACATCATCAGGATTGAGATTAAGATAAATTACAGCTGTGCACTAGAAGCATAATCAGTGCTCTGGATGTGCAATTTCAAGGGTGGGATACATTATTTTAAATGACTGTTGCTGAGAAGCGGCTAGTGCTATTTAAGGTGGTGGCACCTTTGACTCTGGTAGTGTTCTCTCTAGGGCACCAATGTGTGCAGAGGTCACTGCCTCTGCTGCCGTTTGTGTATTGCAGATGTGACGGGTTTCGCTGAGTCAACAAACCTTTTGTCCACTCTTGAGATTTAGGAATGTTTTAAGCTTCTATTGTTACTGTGAGAGAACTAATTAATCAATTTTTTTTTTTTTTTTTTATTGAAAGTATATCCACATCTTTTTGCAAAAATAGTTTGGAAATGTTGGAATAAAATATTTGGCTGGTGTATGATAAATTATTATTAAAATTTTACATACATGCATGTACAGTATTATAAATTGAGGCATTTAGGTGTAATTTGAAGAAGAACTGCAGTTTGTCTTTTTCTTTCCAAACTCGCTCTAGATACTTCACTGTGCAACAATACTTCTTTACATCTTTATTGTTAGTGCCAGCAATTTGCTGTTCACAGCTAGGGTGCTAAAGACTCTTGTTCCTCAACGGCAAACTCTGAAGTGCTTAAACAGCTGTTAGGAGGTTTACAAGAGCCACGGACAACTGTTAGGAGAAAGGGGGTAGCCACAGGGTGTGATTGGAAGGATTCCTTTAAATCTACGGGGGGTATTTCACCTGATATTTGAGCCGCACAACTCATTTTACAATCGGGCCAAATTCCACGTTCATTGACAGTTGTTCGCTAAGCAGTACACAGTGGGGCGCAAGGACCGATAAGAAGCTCACAGGCAACCAGGTGAATTTCTGACACGTCTGAAATTACGGTCGGCTGTTAACAGTCTGTCACACAACTGAGGCAGAGCCATGCAATTCAACAAGATGCAAATATCACACCGCGTATGTGCGAGGTTGCAAACAGAGCATCCGAGTTGCCAAGATACGTCTTGTGGATAATAAATTACAAGCAGTTATAAAGAAGGAAGCGCAGTTTATGGCTTTTAGCAACTGAACAGCAAGGAAAAAAGGAAGGTGTAAAAGTCAGAGCGGTGTAAATACTATCCAGCAAATTAAGCTAGCTTATCTCCAATTCTCTCTGCAAAATGGACCATCCATATTGTCCACGTCATGACGACGTGGACAATATAGCTAGAACCCAGCCCAGGGCCACAGGCCATTTTATTTATTTATGTACACTGAGCCCAAAAAAAAAAAAAGAGTTTGACTTGTGATCACAGAAGATTTATTCATACAGTATAAGTTAGAATCAAACTACATATCTTAGATCTGTTTTAGGCCACATTCTCTCGCAATAGATGGGCTAACGTGGAAAACGTAATTCCAAATAGGTTTGTAAAAGGAGCATCATCAGAAACAAAACGCTGCATGTAAGCATCCCTTTCCAAATGGGATTTAAGTCCTTTTGAAGGGGGTAGTCTAAGATCGTCTGGAAAGACATTCGGGGAGACAAGCGATGCACGTAAATAGTGTTTGGGAATAATCCCTGGTGGGTGTTTGCCATCCGGCAGGGCTACTCATATGCACAATGCTAGCATTCAATGCTACCTGGACGAAAACAATAAAGTGAATCATCCAACGACCTCACTTTTTATTGAGCATGAATTAATTAAAGAGCTGGGATAGGCTCCATGCCCAGCAACCCTGAACAAGATAAGCAATTACGGAGACTCAATGAAACAAAAAAACCTCCGTCTGTGACGTGGATCTGGGATTTCTGAGTTTCTTCTTTTAACATTTTCGTCGGATGATGTTGATGTTAACCTAACATTTGTGTTAGTTTACCACACATCACGTCCACACTACTAACAGTGTTGCTAACGTTGTAATGATTTAACGTTAGTCAGACTAAGACCACTCCGAGGTACCGATAAGGCTTTGATTTTGCCTTTTCCTGTCTCCACTAGCCCACATGAGTAAAAAATTTGTTATTATCAATCCGTTTCTTCAATAAAAGCATGACAGTAACAGAAACAACTGCCCTAATCAAACGATAAGACACCCACCTTCTGATAAACGTTGTCATCTATTGATCGCTCTTGCGCTCGTCAAATAGCTGTCGAAAGCTCTTGTGATTGATGAGTCGCCGCATGTAAACACCATTTGGGATTAGATCACTGGTCATGTAAATTCGCAAGTATTTCTGAAAGGATAAAATTGTCTAAGTAAACTCGCCAAATGTGAACGCTAACAAGCCCAGCGTACATTGATTCTTCCTGAAAAGGAATTTTTCCTTTGCATTTAAAAAAGTTCAGTATTCACCCGCACATGGACCTGGATTGGAAATACTGTAGAATTGAAGTCAGGCCAGTACGTTCCATAATCAATACAGAGTGACACTACGCTTCTACGTACAAGATAGTCTGCCATTGTTTCATCGCTGTTCAGTCTGATGTAGTGCAATGCTGTCAAATTTCACAGGGATTATATTCTACCAGTTCACATAAGGGCAGGATTTAAAACATTTTGCAGGTCCTTTACATGGGTGTCGTGTGAACGTAACATCTACAAAAAGGTTACTGTTCTCTGTCAAAACTGTTGTCCTGTAAACAGCCGACATCTCCTACCCGCCTTGGTAAACCACAGCCTCTATACTGATGAATTAGGAGAATTTTAACATGTTTTGTGAAGTGTCGATATCAGATTCTAAATTATTTTAGGCATGTTGGTTTGGCATGACTTGCTTTACATCAGGCCATTCCTTTCCTTGTGAAAACGAAGGCTGTAAAGCAACAATGTACCAACCGGTCTACTCGGTCGTGTTAGTCTGACTTATTTTCCAACGTAAAGCGGCTTATTGAACAAACAATTTTAGTAACTGCAAAGGAACAATGAATCTTTTCGATTGCTGCAAAAACATATTACGGTTACTTTGAAAGATCTAACTTGTGAACTCCATGTCAGTTTTTTAACGTAGCCATATGAGTTTATTCCATGAGTAGAGAAATAAGACCCAATCCCAGATAGTCCCTTGAGCTGGGAATTATTCGTCTTAGGTTGAGCGTCATGTGATCAGATTTAAAAATAGCTGGGTAGAGAACTACATCATGGGTGCATGTTACCACCCATCATTTACTGACATTAGAAGTCAACTGACTGGTTTGTTGATAATCCATCGTCCTATACTGAAAAAGATAAGTCTAACTGGAGGTTCCCAATAGCTTTAACACTTTGGATTTACCAGAAAAAAGTGATTAAATGACTTTAGGGCATTTAAATTAATTTTTTCAGTAAATTTCACTTCATCTAAATGAAGATCTAACTGCTCATAACATGAAACGTCAATTTTTTTATCCTACCACTAGCATTCATTTTTTTACCTGTAAACAATTAAACATACCATATAGCTCTAATAATTCTGACTTATTTGGATGTAACCAAATGTAATACATTCTAAAGGTTTCACCATAAATTATTAACATCTGTAATGGGACGATTCAACGGGAGAGCACACAGAAAATGATTCATGCAAGGAAAAAGGATAGTTGCTGGAACAATATATCACAGCCAAGATCACGAGAGAGACTTTCAGGGGTTGACCTTCTCATTGTCCGTTAGTGTCACTGTCAGCGAAAGGGTCTCCCTGGATACTAGGAGCATCAACACTATTCAACATTCCAGGCGTTTACATTTCCCGCCTCTACAGCCATGAAACAAAACACACCCCACAATTTCCCCTTCACACAAGGAGCAAATGTTTGACAGTTTTACAATTAAAATTGTGATCAACATTGTCAACAGCAAATGTCAGAGCCGTTTCTGCTGCAATGGCACCATGGGACATATATTGAAAAATATGAGAAATAGCTGAAATGAAATACTTGTGACAACAGTGGTATAAATTAAAATCCTGTTATTAGTAAAGACTGGGCAATTAATCCTAACAAAATCATTTTCTGGATTCATACCTCTACACGATCTTATTTTTCAAATACGATTCTGGTGCATCATTTGAAACATCAGCTTTATGACATGTTAGACCATGTGATACAGAGCTGCAGAGACCAAACGTAACAGCATTGAGGCGAAGAGTGTCTTTCTGCCTGAATGCCCAGTAGCTGGCAATGACATGGACATGGAGAAACAGCCAACCTGCCTTGTAAATATGTTTTCTCATCTGGGTCACTCATGATCTTTTTCCACAGAGATTATAATTTGCTTTCAGGTCAGTGAGTGGGAATATCAAGCTTTACTTCAGTTGGAGTGTGTTCCTTTTGTAGCAGCACGGATGCAGGCACACGATCTTAAAATCATAACCTGGTTGATGTCAAGGCCCATTTTATTTCTATCCACTTATCCCCATATAAGTGAGTGTAAAACTTTAGACGACAAACTGACAGTATGGGGAAAGGATAGATAATCCTTGCAAACCAGATTTGTTAAATGACACTTCAAAAAGACAAAAGCACTTCTTTGGACTCATGTTTTGTTTGATTGGATACATTTCTAACGTTAGTGCATGCTAACAAAAATTCCTCTAAACGGTGTCTGTGGATAGAGCCAAAGGAGAATCACTCCACCACAACGTAACCCCCCTGAAGCTCCCACCTCCCTGATGAGTTGCATTGTGCAGTGAAGCATGATAAAGCTTCTGGAAAATGTTTCTGCTTCCTCCAAGCGGTCCATATCACTATAGAGACCTCTTCTATTGACCTTTTGTATAATGTGACTTCATGTTTAAGCTGGAATCAAGTACCTTTACTGATATACCATATTTAGAAATCTGGTGGTAAATGCCACGCTGCATGAAAAGGCAATAAAGGAGGACCCTTTGAGTTAAACACCCCAATGGTGGAACATTGCCACTCTGGTGCGTCGTAAAAACAGTAAACCAGGTTTCCACAAGACGTATTTTAAATACAAAACACAGAACTGTTGGAATCTTGTGACAAATATTGAGCAGCATTTCAAAATGTTAAGTGTATTAATATGGCAAAAAGCAACCACTCTTCCTCCTTTTCACATGGGGGCCAATCTTGACCACTGTTTGGAGGGTAACAGGCTACCGGTGTCCAATTTCAAAAGGCGATTCTATAATATCTCAAACTTTCAAAGGATTTAAACATGTTCCGTTGAATTTCCTTCATTGTTATACCCACTATTAGCTTCAAGCAGCTTTTAAGGATTCTAGTTTTTGGGTGCAACATAACATGGTCAGAAGGTCACACTCCCATTCTGACTCATATTTATACAGATGTCCGACTTGCCTGGGTTACTTCCTCCACCGTCGTCTCTCGGAGGTGAAACATCAGAGACCCTGCGGTCAAATCTCAATTGCGTCTTTATAGAATTGATGGGCACAATAACGGTCCAGCTTAATTGATTGTTTTAATGGGGGTACAGAGTGTAGAAAGATTTCCCAAAGCATTACAATGTCAATTTGGTCGTGTATAGTTCAAGCGCCACTTCTTAATCACCTCCACTGACGCAATAGCGGCAAATGCAGATATCCTGCATGTGGCTTTATTTATTTTCTTACCATTACTTGCAACTAATGACTATTTTGATAGTAGATTAATCATTTCAACAATCGACCAATTAATCGGATAATGTTTTCTCTTAGTTAAATAAAAATAAATACACAATTACTAAATGGCTCTTATTTTGCTATCAGCTTTCAACAATGTAATGTGTGATTTTCACCGTAGGGGCACATTTGTATATTCTTATTTGGTCCCATCCACGTCATTAACAATTCACTACATTTCAAAGTCACGTTAAACCCAACAGAAACGTTAAGTTCATGCTCTATAACATTGAGCTACCTAACTAGCTTACAGAGACGAGTCTTTGTCGTTTACAGACACAACGTGCCTCCGCTTCAAATGCTCCAGCATTACCGACTTGCTCTACGCCAGGACAGATAACAGATCAGTTTTGCAATTATCGCAGTTTAAACCTTTTTTTGGCCGTGTTGAGTGAGAAATGCTCAAACACCTTGGGTGTGTTCTGTCGCGACGGTGTTGTCATGGTGCTAATGTTTACTTCCTTCTTATTACACAGTGTCAGAGGCAGAGATCTATGACGTCATCGAATAATGGACTATTAATTTCGTCGACAACTTATTTCATAATCGATTTTTTGCCATTACGACAACTATTCGTTGTAGCCGTACTTGCTATGTTGGGGAGGTTTTTGCCTATCAGATGTTGAGAAATGGGAAGTGTGACCTCGGGTTTTCGTTAGAAAACCCGAGGTCACACTAAAGAGTAATAAGATAAACTGCTGCCCCATTTTTATTTATTTTTCCACTGTCCTCCGTTTCATTAACGAATACATAGTTGCAGGTGTGTGTGTTTTAGGGCTGCAGTAATCGCTTATATTGCATGTACTGCAATTCTTTTTATTTTAAATTTAATCACTTTTGCCTTGTTCAGGAGCAATAGTAATATACAAAACAGAAAATACGACAGGTCTTTTGAACAAACAACTAATTGTTCCCCGTTTTAGAAAAAAAAGCCAGAACAAACATGTTTATTGCTGAAATTGCAATAATATCCGTTTCTGCAGTGCACAATAAAACCGTTAGAATAACAAATGAGATTTGTGTGTATTTTGGGATCAATCCTTTGAAACTGCAATGCTTCCCAGCACTTTTTAATTTGTTCACAGTGTCGGTCTATCGGGGCCCCTGACAGTTTTTCTTGGATGCGATTCTAGAGTTCATTATTTCTGGCTTTCCCACCTATTTTTTTTTGTTGAGAGTTTGTATTAAAAACAATCTGCTGTAGCCTGGAGCTCAATTAGAAAGGGCCTTCTCATTCAGAAAGCGTTGTTTACGTGGAGAATATTTCTTCTAATTAGGCTTTTCTTCAGAATTTATTTGGACTAATGTAAACAAACTCTGGGGCGTGTAAACAAATTAATGTCCGTTTATGGCAGTGCAGAATCCCAAGTAATCCCAGTTCAAACATCCATTCACCGACGCCCAGAGTCACTATCACAGTCTGTTAAGTCTTTGACT
Source organism: Lophius americanus (assembly GCA_037951165.1). Lineage (NCBI taxonomy): Eukaryota > Metazoa > Chordata > Actinopteri > Lophiiformes > Lophiidae > Lophius > Lophius americanus. Next base: position 6,556,897 of record JBBDHG010000095.1, on the reverse strand, counting down.
TTTTAACCTCCCCAAATTGGAGGCAGACTGAGCATCTGTTGGCACTCAAAGATGTTATCCTCCTCGTTTACCTCCGTTCACCTGGAGAGGCACGTCTCCTGGGAGACGCCGGTCCGGTGGTTGACAAGCAAGCGGAGATGAGGTGACTTGTAATAATTATAATAACTTAAATTTATAAAGCACCTTGAAGAGAGTTTATCCAGTTTACAACGAGAAGCTTTCCGTATCTATCAAGCAGCCAATCATTGTTAGTTGAATGTTAGTTCATTGAAGCACGCTACAACAGTGATCCATATAGTTGTCCAGATATAAAAGAAGAAATCATTTGATTTGTATCTCCTTTACATCAAACTGTCAATGATTTATTTTGCTATGTTCCTACAAAAGCGCTGCTCAACACATAACCACAAGTAAGACATCACACTGGCTGCAGATATTGCTGTTTTGGTTGTGGAATGCCGGCTTGTTTGATAAAAAAAATAAAAAAATAAACTAAAATAAAAAAAATTATAATAAAAATAAAATAGAAAATAATCACTGGAGTAGTATTATGTCAACACAGCATTCCAAACGGTCTTCTTTGTTATGCAATCTCTGTAAAAAGCGCTAATTAGTAGCTGTCCAGCCACTGCTGACCTTTCCAGTAAATAAATCTTTATTATCAATTCCAAGTATGCGCATACTTCAGAAGGGGATGTTTCACTGAAGAACACAGCAAGACTGTTAAGCCTGGACTTCATACAAATACACCCATATTTAATCCTTGGTCCATGGCACAACTTTCCACCAAGCTGGAAGGAAATAGAAGTCAATTATCACAATATTCCATCGTACCTTTTACCAAACTGGTCGTTATTACAATCAGGTGCATTTATTCAACACTTGACAAAAGCTGTGCTACCTTGAGCAAAAGTCCAAGTTTGCAGGTCAAAGGGCACCCTGGTACTCCAGCTGAGTGTTACATACAAAACTGTTAGATGCGTCCATTTCACCAGATTACTTTTACAGTAAGAACATTTCTACAACCAACTACACTCTCTTAATTGAATGTTTCTTGCCACTGACACTCTTGCAGATTCACTCCATCTGAATTGGTGCAAACTTCCATGAGCCGAAAATATGGTTGACCAACTTGAAATGTGTTTATGCAACAGATTTACTACACCATTTATAAACCAAATATTACATGTATATAAAACTATCGATTGAATAGGGACCAAACACATAAATTTGATATGAAAGCTACAATAATCAGGCTTATAGAGGAGCAGTTCTTCTTGTTCATCAAAATTGTGTTCATTTTTAGCTTTTCTTCCTGTTAAAAAAAACTGACGCATGAGGCACACAATTTAATGAGTTAAAAAAAAAAAGAAAAAGAAAGAGTTCAGAGCTGTGGTTTAATATGAATAATCTTGAAGCCGTGTGTGAATCACTCTTAATTCTGCACACACCTCATCTCAGATAAACTCTACTTGTAGAAACTTCAAACATTGCATGCGTTTTCCATTAACCCCTTTAAAAGCTTGCTTTCCTCCCGTCAGAACACTAATATGGCCTCCTGTCCTGCTAAGCCTTCAGCGGTAAATGCATTTCCATAACTATGAAAGCCGATGACCTGTTCTCGTCCCTCTCCCCACCACGGGAGTCACAACAGGCTTTCAAACACAATGCCCAGATTTTAAATGAACTCACACATCATGAAGAGCTCCAGCCCCCCTACAAGAAGTACTCTGGGAATTCTCCTCGATTTTGGCCACCTCTCACATTTGCAATTCATCATCTCCATTTCTCAGCATCCCAGAGCCACCACCATCGCCGCCACTTTGTCATTACAATGACACAGACATGAAGTGTATTGTTTGCGTCTGGCAGTGGTTAAGAAATACAATGGCTTCTGCCTCGAGCTAAAAGGTGCTACACAGGAGTCTCACAGGTACAAACATGAGGTGGAAACCCCACCCTTAACAGACTGAATACCCTAAGATAGAGTATTCGGTGTAGAGTGTGGCAAAACCCTGCAGGGAACTAATAAAACTTCATACTGGAGATACAAACTGAAAAAACTGGCCCTGAAGGCACAAAAATTATTCAGTAAAGCTTATATTACATCTGACAAATTTAAATGCACTCATTAGAACAAAACATGTGCTTGCAGGCCACACATCGACTAACTGGTGGTGTTATTTAGCACCTCTTCTCTAGAGTGGTGTCTTTAAGGCTGGAAAGCCATTTGTCTCTCATCTACCAAGACAGCAAGACACAGCTTTACACAAAAGGTAGAGATACACTGCAGAGAATAACAGGACTTACCTTTCTGTATACAAGCTGGAAGTGTCCCTTCTGTCTTTTCTCCTCCCAGTAGGCAAGGGATGTCCCGCAGATCAGTAAGAGGGGTAATTTAAAGCTCTACATTTGGAGATAATTGATATTCTAGCAAGTCCTCCACCAACTGGCTCCTACGAGCAAGGATGAGTTGAACTGTGTGAGGAAGGGGGTGTGACTGTACCCCCTTCACCCCGACCCCCGCCCACTATTGCTGACTCTCACTCCTCAATCCCTCCTTCCCCCTGTCTTGCTCCCTCCTTCATTCTAAAATTCCATCCCCCATAAACTACAAACCTACTGGCAGGAAGAATGCTTGTTCCCCCCCTCATCTCCTCTGTAATTGCCCCCTCTGCTCCCATATAGGAAGCATAATGTTTACACAAAATGTTGCAACACTCGCATCGTGCAAATCTGAGAACATCGACAACTGTCAAATTCAGACATGAAATTCTCAGCCTGGTACTGTGGCAAAAAGAAAGTTATGTTTTTATTCATTGTCTTTTTATTTGTAATCAAAGGATTCTGGCAAAGGTATATATTTTATATCATCGAAAACAAAAACAAAAAAAAAAGGACTGGAAGGTTGCAGTCTTAATGTGCCGCGATGCTTAATTCGGAACATTCAATGACGGGCCAAATAGGGCCTGTGAATGTGATAGAGGTTGGACTTGCGGTTGTCATAGCACCAGTGATGTCGTTTGGCTACCACGTCAGCAGTGACCGACTCATTTTGAGGTGATGGAAGAGGCAAGAGGAGAGAGAGCGGCGCAGGAGGACACCGCAACGTCTGTTCAGCTGCAAGCCTGCATCATGTGGAAGCAGCATTGCAGGCATCCGAAGAGCGAAACATGCCGCAAGCTGGCCGAGGGTAAAGACACCGACAACCATGCAGAGGAGGGAAAGGGAGGGCACTTTGTCAGAGTGAAAGGAGTCCAGAAATTTGATGGGGGGAATCGCCATGTCTAGACGTTGTGATGACTGACCAAAATAAAAAAAAAGCACTCAGCACTGTGGTCAGACTTGTTTCCTCACAATGCATATTCATGTCCTGCCAAGGTTGTGACCCTGATATTAAACAAACCCATCAGTGGTTAAAAGACAGGAATGTCTGGTCTGCAGAGACAACCAGACATTATAATTCAGGTGTTATCATCTCTCACAGTTTGATTTCACTTGATATTGGTCAGGATTGCAGATTTTTCTTTTGAGGATTTGTGCCAAAATTCCACATACAATGCTAATTCCTTCCTTTTTATAAATAAAGTAATCTGTTGATCGTGAACCAATCGCAATGAACAATGTTGAGTGATTGTGACTGAATGTGTGAGTGACTGAATGTCTAAACATGTAGAAAAGCCTTAATATACTTCCTGGGTGATGTTTAATAGTAATAACTTCCAACTGATTATCAAACTCGAGCGAATTATTTTGTATTCACATTGGTATACGTTTTTATTCAAAGTTTATGTTACATGAGGCAGGACCTTATCTGCAATCTAACAAAGAATCACAGCTGCTTGCCCCACAACCATTTCAGAAATGTAGAGTATTAGTAGACGGTGTTGAGCAGAAGATAATGGGACAATACCATTGGACCCAGTTCCATCCACACTCCCTTTCATGGCTGATTGAGTTGGACATCTTATACACTGACAGGCCATTCAATAGCACCGGAGCTATTTGGCAGGTGAGACTACAGTTACAGATCCACAGTGGTAGACCAGGCTAATGATGCTGTCCAGGTGTCACAACCAACTTCAATCACTGCCAATCACCTTCAGAGGTTAGCAATGAACCGACAAAAGCAATGGAAGGCAGAGGAATGAGTTTCATTTGGCAGAATATGCAATCAGTTCAGACGACCTTTCACCAAACCTATAATAATATAAAAACATCAATTTATCTATAATGTTTAAGCAATACATTATACTCAAACAAGCATCAGGTAAAATTATTGTTGTATGTGTCTGTGACTCATCACAGGGCAGAGGAAAAATATCTGAAGAGAACAAATGCAGCGTTCTCTACCATTTTATTGATTTTGAATTATATGCTCTCTTTGTCATTTATTCTGAAGTAAAGTCGTTAACATTAAAAGTGGAAAATGGCTGGAACAGTTTCCATGCGACTGGAGCCTTATGTTCCCGAGAACAGGTTCAAATAACAGTCTGTTGATAACTTTACTGTGCACTGGTTTAATGTAACATGATGTTGAGTTGTTAGCTGCATAATTATAAAGCCAAGTTCTACCGGGTTCACAGTCAACACTAATCAAAGATTAAATCACACACTATGCTAATTTCAATGGATGTGGTAAAAGTAGATTTTTTTAACAGCCAGAATAAATGCACAGCTTTGCTCCTGAGTGGCAGGAAGTGAAGTGACAACAAAAATACTCTTCTAACAGGACGGAGGTTCTCCGGCTTGCCTTCATGCTGCCATGGCAACACATGTTAAAAAACTACTAATCCAATTATCCCCTCACGTCACAGATGCACAACACCAGTGGCGGACCGTCCCGGCTAGCAGGGCCTTCTCTGCTACCCCAGACATTGCCAGAAAAAAAAAAAATTTTTAAATCATAACGTAATTAACATTTTAATTGAGACTACATATTTTTGAATAGTTTGTTCCCATCCGTTTGTTGATGTTGTTTCATTCCTCCTATCCATGACTGCTTCCAGTGAGCTCAATCAGGTTTCTCCACTGGGGTCTCTGGGTGAAACATCCGACTCTACGCTGGGACCAGCAGCTTCTAAGCCTATTGAAATACAGTTTGATTTTGTTGATTGCGATATTTTTTTTAAGCAGTCAGATGTCGAAGTTGTCATTTAGGCCGTGCTCGTTGACATGCCAGGGTATGCTAGCTAGGCTGGGTATGACTCATCCTACGTTAACATCACCGGACTGTACGCTAATGGCAAGGGAACTTATAATGGAACCAAAAGGCACCGGTTTTCTCTACGACCGCATTATTAGACTATTTTAAAGAAAGAAAGGATGACAGACATCATCATCAGATGAGGAACAGCTTTGGTGTTAGCAACATGTGCACAGGGCTTTTCTCCTCTGGTCTCTGTCTCTTGTTTGCCTGCAGTTTTGTTTTTGTAGCATCAGAAGATCTAACACAGCGCTTTTATTGGCTTAGGGAGTATAGGTACTGGCTTTGCAGGCGTTTGTTATGAATTGAATTGGAGTTCAGTTCAATGAGATTTCATGTAGTATATCTGGATCGAATTAATGAATGCCAGCTGGACAAAAGTCAACTACCCGAGTATGTTTATTCCGACTAAGTTCAGGAATATGTATAGATCTACTGGACTATAAATACAAATGGTGGATATGTCTGACTGATTTTGCCATTTAAAAAGAGAATAAAAAAGACTTTTTGGCTTTATGGAATGTACATCACTGGAAAGAACGTGCACGCACAAAAGGACTATTTTCTTGAAGACCTCCTCAATCACACATACCATCCCTGAGAAAACAGATGATCCATTGTCCTGAAAAGAGACCTCCATGTAAAACTCATATCTAGAGAGAAAAATGCGACGATTGTGCAAGACAACAAAAAAGCAACCCTTACCTGGATGGAGATCATTAGCAGAGGATCCAGTGGTCTCGAGCAGCGAGAAGCCTCTCAAGAGTCGACATCAAAGACACTGGTACAGAGAAGGAAATCATTTGAAATGTGGAGAAAAGGCTGGGATTGTCTGGGCTTACATATCCATCCTTTGTTTTAAACCAATTTAAGCTTTGAAAATGCTTAGAGCATATTAAAATGCAGCAGTGCTGCACTTTCAAAGCAGCTAGGTAGGGTCAAGCATATACTGTGCCTCCAGACAAAAGTCATTCACTATAATATGGAATACAAGCATTTTTGGATTGCATGGCATTTTCTCAGGCTCAGATCAGCAATAGTACACTGATTAATGCAACATGTGTTGAATATAAAATAATTAAATTTGCAGGTTAAACTTCTGACAAAGATATTTGCTTTTAAAGTATTTAAATGAACTAGCGTCAACGCAAGTATATACTTGTTTAATTCATTAATGGTTCAATCTGTAAAAATCATTATATTGCAACAGACCCTTTGCAATACCCGTTTTGCCTGACTAACATAATAGGAATGTATAAATACCAAAAAAATTGATATTTAATTGTCTGAAGTGTATAAATGTTTTTCTGCTGTTTGGAAGCATATTACTCTTTTGTCATTATCTTATTCCAGTTTCTGGATCTATTTTTAACTACATACTTTATATTCTAAATATGCTAACAGAGAGGTTTTATATATACAATCAGGATAAATACAGTTAACATCTGGCGTTCTGAAACACGCCATACTAGAGAGACCTCAAACAAACAAAAACGATATTCCAAAGGTTTTTGTTTACGATTGATGTGGAGCTAAAGTTAGATCAACTCCAGTGTTCCCAAAGTGACTCCAAACCGTGGCAGTTTATTTTGCACTTAGTAATAATTATTCATCCCAAACCTCCAGACTTTATCAGCCACTTGGCCCAGGTGATCATGGCCATGTGCATTTCTGACAACCAATCATACATTCCTGCTCACGACTAAGAAACAGGAAGGGAGCCTTGATGAAGAACGTTAATGCTCAAGAGTTCCCAAACGCCATGACCACTGTAAAGGGAAGAGTACCACAGCGCTAATAAGGACCATGCAACTACACAAACTCTCTTCTCTCTCTGGATTACCATCCCGCTGTAACTGGAACAGAACCTATTCACTTGTCCGAGGCTACCACAACCTCAAAGGTGGCTTTGAAGCTCGAGTCGATACGTAACGGAGCACACGAGTAAACTTCTCGTCTAGGGAGCACTTGTTTGCTCGTTTCTATAAGTGTGAGCCAATTTTACAATCTATCGTACAGATTAGTCCTGTCATGATTTTACTGCTAAAACTGTAATTTCAAGTGTGAAAGAATGATGGGGGTTGATTTTTAAGTGGGTGGACCACAACCCAGTTCTTTGAAACAGTGTGTCATAATTGCTTTTCCATTGTACACCATTTGTGACCTCTTGTCAAATGCAGAAATATATGGCAAATTCTGGAATTTTTAGAAATAAAGAAAATGCAGGTAAGGGCTTATTAAATGATCAGTGAATAAAGATGCGAGGTTCAAACATTCACTGAATCCTCTGATTTGTAGAACATGGTCCAAAAACAAGAGATAGCACACTCCGAGACGAGTACAGTACTGCTGTTTCTGGAGATCAATGGGATTCCCCTTTTCAACGGCTCAACGATAGTTGAAGACAGACCATCAATAGTACTCTTAAAGGAACCAGACGTCAATCCAGAAGGGAAAAAGGGAAGGCTGAGCTCCTGTGTGAGGTGGAAATGTGAGTATAGCCAGTTACCTTTCATCAACTCGGAAAGGAAAAACAACAATAATCCAACAAATTAAAGAAGTAATGGCTACTGATAAAATAATTTGTCCAAACCTAACTTACGCACGCGCGCCTTCAACAGGACCACTGTCTTGCTCGGACATAATGAATCAGTTCTGTGCGGAAAAAGAGCTTTTAATTCTCAAAAAACAAATTTGGCAATAAGCCTGTACAGGTTGCGTTCAACACAGGAGTCAGGACAGAGGGGAACGCTCACAGCTGTGACATCACTGTTACACAACATGGTCGGCCCCCTACATGATCCGTGTGGGAGAAGCCACTTCTAGTTTAAAGCATTTCAGTGTTTGAGTGTGATTCAAGTTGGCCTTTTAAAACACTAACTCCAGGGGGGGAAATGAACGGTCTGTCCTGTAAAATACAACCTATAAACATTAATGTGCTTCTATTTAGAGTTATTCCAAGATTATTAAAAAGTAAAAGTGTGAAATCATAATTTCCATATGCCATGAATGAAAAACACATTTAATGTTTATAGTAGTATCTATAGTAGATTACAGTTAAGTTGGAGGGAAATTGCACATCATTGATAATCAATACTTTTAAAATTAGTATTTGGTATCAAAACTGTTGTTGATCAGAATTTATATTATTCAAATAAATAGGCCAATATTTTTAAAAGTCAATGCAAAAGTAACCGTGGCAGAGGGTCTCCTTTTGCTGAACGGGACTTGCATTTTTAAACATTTAGAAACACAGAAAGATACTCGAGCCCAGAATTTTAAGGCTTTGACAACTTTGTCGGCAGCAGCCTGCATTTAAGTAAACTTAGATGTGATTATTTCATTATAGAAAGCTGACAGAGGCTGAATAACGGCTGTAAGTGTGGTATGTTCCCCATCAAAGCAGGGAATGTGTACGCCAGTGACGCTTAGCTCAATACTAGCACAGCCGAATGACACTTTTTTTTTTCATCTGAAAGTTTTCAGCTCTATGGTCTCGGTCCGAGGTGACATACCCTCATCCACACTGTGTTGAATGGAAACTGTATTTTGTCCGCATTCATTGCAGTAATGAACCGACTTTCCACTTAAGCACCGGTCTGCAGTATCTTCGATTGTGCTTGCAACACGAGCAAGGCAGCTATGACCAACATCAGAGCAGATATCCCGCAACCATGATGATCATGTGACAGTTACACAATTACAACCCTTTCCCACAACACCACTATTTTCTTAATCTGAACAAAAAACGACAGAATGCTGCACTGGTGTGAGATGTTTTAATTGGTTACACCAATAACAGAGCATACCCCTGCACTGCCTTCCCTCCTCACATTCATACAGATGAATGATTCGCCTCCGTTACTACATCTGTTCAGCAGGACTCTTTATAAGGAAGGACAGACAGTAGTCAAAGTTGTATCTCACGTACAACATTTGAAATTCGTCCCTCAACCCAATGAAGACAACTGTAGCACAGCAGAAACACAATATAGACATGCTAAGCTCCACTCAGAACGACAGGCTGGCAAATTCAGAAACACAGCCAGAGACATAAACTGCTGATATCCAGACCCTCTGATAAACTCAATCAATAGAATTACATTTTTGACAAACTATCAAACTCCTCAGGAGGCCTGAGACCTTTATGCTTATATTACCTCCGAGAAATAATTGAAAGTAAACGGAGAGGACGTCAAGTATATGTATATAATTCTGATTCAAACAATTGTCTTGCGTTTTTTATAGTCTAACACACACACACCCACACACACTATATCTTTCAACTCCCCATGAATATACTAGATAGATAATATTGCTATGATAACTATGTGTTTTATGATATTTAATCAGAGTAAAATAGTGATTTCAACTTGTTTAAAGTTTTAAATTGATTGACACCACATAAAATTATGTTGTAATAGCAATTGAATTTCACAGAATTGAAAAACCACCAAGTGTCCTCATCGTTTACTTTGCACAACTATTCAAAGTAATTATGAGTTCTGTGCAAGTGGGAGAGACATGAGTGACAAAGAGACTTGTGTGGGTTTTATTATGCGCATTTGAAGAAATCCGTGCCTGATAGTACATCGTTTTACATACATGAGGAACAAAGTTGGGGATTGTGCAAAAAGCCACCAAATCACCATATGAATGTCTGGACATTCTTCCATGTTTGGTCAGTCACAACTAACATTTGAGATCTCTGAGATGGAGTGAGGACACCAGCGATGCTAGTTAGAACTCGAGCACAGGCACACGGAAGGCGAGGTGTCTGTGCAGGCATGTCACACAGGTGGGCTCAGGTTTCTACCCTGAGGACACATTATAAACACTGAAGCCATTATCCCGCTCCACCACTTAGACATTTTCTTCCTATGGATATCCACCCCAAAGTACTCCGGCTTCTGTTTGGGTTGTGCATGGGAGCACGAGGTTCTGAAACCACTCCAGTATACACCATGTACAGGGCAATTATAGCTACTCTGCATGTTAATCCACTGAAACAAGCAGCGCCTAATATTAAAAGTCTTTAGTCTAAAGATGACCTACTCTCCTATGTTCCCCCCAAAAAATTTTTTTTACAAATACAAACCATCAGTATCCACACCCAAGAATTTCAAACACCTCAATAAATGCAGTTACCATAACTTTCCGTTTACGAGTCAGGTCAATCTGAACTAAGCCTAAACACATGCAGTTACCCCACTGGTGAAAAATGTAATGTAGCGTTAAGGTGCAGTGTGTAAAAGTTTGTGTCATGTAGTTATGAAGTTTACAACCTATATTACACCTCAGCTCACCCGTCACTATGCAAGAATCTATGGTGACATTCAAGAGTGAAAATAACTAACTATCAAACTTCGGGAGGGAAGGAGAGAGGGCGCAGCGAGCACTTTGTTCATGGATCCCGCAAGCGGCAGGGTCATGGTGTGGGTAATTAAAAGCTAGACCACAAAGACCTAACAATCTTCCTTAAACCTCATCAAACCGACATAGACAGTCACAATATAACACGGCGGAAGAAATGGAGAGAGAGATCTCTCTGAGGGGACCTTCCTCCACATCACTTACACATCAAGTTGAATATAATTACCCCTCAACAACTCAGTCATTATCTTTCTCCATTTCTTAATTGGTTTTGGGAGGCGAAGCATTTCTTCATCGTCTTTCTGCTACTTCAACCTAAAAACAAAGAAAGGCCCTCTATAGAGCCAGCATTTGGTTTGTCCGTTCAGACTGCCGTACAAATATGACAGCACAACATAATGTGGTCTCCCACTGGAAATATAAATTCCCAGAAATTGTATATTTTCTCCTAATCCTACACCGACAAAAAAAAAAAAAAAAAAGGTAGTTGATTATTATATTCCATTTCTTAACACCGACACTACTAAACTGCTCCTTTAAGTGTTCACCTGACCTGAATGCTTATTCACTGCACTTACCTGTGCACCTCTCAGGATGGTTACCACAGCTTCACAGGGCAGACAGACATGACTGTCAGCTGGAGACTATGGCAGTGACGCTGCAACAAACTTGGCACCATAAGGTCATCTCAGTAAAGCAGCAGAGCAGATGAGCAAACGCCTTTCAGTCGAGTCACCTGCACATGATGTTTACCGAAAGTAGGAGCAAACAGACCCGACAGCGCTGCATCATCTGCACCACAGCGACCAGAGGATCCAACGTCAGTCTCGTGCAACAATTTCCCGCACTGAGGCCACGCACTGCTTCTCCTTTCCCAAACAAGGAACGTTCAAACACCACCAAGTTGTCGAGCAAACAGGGCAACGTACCTGTTTTTCCGCATGTCGTCTAAGACCATCTTCCCGCTGTGCGAGGGAAGACACGTTTGACGGTTGTGCAGCGGTGCAGGATGGATTCATGGTGTGCACATGAAGCCAGCTGCTCCGCTTTAACCCCGAATCACCGACACGTGAATGGCTATACAAACACCGGATCCTCACCAACACGATCCCATGGCCTTGCCAAGTGCCCACAAATACATTCTGGTGCAGCGACGTCCGCAACCTACGGTAAACTTGTGGATGAGCCGAGACGCGTAGACAGACAGCGGCGGTAGGACCGCACGGACGCCCGATGAGACAGCTGCCGTAATGTCTTCATCACGGTTAACTGCAGAGCAGGTGATGAAGGACTCCGTACGTACCTGCCCCTGCTTCAGGCGAGATCTCCCTGCCTGAAATCTTCATATTTGACACGCCGGTGTGCCCACCCGCGACCCCCGCCGCCTCTCCACGGTTTGCTGGTTACAGACCATGCGTGTTGTTTTGAGCCTGCTCACAGGGGCGGGGCCTGATTCCTTGGACACGATGTGCAAGTGGACCATCAGAATGTCATTTATTTAATATAAGGGCCAATCAGCTGCGACTCTCATCCTCCCCTGCTGTGAGATTAGCAGCAGGAGCAGGTGGACTATAATCATTTTGATTATTCATATAACCTATTAAAAAATATATATATATATTTAATTTATATCTAAATTGAATTAATATCTTTGAAATACTGCCAATGTTAGAAATCTAATATTACAAATTCATCTAATGGCTTAGATTTATATTTCATTGGCTTTAATGATTATGTTTTTTTGTTAAACTCAATAAGTTGCTCATCAACACAGTTTTTCCTTCCTATTTGAAATTAAAGACACGATGATATATTAAAAAGATGTAACATGAAACATATGTATATTTTCCTAACTTGTTTTCTATGAGTTTGTTCAAACTGTGTTGTCATAACTGGTTAAATGTGATAAATTACATGTTATTATAGCGTTAGAATGCTGAAATGGATTGAAATTTAATTTGATAAAAAAAAAAACAAGCTGAAAATGAGTTCTCAGGTAGTGTGTGAGCTAAAATGAAAGATAAGGCTGTATAAGGAACTTTTAATATTAAATGGTTTATCTACATGGTTTATAGTGGATTAATTTAACAAAACATTTACTTTAAAAACGAAACTCAGTGAATGTCTCACTGAGTTTAAAAGTGTATTTTTTTCAAACCAAGATAAGATTTAACTATTAGATGTCACATTGAATCACATGTGAAAACAAGAACACATTTCCAGGATAAGTTATGTTACTTGTGGCTTTTATTGCTCATTCACCTCATTGGAAAATTAATCAAAATCATTGATTTTCTTCGTTTGACTTAGGTACAGATTCCCCTTGTGTTTTTTGCGATACCACAACATTTGTTAAATTGTAACTTTACCAATAAGGTTATACAACTAAAAATACAACAACAACAAAATCAATAGGACTCATTAAATGTTTTACATGAAAATGTTCAAAATATGTTGTCAGACATGTTTTAATATCAATCCTCAATGTCATTAGAGGATTAAAATTAAAAATGGATTGAAACTAACATTATGAGAGAAAACTGAAAGATTGCACCTCGAGTGAAAAATGAAGAATAAGGTTCTATGAGGAAGTTTTCATGTCATTTAAACAGTTTATGATGCTGGCCATGGTTTCTTAAGACGGGTTAAGACGACTTTCAATACCTCCATTGAGTTTCTGGTCATTTTGCCTCTGATTCTAGTCCTAAGGAGAGGAATAATTACCTTTTCCTTAATTCAGAGCTGACTTTAGGGACAAAACAGTAGGAATAAATTCCAGGAGCTCAATAACATCCCATTGTTACATGTTTTTTAATTCAAAAAGTGAAAATGATCAGGAATTGTATACATTTGGCCTAAAGAAATAATCAAACAGACTGACATAAAACTTTTTTGGTTTTGTTTGGAGAAACAAACTCAATTATTCAAAGAGTGTACAATGTTATATTGTCAATGCTTGTAAATGCTTTAGATTTTGTCAAAAGGTCATCTGGTTAAAAGAGGATATCCAAGGAAAGGATAAACTATTCCAGAATTTCTGTATTTCTGTAAGTAGATAAGCCACAACAGTTTTGGGATGGTGTTCTGTGGAACTTCGGGGTAAATGAATCAGTGGTATGTCTGGTAAAAGAAGAATGAAGCACATGGCGACCACACCTACGCATTATGACTGGTTGATTCATCCAGACTGCTTTCCTTCCTCGGGCTTTGGAAAGCTGCGTATAGAGAGTGAGATGGACTCCATCAAGCATCAGGAAATCCAAGAAGAAATCTCAGCGGAAGCCTAAGCTTAGGCTTCATTGGATCTTCCATAAGGACTATGATCCCTGTAGACCTCAAAGACCAGTAGGATTTGGTTTCAAAAGAAGTCCTGGAATGTTCTAAAGCATCTGACACAGTGGCTTGACTTTAATACCATACAAAATCTCTGGCAGGATTTGAAAAAGGAGTTTGCTGCACATAAATCCAGGAATATTAATGAACTGAAGGCCATTGCCTTCGTCGTATCGTGGCCCATAGCCCAAACAATCAATAGTTGTATTGAATTCTCTGAATTTTTCATTTTGATGAATCAAATAGTTTGTAAATACATGTAATTCACAATAGAAAGCGAATTTGAATTTGGAATTTTGCTTCCACTCGTAGATAAACTGTAATCACTGTCGGAGGAGACTTTGCTGATTGATTTCCTTGACTGATAGAAATAAAATCTACTGATCAAATGGCAGTAGCTCTTTTGAATGCTTTCTGCATGCTTCTAAAACATGTGTACAACATAGTCTGGTGACAAAGTTTACTCTACCCTCTACTGGTAGCACATGAACACCTCTTCCACTTCAAATAAAATCCACTGTCTGGTGAATAATTAAACATCTGTGTGGGACAAGGGCGATTTACTAAAAAGAAAAAATTCAAAAGCATGATAGATTCTTACAGTCCATTCACAAAACTGAGCTCAAAAATACAGACTTTCTTAGTTTTTATCTTCAATTAACCAGGATTACAGACATCTGCATAAACTACATAATTTCAAATATACAAAAAGATAGCAAATGGCTACAAACACACAGTGTATTTACAACATTAAGTCTCCTCTCCGATGCACCTTTTGGAGCAGAAGTCATATTCAGAACATCTTGAATGTCTTGTTAATCATTATTTGACACTAGAAAAAGGCTTAACACAACTTTCTGCGCCTCCAACGTTTCTGAACAGTCCTCGTCGAACCATATGCCCTCACATTCATCAGCTTCTCTCATAGTGGTTCAGCATGCTCTCCCTTCAGGCGCATTGATCTGCCAACATCTACCACCTCCCTCTCTGGACAGGTGGGCACCTAAACCCTGGCCTCCAATTTCGGAACTGCCTCCCGTCTCTGTCATCCATGCCCTCTGGTCCCATCACAGGATGCCGATGGAAAGGAGGGCCCCGAGAAGGAAAGGACATAGGCATTCTGAACCTGTCGGGAGGAAACATGGGTCCTCCGGGTATCATCCTAGGGCGCATGTGTGGAGGTGGAATGAATGGAGGCAGATGAGGATTGGGCCCTCCAGGACGAGGCTGCAGATTTGGCATACCGGGTCTCAGACCCTGCATGACTCCTGGGCCTGGCAGGGTCATCATTTGTGATGCAGGGGAAACTATGTGGTTGTCAGTAGATACATCTGAAGGTATGCCAGTGTCTGCTTGAGAATCTTCATTGTACTCCTCCTGAGGTTTAAAACTTCCTGTCAAAATAACGCAAAATAAGGTTTGTTTTATTCTCAAGACAAGAATAATTTAAAGAAATATTATTAAGTGTGGTTTACTACTGATCAACATGAAAGCACTCATATTGCCCTCCTAATAGTTTCCTCTGTTTCACTGTCTTACCTGGTGCCATGTTTGTATGATCGAACTCTGTGTGGAGGAAAGGAGCCCCTCCTGCAGGAATGGATGTAGGGGACACCATAATGGGCCCTGGAAAACCATGGGGACTTGTAATGGGTGCTGCTTGTTCAACTAGAGGCACCTGGAAGATAGAAGAACACAGTCGAACCCAAATTTATAGACACTGATGTGAAAGCAGTGAGGAGGTCCTCTTGAAGCAGTGAGCTGAAAAAAAGAAACTGAACATACAGCTTTGGATTCCACAACACAGGTGCAGTCTCCTGAATGCATCCTATGTGATTCATTTACATTTGTTTCATTTGTTAAGGTAGTCTCTTGATCTGTGCTTTAGTAGAGTATTTTCCCCCCCCAAGAGTTCCCATTTCAGTGATCAGAAAACAGAGTAAAATTAAACTTCAAAGCAAATTTTCAAAACACCCCAAAACGCTCGGACACGCACACACACACGTTTTCATCAACTGATTTCACTTATTAAAGTACCCCAACATAGCCTACATATCTTTTCTTTACTAAATTTAAAATATGCTGCCGTTGTTTAAAACACGTTAATTTTTATCAATTAAAAGTAATAAGAAAAAAAGAAATGATGATGCCTTCTTGTTTGGAGTTTTTTCGTGTTTGTCTGGGTGCTTAGGCGTCTTCCCAAAGTCAAATAACATGCAATATATGATTTGGTGACTCTAAAGTTAGGCACTATTATTAGTCTAGCTTAAAATGAATTAAAAAAACAAAACAATAATAAGTGTATTCATCAATAAAATTTAAGTAAAATCAAGTTAGAAAAAAAGAAATATGGATTTACATAAATAATTTTTTTGAACCATTCGACATTATGCAATTAGCAAATTCAACAAAAACATTTTTTCAGTGTAGCATACAGCATCATATCAAGGGTTGATCATGGTTGAAAGGAACAAATTAATCATCCTTTGTTCATTTGATTTAATCTGTAGCAAAACAATACTCCTGCAATGTCACTCAGTAGAACATTTATCTCGGCCACCAAGGCCCTACAGTCCCCCCTAATTTTATCAAGCTTTATCCACAGACAAACATACATCATTCATCATAGGACTATTGCTGGTACTTACAGGTTTTGTAGCTAAATAATATGCTCTCTGAAAAATTGTTTAAATCTAGTTGATCTTGATGTATTTTGGAAATGCCCTGAACGGAACCCCAGATACCAACTCCTGAATAATCCTGAATTTTCTAAATCAAAATCCATGCATTAATCACTGAGAAGTTTAAAAAAAAGTCCCTTTCTCATACTGTTAAAGTAAGTGAAAGTCAGTGGCACACTCTTTATTATCACTCTTTGTTATACACAGTACATAAAAACAGGACAGCAATGTGAAATTAATTCTGTCCATTCCACCCTTCCCTGCAGAGCAGTGGGCAGTCCCTGTGAAGCACCAGGGAGCAATTGGGGGTTCAGGATCTGGGTTGGATCCTATTCGAAGACCTTGCAGTAGTCTCTGTGTAATCCTGCTGACACCCAAGCAAACAGGCATAGGTGAAGGAGTGAGCTCCTTGGCAGAAGTTAAAGTGGAACATGGAGAAAATCGGCAAAAATTAAGCTCTGGGCAAATCTTTACGAACCAATTGTTAAACCAGTGCATATAACCATATGATCTAATAGTAAAGCGTTAATAGGGGTTCAAATGGACTCAATCTCATTCTGATTTGCCAAAATACAGAATTATTATATGTCAGAAAAACAAAACTTTTACTTGTCAACGACCTTTACTTTGGACTTGTGTACTATTTAACACGGAGGAGGTTCACGGTTTCCGCGGGAGACAATGTTGAGGAAGTACACACTGTGCCTGCATGTGGAAGTATTCTGGATTTATTTCTGAAGACTAGTGAGCCCATACAGGAGGCTGTTTATTACACTAGTAAGGGTAATTGTGTAGCACAGAAGTTGTGAATTACTACCGTAGTTGTGTTTTTCTTTTTTTCGGTGAACAAAGTTTACATGTCAAATAATTCATTAAAGCTCAGAAGCACCATGAAGTTGCTAGATGCTAATTAATCACCCTAAAAATACTGAAAAGTCACATAACTCCTACAATTCCCACAAACAACAAATATGCCAAATTACAATTCCATTCCCGTACCAACTTATCTTTAGTTACAAGCAGAGTTGTTGACTTATTTTCACTAGAGTTACGGTGAAAATAAGTAAAGGCATAGTCCCCAAATAGGATATGTTTGTGTGGATTCAGTGGTCACATAAGCCTTGACTAGAAAAAATATATAAACTTCCACACACATAATAATTCAAACCATGAGTAAGCCAGACTTCCACAAATTGCTGACTAACACATTACCAAAGGATAAGAGCTATGCATGAGATTAAGCGGATTGAAAGGGTCTTCTTCTGATATGAAGAATCGGCCACACGCAAAGACTTTCAAGCCACACAACACAAACATGCTTACTGCCCTTCAGGCTTTTCTGAAAGCAATCTATCAATTCCAAGAACTCCGTCTTGTTCCAGAAGCACATTTCTCATCACTATGTCATTGACCCCACTGTGGACCTTCAATCCATGTCTGCTTCTCCCCCAGAAAATGATACAAATTTACTATGTTGAAATAATCTATACATCTGATAATAATATAGTTATAATAATATAATGACATAGATACACCGGTCCAAAGTATTGATAATACATGAAGGAATCATTTTACCTCGGTCCCCTCCCAAAATTATCCCAGAATGCTATATTAGAAAGCTCAAGGTTTATCATACACCCATATCTCAGTGTCTTATCATAGAAGATTAAAGTTCAATAGTTTATGGGCACATGAAAGAAATGTATTGTGTAATTAATAAATGGCATACAATCAGCAATTGTATTATATCCACAGACCGGTCAAAATAACAATTATTTCATTACAATGATACCTGTCAGAGGGTGGGATATACTAGGAGGTAAGGGAACATTTGATCTCTGAAGTTGAAAACAGGGGGGCATCTTCAGAAAATTGTGATTGGTCAGAGCATCTTGAAAACTGTAGGACTTATTGGGCATTCCTGCTCTGTAGTGGTTTAAAAAAAATGTTAGTTGAATTTTCATATCACTCCCTTGCCTGAAAGTACACTTGTTTACATGTCCTTGTTGTATGCTGCTGTAGTATTATAATTCTCTGCTGGGGTCAATAATGTCTTATTTTACACTTAACTGCAATTAACTACAAGTAAAAGTCCTGCTTATAAAACCTTACTTAAATAAAAGTATTACCAACAAGTACTTAAAGCATCTTAGTAAAAGTACTCACTGCAGTAGAATGGTCCCACTCACTGTTTTACCATAAAGAAATATTTTAAACTAATATTACTGCATCAAATGATTGCACAAATGAAGGAAATGTGTAAGGATGCTGATTTTCGAGAACAAGGGTGATGTGCAGAGCTGTGGCAGCTACAAAGAATCAAAGCTGATGAGCCACACAGTGAAGATCTGGGTAAGAGTAGCGGTAGCTCCGTTAAGAGGACAGTTTTTGAGCAGCAGTATGGTTTCTTGGCAAAAAGCCCTATTTATGCGATGTCTGCTTTGAGGGTACTAATAGAAAAGTATAGGGGCCGGAAGGCGTTCCATTGGGTCTCTATGGATTGAGAGAAAGTGTACAACAGAGTGTTGAGGTAGGAGTTTGGGGGTGTATGTTAGTGTTATGGGATGTGTATGATAGAAATATGACAGCGGTGGTGTGCAGTAGGAGTGACGGATTGGTTAAAGGTGGATAGACGGGCTGAAGGATGAGGTGAGGCAGGAGTCTCCATGAACTATGAGGTTTCCAGATGACATTGTGATCTGTAGTGAGTAGGGAACCGACGGAAGAAAAGCTGGAGAAATGCAGTTATCCACTGGAGAGAAGAGGATTGGAGGTCAGTCACAGTAAGACATGCATTCATGTGCGTGACTGAAATGGAGGCCGGTTGAATGGTGAGGATGCAAGTGGAGGTGAAGGAGATGCAGGGGTTTCAGTACTTTGAGTTCACTGTTCAGAGCAATGGTGTGTTGAAAAGAGATCAAACGAGTGCAGGCAGGGTGGAGAAGGGTGTGAGGAATTATCGGCGACAGAAGAGTTGCAGCAAGAACCAAGGGAAAGGTTGAAAAGAGGATAATGAGACCAGCTCTGTTGTTTGGTTTAGAGACGGTATAACTGACAAAAAGACAAGAAGCAGAGCTGGAGGTGGTAGAGTTGATTTTCTTTGGAGTGACGAGGATGGATTAGATTAGAAACAGGCGCATCAGCCCAGGTTAGACATAGTAAGAGAGGCCAGACTGAGATGGTTTGGAAAGATTACTGCGTTAATGTGTAGACCTATGCAACTGCTGTAATGTTAAAAGTAATCTAACTACTTAATCTGCTATTAAGGATTTGAATCTCCAATATCATCAGAGTCATTTTATAGAATCGCTGTCCTCCGAGAAGCCCGTAAAAACTCAACCTTTCGTACAATCATGTTTTTCCAGATAATGTCAGCAAACCGGGACGTACACTAAATTAGCAAGGTTGTTTTATTGTAAAGGCTTACCTGTGTATAATCTTTAAATGACTATTGTTTGTCAGATAAATATTACCTGGATTATGGCATCTCAGGTAATTCAACTTCCAAGAGGTGTAATTAGTGAGACACAAATGTTTAACACATTTGAAAAATTAACTTAATTGCTAAACATCAAGACTAATTTTCCCCAGCTGCAAATTGCAGGTCAAACGTTCAAACAGCACCCTACGTTTATCTTTATATTTCTTACAATTTATGCATAGCTATTCCTCACTCTCTGATTATATCCGTGAAATCTCATTGCCTTAAACATAACAGATGTCACACTGTGATCACCTTGGAAAGGCCTCGACATTCTCACCTTGTTGCCAAAGCTGGATGCAGACACACATCACAGAGCATGAACATCTTGTAGTTCTTGGACTGATACAGAATACATTATGCTTCGAACCTTCAAATGTGGCTGACTGACCTCTAAGTGCAACATATTGGGCGAGCAAATCCACAAAAATATATTTTATCCACAAGCAACAACAGATTTGTTTCATGTCTGCTAGTAAAAGAAAGGACCTTTTTCTGTTGTAACTCATTTTAATCACATGTGGTAGGATCATGATGAAAGCCATCTCTGCTCAGGAGAGTCACAATGAAATGCTTTTCACATCACTACAGAGCAGAGAGATTTCCCACTCAAATCATATGGAAATAGCTAAATACATAAAAGCTACTGTAGTCAATATTTATTGTTTGTATGTGAAGTTATCTCCGCTATGTTGTAAAATCAAATACTCAAGCAAGAGATCTGGTGACTAAAACTATCCAAGAACCTATGATAGAAAAGTTTGATTTATGACTGCAACTTAAATTGACACTAAAAATCAGGGATGTCTTCTAGGTTTGTCCTCTGCTTGTTTAAACGGATGTACACTAACATTCTTTATTGTGTGTATTCTAATAAATAAGAAAACCTTTAAAAGGTATGTGTGAAATTTAGTGGCATGTAGCAGGGAAATTCCAGATTCCGACTTATTTTACCCATCGGTAAACCGGTCACTATCCGTAAAGCAATATTGTCCTTCGGATTTCACAAAGATGTCATCCAGTAACCTCATGTGATGAGGTTCCCTTGGATAAACATATATATAATTTGTAATTAGTTATTTATTTTGTAAAACTATAGGTCAAAGTTTACATTTAAGAAAACAAATACTATCATTTATTCAGCAATGTGGTAACGTTGTTGTGGATGCTCTGTGCCCCAGTTGGAGGCAGGGTGCCAGGCGGGATGATAAGCAAGTGTGGTTGGGGGGTTGGGGTGGAAAGGAAAAGGTATTTCAACAACAAAAAACTCAGTGTGAAAGCTCCTTCCCCGGAAGAGAGACAGCACAGCAAGCTCTCCTTCCATTAACCCAGGAAGCAGCAAGGTCCAGGAGGTAACGGGAGGGGGGGCACTAATGCTCCCGGCCAGATCCGTCATCTTCCTTCCCTCCCCGAAGTGTTTCTATGCCAACCTGGAGCGGTTTGCACATCAAAAAGGAGGAAATGTGATCGGTGCAATAAACAAGCACACCACACTGTGTGCGATTGTCTATCACCCACCGAGTTGAATTCGAGATCCAGCGTTTTTTTAAATAATAACTAGGCCTATGTTGACGCTCCTTGCAGCAAGGGGCGTAACCCCGAAAAGGCGCCAATCTTCCGTGTTGTACAAGCCATCCACTGATTGATCCCCCCAAATTAGATATGAAGTTATGTACACAAAATTGTTCGTAAGAAATGTCCATGTAGTGATTGAATATGAATAATCAGAGTAAAAGATAATATAAACAAGATAACTCACCTCGAGTCTATTCATATTCTCCAAATAAGGACTAAATTGAAAATGTATGGCCTGAGAACCTTTTGAAATAAAGATCCCCATAGTGTCGGAAGAATACAACAGATCTTTCCCAAAATCAATTCAGTTCTTCCTTGCAATAAGGTCAATCTGGGTATAAAATTTGAAAATGATCCATGAAATAGTTTGAGTTATCATGTTGACACAATAGATCTGTCGCAGACAAGGTTGTGTCAGCGATGAAGATTCCATATTATACCCGATAAAATTACCTCTAAACCTTACATCAAAACAGTAATCACGATAAAACTCGTCTTGAAAAATTGCTGGGAGGGAAATAGGCGAGGTCCGTCCTCTTCACATGGGGATATCAACTTGGCAGCCCAAAGATGGCTACACGGATCTGGAGTAATCGCTCACCTAAATGCCCCAGTCGGGACTGGCACTCCATTGCTCGTTTTTTGTGGTAAATAATAAGCATGACCCGTTGTTTGTTAATAGACAAAACAATTATCCCACAACCAACTTGAATATGTGAATATCCCTAGTTAGCGCTGCCGTCTTCTTTGTCACAATACAGCAGCCTCCATGAAAGTGAGGACCTGCCCCTTATGAGATACATATTTTTCCAGACTAAGATTAATAAATATATTTATATTTGGTTTATTTTCAGAGAAAAAAGTCAGACTTCTGACTTCATTATCAGATCTCTGATAAGATTACCATTTGGAAATAAGAAAAAAAACAAAAAACGCCCTAATCCTCTTCTGTACAGTACAAAAGCGTGAAAAAGTGTGTATAAACTATAGTTTACTGGACATACAGTTGTCCTCTTTAAATGAAATTTATTTCAGCAAAACTATTTTAGGAATCATGCCTTACTGATTTTTTTACACTTTGAGCCTGCAGTACCCCAACATTCCCCTAGGCTGCCGCGTATCCACATTTGAGAAACACAGCTCTTGACCAAGTGGTTATTTGAGTATTTCTCCTAAATACAACGATGAGTGTGAGAGAAAAAGTAGGGAAAGGGACCCAAAAAAAAAATTTTTTTATTCCCAGAGAGGATTCAGGTTCCTGGTTATTCTTAAATTTGTACAGGAAACACTCTCTTGTGGTCATCGGAAA
Organism: Lophius americanus; assembly: GCA_037951165.1. Lineage (NCBI taxonomy): Eukaryota > Metazoa > Chordata > Actinopteri > Lophiiformes > Lophiidae > Lophius > Lophius americanus. Next base: position 6,533,939 of record JBBDHG010000095.1, on the reverse strand, counting down.
GATTGCAGGTAAATCAACCAAGCTCTGGATTCAGAATTTGTCACGGGTGCCATTGCTGGAAATACAGTTCAAATTGAGTTGTCACGACGGATAAAAGTTTGCCACCCTAGCTTAGCACTAAAATGTAAAAAAAAAATGTTTCTAGCTACTAAGGGCCACCGTAGTTAGACATTTTATAATCCTCCCTCTTATGGTTATGTAGGTCACCACCTACATTAGTCTCAAACTCATTCCAAAGATTTAGGTTTTTCTTAATCTGCCTCCAGCAGAGTTGAAAATCTGTTAACGCTTTTTGTTCTGTATCTGTTGGATGACTGGTCTTTTTTATGGTAAAGTTAAACCAATTGAAAATTAATTAAAACAATTTTCTGTGATATGCTATAAAAGCCACATGACAAGATTATAATTTTTTTAAATTTATTTTCTTAAAAATGGGCATGAACTTTCATGATTGAGTAACAGGTACTGCTGAAGTAAAGACAATGTGGTTGATAAAACAGCCATGATGCCAAATGCAACATGTCTGTGGGTAACAACATATGGGTTTACTCTTACCCTGGTGTTTGACTTCATCAGCAGAAAATACAGGATATATGCTGCTCCTTTTGTCTTGCAGGTTAACTTCACTTGCGGGAATCCTACAAGCCAGGGAACTTGGCACTGGTTCTTTGATGTCCCCGACAGGTATAATGCAAGTGCTTTCACACTTGTCAATACAATTCCACTGTTGTTTATACCTACTACTTAGAAGATATGTGAAAAGATGGTAGTTCTATTATAGCCAGTTCTATTATAATCTGGCCTTGACATTTGAATGATTCTTGATTATGAACGTCATAGAAAGATTAAGAGTCTATTTTATAAATAATTAGCATGACATTACCTTCCAGACCAATCCATAGTATCATCGATGATTTGGAATCCAAATAGCGAGAGATCATTTCTCGAACACTCACCTTTGTGAGACCTCGTATGGGTCTGATGTTCTCCACACTTGGATCTAGACCACTGTTGTACTACTTGATGTAAGGAAAGAATTCCCCTCTTTCCATGAAATGTCACTGTCCTTGAACCAACTGAAAGGAGAAGACTTCTCATATTTCACATTATAATCCATGTTAACAACCAAGCGCTCGAAGCCATTCACGTAAAAATACTCTAGGGGGCAAAGAGTCAGACCTGTGTTATCAAAAAGTTCTGGATAGAAGGATTGCTAAATCAATTAGAAAACAGACTTCTCCATCTAGTCTAACCATTGAAAGATTTCTTTATTTTTGCTTCAGTTTTGATGCTCAAGTTAGGACCCCTACTTAACTGTATGTAAGAAATATGGCCAAAATTGTTTTGGTCTCAAGACTTACTAAAACATTCTTGTATATTGTCACTTTTTGACCTTCTGTACCTGCCATAATACATTTCACTGCAGTCTACGTTCTAAAAACTAAGTTTATAACACTGTCCAGCAGATGATTAAATTATATATATTATGAAATATTTGCTCTGGTTTCCTATTAATTTTGGCATTTATTTGTTGCTTGTTAATCGAGGTGTTTTTGAACAGGCTCCAGGTCCTCTCCCCTCTAGACAGAGGGTTTTAGCCTTAAGTGTAAAACCAAGATGTATACAGTTTTGCCCCAGCTGTCATTACAATGGTAAACAGGTTGTCATAAATTGTACAAATATTGCACAAGATCATCTTGGATGAGGATACCTTTTCATTCAGTGCTTTAAGTGGGCCAGCACATCTACATTCCCCCCCCCCCCCTAGCGTACCTTCTTGCAACGCCAGAATCTTCAATGTCCTCCTCATATCAGAGTCTTGTTGAAACGGTACTTAAACGTCATTACCCAGGGTGCACTGTATGGCCTTCGCCTCTTTGTTCTCATGGAATTGTGACATCACATTAACACTGACTCACAACAATGTTGGATAAAGAGGAAGAGGAGACGACTTAAAAAATGTGAAAGGGCACAAAGAGAATCAAAACCTGAACGGAGTCGGACAATGACACTGCTTCCCGACAGTCAAATATAACGGAGCCAGAAAATGCAGACCAGGAGCAGCAAGCTAACGTGAGCGCCTCTGCTAGCCGGGAAGAGTACTGCAACCAAATGCAATGTTTACAATAACACGTTCAAGATGAACGGCCATACTGTTGGTCAAAGGATCAAGTTTGGTATCTTTGCTCCCAGAACAACTGGCACATTACTTAAGTAGACTTTCAAACCTGATTTTTATGGCTGCAGAGGGAAAAAGATCTGCAGAGATTTAATATGACTGTTTAGACTAGTTGTTTTTTTTACATCTATATTTCACTGTATGTGTCAACTTTGCTGATGTTTTCATTATTTCTAAAGTACAAACAGGTGGTTCTAAATCCATTACCATGTAATATGATATCCTCTCTGAATTTATCATAGTCATTATTTCTCTGTCTCTATCTCTTTACTCCTTTCAGCCGCTGTCTGGCAAAGATGAGATATGCACTGTAAGAGGCTTCAGTCCAAAATCCTGACACACAGCAGAAAACACGTTTGCCATTTCGAAGTATATGAACATCTTATTCATCATGAATATCATAAGTTGCTCCTCCAACAATGTCTTGCTAAATTTATAACAACATCAAATATATAATCAGGTATAAAATACCGAGGTATCAAACACAGTAGTATGTCTCTCACTTGATTTCATTGTCAGTTGCATATCTTACTTCATGAATGTTCTTTTGGTGATTCCCTCTCATATCCATGTTAGTCTCTGTTGTGTGTATTCACAGGAAATATTGAGCGCCAGTTTGGCTGCAGCAGATAACACGCCTTCTACTCCGATTGAAGACAAATCCCCTTATTTCCATCACACTGCAGTAGATTCCTCCAGTGCAGGCCTGATGACACCAAAGCTACTTTTATGTAGTTTATATAGCCTAAGGGAAACTGGACATTGAACATGGCATGCATAGGTTTTTCGTTTGTTTGACACACTAAAAGTAGTGCGTTGAATAAATTCATGTGAAAATCAGCATCATCTTCATTTTCAAGGTTATTTGTCCAAGAAGGGCAATTTGTTTTTCAGCATAGTGTGTTGACACTGTGACATCAGCATAAAATGTCATAAAAATCTTTTATTCAGAAAATGAGAATGTATTACTTTATGATTTGTTGATCCCGGCCACCAATACACATGCCAACGGGTAAAAAAGGGAAGATACCGGCACTTATGTTTTCCACTTAAAGCATCAACTGATTTATAGTCCTTTAGATGTGTTTGATTTTAGTGTCTGGTTGTGTAGCTTAAGCGTTTTTATTCTTTTATTATTAACATTACCTTATTCGTATTTATTACATATTTAAGATTTTGCTAGGTTTGTAGCAGTGCACTTCACTTGGGTCTTTTATACTGCACTGTTTGGTGTGTGCGATGTGTGATAGTGTGCCAATGAATGCCTTGGGCTTTTAAACTGCTAAGAAAATCTACCTGTGGGTAGAAATTAAGCAGCATGAACCTGAATCTTGGAAATTCTTTGGAAATCCTGCTTGGATGTCAGAAGCCACTAAACTTTCGTCTCTTATGAAAAAGTTTAACTACCATTAGTTCAGACAGGTATTTAGGCAGTTGGTGTTATTTCATGTCCTAAGAGGTTGAGATTTTAAATGCTACCTGGTCACAAAAGTCTTTTTTAACTCTGCAGTTATGAACACTGTTAATATGAGCTAAATGAGCTAATTGAACAAAAATGTTAGCCTCGTCCACAGTATTCAACGGGTAGCTATAGAAGCAATACCTTATAGATGCACAGGAAACACCATAGGTGTGGTTATAATTCCAAGAAAATAATACTCTCCATGGCATATTTTATATTTTAGCAGTCAAAATGTACCATGAAATTTTGACTCAGATGCGTTATTTCTTTGTCAGGTTTTTTTAACAGTGTAATTGTTTTAATCTATCTGACCTTCCAACTCCACCTCAGATCAAATCATTAAGAAAGAATTAGAGCTAGGACATTATGAGATATTTGAAAACTTTTATGAGACTATGGAGCAAAGAATGTGAAACCATCTGAGCAGGGCACAGAGCCAACTTTGGTAGCAGACTTTGTTAATCCTATTACATTAGGTGGGACAACAGTGATATGTCTGAGGACCATGTGCAAATAGGAATGATCCTTATTAAACACATTACACAAACAGAACATCCTGATGAATTCTGTAAAGAACATGTGAAACATGGGATGTTCATCTCCATCCAAGTGCAACACATTCTCGCGTCATATATATCAAGATACATCATTTGATGCCCTACAGAAAACCAAATGCAGCATAATGACGCTCAAGGTACAATACATGTAATGTGACAACTGATGGTAAAATGTTGATTAGAATGGGCACATTGAAAAGAGTGAAAGGGAAATTAAGTTTGGAATTAGTACAGCAATGTGTCCTCACATTTAATGTTTTGCAGACATTATTTTATCCAGGTTTTTTTTATTATATGAAAGAAATAAAGCTTAACAATATGAAATTCAAGGGCCTACTTGAATTTCCCTTGGGATGAATCGAGTTTCTTTCTACCTATCTATCCTCCTACCTATTTGTATTATGATTTGGCAAATCATATTAATCAGCTTCTCGGAAAAGTTGTATCACGTACCGGGTTGAGCAGCAAACTGATTTTGAACAACCAGCTCAGACTCACAGCAATGGAGAAAGGAGCACTCAAAGCATGGCTTCTGACTAACAAAGTTTTATTAATTTGTGGATTTACTTATTTGTGCGTCACTGCCTGAGTTTCTACATGTTAGGCCGAGTGATCCTAGTTACAGGTTTATACGTGATGGGAGTGGAGTAAAAGAAGACACCTAAAGAGTCACATTATTTTAGCATAATCTCATCCTTCATTCCGTCAGCTGCTCCATCTCGTAAAGAAAAGTGTAGATGTGAATAAAATGATTGCCAAACTCAACAATCGGTGTGTTGCAAACAAGAGGGCCACAAACATTTAGGAATCACACATTGGATCCGATTTCCAATCCTTCCAATCGAACAAGTATAGCTGTTATTGTCTTCAGCTTATGGGTGTTTCTGTGTGGCATGTGTCACGATATTTGACTTTGCTGTCTTTCTGGGGAACATGCTCAAACACACATTAAATATTCTTTTCTTTTTTTTGACTCACCAGCCATTAGTTGTTCGTGTGTGTGTGTGTGTGTGTGTGTGTGTGTGTGTGTGTGTGTGTGTGTGTGTAAGACAAGGCAAAATGCTGTAGGATAAATTACTGAGCAGATTTTCCAAAACCATGTCAAGTTTAAAGAACAGTTTTGACAAGTGAAATTGAAAACAAGTGTTTATAATGCCATAAATGGACAGAGTTAAAAAAAAAAACTAGCAAATAACCCTTTCCCATTATTAGGTAGGGCAAATGTGATATGGTTTAGATGCTGATCATCCACATTGACGAGGACTCCAGTCTTGTTTGTGCAAAAAAATAAAAAAAAACATTTTTTTTAATTTTAGATTTAAAACTAAAATCTACAAAAAAAATCTGCCAATTCAAACAAAAAATTCAGGACGGACAATAACCTGGACTGTCAATATACCGTAGTCACATATATTTTGAGAATAATAACCATGCTATCACCTTACATATTGCCCTCGGGGTGAACAACCATTTACCAGAGAACATTTCCTCACCAGGATGCTGGTCTTTGTACTCATGCAACTTTTTTTTGCCGTCAATAGAAAAACTTGTGAACGGTAAGAAAATGTTTGTTGTAATTAGATGTGAAAATTAAACCTTCAGTAAACAGTTGCTGATAGCCTTGCTAAAATGCTTTTTTACTGAAAACAGAGATCGGATAACAGAATTCTTTTTTATTCTGCTCTCTACACATACCACAGTAGGGTTTTTGTAATTCCCACACTTTATTTGTATAACTGTTACTGCATTTTACAAGATAACTGAGTGAAGATGGAATATTTTGAAGAAAAAAAAAAGAAAAAAATTATGATTGTTCATTGCTAAACTTAATGCCTATCAGCAGAGGAGCTTATCTGAATTGTGGTGCAATGGATTCTAAAACAAACTTTGATGATGTCAAGAATGTGATATGTTGACAACCCCTCTCAGAAGATGAATAAGCCAATATTTATTTACAACAAAACATAAAAACAAAGTTTGATTCAGCAAAAATCCTGTCAAATCTCACATCTGTTGCACAAGTCTTGGGCATGAAGATGTGAAATGTAACCATTACAAGTCATCTATCTCTGAGCCTGAATCTTATTTGGAAAGTTTCTAAGTGTTCTGGTGAAGATGACGCAATGATACAAATAGAGCACTCCTGAAGAATGCTTTCGTAAAACGATATAACATCTAGTTAAATTCACTCAATCCCATGAATAAAGTAAGTACCTCAATAGCTTGGCTTAATAAATGCATAACACTCAATATATATATATATAATATTCATACTAAAGGTTCCCTTTATAAAATTTGTCATGCACAGTCATAAAAAGGTGGCACCTGCAGCAAACAGCCATTTAAACCCAAAATCTGGCAAGCAGGTAAATTTGCTGGCCAATATTCATTATGACATTAAATCAGCTTTCGCTACATTTTGAGATCAGTAGCCTATTTCATGTTAGCTTACAAATGCAATCAAATGAATTTAATCACTCACAGGGAAATAACTTGGCTGACATGGGGAGTATATTTGTTTTGAAATGTCAAACTTGGGCAAATTCCATCCCAACATCAGTAGCAGTGGAATCGGTAAAATGATTCTGGTTATCTATAGTCCATCGTCCTGACGAAAGCTTTCAAAAGCCAAGTAAATGTTAGAAACGTGCCACAAGTCTGTGTGGATTTGGGTATCTCTCACTGAATAGGGTATTTATTAGAGGTAGTATTTCTAACATACAATGTTATAGCAATATTACTAATTTGATTTGGATGCAAAGTTATTCACCTGGCTAATTTTCAATGACTTGATGAATTTTGAAGTGAAAATGAGCAAGTGGTTCAGATAAGCTCCACTACCCGTGTGCAACAGTAACTTATATTACTTACATTTGCCACAAGACGGATCAGAAAATAAGCCTCAAACACATTTCATGACATGTAATCAATACAAACACATAAGTGGTATTATTAAAAGAAGGCATTTAAGGACTGTATTAGCATTACCTGAATGTGAGCAGTGATGGCTCCATCTGCTGGTACCTTTTCCTGTGCTCCATTTACAGCTACCAGCTTACTGAGGTCCTTGGCATCATTCCACACTGCACACATTAAATATGACAAAATATGGGAATCGGTTTCAAACTACTGGTGGCAGGTGAAAGCTAGAGGAATAATTAACTATTTACCTGGATTCAGTGTCTCTGGATCTAGTACACCCCCTTCCCGATAGCTCTCCAATTCCTCAACTTTGACTTTGCTCCAGGGGATGTAGGTAACTCCCCGCTCCACATCCCAGAACTTTTTGTGTGCTGATTTTATACCTTTGTTCAAAGCCCAAGCAATCTAGGCAAGAATAACAATAACTACAATCATTATGTTAATGTTCATCACTATTTTACATTATAAAGAACCACTATTAAACTGGAATTAAAGACAGTCCCTGGATAAATGTATGTACCTTCACAGGTTTCTGATTGACTTTGTATGAACCCCTACTCAGTTTGTTCAAAGCTGTGTTGGCATCTTGTCTGTGAACCATAACAATATAAGCACAACCTCTTGGAGGAATCATCTGGATGTAGAGAAAGCAAAGTGTATTGGTTAGACATTTCATAAGAACACAGATGATTTTGACATTAATTCTCCAAACTTACATTGATAGATTCAATCTGGCCAAACTCTTCCAGAAGGGACACCACATCAGCCTGTTGAGTTTTCTTGTCTAGTTGTCCGACCCAAAGTGTAGTGCTGCAAACTAAAAGCAAAATGAAATTGAACTATTTGAAGAATTGGAGATATTTGGGTTGTATTAAAAATTGTAATCATGTTAGAATTGAGTTTCTGCCTGTGCTAAGTTACTTGGAGCATAAACATAAATGTACATACATAAATGTTTAGAACATATTTGTATAAGGCTTGTTTTTCTCCATATGACAATGGGGCATTTTGTGGTTAGGATTTGGGTGATTGTTTAAAACTGGTGGTGCTGCTACTGTAGCAACAGATTGCTCAGTGCAAGTATTTTACTTTTCTCTGGACTCAGAAAAAAGTCCACACTTCCCAATATCAAGAAGGGCTTTGCTGCTACTCATAGTAAAAAGTAATATGTTGCACAATCATTGTACTTGTCCTAGAAATTAGATCGTATGGTCGATAAATTGAGACTGCAATTTTATTACATTTAGTCAATGAGCCCTATTTTCTTCCAGTGATTAATTTAAAGTTGGGCATTGTAAAGTTAGAAGCAATGAGCTAGATTTTCAGTATACCACTAAAAAAAATTCCACCACCTCCACCTGGGCAGCAGCAAGCACAGGTACACCATCTTGGCAAGGCAGGAAGAAAAGAGGGCAGGCAGAGGGGTGGTTGCAGGGAACTTTCCTTCACCACCTCTTGCTCCTTTTTCCTCCATCTCTTCCGCCGAAATTTACCTCAGGCATGGTTTCCGTGTTTATCCACCAGCAATGCTTCCAAAACATCAAGTCCGATCAAACCATCCCTGAACCGTCAGGAGCCCACCTCCTGGAATTCTCTCCCCCAATCTGACACACGGTGTGGGGTGGCCCCGTCCCACCAGGGACAGCACCAAACATCAATGCAACATGGATTGGAAGCCCCTGCGCAGTCTGTGTTTCTGTGGCTGGAGCCGCTTGCATGCACTTAATCACATTTATATGCCCATGAGAACATGCCTTGGAAAGACATCCCTCCAACTCCCTGCCAGCCCTGATTATCCCAGACAATCTGCCGTCACACCATCACTCTGACTATCGGAAGGTTTCGCTCAATTTGAACTTGAACACTGTCCAGCACTTCATGTCTTACTGCAGTTCACACTCTGTCCTGATTGTTAAAAATGAAAGTATTAGCTAGCAATCCTCTCGTCTGAACAGCCACCGCACAGCATTTTGGGATGTTTTACAGAGTTTTAAGCTAAACTGTACAGTATCCAATTTTGTGAAATCTGTACGTAATCTTTATTTTTTCTCTTTAACTAAATTGACTTCAATCCATTCATACGTTAATTTCTACCAGCTAGGCTGATTTTTGGGGACGGTGAAAGTATTTCAATACATACTGTGCACTGACAAATCACATATTGTCAGAATTAAAATCGTAATGTGACTGGTTGTGGTTGAAGCATCTTTACTTGGAAAAGGTTGGTGACCACTACTAAATTTAACAATCACATAAACATTATGACTGGGCTTCATCAGAAATCTGGATGGAAGCATAACTGTGGACTGTATTTATATAGCGTGTTTCTAGTCTGCTCAACTACGCAAAGCCCTTTAAAACACAAGCCAGCATTTACCCATTCAAACAAACATTCAACCGGAGCTGACAGAAGCTACCATGCACGGCTCCTCTTGCTCAGCAGGATTGATAACCATCCACGCACCAATGCAACAAACACTGGGAGAAACTTTGGGTTTAGTATCTTTCTGAAGGACACTTCAACATGTAGACTACACGGGCTGGAGATCGAACCACCGAACTTCAGATAAGTGGACGACCGCTCTTCCTCCTGAGCCAAAATGATCCATAATGTAATGTCTACTCTGTTAAGTGCTGAATGAAAGACTGTTAAAGACTCTTGCGGCCTGTAATATTGCTTAGGGTTCTTCATACATTTACTCTTAAGTGAATTAAGTGAAGTAACATTCCAGCGTTGACCCCATCAAAAAAATAAAACAACCTCATGTTTTATTCATATGCATAAGGATGAACAGAACATTATCATAATAAGCATATATAGAATGGCAGACTGTAGACTACATACAAAAACTATACAAATTAATTGAAATATCCTTTTTGGTTTTGTTTGTTTTGCATAGAACTTAAAACATTACATAGGAAATCAATGGTGCTTTTGTCAACTGAGTTAGACCAAGTAAATACCGCTGTGTGCTTTAGAAGTGACTCCAGTAACATGTACTCTAAATATCATGAATAACAACTATAACAACATACCACTGAGAGTCTGGCTCTTTATGGTGGGAAGGCCTTTCTGCCTGCGCTCTCTGTCCTTCTCTCTTTCACTCCTGTCCCGTGAACGAGACCGAGATCTTCGGTTCCGTTCTCCGGATCGAGAACGTCTATGCCTAGTCCTTCTGGAGCGGGATGAAGATCTTGATCTTCTTCTCTTTGGAGATCTGAAACACAGACATTTGATCAAGACTCAAATCAATTTAATTGGGCTTTTACATTTTCTACTTTGCAATTTACCCTTCAGGATGCACCGACTATAGCTGCAGACTAAACTTTTTTTTAAAACTCAAAGTAACCTTAGCAGTAGTTGTAAAATGTGCCTGATAAACCTGACCCACAGTGAGATACTATGGCGGGACCTAAAAAGGACAGTTCGTTCACAAACCCTCTGATCTGTCTGGACTGAAGCAGTTCTACAAGGAGAATGGTACAAAATTCCAGCATAACCATTTCAAAGAGACTAATCTCTAGCAATTGAAATTATTTGACTGCCTTATCAATTATCATTTAAAACTTACATTTGTGTATGCTCAGGTTGCCTTTGTTTTTATATTTACATAAGATATCACGTCTGATTTTTACTCAGCTCTGTTAGATATTTAAAGACATAAAGAAGGAGCTTTTTTCAGATCAATAAGTCCGATGAGCATAGTCTCTTACCTGGAGCCAGATCTGGATCTTGATCTCCTGTTATGGCCTCTGTGTCTGACTTCCCGCCTCATTGCTGATTCTTCTCTTGAATTTCCCTATTAGATAAGAGAATGGTGGCATGACAATTTGAACTTGTTGGAAAAGGTTGATATTTTAGCTGCAAATACAGTACAACTTAAATATTTATTTTTAAGGCACTCAATCAAATGAAAAAGCTGGGTTTGAAGATCTACCTGGGATTGCAAATATGCCTCATTCGTAGAAACATATCCTTCCGGCATATGATGCTCATGACTGATTCCTCCACAGTGCTGAAACATACACAGGTAAAAGGTTAAAAAAAGAGAGACACACCAAGGTATATTTTAACCAAAAGCATACACGTCCACCCAGTTAATGCTTTAGATGAAAGAATTTATGACTTAACACATTCATCATTTTACTTATAATTTTAGCTTGACATCACTCAGGACAAATTATGAGAAGCGCAACAGCATTGGTTACAAACAATTTGTGTTCATCATGTAGACATCGTATTGGGGAGTCATTATATTTAAGCAGTCTGTGAATTGTTTCATAAATCATCACAATACATAATGTAACCGAGTTATAATTGACTACCTCTTTACCACCAGTCTGTTCAATCATTTGTGGATGAACATTTTCTGTGTTGGGCATCTGACCAGCAAACTGATGAAATACATTTTCAGGAATGCATCTGTCATGACAAAATATACAGATAGTGAGTTTCTGTATTACAAACATACAAACACAAAATTCACAACTATGTAAGGATTGTAATGCACATATTATATCCTATATATCGATATCTATTTTTGTATTGTAACCACCAAATCCAAGCCTTTTCAAAGCTCTTTTGACATGTCATAGGAAGAAAAGTGAAGATGTGGTTAAAAACATTAAAAACATCCAAAATAATGTATTTTAGTAGCCCAACTTTTATTTTATTTTTTTTGCAATCAGGCCTATTGGTATAATTTACAAATATGTGCTTTCAATGTTTCTGTCCGACCTATTATTTAAATATTGTTACCAAGCAATGTTTGAAGTGAAATGTGTCCTTTGTGCACATTATGACTATGTACATAATAAACACCTACAAGAGTACTAGAATGGCAAAGAGTGCTTTATATTGGTCCAATAACGCCCCTGTTCAACTTGGACGACACTTTCCAGTCAACTCGACAAAATATTGTGAAAACCAGTTGAGATTTTGTGCAAGTACAGAAAAACCTTTGTTCTGTCCCCTGACCTTAATATACACTTAATTTTAAACGGTGCTTTTTCCTGGCCCATGCCCCAGGAAAAAAAAAAAAGATCTATTAAACTTCATGGAACTTGTTCAACTAGTTTTTGCATAACCCTGCTGACCAACAAACGAACCAACAAACAGATACAGGAGAAAATATAAGCTTCCTACCTTAAAAAAAATACTTGGGACAAAACTTTTACATAAATTACATAAATGTTTAATGGGGTGGAAGAATGTACAGCCAAAATTAGCTTTAACTCTGTCAACAAAAATCAAATCAGCTGATATTTATGTTTAAGAGGATAGTTGTGTAAAAACCGAAGTGATTTTTAAAGGTCTTCCCGGGAAATGGGATTCAGTAGAAGGAAGATTGGATAGATAGACAAACCAAAAAACATGCCAGCCAGGCAAATCTGCCAGGTTGCCACAGGAAATAGTCAAAGCTATTATTATCCTGGAATCTGACGCAAAGGAAAAAGAAATGCCTGCAATGGTGTGATGTATGCAACATACTTTAAGTCTCGACTTGATAAGTTTAGATAATAACACCGTTTTTCATACACTTTCTTTAAAAAAAATCCCTAATCCCTAACAAACACATACACACACATAAATTTTAAAAACTCACTGTGGCTGGGCACTGCCCTCTTTATCCTCAGGTTCATCATCATATTCAAACCGGTCAAGGAGTTTCTGAGATATACATAAATTATACAATTACATAAAAGAGAAAAGCAATACATGTATGATCACAGCAGGTACTTTCAGTCATGATACTGAGCTAAGCCATTACCTCAGCTAACGAGCTCTTATTTTCTATGTGTGTTGTGTATGGGTGCTGCTGGGCCACAGTTATTTGGGGTGGGTTTGATGCATTGTTTGTGGTGGTGGCTGCCAGTGTGTTATCTGCCTGCTGGAGGTTTTGGAGCATTCTCTGCAGCTAGAGGAAGGAGAGGGAGGAGTTATTCGGATTTAAACAGTGCTGCACCTGTCATAGCTCGGAAAAGTTAGAGAACCAATTTACTGCTTACCTCTTGGCCATGAGGGGACTGAAACAGCTGAGCCACAGCAGCTAAGGCATCAGGACATGGTATCTGGGGCACTGCCGATACAACTGAGGCGCTCTTTACAGGAGGCTGTTTCTCTGGCTGGGAGTCAGTGGGCGCTGTTCAGATAAAAGACAGAAATCAGAGATCTTTGCATAAGATCACTTTATGCAGTTACTAAACCAACGAACAAATTAACAATCAGATATTACTCTAAGGTACCACTTCCAATAAATTTTTCCAAAATGTAACAACATAAATAAATGATCTACCTGCCACTGGAGAGGAAGATCTAATTGCTGCATTCGCCATATCCATCAGAGGCTGAATGATGTCCATGCCAAACACACCATTCTTCTGCCACAGGTTCAGCACTCGCATAATTTTGCTCTGATTGAGGAAAAATCAGCAATTCAACTTTTTGATTATTTTTCAATACCACCAATTATAACCAATTAAAATACTTAAAAGCTCAATAAGAGCACCTTATCATCATCTGGGCAGTGGAAAAGGTTTTGAAAGGTGTCTGTAAAATTCTTCAAGAATCTAGGTCCAAACACATCCTTGTCAAGTCCAAACTGATGCCTCGACTGCCGAACAATGGAATCAACCACATACAAGCCAGGGACTTTTAATTCCGGCTTGCACTGAAAAAAATTAAAAGACATTTTAATCCAAGTTTGTGATGGCAATCTGTATTCGAAAATGACCTTTAAATCAAGAGTTTAATATAAATTCTATAACAATTTGCTCTATAGTACGTACCTTCTTGATGAACTTTTCAACAATCTGGACCACATGTTTGTAAAGCTAAAAAAAGGACAGAAATTAACATTAGCCAGAAGACTCAAGACTAAACTTGGATGTTGAGAGATAGAGCACTAAAGGTTGGAAACTTTAATGTAAAAAAAGCTATTTTTTTCATTATAGTTTCAAAATGATTTCAAATGAAAAAAAATTCAAATTTCAAATGAAATGTTGATTTATTGCATGACATACATAATTCGTCAAATTAGTATCTGTATCACACTAAATTAAAGATCCGAAATTCTGTACATTAGATTGACGGTTTTATCCGACATGTTCCATGGAACGACTCAAGATTAGGTTGTGGTCACTTTTGAACCATTATTGTACTGGTACCTGGATTCAGTAATTATTCTGAACACTAACTGTTGCAACACTAACCTGTAAAAATAAGTCACCAAATATGTTCCGATTCCTTTGAATAACATTCATGGCAATTCAGGTTTATGGTAATTCAGGTTCAACTCTTCATAAACGAGTGAACCACCAGATTGAAAGAGCCTGTCTCTCTCTCTCCTATTTATCAAAACTATCAGCCAAAAGAACTCTAAGAAAACAACTCTGGCATAGCATAATCAATTTCAAGTTAAGCTGTATTGATCTGTGCCCTTAACAGTACCAAGTTCAGTACACAACCCTACTTAGCATCTATTACGAAGACACAAACATTACATTTAAACAGTCATGTTCGGATCCACAATGCCTCCAGAAAGTCAAGTAGGGGATTTAGTTGTAGCTGACTTTTTATTTTATTTACCATCATAATTCCGCATGGAATGATTAAAAATCTCCACTCTTATAATATATCATGACAATAAAACTTTCAATGGTTCAGCCGTCAGCCGATACATTCCAGATGAAGAACCGATCCCTACCGATGTAGAGTACTGGAAGCTCAGTGACATACTTTAGGTAGGAGTGAAGCCATGTAGATTAAGTAAAATATTACAGTCTCTTGTAATAAAGTGAGAGCCAGTGGTGTGTAGAGAGGCTTAAATAGGTGCGATGACTGCAGTGTTTCTCACAGGAATTTACTTGTAGTGGTGGGTGGCGCAGCGTGGGACGCATGGGTTCACTAAAAAACTAGCCAAACAAAAGGTTTATCACTTACTCTATTAGATAGATAGATAGATAGATAGATAGCCTTTATTAGTCCCACAATGGGGAAATTGCAATGTTACAGCAGCAGAGCATGTTACAGAGTAAGAATAACATCGTGTTATGTGCAATTAAAATAAATTAAATTAAATGTATTTATTGCAATATTATAATCATCTTCTACCCTAGCCAACTTAAATTACCATTTAGAAATTAATATAAATATGCTTTTGCCAATAATCAATCTAAATATCTTATTTCAACAAAAATAAATCAACAACTAAATAGCATATCAAAAAAATTTCATTTGTGAATGAATAAACACTCAAAATAAATATCTTACGCTTAAACTCACTATTTAATATTTCTAAATAAATAACTATTACAGTCCTGGGCCCAGACATGATGTCAGCAGAATGAGGCAATGGATTCATTGGAGCCCCTGAAGTCCCTTTAACAAAATAAATTACTTGTGCACCAGATAATTCTTTCAAAACCACTAGTGTAGCTGCTGCCTGTATGTTCAGTATGGGCAGCAAATGATTCCTGCGGACGACGATCCCATATCTACTAATAAAAGCTGTTAGAATTTGATTCTGTAAGCAATTGTTTTCCGGTTTATAGCATAAGCACATACTTAGGTTTTATGTTGCTGGGCAGTGTATTCAAGGTGATTGTATTTTGAAGGATCACAGTGGAAGTAAAGTTGGTTGGCGTGTATGTGTTCTAACTTGATGAAATTGGTCGGAACAGTAGTTCACCTCGCTTTATCATTACAAAATATAATATTTAATAATTAAGCTAGCAGACCAAGCAATAATTTTCCTCCTTGTTATGAGGCAATAAACATTCAGACTGCACTTGGAAACCCATGTCTCTCATTTGAAGTTAGGTTTATCTGCCATAACTAACGCTAATGTCAAGAAAGAGCGAAAAAAAGGACAAAATTAAACTGCATCCTCTAGCTGTTACCTTTCGACCGCAGGTCTAAGTGCATCTCCTCTAGCTAAACAAGACTAGTGTGCATAATGAAATGATAATTATGAATATTTCTTGGGGAAAAAAATGAAATTCAGATTTTATCTACGCTGGTCTTAAATCTTCTTGGGCGGGCCACTATGTATGGGAAAGACTGGAGTGTTACTGTGCTTCGTTTGTTCTAGTTCAAATTCTGGCATCATAGTTTTAGAGTTGATAGATGGGCTTTTTTAATTCAGATATGTAAAACTTATACATATATACACATCAGAATTTCTATAGCAGGACTACTTATTTCTTAGTCTATATTGATAAGTCAGTGAGATAAATTAATTGGTTCCACCATCCCAGTAGTCAACGTGCAGAAATATGGATTTGCTTCCAGGATTCTAGAATACTGTAGATGAATAATTGATGTGAAAATGATCAAACTGCAGGTTCAGTAATCCTACTAAAATCTGAGATAAATGATGAATCACAGGTTCAAGTGTTCTGACTAAAATGATAGCGAATCATAGTTACATCTAGAGGTGCACCGCTGGGGGTCTAGTTGTATGTGATCGGTGGTCGCCCGAGCAAACTCACTGAGAATGATTTTGAGCCTGTTAAAGAGGCATATGCCGTACAAGCACACCAAGCATGAGCTATTATGGCTACAAACATCTCACCAGCTTGGATACCCCAAAGACCTTGGGCACAACCAACTTAGTCAGACACTTCGGATTTAATCACCCGAGGAACAGCAAGTTTCAAGAAGCTAATGTTGACAGAGAGGCTAAAGCTAGCAGGACCCCAGAGCCATGAGCCCGCTGTATGTATGTATGCATTTTGTCAATAATGGTTTTAAAACTTTCAAGAAAAAAAATAAAATCGGCCAGTGAGACTTTTTAAAAATTGTTGATCAGCCAAGAAAATTGCACTCGGTGCACCTCTAGTTATCAAAAGTCAGGATGACTACAGATAGAGTGTTTAATTTACCTTTATAGCTTTGATGGCGGATTTTGTTACGGACATCATTTTAGCACGGGAGATTGGAGGCTTCATGTCAATCATGGAGAACAACTGAAAAAAAAAACAGAAACAGAAATTGATTAATTAGGGCTTTGATTTCAAATGTTTGGCTTTTGCGAAATGAACTTGATTACAATTCCCCCCCCCCACTGCCTGAAGATTATCTGATAAGGTCTGTGCTGCAAATATGCTAAACTGCTGAAGCTGGTATATTTATACTAGAGAAAGAGTTAATGCTTTTGTGATTGTCCTTTTCTGTGGGATCGCATGAAGAGAAACATTTCCTATGGCTTGTGCATTCATTTCTAATGTGTTATTTGGGACATTTTTATGTTTCAAGGTAACAACTGCACAGTCTTTGATCATCAATGCTGTAAATGAGTGACTAAATCATCCCTCCATTATCCTACCTGGCCAGACATCAAAAGTGGGTGCAAAGTACTCAACAGATCTTAGTTCAGGTGCTACTTCCTTTATGACATGTCTGTGTTGAGACAACCAGCTACAAAGTTTTTGAGAGAAACTCAGACTTTGTTTTAGTTGTTGGCAGATTTAGAGGATTGCAATAACTCATTAACTTTCATGGAGAAATCTGCATGAACTTTTCCTAAACCTCGGGTACTGTTGTTCTTTGGCAGAAGTTTGCGCTCTGATATTGGCATTTGGCACTGATATTGTTTAACATTGACTTTTAGTATCATTTTCTCATCTTCACTAAAGCCAAAATATGTTCAAATGACAGAAACACAATTCTTTCAGGTACATTTGTCAAGTCAGTGTTTGCGTTCCTTTCAGACATTCTTTCTGCATTAGTGCTGTGAGGATTGATACTTTCAATCCCGGCATTTCTCTTCTAGAATCGATTTTTCATAGTAGATACTTAAACATTTTATTATCACCAAAAACATGGTAGAAATATATGGCCACGTCCCCAGAATCTAGTACCAGCTGAAACTATCTTTTTCAGACGAATCACGGCTCTGTAACAAATTCATTGTCTTAATTTGTTTTGACGAATCAGAAATTCAAATTTTTGTGTTGGCCGAGTTCTTCCGCCTCAATATGTGGAAAGCGGTTCAATCAGATATATAGCGTCTGTTGAGCGGTTATTTTCATAAAATTTATAAATTAAAACTTATCGGAGAAATATGACTTAGCACTATTAGCACTGACCTCCATGTCAGCGGAAAAAGGGTCTTCTAATGGAACTGAAAGACAGCAGTGTCCTATATGACCGTGTCATTCATTCATTACCCATAACGCTCTTCTATGTGTCGGCTCTATGATGAAGTGGCGATTCGTCCAGGGTATACACTGTGTCATTTAGCATTTTGTAAAGAAAAGACAGGAGGATGGATTGTGAAAAACCCACGGACCCACGCTGATCTGATATAATTAAATATAGAATTATAAATAGTCTATTTTATTTTCCTTTTCTGAGCACCTCATGCTTTTATACAAAATATTAATATCCAATTAATATCGTTGATATTAGGTTTTGTTTTACTTTGTATCGGATCAGGACGAAAACCCCAGGTATCACACATCACTACTCTGCATGTGCCTTAAGAGACTAATGTTTGTACAGGGCGTCGCCATGGAACTGAACATTGTGGGCAGAGGGAAAATCCAAGAGAGAAAGCCATGAAAAAGTAACTGACACAAGTATGATTAAATTATTTCTGATTAACTGCCTTGCCCTACTCAATCACACAGAGAATATCTGGTCCATTCACACCACAAGAAACCTTGGAATATCTTAAAAAAAGATAAAATGGAATGGTTCTCCAGTGTGTGCAAACAGACAATCAAACGTCATCAATGGAATAATTAGTGCAACTGCCACAACTTTACAAAAGTATAGTCAGTAAGAGAAATTTGACTTTCCTTTCACTATTTATCACTAAAATACACATAGAACAAGGAACATTTGCTCTAAGTCTATGATCAAAACAGCATGCTGTCCCATTTTTTTTTTTTTAAATAAAATACTCCTATATGTCAAACAGAAATTATCACAGATTTTGGTCACTCTGGAGGTCAATCTATCTGAAGTGAAAGCAACAGACAATATGACATATATCGCAGATCAACTACGGTCAATTAAACTGCTTTGAAAGACTGGACCAGCTCTATGGAGAGCAGAGCCTTAGGTCTAGGGAATGCACAAGACAGTTTCCAAGTTATAAAAAAACGTTAATATCAAATGACCTACAAGAGTGCAGTTTCAGTTACATCGACAAAGGTATCCAAAGCCATAGCAACAGAAGTTTACTCAGTTTAGGTGAAAAAATATTGAAAAAGTAAAAATAAATAACAAATCAGTCCCTACACTTCAGAGTAAACAGAACACCCACAACATATTTTTGCACCGTCGCCCTGTATTACAAAAAAGTAACATCATCAATTATAGTGTACATGATGATTTATATATAATCAATTCCAACATTACATAAGTCCAACTCTACATGACAATTCATACAGATCACAGATCAACTATGTTCCTTTTAACAACTTATTGAAACTGCTACTTTTATTACTACAATAAAAAAAAAAGTATATTAAGAACATATATCATTTGTATTAATATTCTATTCTTAAAACTTAACATTTAAATACACAATAAGGAAGAAAAAAACATACCTACCACCTATTCAAAAAAAGGAACGATTACGTTAATTTGGCTAACAGAAGTGAAGTTTGCAACAAATGATCATATAAAGTAACATAAGAATAGTCTCGAATGCTTATATGCAAGGGATCAGTAGCCTGGTCAGACATAGGTTTAACGTATGTTCACTATCTTGAATGATACATAGAGTTTGTTTAAAAAAGAAAAAATCTTTAGAAGTTCTGAATGACACTTTGATGAAGGATTTCCATAGATGCACCAAGCAACGGAGTGATTAATATTATAGTAAGTATCATTCGTGGGTGGTAGTACTCCCGCTTATGTAAACAGCTCTATCAGTTAAACCAATACGAGGACACTTAATTTTAGTGAAAACAAACAAACGTTAATACGAAAGACGCCATGTATTAATTCCAAGACGTTTCTTATTGTATTTACATTTCAACTGAAACTTCATTGTGACCTCCGGATGTAGAGCTGTTAGCTCGATCCCACTGGAGCAACGTAAAACCAGGCCGTACCTATGTTTACATCGACCACGCCCAACTAATATAACAACACTTCTCCAAAAAATGTTTTAACAAATTCAGCTTATGAAGTTGCGTATATTCACCATTAGCTAAAATCTTAAACGAGCTAGCAGTGACTCAAACAACCTGTCATTAGCAAGGATTAGCCTTCGGCTCCTGCTGTCTGGAAAACAAGAAACTTCAATGTTACCTCCATGTTGAACGCGTTGACCGCATCCATAATAATATTATATTGGAAACAAGTCGAAGACGATTCTTCTCTACATAAATGATAACAACGTGTGTTTGTATGGTATATGTCACAACCAGCGCCGTCGAATTTCACATTTCTAGCTAAAGCTCCTGCTAGCAGATGCGACCAGCTTCGCGGTTTCACGCGAGAGCGAATGCGATCATATGACGCTTACTCTTCTTCTTTGAGGTGGAAGGACGACTGCGTGGTTTTGCGATACTGCCATCTTCTGGAGTTACCTATCATATGCAATTTTTCTTTTAATTGACACAGCATTCAGCGTATAAGTGCAATTATACATCTAAAAATGTAAAAGGTAACTCAATTATGTACACTTCTCAAAAAAAATTAAGGGAACACTTAATCATCGCAGTATGACACCAAGCCAGTTAAACTTCAGGCATATCAATCCGGCCATCTAGGAAGAACAAGTGACTGTGAACCAGTTTCACCTGTTTCGGTGCGAATGAAAGTGCAATAGATGCAATGGATAGGCAAAAGCAGGAAAACCCCTCAAAAGGGAATGGTTCTGCAGGTGGTGGCCACAATACATTTCTCTCTACATAGCTTTGCTGGCTGACTCTTCGCTAGTGCCTTTGTCATTACTTGTGGCATGAGGAAGTACCTGCAGCCCACTGAACCTGCACAGGTAGTCCAGCTTCTCCAGGAAGGCTTATCCTTGAGTGCAGTTGCAAGACGGTTTGCTGTGTCTCCCATCACAGTCTCAAGAGCATGGAGGAGATGCCAGGAGACGGGCCAATACACGAGGAGAGCTGAACAGGTCCGTAGAAGGTACAACAACCCAGCATCCAGACTGGTATCTGCTCCTGAGTGTGAGGAAGAAACAGGAGGAGCACTCCCAAATCCCCCAAAAATGACCTCCCATGTGCTACTGGTGTGATATTTTGGACAAAACTGTCAGCAACAGACTGTATGAGAGTGGCATGGGGGCCCAACGTCCTCTACTGGGACCTGTGCTCACAGGCCAGCACCTTGGAGCTCAATTGATGTTCACCAGAGAACAGCAGAATTGTCCGGTTCTCCATTAGTGCCCCGTTCTCTTTATAGATGAGAGCAGGTTCAAACTGAGGTTATGTGGCAGGAGTGACACAGTCTGGAGACGCTGTGGAGAACATAAAGCTGCTTCATCATCATCCAGCAGGAGCGGTTTGCTGGTGGGTAAGTGATGGCCTCACAGACCTCCAAGGGCTAGCCTACGGTACCCTGACTGCTGCTGCTGGTAGGTACCAGGATGAAACTCAGACCCACTATCAGACCTTACACTGGTACAGTGGACCCTGGGTTCCCCCTGGTCCAGGACAATGCCCGGCCACATGTGTTCAGTGGTGTAGGCAGTTCCTGGTGGATGATGATACTGATGCCATTGACTAGTCTTCATGTTCCCCGAACCAGAATCCACCTTAGAACCTCTGTGACGTTATGTATCACTGCATCAGACGCCACCACTAACCACAGACTGTCCAGGTGCCCTGATCCAGGTCTGGGAGGAGATCACCCAGTACAACATCCTCCATCTCATCAGGAGCACAACCAGATGTTTTCAGAAGTCCCTTTGGCATGTGGGGCTCAAACACACTCCCGGGTCACATTATGAGTTGTTGTGATGAAATTCTCTTGAGTTGGATAAGTCTGTGATTTCAGTTTTTGACTTTGATTTTTGGTGTAATTTAGAATCGTATCCCTTAATGGTTTAATGATTTTGTTTCCCATTGATTGCTCTTCCATAATTTTGTTCAAAACAAATTAAACAATGTATTTCAATAAAGATTTTCAATTTGAATATTTCTTTCATCCAAATCCAGACTGTGATTTAAGTGTTCCCTTATTTTTTCTGAGCAGTGTATTTAAATGAAATGTAAGCATGCAATAAATCATTACACTTACCGACATATAATATGTACCATTCATTATTCAGGGACCACAGAACATATCTGAAGTGAATCTCTGATCGAGGTACAAAACTGAAATGGACAGACAAGATGGCCTGACGCCATACGATGTTATATACCAATGAATTCTAGAAGAATTTCCATTTAGTTGGGAACTTGTAGCATTAAAAGTCTTTTCTTACATGTATTTTTGTATATTTTCTTTGTAACTCATGTCTTTTAGAGAACAGTGTTCACTTATGTCATGTAAAGATAATCATATGTCTTTTAATAAAGGATTTGTGATGTGTCCGCCTATATATATATATATATATATATATATATATATATATATATATATATATATATTACCACTTACCACTTAATTTTATTTTCAACATATGCCACATCAAATTTCTAATCAGGCATGTTTACACTTTTAAATTGGTCAGGATATTTTATATCCTGTATTTTTTAAATGATATAGAATATCCTCCTGTATTTTTAAGGAAAATGGGACGGTTTTGCAGATTCGGTTGAATTGTCTGCAGGAACATTTTAAATCAAACTTTGCAGGGATTCATTTGAGTAGTGTGAGATGTTCATGATATCAGTAAAAATAAAGTGTTTTTTTTCTCATTCCACTCTTGCTTAAATGAGGTCTTTAAAAAGGGTCCTATTGTTCCACAGGATAAAGGAACGCGGTGTGAAACTGTCTTATGTCGGTTTCCAACTTCATCTCTCACCCTTTTGATAGTGTCTGTCATGCACTCCTGTGGACAAAGATGCTCATTGCATACATAACCTAAAGTTCACAAGTGGTAAAAGGAAACCCACTGGAGCGAAGCAGAGACATACATGTGGCCGAGAAGAGTGGAGATCTCTGTCTGTGCTCACTTAAATGAACAAGACTAACTTTACAGAACTTTTACAAACAACACTGGTTTATCTTTTATCCTAGCTAAACCACTTCATTCTTTTTCTATAACGACTCTGAGGAAGAAGCCAACTTTTATTTAATCCCACAACCAGATGATGGCTGCAACGGAAAACTCAACTGGCTCCGTTAACTATGAATGGGAATACTACTATGATTACTATGATGTGATTGTGGATGAGAGCAAGCTGACATACAACAAATGTAAGTTTTTGTGCTTAATTTATTTATGCTCATTTATTTAGGTCGTTTTACGATTAAGTCACTTTACTCTTCCCTTTCAGACTCAATTGTTATAATATTTTGGATCCTAATGGCTGCTTTTGTGGGATTCCTCTTTCTCTCTCTCAATCTAATTTCTTGGACTGGAAACTTGCCAAGGTAAGTGTCGCATAATTGAAGTCTATTCAATTGATGCCAGGGGGCTTTCATTAACTGAAAAACAATTAGTTCAGATTTGTATTAAAAACATTAACTCTTTCTTATATTAAATTCTAATTTTGCAGGATTTTCAGATGCAAAATTGATGGAAGTCAGCGAGAATCAACTTCTTGACTGGATCAGAATCTGAACAAGAGCACATTCTTCTATTCTATGTATGTAACAAAATATTAACACAGGGATGATGGAGTCAGTTTTAAAGTCTGAATGCTGTGAAAAAATGTCACTGAAACAGAGAAGGGTGATTAAAGGTCCTGAGGCTGTTTGCCAGAGTATTGGGGAAAATTCCACCTGCTCTCCATTTCATTGAATGCCTGTACAAAGCTACCATTACCATTAAAACAATGCAAGTATTTTCTTGTTGTTTACCTTGTAATGTATCTCTCTGTAGTGTTCATTTATTTTCTTTATTGGAAATATGGAAACCATATAGATGGAATATGTGTCTGCTCACATAGATGTTAGTATTACATTGCAATATGAATGTATTTTATGTTTATCTATTTTTTAAACATTTATGATATTCTACATTACTTTACTTTTTAGATCATATGGAAAAGTAAAACAAGAGCCATTTGAAGATGGCAACCCCTCCGACATTACATTATTTTGGATACATGCTATGGATAAGATGTCCATCGGTCCATCACTTTAAAATCTTCTTTCCATGCCAAACACAAAAATAACATTTGTAGAAAAATCACACACATAAAAATGAAATTACACAGTAAAATGGTACATGTACAAAAATTATTTTATTTGAAATAAAATTTACTTGTATAATTCAATATTTGTTAACAAAGGTCTTAGAAATGTCTCCAGTCTTTTAATGAGCACCAATCAAAGCTACTGGCTTACATGTAAATAACAGGAGTTATCAGCCGTCATATCTAATCGTTCGTGCGGATAATGTCATTACAGATGGCTCTGACAGCTGGGTGAGTCGGTGAGGATTTGGATGCTTTCTTACATTTGGCTTTGGTAACCAAAGTGACATGAGACAGGAACAGCTCTGCTGATGTGGATCCACTCCACAATTCATGGATGTACAAAGCCAACAGGAAGAGTCCAGATTCTGGAAAGGAAGAAATGAGAAACTTTGTTAATCTACATTATATCTTTGTCTAATCGGGTCCTTTTCGTAATGGACACTTTCACAAAATGACAGAATTCTACCAGCGGAAAAAAATAAACAAGTATCTTCCCATGCCCATCTGCATTTTTACTTTTTCAGTTTGTGTTGGTGGAAGAACAAGGGTCAAACAAGTTTAGAGATTTAAAAATATCTAAATTATGCATCTAGCTAGTTAATATATGTTCTATGAACTCATATACTTGTATAATAAATTAAATGTATTATTATTATTAAGCTCAACATTTTGTATGAGAACCTAAATACTAACGTTTGGTTTATGATTCGATCAACAAAAGTTGTGGCAAAAATATAATGTCTGCAACTCCTTTCATTGTCCACTAATGACCTGGACAAAGTAGCCTACATGTTTTTAAAAAGTTATATAAATTCAAAACATATCAAACGGAATCTTGATCCGCATTAAAATACTCATTCATAGTACACACACCCGAGTTGTCTTTACTTAGGAACTTTAAATAGTTCATGGAAATAAAAAAAAGAAAGAAAAGATGTTAAAAAAGGGATGCAGTTCAGAATTAAATTAGAGGTGTAAGTAGGGAGCAGACACCTCAGCCAGAGCCCAGTAAACTAAAGAGGGCCTAAATCTTTAAAATCGAAAGCTGTTGTATCCGTTTTCATGTCTGCATAATCATTCTGTTTCAGTGTAACTTATAAGCCAAGTCAAAACAAAGAGCTGGAATCAGGAATAATAAGATGAAAAAGATCCCTGAGCTCCGCCTGTGCTGAGTCGCTGTCAAAATCCAAGACCTTTTCAGCATTATAAAGGCTACCTGTTAGTATAATTGTATCAATTAATAAAGTGTAACCTTTTTGGCAAAGGCAAAAATAATTGAATGCTTACTGAAGCATTGCCAAACTTTCCACCATATTTCACCGTGAGGTTGTGGGACCCTTAAATCATTGTACATCTTAATATAACATGCTGCTTGATTGCATCCCAAAAATGTAGGCTTACTCAGAAAATATATCTCCATTGCATATCTTTCTGTTTTTATGTGAGAACGGTCTTTATAGTGTATAACTGCAGTCTCGTCACAAATCTATTCTGCACACAAGCTGTGAAGGATGGTCTGTGTAAGGTGGCGGGTTCTTACCACGTCTAGTATCGTCATGTGGGACCTCTGGCAGGCAGGCAGAGACGACAGCCTGATGTTTCTCTGGGAGGTGGCCTTGTGTCTCCAGCAAGTGTAACAAAATGTTGGTGAAGAGCTTAAAGGTTTCGACACTTGATGAAATGCTGGAGTGACACTGAGCTTCAAAGGTCTGATGGTGGAGTCGGAGGAGATCGGCGGTAAAGGCAGGATCGATTAACACCATGTCCACAATTTCCCTGTGATTGACCACAGCTTTTTGAAACCAGTTCAAGAAATCTTTTGCTCTGTTTTCATCATACATGTCATCCACCAAACACCCCAGGGACCACCTGGTGAGCAGGTGTGCAGTATCACGGGCCAGTTGACTTGGATCCTGTTTGTCTTTTGGCTGGGGTTCAGAAATGTAAAACACAGGCTCCCAGTGAACAAAGATCCTGCTCAGGTAAGATTTACACTGTGTCAGGAGGCTGTCATCTTCCTCTTGACTCTCAGCCTCCTCTGCCTGGTTGTCTTTCCGTTTGTGGGCCGTGAAGACTTTCCCAAAGCCTTTACCCCGGGCTTTATCCTTGAATGGTCCTGAGGAAGAAGAGGAGCAGAACTATGTTTATGCCTTTGAATATAGTGTTTACAGTTTAAATACTGCAAGAACAGATCAAAAATACACATTGTAGACAGTTTGCAATATCGACAATTTATCAGTTATGTAATTGTCCACGCTTTGCTTTATTTAAATTAACTGAAGAAAAAAACTTCTAAGGATATAGTTCCAATTACTGAACAGTAAATGGCTCCAGCTTTACATTGTATGGGTTTGCTTTTTGTGTTGGTGAGTAAGTTTGGTCATTTATCTTTTAAGACCAATTAGTGATCCAAAGTTTCAGCTGTAATCGTTCAACCCTTTTGCAGATACACTGCCATGACAACAGCTGTACAACCTTCTCAGTCTGATATGATCAGCTGAACGCCACACTTAATGTCACTCACCCTGCAATTCCTTCACTCTGTGCTTTTCAGACAAAGCTTGTATTTGGCGAAGTAAAGCTGTGTTGCGGGACAGGGAGGCCCAACAAAGTAGCAAGTCGAGAGCTTCAATACACGAGAGAGGCTGTGGGTGGACTGTAAGTCGTTCAGCTTGTTTGTTCAAGCTGAGAGCTGTCCCACGATGCTTCAGGACAGAGCAGAGAATCTGCAGAAAACGGCTAAGCTGAGCGGCCTTCACACACAGCCTGACAGGAAAAGATCAGAAAAACAAACCAAATTCATTATTTGCCGCTGCCTGATTAGGAAGTCTGACATATGAGGAAGTTTTGGAGCAAAAGCCCGGACAGGGACTTGGTTTTCCAATTTTACCTAAGGTGTCTGCTGATAGTTAATGCTACACACAGGAATTCATTGATGAGTGGAAGTGGGAGACACTTCGGGGAACTCTGAGATTTCTCCTTTGCAGATGAAGAGGAGGTCTTCATTCCCTCTTCCTGCTTCTCCTTAGTCCCGAGGTTGGTAAACCAAAGAACATGGAGGATATCGATGATGTTATTGAGCCTCTGCTGATCCAGACTTCTGAGGAGGAAATATACAGCCCTAATCAGATTATATAAGAAACTAATTGAAGAAGTATTTATTCTAATATGAATGTATCAATAAAAAACAAACTAGAGCATGACCTTTCTCTTAAGCTTACCGTTTTTCGACCAACTGTATTATCCAGGCTAGAAGTCCACTGGTCTTGGTGAGGTTATATGCTGCTTTGGTCACCCGAGCAGCCTGGCACAACACCCTAATGATCTGTGTCTACAAAGAAAGATGTGAATTTAGATATTATTATTAATATAGGGCAACTGTATTTGTTTTTTTATTTATTGTATTTCAGACATTTGCCATCTTTATTAATGTTAATTTCTGACTTTTTTCTGCTCTTAATATATGAATCTATTTGAGTTTTAATCACAGAGTTTCTGAATTCAGTTCATAATTGTGATTCCCACAGCAGATACCTGGGAGTGTTCATCACACAGAGGGGTACTGCTGAAGCCTAACAGTATCTGAAATATGCCTTGTTGGTCACATAGTTCGTAACAGTGTCCATCGGTTATCCCTTCCTCCAAGACATTCAAGATCCACTCACGTTCCATTTTATGCTGCAGGAAAAATAAACAACGCAGTCAAACTCTCACAGTTCAGAGATAACAGTCTAAAAAAAGGCCCGAGCTCGCTTAAACAAACAGATGAAGGTGAAATATTGTTGACACACCAGGGTTTATTTACAGCCGTCTATTTCTGCAGTGTTAAATTCACAAATCATGATTAATGACTTCCAGGGAAAACAAACAAAAACAGTGTACTTCACCTCCAGGTCAAAGCCATAGAATAGCTTGAAGAACTCAGGAACTCTTCTGAAATCCAAACTCTGATGAGACAGCAGAAATCTGTTTAGGACCACGTACATGTGGTCCTCTGGAAAACCAGTGAAAAAAAGAAAAAGGTCAACAATCTTGAAGGCAATGTAAATATTCAATAAACAACAGTAAAATATAGTTTTTATACAGACTAACAAAAATTGGAAGAAAAAAAAGATTAACATTTTTTACATGCATAGTTCCTTATCAGTTTGAAGCAAGTGTCATTGGGTTCTAAACAAATATACTTTTGTCAAAAACATGAATCAAATGTCTCTGGTCTCGACACAACAGAGACACGGCCAAGCTACACACCAGGTTTGAGCATCTGTTGAGCCACTTTGGCGATGTACGTGGTCAGGACAAATGGGAGTCTATGATTTGGTTGCCGAATTCCATTTTTCACCATATCCATCAAGTATAACAGCTGTTAAATAAAGAAAAAATAGCCCATCAGTATTTCTGTAGGTGACGTCCACCTGCACATCACCAACCTAATACTTCACCTGTCTCTTCTCCCTGATCCGAGCGCCTTCCAGGTGTTGGTAGAAACAGCTCAGCACGTAATATGCCGCTGCTCTCACCTTTGGGTCGTAGCTGCTTAGAGCCATCACCGTAACTCCCAAGGCATGACTGGATATGAACTTGAGGCAGTCAATCACACACTCTGCATTAATAGTAAATGAAAGACACAGCAGCATAAAGCAGTGATACACTTAACTGGTTAGGAGCAATGACAGCGGCAGTAACATATGCCTACCTGGCTGCAGAATGGCGCTGAATAAAGGCAAAAGAAAACAAGGATCGTACAAATTCCCCAGGTGCTCTGCTGAATTGTTACTGTATAGAAGCTCTTTGCCATCCTGTAAGAGAGAATAATCAAATATGTCATGTTCATCAAAATAATAACCACATTCTTTCACCCTTATCCTTTTATATATATATATATGTATGTGATTGTTCCGATGTTAAGTTCCGATAGAAACTGTAGCTCAAAAATGAAACACAAAATAAAATATGGACCTGTGGAATGATTCTGCGTTGTTGGGGAAAGGATGTGACAGTTTGGAGCATCTTTTCAGTTTTCAACAGGGCTAACAGATCGTCAGAGCTGGCCTGCTTCCACAGCGAAGCTCCCAGGCTTTTCCTGGTTTTATGGTGGTCCAGAGCTGCTGGGCCCCACAGGAAGGATCTCCATTTGAAAACACATAAAGAGTATACAAATAAAGATTGCACTTACTTGTTGCACGTATAATATACGAAGGAAAGGAAATATATGAAGGAAACTCACTGAAACTTCAGCAGACTGACATTGTTTCTTTCATATTCAAGAAGAAGCAGCAACAGTTTCTGATCTACAAAGCAAATACAAGTTGTAAGGGGAGAGAAACACCAGAAACACAAAAGTATCTTGATATTGATGATGATGATGATGATGTATTCTTACCTGTTGTACTCAGTGTCACTCCATATGCACCCAGAAGTACCACAAAATGATTGATGTTACAGACTGTTGGGCATTTCCTCACCAAACAGAGCAGTAGGGACACTAATGCTTCTGAAAGAATAACAAATACATGTAGTTATGATCAACAACATTAATCGGGGACAGTTCATAATTGAATGCCCTTCCATACCTTTAGCCTGACACCCCCTGAGGGGCTCTTCGTTAGAGTCAAGCATTGTGGGAAGAAAGAGAGAATGGCTGCTTGTCATCATGTGAAGGGTAGATAAAGGTATCAGATCCTTCTGAATCTCACTGTTACTGTACATCACTTCCAACATGTTGGTCAGAGCGTTCAGAAAGTGCTGATCACTGAAGCGATATCTGCACAGGAAAAATATGTGTTGGGCCATTTATTGAAACAAAAAACTGACTGATACCCTTAAACATGAGGCAGAGTGATTTAAACCAGTGTCTTACTTGAGTCCATTCCTGACAAAACTGTTCCATTCAGTGGCAGAGATGTCGTCAGCTGATGTCTGAGAGAAGAGGATGGATCGTGAAATGTGTCAAGCAAAAATAATTGTGTGCAGTATTTATGAGAAACCTAAACCCACGATGAGTCGTTGAAGCCTTTCAAGGATGCTCTTCTCTTGCTCTGATGGGGAAGTCGCTGCATCCTTGAAAAGACCGTAAACAGTGGTGACACACTTGAGGACAGCTGAGGCCAGAGACCTCCTCCAAGTTTCTTGTTCTTCTGGGCAATCAGTCAATATGTCAGTGATGACATCTGCTAGTTTCCATCTGGAAGAAAAAACATCATCTAGTTTACGACTTGTGAAATTGATCATTTACTTAAAATACTAATATTTCAGTAATACCTTTCAAAACAGTCTGCTTTTTGAAGAGCACTAGGCAGATTATTGATCAAGTCTCTGATGTCCTCGACGTTTGCAGAGAGCTTGATCAGATTGGTGAGTGTTTCAACAAGCTGGGCTCCGCTGTCTTCTGTCAGGTTTCCCAGAACACATTGGGTCAATTTGGTGAGCAGTGTTCGCTTCAAGGCTTTTAAAACATCTTTTTTCACTGTTGGAACAAATCAAATGAGCGTTTAAAATATAATGTAAGTACACGAGAGACAAAAAAGGAGGCAAGAATACTCTTTAAGACAGAGAACTTGTTTTTATACTAACCATCTTTGGGCCTAGCTGGATCTTCTCTACTTGCGACGTGAAGGTAAGTGTTAATCAGTGGATGGAATGTTTCCATCTCATCTGAGAGCTTCTTCATGTTTGCTGGGTGTAGACACCATAGCTCAAAGCAGAGGCTGTGTGTGGAGCAGTTCTGCAGCAGAAGAGAACTGATGGCCAGAGTGTTTGTGACAGGACACTGGAGACAGTGCAGCAGCACACCTGTGTGGATGAGTTTGGCACTGCTGGGCTCACTGGACAGAGTCTGAAAGAGGAAGGCCTCCAACGAAGGGCTGCAGCAGGACATTAGCAGAGTGCCCAGGCCATGGAGATGTGCCGGGGACAAAAAGATGCCCTGGTCCAGCGAAGAGTGAACTTTACCCTCTGTGAGGATCTGAACCGCAGCATGACCGTAGACACTAAGTTCAGCCGGTGTGCCGTCACTGCCGGGAGAGATTAGACTCTCCTTGGGGAGGCTCAGCAACATAGAAAGCACCTCCCTTACATGACTGGAGTCCATGCAGCTGTGCAGGGACAGGAAGGCCTGGAAAGCTCTCGACTGCTTCTTAGCAGCCCGGGTTCCCTTCTCAGTCAGTTCCTTGACCACAGATTTTTCAATAGCCGTCAGGTAGTTACATATAAGGTCCATATGACCCAGAACATGGAGAATGGAGGTGCTGGTCTTCAGCAAGACCAGAATGTCATCATTCAACTGAGCACACAGGTGTTTTAGTCTGATTGGGTTCAGTGTGTGAGGAGGTAACGTTTCCAGCTCTAGAGCCAGAAACCAATGCTCCAAACAAGGATGTTTGAAGATGGGGCCAAGTGCAGAAAGAAGAATCTAAACAGAGAGGTGCAATATTAGAAATCAATTTACACCAGAATTATTATTTGAATCAGAAATTCTAAATATATCATAGTTCAACTCTGTGACATTGATCATAGTTTTTAGAAGAAATTATCAAATACAAGTGACCATAAAAGTAGAACTTTTCCCCAACCTGTTCTTTATTTTCTTCTACTGTTGATGACTGGTTGTTTTCCAAGAAGAGGTCTGATCCTTCCGGGAAGTTCTCTGCTGCTGGCTCAGAGTTTGTGGTCTCCTCGAAGGTTTGTAGTTTGGTCACTAAATCCTGGAGTATTCTCATCAAGGTCTTAAGAGGGCCGATTCCTATGTCCTTGGATAACTGTGCAGAGGTATATGATGTGCTCTTGATAAGTTTGTTTAAGTAATTTACTGATTACTACATTTGTTCTAAGCTCTTACCGTGCCACAGTTCTCCACTGTTGTTTTAATGTAGAGTAAAATCTGCTTGATTGCTACCGGATACTCAGCCATCGTCATGGAAGCTACAGTTTGTTTCACTTTGTCCCCCAAGGCTTCATCAAGTAAATTTTTCGGTCCATTGTTGAATGCAGTCATCATTAGTTCAGCGAATGCAGTTGTGCCTGACAGTTCCGCCGAAGGACAATCAGAGGACTTGAACTGTGGAGAGTGAGAATTACTATTTTCTGAAAAATCATTATTATTTAATTGGTTCAGTTGAACAATTAGGTGGTTCTATCAAAGACTGACCAGTTCATCCTGGCACTGCTGTGGTAGCCATGTGGAGTAATACCGATGAAGGTTTATGACAGAGGGAAGTGGAGAAGCAGAGAGATCTGAGGATTCAAGCTCTTTGTCATACTGCAGTAGAGCCAGACACAGGGGCAGCGGCTCTCTCTGACAGTGAAGCACATCTGAGAGTACTGCAGACAAGTACTCAAAGACAACACCTGAGAGAAAGAGACGGCAAAGGGTTAGCAAACTGACATGAAATATACCACAAAAAGTTGTGTTGAAATGCTCATGAGTATGGAGACTTTTAATTATGATGAACAGGGTTTACTCCAATTCAAAGTTACACTTCTGTTGTCGAAATTAAAATCGCCAAGCTGCATTACATAAGTTTTAGAACTCTTAAAAATGATGCGGCCCACATAAATGCATATGTGTTTGACTCAACTTTGCAAATACTAATTACAAATATAACCAAGATATTTTTCACTCTAAACATTTACAATAAGTCCCATTTGAGTCAGGGTTTCACCTTTATCTGTTGGCAATTTGTTCCGGGCCTCCAGAGCAGCAGGGACCAGCGCACTGAAGGGGAAGGTCTGGATTATGAGGTCTTCGCTCAGAGATGGCCCAAACTCCTCCATTTCACCTCTATTTTCATCCATAACAATATCCAGCATGTCTATGACATCTAGAAGACAGAGGCACATGCATTAGGTTGTAATAAACATGCTTATCATATTTATGGTGGGAGGAGACTAAATTTGACTCTTGAGTCTCTTCATGCTCACCGTCTATGTGTGAGACCGGGATACTAGCAGCATCGCTCTCTTGGCTACTCAGGTTGGCTTGCAGATAAGCTGCCTCCTGGACCAGACTGGCAACCTTGTCTGTGTATGTGTAAGAATTGCACACCAGTTTCATCAACACCTTGAACAAGAGAGCAGGAGTTCATTTAAACTACCACTTCAAAATTACAAATGCTTCATGTTATGTAACAATTTATTTAACTGTTATTATTTTGAACCTGAGTAAAATGTATTTAGATACTAAAATATATGAACATTTCTCTCTCCCTGCATGGGGTGATGTTGCCACCTTGCCACCTGACCTCATATTTTGAGGTACAGGTGGAGGATTACGATCAGAGGAAAGACTGATGGCGCCACCATTAAAAGCAGCAGTCATCTTCTTCTTTCCCCTGGCTCCTAAAGCTGACCGCGTCTTTGTGTGAATTTCCTGTGATTACATTGGACTTGTAGTTTTATTTGATAAGGAGTGTGGTAATTGTACATTGTATGTATATTTAGTTACTACTATTGTAAATTAGTACAAATGGAAGTCCAGAGCCCAACTAAGGCTGGAAAGCCCTTTTTGTTGTACTCCTTTCTCCTGCTTTGTGTCAGGAAATATGGTAAATGTTATTTACTTTCTTTAATTTTAGTAAAACAAAAAAAAGTAAGTTGAAACTTGTGTTATTGTTGGTATTGGCTTGAGTTTATTGATGTTGGCTGCCCCCAATGCCAACATCAATAAATAACTTCTGTTCGAACAGCAATTTACTCTGACCCATTTTTGGGAGCTCGAGAAAGAGGGGAGCCACGTTTGCACTCTGCTTAAGTTTCCCCTTGACTGGGCATAAGAGTAATAGATTAAAATAGTAAAAATGTAAGTAACTGTTATGCACATGAACTCACTCGTTCTAAGAACTGGATGACAGTCTCTTGTTGGTTTGACTCAACCCTGGCCAGCTGATCAAGCCAGAGCTCAAGTTCAGTGCTGGTGTACTCAAACACCCCGCTGTCCTTAAGCACCTGAATAAAGAGCAGGGGATGCAAAACAACTGTCACCTTTTTTTTTCTAAAGCTGACACGCAGCAATATTGTTAGGAGAAACATGGTAACATTCATACAAATTTATTCACTCAAATGTTCAGATAGATAGAGACTTGTTTGCTTTTGATGCAGTAACTTCAGTCACAGCTTTGGTTTCACCAAACAATCATTAAATAGAATGTAGAAAGTATCTATACCGCAGCTGTATTAAAAAATAGTATAACCTGAAATGTGCTGTGCTCTTCTGATGCCCCAAGCTTTGCTTTCACTCTTAACAACTATTGGGGTTGTGCTAATCTAATGTAAATGTATTGGACTATTTTTTTTACAACATTACTAATGCGTTTTTAACTAGAGTTCAACGATTATCTCGTCTCTTGCCCACCTAGCTGAACGAACTGATGTTACTATCAATATGTAGGCTTGTCTCGCATTTAGTGCAAGTTGGAAAAAAAGTTACAGAAGAAAAAAATAAATGTTCCTTACTTTAAGAACCAGCATCCGTGTGAAATTTTTCAGAAGGCTGTTGCTGCTACTAACAAACATCTTGAGAAGCAGATAAAGCACTGACTTCTCTCTGTGTGATGTTTCTGTATCTGAAACATCCTGTGGAAAAAAGCAACACAAATGATAAAGAACCCTGATTAGAAGGTGACACCTTCCCAACAGAAATTAATAAAAATGCACTTAAAATAAAGATAAAAATACAACGGTGCCACTTTTCACCTGGATGCGGAACCAAGAAAACTTGCTTGCAGGGAGATCTAAGGCCAACTGCAGGATCTGATATTGCAAAACTGGGGCAATTTCTTCCCTTATTCCTTTCTCTGACACAATCCCTGCAGAAGAAAAATAAAAATAAATGTTGACGCTTTGCTTATGGATTGTTGGTGTTGTACTTTGAATAGATAAAGCATAAAAATATGTTTTTAAAAAAAAGGCCCTCACCCTTTAAGAGTTTGCTGAAATCAAATTTGCACTGGCTTACAAGATGGGGCACAACTTTCTGGTAAAGACATATGACCTGAAGAATCAGTGCCTTCAGCAGGATCACCTCAGCGGTGTCAACAACTGCTCAGCATAAAAGAAAAAAAGTTAAATGACTTTTTAAATGTATTTACTGGTCATTGCTGTTGTTTCGAATAAACATTTTAAATATTCTGTAAAATGGTATTACCAGGCAAGTCATTTTTATCATCTGCCTCTGCAGTGACCTCTTGGGTAACTGCTTTTTTTTCATCACTGCTCATCTTTTCCTTCTTGCCAAGGGACTGCCACTTTGCAACTATGCTCGTTATATCTGGCAAAATCTAGTCGAGGAAAAGAAAAAGGGAAAAACTTAATCTGTGAAAGGGAAATAGTTTCTGTTTTTGTGCATTGTGGTGGCACTTTAGTGAACTTACCTTGCTGAGTGACTCCCTGTACTGCTGCACCAATTCCCCCATCATGTCAAGAGAGTATACATCTGAGCCGCTATTCAAAAGGTACTCTATATTTTTATGGGCTTGTTTTAAGAGGAAGTTGATCATGGACAGAGTTGTGAGCTGCACTGCTGTGTTGGAAAACTGTTGGATACAAGATATGTGAAAATATATCACAAAGTGCCATTAATTGTCAATAATTTCTGCTATTGCAGCTACATCACTAATGGATTCCTTTAATGAGGCTTGGTCACTTACTGTGAGACCCTGCGTGAAGAAGGCCTTGTTACAGACCGGTGGAAGAGATATCACCATAATCATGGAGAGCAGACGAGGAAGAGGGATGACTTCATGAGATTGGAAGACTGTGGAAACGTCTGGCTGGGCTTTGTAGATCTGGCATTGAATTCAAATAAAATTATTATTTTTAAAAAGGAGAAGCTACATGTGAGGATGAAAGACGTGCCCTAAAATCAAATATGCTATCAAGGTTTACCTTTTGAAGTAACTTAACGTTGTCCTGCCAAGCACTTTTAGGTCGGGGGGTGTATGAATACTGAGTCTCTCGAAAGTATCTGGCCAGTATGTCGGGGCTAACTTTCAACACATTGACCACCAGCTCCGCCACCAGGTCATCCTCTGTGGCTGTCTTCAGCCCCACTAAGAACTGAAGTAACACGATGTTGCCAGGTCTATATAAAAGAAAAATCCCGTAATCAGCATGAGACCTTTCTATAACAGTACAATGTTAACTTGACATAGCGATTCCTTACCTCCCAGCTGTGCCAAAGCTGGAATCATGAAAGCTGATACCGTGTTTCCGAGAGCTACACAGATCAAGAAGGAAACTGTGAACAAGTTCTCGGACGAGAGATATCCCAGTATTTTCTGAGTCTTCTGATATCTTAAAGAAAAATAACAACATTTGGACAAACAGTTTCAGAAAATCAAATTTGGAGAGCCTTACAAGATTCTTTAGTCAATTAACACAAGAAAGGAGACACTTACTCTGTCAGAAGTTGCATCCACAATCCCATTCCATTTATACAGAGAGGCAATACTGGCCAATATAGTAGGTGTGAAAAAACGGACTTTCTGTGTTTTACTTATAGCTTTGTTTTGTACGACCTTCAAAAAGACAAGCAAAATTAAATATTACCGAATTCATAACTTAATTTTGAAGGAAATTGAGCACTGCTGGGCACTTACTCTAGTCTTCAATGTGGACAGAATCAGATTGACTATTGACATCCTCTCCTCCTTCACACCTGTGCTTAGGATCTCTGGAAGGAGTTCTGATACATCCACACCAAATTACCATCATTACTTATGATTATGTCACCAACACACAAGAGAAGAGAACATTGTATAACTTTTAATTTTACATCAAATTATTACCTTTGATTTCTAATATTTGTCCAATGGTAATATTATCTCCTGACACCAAAAAGGACAGCACAAACTGGATAAAAGCCATGCGGACATCAGGTCTTCCCTGGAGAGTGTGCAGAGAACAACGTAAATGTATATCTTTAACGAACCCAACCTCTCATACAAACTATTATATACCTTTTTATCTCTTCTCTTTGCCAATCCCGACAGAGCTTTATTGATGTGAAGGTGACTTAGGACCTCTCTGGCAGCTTCTGGACACTGGGACACCAATGCCGTCAGAAAACTGAGGCACTGGCGAACAAACCTGTGCCCAACACAAAATATAACAGTAGGGCAAATTTTAATTGTAATGAGGACAGTGATTTGAAGCCTCTGAACTGAAGCGTGACACCAACCCGTGATTCACTGAATGGAAAGATCCCTGCAGATGTTTCATGGAGCTAGATAAAGTCTTTTTGACAATGGCATTGCCAACAATGTTGAAGTGAGACAGGTCTGAGGCAGTCCTTAGAAGGATCATCTCCAGACTCTCAAAGATCAGGATCAACTGGTGAGAAGAAATATTCGATTAGAACTTTGGCGGTGAAGTATAGGTGGACCCCATCCCGGAAAAGAACTTTAGCGTACCTCACTCTCCATTAGCTTTTCTCTCTCTAGCAATTTGAAGATTTCTGTACACTCCATAGATATTTTAATGTAACCTTCAACCACATCATACAGCTCAGAGCATGGAAGCTTCTTTGCGGTTGATATGAATGTATGCAGCCCTGCAGGTGATAAAAAAAGAAGCCTTAATGTTAAGCAGAGCTAAAGAGGAGAGGGATGGAAACGCAACAGGTAAAGACTGATGGCTCCATCACAACAGCAGATTACTGAAAGATACCTTAAAATGTAAATTATCTCATATAATTTGAGCCAGTGAGGTATCTGTAAAATGCCTTCACTCACCCTTCATGGCAGTGCTTGATTCTTTCAACATGGTCTTAAAAGTAGTTCCATTGAACTCCGGAACCTTTTCTTTTTTTGCAAGGCCGGGCGAATCCGCCGAACCTTCGCTGTGTCGCTTTTTACCCATTTTAATATGTGCAAAATAAAATATATATCATTTACATAAGTGTTTATTCCCCTGCCATTCAGTAATGGCCAGTGTCCCACGTTGCGGTGTGAACGGAAAGCTGTCCGGGGAAATTATCATCCGGGCGGAAACGTTAGGTACTATTCGTTCCGCGTTTCTCTTCTTCGCTGGGATCTAACACCGTTTGCATCTTAATTTGATTTGTTACTTCTCCCTCTGGAGGGTTAAAATAATAATAATAATAATAATACATTTAATTTATAATGCACTTTACATTTGGATCAAATCTCAAAGTGCCACAAAGCAAAAGCAGATAAAAGCATCAATAAAAAATAAAATAATAACTATATAAAAAATAGCACTGGGTCTTACTACGAAGCTGGGATATTTACGAATATCCCAGCTATTCGTTGTTGTCGTGAAGACTTCGGTAATTTTCCGAGGTCCTACAGACATATTGGCAACCGATTCTCAAAGATTAGCAAATAAATATATAAACATGCACCATTTCCCCCACACTATCATTATCATTCAAGTGCATCATTAGATAAACGGTCTTTAAGCATTGTACGGCAGCTTTACAGTGCAGTTGAGGTCACAAGTTTCTCATCTGATGCAGACTGCCATGAAGATCATAGGGTTTAATAAAGCAGCCATCCCTCCAGGTGACCTTTGAGTAGTCTGTTATCAGAATGGCACAGAAAATCGCGTCCGAACAAATTCACATTTGAAGACCTCATTAACATGAAGGAGATTTGGGGTACCCACATGCAGACTGATCAGCAATAAACATAAATTCCTGCCCTGATTCATTAAGCTCCTCATTATTAACTCCGTGGCCAGGATCAGTCTACCATACAATAAGTGCCCCATCATACTGTATATACAATAGGCCTACCTATTTCTGTGTAATATATTATTACTTCTGCAATACTCGGCTAAGCTGTGCAATATCTTTAACTCAACATTGAAGTGTGTGTGCTTGTGTAATGTGTGTGAATGTCATATATTATGTGCTTTTGGTTTCAGTGAAATCATTGCATGTATTCTTACTCCTTGTATTTCTGGGAAATTGTAGTTGAACAGAGTCACAAACAAATAACAATAAATATCTTATCTTCTCTTACATATGTGTGGTAAGAGACGTATGTGGAATTTATGACATTTAAATAGAGCTTTGATTTGATTGCACAAACAATTTTTAACCTATTTTCATTAAGATCAAAAGCCTTTTAGCATGTATGGAAGCAAATTTCTGCCAATGCCATGAGTCAGCTGTCTCAAAGTAATGACTCATTATTTTAAAACTAGGTATCTCCGAATAATTAGTCGCTCGGTATCATAAAATAATTATTTATTCTTATTCTTTGAAAACAATTACCTAATATAAAAATAATTGAATTGCCATTTCAAATAAAAATGTATGTATTGGAGTCATATTGTAAATATATCATATCAAAATGCAAAAAGAGTCCTTTGTTATTCTTTTTGTATAATTATATCATAGTTATTCTGTTTATAAAGTATAAACTACTGGAATGGAGTTTTCCCAAGTTGAGTAATAAATGGTGTTAAAACATGCATAACTTTTTCGTCTTTTTTTTAACACGAAACACACCATCAATATAATAGTATAATTATATTAGTTTCTTGCAATTAGATTTAATAGACACAATATGAAACTGCAGGTAGGAGCTTTAGGGTAGATAAAGTACTATGGAATTGTCATCATGATGGTTGACTGATCATTTTTATTTGACTGATCAAGTGAGACTGTTGTCTTGGCAAGAAAGGTCCATTAAATTATTATAATACACATATTAATACTGCACTAACATGATCTGAAGGTCAGTTAGTTTTGCCCAAACACAGACGGTGTAAATTTCCTTCACCTTTTCATTTATTTTTGAGTACATTTCAGGGATAGTGCTTTTCTCCTCGTTGAAGAAATGTACGTTTACCAGTGTTAAAGTAACTGTAAATGTTCTTCTACCTGAGTGAAGACTATGTGTACTTTTGTCACCTCCGACTTTTTGTCTGGTTTACTACAAACTTGAGATTTTGCAGATATATCTAAACAATTTTAAAGTTGGATTGTCATCCTGAAATACCTTGAGATGATGAGAAGACAAACACAAACAAGATGATGCTGCAGAAAAATGAAAATTATGAGTCAACAGTTAAATATTACAAAATAGTTTAGTTGCTTTCTTGTCCCATAAGGGGGTATTAATATTATGTTCTATACCTGAATGTTATCTTCATCCTTTCCTCAGTAACACTGCAGTTATAGTTAGATAATTATTTGATAACAAAATGCATTTTATTTTGTAAACTCTTGAGACAAACAGATGTATTGTTGTCTATACGCAGTTTTATTTTATTTTATTTAATACTTTTCTGTTTTGAACATATTTTACGGTACATCATAATTTTTTAGACAAACACAAATTTTATTGAGAGCATGCACGCATAGCTGTAGTTCGTTTTTTGAAGAATTTTTACAACCACCATGGAGCCACTTCTCGGTTATTCTGTCAAGAATCCTTGGCAGGCCCAACCAACTCTCAAAGAGGGAACCCAGCTCTGCTCAGTAAAGCATTTGATAAGAATCCATTTTCTGAAATATCATATTTATGTCTGTCAAGTCAGGATCGTCTTTATAGTGTAAAATTTCCGTAACCTTTATCACCTGATTTTTATGTTGTTTTTTTTTACATATTTACTATATTGGCTAGAGTTACACAATACACTAAGATTGCTTTTAAAATAGGAAACAGGAAAGAGAAAATCCCCTTGTAGACAGTTTGAACTCAACTTAGCATTGCAGCATGAAATCTATGAAGTTAGAGTGAAATTCTCTTTCAGTTGTTATTCAGTTGTAAGGCCATCAGAGGTCCCCTTTGCTGCTTGCAGATAAACTGACTTTGCACACAGCAGATCGTCAGTCAAAACAATGAAACATTCATGTTGTAAGTTGATGTGAGGTGCCTATGTCTATGTAGGATACACCGTGAGGTTATAGGTCTGCTACTGTGTAGGACTTCACTAGGGATTCTGGTGATTTGATTGGACATCACTGCTGTGTTTGCCATGAAGCGTATCCTCCTGTGTTGCAAACGTCGCCAAAAATGACTTTAGTGACATTTTTAAGGAAAAAAGTGGATGCAAAAAATCGCCAATACAATTTACATAACAGAATATTGAATGACTGAATGTCTGCAAGCTATGCCAAAAACAGATTAAAATATGCCTTTAAATGGATTTAAAAACTTTGGTTACTAAAGTAAAAACTACAAAAAACAAAACAAAATATGCAGCCAGTCCTGCAATTGAAAATCTCTGCAACCTCTGAAGTAATTCATACAGAGCTGAGAATAGACAGTCTTATACTGGCAAGCAGTTTGACTTGCCAGTCAAATCAGTGAAATTCTTTGAATGTTTTGTTTCACAGAAATAATCAGATAACAATTAGAACCATTTGCTTTTTAAATATCAAAATAATGAAGTAACCTTCAGGTCTTCTCTCATTGAATTTTAGTCTGCACGGAATCAATTTTAATCAAGTAATGTTTATAGGAGGGCCTCTGTTCCTGTTTCCAGATTGTACACATGATTATTTTTAATTATTTTTAGCAAATCCTCTGATTTCTGCAGCTCTCCAGAGAACACAAATCAAATAGGAGCCAAGGAAATGAGGAGCTTACTTTATCCGAGGTTTGGGTATTGCAGATTTTCAATATATTTGCAATTTTCCTTTTGTTGATACTCAACAGGATGGATTAGAAAAAAGTAGAGTATAATGTCATAGGCAACATTATTATAACATCTGCAGTGTATTGTCAAGGAACAACTCATAGTAAGGGAGATCACATACGTTGCTCACTGACCATAAATCACCAGCTCCAGGAGGGGCACAGTCCTCCAGAGGGGAATGGTGTTGTCCCCGAGGTGGTTGATGGTTCGATTCCCGGGGCTGCCCCTCTAGCCTGCAAGTCATAGGGTATTTGAGCAAGACCCTGTACCCCAATTTGCTCCCCAAACACATCAGAGGGGCAACCCACAGCTCTTCAGGGACGGGTCAAATACAGAGAACTAGTTTCACTTTGTTGTCCTTTCCGATAAAATGCTGTTATTATCATTACTGATAGAATATGATTAACGTTGTACTGAAATCAACATATTAAAAAAATGAATGCCATCTGTCTATATGCTATTTGTGTAGGAAAGTACAGAAAAAATAAGTGATTTTCTGTAGGACCCTGAGCCCCACACCTGGATAGGATGGATATTAAACACATGAGAAAGACGTAGGCTGTTCTGCCTCTTTATGACCTGCTGCTGATGTGCTTCTGCAGTGGATCCAAGCTTTGCTGAATGGGAGAGGAAGCAGGAGTGGCACAGCTATGCAAAACCTTTTCCGGTCCATAAATGCCATGTTTATTTTTGAAGTTCTTGCCTTGTGTGCA
Source organism: Lophius americanus (assembly GCA_037951165.1). NCBI lineage: Eukaryota > Metazoa > Chordata > Actinopteri > Lophiiformes > Lophiidae > Lophius > Lophius americanus. Next base: position 6,491,207 of record JBBDHG010000095.1, on the reverse strand, counting down.
CCACTTCTCTTTTAAACCAAACAGTGGGCGTACAAAGCCTGTCATAACCATGACAAGGATGGTCAGTCTTCTATCGCTCTGGGGTTCTGGGATGTTGGAGCAGGATGCTCATCAGTTCAAAGAGGTTTTCATGTGTAGCCCAGGCAGAAGGAACATGTCAGCATCCCTTTCTGTGGAAAGAAAAACTATATACAGACATTGGTTTCCTCGGTGCCATGATGTGCTCCACTATTTTGTGGCAATATATAAAGGAAAAATAATTTCCTTTTAGAAATTGAGGAAAACATCATTTTGAACCCATTGATATTTTTTGAGTCATTATGTTTGAAGTGCTTATTTAAAAGTTTTAGAGTTTATATTTCATTTGTATAAACACACTCTTTATTTTACCTTCCCGTTCACTGCGACTGTAAATCTTAAGATATTAAATACTATAATTATGTGTTTACTTCCACAGTTAGAATGCCAGTAGCGCCGCTAGTTCTGGAGAGGAACACGGGGGGGTTTCCAAAGAGTTCTTTACAAACAGCTGAAGCCACTTTAATGTGCCTGTTCTCTCCACAGAGCGCCTCAGACCCCTCCGTGAGTTTGCCGTGCTTCCGTTTTGAGACTCTTGCAGCCACTCAGGCACTCATCATAACACTACAACCAACGCTGCCGATGGATCAAAGATCGCCCCGTGCCTAACAAACAGCGAGACACTTGGCCTATCAGAAACATCTGGGAGTCGTGGGTTGCAGCTGTTGGTTCGTGCCTACACCCCTGAAATAATCAGGACTCAGACCAGATGTGGAGATCATGTCACGTAAGGTACAGATGTTTCTGCTCCTCAGAGATGCTCACCACAAGGAGACGTAGGATGCTTTTTGAAGGCCTATTAAATTTAGACTGTTTGTACTGCTCCCAGATTGGGTTCAGTGCCTCGGGGTATGCCAGCTTGCGGGTTCTCACTATTCAGCTAACTGATGGAAAACAGGGCTGCTTGCAAAATGCTTTTGAAAAACAGTGCAAAAAATGTTGTTCTATCCAAAGATGTGTGCGTGAACCACCACATGTCACCTCGGCTGACCCTGTTGAGGATACAGAAGAGAGACAGTTGCAAAACGTTTTTGTACATAATAAGCAGTTATATTGCTGTTCTTGAAATATGCTGCTAAAGTTTGGTGACTGTTTAGGTTCATAACATCCCATAATACAGGCAGCTGTTTTTGCTAGATTCCAAAAATGATAAAGAATAGAATAGAATAGAATAGAATAGAATAGAATAGAATAGAATAAAATATTTCTTACCTACGTAGACCCATGCAAACATGGGGAGAGCTCATTACAGGAAAGCCCCATAAGGTGGCAGAGATGGATATGAACCAGCAACCTTCTTGCTGTGAGGCAACTGTGCTACCTGTTGCCCCTCAGCTGGTTTCATCAGCTGAGGGGCTAATATTTACTAATTTAGAAAGTACTATACAGTGTATCCTTCAAATGTCTGGATGATTTTTTTTGTTGTTGCAGATTTCATACCTACATATGTATTTTAGCCTGGATTACATAACATTTCCAATATTCCATATTTCCTCACTGTACATTACTTTACCACTGCTGCCCACTCCGTTGCTTCACTGTAAAGTGATACATGACTCTTCAGTTGCACTTAAAAAAATGTGTGAACTTTGAAGAAAGTTGTCCAAAGAAAATGTTCACTCAAAGTGCATTATCCAATGAAAGATGCACATGGAACATAAAACTGTGAGTGGGTTTGTTTCAGTGTCCAGTCTTGTGTATGATTAGAGTAATCAGATCCTAACGTGGAGATGTAAAGTTAATGATAGGCACTAATACACTCATTAACGATTGCAGAGTTGACAGATTAATGCACTGAATGTGATGTTAATACCAGACTAGAGATGGTCTGGAGAGACTCTTCCGCTCCTTCAGACTCCCTGCAGTGATTAGGAAAACACTTTGATGGATATTACACCCTGTTATTCTACCCCTCTGCTGTCTCAGCCTGTTCCCTCTCTCTGCACACCATTAAAACAACATCTTTGCCCCAGGCTCACCGAGCATGACATCGGAAGTAAAGTTTAGTGAAGTACCCTCAACGTGACCCCTCTCCCCCGTTTGTTGTGTGCTGTACATCAAACGAAGCTCTGCTGTTTCTAGCAGATTTTTACCTTCTCTGTCCCTCAATTTCACCCCCGCACTGCACGTGTGATAAGTTAGACCCTTCTTATAACACTGTGATAACATCATTGTCCTTGATATGCGCTTGTTTTTGGAGTAGACTTAGGGCATCCCCTGGGATTAAAGTCCCACATGGGTTCTACAGTCTTGCTATCTCTTTGAGTGTTATCCAGCTGCCTGGTGGTCCTTTGAATCTCAATTGATTATTACCTGTCAGATGTTGCCACTGTCAAGTGTTAGTTTAATCATTTAGACATTATGTGAGGATTCCAGATGTAATGCAGTGCAATGATGTATAACAGTGCATCAAAAATATTCAAGAAGCACAGCCAGAATTTAAAGTTATTTACTTTTGTTTAAGGTGCGCTTTGGGTAGGGTTATATATAAACATGAAAGTCACAAGGAAACTCCAAGGCCCTCTCCTTAAATGCCTTTATTGGCATGGCATGGCCATTTGGACTTATAAAACATAAATCTAAATTTCCATTTAGGCCTGGGTGTTTAGTCATCTGTAATGTATCGATCCAAAGGGTTTTTACTTTGGTTAGGCTTTTGACCACAGGATGTTGTCATTGCTTGTTGTGTGGCTGGCTTACTGTTATGGAAGTCCACTGAGTGTCTCACCGTGGGATAGTTAACATTCCCAGTGCGAAGGGCTTATGTCCAGCTGACCTGTCCTGTTGGATTTTTATATCAGTCAGCATGTCGTTTAAGAGTTTTTTAAAATTCTTTTAAAGCCAATTAAATTTCTTGGTTTGGGGTATGAAGTAGCACTAATGATCAAAATATAGATGTTTTATAAATATATTTCCAGTTTTAAGTTTTTCAACTTTTTTTTACAATTACTATGAGGCTCGGCAGTTGCCCTCCTCTTTCTCCTCTATGTTTCCTCTGATTTTCCCTTTTCCTCATCTTCCATCTGTCCCCACTTGTCTGTAAGTGTGTATAAGTGTGTCTCCAGGGTGTGGCTGCTTAGATCTGCAGCCACAACGTCTGGAAGAAGGACACCTTGGATGAGATGATGTCACTTAGTTAGCCAAAAAACATTTGATATCCTTAATCCCAGGATAAGAAACCTCCACGAAGGGTAGCACTAGCCTTAATCCTAGGACAGTAACCATACAGAGAGGGTAGCACTAGCTTTGATACCAGGATACGAAACCCCCAGTGTGTAGTACTAAACCTAACCCAGGATAAGAATGTTCCAGAAAGGGTAGAAATAAACCTAGCCCAGGATAAAAAATTACCAGAGAGAGTAGCACTAGCCCTAATCCCAGGATAGTAAACCCCAGAGAGGGTAGCACTAATCTTAATCCCAGGATAAAAATTTACCAGAGAGAGTAGAACTAAACCTCACCCAGGATAAGAATGTTCTGGAGATGGTAACACTAGACTTAATTATAGGATAGTAAACCTCCGGAGAGGATAGCACTAACTTTAATCCAAGTATAAGAAACCTCCAGAGAGGGTAGCACTAACCTTAATCCCAGGATAGTAAACCTCCAGAGTGTAGTACTAATCCTAACCCAGCATAAGAATGTTCCAGAAAGGGTAGATCTATGCCTAACCCTGGATAAGGACTCTCTAGAGCGGGTAGAACTAAACCTCACCTAGGATAAGAAAGTTCCAGAGACGGTAGAACTAAACCTAATCCAGGATATGAATGTTTCGGTTAGAGTTGTACTAATCCTATCCAGGATACAAATGCATATACAGTGAAGGTAACAAAGTGAAGATAAGAAACCTCCAGACTGTAGCACGTACCCTAACCCACGATAAGTAAGTTGAAGAGAGGTTGATAAGAAGATGAGGCATAATAACATAATGTCAGTTAAGTTCAATTGTTTGTTTAAAGCATTCTTTTGAGATCATTTGACTTCTAATGAACGCAAGAACTGGACTGAAATATCATTTTCTAAACTGTAAACTTCTAGCAGGTGTGGGGTTCACGGAATTTACAAACAAAAGTCATTCAGTTGTGGCTGAATGAGGGGGAGGTTGCATGCACATAATTAGTTCAAACTACGCTTCAGTCGAATAAGGAATATTTTTGTTAGTCATGCTTTCATTTGACTTAATGATATCCTCTGATATGGTTTTCCGGGCTTGAAACACTGATTCTACATTAAGTGGCCCCGATAGATTCTCTTGCATCCTGAACTTCTTCCAACATTTGACGATAGAATTATTTTATCCCCTACACTAGTCTTACTTTGCTTTGCTTATTAGCTACAGGTGTTGGCTGTAGTTTCCTGAGCTGATGAGTCAGAGGATGAAATGACTCCCCGTGCTTCAGGCAGAGGATTTGGGTTCAAAACCTCATCATCTCATCAAAGGTTAAAAACGGGATGTGGCTTTTCACTCTGTCTGTGGTTATGAAATAATTTCTTTCGCCATTCAAATGATTATACCTTTATATATGTCTTTAATTTCTAATGTGAAGCCTCTACTATATATATTTTAAGCATGGGCTCGGCATTTGGTTTATAGGGAGCTACTGATTATAAGTCGGTGCAAACCAAAGCCCACGTGACTGACAGTATCATAGCAGCTCTCCTCATGAACATCTGTGCCTGACTAACACTTACACGTGACATACGGATGTAGGACCCTCCAAAAGCCAGTACATTACTTTTACCCTCAAACTCCATCTCTCTTCTTGAATGTGTCTTGGATTCCTATGTGTTTACTATCCAGCGTAGTTCTTAAAATCCTGACGATAATTTATCTTATTTTCCCAAGAAGGACACATTTGGCACAGACAGACCGCGTTGCATATGTCACAGTCTTCACTTAGCATGGATCACAACAGCTCAGTGGTCTAGACATCAGAAAACGGGTCGTGCATGGTCACAGCTGCGTGTCGCTGCCCTTTGTTGTCACTAAATTACTTTGATTCTCACAGTATGAATATGTTGTACAGCTCCCAGATTCAGCACATGTGCCTGGCTAGTGCAAAAATGTAGATCTTTATTACTCTGCTCCTTAAGGACAAATTGAGACATTAGAACCCACAGAGAGTGGCTTTTTTTTTTTTTTTTACATCTGTTGATCAGTTATATTAATCCCTCATGAACACAAGGGAGCCGGAAAAGATGCCAACCTCATTTTTCAAGTATTTCTAGATTTGTAGATTAAGTTTAGTGATGCAGATATAAAATAATTCATTATAAACTAATTGACTTATGTTTTCATTAAGCTCCTTTGGGAATAGTCAGATTTAAGTATGATATCGCTAAATAAGCCGTGGCAAAGTCTAGCTACTAAGCATTTATCATTAGTTTTAAGATTCATGCATCTGTCATTAATAATAATAAATAATAATACCTTTTATTTATGGGTTCAATAAAAAACAATAAATATCAGGACATAGTGAAAGGATATAGAATAAAAACTAAAAAAGAAAATACAAGGTCAATACAGCGATCATACAGAATAAGCAAGTCTAAAAAGAGGAAGAGATCAAAAGGATCAATATTTCCCTTATCAGACATAAAATCATTCTGCTAAGATTTTTTTTATTGTATTCTTCATGATGTTTGGCATGAAAATCTGCGCATAAACATGTGGACATTTGAGACTTGTTGAATTTGAATTAGGGAGAATTTACAGCCAAAGGATGAGCAAACATACAGTAAGTGTAGTGGACCGCAGAGTAGGATGTTTACCCTACCAGGCTGCACAGAGTTTAGAAAGCCCTGAGGATGAATATACTTCTCCAGGGTGAGTGGCCAGGCCCGTGTGGTTGTTTTCATCATCACTGCTGCGGGCTGAGGGATTTTCTTCACATGACTAACCACAAAGATGCCCATCTTGATACACACTAACTCAGACAAATGGTAATGTGTGCTTGTCGTCTCATCCATAAAGCCTATAAGTTTTTGCTCACAGGTAAATGATTATGACAATAAAACTTAATAGGTGCTAAGGGAGTACCTATTTAAAAACCAGTTGCACAGCTGTAGAGAAGGTGCTGTTGTCATAATCATCCAGATGTGAGCCAATACCCATCAGCTATATGGGGTAAAATTATAAGATTGTACGAAAAAATTACAATTAGGCTAAATTAGTTACCTCATATATTAAAATGAATCCTAAAAATATGACAAACACAAATACTCCAAAAAAAAAAGAAAGAAATTGAGGCTACTGTGCTTTCTGAATTGTTAAAATAACAAGAGTACCTACATCTTCAGTGTTGCTGTTAAATGATTGTTTTATTTTTCAAAATTCGAAAAATATTTAAAAGAAAATGAAATTAAGAAAAAAGATTGAATCTTCAGTTTTCTGTAATGTTCAGAATGGCATTCAGGATGAATTTGTATTTTATCTTTATAAAGAACTATTTAAGGTTTCTCACTAGCAAGCCCTGTTTTTCATTATGTAGATGTTTTGTCATAAAGATGGCCATATGAATCATGTGACACTGTTGGATTTGGTAATTAGGGCTCATGAAAATAGTAAATGCAAAAAAAACAGCATTCACCTATTCACATGGTGGTGATAGAGCTTCCAATCAATGCACCACCTGTTCATCAGGAGGTTAAACCATTCACACCATCTTTCATACACCAGTGGAACAGACGTGGGGGGGGGGGGGGGAATCTACTTCAACATGTAGATGCAGGGGGCTGGGGATCGAACCACCGACCCTGCATCAAGTGGACTGGCCACTCATACCTTCTCAGCCACAGCCACCCAATTACAGGGCTAAGGCTAAATTACAATCTGTGAAAACATTCTGTATCCATGTTTGAAAAGCACCAATACATAACATAAAAATGATCTATTAAAATATGTGTTTGCATCATCAGTGTAACAGTATTGCTCAGAGGAACACTGGCAGCCTCTGGTTCATGTGAAGCATAAAGGCATCTTTTCTGTCTGGCTCTCCAGATGAACTTGATTTAAAGAAGGAAACTACACATGACAAGCCATCATTTTGGGGGTTTTCCTGATATTTAATTCGTTTTTCAATATCTACTTGTGACAAAACTCTATTTACTTCACATTTTGATGAACTTCTGTGCTGACTCTGATTGACATGTGTAGAGGAAATTGTGAAATAAAATGAGTTTTTGGTCCCCCTGTAAATACAGAGATATAATTTATGGCTGACAGGAGGGTGTGGATCATATGTGTTTCCTGTGGGATTAGCCCAAAGCTTCACAAGTGCCAAAGAAAATGATCACAGCAACCAGTTCACGATGAAGGAAAACATCTGTCCCCTTTTTATTTGATTCCAGTCTATTCTGTCACATTTTTCTGCTTGATGTTGTGATAGAGCTTCATTTGTTGGTCATATTAGTTGTAATATTCTAGCCTGGTCAGGACACGCAGTTGTAACAGTGTTCAGTGAGGCTACCTCGGTGAAGAGATGCAGGAATTTACCCAAGTTGCTCTGTGCTGACCCTGAAAGCCTTCCCCATTTCAATGCCAAGGCTCACTGCTATGGTATGTTTCAAAACGCCAGACCGAGCAGAGTCTGCACTTTCTAAATTTTATCAAGTGAAAGTATTGTTGCAGCATTGAGAAGCCCTTTACTCCTTGTGTGAAATAATGAGATTAGAGGCGTTTTTCCAATCCTCAAAGAAATATTTGCCTGAACAGTTCAATTGTTTTGAGAATTCCAGGACATCCTTCTCAATGCCATACATTCCTTTTCCTTCACAGCAGAATGCATTCCTTAAGGAATAAAAGTGATCTCCATCAGAATCAGTTTGCCTCCCTACAATGTCTGTGGAATTCCATCCTTCAGGAGAACGACATGCTGGACTGTGTGATTGATAGGGTATTAATTGGAAAGCATTCACTGCGGACAGCCCCAAAGATTTGTTTTTTTCTGAGGTGGGTGTCATTGTTATTAAACAGACTGCTATTGACTGGGCAAGAGCCTGAGGCAGATCTGGTCTGTGCAGTGTCCACAAGATGTTAAAAAAACAAAACAATAATAGAAGAATAAGTCTTTTTATATCGTATTGATGATTACTATGCAGATCCAAGACTCATGGTGGATGGCCTACTGCCATGACCGGTCGGGTTTTTAAGCAGTCCTTTACAGGAGGTAGAGCTATCGTCCACTTCTTGGGGCCATTTTGATTGAATGGGTTCCACTCAATTGAGTTGGTTTCCGCTACGAATTTGCCTTTTTGCCTTTTTACCACAAATATGTGAATGTGTGTGTGGACGGGTGAACGTTGGTTTTGCCATGTAATTACAAACCATTAATTCTCTCCTTACAAAAAAAGTCCTTAGTGGCATTGCCGTGGGGAAAATACCAGCACAATTTTATTGATTTTGTAAAATATTCAGGGTTTTTATAAAGCGCCTTGTGATTATCAAGGACTTTATAAGGGGATAGATTTCTCATTAACTGTAGCTTTTTTGTCCAGTTCTATTCAGTCATCTAATTATCTTATTTTTTGTAAAGTATGGAAACAAAAGAGACACTTCAGGTCTGACTGTGATGACTGTGTACCACTAATAATAATATATTGCCGTACTTGATTCTGATACTATAGGAGAGGATGTATTTTTGTAAAAGAATATTTTGTGGACAATCTAGATTCTCCTCATATTTATGTAGACGCACATCAACTTCCAAGACAAAATGTTCACTAGCTGACTCATATATCTCAGCCACTGACGGGTCCCAGTAGTACGAGATAATCAATGGTAATCTGATTTCATCTCATGGGTTATTATGTTTTGGACGCTAATTATGTGGAGGTTATGTAAAAGTATAATTAACACTAAGAGAAAGCAGCCTTAAAACACTACTACCACAGGTTGGTTAATGAGGATCAAGTCGCTCGTATTCCATCATTATCTCTCATGACTTCATACGTGGTCATGATTAAATCCTGTACTATTATCAGGGTCATGTGTTTACGCATTACATCTATGTATGACCTCAGCCTAATGGGAGGGTAAAGAAGCATAAAACCCGACTTTGGATATTCTTAGTTCATGTTCTTGGTCTGTTTTATGGTGAAGTACACCAGCTTGCACTCGAAAGCATTCTTCACTTGTATCAAAATGTGTGATTTTCTAAACATCCTTTGACAAACAGTGACGCAAAAAGTTGTGAAATGTCCAAGTTTGACCATTTAAATCCAGAAATGATTAAAAACACTCTGGGAAGCCACAGAATGGGGGAAGTAATACAGGTTGAATAGCCTTTTGTTGTTTTGCAGCAGCATTACCAACTGGCTATTTGTTGTGGAGATCAGCAGATGGACTGATTTAGCCTGTCCAATAAGACACAAACAGAGGAAGTAGTCGGGGGCAACTTAATGTTTGCCATCAGAGTAGGAACACAATAGTGATGTGGTTAGTCCCCATTTTGGACTTTTGAGTCTACACAAGCATTTGCAGAGCAGATGGAGTCAGGAGAGCTTAATATCTAGAGAGCCAGACAGATTTATACCTGGGATTTTAAAAGCACACCAACACAACACACAGCTTTCCTCAAAGGTCCTTAGGCACTAACTTTTAGGGGAGACCGAAATACTCCACTCTGTGACATTTTGACAGGTCATAGAAGAACCTTCATAAGTTTTTTATGGATTGCTGCAATCACATGTGTCAGAACAGGCTATTATGCATGTTAAGTCACTGACAATGTCATTGTGACACCTAGAAGAGCTCACGCCCCCACGACCAGGGTTGTGACAGGTTGGGTGGTCAATTTTTTTCAGTGTGTTTGTCTGCAACACATCTTATTAAACTTGCAGCTTGCAGGGAGAAATATCGGCCAAAGAGTGGAAACTCTTGTAAAATTTGGTATCACATTTTTCTATTTCTTCACCACTGTAAAATAACCCTATTATATTGGAACATTTTGCCAATATCATGAAAAAAATATTGGCCTATCAAAATATAAACGCCCAGCATAGAACTGGATCCAGATCTGTATCATCATTCAGATCTGGAAGACTAATGAGGACATGAAACAGACAACTTTTCTTTTATCTAGAAATAATTGTATTAGACTTAATTATGATGTTTCTTTAAATAATCTATGATATCTTAAATTTATACTGTATTTGGAGTGGGCAATATGGAGTTGGTAGCAGTACGGTATAGAAGAGGAGAGGAAACATGGCACTGCCATCATTAGCTGAGATGATACAGATTGAGTCATTCAAATAGATTTCACGTATCTGTGGAAGCTCAGTGTTATTCATTATGGTCTCTCACAAAAGACAAATGCAAACAAAGTCACTTTAATGGACCTACTCCAGATTTCAACACATGCATGCACGGAAAATAAGAAGAAGTGACTAGAAAGCTATAGCAAGGAGAAAAAAAAAGCTTTGGATCCACTGCTATGGAATAATGCTTTGTTGATAACTCATAAACTACTGATGCTAAACACATGATCCCAAATACTTGGAGTTGGCTTCCAGAGTGAAGGAATTAGATGGTATTTTCTTATTTGGGGCAGAGTAAAGCGACTTCATCATGGTAGTGATACACCTCTAATAAATAATTGTTGCAAGATTTTGTTTTGACATCGCCTGAAACTTTTTCTGATTGGTCCGGCTTTCGTGACAATGGGATTTGGTATGATCTTTTGCAGTGCTCTGCAGTTGTTATTAAGTCCACCTGTGTTTTTCCTGTTATGCAACCCGTTCATGAGGCTTTGCATTCTGTCAGAGTGGGCAAATGAACACTGGGTAGTTTTGTTTGACCTTATGTTCTGCTTCACCATAAAGATACTCTCTGAACATATTAAAAAGATATATATGGTATATGTGAGGCTTAGCTGTTGAATGAACAATTCTAAGTTCAGACAGAAAATACTTTTCCAGTTAGTCTCTCTGGGAGGTTTGACTTTGCCACAACAGACATCAGGATCACCTCTCCAGGCAAAAAGAAAAAAGTAGTATATTTAATTGGCCCATTTCTGTTTTTAAATGCATCTGTGGGATAAAAGAGTAGAACACGGGGTAAGACAAACCTATTTAATTTTCAAACTGCAAACATGTTTGTTCAAACTGTTTTATGTTCCTCAGGACAACAAATAAAGAATTTATAGTGACCATCATTAAAAGCAGTACAAACTCAGTTTACCACCAGAACAGTCTTCCCATCTACAGTAAATTTAGTTAAAATAAGTTTATTCGAAATAAATGTTATAAATGTCTGTGTACCTTTTTGACACCCATTGTTGCAAACTCTGGCGTCAGGAAGTAGTGGGTACACTAAACTGAAATAAAGGATCTTTTACATAGTTATTAACCAAAAGATGATAAGGAGTTCAGAACCAACAGAATGTTCCTCAAGTAAATGAAAACCACCTGTGCACTCAAAATCCAATATCTTTGGATACAAAAGCACCGTGTACGTTTCTGTGGAAACAACAGACATACAATACTTACACACTGTACACAGTCTGTTTCAACTGACAACACTGTTTAACTTGATCTATAACTGATTTCAGGTCTCCTTATTCATCAAATAAGTGAAGCACATTCTTTAAGCAGTTCAAAAAAACAAAACTCATACTTCCCCAAATGCACAGCAACCTTGGAAGAAATGGTTCGGTGATGCATCTGGTTAATGTTTTAAAAAAAAAGAAAAACTAAATTAAAGTCTATCTCAAGCACATGCCCAGTCTCGCAGAAAAAACACTGTTGTTCCTTCGTGGAGTATTCCACTCCAGTATAAGTCGTACTCTTTTCTGGGGAGCCACTTTTTAAAACGATAAGCCATCGCAACCCGGTTCACAGCGACATAATTGTGAATAAGGTTACGATTCGACTCATAGGGATTCAGCAGATTTAAATCTGAAGACTGTAGAAGAAATTCATCCGATTTATTTTGTGACCCAAATACAATCTTTTGCGACATAGCTGAGGGTCCAGAGCCCGTCCTCAAGAATGAGTGTTCGACAGAGGCAACTATAAACATAGCTTATTAAATTCCCACATAAAATTGATCCTAATCTTTGATCCGACGAAAAACTACTTTGAGTATGTTAAAAAATTAAAAGGGTTTAGAAATGATGTCGCTTTTTTAACATTGCTTTAAACGGTTTAATTTGATAGAGTTTAATATTCTTAAAAGCATACATTTTAAAGCCCCTTTTTGATTCCTGAGGCATAAATGTCATTATAAATAATAAAAGTAGTAGTGCCTAAGTGCTCAACCTGAGTGCAGTAAACACAACACAGACTTATGCAATCTCTGAGAAAATGGCTGTGCTCAAGCAAATACTAATTCAATAATGACGATCTCCGGAAACTCACTGGAAGTAGATATTACATCTACATTAGATTAAGGGAAGAGGCTACATGAGCGTCTGAATCCTGTTGATTCTCACTGTATGAATATTGAAATGGCAGCTCAGAAATAACCTGATTGATCTCTGATTGAGTCATTATAATGGATAAGGTTCAGTTGCACTTTTGTTTTGGTTGGAATACACCATGAACTTTCAGCATGGCTAGAAGAGCCAAACTGTTGTATCCCATCTAACCTATGGCCCAATATTGCTAAAATAACCATCATAGAAAACCACAACTTTGTGATGTGGGCAAGAACTAACCTCAAATTAGAATTACAGATTTATACACAAACCTATTCTAATTGAGGGTGTCCGATGTCTCACAGGAACATTTGAGATGCTCTCATGCAGTACTGGACACTGGATTCTACTCACAGGACAGGCATGGAATAAAAAAACAAAAACTTGTGATGTGTCCTATAGTAAAATTAATGTGGATAAACTCTTGCTTTTAAAGAAACTAAAGTGCGGATGCCAAATCACTCTGCTTATGATTACTAACAGAAGTTCAAATTTGGGATTTTGAGCCAGAAGTAGACTTGTAGATGAACAGTCAGGTTTAAGAGTAATTGATCTCAGGAGAGGTGAGGATGTATAATAGTGATTGGGTCATGCTGGAAACTGATGGGAAAACAGACACAGAAAAATTTGTCAACGCATTTGTTCCCTCCAGGTTGGAATATTGCAATTCCCTAATATTAGGCAGCCCTAGTCCCCTCAGACACGTATAAACATATCTGAAAGAACTCTTATAACCCTATTATCTGAATAGAACATTCCATTCCAAACATGCAGGGTTACTTCCGTGGAGTATCCAATAGTAGAATGAGGGCCAAAGCCTTCAGTTATGGATCCTGAGTCAGACTAGGTAATAATTAATTGTTTGGTTTTTGTAGAATAGACCTGCTATTTTTGGAAGTTCCTTGAGAAAACGTTACAAAAATATTTCGTTATTATTCAAATGGCACCTGTTAGCGGGTAGGATATATTTGGCAGAAATGGAACATTTTCACCTTAAAGTTGATGTCCTAGAAGCAGGAAAGGTTGGCAAGCATAAGGATCGAGTGACTTTGACAAGGGAAAAATTGTTATAGCTAGACGACTGGGTCAGAGCATCTCCAAAACGGCAGATCTTGTGATACTAGTCTGGTGGTGGTTAGAACCAACCAAAGTGATCTGAGGAAGGACAACTAGTGAGCTGGCGACAGAGTCATAGCTGGCCAAACCCCCATGATGCACGCGGGGAGTGAAGGTTAGTCCATGTTGTCTGATCCCACAGAAAAGCTTCTGTAGCACACATTTCTGAATAAATTGATATTGGTTCTGATAGAAAGGCATCAGAACACATAATACATCTCAAAGCTGTTTTTGTATCAACAGGGAGATGAACAATATTAGGGAGGTCTGTCTCATGATATGAGTTTGTGACCAGGAAACTGGTCTCCAATGTAAAGCGTCACTGGGTTTCACGAAAGGCGCCATATAAATCTAAGTTATAATAATAATAATAATTATTATTATTATTATTGTTAACCCTTGCAATAATTTTAATGACTAACTGAAATTTCATCTTAACATTATTATTTACCAACCAGCAGTAAATTTTTCATGCACCTGACGAATTAAAATATTCAGATCCAGAGTATTAGTTGAATCCGGATCATACTTTGATGCGCTCCTAGCCTGCAATGGTTAATGTAACCTTAGAATGTTCTAGGTGTTCCGAAGATGATCTGGATCATCACCAAAATATAATGAATTGTTCCTTGGGCTCTACTTGTCATGCCATCAGTGTCTGTTCATATCTTTTTGACTTCCCTGCTGCAGACCAAAACAAAAACAAAAACTGGAAAAAAAAACATTACTTCTTTGGCATTTGTTATGCCTCAGCAAAATAGCCAAGCACAAATTTAAATTTTTGTTCCGTCTCTCTGTTTCACCAGAATAAGAGCAATCTAAACAAAAAAGCCCAGATGAAGGAGTTGGATGGCTGTCCCTGCAGAAGTGAAATGCTGTAGGCCATTCTAATTTGAGCAAAAATCAGCGCCATCTAATTGTGTGTGAGTGTTTGTGTGTGTGTTGTATGTCCGTGTGTGACTGTGCATGTGAATGGGCATCTGAGTAATGATGAATTTCTGACAGCACTGGAACTCATTCAACTGGAGCGGTTCATTTATTGAGCATGGGATGGAAGACATAACTTGGTATCAAGGAGGGGTAAGACAGCACAAATGTTGAACGGTGGTTGGGATGATGCTAACCACCATTTTTATTGCTACATTTATGCCTCTATATGTGAGTTATATATATATCACAGGTATCACTTCAAAGGGTGAGTTCTTGAGATATGTTTCTGTTGATGATCACAATGATATACCAGGAAACCTACAAAAGGTGGCGGATAGTTGATGCCAACTGTTTCTCCACAACCAACATGACTGCTGGCACGGCAGGACTCCTCAGTTGTTTATGAGCTCCAGATCCAAAGTGACGAGTGCTGAAAAACTTTCAGAGCCTTCAGTTATTGAGGCAGAGTTATGGGTCCAGTGCGATTACAGATAAAAGCGGAACTCCTCACAGGAGTTGGCTGGTGAGGCATGCTTTGCTCCTTTAAAGAGGAGATGTGAGCAAAAGTTGTGGGCATTGAACGAAATATCACCAGGAGATTACAACCGACGGAAACGCTGTCGACAGAAATCAAGGTCACAATGTTATTTTAGGGTTTGTTGAGATTTTTTTTCAAGGTATAGTGGCATGGAGGTGGATCCACACTATGGTACCTGAAGTTCAGGCAACTGAACAATTTTTGAAGATTTATTCTTATTTGTCTTTAACATCCAGTGAAAGTTATCCATGATATTATGATATTGATGATCACTTTAAGTCTCTTATTTATGCCAAAATCAGCCTCTTTTAAATTGCTTCTATGGTTGTTTTTGTCCTAGAACACATTAGAGAGATATTAAACTTTTATATTTCATTAAAACTCTTATGCTTAACATTTCAGGTCTCTTATAATGTAAACGTGAAGTCATATTGCAATAGTTCAAACTTCTGAACGATATCTACAATTTCCAAACTCATTACAGAATATTATGACCTTTGCAAACACAAAATGCAGGAATGTATGCAATCGCCCGTGTTTGTTAGTCTATTTGTCTGTGAGATAGGTTGTAAACAGATTTTGATTTGTCAGAATCTATCTTGAACTGATGGGGAGTTGGCAATATTTTGAGGCTGATCTGGGTTCAGATATAAATTCAAGATCAACTTTTCTTCTGAAACTTAGGAATTATTAATTGCATGAAAAAATGTTTTTGTCAGAATGATAATGATAGAAAACTACTCATACATTGAAAGGTTACAATGTTCCTCTACTCAACAAGATCTGGAGTGGGAAGCACCTTGAGATAATATTTGTTGTGAATTTGCACTATTTAAATAAAATATATTCGATTTTGATTTGATTTTGATTTATGATTTGATTTGAAAAAGGTGACATGATACTGCCACCAAGATTTAATTAAGATAACGGATATCCAATCAATCATCTATATTTGAAAGGTAAAAAGTGACATCTAGATGAAAAATATGTCTGCAGCTGATTAAGAAATAATAGAATTTTTGCTAAAATAAACTGCTGATAAACTCAAAACACAAAACTATTGATGATAAACATGTGATTTTCAAACGTTGGAGAATAGAAGTTAGATCATAAGATTATTTCTTTAAACATTGGTTGTACACATTAACCATTTTTGCTGGATTTTATCCTTATTTAACGTTTAAACTCAGCTCAACTGTGGTTGAAAGTGACAAAATCATTTTTTCTACTCATATCTTACATATTTAAATAAGTATATATATATTTCTATATATATTTCTGATTGCAACATAAACACATCTATACCAAGACTCAAGATTTACAAAAATGACGGTACCAAACAACACCAAGCATAGAAATAGTCTCTTTGTTAAAATGAATATGATAGGGTGCAGCATGTATTCATTTTTTGTATTGTTTAATGTGCGGATAGTAGTCTGGTTATGATACTTCAGTGTTTTCAGCTAAAGACAACATAGCAAAAACAAGGATTTGCATGAACCATTTGCCATTGAATCTATTATACTCCTCCTGTCTCATGTCTCCTAGATGTTAAGCTGCACATCTTCACATCCATTTTTTAATTGAATCTATCAAGCGTGTGAGTGTGCAGGGAAAACGTAGCCCAAATCAGATTTTTTTGACCTAATCTCATTTTGACACCGAACAGCACAAACCGCATGGAATGTAATCTCTTCAAATATGATTTCCGCCTTTTTCCTATGTGACCCCAAATCTCAAATCAAGATGCAGATCTGATTCCTGCTGATGTGACAGCTGTGTTAACAGTCCTCAGGTTTTTCCTCTACTGGACACATTTGTGTCAATGTTTCGTCAATAATGGAGGACAATGTTAAATATGAAGAATCTCAGCAACGAAAGCTGAGAGATAAGGTTGCAAACCTGATAAAGGAATGGGAAAATGCTTCATCAAATTCTTGCCTTCTTTACCACAGCCTAAAAAAGATGATGGACTGTCACCTTGCCACTGTTTCCAGAGAAAACAATGCAGTAAATTTATGTTTGCATCGTAATTTTATTTTTTTGGAGAATGAACTGACATACCAAATAGATTTTCTGTTCCTGAGTAGTATGCATGTTGCGTTCTTGTAAGGTAAAAGAACAGATTTTAGAGAAAAATAGTCAGAATTATGTCTCCTTCAGTTCTTGAGTGAACACAGTTTTAGATATATTGTTACCACATACGAATGTGACACTAATCAGAGTTGAAAAGATATGTTTCAGGGCAAATTTAACCTAAAACATGTAATGTGTAAGTAGCCTTTAAGTGTTTTTTTGTTTTTTTTAAGTTGAAACCAGGGCTGTTACTCCGTTGAAAGCCATCTGGAGCGCTGCAAGCCACGTCAGAGATTTACACTACCCTTTTACATTGCATGGTGGCACCAAAGTTCAGCAACAAGCAAGCCTGGCTTGTGTCTCGGTGCAGTCAGCAGCAGCAGCAGCGGTAAACTCTGGAGGAGCAGGAGGTTGAACTCCGTCACGTGTTGAATTCATTCGGTTTGGAGGGGGACGTCGGTTCTCGACCCAACACTGATTCCAGTCAGCGTGCGGCAGCAGTGTGTCTGTGACGGGATAGACCGACAGTGGATGCTCAGATGTCGATAACATCTACTTGAAGAGGAATCAAAGAAAGTTTTTCCCACAAGTTGATAGGCGTTTTATGTATATTTTCGCCTTCCAAGAAATCGGGAATAAGTTTATCAAGACTTGTGCAACGGGTTGAATCCCCTTTGGCTTCTCTCACTGGCAGATGTTTCCTGAAATGGATGTAACGCTAACTTTGAACTTCAGAAAGGAATACTGAGACAAAATTGGATATCTTGAAACTCTTCTCTTCAACATACATGAGCAACAGATGAATGTGAGTAGCCCATCCATCACTGCATGCAACACATCTCACTCCTGATGCGATCAACTAGTCCATCAGCGTAGTTCAGCCACAACTTCGCGTTTAATTTCAATTGTTCGATGTTTAACCTCGACATACTGCATGGAGTAACCTGGACGCACCCAAATCCATGGGCATAAAACTGATTAAACGCAGGAGCCCTTTCTATTAAGATCTATTTCCATCTCTTTCATACCCTGTCCGCTATGTGGTCAGTGGCGCTCCTAGATTCTGCGGGGCCCCGGGCAATAACCGCAACCCTCACAATAAGTTCATCGTAAATATAGATCAAGTATTTTAATTTTGTACCAGATGTCAACTAATTATCTAACCATTTCATTGCTAGTTTATTTTGAAAATTTTATTTTTACAAATTCTGTGTGCTAGCAGGAGTTAGCTGGTGATATCAAGCTAGCTAACTATCCATACCAAAAGTAGTTGGTTATTTAAAGTGAACCCCCTTAATTAATGCATTTTTAATGTATTTGGTTTTTTTTTGTTGTTTATTTGTTATTTGCTTGTTATTTTATAACGTTTTTATTTTCAAAGCTAAACTCAGTGAGCTGGCAGTGCAATTACTTCAGTAATGTGTTGGTAAGATGAGGCATTGTGTGTGACCTGCTTTCTGCCACTTTCATTTGTGTTTACGCTGTTCCTGTTTGTACAATTATCTTTTTTCGTCCATAAGACGAAGCTGATCACCTGGGCTGACTGTTCTGTTACAGCTTCCTAAACTGTGGATCTAGTTGCCCCCCATGTAAGGTCAGCCCCCACAGAACCTGTTTTTAAATACAACCTTAAAAGTGTTTTTTTTCCTTTGGCTTTTATCCCAGAAGGAGATTTATGAATTTTTTTGTGTTTGGTCAACCCTGTTGTTTTCAAATGTGCTAATAAATAAAGTTGAGTTGAGCTGAGTTGAGCCAGTGGTATAAAGAGAGCTAGCTATCAATAGGCCTACCATGTGTAGTTTGCTAGCATAGATTAATCACCCCTTAATACATTTATTAGCATGTATATTTAGTATCTGCATGTTTCACACATACATAAACGTGACCTGTAACAACTTAATTACTAATTAACCTAAAAAAGGATTTGTTTTCTTTGCTAGCTAAACTCAGTGAGATAGCGGGATAGTTAGCTGTTGGTGTCTATGTAGTTTGCTAGTAAGAAGCAAGGGGGCAAGAAGATAACTTATCTAAATGATTAATTGAATTTTTGAATTTAAATGCCTACATTGAACTGTGACTTTGTTTTTCTACGCTTTATCTGTGTATCCATTTCCAAATAGCATATAGCATTTGTCAACTTATACGACGGTTTCTGATGACCAGGCGTTTTCACTTCATGTGCTGACTGACATTGTACGTAATTTTAGGTGAGTTTTAGGGTGTTGGCAGTGCACTGTGTAGTGTCGTTATGTGAGGTTAAATGAGGGTTATTATTTTCATGGCATAATGTCCCAATATGAGTGGCTATTTGAGACGGCCCATTTTAACACTGTTTTCGTGCGAGCCAAGTATTTGTCTGGTTTGCATCCTTCCTCACCCCTGTATGTAGTGTTAAGAGACATAAACTGGCAGATCTACGATTTTCCTAAATCAGGGGCCATAAAGTGGCCATATTTTACCCAGAAGTGCCAAGAATATGTCTAACATTCATGCACGTATTTACTGAAACATAAATGTGGTGCATACAAAACAGAATACACAGGACTTATTCCCCCTAAAATATGTAGAAATACTTGAAAACAGCCAGTTAATACTATTACCGCATGTACAACAGTTTAGAGCAGAATCACTTTTATTTTCAGCCCAAACCAAAATGTCCGGCAAAATGTTTATGGCACTATTGGAGCTACATGCATAAGATGAGAAGAAGATCCCGGATTAAACTCAAATCCTGTACATGTTTTTTTAAACCTAGACTGAAAAATGAACTGAAACTTAATTTTGACTATTTTGTTTCAGTCACACTACAATTACAATTTCACACTTATAAATACAATCCTAGTTTATGCTTACAATTAAAAATCTAAATAGATAAGAACCAAGCCTTTCAGGGGCTCACTGCAAAAATGTTCTACGTATTTGTGTATGTTTTTTGAGCACCTACGTGTGAGGACGAAACGGATGAAATGGAGATGTAACACCGGTATCCAATCAGGTAGTGTAAACATAACTCAAGAATGGCACAGAAAATATCTACGAAAATGAAATTGTAAAGTGAAAAAACGAAAAAAAAAGAAAAAAAATGGCAAAGTATTTTATGACCTCGCAGAACACTGGTTAGTACAATGTTGCCTCCATTTTTGTCTCAACCACCTCCTATGTCACCATTTTTGTGGTCCTAAATTTTGACTCTCCAGTGCCACCTGTTCAGTGTAACAATGTTAACATAGTAGACACATGCTACTTTGCAGCACTGATGGAACATTCGTAGATGGAGTATAAAATAACCTTAACATCCAAGCTGCGTCAACTGTTATTAACATCTCAACAGTCATCAACAGTCTTTCTTATTATAGCATTGCTAAAGTTACAAGACATTTTGAGGTGTCCCCCAAAAAATATAAGTGACAATCCATGGGCATTTCAGGGGCCAATCAGATTTCAGCAGGGGACAGTGCACCACTGACCCCACCCCTGGTTGTGCCCATGCATACAGTTGTATTCAATTCTGCAGCCAATTCCATGTCAATTTAGCTATTAAATGTACATTTAAAAATAATCTTTCTCTGAGTTTATTTTAATAAAGAGTCAAAATAGATAGTGTTAAACCAGTGTATGTATGAAATATTCAATGCTAAAAGGTGTCATAGTTACCTATCATGGTATATTATTAACATGCAAAAATATCCCTGAATGATAAATTTTGGCATGAAATGTTCTGTCGAGGATGTTACTATGACTACCGTTTTTTTTTGTGTATAGCAATGCACAAAACACCTTTTCGCTCACACTTCAAAGAGAGCCAAATACTTAAAACCGCATGTCATATCACACTTTTCTTCAACACTCTTTTGGACATTCTTTTAAAACAGGCCAACCTACGGAGTTATTTTATTGTGCACTGAGTGCTGCTGCTGCTGCCACTGAGCCATTGTGCCTCCCTCATTCTGCAGTTTAGCAAATACGAAATGATTATCCACATGTCACCACAGCTATTGTGTTGACAGTCTTGTGTTCGTTAACCATGAATAGGTTTTCCTTTCTCTAAATTAATAAATTAATTAAGTGTCCACTGGGTTCCATCACCGCACACTTAAGCTGTGAGCGTGATGGTTGTCATGGTGCTGCCGAGTAATTAAGCAACTTTTTTTTCTTCCTTGAAACACAACAGGGAGTGCAGACTCTTTCTCCTCTTCACCAACATTCATCCATTTCAGGGTTAGGGATAGTTGTAGGCCTGCTTTCCATTGAATTTGTGTGACAATTCTACAATTGTTTAGTCATGAGATGCTACAGATACATTAAGACTACCAGTTAGTGACAAAATGCTTAATGTTTATTAAAGTAGTTGAGTATAATTGATTGACTTTCACTTTTAAATGTATATTGATTGCTCCCAAGTTTCCCTGTAGAGGCCTCTTTGTTCCAATATATCTGTTTTGAAACTGGGTTGAGTTATAATGTTCTATAACACAAAGAATGGAGACAAAAAACAGAAAATGTATGTGGATGTATAAAACCAAAATGTGGACCTCCACAGCTTTTCTAGCAGTCCAAGTATTATTTTCTCAAACATCGACACATTGCATGAAGTATTCACATCACCAGTCTTGTCTTTGTAGCATGCATATGCTGTTGATGAAGCTAGCGTTCTATGTTTTCCCCAGGATGGCCTCACCAGCACAACTCCCAAGTTTATTGCTGCGTGACTGTACTCACTGTGGTTATACTTATCTCCTTGCAGTGTCCTCATCAGTAAAATGCGACAATTGTACATAAATCATGGCCATGGAGGATGTCCGTTCCAGCGGAGTTTCTCCTTAGTAGATTATTTCCTCATTTGTTTTGTGACCCATGACCTAATATGAATAATTCAAATCAATATCGAAAGCAGAAAAACATGTTTTTCAACACAAAAATCTTAAGTCATGTCCTCTTTGGAAAACATGAATGTGACTGCTCACATATTAGATGAACTTTGGCCTTGCCTGTAGTAAAGTTGTCCAAACACTTCTTGCACCCCTGCTACTGTAACTCGATGCACATGTGTTCTGAATGATCTAACAACTAGTACCGCCAAGGAAATATCAGATGGTGCAATCTTCAAAGACAAGAGGTGTGTGCATTTTTATCCATCACATCTTAAACAAACAGCTGAACCAACCCATGCAGCTCATACTGTGGGAAAGAGATGATCCCTCTTGTAAAGGAATCTCAGAAACCTTCAGGTCATTTTGAGAAAGGAGCTTTCCCAATACCTTTTTTGTTATGGCCAGGAGTGCATGTAAATGTGAGGCTTGTGATGATTTTTCCTGGCCTTCTTCAAAGACTCATGCATGGCACAGAATTGCATCACTTTTCGGGCAAACGTTCAAGCTTTGTAGTTTGCTTTGTGCTAAGTCTATCATACTCATGTCCAGTCAATCTGTTACTTCCATTATGGCTTCAATGAGTCTCATGCAGGCTGGCATGTTCAAAACCACATACGATTTCTTTGAGTGAAATCAAGTTATGGTATGAAATTAGAAGTTCATTTTACACATCTGTTGCAGCAGTTGGCCCTCTTGGCCTATTGGTGATGAAAATGCTCTGGTTGTGTTAATCAAAATACTGTAGTTGAAATATTGTCTTTGGGATAGTGTTTTCGATGAAGAGCCAGTGTTTAGGTTGCATCCTTGAATATTCAGATTTCAGGTCCAGAAAGTATTAACTTGAATCCCTAACATATATTCACTATCATGTAAGTTTTTAGTAGAAGACATTAGCTTAAGATAATGATTAATCACATGAAAATGACACGACTTTGTCAATCTTATCTATGGAAAATCATCTTAGTTATTAGATTATTTTTAGGTAGTGGAAAATCTTTTTTATTTCAAGAGATGTTTGGCATTCTTCTTTGTATTGTAGGTATTGTCTAATGAAGGAGACAATAGAGATTGTTCAAACATATTTTCTGTACAGGGTTTTGCCAAACAGAGGTTTTATGCCTGGAAAACCGAAAGTTGAAAGTCGAAAAATAAATAAGCATATTTATTTTCAGCTATCTAGAAAAATATTATCTTATATGCTTTGTCCAACATGATGTAGACACCAGTAGAGAAGTAGATGTTCCCAGAGTTCTCTGCTGCCAGGGATTTTGATGCCGATTCTAGTCATGCTAACAAAAAGCCGGCAATGATATCCACTTTACTCAAACAGAGGTTTTATTTTGCATGTCAATCCTAGGAACCTTGGATTTGGTCGGTTGACTTGGTTTAGAGGATCAAAAGAAAGTGGGTCAATTCTGTAATTACAGCTAACAATGATTTGTAAAGTGTTTTGAGTGTTACCTACGTATCATGCTTTTAATCAAATATAACTTCTATGAAGCATTTACAATTAAAAAAATGAATCCGATCTGAATACTTTCTACTAGCTTTTAGACATACATTCCAATACAATACAATACTATATATGTGTGTTTATATATAGTGGTGTAACAAAACATCGATCCATACCGTAAATCGGTTTGTTGAACAACGATCCAATCATATCGATAGAAAGTCAAAATACCAATATATATATATATAATATTTAAGATACGCCTTTATTTTGAAATTGCTACCAACGCATGTGTGCAGTGTTTCCCGTACACTGTCTCCCTTCCCAGACTTCATCAAACTTTGTGACATCGGCAAGTATAGTATCGTTGTCTAAAGAATCGATATAATATCATATTGTGATGGAACTGGTGATCTACACCCCTAATACATATATATACATGTTTATATATATGTATTTGTGTGTGTGGGTGTATGTGTGTGGACTGTATATAGATACATTTTCTATGTATATAAAGTCAAAATATGAGCTTGAACTTAAAAAAATTATTCTTGAACCTTACACTGAATCTCCGAAAACCACATGCCCTTCTCAACCTGGTATTGTGCAATTAGCTCACCCGACTGCATCTGTTAGATGCATTAGGCTCCTCACTCTGCATAGGTCCTTCACTGCAGCTTAACCAGAGAATGGATTATTTTAGTTGTGGCATTTGGACACGATTCTAGCCTTGAAAAGCTATCCTTTGTGCTTTGAATAGAGCTTTCACTGTAGAGACGAGTTTTTTCAGTTAAATGCATCAATACTGAGACTCAAAAGTGTACGTTCTGTCAAGATTATCTGTTCTTCATTTTCTGTAATGCTCTTGTGGATGTGCCTTTATAATGGCCAAGGGCAGCCCCCACAAATCACCTAAAAGTAGAATTTTGCTTTATTGTCCAGACATATACACATAATAATGAGCTCTGTGAGATGTATATGAGTTTCAAATTAGTGTCACACTAAGTTGAATGCATTCCAGTTTATGATATTAAAGTTAGCATCTTCAGGGTTGTGGGCTCCAAATCTCAGCAGACTGAAATTAGCCCTGGAATATTGTGTTATTATGGCCAACTTTCAGCAGCCTTCAATTACAATTCTGCTAAACCAGAAGAGGGAGAGTGGTAGACTCCATGGAGCCCTTCAACTCTGCTGTACTGCTCTGTCACTTAAACCCACCGTGACTACTATGGCTGACACAGATGGCCACGATGCATTCAAGGACACGTAGCAGGCATTTACACGCACGCACGCACGCACGCACACACACGCACATATGTTTGATATTTTGCAATTGTTTCCCTGTAGGTATCACTTAAACCACTGGGGGGAGCCGTGAACGATTTTCACTAGAAAGTCCTCCTTACTCAAAATTTAATATAACATTTTATACATCTGTATTGACTTCCGGCATACCATTATTTAACTTTGCAGAAAAGTCAAAGTATTAATGATTTAGTTTGATTTAGATAGACCCATGGTCAATGAGAAGCTGCTGTCTTTATTCGATGAAAGACAGTCATTTTCCATACAGCATGTTTGGTAGTTTTAGATTATTCTGCAGATGGTGATGACAGTGTTGTTGCATATTTCCACCACACTCCTCAGTCTTCTCTATAGATCCTTTGTTGTGCTGTTGGTCCGTTACCACTGGATCTCTATTATTCATGGATGGAATTCTAACATCTTTGCTCAATTTTAAATATCATTGTTTAAATGATTTATTTATAAATTAACATTTGAACATTTTTGTAAGTATCTTTGTAAGTATTGAAATATATATATATATTTGCTTGGTGGAATTACAACTTATCATTTTATATTAAACCGTTTTTGGAGAGAATTGAAGTCGGTCTTTCACATACATTCCAACTCCTGAACCTCATCTCTCAGACTTACATGAGACGGTACTACTATAGTAAACACAGAACACTACATAGCAATTCCAGAAACATTTTTAGTGAAGAGTTGAATAACCAGAGCCAAAGACACCCTGTCTCAGATATTATTCTATGGCCTGTGGTTTTCATGTTTCTTTAGCAAAGGAGAGCTTTCTGGTATGTAGGAGGAACAAGGTGTTGACTTGTAGAAAAATGTTATGTTCGGGTCTTATTGTGTGTGCAGTGGTTCGGAATAGAGCCCCTTAAACATATGGAAAAGTGTTTAGGGAATATACTTATTTTTCTTAAACCCGCTTACTCTGCATTTCAGCACAGACATAATACCGCTTTTCATAGATTCTGCTTATTCTTAGATTGTTATATTGCTCAGCTCTCTTCTTTCTGTTTTCAGGTTTAAAAAGAAGGAACCAAAATGAAGAAAGCTACCAAGGGTTTTGGGTTGTCTATAATGGACCCATTGCACTGCAAAGGTTGGTGGAACAGAAGGATAGTGCTAATGGTGTATATGTCCCTTGAACTTCTAACAATCCATTCGCCCCTAGTCCTTGGGACCCTTGAGCTACAGCTAGACGAGGAACAGCCAGCAGGTACAATTGTAGGTGACATCAGTGCGGGACTTCCTCCTGGGATCACAGCATCCATGTACTTCATCTCAGACCATGAAGGCACTGGTGTGGGTAGCGATTTGGACATAAATGAGAGCACAGGTATTATTAAAACCGCCAAAGTTCTGGACAGGGAAATTCGGGATAGATACAACTTCATTGCAGTCACCATGACAGGTGTGACTGTGGAGGTGACCATCAAGGTAAATGACATTAATGACCATACGCCAACTTTCTCAAGAAAACGGGCCACATTTAAAATCCCAGAGCAGACAGCCATTGGCACCAGGTTTCCTCTTGAGCCAGCTGTTGATGCTGATAAAGGCCAGCTAACAACACAGGGTTACATCATCAAGGATGGAAACATTGGCCAGGCGTTCACCTTGGAGACCAGGAGGGGAAGCAGTGAAGTTCTCTATCTGGACTTGGTGGTCAACGCTGTTCTTGACAGAGAGAAAAGGTCCACCTATACTTTATCTCTGGATGCCTTTGATGGTGGTTCCCCCAAAAGGACAGATGCGATGATATTAGATATTACTGTGCAAGACATTAATGACAACGCTCCTGTTTTCAATCAGAGCCGCTACCATGCAATAATATCTGAGAACCTCCAGCCAGGAAGCAACATTCTGCAGGTGTTTGCCACAGATGCTGATGAAGGAGAAAATGGGATGGTGATGTATGAAATCAACAGGAGACAAAGCGACCCAGACCGCTACTTTATCATTAACCCTCACACCGGCATCATCACGCTCAACAAGCCCCTGGACTTTGAGATGAGGAGAGTTCATGAGTTGGTGGTCCAGGCACAAGACAATGCAACCCAGCCAGAGGTGACCAATGCCTTTGTCACCATCCATGTCCGAGATTACAATGACAACCAGCCCACCATGACGATCATCTTTCTCAGTGAGGACGGATCTCCCCGAATCTCAGAAGGAGCCCAGCCAGGCCAGTATGTAGCCAGGATCTCAGTCACTGACCCAGACTATGGAGAGTATGCTAACGTCAATGTTTCATTAGAGGGAGGTGATGGAAAATTTGCCCTGACCACTAAGGATAGCATAATCTATCTGATCTGTGTGGATAAGATTCTTGACCGAGAAGAGAGAGACGCCTACGAGCTGAGGGTGACGGCAACTGACTCAGGCACACCTCCTTTGAGAGCAGAGTCGTCCTTCATCATCCAGGTGACAGATGTCAATGACAACCCTCCTCTGTTTGACCAGCCACTCTACAAGCAGGTTATTCCAGAAGTGGTGTTTCCAGGGAGCTTCGTATTACAGGTGACAGCTAGAGACAAAGACCAGGGACCCAACGGTGACATTACTTACAGCATACTGCAAGACCACAGCTCTTACTCCAACTGGTTCAGTATAGACTTTGTTACGGGGATTATCACCACTCTCTCACAACTGGATTATGAGCAAAACCCAGATCCCAGTATAACTGTTGTGGCTACTGATGGAGGGAAACCATCCCTGTCCTCCACTGCTGTTGTGAACATTGTGCTACAGGATATTAATGACAATGAACCTGCTTTTGAAAGAAACTTCTACAATGTGTCTATCAAGGAGAACTCAGCTCCTGGGACCTGCATTCTGGAGGTAGGATATTTTCTTGTGGATTCATCACATTTAACAATTTGTGACATTTATGGATGAGTCTTAATTCATTTTGAGGCAGTACGAAGGGCATAACAAATAGGATTTTATTACACAAATTGGAGAGAAAATGGTCAGACTTAACTGACTCTATGAAGAGCCACGGAGAGTTCTTTTTTTATGTTACAGATCATTAAATTGGATTGTGTCAGTGAAGATTTACCTGCACATTTCGGCCAAGATGATCTTCTTTTTGGCTGCCCTCCATTTCACCTCTCAAAATGTTTCCAAGGTAACAGAGGCAGTGTAAAGTCCTCTGTCAGCCCAGACACAAGGGTTTGTTCTCTTTGCTCTCGGACAGAGACAAATTTCATGGCTTCATCCAATGAAATGAATGTCACTTCAGTCTAAAGAGGCAACTTAATTAGGCTAGTTGGGCCTGAGAAAAAAAAGGCCATAGACAACAAGATGAATTAAAGATTAGACAAATTACAGCACACCAAGTCACTGAAGTTCTGTCTCATTGAAACCAATTGTAATAGTTTATGGCCCTCTTATTAAAAGACAGAAAATTTACAAAACAACAGCTCCTCAGCTGTTTAAATAAAGTTTAGACATTCATACAAACTTTATTTCACAAGAGGCTGCTGTAATATTGCAGGGATCAAGGAGTTGGATACAGAGCGCAGTCCAGACAGACAGGATCTTGGCCCTGGGTTTGGCCTTGGGAGAGGGAGGAGTAAAAGGAGACACAGGCTTTACCACGACTCCTGGCTTGACTGCAGAAATAGAAGCTATGAGGGTTTTTTAGTGGGAGGTCCCATAATTATAAATCAGAAGGACCGCAAGGGAGAGTCGAAATGAGAATATACTGAAACTGATTATAGAATTCTAAAGGGGAACCAGAGAATAATTAAAACATTTTTTTTTTGAAGAAATGGAAATCTCTACGATAACTTTTTCCAATGTGGGCCGAAGGTCATGATTTTTGAAAATTTCTCAAACCCATATTTTGATTTCTCTCAAACTAGACCTGCTCAGACTTTGGTTCTCATTGCCTCGAAAAGCACCAGGGTCTGCTCTCAAACTAATCTCAAGTTTGACATGGTCGATCAGTGTCCTCACGTGGTCCAAGTATGAAGCTGAACTTCAAAGGTACTGCTCTCTGGCCTTGCTTTAGCCGGCCTGGATGCTATTTGGCTGTTTTGTCTGAGAACAGACTGTTCTTACTGTGGGTGCCAGCTCTACATCCAAACATCTCAGCAAGACATCTGATTACTGCCTTTTTTCTCCTCAGATGATATTCCTTTTTTCCATATGCAATACAGTCCAAACAACCATTCCAACAATGGTATTGTGATCATTTATTCAAACGTTTGAAGAGGCATGGATTTTTTTTCCCTCTGGAGGTCACTAACACAGCAGTTCATGATTATTGTAATATAGTCTGGCTCCACATTCCTGCGCCTGTGATATTTTGTCACTTTTTGTTGCACAAGAATTGGTTTACGGATGATTTTAGGATTAACTATGTGGGGGAAAGAACCAAACTAAAAATAAGGACCTAAGCCTATTAACAGCAATCAGTTTGTAATTCAATATATAAGAAATAGATCATCCCTGAGAGTGGAAATCAAATATGACATGAAAAGCAGCATTTTTAAAAACCACATCTGCATTGTAAAATACATTTCATGAGCCCTTACTATATTAATTCTATTTTCCATTACCGGCTCTAAACGTGATCCCATTTTACAAGTATCCTGGTTGGAAAATGGATGCATATGGTCCACCATAGATGGTGCTAGTAAGAAACCACAATACCAAATTGCATGCACAAAGATGTTCGTATACTCTATCTTCGTTTTAAATTTGGGATTGGAAAGAAGCACTCATTCCAATTTTATGACATGGTGTGATGGAAACTTAACAAGATGAAAGAGAAATTGCTTTAAGGTCATTAATTTAATTAGGTCATTAAGCGTCAGGGCTAAGGAAGCCCTATTTACCCTTCTTGAAGGAAGTAGGGTAATAGAAATAATACATTCCAAATATAATGACTCACATTATTTCGGAATATGTGTTACATCCATCAATTTCACAACTCCAAATTCAGGAAACTGATGAGTGTTTCGCCAATAATTCTCATATGTTCTATTTAACTTATTAAATTGTGGATTTTCCATTGGGGAATGTAATAATTTACACTTTACACCTCATATTTAGAGTATGTGTCTGTAAGACATGTCCGTCTGTTTTTTTTGTTGTATTTTTTGGGAGTGGATGGGGTCGTTGTCTTGGCTCCAGCAGAAAAGTGAGAGGGGGTCTCCTGGCAGCTGAAGGGGAAATATGTCCTGACAAGTGTTGGCATGAATGGCGGAGGTGACATTAGTGGGGGGGCTTCCTCATCTGTCTGTTGGTCTCTCCCGCTCCAAATTCTTATCTGATCTCCCTTCATTTTCCATTAGGGGGTTGTTAGGATCAGCCAGACCAACTTTTTACACCCGTCTACCCCATGTTCATGACAGAAAAGACCTCTTATCCTTCGGCAACCAAACACATCAATTCCCTTGAAAAACCTCAGTAATTTTGAGCAACACTGTGATTCTTATAGCTGAAGGTGACAATAATATGAGCCTGATTATTCTTAGGTAAGATAACCACACATGCAGAGTCTTTGAAAACAATGTAACATACAGGATTACTCAGACACATTATTTCACTGAATTCTGTAAAGGCACTGGAGTTGAAAGAAGTATCTCAGTGAAGTGGCACTCCAAATCTATTCACCATTCCTGGCAACATAAAAGCAACCAGACCATGGGGGGAAAGGAATATTCACTGCGGTGGGAAGAAAGTGTAAATGATTGAAAGAATGTGTTTCTTTCACTCTAGTCCCTCACAGTGTGAGCAGTCTTTTTATATTGTAGTAACCACCAACTGGCGACCACCAGGCAGATGCTAATAATGAACATTCCAACACCTTGAACCGTGGTGTCCTTGAGCCGTTTATCCTGATGTAAAATGTGTGGGGTTTGCCGTGGTGTGAGGTAGGGGTGTTCCATATTGACCACTATAATATACCATGTTGAGAGTATCTGGCATTTTGCCGATACATAAATATTGATAAATATTGCACAAATATACTAAAGACACAAATATACTGCAGGTTACATTTCCAAATGCCACATTACTAACTATTAGACAGAACCTGATCTCAGGTTTATTTTCTGTCCAATATTGCACATAGATCTAAGAAATTGCCACTTTATCTCAGTTCATAACTAGTGATGTATTTGGTGACAGCGATTGTTATGCCATCTGATGCCTTTCTTGTCGTAAGTTAGATAAATGTTGTTTTTCCAATAGAACCTTGGCATTTCATATCCTAAATATCTTTAGTGAAGTTTTTATTTAGACGGTGAGACTAGTTGCTTGTGAGGCAATGGATCTATGAGCAACTTCCCTCTTTTCAAGCCTACCACAATGCCAGTGAGGATGATTGACTTCTGAAAAAATAGATAGAAAGGCCGGCTGTGTAACCAATTTGTTTCCAAACACTGTTTGTTCACATGTTTTTCAGATACGCTAATTTAACTTTGTGGTGCGGTGATCACAATTGCCTGCCTGGTATTTGCTGTTTGCATTCTCGGCACAGTTTCTCACATGCAGTAGTCTCTCCTACTAGGCTACTCATGGGAATGAATGTCTGGACTCACAACTTGTGGGTTTTTTGGTTTTTGCAAAGTGAATCACACTTGCACATGATGTCTACAAGCCTCTATAATCTCATCGTAGACAATATATACTGCATAATCGAGTGTTAGGTAATGATTTTCTTAATCTTAATCTTTTTTTAATCTCAGTGCAGAGCAGTTAGGATAAAGATCTAGTGTTCACGGTTTAATTCAAGAAGTTGCTTTGGCACCCTCAGGAGAATTTGGAGAGTCTGCAGTACTGAAGCATGCCTTGCATTTTCAGAGTCTCTGCAGCCTCTACACCATTATCTGTATCAACTCAACAAAATGAATTATCTCATTCTGTATCTGTATTCACAGAGAGCAGAGTTACACCAGAGATGGCATGGCCAGCTGCAAAGTTTGAAAATTATCACCAGAACAGCCTTTGCCTTGAGCTCAGATTAATGTTTTTCACAAAAGTAAGAGGGACCATTTATAGAGCCATTCTTATTAACACATCCAAATAGATTTCATTCAACTACCAAATGTGAGTTTCCTTCATCACAAGTACGTATATTTAACATACATGATCCGTAACAAACAACCAAAAAACTTTAATGTTTTCAGGCACAGGAGGCATCTCTTTGGTTCTGACGGACTAGGCTTAAATAAAAACACACACACAGATGCTCTCAACTAATCTGCCATACGGAATATTGCATGCTCACATCTCAAGATCTGGTAACTGTCCAATCTACTGACCTGTCGGTGCTGACTGGTCTAAAAGAGATTAATGCCCCCCATGTCCTAGTCATAGTTACACTAAAAGAGCACAATGCTTATTTTACAGGAGTCGAACCTCCTATCAATATTTAAATCCTCGTGGAGACTTGTATTTTAAATTACTTTACCTTTTAATCAGATGGATTTTATGTTTCCAACACACAGATAGTTGATCTTGGGGATGATCACCAGATTAGTTAAACCTACCTCCCACTGTATTATCATTTTAATAAACCCAGATTAAATCCTGATATATATACAAATACAAATACTAAGTGCACACTTGTCTCATTCAAATTCCAGACCAAATGGTTCTGTTCCAAAATATCGTGTAAATGTCAGCCTTCAGACTCCTGAGATTCAGACCACCTCCTGCAAAACTTCTCCTGCAGAGAAAACAACTCTGCGTGATTTTAAGTCATGATAACGCCTAGGGCTATTAAAGGTCTGCCTTTTACCTAAAGCTGACTTTTTTACGGTTTTGGTAAACAAATGTGTCCTAACTGAAACATGGATCATTCATTTATGTTTTGTAGACATAGCTTGTCAGGGTTACATATTTTTTTAGCATCGACAGAAATTTTTAAGGATGTGGATATTGATATACAGTATGTTAAAATTATTTACAGCCTATCGTGTTGCTTCTATTTCAATATCACAGTGTTGAATATATTGTTCTGGACATTTGTAGTGGAGGTAGTGATAAACTCACAGTTATTGATATCTATCATACCATTCTGCAAAGAACAATGCCCTGGAGGAAATCATAACATTAATATCTTCTCAAAAACATCTGCATGACATTACTTTGAATTTAATCTGAATCAAGTCTTACATGGCCACGCAAATCCAATCCTCTGAAACCAACCGTAATAGACTTCAAATGAACAAACAGGCCACGTATATACTCAACTCCCACTCTCTCGGCTCAAGACATCAGCGACCATCGTCCAATTACTTGTATAAGATATGCTCAATATTTCCAGAAATTAACCCATTTGGACATAATAAGGAAAATGAATTTGAATTTCTTTCAGATAATCTATATCTGTTTGACTGTTTTTGACAACGTTGACTTTTAATTACCCTGAGAAAGCATTTTATCGATCTTATACAATTTGTAATAATTTTCTTAATAACCATGCACCCTATATAAAAATGACATCATCTGTTATCTGATGTATTTTAGATTTTAGTTAAATCTGCAAAAAATCTCTGAAACTCCTCCCTCCTCGGCATCTGTGATTGTAGGGGTAATTAACAATTAATTAATATAAATCCAATAAAATCTAAGGCTGCGGTTAATCAAGATCCTCTGTCATGCACCTGAATGCTGTGTTCACATTACTCTTCACATTTTTTAATTCATCACTTACATTAGGTAAAATCACTCAAATCTGCTCCGATTGTCCCTAACACGTTTATGTGAAAACGATTAAAAATAACATTTTCATACCAGCACCAAAGGTCACCCGTGTCTATTTGTCTGCATTTCTGTACACAATAGGGAGTATAATAGCCAAGTTTGCTTAATTTTATATTTTTAGTCACCATTTAAATTTTAATTGATCTTCTTGTCAGCTTTTATCTATATCAGCACAAATTGAATTTTTCCAGTAGAGCGTCTGCGTCTTTGAAAAAAAACGTTTTAGTTAAATTTTGACATTTAGGTTTTGCACCCTCTGCAGCTCATAGAAATCAGCTAGTTAGTCCAACTGTAAGTCTTAAATGTCAACAACAACGCTCAGCAATCACCATTTCATGAATAAAATTTGCTCATTTTGGTGAGAGGTCTGCAAATGGGACACAAAATATAATAGTTAAGTGTCTGAAAGGGGTATATAGCTCACTCCATCGTAAATAATACATTTCCACTTTTTGTCTCTTTTAAAAGCTTTTTTAAATCTCTTAGTGAGCTAAAACTTTCCCAGAGTACCCGAAGAAGACTAACTGGGAAGATGAGCTAATTGCCAGTTTTAGCCTACTATTTTGGTACAGAAACTATAAAATCACCACAATGCTCACCAGATATTGTTTTTGGAAATGGTTTGCGTTGAAACGTTCTCTTGTCTTTTTTAATAAGATACTGGCCTCTATCCCCGGTAGATTGGTTAAGCCTCGGCCAAGCTGACTCTCTTTTTGGTCTCCTCTTTTCTTTTTCCTCCTGCTAACTACCATGCCTCACTGTGGCTCTGCGGTATAACAGTATTTTCAAGGAATGGTGAAATTGCAGGAAACTGGATGTGCTACTTAATGTGTTTGCAAATGTAATACTTCCTTGAACACTTACTCCTGGGCCTAGCAGGGGCACTGAAGCGAACATAAACACTGATGTACATCTGGATAGAGTGTGGGTGTTCAGGTCAAAGTTGCTCTGCTTTAGACAGCTGAATACATTTTATTGTGCTCATACGTCCATCAGCATATCCACTGCTCCTCTTTTTTCCAGCAGCACAGGAGGAGGAGAAAGTTCTGGTAAAACCTTTAATGTTGTAAGGTTGTGTACAGACACTGGTAGGATGTACTGTTCATTACTTGAAAACCAAACCCGTTGGTATTTGAACACAAAAGACAAAAAAGATGCAAAAGCATCTAGTCCATTCATAGCATTTGTCCACTATAAATGCAAATGAAAATTTTCTTTCAGAAATGTATTAATAAAGTAGTATCATTTAGTCAATAATTACAGACAATTTTAGAATGTAGCATGTTCAAATTCCCAGAACCCACGGTGATTTTAGACTATTTTGGATAAACATGGTCAATTTTAACAATGTGATATAGAGAAAAGAATCAAGTTCTTTCATTTGAAGCCTAAACAATGGAATGCTTGGCATCTTAATTGATCAATTATTTAAATCATAATCATCATAATTTACTAGTGACGGGCAAATAAAATTGGTGAAGAAGTAGTTTGTTTTTGTCAGATAGATAATTGCTTTCTTTTAATTATTATGTAAATATATTAAATGGCACACGTATTTTTGCACCAGCTAAAGCTTTTGAAAATTAAAATGATCAGTGTAACTGGTGTGAAAATCAGAGGCTTGAAAAAACTGTTTTTTAACAGGTAGCGGTTGATTGTATGGATTCTGAGAAGTAAATCAGTATAGGTTTCCTTGACTTCAGGGTGACTGTAAACGGTCAGTGCATTCTCTTATGCAGCGGTTCAGAGTGTTGGCATTGATGCAAAAGTTGGGAGAGATAAAAGTCTGTAGGAGAGGTTTCCTGCCCACGTCTGGCAAGGAAGGAAAATGGACTTATGTGTCTCTCTTGTGGGACAAAACATTTCACTAATACAGCATGCCAGACGCAGGTGACCTAGACCTCAAGCAAAAATGCTTCCATGTTTCTATGGAAGGGGTTTGAGTGTAGTGAAAGTAGACGTGTAGATTAGAAAATAAAACAGTTTGGAATATCCAGAGGGACAGTCTGGCTATGACAGCTGTGACAAACAGCTGTGAGCCCTCTTCAATTATCTACCCTCTGACTCTGAGGGGTGGGATATGCTTCACTTTCCCTGTCTTGTGTCTCTGTTTGTCTCTTTTTACTATTTTCCTTGTCTGTTCAGACTTCTTATTTCTTCCCATTTCCTTTTCCCACACTGCTTTGTCCCCCTAGTGATCTAATTTCACCAATTCCCTTCCCCTTGTTTCCCTCTGGAGTGGTGACATGTGGATATGAGCAGGTGAGAACAGCACATCATCCTGTCTGGGGACTCTAAGGCCTCCCTGGTATGACAAAAACACCTTGTGGGAGGTTGTCTTGTGAGTCCCAGTAAGATCAGACCGAGACTTATCTAATTTGATGATGCAATAAATATCTGGTTGTAAACTGAGAACAGAGTGAAGTCAGACCGCAGGTGTGTGCGCGCCCCACATCTGTTACATTGTTATGTTCACTTTTTCTTGACCTTTGCAAATAGAGACAATTATTCACGCTACCTATGTCCTCCTTTGAGGCGATTGTATGTGCGTGTGGGAGGACAGACGAGGCTGGCTGCGGTGAGGCCTGCCAGGCCTTCTGTTGTGACTGTCAATGGTCCTCCTGAACATGTTCAAGGGAGTTGGCACTGCTAGCTGGGCATTAGGAAGCATCATCTGCTCATGGCATTCATTCCGTTCCAAGGCAAAAAGTGGGGTAAATCATCCGACCAGTGCCCGGCTGTTTATGAGGAGTCACCAGACTGTATAGCAAATCCAGAGTGACAGCCAAAATAGATCCTAAATAAACATCACCTAATCCCTCTTTTTTTTAAATAATAAAGTGTATTTTGCAATCATGTCAAAGACATTCAAAACATATATACCCCTAAAATAGTTTAGATCAAGATTGGTTTGGGTG
This sequence comes from Lophius americanus, assembly GCA_037951165.1. NCBI lineage: Eukaryota > Metazoa > Chordata > Actinopteri > Lophiiformes > Lophiidae > Lophius > Lophius americanus. Next base: position 6,454,770 of record JBBDHG010000095.1, on the reverse strand, counting down.
AGGTTTGATTAAGACTGCAAATATGCAATATAGAGGTTTGTCAATGCTTTTATTCCCCGTGTGAGTAATGGGTGATAGGAGGTTTCAAGGAAAGAAGTGGAAAAGCAGAGGAAACTTCAAAAATACAAACAAGTATTCAACGGTTAACTCCCTGTGTGGTCAGGAAAATTTGGGACCTGCATTGGCAGTGAACAGGATATTTTGCAGAGGCTCCTGTGTGGACTAGACACCCAGTAACCTCTGCAGATGAAAAAATAAGTCATAAAGTTGCAGTTCGTTGAATTGTATCTTGATGCTGGTTCCAAAAGCTAATCACTTCTCATAGACCTTCGTGGCTGAAGAAGTAACCATCTTTAGAGCCTGATTAAAAGAAAAAAAGGAAAAAAGTTTTAGTCCCTGGAGATAATTTCCACATTCATGGCAACAGGAAGAGGAGGGAATTTTTAAATGACTCACTTGTTTATAATATTAAATAAACTATTGAATCACACAGTTATGTATTAAGGGCATAGCTGCTTTGAGTATAATCCAGCCGCAAGCAGTCTAATGGTCTTCTGTGTTTGTGCTGTTTTGGGGAAAATGTTCATATTTTTCCAGCAGCAGCTGTTGTGAGATATGGTTCTCTGCAGGAGTCCACTGTGGGCAGAACTCAGAATAAAGACCCAACTGCTGAGTGTAGTCAGAAGACTAACTGAAAGTAAGGTATGTAGTGTAATGTATTTTAATTTAGAGAATAAAGTTGCAAACAAACACGTCTGATAGTGTGAATGAACACAACTGATCCTAGTATTAATAATAATAATAATAATACATTTAATTAAAAAGGCACACGAATAATAGTGATGATATAAAAAAAAAATACTACATGACCAAATTCCTAAAGGCAGATAATCTTCCCCAGTATTTTATGGAACAGACTGAAATGTGACCAGGCATGACTTAGTTCTCTGTCCCCAGTATTGTAGAAGTGAATTGTAATTATGTTCATCTTAGCCCGCATTTTATGTCCCCATCATTCCTTTATGGCTGCTTGATTTAGTATTTTAATGTTTTTGAAGTCTTAGTTCTTTTTCAAGTAAGAAGTTATTTTCTGATAAAAAGTTTGGCAGGTGTTGCACTGGCTGACTCTGAGTTCAGAACTGTCTCCCAAATGTGTGAAAATGTGTGGTTAATAATGAAATGCAAAATTCATTGCAAACTCCCGACTGTTGAGCAGCAGATATTGTACGTCAATCAAGACAGGGAAAGAATTTCACTTTCAAACTTCAACAATTTGTGTCCAAACCTCCAGAAAGTTTACTGAGTGTTTTTAAATGTTAAGTGAAATTACACATTAGTGGTGATGCTTCTGTTTGTTTCTTCTTCTTTTTTTTTTTACCTTCTGTTGTGGTTGCAGGCATCAAATTGAGAGTGCTTGTTAATTTAGGGAAAACGTTACGTTTATCACCATCAAAAGGAAATATATTATCTTTGATATATATATTATCTTTATCAAATAATGTATTCTCATATCTCATGTAGTGCAAACCATCCCAACATTTTTTTAAGCAGGGTTGAATATTTCTCAAAGTAAGATCAGGCAAAAATACCATCTTGGTAGAAGTATTGATATCTATATATTGTACTCATTCATACACCGTATCCTTCAGAGTAGATATTATACGCTGATTAATGAAATAACTGTCATGTTTTCATATTTAATTATTTAGTTATGCTATTCATTTACCAAAAAAGAAAATTCTGGTAGAACTGCTTGGGTTGACCCTTGTGAGAAAAGAGTTTTCCTCAAGCCTAAGAAGACAGAGAAAAGGCTAGTGAGAGTGGAAAAGTAGGGATTTGTGGTGAGACACTCCTTTTTTACATTGCGGGTACCCAACATTGTCTGTCTTGGCTTCAGACACAGAGGCACCCTGGCTTGCGCAAACTAGACGCCCAGTCTGTGTGTACTGATGCTCCATGGTGGTCCTCCTTCTCACTCTTGGATACATATCTTGAAGACTTTGCCACATCTACCAGGAATTCCCAGTGTGGTAAAAGAATACATCTGTTATGCCTTATCTTTAAGGTCACACTGCAGATGGTTGTAGTAAGGAGACAACAACTTAACCAACTCTGACTTAGATTTAGGGAAAGAACCAATCACAGCGTCCTGTACCTGATCGATAAATTTGGTCTTCTGCCACGGAGTTTATGTTGAGGCTGCTGTGCTGCTATCTATAAGCAATGTGTTGAAAGGCAAAAGTCTTTGTTTAGATTGGTCGGAACAGTCTGGTGCTGTGAGCAGCCTGAAGGCAGAGCAGGGAGCTGTGTGACTCTCTGCTGTAATTAGGTAGAGCTTGTATGCAGGACGAGATGTGTGGTTTAGTATCAGGCAAGGCAAACACAACGCCAGAGACTGTAGTTTGTATTTGCGTGTCTTTATGTAGACAGGGTTTCAGGGTTGAAGAAATGCTTTAACTTGTGCCCTGGGTCTCTCGAAAGTCATTTCATAAATATATTGTGTGAGCTCCAAAGCAAAAGCACAAGAGAATCAAGAGCAGGGAGCTTTAGATAGCTGCTATTATTGTGGCTTTCCAAGGCACAAAATCAGCACCAGTGAATGTGCCTGACCAATAATTATTATACTATGAGTGGCCTGTATCGAGTCTATTAATCAAAATTTTCCCAGAAAATGCGTGTATCGTCTGAGGTAACCTCTGAAAAAGTCAACTCACCACTGAAATCATACAGGCAAGGAGCGGGTCAGTGAAGTAGCTGGGATAATGGAGAAACAAGTTGCATTCTACAAGCCAATTCATCAGCACCAGAGCTAAAGGCATCCAGACATCTAGTTTTAGAAGCTGTCTCCATTCAAACAAAATTATGCATAATGCATATATTTCTGCATCAAACACTGGGAAAACCGTATGATCTTCCCTAGATCTGGCACTTCTTCTCTATAACCAAGGGGACTTTCCATCACCTGTTCTATCTTTCAGGCTTTCAGAAGTTTATTTTTGCACTTTAGTTGTGGAATGCCTAAAGTAACTTCACGCTCATGTGAGGTAACAGATGTGTAGGATCCTGGTTTGTGCAGTTCCTTGTTTTGATTATTGCAGAGAGCTTCTGATTCACCTGGCCAGCAGTTTATTGTTTGATTGTTAATGAGTCCTGACAGTAGATGATTAATGTAGGAATCAGATACCATGTGGAGTCATACTATGCTGGAAGTATCATTAACTTATTGAAACGTTTTTTTTGGAACGGTTGTTTTGTCTTTTTAAGTCTTTGGTATTTCTGATAAATTCAATGGCTCAAAGGCTGCATGTTTTTTTTTCACTTCCTCGGATCCAGTCTGACATTTTGAGTACTACTGCAGACTTATAATGCTGGTTACTTTGCGGGTTTTGCTCAAGGGCAACATCCTTCGAAGCAAATCATCTCCTCACAGATTGGCTAACACGATGAATACAGGACACAAGCCCTTTCATCAATACAGCTATAACAAAAGCTTTTGATTAAAAATAAATAGTGTTTAGAGCCCAGGGGAATATATTGATTGATGTTAACAGCTGATGTTGACAACAGCCAAAATTTATTTTTCTTCTCTTCAGTGGATATATGGTCCTCAACAAACAGAATGTTTGACAAGGCGGTTGAGACATCGTCTCTTACCAATTATGCTGCTGGATAGATAACACCTTCATACTGATACGTTGATTTTATGGTTTTTATTCAAGGTAAAACCTGTAGTATGGTTATTATTACCATTTTAAGATAATTTTATTCCATGAGATACAATAATAATTGTGTAATAGTGCTCACGCTTCAACCCGATAATGACATTTTGATTCTTTTGAATATATAAACAATGGAATTGGAATGAAAACATTCTTACATCCTTTATAAATAAGTCTTAAATTAAACCATACAACCAAACCATCAACCTATAATGTCAATATCGTGACAGGCTTTCCATTCCATTCATACCCTTGCCACACAAGAATAATCCTACTACTGTCAGATAAGCATCACTTTTTATTGTAGTATAACAGAGTTTTTAGCTCTTTGACATTTGATCCAAATTTAAAGTGCGTTATGAAGTATATGTATTATTATTATTATTATTATTATTATTATTTTTTTTTTTTTTTTTTAAAGCTAGAGAGTGTAGTGGCTTATCCTGTGATGCATTTTGAATAAACCAGCGATGATTGGTTTGATTTGGTTTCAATCCTACTTCACTGACAGAACAGAATACGTTTCCCTTGGAAGTTTAAGGTCCCGGACACAGATTGTCACTTGTGGGGTCCCCCAGGGATCAGTCCTTGGCCCCATTCTCTTCATACTGTACATGCCCCCCCCTGGCCGTGTTATCAGTCGATATGGACTCTCATTCATGCCACGCTGATGACACGCAAATCTACATAAAAACTGACACATGTTCCTCCGCAGCCTCTCCATCCTCATCGTCATCATCATCTCCCCTGTCAACTCTCTGCGCTTGTCTGGAGGAGATAAAGGTGTGGATGAAAAACAACTTTCTCCAGTTGAACAGCTCCAAAACCGAACCGATTTCAATTGGCACCCCACATCAGACCCAGTATTCCTCCATTACCAGCTTTATCTTCTCTGGTCACGACATTCCCCTCTCTTCATCAGTCACCAACCTCGGCGTAAGATTCCGCCCTCAACTAACTTTTGAGTCCCACATCAAACATATCTGCAAGATCTCCTTTCATCATCTCAGAAATATTTCCAAACTCCGTTCTTCACTCACCTTGAGTGATGCTGAAAAAGCTGGTCCACGCGTTCGTCTCCTCCAGACTGGATTACTGTAACGCACTTCTCATCGGGATCCCTGATAAAAGTCTTCAAAGACTTCAGTATGTTCAAACAGTGCTGCGAGGATCCTGATGAGAGTTCGTAAACACGAACACATCACTCCCGTTCTTCATTCCCTTCATTGGCTTCCCATCTCCATCAGGATTGATTATAAGATCTCTCTCCTCACTCACCAGTGCATCCATGGTAACGCACCCCCCTACCTAAAATAACTACTCACCCCACTGACCTCAACACGATCCCTCCGTTCTACCCACTCATACCGCCTCCTCCTTCCCCGGCCTAAGCTCAGCACCATGGGTGATCGGGCCTTCTCTTCTGCTACCCCTCGTCTGTGGAATGCCCTCCCTGACCATCTGAGGGCTCCACAGACGACTGACACATTTAAAAAAGGACTTAAAACTTTCCTTTTTAGCAGAACCTATAACTTTAATATAATTGCTTTTTGGTCAGGTATTTATATAGTTATTATTTTATTTAATATTATATTATTTTTTATTGATGCTTTTATCTGCTTTTACTTTGTAGCACTTTGAGATTTGATCCAAATGTAAAGTGCATTATAAATTAAATGTATTATTATTATCATTATTATTATTGATTTGACTGAGATGAAGGTGGAGCAAGCACTTTGACAAAGCATGTTACAGTCAATACAAGTATGTGGTAGCCTTTCATTTATACCGCCATGTGTGATTTGAATGTTTAAGTTTTGATATAGGTCAGGTTTTGGTGAACATTGTTTCTGAAGCATAACACCATTTCCCACTTCAGAAAAGTTTATCCTTTGCACTTTCCAAAATTCCACATAAATAAGAATCTACAAAAACAACCGGCAGCTGTTTTATGTTAAAAACTGCTGTCGTGTTAATGGCACTAGAATTTCAAAAAGGAAGACTTTTTTCCGAGACTAATCCAAGCCTCTTTCCCTCCTGCAGTTCTGCAAATTACGTAAACTTAAACTGTTAAAGTGTGAAGTCCCCCTATGCCCTGTTGCTTCCCCTCTTTATTCATCAGACTAACACACATACACATACAAGTATATTGCGTTTTTGCTTAAGAGTTTGGGGAAGGGCACCACTGCACTTGTGGAACTTGGCAAACCCTGTGCGTTCTGTGGAAATTATTTTATGCAGGAATGAGAAACTATGGTTAAAAAGAAAAAAAAACCTCTTATTTGGACTAATTTCAATTTCAGTTTCATTCTATTGAAGGGCAACTCTATCCATGTTATTTAGCATTTGTTTTTAAAAAGTCCTGCTCAGTCATAAGCAAAATGCACTGATAGCCTCACTTCCAAACCAGTGACATAAGTCTGCTTACAATGTGGTCATGGAGACTTACTAAAATGTTAGTAAATTTGAGTTATAAGACGATTTCATTTGTTTAACTTTCATTTCAGGATTTGTTGGTTATTTGTAAAAAATAAGGTTAATATATGTAACAGTTCTCGTGTTCAAACGAGGGTTATTGTTTTTATGAGAACTTGGGAAAATGCAGTTTTTGTGATAAAGCATTTGAGTGCTTGGCAGTGAAGGAACTGGAAGATACAGAATGATACTCCAAAACACAAAAATAATATATCCACACTTAAATTTGTCATTTAAAGTGACATAAAAAGGGAAATTTACAAAATAATTTCATAACAACATTTAAAAAATTCTACTTTCTCCTCTCCTCTTCTCTCTTAGGAATGGTTCATGATGACCTTCATGATTAATTAAGGCTGCGTTTTGATAACGAGAGAATAAATACACTAGCCACGAAGATGAGGAATAAAATACTGGGCAGGAGAAAGGAGAGGACTCTAAACGCTTTGAAGAAAGTGGAAAATAGTTGAAAGAAATTAAATTAGAAGGAGGTAGAGTGAGAAAAAAAGCAGGTGTTGAAAACAGGAAGGAGGCGATATGCCTCATGCAGTGTACGTGCAAAAGTGGCGTTCAGATAAAGCTCAAGTGGAGCTCTGTTACTATGGTAATATTGGCAACAAGAGTGAGGTACACAAGTAACCCATCGATTTCAACAAATCATCATCCACAGTGCCTGTTTTTCAGATGTAATTGTTGTAGAGTGTTCATGTGCTAGGACAATCCTAGCAAGGATTGTGCAGAGGTGAACATACGAAACCTTGATAGCTTTGCTACTCCAATTCTCATGCAAACACAGTTTTTTTCTTTCTGTTTTTTTAAGGTACTGGCCTGTAATATCAAGCCAGTCATTTTTCCAAATGTCATCACTGTTTCCTTTGGACTGTCTCAGTGTCTCAGATATCACGTGACATTATCAACACATCCTAGAGGTCTGGGTAACATGCAGAAGAGTCGGAGGATGTTTGTTTGGAGATAGAAACATTGTGATCTTTTGGCTCGAGAAGGTACATTTGTCCCGGTGTATAAACACAGTGTATAAACTGAGCTATCCGGTGAATATATATTGTATATCAAGTGAGGTTTTCGTTTGGGCGGGGGAATTAGGGGGGTAGCAGTGGACTGACAATGTTTATTCAACATGTTCACCCTCCTCAAGCCCCTCATCCTTGCATGTTGTCAGTGACTGGGCCTCTGCATCTGTCATTCCCAACGGATATGGGAAGAATCCACAGGACTTTGTCTCTATAGCTCTATGAAGACATCTTTGTCCAGGCTTTTTGTTTTCAGCATGGACTTCCCCTTGACACTTTCTTTCCCAAGTCTCTTGGGCTCTGATAGGAGATCAGTGGCATCCTAATAAAGTACCAGTGTGATTAGTTTGAGTTTACCCATTGGAAGAGGAGAGCTATCAGTCGAAAAAACACTTCCCTTCAGAAACAGGCTTATCCCACTGGACCTGCCAGGCTGTTGCTAATATTCGGACTGTATCTCCAACAATAGAGCCATGTGAAGAAACATAACACAAAATCTATTTTCTCAGCGTGAACAATGGGTATGTGGGAACTTTGGGAAAATATAAATACTTAAGGAGTTTTATAACATTTATTTGACGAGTAAGAAATATGAGGGGGACCATTTCCTTTTCTGCAAGTGCTTATCTTGTGTAGGGCTGGGGGTGGACTCAGCTTATACTGGGAAGAAGGACACCAAGGACAGGTCACCCATTCATCCCAGGGCTGACAAATACACTTAGTGAGAGAGAAATGAACATTTAAGCCTCACCAACTAACCTGTATTGCATCTTTTGGGACATTAAGCCGGAAACACACTGTACGATTTGACCCCACTTGCAAATGGGTCTCAGGACTCAGGCCATCTTACGGTGTAAGTCCTTCGTCGTTTCACGCGCAGTACGCGGTTGCACAAGTGCCGCTAGGCAGCCCCCCTACAGGGGTCGGATGATCAAAAGGTTTTCTGGCGTGTCAGAAATTTTGGCAGGGTCTCGACTCGAACAGCTTACGTCAGCATCGTCTTGTCTCACTGCACCTATGAGAAGTGGTGGACATTTGAGTTTCCATGGTGACACGATGCATTGCAATAATAAAAATAATAAGTAATAAGTAGTCATAAAGTAGAAAGTGCAGTTTGTGGCTTATAAGAAAGGACAAATAGGAGAGGTTCACACATAGGAGAGGTTCACAGCTGTTGGAGAAGTGCTTGCTAAAAAGTAAACACTCTATACAGTTAGAAAGTATCTTGCTTACCTCCAAGTCTCTCTGCCAATTAGACCAGCATTACTGTCCAAGTTCTGATACGCCGGCAACTTTTAAAAGATAAAATAAAATAAATAAATAACCAAGACAAACCGTGTCTGTCTTGTTAGAATGTTGCGAACAAACAAACTTTTTTTCTGCCTGAGAGCTTTCAAACAAAATTTTATTCACAATTGTAAATAGCGACAATAGGCTGCAGAAGCCGGACGGGTCGCACAGTGTGCGAGCTTCCGCAAATGTTTGAATCGTTCAGTGTGAGTTGAAATGAAACGGCCACGACTCCAAAGTTGTACAGTGTAACCCCAGCGACAACTTAGAATGGGGAGAAAATGCAAACTCCGCTCAGAAAGGCTCTAGGTCATCAGTCTGGATTTGACCCTAGACCCTTCTTATTATGAGGAAATGCTAACTATTGCACACCCCTGGATATATTCACCTTTATTATAAATTTGGTTTAAATATTATACCTGCAAATGCACAACTAGTTGTTGAACAGTACGAATATAGAGAAAAACTTCTGTTTCCAGCAATGATGTAATTTGTTGATTATCACCAAGAAGTAGTTTGGGTCTAAGGACTACATCATTTAAACAACCAATGAAGAAACATTCAGGAATTAAGGTTGTAGAGTAATTTATCTGTCTCCATTTATATTGTTTAGGTAATTGGCAAATAATGTGCAAAACATCTTTGCAGCTTAAAGGTTTTTCTTAATTGTAGCCAAATTATATGTGAGATGTATTTAAAACTGAAGTAACAAGAAGAAATAAAGATAAATAATATATGAATAAGTACAAACACGAAGTCAAGTGAGGAGTTGAGTAATGTGAATTGTGCAGCAGTTAGCGTGCAAGTGGTTTTTCCGCTGTCTGGGAAGGTGGGACAAAGCTGGAGGATTTGGCCAGTGTTATGCAGAAGGAGACGGGTTCATCACGATGAGGCCAAAACACACAAACTGAGAGGGATTTTTGCCTGGACATATAAGAGACAATGCTTCAGTCACAGACGATTCATACTTGGTGAGCAGTGGGATCTGAAAACAATCCAGTGTTTTATCTGACCAAGTTCTTCTTTAAGTTATGAAATTGTCCTGTTTATAGTAATATATGAGAGGAAAAGTACAAATACATTGAAGCTTACTGAAAGAAACTGCGTTAGTGCAGACTCACACTTAAATGTAACTATTCCAACACTATTAATACCATAGATAACATTAAATTCAGTTTAAATGGAGTGTACTTATATAGTGCTTTTCTAGTCTGCTAGACCACTCAAAGTGCTTTCACAAAACGAGGCATCCTTCACCCATTCATTCATACAGTGCTGATAAAGGTTGCCATGCAAAGCACCACATGCTCCTCAGGATAAGTAACCATTCACGCCATAATTTACGCCATCATTTACGCACCAGTTGAACTGCCATTGGGGGCAACTAAGGGGTTCAGTATCTTGCTCATACATTCGACTTGTGGACCACAGTGGACGGGGATCGAACCACTGACCTTCAGATAAGTGGACAACCGCTCTCCCAACCAAGCCACTGTCTCCCCAAATTCTACAGTCTGATGTCTGTAGATGAAGCAATGTCTCCTACTGGTTCGGTAACGGCAGGTAGTCTAACAAAATGCAAGTGAACTCCCTTCTTCATGTGCAACAACTCCATCAGCTCTTGTAGCAGTTTTTTGTTTTAATTTTGGGAGACTTTGGTCAACGAGAGAAATCATGCTTACTTTAGCACTGTCTGCACCCTGATTTGCCTCAGGCTCTGTCTGAAGGCAAATGAAGAATGATGTTCTTTAAGTTGCAGCCCATGATTATAGGAATATGTATATTTGGAAAAAACAGTCCCAGTGGATATCTTCTGTAGCTGTGGTAAATGCAACAGAGCTGGCATTGCAACTTCCATGCCATTGTAACCACTTAGGTCATTTTTTATTCTCAAGAGAGCCTCCTGTCATGTGTAGGAGCACTACTATTGAGATTGTTGAAGTGGCCAAATATTATAAACCATCCTGAAGAGCTTCAGTCTTTTCCTTAAAGACAGTGAGTTAGTTTCTCAATTTAAATGAGAGCAATACCTTCAAACTAAACTCAACTACTAAGCTATGCCTTTTTAACTGCAGACTTTGTACACAATAATTATCTTAACCACTTTTCACATTCTTTGATATATTTTTAATCACACCAGGCAATGTGTTTCAATTAATTTCAGTAGCAAATTAAATTGGCAGATGATTGGTAGTTGTTAAAGTAGAGTAATGCATTAAACTCTGATCATGATCTGATACATAAACTCATTGTTAATGTCACTCAGCCATTATTATACCGTTGCATTCTAAGGACTTTTAGTGCACATAGATTTAAAAGCATTGTGTTGCATTGCAGAATTATTATAAGTTGCAATAGTCTGAAAATTTATTTTCATAATATACGAAATTAAATAGAAACCAAATGAGGCCCGTGATATAAAAAAAAAGAAAAATACATTTACTCATTAACTTAAAAGAAGCGTGTGTGCTGTCGACGCATCTAAAAGTACATGTAACTGAGTAAATGGGCTAAAAAATAACGTCTTTAGATTTCCATACAGATCCAAATCAAGTCCACCTGTCCTCCTTTGTCTTTAAGATTTGTTGCTTATGAATCACATCTTTTGTAGTTCTGTAGGAGTGCGTCTCGTTCATAAGTACAACTAACAGACCTTTAAGCTCTAAGTGGGTTACCCTCTGTGGAGATATTTACTGGTTTACGGAGTGTAATAGGCCTCATTAATTGGATCCCAGGGGTTCTCGCTCCTCTGTTAAAAGGGTGAGTGCTTGATTTGGCATGATCTCCCCATAGCTTGGGTGGTATGGTGGAAGGGATTAACAATGTGATGTCATATTGCTGTGAGCGGAGTGTGGCATGGTATGCTCACATAACTGTGTTCACACTGGACAGCAAGTTAGTTTCCAATCCTTGCTTAAGCTTGGGAATCTTCAGATGTGGGCACTGGAGGAAGCCAGTGGAAATGAACACCAGAGCAGTGGTGCTCTCTGTGGATGAGTGAGAGGAAATTACTAGCTCATAGAGTAGCACAGAATTTCAGGGTTTTCACATCTTACCGGGCTTACCAAAGAAGACTGTATTATATAACGTACAGCTTTTGTTTTCTATTTCTTAGCTCATTAGATATACAGAAACAAAGAACAGAGTGAAAAGCAAGAGTGTCAGGCGAGATTGATGGATCAACCATTTCCCCATATTCATGCTATTCTACAAAGTAAATTATTCAAATTTATGCAAGGCAACCAGAACAGCTCAAACAATACTTTGCGGAATTGCCCTTTTTGAGATACTGATCTCATTTAGCTATGGTGCAGCACAGTGATGGGGGTTGCCAAGGCACACTGATTCTAAAAAAAGTTGAATACTTCCTTCATCTATTGACACTGATTTAGCATTTTATTTCAAACAATTGTGGCTCTCGTGCTAAATGAATATAAATAGTTCACACCCATACAAATGACTTTCACCTTGATAATCATGCTCATGCTCCCATTTTTTACCCTCGGACTATTTATAATGCATACTGTACTGGTTGTTCCGGTTACAGTAACCTGTGCTAATTAAGTTTTTATTTACAAGCATCTCATTATCCTTGTTGAGATGATTCTTGTAGGCTGGTGGGCCAATGTGAATCAACGAAACTCTTTAGAAGACCAGTCAAGAACCTTTTCACTCTGCGGGCTTACTGTTGCCAGGCTGTTAAAAATGTCGGGAGAGTTGCCACAATGTTCTTGTATAGAATGGCTTATGGCACAAACAGGGCACTGTCTGTGCCTGTAGGAACTGTTGATGTGGGACAGCTGCTTTATGATGGTAAACTCCTTTCCTGAAAGCTGAGGACCCCCTGCTAACTTGCCAGCATAACCACATTTTACGTGAATGGACCCAACATGTTGGATGAGATGGTTAAATATAGTGATCCTTCCCCTCAAATGTACAATTCTGACATTTAGGGCATTAGAATACTAACAAACACTCTTCAATCTCTCTCATCGCTTTCTTTTATTGTTTATTCTTGGCCCAGTGAAAGCAATATAGCAACCTACATGTTAATTCTCAGTGCAACGCTAAGGAAGAGGTTACATGTTTGATGGAGTAAAATATGAGAAACTGGTCATTTTTTCTGGTGTATAATGGCTCTGTTGTTGATACAGATAAAAAAAACTTTGCAGTTTAAAGAATTTTGAATATATTCTCAGCATGGATACTGCCAAACCAGTGACAAGGAGCTCTTGCCATATTGGCAAATGTCAGTGCAAAATAAATACAACAAGACAGAAAGGGGGAAAAAGTAAGTTAATATTGGGATCCAGACCAAAAATTTAGCCGTGCTGGCTTTCTCATTTTCCTGTGTCTTTTCTACTGACTGAAACACATCTCAGCAAACACTGACAAAGAAAAAAGCAGGAAAGAGGGAGACCAAGAAAGCAGAAGTAGAGATTTGAGAAAGAGAGGTCTGAGTAGAGGAAAGTGAAAAAATGAAATAAAAATAGGCTCATGATGGAGCTGGTGTCTCGATGAGGCAGCCCACTAACCTCAGAGGCGCCACACTCCCCAGCTTATCCCAGCCCAGTGGAAAGGAGGGGCCACACCACAGATCTCTCTGACTGCCAAGGCTCAAGCGCCGGCCGACTCTCTCTCTCCCTATCTCTATCTGTCTGCTCGTGGAAGGCCCAGTTGGGCTGGGAACCATTTACATTTTAACCAATACTGTTACTGGTTCCTGGAATATGATCCCAGAACACAACTCTGCCATTAACCAGAACTTTTCTCTCTTTGTAATAATAACTAGATATTTTCAGTTGTAAAAATAAGAGTCCAAATGTGTTATGTCAGCATTCCTTCAATTGAGGAAGTTTCTCAAAGAACTATAAGCAGTGGGATAAACTTAACTCAGCCTGGTTTACTGAGCAATAATGTAGAAACTTGTGTAATATCAAGACAATATTGGACTACATAAAAATATACAGCCAAAACCTGGCAACATCTGAGAGGTGAAGTCCAAGTGCAACATTGGTTATCTTGTTACGAACATGGCACCTGTCAGTGGGTTGGAGCTTCAACTCTCTCTCAGCACGACCTGGTAAGGTAAGAATGTTTCCAAGGGCAGTTTTACAGTTCACATTACAGACATTGCAGAAACTGCCTGCATTAAAATATAAGAAGTAGAAAATAATGAGAAAATAGCTGCTGTAGGAGTTACAACTCGGTTTTTCATTCTCCATCTCTCTCCTTCTGATCCCAACAACTGATCCCAACTAAAAAACTTGCTTTTTATAGAGTTTTGTATGTAAGTCATGAAGCCAGGAAAATGCTCTTTTCCCAGTTTTTTCAGGGTGGTTTGCATTACCTTTATTACGACACTGTGTTTTGTATACATGTCAGAATGGTGTAGTGAGGATATTGTTGTTTTACCTCTGAGCTGGCAGCAGAGGTTGTAACAATGCAGAATCAACCTTTATGATGGGGTAGTATGTCTGCGAATCAACAACTGGGAGATTAAAATGTACGTTTATCTTATTTTGGGGATTTTCCTTTAACCTTTTAATTAGATTTGAACAGTTTATTCATGTTCAAATTTATACATGTATACATTTTATTATCTAATATTTAACTAAGGGATTAAAGCAAAGCTTCTGCCTTTGGCTGACAGGGACACCAACTTCACTTTTTGGTTAAGGAGCAGCAAAAAGCTTCCAAGCGGGTGTCACATCACATCTGCACTTTCTCTTTGAGCGGTTCGGCTGAGAAGACAGTGTTGGTTTAGTAAAGCTTGCTACTGAGTCAGAAGCCATACTTTTGAACTGCTCAGGCAACATGGCTGCATACTATAATGTAACTAATATTAATCACAGCAGGTCAGGCACTGACAGAGAAGACCTTAACCTGGCAGTTCACTGACCTTTGAGTGAGAGGTCCCAGGTTTACCATCACTTGCTGTCACCCACTCCTTTCCCGTCTTATGGATGCTGAAAACTGCTGAAAATCTTAAACAATAATGTTTTGCTTCCAGAAAAAAAGATCAGTTTCCAAAACTGATAACATTTTACAGTGAGACTACCTTAATAAAGTATATATAAAAGGTTTATCATCAAGTGATTGATTAGGTTGTATACACTTTTTAAGTAAACTCCTAACAATCAATGTGGGTTCAGTAATTGGCATTATTAAGTTACTGCAGCACTGTATATTCTAATTAGTACTTATAAATATGTAACCTCTGCAAGGTCTCTGTTACCCTTTCTATTTTTTAAGTTACAGCAGCCTTTCTATGATTTGTATTGAGTTCTCAACTTAATCAGTTAATCTAGTTACAAACTATTTATAAACCCATAATAAGTCATCTTATTGTAAAGCAGGAGCAGGGAACGGATCCAATGTTTTTGTCTCCATACATAAAAATGGTGGGAAAAAATGTAGCTCCTAAAAGATATACTCTAGCTTCACCAAAGTTTAAACATAGGTTAAACTTAATATCAAGATGTTTCGGGAAAAAATATTTTCTTGAAGTAAAAAAGTAGATTTTTAAAATGGCTGAACTCATAAATCCATCTATGTTCACCAGAGGAATGGAGGATATGTCATATATACCGTTGATTCACTTTAATTGTTTTGGGGTATGTTGGATTTGTCATCTCCTGATGGCTCTTCTTAAACTAAAGGTAATGCCTCAGAATGAATGTATGTAAAATGGTCAAATGAGTGTGATCTTTCAGGAAGTCATCACTGTCAGCTGGGAAACACTGACTGACAAAGAAGGTAAGATAATTGGACAGCTTAATATGCTTACCAATCTGGAGGATATTCAGATGAATTTTTTTTATTTCTTATCAATTTCAATAATTTTTGTTACACATTAAGTGGATACTAGGGACTGCACTCACATTTTTTCTCAGTTGAACAAAAGAACATCTGGATTGCTTTAGTTGTGCCCTGTAAAGAATGTCAAACAAAAGTATGACATTCAATTTGTCACTGTATGAAAGAAGTGTACATGATTCATGAACAAATAGAACTGATAGAGCATCGTTTTTTATGGGCTTTTTTTGCATCTCAAACTGACATCTCAAGAACATGCAGTATAATTAGGGGGCCAACATTTGAAGTCTATGTTTTAAAAGCCACAGAAGTTTTAAATCTGCTGAATGGTTGCATTACTCAGTTATTCTATATTATATTATACTCTATTTTGTACATTGAGTCTTCGTTTTGTTTCCGAAGAACTAAAGAATTACAATTTATTGCAAATAAGTGTCAGTTCTCCTATTTTCCCCAACGATAGAATGTTGACAGAGAATGCAAATTATTATGTTAGAATCTGTTCTAAATTGTTTCCAGCAGCCTTACTCTGTACAGTAATACAGTGAAATGTAGCATCAGATTGTATCCAAATAATGCAAAATTAGTTCCTACAGAAGCTTTTAAACAAAATGAGTAGATGTCTGTGTTTTTTCTTTTTTTAGTTAAAAAGATGTACAGCTTTAAATGAATGATTTTTCCATCTACAAGGTACATCTAATTGAATGGAGAAATTCCAGTATCACACTCAGTCTCCAACACAATGTCTATCTTTCTGCCAAGATCTCTGTAATATAATAGCTCACCAGAACAAGTTTCTACCATAGGTGATCACAGTGGGAGTAAAACACCCACAAAGTAATACAAATATTTTACTTGTTACAAAACTTGTGTATTTTTAATTTCCTCTCCAGTCTTAGTCACCCAACAAGACCAAAGCAAAGCCACAAAACAGTGATGTAATCTATTTCTCTCAATGCATAGTGTTCATTTTTCAAATGGGTTTTAAAAATGGTTAACCACAAAAACCCTTCAGTACCACAAACGTAATGCTTCAGGCAAATGGGGAGTAGACTTTTGTCCAATAATCAGTGATTTTTAATTCAGAACTCATATTATTGGCCTATATAGAGCAATTTTGTTTCAGCCCATCTCAAACTGGTCCTCTTTATTTGGTGTGGTCTGTGATAACACACGGGGAGTAGAGTTCTAGCTTTATTCAAAACCACCCAGTTTGCACTCTAGGACCTTTTCATCTGGTAGCAATCTCCCTGTGAGCAGTTTCAGCCACCAAAAAGCCAATCCATCAGCCACTGTCATGTGCTGCCATGAAATGTGAAAGGGAGTGTAAATGCAGGGAGGCATAATGTGCTTTTAAAATGGAAAATACCCATTTAAAAGTTATTTTGTGTGTAAATGCTTTTTGAAAGACCAGAATAAGGAAATTAAAATCAAAATTCCACTTATTTATTTCAATATGAATGCAGAACATTAAAGGAAACAGGTTTTCTCATTTTCAACATACCTCTGGCTCATTACTTGCGAGAAGTCTTTGGGATTATGCAGTTTAAAGTGTTGATTTCATTCATACACAACAGACGGGTTTTAATTGGCTCCTCTTTCATGTTTACCCACCAGGCTGTGTGTTAGGGCCTGATGCAGAAAACGAGCAGCAGATTGCATAAATTCCAATGCAAAAAGAGAAAAAGGGTGTTAGGTGCATGAAATGTAATTGATTGTTGGCAGATTGTACACACCATGTGTATTTCTGCTAAAAAGCTGAGTGTATTTCCTAGTTATCACGTAGTATTTTAACCATATTCACCTAGACCAGATAACCGGTTCCTCGCCTTTCACTACGGATTACCTTGAGCTGGTAGACAGATGAAAGCAGCACAGCAGGGTCAAAGAAGGACAGGACACCCTACAGCTATCTCCCACATAAAACAAATCATATCCGCTCAACTTTAAGGAGTAAGACCCAGGATAAAAGGTAATATTAACGCTCTGTCTAAACACATGAAAAGCAATCTAAGGGCATGTGGCCTCCTCACTCCTGCAAGGGGAGAATTGTGCATTCAGTCAACTCTGCAGTGCTCCCCTTAAAAAGGTCAATGGAGGGCTGCATCATGGGATTATGGGATGCAGGATGTCGGCCCTTACTTAAACAAAGAAAAGGAAATGAGAGGTGTCTCAATAAAACCATTTTAAATGAGTCCAAAGAAAAAATGTACAAGTCTTGTGCTTCATCCACTTGTGGCCTGAAGAGAATATTATACGGTGACAGGGAGAGAGAGACAACAAAAGGGAACGGCAACTTTGAATCTCTTCTGTAAAAGATATATATACACACTATATTTGAGACTGTGGACTGAGGAAAACCAACGCTAAGTCTAACGTCACTGTTGGCTGATTGTTTTCTTCAATCTTTTTTTATTTTACTGCATTGTAATTTTATATTTTACGTGACTATAAGCTTCAGCCTTTTGGAGACAAATAAAAGTACAAATTTCCTCTGCATTTGCTACTACCAGGTATACATTAACCTGATCAGGAATAGTCATGTTTATGTGGATGGATGTTATCGCCAAGATGTAGATGAAGAGGCAGATGAATTTAAATTGAAAACACAAATCTTAAATTTGTATGTCAGAGTCATGTCATGATAAAAAACAATAAAAATCCCAAAACACTATTATTACGCGATCAGATACAATCGAATTCAAAATCCTGAAATACACCACAATTTCAGCTGTGTCATTGGAGGCTTTCAGCGAATACATGATATAGGTCATAAAAGATGCATCATTTTGGCTTTTTGTTAAATTTCTGCCCATTCTTGGTGAAAGAAATTGATCCTGTTGTCCACGTTTGTTTTCTCATTTACATAAATGTGAGTGGGTGAAGTGAAGCCCAGCAAGTAGCTAGCAGTAAGCAGCTGTTTCTCATCTTTCTATACAAGCATGTGTGTTATGGCTCCATTCTGATTGGGTATCACATAACTCCCTTGTATCTCTGTAGCCCTTTGAGACTGTGCTGTTATATTATTGCGCACAGAGATCCCTGCACTTAAAAGGATTGCTCATGGCAGAATGTATTTTAAATGCTTGTCCGTCTGCTTCATTTATGGTTTTGTTAAGTAAACACCGAAAAGGTACAAGAGAACTGAACTTTGCTTTATTAACTGAATGTAAAATGAATACATGCAAAATGTTTCCGATCTAAAAGATGGCATAAATAACATATTTGTTTAATTTGACATTTGCATTTTGCAATAATAATAATAATAATAATAATAATATTATAATAAGATTGTACTTGTACAACTCAAATACAGCAGATGCTCATCAGTATTAGACAGCAGCTTCTCAGCTACCGTTCCACACAACAACTCCATTTTCAATGAACTCATCCTGCTCAGATCTTTCCTCTCTTTTCATCTTCGGCTCGCTGAGATATAAACCAGGTTTCTTGCCAATCACAAGCTTATATATGCTACTCTCTTTTGGAATTTTTCTTTCACTATGTCTCCTCTACTTCCTGCTTCCTGCATGACAGTCCTTATGTTGTTTGTGAAATTGAAGTAGCACCTGACTCCTCTGGGATGTAACAGAGAAGGAAAGGTCTGTACCCCCTCACCTCTGTGTTCCTGCGCAGTCCCCAGTGGATCACCTAACAGTGAGCCTGCTCTCCTGGTCTTAAGACTTTTTCTGTGTGTGTCTTTCTGAGAAAGACGGAAATCTTTACATTTGTTCGTTTTTGTTTTTTTGCATTGGAAATCAATGTCACCTTGAGTTAGACCAGCAGTCTGCTGAATCCTGGCTAGACCGGAGAACAATATTATTCCAAGATTGCCCAGGGGTGCCCATAGCCAAAACTAAGGGATGCTGCTGCCTAAGCTTCTGCATGTTCCTCTTGTTGCTCTGCATGATGTAGCGTTCAGCTTTCTACTGCCTTTTCCCAACTAGTTAGCTGTAGTGAGGTTTGCACACTGTTTTCCTTATCTGTAGGGTGCACCAGTCAGACTGCAGCAATATACTCTGAATAAATGGTGGTGAATATACTGTGGTTGACATTTATAAAATACTGTATAATTTACATATATACATAATTTGTATTGAATTCAGTTGCCTTTTGGACAGCTTATTTTGTTATGCCCCACTGGAGTTTCCCTCCCTGTCCCAAAGCTCCATTACCTTTCAGACTCATTACAGGTCATCAGACTGAAGAGCTAGATCTTCTTTTCCATTTATTCTTTTAAAACTAACATTTTCTTGGACAAGGCCTCTTTCAATGCTTTGCTAGAGGGAAATAGGACTGCCTAATTTGCTCTCAACAAAAGATTAGGGATGTTCCACATCCGTTGCCAAGGAATTCTGTCTTTAGCATGTGACTGTAAAGAATATGATTTTAAGAGTTGGCATGGATGAGGACTTATTTAGATCTGAGGTGAAAGGCCATCCAATCCCACATACCCGCACTACGAAAACCAATCCCATCCTTGTTGTTGTTGTTTGTTTTTTTAGCTCATATTTTAAGCAAATACTAAGAAAGTTTTGTTCGCAATCATGCATTCATGCAGTCAGTAACTGATTCTGGTTGACATGGTTCTTTCTCTGACCAACTGTCTCAGCATGGACTATAAGGACAAGGCGAAAGTTCCACACTTGGGTTCCCAACATTAGCACAAATTCCACCACCCAGAGGTCTTCAGTCAGCTGCACTAATCTGATGCTGACAGTTGTAAAAATAGGGATCGTAGATGGAAGAGCTCCCTTGATTGATTGGAGTTTCCCGACCAGCTTATCCAGCAGTTGTTACCCTTATTAAAGACAAATACCTCCTTCATCACTGCTGTCATTGAAACCAAAATTATAATTGATTGATAGATTTGGAAAAAAGTAAAATTCATGGTTGTATTCTGTTGATGTACTAGTTTTGGAAAGATAACCCATATTCATATTCCTAGGGAAAAAACCTACATGCAGTATTATTTATGTGTCAAAAGAATATAAGAATAGAATAACAAATTAGAATTTAAATTTGATTCCCTTGGTCTTGTCACAGATAATCAGGGTATATAAGGCCACCAGTAGGCTTAGTAACTACCTGAAACAGTAATCAAAAGAATTTCAGATCTGTGCTCTACGGCTCTCAATCCATGCAGAGTTCCTAAAATGGGAAAAAGGAAATTCAACACTGAGAGGGTCACCCCATGTTTTCCAGTGCTGCAGCTTTCTCTCGAGTGACTTTTGTCTGGGTATTGTGTGATCTGTTATATCCATCAGTCTGAGGAGGCCTGTGGCTCTGTCTGAAGGGATATGTCAAACTGTTAACAGCATCTCTTGGAACATAACATCAAACAGAGAGTTAAAGCATGGGTATCAAAAGAGAAAATGCTGACACTGTACCCATAAGCCAATAACCATGGAAACTATTTGTCTCTGGCATTCCATCATCCTGGCAACTGCTATTAATTTGTAATTTTCAGACCAATGATGGTGCAACCTCCCATTTTTATATCTTAAACATGAAATACGGAATGAGATAATTAAGAACTGATATTTAGATTTTAGCAGTTAAGAGAAAATAACAAGGACCCAAAGGAACCTTCCTGGACCTTAAATCAGATGTGACCAGGTTTGCTCCTCATATCTCATTAAGCAGTAACCACATAACTTTTTGCTTCAATATATATAAAAAAGGATGACTTATTAGTAGTGATATGTGAGTCCAAGTGACTTTAAGATTATGGCTATACACAGAGCCTTTTGTATTGTTAGCAGGTAGTCACTGGTTTAAAACAGAGGATGGCAAATAAGTTGACCACCCTGAACAGAAGCAAGAATCAAAATGACTCTAGCAGAAACAGAGGTAAACACAGATGTGACGATTATACCATGGTGTTCTTCTAAACAGACAATGCATTAAAAACACATATGACCCCCTCCTGGTTTTATTCTATTTTTCTTATGTATATAATACTTAACTTTTTCAGATCTTCAAACTAAATTTGGCATAAAACTAGACAACCTGAATACACAAAATAACAAGAGTTCACCAGAAAACGAGACGTATCGCCATTAACACTTGTGTCTATCATGTGTCTCCGAATGTGTCCAGCTGAACATTTGTGTCCAGATTTCGTTGCTGCCTACCTCACTCCCGCTGCGCAGTTAAAAGTCACGCTAGTCAAGCGCCATGTTTGTTTAGCTCGCTAGCAAGGGCTACCTAACAACTTTAAAATGTTTCAAGAGCAAATATATATGTAGAGACCATTTATACTGTTGAGACTGATAGGACAAAATAATTTTCGACTTTGAAGCACAAATTACTTTGAGCTGCCTCTCAAGTCCACTCTCTTTAAGAGTTGTGCGCTTCCACCCAAAACAACCACCACGTCCAGCACTGATGACGTATTTTCCTGTTATGTCCTTGTTGGAGATATATCAGGACACATTCACGTTTACACAACTAATAATGCTCTGCCTTGGCTCCATTTTGCAGTGTCCATTGTTGTGTTGCTTCTAGTTTCAAGCAGCAGACCCTCCAAAAGTCATCCAGTAGCCAGGCCTAAAACTGAGAAAAGAGGCTGCTTTCTGATAGGATTAGCTTTGAGCCCCATAATGCTTAATTAATAAAATTACCCCTGAGCAGAGAATGAAGCTATTGTCTGCATAGGGACAAAGTTCCTGCCTGCCAACAATATCCCTGTTGAACACGGATTATAATGTGGCCTGGTGTTATGTGGGTGACAACCCTGCAGTGTCCTCTGAGAGGTTCAGTTGAACCAGTGTGACCAGATTAGTTTGCAACCCTTAATGCTGAACGGCTCTCTGGAAACTATTACCTGGAATTACCTCAAATCAAAGACCTCTTGCTTTTATCTCAACAGATTAGATCAGTCAAAGCCGACAACTCTGTGACAGCCATGATGAAAAAATAACAACGCTGCACACCTGGTCTCTTGACACCAAACTCTTTTTGCTGAGAATGAAATCTCAAAAAGTTAGTTACATGCACGCACGCACGCACGCACACACACATACACACACAGACACACACACACACACACACCAGACTGCTGAGATCCATAGCTGTCAGTCTTTCTCTGCAACCTCATGTTTCAGTCACAGCTCACACCTTCTGACAGTGCCTAAATATTGTCAAGGGTTTGCCAACCCATTGTGCCGGTGAAGATATCTCACAGTTGCGTTTTTTTTGTATGACGCAGACAGACGTACCCTTGCTCCCCCCACAGACCTCTATTAAATGAAATTAACTATCTTTGGGATGTTGGGTACTGATGTAAGCAGTGGTTGGCAGCCTGTGGTGTATATTCAGCATAAGTCTGTTAACTAAGGTGATACAAAATCAAATATCTTGATCTTGGGGCAAATCTCAACTCTTATGCATTGTTTTGTATCAAATAACCCTTTATACTGCTTGACTATTGCATAAGAAAAGTGACAGTAAAACTTTACAGCAATTCACCTCATACATAAACATGTTGAATTAAAAAAAAAAAATTGTTAAAATGACCGTAATGACTTTCATTGCAAGTGTTCCGTGGCAACGTCTCACTGCACAAAAGCAGTTATTGTTACAGACCCATAGAGCTCATTAATTAATCACTGCTAAGAAACTGAAATACCAGAAATCTGAATAGAAAATGATCTGAGCATCCCCAGTTCTTAAAGTGTGTTTTTGAGGTAACTATGAATTGTAAAGTTTTTGATTACCAAACTCTGTGCTGCACCCTACTCAAATGATTTGATTTTAATAATAATAATAATAATAATAATACATTTAATTTATAATGCACTTTACATAAAGAGTAAGTGTACAAATTAATCAGCAAATAATGACAAAATTTGAGATGTAATGTTGTCTGCTCTATGTTGACTGAAATTGACTGAAAGTAGTTCCTAAACATGAGGCTTCAATAAGTGACATGAAAATAATACACCAATTTTCTGTGGCAGACATGTGAAATGGTCCTCCAAATACCAATACATATATTTTTCAGTTAGTCTTTGATGTTTTTAATAATTTCTGAAATGCGATAAAGCATTTGAACTTCTTCTTTCCCCTCAATACCTTCCGCCATGGCCTTTTATGATTCTTCTCCTCCCACAAGCATCATGGTTTCACTTTTCTCCTTGTCACACAAAGATCGGGAAGTATCTGAGCTTTCAAGTACATCTGGAGCATTAACTCCACGTGCTCCAAGATAAAGATTCTGGTATGGCCAAAACTGTGAATATGATTTCACAGCCTTAATTCAGTTCTCACAATTCTTAATCAAATGTTTAATTTCATTACATTTCTTGAATAACAAAAGCAGAAAGTGAAGTAAAAGCTAGGAATAGAGCAAAACCACTTCTGCAACTCAGTCAATGACCTGAACTATATAACTGGAACAATGCCAAAGAAAAAAAAAGAATTACAACTCTGTTCATCTATTTTGCACTCTCTAACATTTTTCTTTTAGTACTGATGTTTGAATCCCAAGCTTCTTTTTACTCTTTAAGGTTGAGAGTATCAGCTTGGAAACAAATTCTCCACTGCTGATAGTACCTCATCTTGCTACGTCAAGGAATCCTGGGCAGTTTGCCCATCCAAAGGGAATTTCTCTTTCCGAGTCTGTGTTAATAAAGAATATGACATTTTAGGCATCAAGTTGAGCGTGTATGCTGTGCTCGTGAAGTCGCAGTAAAATAAGCTTTTAATAAATGGACACAAAGAGTGAAAATTCTAGCAATATGCGAGAAAATCTACATCTTGCTTTCATTGTATTATCCTATGTGCCTGACTTTAAAATAAGGCGGCATAAACACAAGAATAGCCTTTAATTTCCCTTTTCATTGGATGGGCTCCCTTCTTTGGTCTCCCTCCAGTGCGCTTGTGTGATAGGAAATACCCTAATCCCCCAAAGTAAAACAGTCTGCTGTGGGGGAGCTCCATATGGTGATCATGGAGAGAACACAAGTTTATTCTCAAATGTATCACAATTTGCATAAATCTTTATATGTCATGAAAATGTTTACCTAATGTCTTGTTATGTATGTGCGAGTGATTCCTCGCAGTTTTGCGTTTGTTAAAGATTTTAGATCATTTTCATGTTTTTCATTTGTGACGGTGACCGTTGCATAAATACGCTGAAAATCGATGAAGTACAAGACCAGACCTGGAAGACCAGACAATGACTTTTGTTTGATTTTGTTTTCTCAGAAATGTGTAAACACAAGTTTCACCACAGGAACTCCACATTCTCTGTCCAGCACTATCAAGATGGGAGGAGAAACTATAAATTGTATTCCCATGGTGGTAATTCTTAACTTTCACTGCACTTGGAAGTGGAAATATCATGTGCAGCCCTGTATGGATCTACTGTTTAAAATGTACATCATAAAAATATCAGTTGGAAGAAAGTCATTTATCATTTCACAGAATCCATCAGAGAAACAGATTAGAAACAAATGGGTCCAGAATCTTGAGGGATGCAGCCCTGACTCGTGCAGCTGCTATCCTATTTTATAGCTACCATTAGCTCTGCAGTGACCTAGCTCGTGTCCCTGCTTCATCATAGCAGCTGTGGTTGTTGGGTGCTCGCACAGACATGCATTAATGCATAAGTGTTTGCTTTAAAAACAACTCACACCCAAGTGCGAAATGGATGAGTGCTACCCCCATGAAAATGTTTTAATGAGTTGAAAATATTTTGAATACAATAATTCTTTGCAAGTGCAGCTTTTATTCATGTCACCCATGTTCACACCCTATATATATTGTTATTACCCTGCTAAAGGGGGCGTATAGGGTCACCCATGTCCATTGCATGTCTCTACACAACAGTTTATCCGCATCTCCTCAAATACAACTACATATAAATTCAACAAGACCTTTTGGGGCTGAAGAGGCATTTATCTCATAATCGGTTCCTTTAATGTGCGTATTTTTACCTTTTTGTTTTGCACATTAGAACTTATGTGGTTTTAACCCTTTAATGTTCTACTCAACTGTTGGTTTTTTGAGTCACTATTTTCTCATTGAAAGTTTTTTATAATAAGACCCAGTGACAGCATGTATGTGCTGAAGAGTAAGGGGCCAAGGATGGAGCCCTGGGGAAGACCACAGGCAAAACAGTCCACCGTGGAGGGGGCATGGCTTTTGAAAATGTCCTGTTTGAATATCTAGGATTTCTAGGATTTTCCTTGGTATATAAATTACTAAAATCCCACCAAAAGGTTGAGTTTAGTTAAATGTATCCACTCTGAAAATCATGCTTGAACAAATAATTTCCCATATTATTGTCAATTTAGAGGGCCTAAGATATTAAATGTCCAAGAATGTCAACGTCAAAGAAATAAAATATGCAAATAAATACGTTTTCCATTTTTTTCTTGGTAAGGACATTAAAGGGTTAATTTTCAAATATTATGTAGGTATGATCCATGAACATCAGCACACATTGAGTTTTTCCGTTAGTGAAGGCAGCTGTATGATATGATACTGATATTTATACAATACAGAGCCAGCTCAACCTCCTTAAGAAGACAGAAAAAAAAGGTAGTAAGTGGACATTTGAATTGAGATTATTTGCTACAAATGAAAGCTATCTATCATAGCGATCACATGGGCCTAAATATAAATATAACAGAAATAATAGAGAATACTTGATCAATTTAAGATTGTCTCATCTCTTAAATATTAATTATTTTACCAGGTAAAACGAAACACAAAAACGATAACAAGCAAATAGAGTAAATACGTCTACATTTTGATATGACTGGATAATTAAAGCCAACAAAAAGTCCAGATTTCATCTTCCTACAGCCATGTAGAGGTAGAGGTAACTGAAGATTTGTACAGGACATTTTCTGCAATGATAATGTTATACTTCTGCTTCCCTCTATAAAAATAACCACATCTGAACAGGGCTTAAGACTACATGCTATGAATTCAGAAGATCAAAGGGATACGAGACAGTTTCTTCTCATTGATATGTCAAAGTCACGGGAAGATAAATAATTGCCGTAGCTAATGTGCCTTGCTCACTGAATTCTAAATAGTGTTAATCTAAATATTACTGTTAAATGTAAACTCCATCTACAACGTCTGTGAAGGCTGATATGATCCTCTTGAGGCTGTGTGATTTACAAGACTTTTAAATAAATACATGCACATACCGTGTGTCTGATATATCCAGCACAAAATACACTGCACTGTTTATTACATGTGAAAGATTCTCTATGCTCCACACTGAAGTCATTCGAGGCTGATTTAGGGTCTGCTGCTGATAGAACTTAAAACATTTGTGTTCTTTATAATTACGCGGCAAGAATTTGCCTTAAAGAACGATGGAATCATTCTTGTATTACATCTTTTTACAAACCTGACCTCAAATTAGAATTAAATTGAGCTTTCCACCCACATATTTATGTCCAGGACCAATATGTCTTACACTTTTGGCGTGCTGAATTCCAGTGTGAACATTATTTTTGGCTCTTTGTCACGGACTTTAAGCAAGAGTTCAAGAAAGGCACAATCAATGCCTTAGTGTGCTATCACTGGAGTTAAAATTCATATCTCATCTAAAAACGACTTGTAATGGTCTTATTAGCAATAAGGCCTTGGTGTGTAAATTGCAGCTGAAATTAATAACAATGGTTTCACAATTCTGGCCAAAATGATAATCCCATTTATTCTGACCAATCATCAGATCACTATTATTCATTGATTTAATGAACTGTCAGGTTCATGTACGGCTCCATTGTCCTGCTTGATTAAAGGTCAGTGGTTTTAGCAAGGCACTGGAAACCTCTGAGATTTCTCTCTTTTATTTTCCACATTTTGCAGACTGCACAGGTAAAGCTGCTTTTGAAAATAATTGTGCAGAGGAACATTTACCTTTTGTCTAGGTTGTTGACTATTTTCTTGAAGCTTTCATTACTCAGTCGTTATTGGACACACATCTTTGGCCGTATGTTATATCAGTGTATGGTTTTGTTATATGAGTGTATGTTTTTGAGCTGGATGGTTGTGAAGGACCACTATACATGGTCACATTTATGGACGTCAGAGGTCAATGATAATCGAATAATGAACGATTCACTTTTGAGAATTTTTTCTTAACCCTCACGCAGTCCTCATACTGTACAGCCATTTGTGGTGTGTTTTCAAGTGGTTAAACTAATAAGCCGTGTGGGTTTGTGGTGCAGACACATCTCTAAAGCCCTCGTTGCAGATGATTTGTTCTTGGTTAACATCATTCACATAAAAAACTAAAATACTTCCAAACGACAGATTATGAAGGGACTTGCCCTCAACCCTCTGCTCACCCGCACATTTAACTTATCGTTTTATTTCTCTTCTAGCCGTTGTTTATTATTGATATTCTTTTAACGTTAAGGTAACACATCTGGACTGCATTCTGGAAATATTTGCAAATCTGGCAGTGGTGCAGGCGACAACTGTGACTGGTCAGACAGGGATTTGTGTATATATACATACATACATACATACATACATATATATATATATATATATGTCAAACGTACCTTTGACGCAGGAAATAAAGAAAATATCCAGGTGTGTGACATTTGGCCCTGGAAGGAACGTAGGTAGATACAAGCAGTGTATGTTTCGACATCTAGGTCCGGCTACATATGGAGACACAAACTCCAGTAGCTTTCAAGAAGTGTTTCATAATTCAGGTATGCGGTTATTGTCACAGTCCTGTTCGAGATAACAGTTATTAATGCGGTTCGGTATTTTTTTTCGATTTGGGTTCTGGACATATTTCATTGGCACATCGTTGAGCCCGGTAATCCATATAGGGATAGGATGGATTAGGGTTTTTAGTTTTATGTATTGAAAAATGAAGGTCAGTGTGTGGTTGATGATTGTGCAGCGTCCTTTTTGAGATTGTATTTCATACAATGTTTTTATCTCCTTTTGGCACATTATTGAGTCTTGAGAAGTCAGTAATCTAGTTGGGATGCCCAATAGGTATGACAGTTCTTCTCTTAAAGTGGCTCATAAGGTACGGAAGTACATCTGTGAAGGGAGGGGGTGATAACAGACCACACACTGCTGCCTGCCTGCTCCTTCAGCACTTTTCCTTATTTTTCCTTGTTCATTTCTAATATTCTCATTTGGGCCAAAAGAACAGCCACCTAGCCTGTTTTTGCAGCTGGTGTGTGACATCATTACATTTTCAAAACACTTCATAAACACTTAGTTTTTTGCTGAGGGCAGGTCAGGGAATACTCTAGCCCACCCTTCACAACCAGTCATTGTCTCCTGAGTGACAGTTATTTAAGTTATCATGCATTTCATGTGCATCTGAAAACAGTAAAAAGTTGAGGAGATTATAGACATTTCTTTTAAAAGTAGGTGAGATTAGTTCTTTGCTATGTGTTGTTTGTTGATTTCCGTATTTATTACTAATCAGGTCCTTGGTGTTTTCAATGGGTACCACACTGTAGATGTACCAGGCTCTACTATGTTAAGATTTTTCATTCAGATTTCCTGGAATATCCATGAATAATCCCATTTTAATTTGGAAAAAAAAAAATGGCCACCTTGACTGGCAGTGAAATGTGAAACAAAGAAAAGCCTCAGCCTCTGGTCAGCCAAAAGGTCTTAAGTCAATTCATAATAATACCACCATAGACTTCAAATGTGTGAAGTGTGTATTTTCAACTGTGTTGTACTTAAAACACCAAGAGCCACACATGGTGCTGAACAAAAAGTGAAATGTCCCTAAAACTAAGACTTTGATCTCCAAAGTGAGAGAAATAAAAGCTTCACAACAAAACTGCTCCATCTCAATCATTGGAGAATTTTGAATAAACACAAGTGCAAACAGATGCTGATATCATCCCCATTCGTTATTGATTGCAGAGTAAAGTTTTTGCTCAGGGGTAATATTTTTGGGTCATCATTTGCACTTTGACACTGTGGAATCATCATTAAAAAAATAAAGAAAGCAATGAGTGTTTATATCCTTGTTTAGTTCTAATTGTTCTGAATATTTAATTACACTACCTTTTTAATCTTTTAAGTAATTGAAGTCTGTTTTAACTTGCTAGGCAGAATCCTGCAAATAATGTTAATGCCTTATTTGTATAATGACAACATATAGGAGATTAAAGCAATGATACGTTTTTTCTTACTTTGTATCTTCAGATAAAGTTTTTTTCTATTGCATCTGGTCTGATCAGTTGTACCAGCTACCCGCTCTAAGACTTTGTCCTCGGAAATTAAATATAATCCCTCTGATTAGTGGTGAACTGCTTATGGTTTTGTTACAAACAGACCTGCTTTCTTCCCCTCAAAGAATCTATCATGTGACATCAGAATCTTTAACCCATCAAATGAGCTTATGTTGGAATGGTCAAGCAATGTTTGAGAGATCCCATGACTTGCAAATAATCCACGGCTCCAATTTCCCATTGCCTTTTTGGATTACTTTATGTTTTCTTTGTTCCATTTTTCTTCTTCTTAATTAATGGATTCACAACTAAGAGGTTCCAATGCATGTATGCAATATATGAATGTAGCTAATGCAACGTTTAGTAGCGCTTTGCAATGACCTGTGTTATTTCTGGTTAGGTTTTGTGCTCTCCCATGCGTCTGAGAAAACCAGGGCCCCTCACAGCAGCAGCAGTTAAAGACACTTTTGTTAGATGCTGACACTGTTTGTAGTTGAAGGGAATAGACTCTAGTGTGCTGATGTAATCTCTTAAAGGGAAGGAAAACATTGTATAGTTGTTGCTGAATGAGCCCTGGTAGGCCCCGGCCTCAGAGGAAACTGGGAACAGGGGGTTGGAGGATTAGTGTTTATTCTCAGACTTTGACTTTACTTTTCCCCACTTTTTCCTCATTTTTTTCCCCATTTCCTTTCTTTGAAAAAATTTGCCCCTGGCCTCCTGATACAATGCACTATTTTACACTGAGATAAGTATGACTGGCAGATTTCTTAAAACATGACATGGAAGCACTTCAAAATGCAGAATCTCCGATCAGTTTATTGTTTGTTTGTTTTTATACACAAATCAATGCAACAGAACACAGGGTATCAAAAAAAGATTCACTTCGTTTTTTAGAACTGAAAAACCTTCGACTGTTATGCAAACATGCGGTCACGTAATGGTTATGTATTATCTCATGCTTATGCATTATCTTGGGCGCTCTTAGTCTTCTTTAATGTGGCTTTATTTTCCAACATCAGTGCGTCCTATAAAGAGTAGACATCAGCAGTTTTAAACCATAATAGAGTTCAAACCATAATTTCCCTTCCCCGCCATGTGTGCGAGTCACATATGAGCTCCACGGTTTGAAGGAACCAAAGAGGTTTTCCAAGCCACAACCCAGATTCGATTATTTTCTACTAAAACAAAACCGGGATGTGCAGAAATGGATGGGACCGACGGTTAAGCTTTAATATTTCAAATAATACTCCTAGAAATGTTTTCATGGAGACTGTTGTGTAATAAGGCATGGATAATCAGCACCATAGTGATGCCATATGTTCCGTCTAATTCTCCTTCACAGTTGATCTCCTGCTGTTACTCTCCTTAAAACCGTTCCTACACTTCTAAAGCTGATTAAAGGACTCACAAACGCACTGAAAACAGCGGAATTACAAAATGAATATAATTCTCAGTTATGTTTTAGCAAGCAAAAGAGTTAAATGAACACCTTTGGTTGGCACAAAAATATGCCTCTCTTTTATTTTTATTGTGTCCATCAATGGGGCCAAATAGGGATACCCTAGTCAGTCCATCCATCCGTACATCCTGTTAGGACGGACAGGGTCCTAAATGGAACATTACTATGCACATTTGAAGTAAAGAGATCTTAATGATGGTTTGCTCACATCCACGTATGATGGAGGTTATGGCCCATCCACATCAGCACAGATTGATTGACAGTGGGCATTTTCTAGTTTTATCTTAAATAAAAAAAAATCTCTCCGTGCTGTTTATTTTTATTCCGGTTGTTTATTTAATAATCTTTCAGCACTCTCTCCTCCGGCTGACTTAAAGATACTCACTTGCACCAGCTTATCCACTTACACACATAGCAGGGGACTCCAGGTTCCGCTTCACAGTGTTCTTCTTGGCTCTTCTCCCATTTCAGAAACGTAGCACATGGGTGGGTGCATGTGTGGGACAGCTTATCCTCCCTGCTACAGGGCTTGGGTTGCCTAGAAGCTCCTGTCATTAAACAGCCTACACCTCTCTTTGATCTTGTCATGGTGTATGACCCTTCCTCTTTATTTGCACGGCTGCCTCCATGACCTGTTCCCGGTTTAAACTGGACACCTTTATCTCTAAATGTGGATATGCCTCGGTTTCTACACCAACAGTGAGCTTGAATCATACTGACATTTTAATATCAGGAATAGGCTCACAAGAAGTAGAAAGTAGCCTCTTACATTATGTGGCCATTTCTCATGTCCTGCAACAGGTGCGGGAAAATCTCAGCTCAAATTTCTGCTTTTAATATAAATTCCATCTGAGGATTAATGTTAGTCACGTAAGGATGTTAGCAAAAACACATATAGGAAAGGAGAAACACATTGGTTCATAGTTTGTTCTGGCATATGTTAAAGTAAATCCATGGAGAACAAAAGCTTAAGAATGACTCAGACGTTTTAAAGTCGAGTGAAGCTCCTTGAGGAAAAGTGTTCTCAAAACAACATATGCCCAATTAAGTCTGGATTATATTTCAATTTTGCCTCCTCTTAGAGATTTGATTTAAAAAAAACATGTAAATAGCAGCATGCTACTTTTCCACCCCGAGCAAAAAAGAATAGAATAGAATAAATCTTTATTGTCATTGTTTTTAAAATCAACGAAACAGTGTTTAGCCGCTCTTGTTTAGGCAAAAAGGAAAAAAATATATAAGCAGCAGCAACAGAATATAACAGCAGATAAAAAGTGGCAGATAAAAAATATAGGAATATGAAAAACATATATAGAAAAGAAGGTAATCAAACACAAGAGGTGTGTTTACAAGGAGATAGTATATACTGAAAGCTAGACTAGTTTTATGCCTGCATCCTTTAACGCTGTAAACACACTGCAGCTTCATTGGTAAACAGCTTTAAACGGGCTGGCTTTTTATAATCAAATTTGTCATGATAGTTTGATGTTAAGGAAACATTAAGCTTATGTAGTTTACAGTTACCTTATGCTGCTAACTAAAAGGCCAGATTCCCGTAGTTAGTGGTTTTTAGTTTCATGCCTTTCTTTTCTCTCCCTCACTGACTAGGTCATAATAGCCCTGCCATAACTCTCTTTGCCCAGTCAGATAGACAGGGAAGAGAAACATGACCTTTGACAATTGTTTTGTCTGTTCGGTCAGGCAGCGCTTATACACACAGTGACACATTCCACTCCTACCGATTAATCTTCCCTGAGGAATCAAATCTGGGATTTATTTCTGCCATTGTCACCGGGGTCTAGAGTCAAAGCGCTCAACAGAGTCACGGAGGTTAGTGCCCTGGGTGTCACAGCAAGATTTGATAGATTAACCCATTCAATGCCTTCCTTAACGCCCACTAACACTGCTCTAATGGGCTAATTTGTTTAACTAATATTGGCATGTTTGAAGAACTAATATACATGACAATGAATAATTTGTTCAAGTGAACAATGGTCTTTGCATGACATAAGAACTTAATGGAGAGTAATTAGTTTCTCTGCAAACAAAGTAAAGCTGCCTGTTGGTTATAACTGTTTTGGCTTTATGTAATTGGATTATTCTGTAATGGTGCAGAAGTCAGTATAAAATACACTTTTTCAGATTAAATTCATGGGTCATCTACAACCTCCATTTTTATTCATAATAGAGACAAGCACTTAAAATACTCACCTTTTCAGAGCATGATGCTTTTTGTGTACAATTTTATACATCTTTAGAACCTATTTTATGTTGATTGTATATGTTTGTAAGACATTGCACTTATTCAATTTTCTTTTACAAAATGTGTGTTGGCTCTCATAAAATCATTTTTTATCTAAAGGGTTTTCGAGCATCAATTTCCAATTCCATTTGCATCAAATTCCACTATTTAGTCATTTACTCTGAATATATTTAGCATATAATGCATTCAGACCCACAGAAGTAGCAGTCCCTGGTTACTTCTTGAAAACAGATCCCTGCCTCAGGAATCTGACTGGATCAGCATTATGTTAGGTTTAAGAGGCATGTGGTATGCCTCTATGCATCAAAAGACAGAGGAGTAATAGAGATACTGACATCAGCAGACAGAAATCTTTTGGCTTGCAGTTGAAGGTACAGTATGTGTGATGATGGGTAATTCTCCAGAGCATGGTGTTCACACGAAACTGATGATGATGAAGTTGTGCTGGCAGCCCATTATCTGTTCTCGCACAAGCAGGGGTTTATGATTAACCAAAGCGCCATGACATATGTTTTGCTGGAAATCTGTGCTAAAGTAATCAAACTAGAAGCAAAAGTTCAGTTTGAATGGGTTTTCAGATAAGGACATGATAGATGACGCCCCGCTCACCTCGCATATGTGTATGATGTATACATATAATTATAAGCATGTTTCTGAGCTGTGTTCATGAGCTCAGTTTAGCTCAGTGCAGTTTGTGACTAACATTTTAATCATTCATAAAACCAGCAGCCACAAATTGAGCTGCAATGAAACGCAGACGATGGCTGGAAATGGGATTTCAACAAAGTCAATGAAGCATCGATCCCAACATCCAAATGACAGAGTCTGAGTTCTGCAGAAAAACAGCGTAATGCACTGAAGCAGTAGATGACATGTTGTCTCCTGGCTTTATTTTCTTTTTAATAAGTGGGTTTCTGCTTGTGGTTTATTTGAAGATAGTTTGCCTGACTGATATGCCCTATAATATCATACATTGAAACATCAGAGCGGACTTTAATTACAAAGTCATTGACATTAACTCGGATAATGTAAAAAACACAAAAGAGTACTGGGGGATGCCAGGCGCAAATTTATAATAATTTCTGTGATTTATATTACCCATCCTTTTTTCCTGTCTTGGTTAGGGATGAAGGTAGCAGAACCTCATATGCTTCTTGACATGAGTGGTGGCTGGCTGGCCACCAGATGAATGGCGGTATAAATGGTTGATAGGCCAGAGGTCACAAAGGGCAATTGGACATTTAACTGACCTGTGACTTAGGACCTCACATGTTAGCCAGAAACTTCTGTTTGATGGGATTACATTAGGTATGCTTCCTCCGTTACCTTTGTGTGTAAATCACTAACACTCAGATGCATGAACTTTTGCAAACGTGATCAAGGGCTGTGTGGACAGGGTGGCTCGACACTTGAGACTGTTTGAGATCTCTCGGGTCCGGAAAATTTGTCTCTTGATTTTTATCCTTTGATTTAAATGAAATACTGTTGAACCTGAAAGCAGAGAAGTTACACTGGCAGCACAATGTGAAAATTAGAGCTTGCAAGCGACTATAGCACATTTCTAGATTCAGCCACTTTCCAGATATCAAGAGAATGGCTCAATGGGAAAACCATAAAACATTTAGAGATATATTTATCTATGCAAAGTCAGTGTAATTTTTTTTCTCATTGTCACCGACCTGTAGCATGCTCTTATATTCATTTGGGAGTGGATAAAATTATTTAAAGGCGTTTCCCTTGGCCTGGCTAAGTTATTGAAAGATGCAGTATAATTATCTTTGGTAAGTCATTGCCGTAAAGCGAATTGATCCTTTCTTCAATGTTTTTTTAATTTTTTTCTAATTTTTGTAACAATAAAGTTCTGTAATAGTTGCATCCTGTAGATGTTCACTCTGGTTGGTTTCGCTTGAGATGATCTCACTTCTCAATCAAGCGATCTGCTACTTTACTTTCTGTGAAAACCAGATAAACTATTCATGGGGTATAAGGTGAAACAAATCTGTCGTTGGTTAGTAAGTCAGTTGTATTAAGCCCCGAGGATTTCACCTGCCATCTAACTTTACGTAATTTATGATATTTTCACTACACCTCATTGCTTCCAATGACACATCTACAAGGATATTGTAAGTCTTACACTTTCTGTTTTTGGATGAGGTGAATCTCAGCTTCAAGCGTGTTAAATCATGGTTTTAATGAAATTGTTCACAATGCGGCCTCTAACGGTGATTAATGCGCACCAAAAGACCTTTGGACCTATTAACAGTAACAACAAATCAAGCTGCGGGGAAATTCTGATTGGAATTTTTAGGATTTCTATTCCTACCCCCTCGAACCAGGAGACAGAAGTTTTCAGCAGAATCAGGGATTCCACTCATTATAAATAGTGATCCATATGATATGTTCCTACGATTTGGAAAGAATGACACTAACCTTTAGCAAACTAACTGCAATTACAAATACATATATAAACAACTGACTGGCTTGTACTAATAGAGCAGGACGCTGACTGGAATTTCATTACTGAGCTTTCATCTGCCACTTGCACACAGTGAGCATTCTCTTTCACAGCTGGCCAAGCAATTATTCCTTCATATATTCAGACACTCGATGACAATGACTCCATCGCGAATACGTTTTGTTAGTCAGCATAAAACAAGAAATGTGATCACTGAATAGACGCAGGCCTGTGGCCAATGACGTCTGGTAGTGTATGGGGTAACTTTGACGTGTGTATGACTATACCATTGAGATTATAAGGGGTAGTCTTGGCAAAAACTCAGCTTTTCAATAACCCAAACAGGTTTTTATCTTTCAAATAGATTTAAAATGTTTGATTCAGACCTTCAGACCTATGTCTGTTCCTTTTAGGGGTTTGTGTGAGTATAATCTTGCAGAAGACATGTTTACTGTGGAAGTCCATTTTGGTCTGAGAAACAACCGAAGTACTCACCGACTACCTTATGTATACTCCCAAGGAATTGTTTGAAATGAATCACATGAAGGAGGGGAGTGGACGTGTATACAAGATAAAATATAATTACCCTATCTCCTAAATATTTTGCAGAGAACTAAATAAATATTCTGGCGAGGAAATGAAACTGTCCCATTGCGAAGAATTTGTTTGAAAAAAAAGACTCACCAGAATCAGAGTAAACATCATAGTTGGTAAACACACAAATATCACATAATTAACTTAAACGAAAAGAGGCTTTAATATAAGATACATTTTTCCAGTTTAGCACATGATCTAAGTCAATCAGCATGTTTAACAACAAGCGGAAAGGTGTAGCATTAAATCCATACCTCCGTGCGACAGTGCCAGAGTGACAACAGCGATTGTCTGTTGTTGGTAGTATACTGTTTAGTTACAATATGTACTGCATTTGTATCTGGGTGCTCTCATCTGTTTGTGGTTCTCTGCTCAGAAAGAATCTCTGTTGGCTTGCAGTTTTGTGACCTAGTAAAACAAAAAGAAAGAGATCCAAACACACACTCAGCTCTCTGGACCGTTTTCATTGCCAAAGCGTCATGTCTTTATATGTCCAAACCCCAGCTGAGCCATGGATGACTTCCTGCAGGACTGCGCTCACAGTTAAACACACTTTACTGGGTAAACCGCGTGTACGCCTGAATCCTGCCTGGGCAGTCTTCGTTTGTTTGCAATGTTTATCAGTCAGTGACTGAGTTTGTTTATGTGTATGGCTCCAGTAGACCCTCATGAGCCCCCTGCTGCCCTTAAATTACCCCCACCCGCCTCTTTCGTCTTCCTCAACGAGCAGACAGCAATATTAGAGTGATTCCACTCTCCTTCCAGAGAACTCATTGTATTAGTCAAGACTATCACGTTAAAGCCGTGGATATTGGAAATAGTTTGTAGTCGCCTCGTTCTGATCCGTAGATTTACAGTAATATTCTTGAACCATCACTTGGCACTTCAGTCCTTCCACGTCAGAAAACTCATGCAAAATCTATCTTGAAACCAGCAGAATTTCCTTGCTGTTGGCTACACATGTGAAGTTCAAAATGAAGCACAAGCTGTTCCCGATTGATGTAGACAGCTGCATCGATTAAATTCATCTCATTTCTGATCAGTCGGACAGATGTGAGACAGATGATTGAAAAATTCTGCTGACTGTGAGACTGAATCCATGCTCTGTTTTGGTTAAATTTGTCATAGCATGTGGAGCATGGCAATTTTTTATTTTGTCTTTGGGCATACGTATAATGAAGTGAAACCTATGATGATAAACTTAGTTTAATAAAGCATCCTAACATTGTCTTCTGTAAGCGTACAGTTAAAAATGGATCCGTTTAAATAAAATTCCTTTCCTTTCCTTTCTCAAAAAAAGATGAATGCGTTTAGTCTCCAAGAAGGATGGGTTGTAAGCTGATTGATTCCTTCACCAAGTTAACATAAAAATGAAATGACAACGCTCCATAACATCCAACTTAAGATCAAGTAAAACTGTATCCAAGCAACCTCATAACACCGAGTCTGTCAACCTCATTATAATAAGAAGCAGCCAGTCCCTAAGGTGCTGATAGTGAGTAATAACACAAGCTGTCGCTTGGCGGAACCACAGCGTAGTGCAAGCAGAGAACATGTAAGCACTCCGCCGATGATCTATTGATTTGTTTACATTTTATATCACTGACGTAAGTGCCTGAGTGAAGTTATTTCATGTACTAAGCTCAAGGCACCAGCTCTTCTGCTTGATAATCATTGCAAACACTCAAGAAAGAGTGGGCTGACTCTAAAACACAATTGCAGCAGGACAAATCACATTTATTAAACCAAAAAAAACCTTTTGTTTATAAAACGATATAATACACGATATTTACGTTTATTGCAGATATCCAACACAGATATAGAATAAGGCTGGACAGGTCAAAACACTTAAAGTGATGCAATACTTTTCTCGCCAAACAACTTGTTTAATTACTGTTTCAGAAAAATAATTCACCCTGGCAGTACAACTATCAATAAAACAGATTTCCATACTAGGTAACTTTTATTTATCCAATAAAATATCGACAACAAAACTGTAGAGTCTCTATGCAAGGTGGAGGCAGTTGAGATTTGAAGTCTTGGTATTCCAATGGGGCCCTACTGGTGCTGCATAACAAGCTGAACAACTTTGAAAGAATTAAGAAGACCCCGGCCACGTTACAGATCTGGCTCCCCCTGCTGCACTGGGAAATGTTACTAGTAAACCCAAGTCCTAGATGAACTACCAACCACAACGCTGCCTCTGCCGTGAACTTTTAATCCACCCAAAGTGAATACTGCTTCTGCGTATCAATATCTTTATCGATAAAGTTATGTGTCACAGAGTCAGCATCTGTATCTGATTTTCTCTGCAAATATATTGGTGATCATATGTGCTGCTTTGTATCATCCTCTCTGTGATAAAATAGCATGTGCTTTCATGGCACTTTCTCTGAAAGTCCCAACTGGGGAATATGAATATGGGATGGAGAATGGAGTTCACTGTTTTCAAGAGGATTCAGATACATTTGACTCCTATGATTCTCCATTGATGAATGCGTTGTCTTTGTTGCTAGTTGTGATCCCAAATTTACTGAAAGACAGCTTAATGTAGCAGCCTGTCGTGTGGACCTGGCTCACAGAAAAACTGTCTCATCTAACAGGCTCGTCTGGTTCTGCATCCACATATGCACTGTGCATGTGCATGCCATGCTCAGTGGGCATTCTCCCACCCACTGGAGGCAGCTGCAGCACTAGCCAAGCCCACATCAGTGCTCCTGCAACCCCACATGCTGTGCATGGTTCATATTAGCTCCCCTCCCAGCCACCCAGACAACTGGAATCATCTGCCGGCCCGCCTCAGCAGACCAGAGCTCAGCACAGCGATTGGTTGATTCTGTAAGGGATGACTAGCTGAAACAGAGCCAAGCTATAGCCTGACAAGCCAGCTCCATGGATATCTGATATGAGTTTACCTCCCCTGGTCGATGTCCTGTGAGTGTGGTATCACTCAGCAAGATTCTAACATCAGTTCCCCCTACTGCACCGGACCATCGGTGGACCTCAGAGACGTTTTACCATTGATATTTGCGGTGATTAAGGTTCAGTAGAAGCCCACCATAGTTAATTTGCATATGTGCTACAACTCAACAATTATTAATTAATTATTTATATATTTTACATTCATTTGGAATATTAATAGGAGGTAAAAACAGGCTCCTCTGACCTATTCTTAGTTTTAAGTCACGTAACGCCCACACTGTTGAGTCATTCAATATAATTATCTTTAAAAGAAATTCTAAACAACAATTTGTTCTGTTTTCATTCTATTTGTCAAAATAGTGGCATGTAGCTGCCTCTGTCACTCCAGGTGGTCACAGGTTAACACCGCGCACACACACCAGTACGATTCCAGTGGGGTTTTTGTCATATTTGTTTTTCTGGCTTAAGTAAATCCTTCATTGAGAATTATCACACATATTGTGTGTGAAGCATTTGTCAGCTGTGGTAAATGCTTCACATTATGGCAAAATCCTTCCCAGCTGTGTGCCTACATCAAGGTCAGCAGCTTCACTAGCATGCAGGGCATCTCAGAGAACCCCTGCCAGTCTTTTCTCCCTTGCCTGAAAAATTGAAATTTGCAACTTCTCTTTGTTTTCTTCTCGAGGATTTCTAAAATGGGAGCCAGAAATCCTATCCTTACTCATTGCCTGTTGGTATTAGGCTCATATGCCTGATTTAGGACACACTGGAGGGCTTTAAAAACACCTTTTAGTTGTTGTTATGGTGTGGAAATCACATTCCTTCTTGATGACTTAGGGTTTGCAGACACACAGTAGTGCTATATGCAATATCTGTGAATGACATACTGTACTCTTGTTAGCAGGCCTTTTCATCATCTTTACTGCATTAACGTGTAGTCGATTAACAGGCACAGATAATCTGAAGGCTGAATAATAGCATTTCATGTCTGGTCTTGAATTCAGCTTCCACTCCAATCGGCTCTATTACCTATGACCTTATTTCTTTGGCTGCATAATATCTCCACTCACAGCTCATTTTGCCTTTCTGGAACCCTTTTCTCCTTAAATGGTTTGAAACCTGATCACTTCCAGATGCAAGGTACAGATGAAAGACAGATGCTGCAGTTTTAGAAGTAAGTGTAATGAAAGTTTGAAAGAAAGAAAAAATACACACAGAGCACCTAACTTCCAATAACTGAAGTTTGTCACAAATCAAAAAATTTGTCAAAACTACAAAGAGTGAGTATTGTGAGACTTTAAATAACGTGTGGTGTTTGGGAACTCTCAATGCTTTGAAGCATATCAGGACTTTATATGAAAATTATATATATATTTTTTGATGTTGAAGACTTTATATATCCTTATTTCCCAACCCACTGGGAGG
This sequence comes from Lophius americanus, assembly GCA_037951165.1. NCBI lineage: Eukaryota > Metazoa > Chordata > Actinopteri > Lophiiformes > Lophiidae > Lophius > Lophius americanus. Next base: position 6,414,117 of record JBBDHG010000095.1, on the reverse strand, counting down.
GGCTTGATTAATGGTAGATGATTTAGGCAGATGAATGATAATAAATTGCTCAAATTGAATTTTAATTACCTCTAAGTCTTGAAATTTAAAACCTCATTGACAATTAATGGAGTGAACTGTTGACATTATTAGCCAACAGAAGTACATATTGTTTGACTGCTATGTGAGAAGAAATTAATAATAATAATGATGATTAAAAATAATCACAATAATAATATGAAAACCCTGCGAGGTAGTTTCCCATTGTTATCAGCGGTACATCGTAAAAAGTGTGTCCAAATTCTTTACAACAGTAATAATAATAATATTGATAATAAAAACGGGACTTTGTTACTCATATTCAGTCATTTACTGTCCAACATAGTGGAATGATTTCTCTGCATTTGATCCATCCTTGAGCAGTCGGTTCCACTTGTAAAGTGAACGGGGAGCACATTTGGGTTCAGGACCTTGTTCAAGAAGCCAACAACTCATAGGCTGCTGGGATAAAACCGCACACCCGTCAATCTCAAAAGGATCTCAAAATTAGTTTTTCAAAGTTAATTCATGCGATAGAAGAAGGAAAACATAATTTGTTGTGCAAAAACTTTGGCAACAAAGAATATTAAGACTCTCTCACAATGTTCTTAAATAGCATATTATATCATTTCATTTAATTGGTCACGTGTTGACCTTTTACACACTTCACACACACAATCTGCATCACAATGTTTTGACTATCCTTCTTCCAGAAGTGTAGTGGTTATGGTGAGTGATGTGTGAGAGGAAAGGAAAGAGAAAGAAACCTTATCCGGTACCATGTCTGCACTCAAGCACCGAGTGTCATTTTATCCCAGACGGCTATTTTACATCCCCTCGGCCAGACCTTGCGCAACGCTAACCGGCTGTGTGCCGCCCAGGTTTATGTCAGAGTACTACACAGGGAAAGATGAAAAGCTGCAGTTCAAAGAACCATTGTTGATTTAGAAAGCAACACCTCGTTGTCTCCTCGTGTCAGAAAGGGGTTTCTCTTCTGGCCTAAAAGAATACCTCTAAGAAACCAGAATAGTGGAACCTGATGTGACCAGGTTGGCAAAATGTTGATTTAGCGCTACTGAATTTTCCAGTGACTTCCAAAAGTTAATTAATCTTGGCAAGTTAATCATGTCAAGGCCATACAATTCAAAATGTGGTCAAACATTATCTAATGTCATGTATAACATTCAGCACATGTGCGGTGGTTTTTACTCACACTCATCGCAGCTACAGTCTGGGAGAATCATTAGTTGTACCAGGACTGTTCTGACCAATTTCATTTAAGGACAGTTCTGGACCAAATGTTTAGGCAACTGGCACATACCTGTGTATTTTTGAAGAAATGAGTGCGATTAGGACGGTTACTGAATTTGACAGTGATATGATGTTCTACAGGGATACCCCAATACAGCAGATGTCTTCATGGTCATCGGGCCAGATAAAGTTCTTGACAGATCTGGAATAGATTCCTGAACTGAAGTCAAGGACACTATTTTCATGGATTTTTTATAAATCAAAACTCCACATTGTTGTTTGTAAGTTTTTATTGCAGAAAGAATTTAAAGAATAATTGGAGAGCTGATGCAAAATGCTCAACCAGTCAAGCTTGAATCGCTGTTTTTAAGTGCTTCCTGTGAAGGGAATTGATTTGGCTCGACAATCAGAAGCGTTGCTCACAACCGAATGGATTTTTATAAATGCTGTAGGGTTGTAGTCTACCATGCTTCAAACCCACTTTGACACTGATGCTGATCCATACTCCTCAAAATGTTTGTATGTTATTGTTGTCTTTTGTGTCTCTATCAGATCAACACTTGTTTTTTCCTGCACTGAAACATAATAAGGTTTGTCAGAATGCGGTGTATTATCGATTATGTCCATTTCGAATATTGACGATTCCCAGAGGCTGATGTTCACCTGACCTTTCCTGATCCATCACCATCAAGCAAGCGTTTCCATTTGTAGCCAAGGAATATCAAAATCTATCACAAAGATTGCTATAACTTAGACATGATCAACTTATAACTTCTCTTAAATGGTACAAACCTTGTTTGTAACATGTAAATCATATTTTCTTAAATCCACTACTTCATGGCAGAATTATGTTTAAATCTACTTCTGCTAATATTAAAACAAAAAATGACAACTTCTTCTACTAATAATAATAATTACTATTATTTTTATTATAATACAAATGATTTATTATAATAGAAATAATACATAATATTAAAATTACTAATACTCTTTGGATATCGATCTGTCATCTCTTATTTCTGGGGTCATAATTAGAATGATGTCTTCTTCTCCTCAGTGGAGGTTGTCTTATCAATGCAGCTCTGGACGTCTGTGTGAAAAGACTGAGCAGGGTGTAGCGTCTGTTTCAGTTTCTAATCGTAGTTACTTCATCCTTCATGTCTCACCTTCCGATAATGCTATTGGGTTTTCAGTTTACAGTTGTAAATAATGATATTCTGTTAAAAATGTTGTATTTGCTTATTATTTGACCCACTTGCAAGGCGGTTTTCAGCATGTCACCCTAGTAATGTTAAGAAAGTAGTGTACATTTATATCAAGGATTTACAGTGTAACTTATCTTTCAGCTGAGTAATGATGCCTTCAGGAGACCGCTGCTCTGTAAACCTGTTCTTTACATGAACTGGGGAATAGGACAAGACATCTGGGGTGAACTTCCTCCAGTATCTCTTTAAACGTTTCGTACTTTTATCACACTCAGACAAAAGAAGTATTTAATGTCAGGGCTTCATACCTGTCCAAAACTACTGTTAAGATCTGAGCTATTAGTCAAACCACCCCAACCTTTCACACATGTTGTTAAGAATCCAGATGAAAGTCTTTGTGAGTTTTGAGTTTTTGTTTATTCTTCAGCAGCCTGTTGGCCTTTTCTTTCCCTCTTCACGGACTATAAGGGTCTCAGGATCTTATGTGTGGTGCCGGACATGTCTATCGGACCTTACTATCTTTACTTTTTTAGCAAAGACGGAGCCCTTTAGGAGTCTCCATCTCTCTCCTGATCTGTGTCCTCCTCAGTAGTGATGCCAGGACAAGAGAGGGAGAGGAGTGTGCATGGCTCCAATCCAGCTGTGAAAGCTCAAAGCAACTCTCAGTTCCCATATCTGCTACTCACCCACTCATTTCATTTCTTTAAGCCTACACTTTCCTCTTCGCATTTACTCTCTTTAATGATCTCCATGTCACTCCCATCAATCTGTCAGATGCCACATCTAATTGCTTTTGCGGGAGATCTGCTATTACAGGATCAAGTGATTAAGTCTGTGAAACTGAAATTATGTTTGACACTGATTATTTTGCATTATTAAATTATTATCTGGGAAATTTCTGCTTTTGAAGAAAAGACCTATCTAGGCCTCACATAGCTGTAAATCTTTAATCCGGTGAAAATATTATATGGTATTAGAGGAATTTCAGCCAACTGTCATAAACAAGCTGACTTTTTTCCTGGATGTCGTGTTCTGCCCCCTTTATAAGCCTCCACAGTCCATTAAATATCATTTCTTCTAGATCCCTATGGATGAAAGCTCATTTTCCTCATCCAAACCTCTTAAACACCATCTCAGTTGCATAGCCAACTGGCCAATTTCTCAGATATGGTGCATGAAGTAACAGCACTCTTCAAGTAAATGCAGACTCAGTCATAAGTTTGAGCTTAGATGATTAAAGCACCCATCATACATGAAGTCTATCCCTGAAATGTTGGGGAGCATTTCCAGCATGGGTTCATGCGTGACTTGGAGCAGGGATCGATATTTAAAGAAATCTACACTGCCAATTTCCCACCCAGCCGTCCAGTTCATAAACGACTGCGCGACTGTTTTGGGAATAAAATCAGCAACTCTGCAAGGTTAAGCAAATGGCAACCAATCAAAAGACTCCGCTAAAAACATATTTCTCTACTTGTTTTCTAGGTCAACAACCAAGACCCTTTTAGTGTTTCTTTTAATGAATTCAATATGTGTCTTATTCAATCGTCTCATGAAAAGATGAGACTTATGCAGCAAATGTCTTCAATATTAAAAACAACAAACCATTAGAAACAAAATGAAAATATTCCTAGCCAACCTTTTTCTTACTCAATCCATTGTGGACAGAAAAGTTCCTGAATGTAGAAGTATGGAAGGTTATCCCACTAATTTACTGGGAATCTGGTCTGAAAGAGGGTTCGGAAATTTTTTTCAGTTTATTTTATTTTGGAACAGTAACCACGGCTGCTCATCTGTGCTTTTTCCTTTCATCAAGTATTTAGTACACAAAGAAGATTTTTTGTGTAATCACATTGCAGAATTGTCATGATCTCACCCTTTGCTGCAGAGACTTCACAAGAGAGCGACAAGCAAGGATTTTGTTCCAAGTGTTTGCTCATTTGTGTCTTTGCTTGGAGCATCTAATGCACACTGAAAGCACATTTGCACACAGACCTTGATTGATGTGTGTGATCATTTACCCGTTGGCAATATTTACTTGCGCAATCCTTCATTCGTAGCCTAGTTAGATTTGCTGGTTTCACTGAGTAAAACACAAGACAGATTTGTTGACTGGGCATTTAAACCATGACTAAAAACTCCCTTGTCTTCGTTTCACCCTTTGTTGCCCTCTATGGCTCGAGCTGTAACCGAGTCGTTCACTCAATACCTCTTCTTACAGCATGTTTGCAAGGTTGGACTGCGAGGCTGGATGAAGGAACAGCAGCTTGAAAGTGTAAGGTCACAGTGACTTACTTGAATTTACATTTCCATGTTAGAAGGAGAACTAGAAAACCACATCGGAAAATTATATACTTGTCTGAGAATTCTAATCGAACTTATGGAAAATTCAGCTCTAAAAATAGAAAGCAAACAAATCCAGGGATTGTATTCTTCCAGTCCTGGCTTTTTCTGTCGGATCACAGAAAGTGGACTGTAGATAGGCAAGAACACTTTGGATAAACCATTAACTATTATGTTGTTGTTTCATTTGATGATATTATAAACATGAAGAGGCATGTTCCCCTGATTGGACACCATGGTCACTCGGTCCTAGAGTTTCCTCTGGCCGGCTTCTACAACCGGATGGGAGAACCACAAAGTCATCCCAGTTATCTTTGGAATCCACTAGGTTGTTTTATTAATGAGTCGGCCAAACGTTGGCTTTCCCCCGCTGATAAGAAAGCTCTCATCATGCCTCACTCACATAAACAGAGTGTAGGGAGAATATTGCTGGCTGCTGCATATGATCTAAGGTTACCCCTGCTTTTGAACTTTAAATCAAATAGAAATAGACAGTTTGCATCATAAATACTTCACAGTGGTGTAAAGAAATGTAAAAAGTGGGTGGGAAGCACTCAGTGAGCACTCAGTGAGTGAAGCACTCAGTAAAACTAACTCACTTTTGGTGTATTTGTTCTCCTATGGTCTCATTTCTGTATGCTGGGACACACTTGAACTGGCAGACCCTACCACTGTTTCTCAATCATAATTTAACCCGTGTCAATGTCACTTGCAGTTCCTCATTCTGAATGTGTAGTGTGACTTTCAAGCTCATACATTCTATTTTGAAGTGAAAATATTCATGAGCAAAGAACAATTTTACCTGAGCAAACAAAAATGTATTCTGTGCTCAATAACGACATTTCGTTGTGCACTGTTATCAACATATATGCATAATAATAACTTCTCCACTCAGTTTTACTTATTTGTCCTCTCATGGATTTCATCTCTGTACACACCTGCATACTCACTCAGCGTGTCTCGCTCAACATTTCCATGCTGTGTTTCCTACTTTCAGTACCTCAACTTTTAGACGAAAATAGCCCACTCACTGACAAACGGCATTGTATCAAGAGAGGCAACGCTATTCTGAAATCAAATCTCCATTATAACGTTACGGCTAGTCAGTCTATCCACACAAGTGTACACACTCAAGACTGCACGCACCATCAAAACCTTTAGATGATATAAAATACAGCATGGAAGTTTTCCATGCCTGACGTAACATCCTCATAATTCACCAAAGACACTGAATCAGTGGGAGGAGCTTGTTTCCCGGCTGTTAGACGCTCCTTTTGATGGTTGAGACAGCAAGTGGATTTTTTGCTACTTTAGTATATCAACCAAACTTTTCTGCCATTACTAATTACAGTGATATTAAATATCCTAAAATTGATTATTTTCCAGTTTCTGTTGGTACATTAAAATTCAGATATTCCATCAAACTTGACATTTATCCATTCATGTCATGTTTTTTTCAATGATCATGTATTTGAATTGATTTATCCTCATTTTTGTTGCTGTAGGACACATTTTATTAAGCTAATAGGGTTAATTTTCCTGTTAATTTCTCAATTCTATATGGCCCCATGTAAGGGTGGCTGGAAAGTCACACCCGTCTGGATACGGCTTCCTCATTTCACAAAGATGAAACTGATAAGCTGATATTATGTTTTGAAATTTCAGTCCCTCCGGATACTAAAATAAATTGTGTCAGGCAGTCAACATGAATTGGTAAGCAGCTGGATAACTGAGGGGGTCGCACCACTGATTTTTGAATCCCAGTCAAAAGAGGGGGTGGAAGAAATCCGGCGTGGACCCTTAGTCATTGTCCTTAGTGCTAACAACCTAGTGCCTAGTCCCAAGCCCGGATAAATGAGAGGCCTGTGCCAGGGAGGGCATCCGACGTAAAAAGCTATGCCAAAACAATATGTGGAACAGTTGGATTTGAGGGCCCCCCTAAAAAGCGACCGATCTTGCTTGCTTTGGCCTACATCCATTGGTTAATATTTGTGTTATTGTGTGTGTGTTTTTTTTTATCTTGAAATACATTCTTTGATGTATGACTTATACATTAGACATTTGGATAATATTGTTGTGGTTTTCAATCCACATGTGGCTTTAAATAATCTCATCACTTGATTCAGTACCTGGAGCTATTGCAGGAGTGAGATTATTAACTAGGTCCACCTCGTGTCAAATAAATTCATGGCCATCAAATCCCTTCTATCCCATGCCTCTCCTTAACATGTTCATAAAAATCAACTCAGTTATCACTTTTTCACTAACTGTATCACTGCACTTTGCAAAATTTCAAACTTTTTAAGCATGAATAATATGCTCATTGTAAAAATGGCACTAAGTTTTATAGTAAATCATTATCGATTCAGAGAGTGCAAAGTGCTCCATCTCCTACCTCTCAAACCTAACTCATCATTTTCTTTGTTCTTTCTTTTGTCGTGCTTTTCATTTTTCAAGTGTTGTTCTGATAAATATACATATCACATCAGAATATTATATCTTTCACTGTATGGGGGTGGAAGAAAGTTTTTATGGATGGTTTTGAATGAAAAGGAAAGAAACAAATAACAGGAACATTGAAAGTGTATCACAAATGGATCTGTCGAAAGCAGGGAAATATTTCCCCAAATTTGTTTGAGAATGTTTCTCCGATGACTCTTTCTTTTTTTTCTTTTTTTAACGACCAAAGTATTGTAAGAAATGCTCTTTTAGCTTTCCCTCCATCTGAAACTTACAGTATCTGACATTTGTAAAGAAAACAAGTACAACGAGCCGTTGGTTTATTTTGAACATCTTGTCCCCCCTGCAGTCTGATAAAATGTTGCAGTAAGCGGCAGCCTCCTTCTGTTAAAAGATAGGGCAGATTTCTTGAATAGCTCTCGGTTTCCACTTTCCTTATGTGGTTTATTATTCTTCTCTTTGGCTTGTGTTCCTGCCAGCTCTAAAACTCCCTCACTCCTACACACCACTAACCCTCAGTCAGGAGTTGCAGTCCAGACTGTGGGGCATGCACACTGCTGAGTCCCAATCTGTCATCTGCTCAGGAAAAAAACTGGGGCCTAAATTACAGCAGCCAAACCTTCATCACCTCAAATGAATGATTTCCATCCACTCACACTCATACCGTTACCATCCTTTAAAAAAAAGTTGGCGTTTGATGATAAGCATGCCTCTCTGTATTTTCCTTGGCAATGTTCCTGATGACCAGTCTAACTCAGAGGAGGAGGCTCCCTGCTGCTCAGAGTTTACACACCAGAGTATGAATCAAGCTTCTATTTTCTTCCAATTAGTGTTTTCATAAACATGATCCATTCATAAAAGATTTAAGGGAAATTCTAATCAACTTGTGAGGTTTAACCCTTTTGTAATCTCTCACAAACTCTGATCATGAGCCAACACTTGTAAACAATTATACCTGTGGTACCCAGGGGCCCAATCTGATTGCTCTATTTGCGTTGTCTTCGGAGATCCTGTGGTAACTTTGTCGGCGTCATGGCTGATGGCTAGCTGCTTTTACAGTTCCAGCGGTCCAAGTCTTCTGTAGATGACTGGCATTATTCAAACCAGACCATATGTGGGACATTACATTATGGACTATACTGAAGCGTAGTGTGTGGTAGCCGATCCATTCAATGTCCTTAATATTCAGACACAACTCCTGTAGCAGGCAGTTTTCCCTCCTGGCAGCTTTCCCAGAGACTATAGAAGTTTTTCTCCACCCATCACCCTCCTTCATTCCCTCTGAAGCCCCTTTCGCCGAAGGGCCTGTTTGGCTCATGCTCTGACTCAGATAAACAACAAAGATTACATCCAAAGATGCTGTCAAAAGCCACCTGGTATGGTTCTCTGTTTTCATTTTGAGGATTGCCTCCACCCTCACATCCCTCTGATATAATGTAGATTTGATTTGCGGTTGCTCCAGAGTAATTATTAATAAGTGTATGACCTGCTGAGGGTATCCAGAAAGATATTTTTCTTCCAGCTTGATACAGTTTAATTTGAATGCACAAGATTGGAATGTTTAACCAATAGCTTTTAACCAATATTTTCTTCTCTTTAGGTGACTGCAACAGATGCAGACAGTGGCTCCTTTGGCTCCATTACCTACTCCCTCGGGTCTGGCATCAGCAGTGCTGCTCCATTTCAGTTCACCATTGGCAAAGAGACAGGCCAGATCTGCACTACTGCTTCACTAGACAGAGATCCAGGGCCTGCCAGTTTCGACTTCACTGTCACCGCAGTGGATGGGGTGAACTTCCATATTTTCAAATCATGCTTAAGAATCCAATGAGCCTCAGAATAATCATATAGAAAGCTCTGATTTCATACAGACGAGAGTGTAAAGCCAACTATGTAGAAAAGCTTCGGTTGAGGAGCCAAGTATAAAAAAAACAACAACCTAAAACTTCAATTGGTTTCCATGGTTTCCATGACAGGTCTTGACTTGTGTTGGTATATTCTGCCCATTTAAGGCCAAATACTGAAATAAACAAAAAGTTTAAAACGAAAGAAAATTACAATGTTAAAACAATCAAATGCAGAAATATTTCAACTGTCAGGCAGTAATATTTTAACAAGTTCGACTGCCACCTGGTCAACATGAAAAGCCCACACTTAACTTTCTGCAAATTAAAAGTCTATGAAACACTTTGTTTAGTTGTGGTGAGCTCTTTCACCCTCATCTGGTCATGAAATATTCCTCTTTCCCAAGCGAAACCATCAATCTTCATCCAAGAGCAAACCTTCTGAGACTATGTTTTAGAGGCTATACCACACATTAAAATTTTAAGTGCTTTACTTGCACCATTAACATGACTGAAATCCTGCTTTCAGGTTGTTTTTGCTTTTCATAATCTAACAAAATAACGTTTTGTTTCCTTTGCAGGGTGGACTGAGCTCAGTAGCCTATGTGAAGGTAGATCTGGTGGACATTAATGATAACAGACCCGCCTTCTACCCAGTTAGCTATGCTGTCAGCTTAAGCGCACAGAGTGCCCCTGGGACGTCTGTTGTCAGAGTGACGGCCTATGACCCAGATTCAGGCGAGAATGGAAGAATTATATACAAAACAGCACCTGGAGGGGCCTCTCCTTACTTTACTCTCAACAAAGACACAGGTACAAGTACTTACCATTTACACATATACAGTTTACTCTAAATTAAATAGTACAAAGAGACAAGGAGTTGATCGATTTTGCCCTGTAATCTCACTCTGCTACTTCATAACTTTATTTGATGCATATTGCTGAGTGATGTAAGAAAAAGCTTATCCTTTTCTGTGGTTTCATTTTGTAGGTGTGATCTCGCTGTCGCGGTCCGTCCATGGGAAGACAAACTCTGTAATTCCCATGATAATATCTGCCCAGGATGGTGGTGGTCTGGTTTCCCTTGTCAATGCCAGAGTCAACATTAGCGTGGTGGCGGGGCTGGTGGCACCACCTATGTTTGAACAGACTCAGTACTACTTTACTGTCTTGGAGGACGTCTTGCGGGGTACAGTTGTTGGCATTGTCAAGGCCAGTAGTAGGGCAGGTAAGAGTCTCCCAACAAATGTTCTCTCTTCTTTGCCTCGCACTCTCTCATTCACTCTCTCATTCACTCCAGTTCTATCTCTGCTTCCTACACCACTTGTACAAATAGGCGTTGGGCCACTATACAAACCTGAAATTACATAAATCAAAAATTATATTTCACAACATTGTTTACTTTTCGTTTTCTGACTTAGACTTATTTAGAGCTCTGTTACAGTCGAGAAAATCTGAAAAATTGTCTTTGGACGATAGCCTATATAGTGTTACTCAAGGGCTTTTAGCGCAGACTCTTGAACTTTTATGACACGCCTCTGGTTTTTGTCACCCCTCTCTCCATCAAGGTGCCTCTAGAGATATCTCCTACACAATCAGTTCTGGGGACCCGGTGGGATACTTTACAGTAGATCCTGACACTGGAGCCATAAGAACGAGTCTGCCCCTTGATCATGAAGCACAGACAGCTCTTGATTTGGAGCTGCAGGCTCGTTGTGGTAACCCCCCTGCCATTGGCCTGACCCGTGTCCACATCACCATCAAAGATGTCAACGATAACCGGCCTATATTTTCGCCTTCATCCTCGGAATCTTTGTTGCTGCCAGAGCATAGAGAAATAGGGACTGTGGTGTATCGTGTCCAAGCTGAGGACAGCGACTCTGGAGCCAATGGACAAATAACCTTTGAACTTTTTTCTTCAACCGGAATACAGAAGGCCTTCAGCATAGACCGCAGTACTGGAGAGGTCCGATTGATCGGGAGCCTCAGCTATGATACTTCTCCACGGTATGACCTCCATGTGATTGCCAGGGATAGTGGAATACCCCAGCTCAGTGCTACCTTTATGCTTGTCGTCCATGTCCAGGCAGAGAATGACCAGGGGCCTGTATTCGATACCCTCACCTACCGAGTAGAGCTTAAAGAAGGGACTCCAATAAACAAACGCTTCTTGCAGGTCAGGGCTCTGAACAGAGAAACCCTCGGCTCAGGATACTTCAGTCCACTGACATATCATCTGCGCCCAGATGGAGATGCTGCAGGGTTTGGCATTGCTTCAGACAGCGGCTGGCTTTTTGTGAAGGGTGCTCTGGACAGAGAAGTCAAGGATTTGTATCTTCTAACAGTTCTTGCCAGCCAAGGTCATGGACAGTTGAAGAAGACCGGCAGTGCCACGGTGCGGATATCAGTGACTGATGAGAATGACAACTCTCCTCGACTCACACAGGAGAGGGTCTTCATGGCAGTGAGAGAAAACCTGCCCGCAGGAACAGGCTTTGGGCACGTGTCAGCCACAGACCGAGACAGCGGCCCCAATGGACGCCTCAGCTACCACTTGATGCACCCTGATCGTCACTTCCAGATCAACTCCAACACAGGTTAGTTGAAAATGTATTGTTCTATTATAAGTTACAGCAGAAACCACAGCTCTTCCATTGAGGTTAATATGAGGACTGTTTTGGTATCCTTCATTAGGAAATCGAAGAAAATGTATGTATTTAGAAAGCTACATATGTGTTTCTTGATGTTGAAAAGAGAAGGCGGGGGAGGTATCAATTAAAAACTTTTAGCTGACTCTTACATGATGCTTTAATAAAGTCCTTATTGGGGTAGGAGCTTCCAAAATTAAAAAAAGAGAATGTTTGCAATTCTGATTCGTATTTTTTGTATTTGGATTATGTGAAACGTTTGGTTCCAGATTGGCTTACTAGATGAAGATTAGCTGGTTGATTCAGTTTGATATCCTTCTGTGGACTGAGTTAAAATTGGCTGTCTACAAGAGGTTCAAGAAACAACAATTAAACAAGCTTTCAGTTTCAAATCTCAAAGATGACCACATTAGACGCCTTCTTACTGTCATAAATGAATCCGATTATACTGACAGCAGCTTCAAGCATCTACCAGGATTCTAATTGGCCTCCTGAGCCTGTTTGTCAGTGGGCAAAGACACAGTTTCTGAATTGTGATTATTTTCTGGCTCCCTGCAGTCTTTACAGAATCTGCCAACCATGAAAAAATCGTCGATTTGTGTGTGCCTGTGTGTGTGTGTGTGTTGTGTGTGTGTGTGTGTGTGTGTGTGTGTGTGTGTGTGTGTGTGTGTGTGTGTGTGTGTGTGTGTGTGTGTGTGTGTGTGTGTGTGCGTGCGTGCGTGTGTGTGTGTGTGTGTGTGTTTGCGTAAACAAATAAATCTGCATGCTGTGGCTATATATTTCTTGTTTGTCGTTGATCAAAGCCTGCTTATTTATAAGTCTCTCATAATTAGTCCAGTGCACTGGACCAGTGCCTTGACATGAAATAAGCCTCCTCCACGTCTTTCTCTACCCAGGTGAAATCAGTACAAGGACTGCTCTGGACAGAGAGATGCAGTCAAGCTACCAACTGGCGGTGATGGCTCAAGATAGAGGCTCGCCACCTCGTAGCGTCACAGGCACAGCCTTCATCACTGTCCTGGATGACAATGACAATGACCCTGCTTTTATTCCCAGCCAGTCAGGCAAAAGCTTCATAATACAGGTGATACCACGATACCAGAAACACACACTTGCAGAAAATGAAATATTTTTCATGTGTTTGACACCCAATTGTTTTTCAACTCATAGGTGACAGAAGGTCAATCCTCGGGGCTTTTACTGGGCACACTGCAGGCCACAGACCCTGATGAAGGAGAGAATGGAACCTTATTTTACTCTTTGTCAGGTACCATCCCCGCAGGAAGTAAAATATCTGTGAAGTAGTTATCATAATACTTATATCTATGTAAATGTGGAATATGGGATGACTTAAGACACTGCTACTGACTCATTCAGGGATGAAGGGAGCGATGCTTACCGTTCCTGACCGATCAATATTGAGATCACAATTATTTATCACACTAGCGTTTATTGATTTAATGAAGGTTCATACTCCTCATGCACATCAATGGAAGTGGTAGCTGTGATCCCTCTCAACATCCTTTTCATGTTTTGTTTATAGCCCAGGTAATGCTGCATTGGGAAAATAATGCGCAAGGAGATTAAATACCTTTTGTCCAGTGTACTAACAATTTTCCTGAAGCCTTCAGAGTTTGTATTAGTCACATATCTTTGGCCAAATCCAATGTGTCATTTCTGTATGTCTGTGAGCTGGATGGATGTGGAAAGACCTTTTGTAATGCTGCTGCTAGGAGTGTGAGAGTAGGAGATAAGTGATTCACATTAGCAGCATTTTCTTTTGAATTCACGCATTTAGTTTTTGGCGTGTTTTCAAGTGGTTGAAAGTCATTGTTTTGATCATCTGCTATCTGTAAAAAATCGGCGATACTCTTTGGACATTTCTCATCTGGAGAACATCCAGGACATTTTTACACAGGTAGCACAGTGCAGGGAACAATTGTGATTGGTCAGCAAGTGTTTTAGGGACTGATTGATTTGCTTTGAAGTGGAGCATTTCTAAGGGCGGAAATGTCAATATCCCTCGATCATACCATTTCATTTTGTTGCTTTAAAGGACTTTTCCACCCAATCAAAAGTAAAAATGCATTTTCCATATTTGTTGAATAAGCATATTAATAAGGGCTTTTGTATTAATTTTACTTAGTAGGTGAATTACTTAGTTTTTTCACTGTGAAACATGGTGACAGTGGTTAGTAAAGCACTGTATAAGAGAAATATCTCCAACATATATGTTCTTCGTTTAAAGTTTGGATCTTCTGTCTTTCTCAGGTCCCAGGGCTGAGCGGTTCTCTTTGAACCCAAACTCGGGGGAGCTGCGTTCATCATCTCCTCTCAGCCACTCCGAGCGAGCTGAGTACGCTCTGACGGTGACAGCCACTGACAGAGGACTGCCTCCTCGCAGCACCTCCTGCTCCCTCACCATTCAGGTCAGTCTTCCACTGGAGTTCAGCCAGCACAAACACCCTCACTACTCACCTATTTAATATCAAAGAATAGACTCGACGCTGAGAGGATCCATGTCTCTGGGCCCCTCAGACTAGCAGACATATCAGCCTCACTTCTGACAAGCTACCCTCCCATCCCCTCCCTTTTCTTCCCCTGTGACTTTTCAAAAGGGAAATTTCTATCTGAAATGGAAAAGTGGGTCTGAATCAAATACTCCCAGCTGGCGTGTGATGAGGGCCAGCTGTAGACTGCCCTGATCAAGGGCTCAATGACTTCAACACTTTTTTAATACAGTAGCCCTTGTTGCAACGAGTTCAGGGCTGTGCACTCAAGTAAAAACTGGGGTTGAATATAATTCAGTAAATATTTCATGTATAACAGAAAGTGGACACAATGGAAGAACCCTGGAAAGAACGTAGATTTATAGGTTCCAGGAAAATGGGGTTACCATATAAACAGTCCAGTTGAAGTAGGAGTTCAGTTTTTCCTCCTCTCCTCCAGAGAAGTAAATCATAATTATTAGGTACAGGTTTTAAACAGGAACAGAGTTGTTTTTGTTCTCGCCCGCTGACGGATTTCTGTCATTTCCTTTAATCAGACTGATTTTCAAATCCATCATTGATAGGATGGGACTATAGCAATTTATTTTTGGAGGAATACTTTTCCATCTAATGTGGAACCAATTTGTTTAAGTGTTAGTAAGGTTAGCAGGCATGGTGCTTAAGTCTCTATAAAAAACTCTTTTAACTGGTTTCATTTATGGCCAGTGAAAATATACAGCTCAGGGTAGATGATTGAATAAAATCTGTTTCTGCTTTACCCAAAATCCATGAAATATTTATACATTTTATTATCGAAAATTGAAAATTTCTTTTGCCACGTTCTTAGTCAAGTATCTGATCCTTTGTCATGTTGCGCTGTCCTAATGTTCTATTACGTCTTCATTGCAGGTTCTCAGTGCCGACATACTTACTTCTAATTCCCTATCAATATCCTTCAATTCTGTGGAGGAAACCAAGCCTGGCTCTGTAATTGGCTCAGTCCGTTTCCGGGATAAAGAAACATCCGATTCAGAGGAGGTGACCTATACGGTGGTGGGGGGCACAGACAAAGATGGGACCTTTGTTGTGGACCGTCTGACTGGAGATGTGTACCTTGCTCGTCCTCTTGACTATGAACAGGACACACGTTACACCCTGCAGATCGAGGTAGATAACCTCTTTGCGGCCCCGCCAAGCAGCACCCTGGTTCACCTGGACATTAATGTAGAGGACAGCAATGACCACACCCCTCAGTTCCCCGAGGATCCCATCACTATTGTTTTCTCTGAGAGCATGGAGCCTGGCTCATCTGTCCATACCTTCCAGGCCACAGATAAAGATGGCAGTGGGCCAAACAGTGAGCTGAGGTACTCCATTATCCACCAGGGGCCAAACAGCCCTGGCTTACTAACCCTCGACCCCTCCACTGGGGTTCTCTTTTTGAGCCAGCAGCCGGACCATGAGGTCACCCCCAACTTAATACTGGTCATAAAGGCAACTGACTCTGCTAGCGACGCCAGCCAGAGGCGCTGGGGTACTGTCACAGCGAGGGTATATGTTACAGATGAGAACGACAATCCACCAGTGTTCAGCTCGCCCACAGCTGTCAGTGTGATGGAGGACCAGCCGGTGGGCTTTGTGGTGCTTTACCTCATGGCTAGAGATGCAGACGAAGGGGAGAATGGCAGAGTGACCTACAGCATCCAGTCAGGCAACACTGGAGGAACGTTTCGTCTCAACTCTAACACTGGTGGGTCCCACCATTTGTCAAAGCAGTAGAAAATGTGTGGTTAATATTGCAAGGGTCAAAATAAGGCTTTAGAGGTTGGAGTGTTAGACACTTATGTGCACACAGACTTAAGCCTCATTTATATTGCTACACAGACAAAAATACATGTATTAGTTTCAAACGTCGTACCAGACTTCCATTCATTGTATGCGTTGGGATTAGGTGGTAGTCAGATGTTTTCACAACAAAAATGGCGACACTTGTTGTGGTCTTTGTGATTGTCCTTGACAGTGGTCTACAAAGCCATTAAGTACATTATGAAATGTGAACGGAGAGTTTTTTCTCTACTTTACTTCGTCATGTTTCGCTTAATTTATGGCTTCGCTGACCCCGATTTCCGTTGGTACTGATCCGTTTTCACAAGCTTTCAGAGACAATGCTCAGATTGGGATGAAGACAATGCAGTACAGATAGGTATATTGTGGCCGTAGCCATGTGCACGACAATTTGGGTTATGATAATTTATGTTCTGTCTGTTGATAGGGGTGTCTTAGGGAAACATCTTTGAAAGGAAATCATGACTTCTAATTTCCCCTCATTAGCATATATTCTTTTCAGCAACTGACATGTTTTGTTGCGTATTAGCTATAGTTATTGCATGTGTTACTTATCGAAGAAAAAAAAAGAGAGTCTTACAAATACAATATGTTGTTCATTACATTCCACTTGATCTAATCGAACTTGCTTCTCTTACTTTATATTGATGATATATGAATGTGAATATGAATATGTCGAGAACTGTAAGGAATTCCAGTCTTTAGCCCTAGATCAATATATAACTTTTTATAAATTTTGGCAGATAGGAAAATCAGCCTTTCACCTATGTGTACCTTTTGAGCATTTCTGCCATTGCTAAATTTTGCTTTGCATCGTATGTGTACTGCCTATTCCATGTGTTTCCACCCCCCACCCCCCTCCAATAGTATCACAAACCTCCCCCAACAAAGCCAAACTTACAAATTCTATTAATACTGCTTACGTCTCAGTACAGAGCAACTCTTGCTTCACCTTTCCTGACTTATTTCTCTTAGTTGGAGGTCAGACAGACAGAGCAGCCTGCCAGATATATAACACAAAGACTCATACCGGCATGCACAAGCACACACACACAACCCATCGTCTGTTATTGTGGATCTATTCCCATGAAAGACCAAAGAACCTCCTGCTCAGGGTTCTGGGAACCATTAGAGAAGAGATCAGTTTCGTGTGTGCATGTGTGTTTATATATATTCGCGTGTGTGTGTGTGGGTGTGTGTTTGTGTACGTAGCCATGCACACATGTGTTTGTATGCTTCCACTAGACTCTGTCACTTAGTCAGAGCTGACCTTGTGCCATTTGCTCCCATGAGCTTTGTTGTGGTCTTTGAGACACGTGTCACGGTAGGCTCCGCCTTACTCTTTAATACGCCAACCAGGATACCCCCTGGAGCAGCTTGCTTATGGAAACGCTCAGAGTCTGTCATGCCGGCCATTTCTGTGTGCTCACCTTGAAGTGTTTTCCTGCACACTGGTTATTTGTAAGAATGATGACAGAATTAATCCTCCAGGCACCTGGTTTGCTCCTGTGTTGGGGTCAGTTACTGGAGACCTATGACCATCTCTGCACACTCCATTCTCATTTCTTTAGCATCAGAGTTCACCACAACAGAGAGAACTGTCCAGCTATTATAAGGGAGATATGAAGTGTGAGACAGTGAAGGAAGTGTTTGCAGGGAATGTTGGGAAATTCTTCTTGGTGAAAGATAAGACTCTTCAGCACGTCAAATGTTATAGTTCTTACTTCTGGCTATAACAAAAGAAAAATTAAAAGAAAAAACCTCAGCTACCCTTCATGCTGCAATCTAAAATGTTGGTACCAAAAAACATCTAATAGGCTTAAGGTGCTGGAATGTGGAACATCACAAATAAACATTTGACACCGTCTTTCTTCCACCCTAGGGTTATCTATGATCAGAGATACGTCAGAACCATAGTTGAGTCAAATTTAGTGAAAACACTGGAATTCTTACCAGATTAAAGTTATAGACACATTTCTCAGTCCCAGCAAGATACAAAATTAAAAAGCATGCAGAAAAAAAGGTTAAACAAAAGTGCCGAGGCTCTCTCCCTCTCATTCACAGTTTCTGCTCATTTCAAAGCATGAAATTTAAATTGAATAAATGCGAGCTCTACCCTCTTAGGGCAGGATAATGAAAATGCAAGGGTGCCCCTAATTACTATAGAGCACGAAAGGCCTGGCTGTTGCGTGTCTAGAGTGTGTGTTTACTGCTTCTCTTTCGATGGTTGCGGCATTCTCCAACGGAAAATCTCATAAACTGTGGCCAGACTGTGGGCTGTAACAGCAGTGGTGGTGGTAGCACTCAGGTAGGCAGAGTCTGTGGGTGTGGAGGAGATTAGCTCTGATTTGACCCTCACACGGCAGCTTTATATTTGTTTCTTAACTCACTTGATTACACACAAGCGTGGATAGTCGCACGTTTTATTGCCTTTGATAGCATGCTTTCAATCTGCAGTGGTTTGTCGTTGCTTCTTTGAGATCGGTGGTAACAAAGTAAACCCATACACGTTGAGGAAATCTTTACTCACATTTCAACCCAGTTTCATCTCTCCACAGGCTCTCTGTCTATTTTCAAACCTCTGGACCGTGAGGAGCAGGATGTCTTTAACCTAACAGTAATCGCTGAGGATCATGGGATACCCCAGCATTCGTCCAGCCAGCTGCTCTGTGTCCACGTGATTGATGTTAACGATGAGGTGCCCTGGTTTGAGGAGAGCCAGTACGAAGGCCAGATCTCGGAAAACCAAGCTCCGGGAACTAGTGTGTTGACAGTGTTTGCCTCAGATCTGGACCAAGGTGAGATACACACCGTGATTTGGCTTCTATAATGCAGTTGTGGTAAATGACATCCTTTCTTGTGTTTGTTACTATTGAGCACCAGTTTGGTCATTTGCAGGTCAGATTAAAACTTACGGAAATTTGGTTGGAAGGTTTAACCTTCAGAAAACTATTTATAACATACGATACAATTCTATATGAATTACTATATGCTATTACTGTTTAGGCTGGGGGATTGTGAATAAGATAGGCAAATGAGAACCATGTTCAGAGTTTTGATTATAGCGCTCTCTTTTTTTATAATAAGGAATATTTATACAAACTTTATATGAAAGTGCTATTATATCAGCACATCAAGCATCAGCTAGTTTCCTCATATTGCCCTTCTAGAGTCACACGGGAACTTAAAACGCGCAATGAAAGAGTCTTATTTGTCAGATAAATGGATCCGTGAGTCTTGTATACTATATATCTATTGACCTCCATAACCCGGGAGTGCGACGTTCTTCTGGGAGAAGTACAGTGTAGTTCGTTGGATTCATTGTTTTCTCATAGCAGGGATTTCTTCATAATTCATTCTGTCTTTTTTATTTGTAGTTTTGTCTCACAGATATTTTTCTTCCCCACACAAATCTGGTACTCTATTGTAAATCTGTTACTCTCACATTGGCTGCTTTGCATCACATGGTCTAACACCCATTTCTCATTGGTTGAGTGAGAGAGTTGGAGCGTCTTTTTTTGATGCAGCCAGAAAATGCAGCAGAATCGCCCTTCAGAAATCAGGATACAATGATGCATTAATAAAGATTTTATTACAATTAACAGGTCAGCAGACCTGCTTCTGAACTAAATTTTAGCATATGATAATTTAAATGCTCATTGAATGAAGTCTTAACAACCGAATTCACCCTGGCTTTAAACAAGAGCTTTTTCCAAAGGCCATCAGATTGTGATGATTCAGCCATTAATACAAACACAGATGCATTTAATGTGTCCCAGTCTTCATGTGGTGAGTAATTCAAGCAACAGGCAATAACAGTCACTTTTAATTGAGGACTTCACTTTGTGTAGGGGTGGGCCAACACCAGAAGTGTGCATTCTCACAGACTTAGTCAGAACTACATAAAACTGTAGGATTGTAAAAATTCTCCCCAAATGCCAATCACTGAAGTACACAGATAAGGTTGCCAGACTCCTTTCTTTTAGCACGCAACCTGAGAGTGGGCAATCACAGCCAGGCTTACACAGCACAATTTAGAGTCATCATTTCACCTATATTGCATAATTTTGCACTGGCGGAGGAAACCGGACAACTACACCTCCTGGAGCTGATGCTATTATCAGCTATTAGAATGAGAAATTCAAATTTCCAAGGTTATTTTTGTTAAGTGAATTACATGTCTAATGAACTTTATGCTTCTCTGCAGGGACGAATGGGCAGGTGATATATGGTGGTGTCTCAGAGGAGGGTTTCAGCATCAACCCAGTGACCGGTGTAATAAAGACCACTAAATCACTTGACAGAGAGGTCCAGGAGTACTACACTGTCTCAGGTGCTGTCCTAGACCAGAACACATGAAACAATCCAGAAGATTACTGCCTTGAAATACTAATGAGTTAATGCCCTGACTTTAGTTGTATCATTAATTCTTCCCTTGATCCGTAATGCAACTGTGGACATGTTCTTATGTTTTGACAGTTTATGCCAGAGATGGAGGCCTCCCACCTAATTATGCCAAAGCCACAGTGAGGATCACAGTGCTTGATGAAAATGACGATTTCCCTAAATTTGGCCGCCCCTACTACAACATAGAGGTGCCTGAGAACCTGGAGCCAATGTCTCTGTTTACCCTGAGAGCAACCGACCAGGACGCAGGAGACAGTGGGAAGATCAGCTACAAAATTTCATGTGAGAGTCTTTTAATTCAAAAATAATCGGCACGACCGTAATCATAATTTGACACTTATATTTTTTTTTTGCTTTTAATAATCATGCAATATTGTCAGGCTGAGGCCAGTGCTCATATTAAACATGGTGTGCCACAAAGCTCATTTCTTGAAACAATTCTGATTTCACCATATATGCTGCGCCTGAGTGATCTCATCCCTAGACACTCTTACTCAAATGAGACACAGCTGTACCACCCTGTTACTCTGACTGACCTCATTACGCTGATCTCCCAGCAAGACAGCGGGACTGATGTCACACTTGGATGTCGTTACCTTTCCTTCATCCTAATTCTAGAGACATTGAAACTGTTTTTAATCCTTTTGTTTGTTTTCTGAACTGGAAAACATGAAAAAACCTCAGATAGTATAGAATTTAGCTGCTAGGATGTGTATTTTCTTTTTACCAACATACCTGTTTTAGCGTCCTTACATCACTTTTCTACTTTCTTTGATAATTGATTTTAAGATATTGATTTAGAGTTAAAACCCCTGGATACATTTCTGACCTGGCAGTCAAATATGAACCTCAGTATAGTTTTAGGTCTTAGGGTAGATGTCTTCTATATCTTCCAAAGCTCAGACTGAAAAGTAAGTGGAGCCCAGAGGCTCGGATAATACCTGTCTCTTCATAGAAAAGATTTTTATCAGAAAGCATGTCTTCATTTTATCTGAGCTGCAATACTAGTTTCTAATTTTTATTCTATATCCTTTAATTCCCGATCTTATTATGATCTGAACATTAGAATTCTGATGATTATTATAATTATGATAATGATGGCGATTATTATTTATATTATTAATTAAACCATTATAATTATTTACCCTTGCACAGTTGGAGATACGTCTGGAGACTTCCGCTTGGACAGACTGTCAGGTGTTTTATCCACCTCAAGGCCACTGGATCGAGAGAAGATGGCTCAGTACACATTAACTGTCACAGCCATGGACCAGGGCCAACCCCCCCTCAGCAGCACCGCCACAGTGGTGGTGACCATCATGGACATCAATGATCACAGCCCCCAGTTTCAAAGCAGCAGTTACACTGCAGACATTTCGGAGGATGTTCCGATTGGCTCACTGGTCCTGGAGGTGAAAGCCATCGATCTGGACCAGGGCCCCAACAGTCAGTTGCTGTACTTTCTTGGCAGTGGCTCTAAGAGCATGTTCATTATAGACGAGAACACAGGCCGCATAATCACTGCAGCACCTCTAGACAGAGAGAGAACTGCCTCTTACACCTTCGAGGTGTGTGCCACTGACTCTTCCCCCGTAAACCCCCGTAACTCCACAGCTCAGGCGACCGTCTACATCCAGGATGTGAATGACAATGCTCCCTTCTTCATTCAGGACCCTCTTATTGTGAACATTTCTGCCAGCATCATGCCTAGTCAAAGAGTTCTGGCCACAATGAAGGCGGAAGATAAGGACTTTGGGGCCAATGGCTCTGTGTTTTATCGTTTTGCTAACCCTGCGAGGGGCTTCACGATCAACTCCCTGACTGGAGACATTCAAGCCACAGAGAAGCTGCAGTCTCTTACCCAAAGCCAGAGGACGTTGATCGTTCAGGCCATGGACCAGGGCAATCCGTCTCAATCTTCACTGGGAGTGGTTATCATTTACATCAGGGAGCAGAGCTACAGGGGAATCTTCTTCTCCCGCGCTGCACGAGACGTCAGTCTGCAGGAGAACGCTGCTATAGGTTTGAACCATATTTAAATTTTGTACTTATTGACATGAAAGTGTCCAATTAAATAATTTTAAGAGGTGAAATGTTTCTCACAAGATTTTTTCTCATTTAATAGGTACAGTAGTAACACAAACTCGGGCCCAGTACCCTGATGGTTCCCAAACTGGTATCAGTTACAGAATTTTCAGTGGAAACAAAATGCAATCTTTTGGAATAAACACCATTACTGGTAAGTGCAGAAATGGCAGCATGCACCACAAAACAGTTTTCAAGTCTACCGTGACTCATTTTTATTTTTGTGAATTAGGTGAAATATGGGTCCAGAGATCCGAAGGACTAGACTTTGAGGAGACCCCGAAACTTCGCCTTGTGGTGAAAGCTGAGACGGCATCTTCTAGCTCTTACATGGCTGTCAACTTGATCCTGCAGGATGTCAATGACAACTTGCCACGCTTCCAACTCCAGAACTACGTAGCCTACATTAGAGAGGCACAGGGTTATGATTTTCCCATTATCCAGGTGCAGTAGCTTGTCCGCAACACATTTATTATGGTTGGATCTGGTTTCAGTGTGAAGTTGTAGAGTAAAACACAACTCAAACTTCAGAAATGTGGAGAGTTTCAGCACTATTTAAAAATGACTCAGAAATGAAAAAGTATTCTCCATGTTCCAAATAAATATAGAATCATTCGTGCCATGAAACTGAATTTTATGAACTTGACTTCCAAGTCCGATATTGCTCACTAGTTCATGTTACACTCCAGCAGTCATATACAGTTACATATTATCACACTATATTTTTATTTCCACAATGGCATGGCCATTTCCTCAGGTTGCTGCAGATGACTTGGACCATGGTCAAAACGGCCAGGTGACCTACTCTATCAGATCATCATCAATGAGTGGCTTGTTTAAGATAGATCCATTGACCGGCAGCATCACCACTGCAGCAATAATGGACAGAGAGATTTGGACGAAAACAAAGTGAGCTTTGCTGATTTATTTGTTATTTATTCTGTTTGACTGTAATCCTATCCTGCAATGAGGTTCTACCTGCCTTTGACAACTTCAGTGTTAATTTGTGTGACAGTCTTCTTCTCGTCCTTGTCATTATGGTAAAGCGCTTCGTAAAGACTTTTCTACTTCGTTATATTAAAAATGAACATATTTTAAACTGCTAATTTTTAGGTCATCTTTTAAAGACTGCTCAGATATCGTTTTCAGCAAAAGAACCATCAAACCAAAAAGTGGGAGAAAATGCCCAGCATATGGTATTTTGAAATCAGATTATAATGTAAAATAAGCGTTAATTCCGTATTTGTTTTCTTGAAAATGAAATACTTTTCTCTATTATTTTAACTGAAACCAAAGGAGGCAGAACTTGTTGCTGGTGGAACATAATATAAGTTTAAAAAGTCCATACGTTGACCTTAATCTTGCTTTTCTAGGCTTGTTGTAACAGCAACAGACCGTGGAAACCCGCGGCTGGCCGGCTCTGCCACGCTCACTGTGATCATCATCGACCTCAATGACAACAGTCCCATGATTCCTGTACCTCGAGAAATCCGAGTGCCTGAGGGTAAGTCAGCTTCACAGTTGAGGATAGACAGTGATCTTAGCATATAACCTCATGTCAAAGCTCCAGGGCAGTTCTGAGAGACTGCATGATAAAAGTCTAACCTTCTGCAAGAATTAGCTATTTCCAATGTTTTCTTTGAATTTGTTGATTATTAGATCAAGACATTATAGAGAAAGATCTTTCTTCAAACAGGAGAAAACAACTGCATCCTAAATGTTTGCTCTTATTGTCCTGTCTCTTGCACGCATACAGATACTCTGATTGGTACAGTTATCACCCAGGTAACAGGAAATGATGTGGACTCAGGGCCAGCCCTCTCTTACACTCTACACCTCGATGCAAACAGCGAAGGCATGTTTGGTATTCATCGCTATGGAGGAAGGGTGTCTCTGACACGCCCTCTAGACTATGAAGAGAGGACATGGTACACTCTGACCATCCAATCATCCGACTCTAAACATCACAGCGAGGCCAACCTGACTGTGCTGGTGGATGACGTGAATGATAATGCTCCTGTCTTCACCCAAGATTTGTATCAGGTACAGCTACCTTCATAACCCTGCCTCCACATATTCATCCTTTTTAATTAATCAAGCGTCTGTAATGGGCCCACACACTATATTCTCTGTTTTTCATTAGGTGACTGTATCAGAGCACTTCCCAGCAGGCAGTGCCATCATCACCGTAACAGCCACTGACTGTGACTTTGGGGAGAATGGGAAGGTTACCTACAGAGTGATGTCATCTACTAAAGGCATCTTCTACATTGACCCAAACAACGGTAAAGTTTCTTTGAGAAGAATTTGTTTTCAGATTAAAGCTTTTTTCAGGCTCCCTTTCTATAACTTCCATAAAAGTGTTGAACCCCTTTAAGGGTTTTCTTGGATGCATAATCGGGTTATGAGCATAGTTGAAACGGATATTGCAAAATATTAAATGATTTTGGTTGAGATAGAAACTAAAAATAATTTTATTATTCCCTCAGGAGTTATTCTGTCTATTATGCTTTTTTCCCCCAATTTACTGTAGTGTTTGTAATTCATTAATCGATTGATTTATGGATTATCCATTGTTGTTTCTTTAATAATATCCTACATACTTTGATCCTCATAGATTCAATTAAAAGGCTTAAAGACATGTCATCAAATCATTAGTATGATGAACAGATGATTAGAATTATATTTCACTCTTTTTAACATTACTTTTCTGTTTTTTACCCTACAGGTACTCTGTTTGTCAACCAAAAGACAGAGTTCGATTTTGAGCATCCCACCGTTCTCGTAGTAATTGAAGCGCGAGACCAGGGCATTCCATCCCTCACATCCATCGCCACTGTCCACGTTCAAGTGACTGATGTGAATGACAACCCCCCCATCTTCCACCAGTCAGAATACAGAGCCACTTTGTCTGAAGACGGGCTTCCTGGATCAACTGTTCTGACATTAGAAGCCGTGGATGAGGACATGTCCCGAGACAACTGTGGTTTTGATTTTGCCATTGCCAGTGGCAACTCAGGTAATGCTTTCCAGATTGAGAGCAGCGTGCGCTTCATGGAGGGACAGGGTTTCCAGACAGTCGGCAGCTTGATCCTGGTGGAGGAGCTGGACTTTGAAGCAGTGCCAAGTTATAACCTGACAATTGTGGTGTCAGATCGTGGAATTCCTCAGCAAAGCTCCAGTGTGCGTATCCTCATCGGTGTTCTAGATTCCAATGACAACCCTCCGGCTTTCAGCCGAGCAGATTACAGCGTGGTAGTTAACGAGGGTGCAGCAGCAGGGACAGAGATTTTACATCTATCAGCCATAGATCCGGACACTGCTCCCAATGGAGTGGTGCAGTACTCAATAAGCTCAGGTGATGAGAAAGACCTCTTTCAAGTCGACCAATGGACCGGAACCTTGAGGCTCATAAGACTATTGGACAGCAAGAGGCAGTCTTCTTATTTGATTGTTGTCCAGGCTACTGATGCTCAAGGTCACTATGATTTGGCACCGGTCAATATCGAAGTGAAGGATATCAATGATAACCGGCCTTTCTTTCCCCTCAAACTGATAACTACAAGCATCAGGGAGAACCAACCCCAGAATGCCTTAGTTACCAGGCTGCATGCAATCGACTATGACAGAGGGCTTTTTGGACAGTTAAGGTACTACATTCTTGACAACCCTAAAGAAGGAAGAGAGGCCTTCCTCGTCAACCAAACTTCAGGAGAAGTTTGGACTCGCTCTACTTTTGACTTTGAGAAAGCTAATTCCTTCCATTTTGTGGTGGTTGCCATGGATGTGGGCAACTATTCTGCTACTGCAACCGTGCAAGTTTATGTTACAGGGGAGGATGAATATGATCCTGTTTTCACAACCCCAGACTTTTCATTCCAAGTGCCTGAAGGAGCCAAGAAAGGTCAGACCATCGGTAAAGTACAAGCCAGAGACGAGGATGGAGGCGTGGATGGTATCGTCATCTTCTCTCTAGTAGACACATCGCCTTACTTTGAAGTCAATAAATCAACAGGAGCAATTTTCCTAAAGATGGACAGCTACATTAGACATGTGGGTCGGTCTAAAAGAGAGTTACGTCTTATGACACTGGACGTGACCGCTCACAGCCCTCTGGAGACGTCCCGCACAGCAATTGCCAAAGTCACCATAGATGTGACTCACACATCATTTGGTCTCAGCACAGACATGAATATGATGCTCATCAGTGTTATTGCTGTTTCACTTGGGATCATAGTTATAATAATAATGATTGTTGTGGCGCTATTTTTCCTTAAAATAAGGCGTCAGAAGAGGAAGCAAGAGGCACATGGACAGAGACCGACGTCAGGCACCATGCTGCAAAAGTTTGAGGAGACAAAAATAGCACCAAGTGAAATGATTTACCATCAGGCCCTTCCTGGATACACAACCGTTCAGAGTGGCAACAGTGGAGGTCCATACACTCGTGGAGGGTCTCTGGATCCCTCCCACTCCAGTGGTCGAGGGTCGGCGGAGGCAGAGGCGGCAGAAGATGATGAGATCAGAATGATTAATGAACACCCACGAGTGTCGAGTATCTCCTCCTCCATGCAGGAGCGCATCTCTGCCAGAGGGCCAGACTCTGGAATCCAGCAAGATGCAGATCAGCTGTCAGACGTGTCCTGTGAGCCGTCTGTAGACTGGTTCCGAAGCAAGAAACAGGGCAGTCTGAGTGGAACTTTATTAGCTGGCCAGGTGCCAGTCTACAGAGATGAAGTTGGTGTTTACGTGGGTGTAGGACGGGGACTGAGCATCTCCCACCCTAAAGACTATACTTTCCCAGAGAATGGAAAGCCTGCTGTGGATGGCTCCCTCACGGCCATAGTGGCCAGTGACGAGGAGCTGAGGGGCAGCTATAATTGGGACTACCTGCTGAACTGGTGTCCCCAGTTCCAACCCTTAGCTAACGTTTTCACTGAAATTGCACGTTTAAAAGATGAAACAGCTCCCCCTCACCCTCGCAGATCATTTCATCACAAAGCAAAGGCAGAGTCAAGAATCGACCCCCCACCCCTCATAACTTCTGTGGCCCACCCTGGGGCTAAAACTGTACCTCCGAAGCCTGCAGTAGGGAGGACATTCCCCCACTTGGCATCTTTACGCAGGTCTCCTCTCAGCGCTGAGGGATCCATCTCTTCCATTGCAATGTCTCCAAGTTTCTCCCCCTCTCTCTCGCCGCTGGCAGCGCGTTCTCCTGCAATCACACCCTTCAGTGTCTCACAAGGTCCTCTGGCATCAGTGATCAGCACCACTGAACATAATTTGGAACACAGCGAGGAGGCAGAGCTGAGGATTTAAATTCAAAAGGCAAATCTGCATGGTGAATCGTCACTGCTGTCCCAGACTTGTTCTACTGTATGACCACAGGGACTGCAACTTGGAGTGAGTCCAAGCTATTCTCTTTTCTCTTCTCTTCCTGAAGAGAACAAGTACACAGTCAGAATAGGAATGTCTTGGTGCTTAATGAAGAAGAACTGAACTACATGACTAACCGGGCCGGACTGATTTGCCTTTTTTCTATGTTGTTGTGTTCTGTTGATCAGTGTTAATTTGCACATTCAAATGGATATCCATAAATGTTGTCAATATTTTCTACAAAAGCATTGTCTATATTTTTATACTTGTGTATGGTTTATGACAAGAAGTGGCATAACTGTGTCAAAAGGTTGCTAAAACCTCAGAATATATTTCTTTATTTGTATATTTGTTGGTTGTACTGTATAAATGTTTGTACTGTAAGTTGTTTTTCTATCATGTTATCCTTAACCTTGTGGTTTCATCGTGAAGCCCTTCACGATGAATTACTTGTTTTTTTTAGCAGGTTATTGTAAATGTTGAGATAGGTAGAGAGGTCCATTCTCAAACCAATTAAATGTCGGTCAGAATAGATAACAAATAACAGACTATCTATAAATCCAGTGTTTGATCTCATATCCTAATGTAATCATGAATGTGAAATGCTGAATAGCTCCCCATGTCCTCATTGTACGGCCATTCATTTTATGAAAATGAAAATGAAACCTAACAACCAATGATGTTGTCCTTCTGGTGCCCTTGGCTTTGATTTCTCACAGCGAGCCTTACTGCTGTCATTTTACATGGTGAAAATAATTGATGTGACGGAAGGAGACACTGACATTGAAGCCATTGTGTTCTCTATCAGCAGCCCAATTATTCAAGGAGGACATAAGCAAGCCTCCGAAAAATATTCAAATCCATATTATCCTTTACAATTTCTTTTTCTCATTTTTTAGCTAATGTTAATATTTTCTGAAAGTTATATTGAGCATTTGTTCCTTATTTTCAATTAAAGCTATGTAGAATACAATATAGATTGAGAGTAAAGTTAGAAAAGTGTTGAAAACGATATGATTGAAGAATGAAATGTGTTAATTTAGCAACGTTACAAGAAATTCTTGTAATGTTCTCAGCCATAATCACATGACATTTTACACAGAGCCCTAGATCATTAATACATTAATACATTCCTGATTGTGTTCATTTCAGCAGCCTTTACTTAAATATATTTAAAGTAAATCTGCATTGATTCCTCTCAGTGTATTTTTGTTATTGCTTTAACAGTCAGACATAAATCCTCAATAACTCTATTTTAAGCAACACTAACAGACTCCTTCAGAATATTTATTTATATATTGGCAGAGCTCCAAAGCTGCGAGGCTTGGTAAATTAGTAAATTATTTGCAAGGTTGCTTTTTTTGACTATGGCCAAACAAACATAAACACTACCTATCTGATAGAATGAAGGTTCTTTGTTTTTACTGTTTTGTGTTGAAAAGTGCCACTTATGTTTAATGTTTGTCCAAATGTTTTGTATAATGCCATTAGAGAGAAATTTCTCCCAATAGTCACACATATTCACACCCCATAGACACGTTTTGATGAAAAAGTGCCTGATTAAAGTACTTATGTGAATGATTTGTTGCCTCTTTCACACCTCTCTCACCTCCCAACCCTGGAGCGGCTGTAGCTCGTCCTTCAATTGCAAGATCAGTGGTTTAAATGTCGCAGCTTTCTCCAGCCTGAACCCTGATTATAATAGTTTCACAGGAAGTACCCACTTTTCCTCAGGAATAGGTAAAAAATGCAGAGAATACATTTTTACGTGACAACGTAAAATATGTGAAGCTAATCTGAAAATATATTCATAAATGTTTGATTTTTATATCCTTTTTTTAGATACCTTAGTGCAAAGAAGAACTGCATTCGTTTTGGGAAAGGTTGGTTACATGGTTCTGCCAATAGGGGAGAAACCTAACCGTAGTCCAGAGTTGGGGCTAAAGAATTGACTGAAGGAGATCAATCTTATATACATTTTTTCTGCTTGTTACTCACTACCACGGGCTCTTTTTAGGAAAAGACATAACTCAGACATAACGTTTTAACTGTTGGTCTGATATAGTCCAAATGTACCTCATTATTGAGTCATTATGGCATCTTATTTTAGAGCATATTGCTGAGTTTATAGAAACAGTTAGGTTGAGTCAATATGGACTGTTTGAGATTATTAATGAGTCACATTTAATTTGAGTTCAATATAACGCAGGGGATTGGGAGCCTTTCGGGCATATACCCTGGCTGTCAGGCATGACAGCATAGGCCTCGTTGTGTAGGTGACAGATTCAACTGAAATGTTAGCGGTGGCTTCACATTTTCAAAAATACAAAACACGACAGTTGTCTACTGAGAAAGTTTGCAGATCCTTGGATTGCTGATGTTTTGTTGATTTACGCAGATTTTGAGCATCCAACGCTTCCAAAATCTAAACACAACTAAACAGACTAAGATTAACCTTTAACCTTATATAAAGGTTGAACCTCAAAACACCAAGGCAGTCCCGTTTCCTTCTGATGCCATCACAGCTAAGACAAGTGTCATATGATAGTTTTACCCTCCTAATGGGACTCCATGACCATTAAAGGCTAGTCCTGGAATTTAGCATTCCAGTCGGATCATTATTAATTTGATGGCTATTCAAGAAAAAAATATTTCAATAATGGCAACTACATGCTGATAAATCAAATAACTGACATTACTGTTCCAAAACATTATCTTACAATGTTAAATGAAGTAAAACAGAAATTTTGATTCCGCACCCTTATTTGAATTCACACCAAACAATTTGTTCTTCAACCATCTCAGCAAGTTTAATCAATATTCAGAGACGGAAGTGTTTCCTTTTCGATTGTTTAATTGTTTATTTTTAAAAGGCTCCCGCAATGGCAAAAGTAGAGTAAAATAATTCTGCACTCCGAATATTTCTTATGTGTACTCCAGAATGTAATGATAATTTTCTTTTCATACACTCATCCCGCCATCAAGTTTCATCAAAATCAAATAGGTAAATATGGACCGACCCCAATAAGTTGTCATTCTGAAGAAGACTAATGAAAAATGAATAAATAAATATAAAAAAATAAAAGCTATTTTCGGAATTATATTGGTCTAACTATTTAGATATTGAGTTATACATTTCACCAAGAAGAATTTGGATTAATTTCGTCTTGTATTTTAATTTAAACAAAACATTTATTTTTCTTTATGATAATGGTTTACTGTACGAAAATGTACAGAAAAATGTCATAGTACTTTCCACAATGTGGTTACTTAACAAACTCCTCCCCTTTCAATCATTTTGTACAAACATTTTTTGCCAAAACATCCATTATTGAAACAATTATAGGTATTAAAAACCTCACTAAATATTCATGCAAGAGGGTGAGCAATGTTGATAACAATTAAATGTTATTCAGATCTTTACATCAGAAAATGATTTAACTTCAATTTCCTAGCGCAGCAGGTTATTTGGAGTGAGGAGGTATCTCATTTCTAGTGAGAGCCGCCAGGAACAAACTAAAAACATTGATTTCTATGCAGGACAGAGCGGACACTTAATACTTTGAAATGTAACCCCTGGAAACCAATAAAAAGCCTCCAGCTGTTTCAAATGAAACGTTCAGGCCACTTATTCGTATTTGTATAAGGTATTTATTTCTTTAAATTAGTATAGTAACTGTGTACGTATATTATTGATGTGCTTTCACTTTGCTTTCTCTTCTAATATATATTCATATTTTTGAGGAAATATCTAAAACGCATTATGTTAATAGAACATTGTGTTATGCTGCTCAGATATTATCCGTCATGTAACACTGCATGCACCAAACCACAGGTTCAAATCTCACTTCTCCTCAGTTATGTTGATGTATGCAAATTACATTCTCACAAATAATCCCAAATTTTCATTGCCTCTTTTAATAATCCCTGCGCTCAAATTTGTTTTGCTTCTTTAGAAATGCCCGTTTGTTTCCCCCTACTATTAATCACATCTCCATTGCCCAGATCATAGAACTCATGTGAACGGTGTGAGCGAGGTCAGGAAGTTTAGATGTCAACAATCAGGGCATTGTGTTGCTGGAATGTTTCCACATTGTTCCTAAAACCTCCTTCTTTAAAACTAAATACTGGCTCTCAGAAGCTTAATACGAGATAATAGTGAAAGACTACAATGCTATGAACCTTTTGCCCACTGGCACGAAGTTCTGGTAATATAATAATCCCAACAGTTGATACATATGTTAGATGTCGTAAGAACGTTTTTCTAATTTCACAGTATTAACGTATACTGGAGGTATACGTTAATACTGGAAGTATATACTGGAAGTATATACTGCAGGTATACGTTAATGGGTATTGTTGTGCTTTGGTGGAGTTTTTGAGTTCTCTGAATACTTTTACTGACAATCTTATTTGAGTAACCGTACTTAGAATGATAGTTCATTTTCTTACAACTCCTTTACTTATTTATCAATTTTTTTAAATTTCAGTACAGACTTTTTACTCTATATGATTATTTTAAATTTAGAGCTCGGCGTCAGAACTAGAAGTTTACCATTCACTTCATTCATACTTTGTACTAATATTCTTTCATACAAAATACTACTGCTTTTTATATTGATACAGTTTTAACTGTGTACTAGTACCATTTACTTTTTTTTTACTATTATACCAGTATTTTTTGCATTTATTCTCTTTTGTTTTTCCTACTGCCACTTTTTCATTTTATTTTAAAGTAGTACTACTTCTATTCTTTTTCAATTCCATACTAATAGTCTTTAACTTTAAACGTTTCCCATTAATACCACTACTTTTTACCCCAACCGATTTTTTGCTGTCATACTACCAATTTTTACTTGTGAACTTAACTTTTCTTTTTTTGTTTTCTTTTTTTACCTCCACCAAGAAGGTTACGTTTTTGCCTTTGTCTGTTTATTTGCAAAATTAAAGAAAAACAAATGAACAGATTTTCATGAAATTCTAACGGGAGGTTGTTCTTTGCGTATCCTAGAGAGATTAAATCATTTTGAGATTAAGTCGTGACCTCACGATGTGACATCATATATTTTTTATATATATATTATTTAATTTCTTTATTATTTGCCATCATAAGAAGAAACGGTAAAAGAGGGTGGG
Organism: Lophius americanus; assembly: GCA_037951165.1. Classification (NCBI taxonomy): domain Eukaryota; kingdom Metazoa; phylum Chordata; class Actinopteri; order Lophiiformes; family Lophiidae; genus Lophius; species Lophius americanus. The sequence continues at coordinate 6,381,010 of JBBDHG010000095.1, read as the reverse complement.
GGGGTCGGGTGTTGAGCTTGGGGCTCGGCGCTGAGCAGAGACACAGCAGTGGAAGGCACAAGAGAATGAGGGGAGATAAACGGTTTCAGATTATACTCAGAGAGTTTGATGAAGGTTTTGGTGGATTTAGAGGCTGACAGGACGACGGATGAGGAGAAGAATACTTTCAATACTTCTAGAATAAAGCCATCTAATTGATCTAATTGATTGATCTAATTGATCCTGACTGATTCACAACAATGTACTGTACTCTCGTGTTTTGGTAGAGGGTTGACTGATGTCTAGTTTCTGACTGCTTCTTTTTACATTCTACTTTGAGATGCAACATTTTTACTTTTACTTGACTTGAGAAGTTAATTCAATACTTGTACTTTCACCAGAGTCATTTCTTCCCCACAAGTGACCTTATTTCTGCTTGTGTAAAGAATGTATTTACTTCTGCCAATTCTTATGGGAATCCATCTCCAGCTTTCATAGAAAGTCATTGCATCACCATCACATCGTCACAGTGCTGGACTTCTCCTACCGCCTGATGACATAGAGCTGAAGCTGGACCAAGACTCTTGTCAGCTCCAAGACACGCCTGTGACGGGTCACGGAGCAGAAAACTAAACCTTGTTGTATCCTGTTGTACACACACAAAATGCTAAACCGTGTGTGTATTTCTTTTTCACTCTGGGTGGAGCTCAGTGAACTGGAGAATGTTGATGAGATACTGAACTCTGGTATCAGTGTCAGCAGACTCACTTTTAGAGACAGGATGAATGCTGAGGCCCAAAATGAGTTCCTGGGATGAGATGCCAGTATTTACACAACAGAACTCCACTGGGATGAGTGAGAGGGCATAAGCCAAATTTGAACCTTACTCCAAGTTTAAATTAAAGGCCAGGCGTAAACCAACCTAAATATATAATTTCCCCGTCAACACAAAGCAGGTACAGACGAGGCTGCAGACGGTGGAGCCAGGCTGGCCTGCTGCTTGAGGTTCCTTTTGATTTGTCCCTTATTGTCATGCATTTTACATTCTAAATTCTTGATCTTGTAGGTTTCAGTTTCACTTGTCAAATATCTTATTTTCTTAACACTTGAATTTTAGATTTTTTTTTTAAATCAAGATGTCATGATTTCTGAAGTTTAGGAGAGATTGACACGAGAAGCTTAACATAATTGTTTTTGGCTGGGTCAAATGTTTGAAGCGACAAGTGGACTCTAACTTTATTTAATGGATAGGACCTCATCTCTGCTATTTGCAGGTGATGAGGTTGTTTTTCAACACCTATTTGAGCGGAATGCTCGGCATGAGCATTAACTCCTCCAAATCCCACCTCATAGTTCTTTGCTGGAGAATCTTTTATTCCTCCCCCCAGGTTGAGGATGAAGTATATTGTTCACGGCTGAGGGGAAAAAGGATCATGAGTTGGACAGCCAGATTGGGGAAGGATCAGCTTTAACGTGTGAAGAGCATTAGTGCGCTGTGGCTCAACGTTCCAACCCTCACCTGCGGTCATGACCTACTGGTAGTTATAAAACGAATGAAACTGCAGATACAAGCTGATGAAATGAAATTACTTCATAGGGTGGCAGGGCTCAGCCTTAGAGATAGGATGAAGAGCTCGGACATCCAGAGGGATGTCTGACTCAAAGAAAATCCGCGGAGCTGCAAATATAAAGTCATTTTGATTACTAGTCATGACGGAAAAGAATATAAGAATATGAACTTATCAGGCATAAGACATTATTTTCCTTTAAAACGGTGAAAACATCTTTCTACTCTGCTCGACCACTCAGAGTGCTTCACTACATGAGAATTTACAACAGAATGCAAGAGACATCCGAGAAACTAGGACTATCTTACTCAAGACCATTTCGACACGCAGGAGATGAAACCAGAGATTTTGCGATAAGTGGAAAATGTCTCTACCTCCTGAGCCACAGCCACCCATTAGTATTCTGTCTCAGTGATGTTATTAAGCTGCCTGCGTTCATGTTCGGCATTCTTACAGGTTCCATCCAGTCTCGGAAATATTTGAACCTGATAGAGAAGAAAAACTGCTATTATTCATAGTAATAAGTTCCACACTTTTAGCAAACAACAAATCATCTAATCACTGTAATTTTGTGTATTGTTAAATTATTTTTTTTTTTTCCAAACCTATATAAAACAAAAATGCAAAGTTGTCTTGTTATTGCAAAACACTATGCGTGATTACTGCAGCGGTAGCATCATGTTCTTTACTGACTGATGGAAATGTTGCTCCAATGCCTAATAAAAGTAACACATACAACTGTTCAATTCATTCAGATCTTTTCACAGAAAACATGCTAAACCAACCCATGCAAAAATAAAATCAAACCGAGATATCTTATCTTTGTAGGTAGGGTGTCACTCATACTTAGTCCTTATTGAGGACTAAGTATGAAGTGTCATACTTAGTATGACACTTCATACTTAGTAAATCATAAAATTAATTTAAGCTGTGAATACTGTCCTGTGAAGACTTGATACAACCAGAAAAAGTTGGATCTGGATAAAATAGCTCTCTATAAACATGTTTTACCAAAACCTTGAAATAATCTGATAAAAAAAGAAATTGACTATTTTCCATGAAATACAAAATGTCATGCATACAAAATAGTCTGATTTTGTTTTTTGTCTCTTTACTTTTTTATAAACATGCTTGACCAAACCATTTGTCATTTTATGGTTCATTTAGATATATTAATACATTAAATTAACAAATGCCCCAAATAAATAAAATATGCAAACATATTATATGTACATTTATACGACTTTAAATCTATATGACTTTTTTTCTTGGTGAGGACATTGAAGGGTTGAGTAAAATCAAACTTCTTTTGATCAAGGATTTATTTTCTCTTCTAGCAACCTATTGCTGTTGGATAAGCTTGATTTTGAAACTAGAATGGTTCTCTATAGAGTATCGTACCTCATGACCTGACTCGTACCACCCATACACAAATTCCATGGAATGTTTTTTTTTGTCCATAATTATAGTAGAAATGTCAATTTCTTGGATATATTAAGTGTTTTGGTTTGGTTTGGTTTGGTTTAGTTGTTTGGTTTCTTTCCCAACCAATGCCCTATCCTTCCAACAGGTTTTCAGTAAATCAGTCCAGTAGATTTGTCATAATTTTGCCGACAACCAAACAATGGACACGACTGACAACAATAAATAACAGGTTTCTCATAAACAAAGGAAAGCTGTTTTATTGTATTTTCAAACACATGTAAACACAAAACATGAGAAAATATGGTTATAAATTCTAAGTTTTGAATGTTTTTAAATTTCAGCATGTATAAATATTCTTTGCGAGATCTTCGATGTCACAATACTGAACAGTTGAACAGAATTTGACCACTTAGAGGCACGTTGGAGGGTTTTGGGTACATCAGTAATGCTACAAACCTCGAACTCTATGCATGACACACAGGTGCTGTTGACGAAATGAGGAAGGTTTATGTGGTGACTTGCATATGACATAAAGCATCTCATGGTTGCCACTCTAGCATGACTTGTTTCCACGGGTTCTGAGCTTAGCTTGTGTTTAAGCCACAGTTGAAACACACACAATTTCAGAAAGTTGAAGATGTTAGCCTTCATATTAGATACTCTACATATTTACAAACCTATCATATTCATGCATTATGGTTCTTATATACTATAAACTTTTCCATTTCAATACGCACACATACTAAAGTAAATAGAGATAGAAAGGAATATGTTGCTTTTTTTCAGTTGTGTAAATAAAGAGCTGAATAAATTGCATAATTATAACATTACCTTTTCCAGTGCTACCACAATGGAAAAAATGCCTTTTCTTTTTCTTCGGCTGGTGCAGAGTTAAGTCCTTAGCAAGATTTCAGTGTTTCATATTTGTCTTCCTGTGTAAGTGAGTGTAATAGAATAATGTAAAACTGAAGTCAAGTAACTTCTCTGTGTGTATACACATAACTATGGCTGTTTTGATTGTGATTTATTATAACATATTATTTAATCGTTCTTCTGCGTGTTTGAAAGACACCTCTCAAATAAAATACAGGACTTGCAAGTCATTGCATACAAGCCTCAGGGAATGGGGACTTAAACTTAAAATAAGTTTGATTGTAGTTCAATCACTTTCTCTTTTGATTTTATCTGGAACTGACACTTCTGATCTGAATTGGGAAATTTGAGGGCCACAGGGAAGTAAGTCAATGGCATCAATTAATCGATGCCAGTCCAGGAACTGCCTACAGACTCTAGCAACATTAGGTTGGGAAATGTACTCCTCCAGGAGGAACCCAATGTCCACTTGACCAGTTTAAGGTCTGACAATGGGACTGAGGATTTCATTCCTGTACCTAACAGCCATCACAGTACATTGGCTAATGTTTGAAGGTCTGTGCGACCAATGGAAATGCCTCCCCAGACCATCACCACCAAATTGGTCCTACTGAATGATGATGCAGGCAACGTTCACTACAACGTCTCCAGACTTTCTCACATCTGTGACATGAGATGGCCGTGAACCTGCTCTCATCTGTGAGGAGAACAGGTCTGGACCCAACAGTCCATTTGTTCTGTGGTGCTGCAGCCTATGGAGCTGCATGGTGCTGGTCTGTTAGGACACGTCCCACTGGTGTCTCTAACCAAGTGAGTAATTAAAAAGGCATTGCTTAAGTAGCAACACTTTGAATTTTGAATAAAATATGTAGGGCTTTGTCCTTTTTGGTCTTACAAAACAATTTGCTCTTACCGGAGCAGAAAATATTATAGATTGAATAGAAAATAGTGGAAAAGAATTGCAAAAGTATTAAAATATTGCGTTTCTCTGTCAATGAGTGGAAATGTAATTTGCATTTGCATTATTAGAACTTTACTTTTGACTTGCATCATTTATGAAAAAGTAGAGATCAATAAAGTAAAGTACAGATAATGACAAGTCTGCACGTATTCAGCATTGGGGAAAATCATCTCCTTGTGTGAAGCAGCTTCTTTCACAAGGCGCTGCAGAATAGAGAACATACTGCCACATGTTGTCAGGGGAACAAGAGCTTCTTGCCCGCCTGATATTGAAGTTAGCCAAAAAAATGAACCCTTACTCAGCTGTTCCAAAGAGCTTTCATGTTCATAGGTATTAGACAGCTCATGCACAGCTGAAGACATAATGATGCTAATTACTGGAGAATATAATGGTTTTAACATGGCCTCTGCAGTAGAGCGTGTGCCATGAGTCCCTCTCAGTGTCTCAGGCTGAAAAGCCGTTTCTATAGCGATATATGCAGTTTTTCAGGTTTCGTTAACAAGGGCTACAACATGGGATGGTGATCCTAATGAGGGTGTATCTGAAGTAACAGCAGCTGCAGAGCTGTCTGTCAATGCTGAAGTGAAGCACCGTGAAGAAGATGGGAGTGTTCTCATCCTACTTTGTATGCAGACCCTTTGGTAAGGATCGGACTCTGGACGATCCCAGGCTACAGTCCAGTTGAAATGAGACCAGATCAGAGAGAAGTCTCTCTGCTGTTGCTTGGATTAGCCATAAACCCTGCATACCTGCAGCTTGCACGGAAGTCTCTGCTCCTTGTTCCCTCAACAGAGAGCTCGGCTTCTGGGATGCTCCATCCTCTGCTTACCGCAATCCTTTCTCCAAACACTCCAGAGAGACTCTTCCCCCCTCTGATCATCTTGTCTCTCACGAGTTCTGTTTTTCCCCCTGCTCTCTCTTCAAGGTCTTGCCAGGCTACTTGCGTGACTAGAGCGAGTGGAAAAAAGGTTTCGAAAACCATTGGCACGCGAGCCCCAAATCTATTTTTGGAGAGGGTTCTTTTTTCTTTGAAAACACAAAAGCCACAGGGAGAAATAGGCAATACTGGGGTGAAGGGGGTCTGTTTCTAATTTGGCCGGGCCTGCCTCCTGTCCTGCCCCGCCAGTGTTATAACCACAGCACTATGGGGAAAGAGGGTGGCGCAGACTAGGGAGGAGAACTGTTTTTCCTGCGAAACCACGGCCAAAACTATGGACCCTCATCTTATTCCTTGTCACTTAGCAAACAGCCTAACCTGCTTCCCATTACTGGGCCATCTGCCTGTATTTCAGGCTTTGTTTTGTTTTGATTGGACTCGCCTCTCGTTACATTTTGTCTTTAATTTTCCATTATCATGTTACAGCATTTAAATTAATACTTTATTGTTAATTCATTTACATCAGGCATAGTTTGGAGGGCCTGCTTCAAAAGCATTTACTGCAACTGTAACCCATGGCTAAATTCTAAAATGTCATGATCATCTGTAGCAGTTATTGTATGTTTCCACAGGAGACACATGATTGGATGACAATTCAATACATTTTTTATCTTGCATTTATAGTTTGATGAATGTGAATATGTGACTTACTGTTATTGGCTTGTTGGACATCCATTGATTGCCAACATGGGTTGCAACAGCCCTGAATTTCTTCGAAGCAGTTGATGTGACTGCAAAACAGTGACGGCAAATATCACTGAAACAGAAATCCACCGTTATGTGAGTATAACAGTATAATGTGTAAATGTCTTGCGTTGTTCATAAGGCCACAAACTTAGTGCTTCAGAATGACACCGGAGTCTAAATTAAGAAACGCTGTCATAATAAATACAGTGATAAATTAAAATGATTATGAGGGTAGACTTTTATGTGGGCTAATAACGCAGGAAAATGATCTGAGATTATTATGACAACAGTTGTAATTACATTCATTTGGGCAGGAGATGCTGCAGTCTGTCAATCTGACGGGCCAACACATTATGGCACGAGTGAAAATGGTGAGCTCTGTGGTTGCAGCGTATAATGACTCACAGCAGTGTGTTGCCTCGCTGATGACCAAGTGTTTCCCATCACTGATCCTCTGATGGGAAATCTCTTAAGACAATCCACTAGGAAATCCACTGTGGCTTCAACTCATTCTGTCATAACAAAAGCCTCTATGTCTTTAGATTACAGTGGCAGAGTACATGGGGAAAGAAATTGCCCAGTATTTATCCAAGTCTATCCTAGCCTACATTTTTGTAGTGAAGCTTCTCAAAGGCTAAATTGTCTTTGTGATGCATACACACATCTAGAAGAAATGAACGGTCCAAGTACACAAAGAAACCTTGTGATTCTGGAGACTCTACCAGGCCTATAATTCAATCACCACTATCAGTGCAAACCGTCAATTTTCAAAAGACTGCCGCCTCACTTTCATCGCCTAAACACAAAACTTTGCTACGCATTCATTTTCTTGAAAGGAGGAGGAGAGTTGACTCTGTGACATTTTGCCGGGCTGCAGATTCAGGTTAAATTTTGACCTATTCAACCATTGCTTAAATGCATTCTTGAATGATAAGCTGTTACTCATTAAATTTCTTCAACCACATCTGACAGTATAAGTGACCTTGCTACCTTGGATCCTTTCCCAGCTGACCCTGGAGAAGCAGGCACTTTATCACTGCCCCAACACTTAGACCCAATGACATTCACAATCACATTTAGGGGCAGTTAAAATCAAAATTCCCCTACTGTATGTTAAATGTTTTGCCCTGAGGAAACCAACATAAAAAACACAGGAATACAACCAAACCCCACAAAAAAAACTCCCAGTGGGATTTGATACCAGAACCTTCTGTTCTTGCTTTTAGGTAATAATTCTAAACAGTATGCCAACACACACGGCACCGAAACGGCTAAATGAAAAAAGTATGAGACCCTTTAAGTCTGTATAAGTCTGTAAGCTGTATAACCTTGATGAAAACTGCATAAAGTTTGTCTAAAGCTAAAAACTTGAAGGTAATAATCATCATGTTCTGGAACCAGTAACAAAGGAGCTTTCTCATCCAGCTAAGTAAAAGCTGAACCAAAAAAAGGCCAAATAATAAACCAAACTTTCATATTTTGTGATTAAAACTTCCTCACCTCATGTCCTTGCACATGTTTCTAAGTGATTATTGACCTTCTAGATCTAACCTTGTTTTTTGAAAGATGGGACTCTGGGTTTCTGAGATCTGGCTGAGCTGGAAGGAGAGTAACAGCCTGAGTGCAAACTAATTTCAGCTCTCTACCTCATTCTGAAGGATGTGGAATCTTGGGGAGAAACGCGTGTCATTACGCCTCTGCTATAAGAAAAGCTTCAGGCGCTTTCAGAGAAGAAAAAAAACATTAAAAGATAGTAGAGAGATTTTTAAAAGTTTGTGCACTTCATGATCAGCCAACCTGCTTCTCATGTAAAGCCTATAGGAGCTGAGGAAGACAGATTATACAGCCCATAATGGTACATAAACATACTTTCCAGACAGATTTGGTCTGATAAACCAACAATTAGGTCCAACTGTTGTAACGGAGGAACTCGGCCCTCAACACGTGCTTTAACAGATATCTCCACCTTCCACAACCATCCGTCGAAGGGACATAAATCCTTGCATATGAAAACAAGTGCTGACAGGCATAAGTGAGACGACCAGAGGAAAACATGAATCATTTTTATCTCGCTTCTTATTAAACGATCACATATTAAACTGAACATTTTACTTTGGAAAATCAATTTTCCAATACCTTGGGCATTCTACTACTACATTCTGCTTTGTGCCGAACTGGCAACAGAAATAAATATATGAGCTGAAATGTTAGAGCTAGCGAGCTAAATGATTAAAACCACGATTGAAATCCCACCGCAGTCCTGGCCACACGTGTCAGTATAACCCATACGTAACCATGGTGACACAAGTGTCAAAAACCATATAAATGCTATAAAATGTTGGTTATATAACTTTAAATGTGTTTCCTTTTCTTCATTTTTAACTTGGGAAGTCCCCAAGTCCCTAATATTCATCTTGTTTTTGTGTTTTTAAAGCAATGATCAAATCCATTTAATAAAGGTATGTCCTGTACACAACCAGTTCTTTACATACTTAGTTATTTAGCAAATTGAGGAAAATATTATGGCATTTTTGCTATATAAAACCTTGTCTGCAAAGTTACAAATTTGACATGTTCTAGAACTGCAGATTAAAATAAAAAATATAAGGCCTTAGTAAAAGAAAAGAAAGTCAAGCAGATTCATTTTCAAATGGAAATAATCAAATATGTAACAGGCATTATGCATCACAATTCAAAATTCCAGAATTGTGATCCATTTTATATTGCCCATAATTATCCATTTTGAAATCTAAGAATAGAACTCACATTGCACAATGAATTTCATTTTCTGATTACAGTTGCAGACGGTCAAATCAAAAATCATTTGTTAAATTGTTAAAAAATCTCTTGTTCATTTCTCCTTGATCTTAAGCAGAAAAATAAAACTCAGACTTCTGTCTTATTAATCAATACTCACTTTCCAGTAAATGGAGCATCTGTCAGGGTTATAATCAGTGGGCTGTTGTGTGTTTGAACGCTCCCAGCAATTTAGTCACGGCTTAAGAATGACTAAAATGTGAAAAAGTTCCCTTTTCTGTCCCCTTGGCAAAAAATACTTCTCTCAGTATAAACATTCTCTGTTCACCACCCAAATATGACTATAAAGAGATATCTAATTTTCCGTGCTAATTAACATCCTGACATTAAAATACACTGAAAATTTAATTTTCAGCTAATAACAGGGCTGGTGGACTGATAAACAGATTTCTGGATGGGCACGTTCCCAAGTACATCTTTTGAGTTTGATTGTGTTTCTGCTCTGCGTCGATAATAATAATAATAATAATACATTTAATTTATAATGCTCTTTACATTTGGATCAAATCTCAAAGTGCTACAAAGCAAAAGCAGATAAAAGCATCAATAAAAAAAATAAAAAAAATAAATATAAAAGCCTGACCAAAAAGCAGCAATGTTAATTAAAGTTATAGGTTCAGCTAAAAAGGAAAGTTTTAAGTCCTTTTTTAAATGTGCCAGTCGTCTGTTGAGCCCTGAGATGGTCAGGGAGGGCATTCCACAGACGAGGGGCAGCAGAACAGAAGGCCCGATCACCCATTGTGCTGAGCTTAGTCCGGGGAAGGAGGAGGCGGTATGAGTGGGTAGAACGGAGGGATCGTGTTGAGGTCAGTGGGGTGAGTAGTTCTTTCAGGTAGGGGGGTGCGTTACCATGGATGCACTGGTGAGTGAGGAGAGAGATCTTATAATCAATCCTGGTGGAGATGGGAAACCAATGAAGGGAATGAAGAACGGGGGTGATGTGTCCGTGTTTACGAACTCTCATCAGGATCCTTGCAGCACTGCTCTGAACATACTGTAGTCTTTGAAGACTTCAGTATGTTCGATGTTATATTCGATGTTATATTATGTTCGATGTTATATTCGATGTTATATTATGTTCGATGTTATATTCGATGGCATGTGGCGCCATGTTTTTCTCTACTATGAGCCTAAAGGATTCCAGCAGCGTCCCTCCAGACATGAGTATCTCAACCAACCTTAGGTTTTGACCTTTTATTGACATATTTAACCTTACTAGTTAATGCATGCTGTCTCTCATGAGCATATGATACTCGTCTGTGGGGGAAAGGTTGGGCCCAACATTAAAGGTGCAGCAGAAAGGGCAACAATAATTTATAATGATCCTGATATTTATATCAAATTCACACACCCTACTGCTTTGAGGATTTATTGAGAACATATGGCAGTGCTTAGCTGCCAAATTCTTTTTTTTCTCTCTCCTTAGGCTCGCTATGCTGGAAGTCCACAGCAGAGTGGTGAGATTACTAACTCTGAATGGGTACGCTAACACAAAGGTGCTGCTGCAGACTTACTGATTAGTGTGCTAAGGCTCTGACACTCCCCCCTATTGTTATTTCTGAGTTTATTCTGAACACACCAAATGCAGCAAAAATATTTTACAAGAAAAAAAAATCTATTTAACTTTCCACATTTACACTTTCACATACGACTGCAGAGTGACTCCTTGAACCTTTCTTCAGTTTGAGGAATAGACACAATTCTTTAAAGAAAAGTGGTTTCTTTATCCTGCTGGTCCTGGGAAACTAGATCTTTGTTGTTTTTCCTTCTAATCAAGAACCAAGGCACGCCTGGGAGACGGGAATGCAAGAAACTGTAATTAACAACCGTTTGTTATGTAGAAGGGGCGAAGCAGCACAGAAAGCTACGGCTATATACTGTAGAGAATTCAGTCTTTCTGAGGTCTTCCTTACACATATAACGACTCTTAAAAGGTGTCTTAATGTAATTAATTCACATTTAAAGAGAGAGAGGGAGAGAGAGGGAGAGAGAGAGAGGTCAGCAGGTAAAACCTACAAAGACGACACACACAAAAGCTCCTTCAGACGAACGGAAATTTTTTTAAATCTTTTTTTCAAATGATTATCCTTTAGAAATTGACGTGAAAAGTATGTTTGAAAAAAAGTTGAGACGGGGACGTGTTCATCACTCTGTTGCATCATCTCTTCTAATAACAACTCTGTGAGCGTTTGGGGGACTGAGAAGACTAATTGCTATAATTATGAAAGTGGTGTATTTTAGTCGTCTAGCTTGATGGGATTTCAGCTGCTCAACAGTTCGCTGTCTCCTTTGTCCTATTTTATGTTTCATAATGCGCCAAACATTTTCAATGGCTGATATGTTGGGAGTACAGGCGGGCCAGTTTACCACCCGGACTCTTCCACTACAGAGCCATGTTGTTGTACTACGTGCAGAATGTGGTTTGGCATTGTCTTGCTGAAATAAGCAAGGCCTTCCCTGACAAAGGAGTTGTGTACTTGGGAGAATGTGTTGCTCTGAAACCTGTATATATTGCTCAGCATTAATAGTGGCATTAAACCTCGCCTCCGTACATCATCATAGATAACAGGAGACTTGATTGATTTGTGGAGAAGATGAAAGCAGTACACGGTTACCTGCTTCTGATGCTAGGTAAACCGGGCTGGTCTGGGGCTCCCGCAGCAGCTTTCTTGTCTCTCTGTTTGCATTACACTGTCACACACCACAGGCTTCGTTTACTTCATCAGTCTGGGAGTGACTGGCTGACTTTTGTAGAATTAATGGATAAAAATTGATAAAAATATCACCTTTGATTGGAAAATCAAATCAATTAGATTAATGATGACAGATTTGTGTTTGTGTTTGTTTAATTAAAGGAATGCGAGGGGGCAAAAGACATCGTATCAAAAAAATAATTTAACTAACTTTGATCAATATTTAGTTCCTGGTCGGTCAGTGGAGGCTCGTAGATGGATGCCGCCCCATGTAACATTTGGTGAGAGTTGGGTCCCACCCACGCCACTTCAATACACGGCCAACTCAATCCATGCTTACCTTCACACCAACGGGTGAGGACGCACCTGGTCCAGAGGTGGATTTGAACCCAGAACCTTCTTTGATCTTGAAAAATAAGAATGCATTGTTTTTTAATTTTTGATTCTTGTATCTCAAAATGAAAAATGTAATTACCACTTATATTTCATTTTTCAATATTCATTTCTGAAACGAAAAACGAAATACCAAAAGAAACTTGGACCTAATTCTATGTATGAATCGGCGTTAACCTGAGCCAAATGCTAAATAGCAAGAATGAGTGCAAAAATCATCCTTGGCATTAAAGGCCTTAACTCTTATAAACATATGACACAACGTATTTTATAATGCCCCTGAAATGATTTGCCTCAAGAAAGAAATTAAAATCTACATATAACGTTGCAGCACTCACATCATTGCATATAATTTGTCTCAGGCCATTCTTTTAAACACATGTGCATTAAATCCTTCTGGTTGTCTGTCTTTATTCTTCGCTGCAGCGGTATACGTGTCCAAAATGGCAAGAATACTACAATCCCCACAAAAACACACTGTTGTGTCTGGATTTTTGGTTACCATTCTTTATCTCTGTCCCGTTTGGTCAAGTTTAGAGGGAGGACTTTTTGTTGTAAATCTGCCTTCTTGCCTAAAACAGTGTGGTGAGAGCGGTGGAAGCCAAGTAGTTTGAACTGCACTTCTCAAACCAGTCGTCTGGAAGCGACCCAGCTACTGAGAGAGAGAGAGAGCTCTGAACAAGAGCGGTCGACTTCAAGTGGAAAGTATTTTAGCCTACAGTCCCATCTGCTTTCACTTTTACTCCCAACATAAACAGATAGTGTCCACAGTGTGTGGACAATTATGTGTTTTACACTGCAATTCACTTCAAAAATATTGATGTTAGGGAGATTTTCTCTCATCAGCATGAGCTGTTCACTCCACTGGTCCGCTCTCACACTCTCAGCGTCTCCTAAAAATTACTGCTCACAATGCGAGGAACTTTTTACTGCCCATAGGAAACTATAAAGTTTGAAAATTATGGAAGAATGTCACTAATATCATCAGGAACTTCCTGATAGGTCCTTTGAGTTTCCTGTTCCGGAAAACAAAATCCAGTGTTGATCCAAAAGGAAACTCCTGAGCTTAATCTCACATATCATACCTGTGTCCATCCATCACCCATGCATGCATCCATCCATCCAAACATCCATCCAAATATCCATCTATCCTTCCATCCATCCAACCTTCCATCCATGCAAACATCGATCTATCATTCCATCCATCCATCCATCAGTCATGCATGCATGTTTGCATCCATCCATCCATCATCCATCCAACCATCCATCCATCCAAGTGGGTTGAACAGAGATGTGAAGTGGAAGGTGTAAGAGACGACCGGCTACATAGTATTTGAGAGATACCCACAGAATTTGTTGGAGTTGTCGGTAGATTTAGAGGATGGCAATAACTCAGAAAATAATTGAGAACTCTGCATTCATTTTCTTTAACCTAGGTAACTGTTGTGCCTTGGTGAAGGTTTGCTTTTCTAGTTATAGGTTTTTAATTTGTTCAAAGCTTCAGTGTATGCCAGCTTTGTCTGGTTTATCTTGAACTTTTTTGTGTAGTTCTTCAATTCTAACTATCCTACCATCTAGACATCCAATAACGTCAAATTGTAATAAAACAGACTCTGCTTTGGTCAAGTTCTGCTTGGAAGCCGTCACCTTGCATTTACCTCCAGAAGGTATGCGCAGAAGGTTTAATTTTCTTTAAATCCTTTATGACAACATTTACCTACCCCTCTGTAACCAAATGACACTTACTTAGTTCCGTCACTTTCATTCCAAATGAGGGGTATGTATGCAGCATTTTTATTGCTGCATATATACCTTTTCATTTTTTTTTTTAATTGTACAAAATATTTGTATTTTTGTGTAAAAGTCTTGCTTCACCTTCTTTACTCCGTTAAAAGTGAAAAAGGAACAACTCTGAAATGTAATCGAAGTTTAAAAGTAAAAATTAGCTGTAATATAAGTTCAAAAAGTAGAAAAGTACAAAGTTTAAAAGTAAAAAGAACAATTTCAAAGTAAAAAAACTATAGAGGTAAATGGAACCAATGTGATATAGAAGAGGATTAGGGCCAGATTGGCTATGTGATTTATTTATTTATTATTTTATTCGATCATATAAATTAATTTCATTTGAGCATAAAATACAAAAGTGAAAATGTATAAAAGTAAAATATATTACTATAGAAGTAAAAAAAAATTACTAAATGTAAAACGAATTATATAAAAGCGAAAAAAAAACCTACTAAGCAAAAGGTAATAGTATAAAAGCATAAAAGTTCTTTTTTTCTTTTTTTTTCTTTTAAGCATAAAAGTGAAATGTGTAAAATGATATGTATTTAAAAAATAGTAGTTGAGAAGCAACCTGTTGTCATCCTGTTGGGGGCAGGTTTAAAAATTAGGAATGAAAAAAACAACAGCCATAAAAAAACGTTTCAGAATGGTGCTGGCTCATGTTCATCTATAGCCTTCATGCACCCCAGAGAATCATGCAAAGATTTCCTTCTACCCCACTCCGTCAAATGAGATTCAATCGAGCTTTTAGTTTGGGACCAAATCGGGCACATTCTTCACCCTTACAGTAAATTTTCAAACCACCAAACGCCAAATATGATCCATTATACAGGTGAGTTGTTGGAGTTTAAGTTACCCAGTACACGCCGGATGGTTGCTACCTTCCAAGGTTGGGTCAGGTTTGATTATCATGAAGTTTATTTGGAAAGACTACAAAGGAGTCCAACGTATTGGTACGGTTCCACCCCAGACCCAGATGCCTCGAGATACAGATCAAAGGCATATGTAGGAAAAAGAATGTAATACAATCATACATAATGTAATGCACAGTTCTGATTATTAAATATAGATTTTACGAGTATGATGGCAGACTTTAAAAGGCATCTAAGATCTCAGCTGAGCTGGTAGTGAAGCCCCTTGTGGGAGGGGTCTCTCTGACCGCTTTGACCGTGTAAAATACAGCACATTCATATATTTCTGCCAATCAAGAGGTCAATTTTGGGATTGGTCATGGTGATGCAGGATAAAGAGGGGAAGGATTTCTTTCTATGGCTATATTCAATGTCCTTAGATTTTATTCAACTTTTATTTGATTATCCTCTGATTATTATTTGTGGTGGAAGGTAATCAGCTACATTCCTTCAGCTAGTAGTTAGAATATGTTTTGCAAAAGATCTTTGGTAGTTCAACTATTTCCATATCATTGTGATTCAAGCTCCCACTAATGATTCAGAATTAATTTTTCCTTTACTCTGTGTTATTTTCTGCTGAAATTCAGTTTAACGAAACAATAAATCTTTGCAATGTTGTACTCATGAAAAGACGAGAGGGATTGTTCCCTTTGACAATGTTCAGAGGTCCTCTAGGAAGCTGGGTTGTCAGAACGCCCATAAAAAATATATGTCTTTTGTTTACCGACTACCTGACTTTTCATGGTGCAACCCTTTTACCTGAAGTTTCTGGTCGGCATGTTACATAAAATGTCAGATACTGATGAAAATGAAATGCTAAACAATTGCTGTTATTCTTTGCTGTTTCCTGTGAACAGTAGGTTTTATCTTCGCATGGCATGTGAACATGAGGCCTCTTTCTGCAGCAAACCAAATCACTTAATTAATATGAAACCAGTGGGGATATTGTTCTATCTCTCCAAGTGAAATAAAATGTTTAAATGAAACATTAGCTATCTTGAGATAATGGTCAATAATTTGTGTTCATCTACTTTCTAGCTAAGGTATTATGACATTTTTGTGGATTTTACCGCTCTCACTTACTAATCAGTGGTAAAAGTAGGCAAATTCTTTTCTCAAGTAGAAATACAGTTACTTGTGCAATTAAAAATACATAAAATGACTCTTTCCACCTCTTTAGTCAAGTAAAAGTTTAAATACTGAAAGTTTAAAACATTAAAAAACCAAGGACATTTCTAGCTGTTTTGTGCAAATCTAAGAAGACCATGAAGTCATTCGAGAAAAGGTGATAACTCCTGCATTTATTACACTTTGAGCACAAGATAGTTTCAGCATTTCAAAGGCAAGAAAGATGATGAAAAATAGAAAAGAGAATAGATAAATTGATCTCCCATGTTGGAAGAAGTCCAGAACTGTCTATTCTTGGCCGAACTCTAATAGCCAAGGCTCTTTTACCCTTGTCATTCCCTATACACATCATCAAAGACAATAAAGTCATCTAAATAAGGGATTTTTAAATTAATTTGGTGAAATAAAACTCATTATATACATAAATCGAATTAAATAATTAAATTAATTAGAATGCATGTTAATGGGGGATTAAACGCCATAGAGTTTGAATCTGTGAATGCTGCTTTCAGATTAAAAAGGCTAAAAGAATATCTTTCTCAACCTCAATCTTTAAGTTACCATTTCACAAACAAATTATTTGATAAAACTGGAAAATGTTCTAATTCGATGAAATTAACTCCGTTCTCCGCACGGTGTGTGTCTTTAAGGATACCCCGACTGTCAAGACCTGTATGCTTTTAAACATATTCAACGGTATCAGCGGTGTTAAATGCAACATTATATTTACACTAGATCCCGCAGTTTGTACTAATTTTGAAAAAATATTTAATTCGTAGATCGCATTAGTGTTTACCTTGCAATGCATTCTGGGTAGCGACGTCAAATGGTTGCACTGGTCGGGCTTCTGAACCGCTTATCCTAATTCAACAGTTAAAGATGTCATCTGTCCATTCTTTTCATTTTGAAACGGAACTTGTAACTTGTAAAACTTTACTCAAACTGAGCAAACACAAGAAGACGGTGAGAGACCTGATGAAGCGAGTGTGGGACACAATCGCTTTTTCGGGAATTATGTTGCTATTTCGGGAATCGAGAATTATGTTGCTAAGGCAACCACGAAGGACAGTGTTTTGTTGTAAAGAGTTCCGCTCAGCAGCTGATCAAAGTAAGCATATAGATCTAGTTTTATAATATCCTCCGCGTACGTAATCGTGTCAGATAGTCCGCTTTCAGACTCTCTGATTCCGTGAGCAGTTCAGATTTTAGAAGGAGGACGTCCGGCGTCTCCTTCCTTTGACACTCTTGCAACAGATGTTGTCGACTAAATGCTTCAAATGCATCAGAACAGAATTGACGCAAACACAGACATTGGTCCTTTGGAAGTTGTGTACGTCCACAAGCCTCTTCCTACTGTTTTCTTCTCTTCTTATCTCCGAGAAAGTTGTGAAGACTTACATCGCTTAATGTATTGACCTTCAACTGGAAAGTACATCTAAAAACAGCAAAATGTGGCATTATTTAGATTTTTCTCTCACCAATGCTACAAAACAACAACCAACTACAGCGACTCAGCGCCACATCAACCATTCTACGTCATCAACCCATAATGCAATGCACCCTTAAAGTAATGGCGACCTGCGTTGGTCAAATATGCCTATAACTTTGAGGATTTATAAAGTAATGACAGTATTTAATGTGTTCTTAACACCATGTATCATGACAATAAAAGTTTGTTAGCCCTGGTCACTCCAAGATGATTATCTTTGTACGCACAAGATATTGTAGAAATTATATTGTATTGTACGCAAAGAGTTTACTCAGTGAATGATTATTAAGAGAAGACAAATGGACAGAAAAAAAGCTGAAAACAACCTTTTCTTTGTGGTTGTCTTTCTTGCAGGATTTTTGCATCTGTTTCTTGTTCTTGCTTGTTTTGAATATATTGTCTAGTTTCATCTGTGGTGACTCTTCTGCACCCATGGGATCGCCTTTTCTTCGAGAAGTTTTTGTCTAGTTGTCTAGGAAGTGTAATAATAATAATAATACATTTAATTTATAATGCAATTTACATTTGGATCAAATCTCAAAGTGCTACAAAGTGAAAGCATCAATAAAAAATAAAATAATAATTATATAAAACCTGACCAAAAAGCAGCAATGTTAATTAAAGTTATAGGTTCTGCTAAAAAGGAAAGTTTTAAGTCCTTTTTTAAATGTGTCAGTCGTGTGTGGAGCCTTCAGATGGTCAGGGAGGGCATTCCACAGACGAGGGTCAGCAGAACAGAAGAGTTTAGTCCGGGGAAGGAGGAGGCGGTATGAGTGGGTAGAACGGAGGGATCGTGTTGAGGTCAGTGGGGTGAGTAGTTCTTTTAGGTAGGGGGGTGTGTTACCATGGATGCACTGGTGAGTGAGGAGAGAGATCTTATAATCAATCCTAGTGGAGATGGGAAGCCAATGAAGGGAATGAAGAACGGGGGTGATGTGTTCGTATTTATGAACTCTCATCAGGATCCTCGCAGCACTGTTTTGAACATACTGTAGTCTTTGAAGACTTTTATCAGGGATCCCGATGAGAAGTGTGTTACACTAATCCAGTCTGGAGGAGACAAACGCGTGGACCAGCTTTTTCAGCATCACTTAAAGTGAATGAAGAACGGAGTTTGGAAATATTTCTGAGATAGTGAAAGGACATCTTGCAGATGTGTTTGATGTGGGATTCAAAAGTAAGTTGAGGCTCAAATCTTACGCCGAGGTTGGTGACTGATGAAGAAAGGGGTATGTTGTGACCAGAGAAGGTAATACTGGTTATGGAGGAAGACTGGGTCTGATGTGGGGTGCCAATTAAAATTGCTTCAGTTTTGGAGCTGTTCACCTGGAGAAACTTGTTTTCCATCCACACCTTTATCTCCGCCAGACAAGTGCGGAGAGTTGACAGGGGAGATGATGATGACGATGACGATGGAGAGGCTGTGTCAGTTTTTATGTAGATTTGCGTGTCATCAGCGTAGCCATGGAATGAAGGTCCATATCGACTGATGACACGGCCAAGGGGGAGCATGTATAGTATGAAGAGAATGGGGCAAGGACTGATCCCTGGGGGACTCCACAGGTGACGGTGTGTGTCTGGGACCTTGAACTTCAAAGGGAAATGTATTCTGTTCTGTCCGTGAAGTAGGACTGAAACCAGCTTAGGTGGCAGTGAGTCCAATAGTGTGATGTAGGCGATGTAGGAGTATTCCATGGTCATCTGTGTTGAAGGCAGCAGACAAATCAAGGAGAATCAAGAGGCAAGGTGAACCTTCCCTGCTTAGAATGTCCGGGACTGGTTTTAATAATGTTCGAGTAGAGCAGTGACCAAGCCTCTCTAAGCGACTTTGAGTAGACCTTTTGGTGTTTCCGAAAGGCTAGCTTGTGGACAGAGAGACCTGAAGCATCGTATCGCCGCTCAAGGACACGCCCAGCTGCCTTAATTTCCCATAGCTCGCTGGTGAACCAGGGGGCTGAGCGGGAGAAGGTGACTATTTTTTATTTTTTACGATCCAGGATGCTACTCAGGGAGTTATTGTAGAAATCAAGAGTCATTGGCTGATACAACGTTTGCAGAAAGATGCTGGAGGTCAACTCTCATGGTTTCAGGGTTGGTGTTTTTTAAATTCCTGAAGTAGATTTGACGTTTGGGCTTAGTGAGGGATGACACAAGTGACAATTCCATGGAGACGGCCTTGAGGTCAGACACACCCAGATCGTACACAAGAAGATTGCTGAGAGGAGCAGAGTCAGTGAATACTAGATCCAGAGTGTGACCCATGATGTGGGTGGGGACATCAACAAGTTACCTGAGATTAAAACAAACCAGTATTTAGAGAAATTTGGATGCAGATAGGCATGCAGGGGAGTTGACATGAATGTTCATATCTCCAATTAATATAATATTGGCGGAGGTTGTGCAAAAGGTCGAAAAAAGGTGGTACATCTCAGCCATGAAGGCTGGGTTTTGTTTGGGTGGCCGGTAGATAAGAAGTATGGTCATGGAGAAAGGGGTTTACAATTAAATGCCAGGCATTCAAAAGAAGAGATCTCAGGCAACGGCAGTGGAGACGAGAAGTCCAGATCACTGCGGTAGATGACAGACAGACAACCACCACGACCAGTGCTGCGTGCTTTCTGGAGGTAACAGTAACCGGCGGGACAGGTCTCATTCAGGAGAGAAAAATCATCTGGTTGTTGCCAGGTTTCTGTAAGGCACATAACGTCCAGACATTTCTCCAGGATGTGGTCATGTATGAGGCATGATTTGTTTGTGAGAGATTGTGTATTAAAGAGTTTGATTTTAATACTTTATATTATATTTTAATACTAGATGGAGCAGTGAGTCTCTGTATTGGCCGAAGAAGACGGAAATCCTCTCCACGTTTTCTAACCCGCTCAGTGAGTAACTTTATGGAGGAAACTCCAGTAACACTAGTGGGAAGAGCGACAGCGCTCTGATGATGCGTCTGAGACGCGACTGTGCCCATGTCAGACCAAAATGACAGAATGCAGTTATCGGAGCGGGAGTACACAAACTTAGAACGGCAACTTCTGTGAATGTAACGGGACCGGCGAAGGAGTCCAAGTCGTTTAATAACCGATATGCATAACGGAGTGTCATAGTTGTTGAATTTCATCAGTTGGGTGACGGAATAATTCATCATCATGCCAGTCGTGGAGACTAGACTGTTATTAGCCGATAGCCATGGACGAGATGCACAGAGGAAGTTAGTAGCCGTTATTTTCATGGAAATGATGCCGAGAAAAAAACTATCACACACAGAAAGTGATCTACAACGGCTTTTAGTGAAAGTGTCACGGGGGCCAGGATGAACAATACGGATAAACAAACTGACATCGACAATGAACAAACAGATTCGGACATAAACGATGAAAAAAAACGATCGCCTAAACGATTAAACAAACAGATACAGAAGTCTCCAGGTGATGGTACACTCGCAGCAACAGGTAGGCAGACCGTCAAGAGACTCGGTAGAATTCTTACAAATACAAATACAAATACAGAATAACAGATACAGAATAAATACGGATATAAATCCAGAAGGTTTGCCGGTGAGCAACAACAAAGGTATACTTGTCGGTTTATAGTATTGCAGGCTGTAGAACTCTGATGGAAAAGCGGCGAACAGAGAACGCCAGCGTCCAGACTGCAACTGACTGCAGTGTGAATTAAGTCTTCATGTCGGGAAAGCATGAGCTCATAGAAAGTTCTGATATTTGTGTTAAATTGTAGGAAGTATAAGTGAAAAAGAAATACTCAAGTAAAGATATCTCAAAAGTCAACTTAAGTTCAGTAGTGAGATATTTATGTATCTCAAAACTCGGGGGTATTATGGAATTATCATCACTTCTGCCAAATCCGCAGTGTCAGATTCCACAGCCCTCAAGTTGATTACAAAGCCCTTAAATGGATCATTTTCATTTCAATTTCCCACCCAAATACAACTCAGTATGAGGAAAAAGTGGATTGATTTTGGGAAAGGTTGGTTGTATATTTCCTCCACCATGGGGAGTTTCATCTGCATTGGTCCAAACTTGGTACATATGAACCAACTAGTGGAGTTATGTCTTGTATGTACCATATTATACTCCAAGACTTTGAAGAAAGTCTTTGAGTCGTATTGGAAGTGGAAAATGTAGATTTGATTTTGTAGGAGTGAGAGAAGCAGGACAGAGAGAAGATGGTAAGTCAGAAGATCAGGAGTCTATTGCTGGATATGAGGCAGGAGAGAAGGTCAGAGAGCCTCTGGTGAAAAATCTGTAAATGGCAGGAAAAGGGTTTGGGGATGGTCAGACCGGGACAGAGAAACAGATTGTGTCATAGCTGGCACGGGACTTCAACGGCTGTAAGAATTTCACCATCCAAGTAACATTATCTCACGGGACACGCTTTTTCTCCCTCTGCTTTAGCGCCTGTCTCTCATTTGGTTTACTATTTAATCGCTTTAATCAAGTGTCATATTGAAGATCAGCTATAACCACATGTAATATGCATTGGAGACCAAAGCAAGTGCTGACACAGATTTGAAATTCAATTTATGATTGCAATGGAATTCCACTTGACAACTTCCATCTTTAGATCGAGTCGAAACCAATAATATATGAAAAAAAAAACAGGAATAGACTGAAAACCTGCAAAGGGTAATATTAAATCAGGCTTGGTGGAAATGTGTAAATGTGCCCTACATTTGGTCCGATCAGGGATTTGGGAGTTGTAGAGTTGAACTTCAAGTTGTTAAAGAACCTCAGTGATCCTCTTTTTGATAGTGCTGATGAAAGTGAAAGTGGAGCGCTGAGTTACAAGTCTGGTTTAAAACTTCAAAGTGGATACTCTCATATTCACAGAAAGGGAGGTGAATAGTGATTCTCCCCTTAAATTCCGTGGAAACAAGACCTGCTTAAGATCTTGTATGTTGCTGGGTTGCATTTTCTCATTGATTTGAAAATGTCATATTAAATGTTAAATAATTAAATTATAATGAAGTAGCAGGTCATATTAAACAGTTACGCTATGTTTTTTTTAAAGCATATGGTATGATTGCACTTGCAAGAATAATACTTTCTGAACATATCTTTAAAAATGAATATTTGAATATTAATGACAGCTTTCTAATCATCCGTTAAGCAGCATATCCGTTCCGACTGTTTTCAATCTGCCTCTTATTTTTCAAAGATACATACAGTACTGAGTGGATTTTGTGCCCGATATTTGGAATGCTTTAACTGTACCACCCGTAAACTGTATATAATATAATATGCAGCCCCCTCCTGACAACATGCCTCTTCCACAAGATTGTTGTACTTCTAAATGCATTTGTTTTTGGATCCATTGAGGTTTCTGTAGAGAGATGTCACAGCAGGCAATCAGCTAGAGTTTCCATTACCTGACTAGACCTACGCCGTCGTCCCTGACAGAAACGGTAAAGCCTCCAAGAATTCCTCATTTCCCTTCATTACACAAGCAATACCCCTTATTGAACCCCTCAAATTAAATGGGAAGTTTTTCCACAGTATTTTTAGTGTAAAAATAAAACTTGCTAAAGTGGGTAAAATTTGAGCTATTACATTAAAAGATGGGTAAAATATGATATAACAAGATAAATTTCCTCGAGCCGATTCGTATGCAACAAGTTTGATTAAGTCGGACCAACTGTATGCAAAAAAAATGCAACGGAACTTTCCCGAAAGCAATGTAGAACTCCCTCGCACGGTCTATGTGGGCAAAAAATTGGAAAAATTATCTGTGAAACAGTTTTTAAGTTATCATGTTACCATGAAGGAACTGTGCTGGCGGTGATGACGATTGTACAAAATCCCCAACCTTTCGGGGATATAACTTTTCAGCTTCATAACATACAAGACACATTTTTTTGGCTGGCAAATGTGGCCCAGACCAAACACTTCATCAGCTAATTACTTATCATGCCGGTGTTTTTCCTATGTTTGAGTGTCAGCAACTTCTTACAACACAAATTTACAATCTCATAAACTATCAAATAGCTTCTAATACAAATGGCATCAAAACACAACCAAGAACCTGATCTGTTGATCCAGCCCACAGTCGTCAAATCCGAATTTTCAGTGAGATTTAACAGTAATTTGAGGAAAAATATAATTTAGATAAGATTGGTTGTATGCTAATGCATCACTCAGTGTTACCACAAGATGAAAGGGGGTGGCAAACACGCTTGTACAATTCTATGTCACTGTAGCGGCACAGCTTTAAGGTGTTGGCCTCTGCGGGAACAGTTTTGACCAAGTGAAAACAGAATAGCAGAAATACATCGGCCAATGAAAAGAAGTGAACGCATTGCCCCTAAACTCTTTACTCAAATCCACACATACATGTTTTCGCAACATTTGCCCTGCAACCATGGCTCAAACCATCAATCCTCTGAGTGCCATAGCCACGCCAGAAAAAAACTCATTACAATCCATTTAGATTATGGGATGATGTTGGAAGTTAGATAAAAGAAATGTAATGAATGTTTTTTTACTTGTGACTTCATTTCTGTCCTTGCCAAAGACAAACAACTGGATGCAATCTCCACATTTAATTCTGAATTTAAGTATACAATGAAGAGCCCCATGCAACTGTGTTGTTGATTTTCCTCGTGATGCTGCAGCCTTTATTAAAAATGAGTAAACAAAGAGCATGGATTTATGCCATACTGGGCCATAATGGATATAACATACTTTTCTGTCCATTGTTTCTGAATTAGACATCTTGTTGGATCAGTATACAGAATGTTCATATAATATCTAACGACATTTATTCTAGCAGTGTAAGACAAATTTTGAAATGTCTCAACCGCACTAGATTCTTTCTAAATGTATGGGGCTTAATTTTATTGTTTTCTTACAGGTTTACATATTACCTCCAACACTCCAAGACATCAGTCAGGATGTACTGTACCTCAGACAGAACGTAGATGCCTGTCAAAAGGTATACTTCAGCTGTCTGTGCCACGCAGATTGGGTCTGTAGTTGAGCCGTTAACCAGCCCAGGTGTACATGTGAAGAGGCTTGTACCCTATAATGAGTGGAACCAGAATCTCACAAGTCTGAGTCGATGGTGACAAAGGGTGAAAAGCTCCTTATCACATCCCTCCTATTGCTGTGATTTAGAGAGCCAGACAGCTCCAGGTGCTGTTCCACTTAGTGCATGCCAGAGGAATTGTGTCCCACGTGATCTAGAAAAGAATACTAGGGGTCAGCTATACCGCTGTGCAGAACTTTTGCTGTAACTTGCACTTCTTTGTTTGAGTCTTGATGTAGAATGTCAGAATAATTGCAACAAGACTTCAACTGATGCCTTTCTTCAAACTTTCTCTGCAAAGGTTTATAATGAGGATGGCAATTTGTCATGGCAGACAGAGACACGATATTTTAACTTTGTCTTCTGTGAAACTAAACATGTTTTAAAACGTACTCATACCACATTTTGTGCGTGGCCAGAACAGCAGTAGTTAAAAATTGCTTAAAAACAACATAATGTAGATTTTTATCTTTCAGATGAAAAGACAACAAATTTATTTCGACTAATTGTCACGTACGATAGACTTGCTCTCAGGGGTGGCAAAAAATGTAGGATTAATGACAGTGTGAACAATTACAGTACTTCTGTATCCATCGTAGATGATAATATAATGTTAATCATAAACTTTGTTTGTTTGCAGCGAGACAAGACACAAAACCTTTAGAGCTAAAGGAATATCAGATAGTTAAAGCATTTAAAAACAAGACGAGAAAAGAGGTGAGAAAGCAGAGTGGATGACATAAAACCAGTCTGTTAAAACCAGTAAAAAGCCTGCTTCTGCATTTTGATCCAACTGGAGGTGAGACAGTTCCTGATTTTTGATGGAATTGGGAGGGTTGTGTTTGTTTAGTCAGGGGAGAAGACGAAGGCATGGATAACCTTTTCTCAATCAGGATGTGGTAGAATATGTTTCGATTTCTGAAAATGATGTAAATGCAGGAAGCAGGAAAGGAGAATTTGTTTTTTATGCGTTTATCAAAGGAGAGATTCGAATCAAATATAATTCCCAGGTTCAGCCGGTTGGCCCAATGTTGCAGTATAATAGACTGGGATGGTTCTGAGTTGGTCTTAGGAGGACTAGACAATGCTATTTTGGATTTGGATCTGTTGAGTTGTAAGAAATATTATGATATTCAACTGTCGATTCAGAGAGTCAAAAACAAGAACCAGGCTACCGACAAGGGAAAAAAGAAATTGTAATAGAAAATAACCCTTCTCTCCTGTTGGCAGATGAAGTTAAAAGACTCATGAGAACTGACCTGAAACACTGAAAGCTCTGGATAATGCTAGATGTTAGAAATCACTTGATACTACAACGTTTACTGAGCTTTTGAAAAACAGTACATTTCAATTTGAATAAATGAACTACAGTGTCCAAACTTTAAATAAACGTTCAGTAGGTGATAGGTGTGATTATGTCTTTACCAGGAGTCACACCTTCTTTGGAAGCCTTAGCCAAGGCGCTATAAGCGAGAGTCTAGCCAACTGTCAGACCTATTCAAAAAAAACATTTGGATTCCTTCTTGGTTGCAGAATGGTGAGGTATCACGGGAGTCGGGGAACCCTCCCTGCATGTGTTTTGTGAATTTGGAAAAAGCTTACAACCAATTTACTCAAAGTATCTCATGTGGAGAACTGCAGGATTCTGACCTATTTTGTTTCAGCCCTTTTAGAATCCCAGGCGTTATGGTTCTCTGAGATTATTTTTGAGCTTACACAACAAGAGCACAAAGCATTATGGTCTCGGCCTCTTCTCTATATTTATGAACAAGATATCTACATGATCCTGATCCTGATCCAATGGTTTTCTGTTTGCAGGTACAACAATCATTTTCACCATGATCTTAGAAAGTGTAGGATCCTTGATTAAACCCCCATAAACCCATGATTAAATGCCCCCTCCAGGTTTAGCAGTGAGTTAAGATTATCATAATATTAAGACTTTTCCGACCTGGTCTTATCATGGGTCAATTAAACATTTGGACAGTTCACACAAAGTTTTGTAATGTCCAATCTTCATGTTGCAATAAACAATAAATAACTTAACACATACTGTTGAACTCACAAGAAGATGTTAATAATTTGTTATATTTTCACAAGGTTAATAATGTGTCTTGTAACTCAGCAATTCACAAATGGTTGGAGTAACAAATAAGATGTCCTGATTGATTATACTAATGATGTTTCTGTAGAATGTGACATGTCAATGGCAAAAAATGAGTTGAAACAGTGTATTCAAACAACTGCAAAATGTAAGACAAATGTTAGGCATGGAGAAGCTTTCCACATTTTTATAGACTTAAAGTATTGCAGTGGATACACACAAAGGGGCAGGGCCAGGATTTTATTCAACTTTATTTTACATTATGAGTTTCACCATTTCTGCATTTCTATCTGTTAAACATAAATTACCTGCCAGATTTTGATTCAACTAAAAGGCGATTCGTTTATTTGTTTTTCCCCCCACCTTTTGAACAATATGCCAAAACTGCTTGATGGATGAAAATGAAACCAGGTGGAAGAGTGAGCATATCCCAAGGAAAGAGAATTTGAATTTTGGCATAGATCCAGCTATAAGGGTTGATTTATAACCCTTTTTTAATCTTTCTTTAACGTTTGCAGCAATCCACAGGACAGCCACTCAAAGTATTACAAACTTATTTGCATGAAACTTTTATCAGAGACGGGCCTCAGGGGTGGGAGCTGGTGATTACATTTTGTGAAAAAAAAAATCCTCCCAGTCGGACAGAAAATACTTTCTCTTCTAAAGCAGCTGGTTTTCTGTATCCAAGTTCTATGTTTTCATAATGACAGAATCTAAATGCAGGTGTTGCATATAAATAGGAATGAAAGTTGTGGGGAGAGGGGACACTTTGGAGGTTTTCCTCAGCCTCGGCCTCTTGTTCCAGACAGAAATAACTTGAGAAACACTTTTTTTCATGAACATAGGAGTAAAGGATATTACTCTGTATTCCCTGGTCATTTACAGAATCCGCTCTATGAGTGTGTCATGGCTCAAAATCATGACATTTTCTTAATCTGTACTTTTCCAGAAATAATTGTATAATCATTTTAACTTCTAATATATTCAGTATAATATCCACTCATGTTATAGCCTACTTAAACCAGTTCCATTTAATGCTGAATACAAACCGTTACAAGAAGTGCTGCTAATTCATGGTTTGAGAAATGCGGGGAACTAAAATAGATGAGATTACAAATTTGGAAACCAATAGACAGAAAATTGCACGACAAAGTAAATAAACAGCACAAAGAAACCAAACAACTGCCCTTTCGTGCGTATCCTGACCACAGCCTCTGTGTACCAACCAAAGGTAGTGTTCATGAAAACAAAATTAACAACTGCTTTTACACTTCAGTGAAAATGCCAACAAGCTCTTGTGGGATTTACGATGCTTAAATTGCCCCTCAGTTTATTTGCGGCCACTGACGGGTTGCCCCTCTGATTATGCAGGTGAATTTAATTGAAAACATCAGAGCAGTTGCAAAGCCTATATTTTCCCAGGGCATATAGCTCTCACGCCATAAACCCAAAGTCAATGTGCTCACCGCCACAGAGGCCCTTTTTATAAAAGAGAAAATCTTTCCCGAAGATAAAACTACTTAAAATGTTTTATGTGTCACAATTACCGAAGAAGTTTTTTTCTCCTTCTCATGTGTTAACATAATATTTTCAACAGTTGTTTGACACTAAATTTAAAAAGTAGTAATACTTTTATAAGACCCACGTAATCATATCAACTCTAAATTATTTCCAAAGTATGAATTTATATGAGTGAGTTCTTAGAGAAATACACAACAAAGGGAAAGCTTAGAAAAATGCATCGTTCATGACCGTGTGACGTTCACAGCTTCCAGGGTTTCATTATCATGATGAATTGCTGCTTCTCTAAGAGAGCATTGATTGAACCACCAACTGGGAAGGTTGACAGACTGTTTGAAATGGCATTTAAGACACTATAAAAATTACTTCCACATGGGCCATAATGTTGGTAATTCCCATTGAGAAAAGATGCAGGCAGCTTGGCTTTGCCTTGATTTTCTGGATTTGTCTGTCTCACACCAGCGCTCTTGTTTGCTGCTGCAGAGCACTGGGGATTGTGTGAGGATAAATCTCCCTCTCAACATCTGGAAGCGTGCTTAATGATCATTAAAAACAAGATGGACTATTCTCCTAAATGACAGGCGGAGTGGTATACTGTGGTTTAGGTCACATGCTTGCCTCTCATGCATACGCCGGCTTTGTGACATGCAGCACGGTCTCATGGGAGACCCCGCCTCTGACCTTTAAAATTTAATTTGGCCTTGTTCTAAATTTATAGACGACATTAAATTTACATTCGCCTGTGAGAGAACTTGGTGTCTTAAAATTTCTAACCAAGAGTGTGACCAGAGAGAGTGTCACATCTGCTGGAAACCCACCACCACTGATGTTGTCAAAACAAAGAACCATTGATTAGTATGATGCTTCAAGAGAGTTTGGTTAAAGTCTGATTTAGTATCCCTGAAGTGCCCAACTGATGCTTGCAATGTTATACCTTGCTAGTAACTCTCCGCTCCATATAATTTACTCTACCTCTATTCCAAATAACAAAACAAGTGGGTTTAAAATTCAAGCCTCAGAAGGCAGTTTGTGGCCCATGAATAACATGAAGGTCAAAGGTACTGGAGCAAAAGGATGTTGAGTCAGTCACTCCTTTAAAATGTTAAGTCAAAACACACCTTTTCAATTATTCACTTACCAAACTTGAACTAAAGTAGCTGGTTAACCACTGAAATACAAAGTTTTCACATGATGGTAACGGCAGCCTCATTACCAAAACACTTCTCTGACCTCAGTTCCTGCCCTCTGTAAAGCCAGTGAATAGGTTAGATTCTTTTACTGACAACAATTGTACATGTATTGTGACTCAAACCAGTTCTGTGTTGGCCCAATATGTCTGCTTTATCAAATATGTCCTTGTTCCTTCGCTAAATAAGTGAAGGGAGTCGGTATTTCAGTCTCTGAAAGTTGTGAGTTAGTTTAGTGTTCAAAGATTACATAATTTGGCAGAAAATTTAAAAGCAAATCACAGATTGGGAAGTTAAAATTGAAATGTTGATATACTGATTAATGGGAATACAAGAATGAGTTCATCCTTTGTCAGTCTGTGCTCTTTCATCTTGGGGATATGGTGATCAAATTCAGCCACGTATAAGCATGAAAAGTATGGAAAGGGATGAAGAATAAAAAAAGGCAATTTATGGATTCATGGGGATAATGCACTTTTGAAGGGTGATAGTTATGATGTCTGGAACATCAATTTTGGAAATCACCCCAACAGGGGAAAGCCATGTAGGGATAAAATGTTGGTGAGTGGGAGAGGTTTATTCTCCATTAACAGCTGGATTAGTTACACAAAAGCTACTACATTTGGATACCATGTGCACTTCCCTTGATGAAACAAATGAGGCAAATAATTGGAAGTGTGGTCACTTTACTTGGGTGTGGTCTATCTGGATGCCTTTCAAATCTCTAAATAAACGACCGTATTTATACAGTTTGATTTGAAGAGATATCGCAATCAACGTAACAGGCAGAAAGCAAAAACATTGCCTCTAATCATTATTATCCAACATTTGAAAAGCCAGCATCTTATTTAAGTTAGTAACGCTGAGCCAGGACTGATTTGTAAGTGCATCGTCTTCTGGCATTATCTGTTCATAATGTTGTAGCACAAATACATATGACACTGTAGCTTTAGGCAAGTAAAACATCACTGTTGATTGTATTTACAGTTTTCACAAAAATGAATCAAAACAAAACAAAATATGCACCAATGTCTGATAACATATTTGACAAAAATGAAAAAGTCAGGCTCCTTGTTGTAGAATATGGTAGGCAAAGAAGACCTGCTATTTAAAAATACAAATAGATACTACCTAATAAATTCCATTATTTGTAAATATATTTCAAATGTACAAGAAGAAAAATCAATTTATGCAAAAATTCAATATCATATTGGATTAAGTGAAAATCTTGTGAAGTATTTTTTATGAATCAATTCTATTTTTATTGCTTTTGATCTCTTATGTGTGAGTTATTTTCAAACTTTTCCCTATTGAATGCTCTTTGTTGTTGATTATGATCTCATGTCTAACTTTTCTTTCTTTTTTTTTGTCAAACTATGCTCTTCCATAAAGATTTTGTTATTGCCTGCTGCAGTTGTGGCCTTCTTTTTTCTTTTCTTTTTTTATTACAGCACAGTAGTCTTTTAGTGACACCATCAGGAGAAGGGTCATACTACAGTACAGAGATAACGCTACGTCAGCACTGTACGACGTGGACGATAGCATGGGGGTGGGGCTTGATGATGATTAGAAGGTAAAGCCAACATTCTTCAAAATAGAAGCATCAACTGCCATCAAACGTTTCCAGGCACTTTATTGTTGGGCAACTACCACTAAATGGCTTAAATTATGCGTTTTATATTATTTGATTTGCTATCAAAGCCAATTCCAATGTCACACAATCGAGTATAATCACGCAAAACCTTATTTTGAAGAGACTTTTCCAAAGCGCTGAGCTTGGTGGCTGAAGGGATTTTCTGGCTATTATCACACGGATGCAGTCAGATAACGCCAGCATTGCAAGAGAAATAATAATCATGGATGTAGAGTTGGATTATAGTTAAAGACAACAGAGTACCGGTTCAAAATATTTTCCTTCCAAAGCGGCAACGGGTTGTAATCTCCTTTTGACTGCTGGAGCTCCTCCAGTGTCAGCCCGGTTCAGCGGTGAGGAAGCTAAGTTAGCTGTCAATCAGTAGCCCCAGCCACATCAGCACCGCCGCTGTTAGCATCATGCTTTTAGTAGATTTTAACGATGCTCGATTTATCATTTTCTCAAACTATTCCAATCTTCCCATGTGAATGTTTGTCTTGCAGATATATCGTAATGTCAGACAGTATCATGAGCAAGGCTGCTACCATGGAGATCCCCATTAACAGCAATGGAGAAACGGGGACTCCGGAGGATGACAGCCTAGAGCAGGTCAATCGCATCTTCCTAAGGTTTTCCTTTTAAAGTTTGTGCTTGGTTTGTGGTTCTCTGTCTCTGTCACATTGCAGCAAAGTCTAGGTTGGACTGGTTATTCCAACAGGGACCAACCCATCTGAAGGCCTGTAGCTATTTCGAAAAAGAAAGTATGATCAGCATGCATGTACCGGGTAATTATGTGTTAAGAACAGGAGAGGGAGAGTTCTCCTCAAA
Source organism: Lophius americanus (assembly GCA_037951165.1). Classification (NCBI taxonomy): domain Eukaryota; kingdom Metazoa; phylum Chordata; class Actinopteri; order Lophiiformes; family Lophiidae; genus Lophius; species Lophius americanus. Next base: position 6,349,047 of record JBBDHG010000095.1, on the reverse strand, counting down.
TAATTCGGCCCTATGAGTTTTTCATGATGAAAAGTCAATCAAATTCAAAACTACAGGGTATTACTTTGTGTTTCATTTGTGTCCACGTTAACAGGGGTGGTAAAACTGTCATTGGTCTTACATTAATAAAACGTGTCTGATGGTGAAAGGAAAGTAATACTGCGAACCACCACATTGATGATGATGATGATAATAATATTTGTCTTCTAATCCCATTTTTATTACCATTCCTTTGTTAAAAATCCAACCAGGATTTGCAACAGGTGATGGTGTCTGGACCCAATCTGAATGAAACCAGCATTGTCTCAGGAGGGTATGGAGGACCTGCAGGTGGAATCATTCCTACCAGCACCATCAAAGGTACTGCTAGAAAAACAAATTACCTCCACCAAGGCTGCAGCACACATTTGTTTGTCTGTCTGTCCATTAGCAGTATAACTTGAAAGTTATGATTAGATTTCGTTGAAATATTGGTTGTTTATGTTTCAAGAAACATTCATTAGGATCTTGGTTGATAACCCAAATCATCGTACAGACCCATTTCTTTCTAATCCAGTGTAGAATAACATCAGTTATGAGATTTTTGCAATGACATGGCCATTTGATAAGAAAGTTGATTTGACCTGGATCCCGGATGTAGTGATCCATTCACTGATTCTTTCATTATCTGTAACCACTCATCCTGTTCCAAGTCAATGGGGGTCAGGAGCCTATCACAACTGACTGTTGGCGAGGGGTGGGCTCCCCCTTGACAATTCTCCAGTTAATTACTGGGCCAACACACTGAGAAAGTCGACCATTCCCACTCACATTCAGTTCTATGGAAAATTTAGGGTCACCGATTCACTTACTGTGATCCAGAATGTTAACATTTTCAGCCCTGTGATGAACTGGGTCTTCCTGGGTGTACCCCGTCTCCCACTCAATATCAGCTGGGATAGGCTCCAGCCCCCGGACCCTTAACAGGATAAGAGGCTACATATAATAAATGAATGAAAGGAAATTCCGACTCTGTGACCTGACTAATAAGTATCCTACAGTCGTGCAACCAAGTTCACACTGTTGTAGAAACTGTGTTCATTAATTTAGACGTGATGATGTGAAAACCAATATTATCAAAAATTCTAGAGGCGGGTTTTCATGGTTAAGGTGGCATATAAAGAGGTTCATACTATTTTGGGATTGTTATTATTGTGTTACTATTGCTTTAAGATGCACTGATATAATGGGGAAACTGATCTTTCTTGGCAGAGGATTGCACTGTGTGTTGTTTGGTTAAATGTTTTACACATTTTCTTTTGTTGTTTATTCACAGTGCAGATACAGTTTGCTCTTCAATGATTTCATGATTTTAATGGTGCAGAGTTGCTGGCAAAATAGCTTAAAATATGACAACTCTGCATTGGGTGGTAGATCAATACAATACTGTTTTTAGAGTATATATCAGGTTCTATATAATGTCAGTTACATCTGAGATGGATACTAACAGGCGTTTATCAATATTGTTGCAGTCCCAAAATCACATAATAACCAAAATAAGTCAATACATAATACCCACTCATGAAACGGACCAAAAGTTTTCCCTCGTGAAATTCTAATGTCTCACTAGAAGGCTGCTAACCTATCGGCTCCTGGTTCATATTACAAACATCCATATCCCATAGGGCCTGCAATTCGCTTCAACCCTGTGTATCTGGACAGAAGACATGCCTGTGCACCAGGACCAGGTGGCTGTGTAATCTGACAACCTATTCGTTTTATAATTTAACCTTTTATATTTTGGTCTGCCTTGACACTTTTTTAACAGGTTTTGGTGTTGCTTGACAAAGAAGTTGTATGCAACCTTGCTTGTAACTCTTCAACTCACAGCTTTAGCGCAAGAACTGTTTTGGTAGCTCTCAAAATTAGAGATATGCAAACTGGATATTACAGGGCTGTTTCTTCAAATGTCATTGTCTATGAGAATTTCCTCTTTTGTAACGTGAAGTGCACTTTGGATGACTGTTTTGACATTGCTTGGTAATGAGCTTTCATCCCATAAAGTCCATTTCCATCTTCTTTGTAAATCCCTTCATTCTGCATGGGAAACCTGCATGGTGGATTATTTAAAATCCTATTTAACACCTACTTATAACATATCCTTCACCTCAAAGCCTAACTCTCTTCTTCAGCTATACATAATCTATTGTCCAACTGCATATCTCATTCCCTGGCTTAGCTGACAAACATTTCACTCATGCCCTCTCTTCATGCTCATTCTTTACCATCACCATGCTCATTTCAGATATTCGCATGAAATCCAGGGGCATTAGCTTGCCTAACAGCCAACCTACAGCCACTCGACTTGCTCAGCACACAGACCAGCATCCAGGTATCACCAGGCTCATCATCGTGTCCATGCTGTACTCACCCATTCTCACGATTCATGCCATTTCTATCTGCCTCCTAAACTTTGATCAAATGTAAAAGAATGACATGTAGAAGAATGTTCAGTCCTCTTTTCTTTTTTGTAAGGGTCTTCAAACCATGACGCTATTAATTCCACCGAAGAAGTTTCTCGTGGGGTGGCAGTGGAGAAACTGGACAGCGTGAAGAAATGGGGCATAAACACATATAAGGTATTGTGCACTGAGTGTAGATCATTTGTTTTCAGCATCTAAAAGCCGTAATAAAATGCTATATTGGTCCTCTATATCACATCTTGTATTACCATAAACTTGTGTGTTATGTTTAACATCTCCGAGACATTTAATACGCATATTAGAAAAGGTTTATTGAGCCCAAAAACTCCTCACTCCTCTGTTATATCACATTTGTTTTGATTTGAATGTTGGGTTAATGTTGTCTGTATTCTGCAGTGTACAAAGCAGATGTTCTCAGAGAGATTTGGAAGAGGCTCACGAACAGTAGACCTGGAACTGGAGGCTCAGATTGACGTGTTAAGAGACACTAAAAGCAAGTATGAAAGCATCTTAAGTCTGGCCACTGCACTCATCAATCATTTTCAGAGCTTGGTGGAGACACAACAGGCTCTGGGAGACACCTTCACCGACCTCAGCCAGAAGTCCCCAGAGTTACAGGTACCGTAATACCGACACTTCTTGTCACCTGACATGAAAATTAAGATGAGACGAAAGATTTCTGTGTTTCTCTGCAGGACGAGTTTGGGTATAATGCAGAAACACAGAAGTTGCTCTGTAAGAATGGCGAAGCTCTCCTCGGAGCCATAAACTTCTTTGTTTCCAGTGTCAACACCTTGGTCAACAAAACAATGGAGGATACTCTGATGACCATTAAGCAGTATGAAAATGCCAGGTGACAAACCATGACGCCGGGCTTAGCATTCCCTTAGGGTGAAATGGAAAATGACAGCCACTGACAGCTTTGACCGTTTTTGTATACAGACTTGAGTTTGATGCCTATCGTTCTGATGTGGAGGAGCTGAGTTTGGGCCCGAGGGATGCAGCTTCCATGGTGCGCATTGAGATGGCGCAGCATGACTACCAGATCCACAGAGACAAATATGAAAGGCTGCGTAGTGATGTCACCATCAAGCTCAGATTTCTAGAGGAAAACAAGGTTCGATGTTAAATTACTACTTAGAATTTTGCTTGTCTTTGCTGACCTCCACAGGTTTACCTCCTCACATTGTTGCAGTGATTTAAAGGTGTACTCAAGTATGCTGTGACGCCACTGAGGGTGGTTATAGGTGGAACTGTGCAAACTTTTCACAGCGTACAACAAGTCTGACTCATTGTCATAACTAAATCGGGCCAAAACTGTCAATGAGCGTCTGCAGTAAAACTTTGCCTCTCAGCCAAGTGTTCAGAAATGGCTTTTATTCTGAAAAATTAAAGCATGTTCTTCTGAATTTGCCTTCAGATATTAATATTAATAGCCGATTTTCATTATAAGAATAAAAAATCCAGCCACTTGTTTGCCACTCTGCATCTACTGAGGCAAACTAAATAAAAACATTATTTACAGCAAAGAGAGAGACCTGTTAAACACAGACCAGTGACCCACGCTATTAGAAGTGAAAAACGGAATTGTGATATATTTTCACAGTTCATTCCATGATAAATGAAAGTTCAACACCAGTTGTAAGACTTTTCATGTATAAAATATTTTCAAAAAACTGATAGGCTGTAAATATAGATGAAAAGCCTGCAGGAGTTCTGAACAGCTAGAAACATTGTAAGTCAACATATGCTGGCTTATCTTTCCTGTAAACACTTGAAATGATTTATAATGAATGCAGATTTTCCTCTTCTTTTCTTCTTCTAGGTGAAGGTGATGCACAAGCAGCTGCTCCTTTTCCACAATGCAATCTCAGCTTACTTTGCTGGCAACCAGCAGCAGTTGGAACAAACTCTGATACAGTTCAATGTAAAGTTAAAGCCTCCGGGGTCGGAGAAGCCATCATGGCTGGAGGAGCAGTAAAGGGTGAACAGGGTTCAGTTTATTAGCCTGTACAGTGACTCGCTGGTCAGGGAGGAACTTGGCAATTGTGGTTAAATGGACAAGACTTCACACTTACATGAGTATATTGTAGGAGCAGTAGCTCACAGCGATAAAGAAAAAAAGGAGAAATCTTTTTGTAAGGTTTTTCAATATCGTATGTTACATAGATGGAACAATTGTTTTTAATCTGATTTAGTCACAAAACAACCTTCGGTTACTTTCTTATTCTTTTTATAGCAAATCCATTTACATGCATATGACTTCTTTTTCATGTACAGTATAGTCTTCTTTTGTGGAGAGTCCCCCCTTTGCAGTTTTGCACATGCACTATTTTGTTTTGTTTTTTACATCACTAAAGCATTATTTTTTAATATTTCAGAGTATATCAGAACGGGGGAGTTCCACAAATTTGTTTCTCCAACTAGCGCGATAATTAGGGGGTATAAATTTTAAAATGTCTGGAAATATCCTCAGAAATTGTATTTATTTTTCTTCAGTATACTTGAATTTGTTATACTCTTCAAATTCTGTATAACAGATTTAAAAGAAAGATTAGGATATGGCGTTATTGTCAAAGTTAACCCACTTAGTTTGGTATATCGCTTCGTGGACTACCTGTCTGAACGGTCAGGTTTCACTAATAGAAGAGGTGAAAAAATAAATATACACATAGTGAGTACAGTGATATACTCAACATAATATACAGTCAATAATTAGTTTGAACTCAAATATTTTGGGTAGCTATGGATTTGTTCTTATGAATCCAGTAGAATAAGTCTTGTTAAATCCAGAGTTTACATTTAGAAACAAGCCTCACACTTACTAAACATTCATTCTATCCACCGATTCACTATGGTGAATAATTTGTTATAAAAACCTCTCAACTATCATACAGAAAATACAATCAAAATAAAACACATATGCAGTGGTTTATGCTGATGTTTCACTAGGAGGCGCCAGAGTGCATCCAAAAATAATACAATCTTTGATGATATGCATTCAGTGTCCAGGAATACTGGATTCACCTGATAAATTTCAGTGTCTCCTCAAGGATGAATGTATGACTACATTTTCCAGATTTTGGGTTATTTATTCACCAACATGTTGTAAATATATGTGTATGTCATATACATTCTTTTACTTCAAGGTCAGCTGATGTTTTGTCTTGTTCTGCTTTTCCAATAAAACCTGCTAGATATTACGTTTCACCTCACTTTGCAGTGGACAAAGATCTGTCAGTTTGACATGAGGAGCTCTCAAACATTATGTACCTAAGACTCACAATATATGTAATATAAATGTTACTGTAATTATGTACATGGCAATACAGTCTGATATATGTACAACACTCGGTGCATTGCTTATTATCACGTCGTTATCATTTAATTATTCTTCAGTTATTTTGAGTCAATCAAAAATATTTATGATTTTTGGCAGCAATTTCGTATGCTGTCAGATTAAATAGTAATACAGTACAGACTTAGTTTTAGTTGATACATTAAGAAGAAGAAATCCCTGATTGATCACATGCAGCCATGCACCGTACAACATAGTGACATTATTTCTCTGCATTTGACCCATCCCTGAGGGAACATTCAAGCCTTGTTTTAACAATGTTTCCTTCCATACACTTGATGAGTTGGACAAATTCAACTCATAGATGTATGGATACCTGATGAGGAGAACCTACATACTGTAGGTATTTGCTCTATTTAATTGTGTATGTAGTATCCCTCACTAATTTAGTTTTGTGGTGTCATAATGTTTGTCAAACTATTAAGCGTGCTTTTGCACATGATAAGACCAAAAAATGGCAGAACTGAATACGGCGCCTCATTGAATTTATCCCTCTTTGAATATTGGAGAGGTCACACGCCGTTCGTTCTGTTAGACTGACCTCTGACCTCTGAATCTGAGCTATCTGAAGAAAAGCAAGGCACCAATTTCTCAATTGTAAAGGTTATTTTAAAAATGAGAAACATCAAGAAATGGGGAAAAAAGAGACACTGCTTCAAATATTTGTATCCAATCTGAAAAAAGAATCATGTTTAATAGATAAAGAAAATCTGACACTTGGATCGCCTGAAATTGTTGTAGTTTTTGTGCCCAGGTAAAGGAACCTATCACCCCTCTTTCAAGATGCAGCAGTGACTGAAGGATTTAACTTTTTTTTTTTTTTTCTATTAACATTTTTTAGATTCAGCTACAGGTTTTAAAAACTGCTTCAATACTTATTTCTTACTCTTAGATTCAAGTAAAAAAAAAGGCAGAATGTTCATATTCTCCATCTGTGGGAACCTCCATCAGGTGGCGATGCTGCTGCTGGCTTTGTTCCTGGAATAACCCTCCTGATGGGAGTGCTCATCTGGTGTTAACAATGTTTCTTCGTTGCGCTCACAGAAACACTGCCTTGTTTCCTTCTTTCTCTTATTTCAAGAATTTTTCAAGGAAATCCCCATTGTCTCTATTTTCTTGGATTACAGCTGCCAGAAGGGGCTTCTATTAGGTTGGTTATGGGTGTTGGCAGTGCACCATGTTGTGCCCTCATGGGAGGATTAACCATCTGGACTCATGAGTGAACGCTGGCATATAACCTGGCCTTTGTTTGGGTGCAGTTTGTTAACAAAATATGTCAGATTAAATAAATAATTGCGAGGTCATAGATGTGATGTGCTTCGAAAAGTATAGCAGAGATGATCATGTTAAACATTCTTTAATCTGGTACATGAAGGTTTGGGGTTATGCCAGCGGGTTTCAGAGTCTAGAGGGTTATGGGATTTCAATATTAGATGCCACCCAGGGCACCATTTTCCCAATTTATTTAAAGGTCTTCAAACACGTGTCACAGTTTATCTTTCCTGACACGCTCTAGACATCTGAAGTTGTTTGAGCAGGTTATGGCTCGTCAGATCAACTTCCACAAATATTTAAAAGTAAACACACAAAAGTTAAAGACGAATCTGTCACTCCGCCTCCATCCACAGGCTTATGGAAGACACGCCTGAAAATATCTAATCAGGAAATAGTAAACATAGTGTGATAGCTTCATACTATTAATTTCTCTTTTTCGATGAGTTACACAATTAGAATAAGGTACATGTGTACACAACCTTTTATTCAGAAGAACCGCAAAATTGTATTTCTTTGCTACATGTTCAAATCAGATTTAAATCAGTTTATGCACAATTGCTTCAAAAAACAAACAAACAATGTCACAATGCTGAGGATCAAACCGATCAATATAAATACAAATATGTATTCTCTTAGAATGTTGGTGTAGGCCCTCTTGCAGATGATCACTGAGGAAGGGCAACTATTTTCTGTTTTCCTTTAAATAACCAAGCTATTTGAGAGGAGTGACACAGCTGTTTTGCATACAAGTACAGCCTTATCATTTATGGGACAAAGTTTAAGCTATTGATCAATTCCTCAGTGAACAGTTTAAGATCAGTCCGACCACCAGCCCACACTCAAACAAATGGCATTGTGAGCCGGTCAATATTTAAGCAAAGTAAACCCATAGAGTCTATTGTTTGAATTCTTGCTTTATTTGCCTGTGTTTAGTTTTTGGTGGCAAAATGAAAAAATAAAGCAACCCAGCTGACCTGCTTAAAACAATATTTCGATTGTAGCCTGCACTCAAAAAAGTGAAGACTCTGTTGTTTAATTCAATAAATGTAATTATACCCAATTTAATTAATACATGTTTTTCCTTTTTAAAAGCATGCTTGATTTAGGAAGTTTAACTTAAAATTAAAACAAAATATGATTGATTTGACAAAATCAAAACAGAAGATTAAATTTTACTTGGATTGGTTCATGTAGAATAGAATCAACACAGTTATGTTTATTGCAAGAAATAGTATTTTATTAAATTGATGTTGCTCAATTTGGTTGGCTCGACATTCACAATCCATATTCAGAAGTAAAAGGTGCATTCTCCCAATTATTTATTTTTCATCTAAATATTATTAAACTATATTTAACAAAGTTTGGAAACTGTTTGAGTACATTCAATAAGTCCTTTTTGAGAGCTCCTCCAAAATGATTTACTCTGTTCTATATTAACTAATCCAGGACAAACTTCATGCACTGTTTTGATCATATTTTGTCAGTTATAAGTTACAGCCTCTAAAGCGGACTAAGTTCACAAAGCAAACACATACATATTAATTCCACATGGGCATAAGTGAATTTATTGAAGTTAACAACTCACAGTTGAGTGAACTTCTCTTCCAGCTCTTATACTGAGAGTCCGAGTCTGATCACAGATCTGTGTGTTTGTGATACTGAACAAAGCTGGGCTCAGCGTGGACAGTCCAGCAGACGAACCAGGATGACGTCAGGGTTCGTGTCGTTCCCGGCGCTGGAAGGTGTGGGCTGTCAGACATTACCTGGGCGTAACCTTTTCCACGCAGGTAGTGTCGCCGCTTTCCAGGTTGTTCTGTGTTGCGATCTTGTATGAGGATTAAAGCAGACTAAGGAGTGTTAACAGCGAAACCAGGACTATGGCTCCGGCTCTGGATCAAAAACAGGTAAAGTATTATCCACTTCCTGACTAATAATGTATGACATGAACACACACTATGGTTACTGTAGTTTTTACCTCTATGTGGAGAAGTTATACAGATGCAGAGTAAATTCACAACGTTTTGCAATTTGGCCTGAATTCATAATTTGTTTATTCAGACGAAAAAACTTCTAGACTGGTTCCTTAACTAACTCTTCAACATGTTAAATGAACCCTTTATTTGCCAGAGGCAAATCCTCTTAACATCTACTGAGTATTGAGTTGGGAGTGTTCTTGTAAGATCTTTCACAACTTTTAAATCCGCCTTCTGGTTTAGTATAGAAGAGAGTGAATGCTTTGATGTGTATGGTTTTGAGGAAACCATGTGAGGCGTGGATGATGTCTGTACAGAAGTATTTATTGCACCCTGCTGTTAATCAATGAGAATTAAGATGAACACTACATGTGTCAACAAGTAGTGTTCCTCAATGCTATGTTTTCCTGAGCAGGGTGCGTGTAAGGCCCTGGTTTTTGTATTCTGAAGATAACCTTCATATGTGGTTGAGAATACATGGGATGTATGCTCAAGTCTTGTCATGTCCTCTCTGATCACATGATGTGTATTTTAAAGGAGCAGCCGGCTTTTTCAGTTCATTGATTGTACAGCAGACTATTACATATCTTCAACCATGCTGTCTCTGCCACAGACAGGCTAAATACTCTGAATAGCCAGGCTGTGTCTTACTGCCATGTGAATGAGAGGCAGTCTAACGAAGGAGACTGTCTTCACACATGAATCCACACCCTGTTCTTTTTCTTCCAGCTAGACTTGGTCATCTTAACTGACTTTATTTTGAATATCTCTCTTCAGGGCAACATCCGAATTGTAAAGATGAGGTGAAAGAAGCTGATTCCCCATTGGCTTCGATTCCACATGTATTTGTTACAAAGACCATGATAGAATCCCACACCAGCTGAGAGATCCTTGTCCAAAAATGCAGCCAGAAGGTCGTCTTGCTCCAATGCCACCGCCACCACCTCCTCCCCCACCTCTTCTACCACCGCCTCCACCTCCACCTCCACCCCTCCATGGAGCAGGCTTCATCACGAACAAGGGACGCAGAAGCTCCAAGATGCGCAACTTCAACTGGGAAACCCTTCCAAAACACACAGTGATTGGAAAGCACAACATCTGGACGGCAGATAAGACCGATGGGAAATATGAGCTGGACACTGACCACATTGAGGAGCTGTTCAGTCACAAGCAGGACCAGCAAAAACTCCAGACACTGAAACGCCGGAGTCTGAGAGGCCTGCCAGTTTCTCACACTGGGGGGGAAATGGTGAGTACAACCAGCCACATAGCAGGTGTATAACCATTTCCTGAATCAGAGCGATACCTCAGCAGGATTAATTCTGTGGGTTGTGTCTGCTATTGCTTTGTACTGACATATCAGGAAGGTCTTTTGACCTGAATTGATTTTTTCAGTATGCACGCGAAATAAAAAGAATAATCTTTCAAAGTTTACCTCGGCCAAAACCTAAAAGCCCGTTTGGATCAGAGTCCTTTCTATCTGTATGCAATGTCAAGCTATGCTATGCTATGTCTTTTTTTAAATTCAGAATCACTCAATACAAGGGTGGAGGCTCACTACTTTTCATAATGTAGGTGTTTACTAAAGGAGGGTGTGACTGTGTAATCGTTTGCGTGTTAAAGTTCTTTTCGGTACAGTGGCATACTTCCGACTTTATATAATAAACTGCATTTCTTGTCATCAATTTAAAAGCCTGTCTTGAGTAAAAAAAACAACTAAAAGTATTCGTTCTCATAGCTATTTATAATAAGCAGTCCTGTTTATTTTATAAAGAAATCAAGGTCATTTGTGTAGTGGGTTCAAATCTGTTCCTTATCATTTACTCAGAACAACGTCTCCGTTTCCTCGAGAGACGAAAGCAAAATGGTATCTTTTTTCTGACTGTTCAATAAAAACAACTCAGAGAGCCATTAACCTTTGGAATTTTTAGTCTTCTGGAAAGCTCAGATATATGTGATACAAAAGACGAGCGCTCGAACCAGCAGAGAAATTATCTAAATAATTGACAAGCTGGTTTTATTCAAGTATGTGTCTGTTTCCAAACCCAGGTTTCCATCCTCAGCTCCAAGAGGAGCATGAACATTGCGATTTTCCTAAAGCAATTCAAGCGGTGAGTCAGTGGTAGTTTTCTTAAGATGTGATTGTTTTTGCGTAACACCCATTATATTGTGCTGTAAATAACAAAGGATGACACAAACCCATAAATCTGCAACACGGCTCATTCCCACATGCTCACACACCTTAGAATGCTTGCATGTCCTAGCAGGTCTGATCTACGCAGTTCTACAGCACCAACAGATTGCCTCACTGTAAACAACCTCATCAGTTATTGTGAGTTTTTTTTTATAAAAACAAAACTTGTTGTGAGTTTTTTTTTAATATTTGTCGTAAATTCTAACTGGAAATGGAAAAACTACCTCTACATTCAACGGATTTAAAAATGTATTTTTTATTTTTTTTCGCGAATGCTTAAGAAAACCTATTCTTTAATTTGAAATTGTTTACCGGTTTAAATATGGATATATAAATGTGTGTTGTGGTCATGCTTGACTGATGTTTCTGAGGAGCCTGAAAACACAAAATTGAGATTGAGATTGAGAAATAGCTATGAATACTTTATCCTTATGAATCCCCATTTAAACAAGACCCACCCTGATTAAGAATATCGGCTCCGACATTTGGAGAAAATTATATAAAATTATATATATATATATATATATATAATTATGTCATAGACCCATACAGCTGAGTGCAAGGAAGAACAGGGTTGATTTTTGGAAAGATCAGTTTTATATTACCACCACTAGGGGAAGCATTATCTCCCAAATTTTTCAGGCAATAATTTGTAAATCAAAACAGTTGATTTGATTTAGTCCAACTTTGGTGCGTGAAAATCGACTCCTTGAAAGAGAAAACACAGTTTTTTCGTCCACATCTTCCTAACCACAAGTCCAGTTGTGTCGATATACAGCTCATATGAAATGACAGAAAGAAATCGGTATTTTTTTTATACTGAGCTCTGATAATAACGGTTGACTGTATTTATCCTCATTCTTGAGTCACTATGGGAAGTTGAATGAGAGCATATTGCTGACTATGTACAAATACGTAGGTTGAGTCACAATGGGACTGTTTGAGAGTATTAATGAGTCACATTTAATTTGAAGAGTTCAGTCAGGGGGTTAGGGTTGTGTAACGCAGGGGGACGGTGGCTTTTCCGGTATATATCCTTCCTGTCAGGCATGACAGCATAGGCCTAGAGACTGATTTTTCAAAGAATGCTGTTTATTCCACTTGTGTCATTTGAGTTGTTTATGGTCCTCATAGGACACACGTTACCGATGCAAGCGCTCGTGTAACACAACTTTAAATCCCTTCAATGTACATTATAATGGCCTAAACATTTGGACCCAAACTGAAAATGTCTCGGCAAAAAAAATTGTATTATTCTTATTTCCTGCCCAGTGTTAGTTTTAGAGTAGTCATTATAACATATTTTATATATGTATTTTACAGCAGGTTTAGGCTACTTATTGTCAATAGCTTAGTTTTTCCCAAAAGAAATTCACACTAGAAATGCACTGGTGACTAAAACTGAATGCAGTCTCTCTATCTCCTTCACCCACAGGCCTGTTAGTGACATGATCCAAGCAATCCAAGCTGGAAATGATCTCGGATTTGCTTCTGGAAAACTAAGAGAATTGTGCAAAGTGCTGCCAGAGGAAGAGGAGGTACTTTTAATAGCTGCCTTTATTTTTGATTGTGCCATAAATCCATAAGCCTTGATTCTTGTGAAAGCATGAATCACTGATTCAGGGTTCTGCAGAAAGCATGAATGAATGAGAATGTGACGATTGGCTGATCCTTGTGCACTAAACAGTAAAAACGTCATCCTTTCAATGATTAACTTTTTGAAAACAATATATGCTTAATCTAAACTTGATGTTAGAAAACTGTTTTCAAAAAAGTTGGTTTAAGTTATGACAGCTGATCTTAAATTACTCAAAAAATAAATCATTGGATGAATGTAATTTCATTTCGACAACTATATTCCTTCTAGATAAATCATTCAAGCAATATCGGCATATCTTTATATTTGAATACCAGATAGTACAGTTGTTGGTGTCAAATTGTATGTTAGCATCTTGAGCCAACTTATTTATTTGTATTTATTTAACCTTTATCTTACTAGATTAGTCTAATTGAGATTAAAATCTCTTTTACAAGACAGACATGGCCAGAATTACAACAGTAGACAAAGTTTCAGGCGCAATATAGAAAATAACAAACAGTCACAGGTGCAAAGTGCTAACTAGACAAAGTCCTGGAGAATACAAACTCAGAATCAATTGAAACATTTACAATTATTAATGGACTACAATTCCACAGATTCCATAATGCCTTTAATTTCGGAGAGGGTAACAATGTCCTTGAGTCAAAGTCAATCTGGGAACTATTCCAAGCAGATGGTGCAGAAACCACAAAGGCCTTTTTCTTCCTAACTCAGTCCAAGCTTTAGGATCAGTCATAAGTTGAGTATCCTGAGAGCCTGCCATGCCTTTGGGACAAAAAAGCAGATAAATAAGAAGGGAGTCCAAGATTGGCCTTATAAATAAAAACCACTTATTTACCTTTTAGTGATATGTCTGTTTTTCTTTGTTCGATGAATAAGTAGTAATGTATCGTAATTTAGTATCGCGTACTAATGTGGCTTATGATTGTATTTCTAATTTCCATCTAAATGTATTGTGTGTAATGTCGGTGTTGTTTTCACCAGTAGAACTTGTACGCATTGATTTAAATCATGTGTCAAAGCATGAACAACAAAATAGATTTTTTTATATTTTATTCAGCATTTTCCTTTAAAACATTTTGTGTTTTTCAAATCATTCCTTGCATCCATCGATGATTGGATGGTTTATGGCCACAGATGACTCATTATTTCCCTTAAATGTCCAAATGACCAATTCATTCATTCATGCTATCATGAGTTATAACAAATTTTCCGAATTATGACTAACAACGTTTCAGAGATAACGGTAAGTGACTTGATGCCTTCAAGCACTCAACAAAAAAACCCCCCAAAAAACAAAAAAAAACATTATGATGAGTTTTGTAATACTGCTTCAAGATAAAGACCAGGCTACAAATCGTCTTACAAAATATAAGCACAGCTATATATTAAAGTTCAAAGTAGAACAACATGTTTTTCACACTGATATAAATCGAGAATACTTTGCCAACAAAATTTGCTTATCGACAAAAAAACCCTCAAGATTATTACAAAATCAATCAATGTGAATTTCCTTTGGTTCATGTCTATTTGGATGTGACTCAATGAGTTAATGTACACAAACACGATAAACTCATTTAATACCAACATATTTCTAGTTTGTTAATCAAATACAAGCTGTAGTTAATTTTTTCAGTGAATAATAAGTTCTGAAAAAAACATAGCACAGCGAGGCACAAGGATGGAATGATGAAACGATGATTATTTTATTCATAACAAATCATTCACTCAAAAATCAAATACGGCATGTTCTTTTTGTATAATGACACGATTGTATGAACCCGTTTCTCTCAAACTCTTTCCAGGAAGGATTTTCTTTTGAATAATTGCTGCAGCCAAGTTCCTTTTGATTCCTGATCAGAGTTAAACTTATCTTCTTATCTTAGTGATGCCTTTGAATAGAGAAAAATCCCAGCTCTGCTTCATCAGTGTCTAATGTGCTTCATCTCAAATGTTTACAATCCATCACTGAATCCCTGAAAAAGGAACTCGTTGCTGACATTGCGGTACAAACTGAATATGTCATTGAATTTTGTTGGTACTGTTTGATTTTTCTTTTTCTTGCTTGTGTGTCTGTATTACTACAATTTCCATCTGTCATTCAATATCCAAACTCCCTGCTTACAGAAAACGAGATTACATTTGATGTTTGCCTTTTACGGCACGTATTAAGAAAAAGATTACTAACTATAAGATTTTGTTTATTTGTTTTATATTTGCAGTTTTGTCATTTTAACATAAAGTAAATGTAAATCATTTTAGGAATTATGCATTACAAGTATTTGTCAAACTTAACAATTTTGGAAAGTCTCACACACCTCCAGTAGTAATGCAGACAACCTCTAGGGGTGCCGGTGTGTATTTATATGAATTTGCAATATGGATTTGGGAATCAGATTTGTGTAATTTCTTGCATTATGCTTTATTTTATCCAGTGTTCAAGTTCCCTTTTTTTTTGGAATGGTTGTTATTTACTTCCAAAAACTTGTTTTAATCGTAATTGCTTTTTTTCTCTCTTTCTCTGAATGCAGGAGAAGTTGCTGGTCAATTTTGAGGGTGATCCATCTGCTCTCCCTGAGGCAGATCTCTTTATGCTAAAGCTGGTCAAGATTCCCTGGTGGGTTACCTGAACTTACTTGCGTGTATTCCTAATGTTAAATGTAGCTGTCAGTTAAATAACGCTGACGATGTTGTATCCGTTAGCTATCAAGAGCGCCTCAGCAGTTTGGTGCTCAAAGAGGAATTTTTCCCCCTCATGGCTGAAATGAAAGAATTCATCAGCACTCTGACAGCTGCTGGGAAAGGTACAAATGGGTTTCCTACTTTTTAAAAACATAAAAAGTAAAAACATATTTTTAAGAAAGATGGAGTTGTAACCAGTGTTGATCTAGAATTGAGCATGTCGGTCTTCATTTAGAGCTGATGGAGTCTGACAGTCTCCATTCTGTCATTCGTTTGGTGCTGAAGACGGGAAATTACATGAATGCAGTGAGTATATGCTGTAGTATGTCATCAAAATGACCATCCTCTTTTGTATGCATATCCTTGAGTCTGACTTGATTGATTATTTGATCAAAGGGTGGTTATGCAGGTAGCGCTATTGGATTCCGAATGACTTCTTTGTTAAAGTTGGTGGACACCAAAGCAAACAAACCTGGAATGAATCTTATGCATTATGTGGTGATGGCAAGTAGCTTTTACTATTTTGGTCTGATTATGGTCTGTGTCAGCCTTTAGCATCTAACAATATAATTGTGAAATACGATTTTCTAAAAAAAACTTTGATGTTCTCCTCAGCAATCTCAGAACGTGGACAAAGCCCTGCTTAACTTTCCAGAACAACTCAAACACATCGAAGATGCAGCGAGGTACGCAATCTTGTTTGAAAGTGACTCAGCATCTTTTCATTTTATTTTTATTTGCTCTATCATTAGAATCTTCCCTTGAAAAACTTTTAGGATCAATAAAGGTGAAATTGAAGCAGAGTTTTCAAGACAGGTAAAGAAACTAAAAGATGCTGAAGCAGACTCTTTGAAGCAGGAGGACCTTAAGGTGCAGATGGAGGGCTTTCTCCAGGTGAGGGAAACTTTTCTTTTGTTGGGCAAGTCATTTCGGTATTCATTATATCTCTGAAATATTTTTGGTCTTTGTGCATATAGGAGGCAGAGGTATGCCTAGCAAAAATACAGCTGGATCTGGAGGAGCTGAATTCAGTGAACGACTCTGTAGCGGAATACTTCTGTGAAGACCCAAGCAAATTCAAGCTGGATGAGTGCTGCTCCATTTTCAACTCCTTTTGTGAGAAATTTAAGCGGGGCATACAGGCAAGTTTGTATCCTGGCATGCCTTTCTTATCTGCATTTTTAAAAGAAATTGTGCTTTATTCACTAAATGGTATTTTTTTCTGTAGGAGAACAAGGCACGGGAGGTGACAGAGGTGAAGAGGAGACACATTGACAGACTGAAGTTTGCTGCCAAGCGCAGGTCCACAGCTACCTGCTCCAGTAGAGACCAGGAAATGGATGGAGTTGCGTTGGAGTCCATATTAAAAAACTTCCTCATCAATAGTGGCTCTCGGAGGAGACCTGCAAGACCCTCATCCTCTCATGGAAGCCCCACCAGAGGTAGTCCCAACTGTGGGAGCCTAGAAGAGATTACTTCTCAGATAAACCTTCCCACTCAAAGGCAAATAATAGGAAGCTCTTTTAAAGGCAAGGAGCTAGGCCAAAAAGAGTGGAATTCTGCTGATAAACTCTCCGGGTATTCTAAACACAAAGATGTCCAGTCTAATGGCGCAGAATGTGGGAAACCCCTTGAAGAAGACACGAAAATATCTAGAGAAGATGACTTGAAAGGTTTGGCACTTCCAGTCAAGGTGACGACCACCATTTCCCCCTCAAACAGAGCTTTGTCAGCTAGCAGTGATGATGGCAAGGAAGATCTACAAGACAATAACGAGGAAGAAGCACGAAAGTTGCGTGAAGCATCTAAAAGAGTTCTGCGCTTTCAGAACAGCCGTGGCAGTTCCTCGTCCGTGGACTATTCTTTGGAAAATCAGAAATCTCCTGGTGCAAGTAGTCTCTTACGTCTTCAACGCACCATCGACAATGACACAGACAAGTACCATGACGACACCACCAATGATGATTTAGCTAGTTTATTTCTCAATTCAGAGTGTCCTGCAAAACGAAACCTGGACCGTCGCCATACTGTACCTAACAAATCCTCTAAATCTGAGGAGAAGAAGGATTTCCCAACAGAAAATCCAGTCAAAACGGTTGACTCTTCTGCAAGAGAAAAGGGGACGCCGCCAGCTGAGGGGGGAGGACTCGACCTATCAAAACAAGTGTTTGACTTTGATAACATACCTCACTACCTTCCAGAAGCTGTTGCTGCTCAAGGCCACAATCCTCCATCAGCTGAAAGCAAAAGCAAGCCCTACTTTCCTAAAACCCATGTTATGGAAGCATCGCAAAACCAGGAGGACGAATCAGTGGAGACCACAGGCAACCATCCTCGCAGGAATAGTGAGAGCCATCCCCCTAAGAATGCATGGAGTAAGAATGAAACTCCTGGACTATTTTTGAGCTTTTTTAAACGCCTTGGAGATATGAGTAAACTGCCGAACAACAAGGACACTGTCGACAAGGGCACTGGGCCTGGTGTGTAAGCTGTGAATGATACATTTTAATTTATTTAAAGTCAGATTCAGGGTGTATGACGGTTCTTGCTGAAATGTAGATGTCGGGTCTGGAACATTTTTTTCTGAAACAGACAACATGGTGGAGGCGGTGGAGAAGAAGCTGCTCCTGCTATTGATTTAGTTTCAGATGATTATTCAATTTGAAAAAAAAAAAATATTTCGGTCCATAGTTTGTAAAAAGTGGACTCTGAAAGAAGCTCAATTTTTTTTTTCTTGCCATTTCATGTTACTTCTGTGAGTTGATAATGAGGCTGTAGGGGGATGGGGCGTAAGATTTAGGAAACACTTTTGAGAATGTTTTTGTTGAGGATAGACCATAATGAGGATTTTTTTTTTGATGAGGATTGTGTTATCTACCACTAGATGGCAGACGAATATTACAGTAACACAGTAAATTGTTTTTCAGAAAGTAGGAATGCTATTGTCCAGGCAAAAGTAAAAAAATAGTAAAAATATTTCTATGGTACTAGTAGAAATCTATTATCTATTTTTAGAATCCATGCGTAATAACATTCTTTTGACAGTATTGTATCCTCCCTAAATGGATTAAATATACACTCTTAAGAGTATATAGAGAAAGTAAGTAAGTGAATGTTGAGAGTGAGTATAGGGGTGTAGGAGGGTGTGAGAATGTAAACAAATATTTAGAGTTTACATAGAGGTAAAAGAGAGTATTGAGAAGGTAGATTTATGTTGAGAGGGAGTATAGGGGAGTAGAACTGTATTGAGAAGGTAAACAAATGTCAAGAGTTGGCATAGAGGTATAAGAGTGTTTGGAAAAGACAAACAAATGTTGAAAGTGAGTATAGGGGTATAGGAGTGTATTGAGAAGGTAAGCAAATGTTTAGAGTTGGTAAAGGAGTGAACGGAGAAGGTAAATGGATTGCTGATTGGTGAGTTCAAGGGTAGTACATTGAGAAAGTAAGTGAATGTTGAGGGTGACTATCATGGTATTGGAGTGGGTTGAGAAGGTCGATAAAGGTTGAGGGTGAGTGTAGGGGTATAAGAGTGTATTGAGAAGGTAAATGAATGTTGAGTGTGGCTATAATGGTATTGGAGTGGGTTGAGAAGGTCGATAAAGGTTGAGGGTGAGTATAGGAGTGTTACGTAAATCCATTTAATGATTTAAAAAAAATGTTTTATAAATGACTCCATGCATATATGCATCAATTCCATCTTTTATTTTTGTTTAACCACAAATATCTTTATTGTCTCTTTGTTTTCCTCCTCATTGAGTCATCAAAAATGTAGTGTTGGCTGAGCTTCTAGGGTTTTATTCAATACAGCCATTGTTCTTGGATTAAATGGGTCAGTGTTACAAAAGACAGCCAGTATCTAGGCAGAGATGAACCATAGACTGTCAGTAGCAAAGTGCTGGTTGCTGATTTCAACTCGAGATTACTGTGGTTAAAAGCGAACACCATCGCCTATAATATAAAGAATAAGGTTTGATGCAATTTAACGCTTTAAACTGCTTTTGGTGATGTCAGCCACAACCTGCTGGTGCTATATCTTGGCTGATGATGCCAATGCAATTCAATTTTTAAGGTCTATTTTCAACTGTTTGACTGATGTGTAACAACTGTAAATCATTGCATTACCTTCTTCCTTTTTGTACTAACACACTTCCTGGATTTATTTAATTATTTTTCTAAGTTTTGACTGTAATATGAGATTGATATAGACAACCAGGGAAATGATGACAATAAATGACAATAAATCTTGCCATGTCAAATTGTTCTTTGTACTATAAATCAATAAATAAGAATACTCCTATTTATCATATAAGAATTACTGAAAATACATACTCTCTATAAAAAAATATTACATTTATCTTAACTAATACTAATTCAAGTATATATTCACACAGCTTTACATTATTTCTAGTCGGTAATGACACAGCAGACATAACATTGAAAGGTTGCAGGCCATTAATTCTTCAACTGTTTATTAATAGGATCAATAACCGTCCATATCCCTGATGTAAAAATGAGAGGACTTCTTGAACTTAATAAAAGGAATACGGTGAATTTTCCTTCATAAATTATCAGCTGCACATGCTTTTATTTTATTAGGTGTGGAACCTCTTGCAAAAAGGTAAAATAAAATAATTTGTAGTTTCGGCTATGAAGAAAATAATTGCACTCAGGGGTAGCTTACGAAAACTGAAAAATAAAAATCTATTCAGAGCAAAACTAACACATGTAATTGCATTAATCATGTCAGAATGTAAATTTGATAGAAATTTGGATTCTTCAGTCAATATGTTAAATGCTAGTTTGATTTCTGAGTCATCGCCTGCAGAACACTGTGTGACCTGCTCTTGCTGCCAGACTGCAGCAGCCATTTTAACCAAACTGTGATGGAAGCAGTCTCCATGGCAACCCCACATTGCAGAGTAAAAGATGTTTCTTCTCAACCCAAGCCCCACCCCCAACAATCTCCCACTGCGTGCACCACAGCTACCTCATGCAGTGCGTCCACATTACAATATGGTGGCGTATTTTTGTATTCATCTTCCCAGTATATAAATGTAAGCCCTGAGCAGCTATTGACCTATCAACCAGTGCAAATAATTTATCAAGGCTAAACAGCATTAGCTGGAGAATGTGGATTTACATTTTATATACCCAATTATTGCATGTTTACATGGAATTCTACACATAAATATAATCATTTCATATTATGGAATGGTAGCTTAGCAGCACTGTGGTAGGGTGGGAAGCACTTTGGGACATGGGGCCTCTATGTATTGAGATTGCATGTTCTCCTTATTTTTTGCCTGGGTTCCTCTCAGGTGCTCCGGCTTCCTCTCGCAGCCCCAAGACATACAATATGGGTGAATTGATGACTCTAGAATCTTCCACAAGTGTACACATGAGCATCTATGTGTTGGCCGGTTGATGAACTGTTGACACGTCCAGGGTGACCGCCGCATCTCTCCCAGTTTCAGGTTGGATAGAGCCTTGGCAGCTGTCCTGACCTCATTACCCATACCACCACCTTACTCCTTTATTAGTGTATCGTCCATGCTAGAATGATCAGGGCTTCCTATCTGTTTGAAAATATACTGCTGTCCTTAGCAAAGTCATTTGAATTTTACAGTTCTCAGTTAAAGGATCTTGCCTCATGAGGCAATACCAAGACATATGCTAGGACTGTACAATGGAGCTTCTCAGGATTATTGTCTGATTGTCTTTTTTGTTTTGGATCTATACTCTTTTTCTATTTGTAGTCATTGTTTTTGCACCCTTTAAAATCAAAGTTTACAAGTAGGAAACCGCATCCTTTGTCCTTTTAAGGGAACTAGGCGGTATCTGAGGAAACCAAACCCCTTTGCACCAAACAACTGACTGCATTTGTGTACGCTGTTCCTGTGATTTGAGCTATTTTGCATATTTCCCACCCACTCCGTCTACGATTGGATTAGTTAGCTCCTCCCACCCATTGTCTAGCCAATGGTACATGAAGATCACGCCCCCAATTGCTTTCTTTCCACTCCCCTCCTCCACCTAACTGTCCCCTTCTGCGTATCCAGACCCTGCCCTTTCCTTTCAGTCGCCCGGTCTGTGGATTTGTTGGAGGATTGGGAAACTGACAATGGGAAGCTTTCTCTACGGCCTGCAATGCTGACACTCCACTCCCTCCTGCTGGGAATAAATGTGAGTACAAACTGACCATTCCCTTCTCTCTATTGTCTCGTGTTCCTGCTTTATCAGCTTTTTTGGGCCGTCACTTGGGAGTCCTAAATAATTTGAGACTGCGAAGAGATCCGATGAATAATTGATGATTCCATCCCATCCATCATTCGTGCATTGATAATAGTACTTTTTAACCAGAAGGCCCTCTCAGTTATGATATTATTTTTTTTCCATAGGTCTTGAAACTCAGTAAGCCAAAGCATTTCATTCCCGTCTCTTCTAATAAAACACTCCACAGCACTGATTTTTTTTATTGCTTCCTCATCCAGGCTACACACTTCTCCATTTTGGCTCCTAGGCAGCCCTAGCTGTTACGAAGCAGGTGGGCATCTCTGCTGCAGTCTGAGGGCTGGGCTTTTGTAACCACGTATAAATGCTCTTTTGTTTGAAGGATTAGTGATATACCATTGGTTTTCTGATGTGATTTTGCTGGGAAGCTGTGTGAGCTTCCTGTTAATCAGCAGCATGCTTGCTTATGTCATTCTCTCTCTGCTTGTTTTTCACTGCCTCAAAAGCCAATAGATCCTTTTCGTATCAGCCTTCCTAGAATGTAAGCAGAATGTTTTTTTATTGATTGGTCCTTGTTCGGAAAGATGCCTCATGTTTGTGTCTTCAGTCATATTTTGATGATGTGGGCAGCTGGTGGAAGGTTTTATTTTCCTCTGCTGCCTGCCTACACTGGGTCATGGGGAGGTTGCAGACAGTGCTGGATGCTCTGCCTGAGGGCAGATACTTAGCAGGGCTTACATGCTGTGAGGTCTTCAGGGTTTCACTCAGTTGGTATAACCTAAATGGGTTTGGACTTCCAGATTATGTCTTCCGGACGACAGAGTTTGCATGTGTAAGAGACCTATAAACTATAGGGCCACATTAATAATTGTAGCACACTCATGATGCAACCACAAATAATATAGATGAATAGAATTAAATAGATGGAAAAATGTCTTATATGTTTAGCCTGTATGTAAATCTCGTAAGCGGAACTGCTTATGGATGCAAAATGAACAATATTGTATCGTATCTCTTTAATAAAGATAATTTGACATGTTCATTTATTTTCAATGGATCTTTATATCAGGGAGACAGAAGTGGAAATTTTACAGGGATTATTTTATTATATTATGCACAGAAAAGAAGGGGATGAGCAAAAATTGGTTTGATTTCATTGTAATCTGAAATAATTTACATAAAACATTCTCTGTCTTTCCCAATTAAATTTTGTTTGGCACATAGTTATGCATCTTTACATTGCCCTCTTAAATTTGGTTTAAATCAGGGGAAACGATGGAATCACATTAATACAATTCTTTATTACAACAGATGATAGGTGATAATCTGTCTTTTCAGAAAGCCTGTGATCCTTTTAGTCTTCAGGGAGGTTGTTAAAAATGCAACCGTTGTCAAATGAATGTGAGCCCACAGTTTAAAACTTAGATCACAGGAATCAAAGTCAGTTGATTTAACCACAAGCCTGTTGTTTATAGTCACTGATAAAAACTCATCTTTTTATTTTCAAGTGGGCCTGGTAATTTCACCTGAGAAATCTGAGGAATTTACATAGGCACTTTAGAGTGCAACAAAGCCTTAAGAGTTGTATACATTCTGAGGGACTTGACATGTTTGCCTGAGCAACTGCAAAATATGTCCCCCTTTGGAGTCTAGACACTGGTGGGGGTGGCTGATGATTCCGATGAGACTGCTTAGCCTTATGAATTTGTGAAACTATTTGTTTGGCTGGTAATGGCAAGGTGGAGGAAGCACATAGTTGCTGCATGAGAGAACAAAAGGTACAGAGATCCCATTTTAAACAGACGGCAACAAGATGATACAATGAAGGTGTGCAATTGTGTTATTGTATGGATTTAACCAGCGGGTGAGAACAGCTGATATATCATTTGAAAACCGTAAAAGTAGACGGCATGAACTCAAGACTGAACACGTGTGAGAGGTGGGAACGGCAGAATGATTTAAGAAGTAAGCTGTGGCCTAAGTGTGCAAAAGGGAAAGTCCTCCTGACTAAAGTGTCCCAGAACCTCGATACCTATCTGTATATCTGTAACTACATTGAAGTTTAATAACTTTCCTGTTTACCTTTGGGGACGTTCAGAAAAAAGACGCACACAATAAGAGTATCTTATAGTATATTTTTGGATTCGAAATGTCTTTGAATTTCCATTTTAAAGAACTTCCTCAGTTAATAACTGCATGTATATATACATGTATCGGTCTACACTTAAGACTGATCAATGCCAATTGAACTATTTAAATTGCCCTCCATCGAAATATATTTTCCTGAGTGACCTGTTTCAACTTGGTCCAAACAAGAAAATGCCCAGACCTCGTGAAAACAGTTTTCAAGCATAAGTTTGGTGCATGGGGCATCACACACTAGCTATAAAATATGATGATGAGTTTGTTTGTTTGTAATGAATTAGATGAGACTCAATGAACAGAAACTACGCTTTACATGTCAAATTTGAGAATAAAAGTATTACCTCAAATATAAATTTTAATACTTTCTTATATCTTTAGCAAAAAACCTCAAGAACTTGAAATATCTTTGAGTATTTGGTAGATTCTCAAGGTAAAGTAATTGGAGATGGTGCCGTGCTTTGAGCAAAGAGAAAAAAAAAATTTGTTAAAGTAGATAATTTACCCTGACAAAGCTCTTACAGCCCCAGTGAACAAATGTAGGTAAGCAATGAGTAAAACTTAGTGCCACCTAGTGATGAATTTAAATATTACAACCTATTATGAAACTCAGTCCACTCCTCCCTATCCAAGAATGATATCATCATCTGTTACTGCATCATGTATAGTCTCCCAATTGATGTTTCTTACAATAAAGAATACTAATTTAGAACTATTATTAAAATATTTATTATATAAATATAAAAGGGAGGTGCAAGTAAGATAACATATTTTTATTTGTTCTGTATTGTGGTAGCCTTCATAGTTGCTACGGGACCCCAACCCATCTCCCTGGGGAGGAGGAGAACCCAAATTTCGACAAATGGAGACTCATACTTAGTATTTAGCATCAAATCCTTCCGTTAGAGTTTCTTAAAAGAAGTGAAGCAATTCTCTATTAGCTAACTCCCACCTGGACCTAGAAATATGAAAATCCCCCTCTAGATACTGTTCTTCGGTGGTTCGTCTAGGCTGCTATACAAACATCAGCAGATGTTGTAAACAGAGCGTGACACACCGCTCTCCAAGAGGACCTGCTCCTCCCGAAGACATAAAAGGATTTTTTAAAGATAACGTTAAAAACGTTCTTCATTTCAACTGATTTTACAGGAATAAAAGCATAGTTTTGAATATTATATTCCGTTGATTAAAGAGATGTCCCTGAATTTTAGACAATGCACCTTGATTGAACACACTAGACTGATAAGTTAATACAAGTAAACAGAATTCAACAGAAACCCTGCCATTTTAATGTTTTTATTCACAAATGTGGTCAAATATATGATGTGACCCTGTTTTCACGACGTCCAATTTATCATTAGGTAAGCTACTCCACAGCTCTTTTGCAAGTTAAGTTAGTTAAGCGACACAGACGGGGGTCTGTGCTCGGGCCCTGATTGACTCTTTACAAAAATCTGGATTTCATTTGCCTGCAATCAGGCTGGCTGCATGTTGCATTGTATTCTGCTAGCTTTATTCATAGTGTGTATTCAGAGAGAGAGAGAGCGACAGCTATCAGAGGTGGTTAAAAAGTCCTCTTGACTACATTATTGTACTTGACAGGATTTTGCTCATCTTCTTTCGTGAGCTGTCAAATTAGATCATTATGATTTCTGCAAACAAAGGCAGATGAATAAGTAAGTGGAATTACTTATCACAATTCATAATTAGAGTTTCTTTAAGACTACAGTGTTTCTCATGCACAGATTTGATAAGCGAGTTTCGGTCTCCATTTATTATGCGAGAAATTGAATGTTCTGCTATCAAACTCAGAAAGTTTAGGCTGTCATTACATGTACATTTAAAGCCTGAGCCCAGTTATGGATAGGAAGAGCTCTAAATAGGATCCATCCAAATATAAATGCATGTGTAGTTTGTCCTTTAGTATTTATCCGCAGACTGAGGGAACGCCGAGGGAACACAGAAACAATTGGCACATGATTGCCACAACAGTGGATGGAAACATAAACTGAAGTCTATATATAAACACATCTTCTCAGCATATAACTGAGGGCCAACATTTTCTACTTCAGGTCACTGGAGCTTTCGCTCATTTGTGCAGTGTAGCTCACAGCTAGCTACAGATAAACCCCCCAACATAAAACCTCCCTCATTTCGTATTCTGAGGTTTCCTCTGCTGTGAGACAGACGTCAGTTATCAGACTTTTTAAAAACATTGGTGCGTGTGATCTAACGCAGATATAAGTAATGCTTAATAGATTCTACTGAATCACAGAATGAGAATAGGGACAAAAAATGTTGGAAACATGTGGCTGCCTCCCATTCTAGCACAGTAAGAAGAAAGGAAGAGGAAATAATAGATTTTATGGCCCTTGAAGTACAAACATCCTGGAATTCTGTCTAGTCATATCCATGGCATTACTAATCTACCGGCCACAAATTAAAGGGACAGTTCTTCAATCACTGTTCCATTTATTCTCTGTGATTTCAATCATACCACAATGATGTAGTTGTAACATCATATTTCAGGTGATGTTACAAATTACCATTGTGAATAACAGTTTGAATAGATATCATAAAATATTTGTCTTCATATTTTAGTACTGATTTTAATTACCAGTAATCATACCCAGCCTTAATATCGAACCAGCCAGATAATATTGTTTTATTTCCAAGTTTCGTAGATATATTCTACTGGACTTCTATCACTCCATTGTTGAACAGAGCCTATTAAACTGAAATTGATCTGTTGTGCTCAGAGAATATAAAGATACTTAAGATCAACAACAACTCTTTCTGGAAGCATACTCTTAGTTGGTCAGAATAATCCTCTTTGTATCTACCGAAGGAGCTCATCTTGTGGATTCATCTTCATAAACATACCCATTTAAGAAACAACGGGTAAGGGGCCACAATGTGTGTAAGACACATTTCAGAAACTTTTCATGGATCACATTGTGAGGCACCTGAGATCTTCCTTTGAAGGGAATTTTTTCCAGAAGCTTAATAGATCCCATGAATAATAATAAACATCCAGCCTCGAGTCAAAACAATATACAAATATTTTTATTACATCCCTTTTATATATTTTAGTGAAATACATTAGACCAGCAGACACGAGGCAGAATAACCCTATAGTGACAATTTGGAAAAAGTATACAAATCGAATAACTAGAAAAACTGCCAGCACTATAAGGGACAGGAGAAGAGTGGGACATTACTACCTGTTCTCATGCATTAGATGAATTCCAAGAAGATTCAGCCAAGAACATCACTTAACATTCATAACAACCGCCAGCACAGAATACCTACTTACAGTCTGGTGTATGTACACACACTGATACTTCACTGGTGCTACAGTAATAGAATTTGAGTAGTGTGTTGCGCGTGCTTCAAAGTTCATGTGCTTTGATTCCAATACGAATTGACTGAGCACAGTGATGCTACCAGAGTCAGGAAGACGCTATAAACCGGCAGGCAGGCAGGACCCGACCCGAAGGAGCAAAATAAGCCAATTAGCTCAAATTCAGAGTGAGAGTGGCAAGAGATGCCTTTGAGTTCAACACCTGAATTTCCAAACAATTTTCACATTTGAATGATTTCCTGCATGCATGCATGTTGTAGTCTGACAGATAATATAGATTTAAGACCGATAATATAGATTTAAAACAGTGATGTGAGACACACCTTGTCTTACATCTACTCCTGATCATACAGTTCCAGTGATAGAATATTAGCATTTGGTGCTTCAAAAATTGCAGTGCACTGCAGATTTAGGCTTTAGTTTGTACTCTGCTGAACCCTTTACAGCTTTGCAAGGCTTCTAGTGGTGTGCTTTGTATTTAATCCAACTGCGTAACTTAATTACCATTGTTTCTGTCTTTTCGGTTTATTTTTCCTATGTATTTTTGTACATAAAATCCAGTGATTCTTTAAGTACATGCACAACTACTCAGAACTGCTGGCAGGGAGAAACTGTTCTGAAGGAGAGATCCTCTTTCTGTGGTAGGGCGAGTAGGAGGAACTGAGCTTAGGAGGGTGGACTTCCAGGGAGGAAGGAAAAGGAAGGCATGTGGAGGCTGTTGCACCCATAAAGACAGCGTCCACCCGGGCGGAGAGAGGAGGAGCCTGAGGGTTGTGGCTCCTCAACCTCCTAGCCCAGGTCACCTTTCAGCTGCTGAAAATCATGAGAAGGGAAGATAACTCTGAGAAGGGAGGGCTTCAATAGACTAGGGGCGGGGGAGGCGAGTGCTGGCTCTATGGACAGTGCAAGGGCCTGGCAGAGCTCAGGCCTCGTAATCTTTTGGCAAGGAGCAACTTTGCATGCTTGAGAAATCCCCATATTCACCCACCTGCTGAGGCTTGATGCCTGTTTTTTAGTGGGAGAGGGAGTCTAGGAAAAGGCAAGAGATACAGGGGAGAGAGTAAGGGATGTGGGGTGGTGACCTCTGAGCAGAGCTGGAATGCCATTGTTAGAGATTGCTGCTGTGTTCTTCGGAGAGGGACAGCTGCCTCTAAGGCCTGCTTGCTCATGTGAGACAGGCAACCTAGTTCACTGCGAACTTTCCCTGCATCTCCCCACAGACAAGCACGCAGGTGGAGCCTGATGTTAGTCAGAGGAGATTTGAGGAAAAGAAGTCGAAGGAATTCGGGGAGTGGCGTTTAAAAGCTTCCTCTTTCCTTTCTTTAACCTCTAAAAAAAAAAGGCCCCAGCTGTGTTCTTCAAGGTGCTGCTCTGAGCTGAATTGCAGAGTGGGAATCTTTAGCTGTTGGTGCTCTACGTAATGTGCTCCATGTTAGATGGAGACAGACAGCATTTCTGTGAAAGAGATCTTAAAAGAGGGATTATGAAATGTGTTGTTGGATGATGGGGTGTGCGGTCGTTGGTTGTGACTCATGAAAACATGATGGGAGAATTGACATTGCTTCAAGGAAGGGGTTAGGCTGTTTATTCTTAATGTTAATTAGCGCTAGGTCATTGCTGTTTTTATAGGTCATGGCTTTTAACTTTATTTACAGTTATGCAACAATTCTATTCTGTGTGGGATTTCCATTGATGTTGTGCTGTTCTAAATCATTATTACTGCAGTGTTTTCAGTGTATTATTATAGATAAATAAATGTAAATTAATGATTGAGAGATACGGATAATGTGCCAAAATCTGATCCACATAACTGTGTTTGGCATGAAGATAGAAGTTGTTTGCAGTTTATGTCAAACATGATGACTGGTAAAACATAATTCTAGATGTAATATTCCACTGCTCACAATGATTATATTAGCACAGCAGGTCTTCCATGTAATGTCTTTATTTATAGCTTTTTAATCTATAAATGTGAATATTAACTAACTGGTGTTTTTCATGTATACATTACCTTATTTTATATACTTCGTTAAGGGATTGTTTTTCAGTTTATCTCGGACATTTTCTTTAAAGATATGTAATTTACAAATTATGCTGCAGTGAGTAACATAACACAGCAGAACGTACCGTACGGAAAGTTTCTCAAGGTGCCATGAATTCCTTATTTTCCGTGTTTGACATGTGTTATTAAATGTATAAACCTAATGATTCAAACAACCGTTACAACATATAGGAACTACCAATTACAAGCATACCTCACTACTTTAATGAAATTTCATCTGAGGTCTATAAAAAAATCTGCAAGTTGGTTTTAAGATTAGTTAAATTCCATAAAGTAATACATGATATAAAAAAAAAAAACACTATGGCGGTTTGAGAAGAAAGGAAATATTGGGGTGAGCGATTAGATACGAAGTGTAGTGTTTTCAAATCATCTACACCTGAATTTAAAAAAAATGCACTAATAACCGACTAAAACACACAAGCTGGGCATACTTTTACAGTGTTAGTTGATCACATTAAAGCCATGTTCAGTTGTTTTGAGTCTTCATTTTATCGTTCTTCTACAATAATGACAGACGTACAACATGTCATTGACCCAATGAGATAATCTGTCTTTAACCCAGTGATACAATTTCATCTAACCAACCCCCATCTGAACAGAGAACCAACAGCGGATCCAATGATCTAGTTTCAATCATAAAATAGTAAAACAGAAGATGTGTGGCAAAATAGCACAGGATGAAATTCTGCATTTTTTTGTTAACCGCATATTTACAAACACATGTGCTATGCTACTAATACTGCTGCAAATGCAGACTTGTTGGCTCCTAAGCTGCATAGTTGTCATGGCTGAGAGTTCTGCCTTGCAGTGTTGGATTCATGTTTCCTTTGCTGCATTAAAAAAAAACAAGTTTTTTTTCAAAACAAGTTTTTCTTTTAATATGAATAAAGTCAAACAACCTCTGGCTTTATTGGTGTTCATCCTACTCACGCAATTTAACGAGAGAGAGGTTTTATAATGTGTAATATTAACAGCACAGTGACTCATGTCTGCCGTTGCTCATGATGAGCACACCATGTTTGAATGTTTCCTCAAGGCTTTCATGACCTTGATCTTCTTTCTTCCACCCTGTGCATTTAGGTGACGGGATCTCTGTCCTACCTTTGAATGTCCGTCACTATGGCTAAGCGTGAGACCAGCAGCACCAGCCCCGTGGTTAGGCAGATAGACAAGCAGTTCCTGGTCTGCAGCATTTGTTTGGACCATTATCACAACCCCAAAGTCCTGCCCTGCCTGCACACCTTCTGTGAGAAGTAAGCTGTGGATGAACCCTTCAAACATATTTTTACACCAATCTCCATAAAATGCATACAATTAGGGTAATTAAAGGCAATATGAAAACCTAATAAGAGTTACAAAACATTGATTTTAATCATCTTGAGACAAGATGTACTTGTTGTCCTTACAATATGAAAAGCAGGGAATGAAATATATTAGTTCTGGCTTTTAACTTGGATGCATGCATTCAAAATGATGTCTAATGGCTCCAAGTCACCGCAATTATGCCAGCGATTCCCTCATCATTGTGGCTTCTGTCTGATGTGAAGCACCAACCACAAGAAAACCGCATTGCTTGCAGCTACAATGAAATAAATAATTTGCAAGCCAAATAAGTTTTGGGCTTTTGCATGATGGTGAATTTGATACTGTGTAGGTGATTAATTTCAACTTTTGTACATCTATTCATTTCTTTTATATATTCTGTGTGTGTAGATGTCTACAGAACTACATCCCTCCTCAGTCTTTGACACTATCCTGCCCAGTATGCAGACAGACCTCCATCTTGCCAGAGAAGGGTGTGGCGGCCTTACAAAACAACTTCTTCATCACAAACCTGATGGAAGTGTTACAGCGAGACCCAGAGTGCAGCCAACCTGAGGCTTGTAATGTTCTAGAGTCAGCCAGTGCAGCTACAGCCTGCCAGCCCCTTTCTTGCCCCAACCATGAGGGCAAGGTAAGTTTAAGAGCACAGAGGGTGTTTACAGAGGATTTTAAAACATTGTTTGTCAAATCTGTATAATATCAACCGCAGATTCATGATACATGTGCACGGTTACAATATTGCACAGTGGAATGCTTTTCATTAAAATGTGTTTACATTTATAAGCAGGTTTACATGCAGAAATATGATTGCTCTCATGCCCCACTGCGCCATCTGCAGGTGATGGAGTTTTACTGCGAGTCATGTGAAACAGCCATGTGTGTAGAATGCACTGAGGGAGAACACAGGGAGCATGTGACAGTTCCTCTGAGGGATGTGCTGGAACAGCACAAGTCAGTGCTTAAAAATCAGCTGGACACTGTGCGCAATAGGTAAACTTATCAGTGGTTAATTCTATAATGAATGATGTGATCATCTTTGGAACATCCATTTTGTTTTTATTGTTCTTCTTCATCATCTTTTCCCTCTTCTTGCAGACTACCTCAGTTGACGGCTGCAATCGACCTTGTGAATGAGATCTCCAAGCAGCTCACAGAGCGGAAAAATGATGCTGCGACTGAAATCAGTAACACCTTTGATGAGCTACAGAAGGCTTTACACCAGCGCAAGAGTGCTCTTGTTACTGAAGTGGAACATATTTGTACTACAAAGCAGAAGGTCAGAGGTCTTCATGATTATTTTCTTTCTTATTCTTAATTGATTAGAATGAAAATAAGTTGCAATGTTCGGTGTTTTAACACCACTAACTGACGTCCCCTGTCACTTTGAACATTCTCAGGTACTCCAAGCCCAGCTGGCCTCGTTGCTTCAGGGCAAAGAGAACATTCAAAGCAGCTGCAACTTCACGGAGCATGCCCTGAGCCATGGCAGCGCCACTGAGGTCCTGTTAGTCCAGAAACAGATGGGTGAGCGAGTCAGTGCTCTGGCGCGACACAGTTTTCCAGAGCATCCTCATGAAAATGGACATCTCGAATGCCAGGTAGAGACTGATGGACTGAGGCGCTCCATCCAGAACCTGGGAGTCCTGATCACAACGGGGGCAGTAGGCCATACTAGTGTTGCCACTGGTGAAGGTTTGCGACATGCACTGGTTGGCCAACATACTACTGTCACAGTCACAACTAAAGACAAGGATGGAGAACTAGTGAAAACTGGTAATGCTTCTCTGAGGGCAGAGATTGCCTCTGCAGATGGAATGTGCACCGAGGCGGAGGTGATGGACAACAAGAACGGCACCTACGAGGTCGGATACACAATCCGCTTGGAAGGAGAATTCAGCTTCTCTTTGCTGCTATATGAACAGCCTGTGAGGGGGAGTCCATTTCGCTTGCGCGCTGTCAAACCGTCAGATGTCCTTCAGTCACCAGACGATGTGAAGAGAAGAGTGAAATCCCCGAGTGGAGGAGGAGGTCATGTTCGACAAAAGGCTGTGCGCAGGCCTTCCAGCATGTACAGCACCACCAAGAAGAAGGAAAACCCAATAGAGGATGAACTGATCTACAGAGTAGGTAGGTATATAACTAAGGGCCTGCAAATGGAGAGAATTAATTATTTTTACCCACGCATAGCAGTGAAGCAGCTTTGTTTCTTGTTGGCATGACAGGGACAAGAGGGAGAGATAAAGGAGAATTCACCAACTTACAAGGCATCTCAACCTCCAGTAATGGACGGATCGTGGTGGCAGACAGCAACAACCAGTGTATACAGGTCAGTGTCCATCAGGAAGTTTCCTTAATTCTTTGATTGTTTCACTTTTGGATTGACTGAATGTTTGCGTTTTTTAGATATTTTCAAATGATGGCCAGTTTAAGATGAGGTTTGGGGTCAGAGGTCGTTCACCAGGCCAGCTGCAGCGTCCCACAGGGGTCACAGTTGACGTGAATGGTGACATAATCGTAGCTGACTATGACAACAGGTGGATCAGCATCTTCTCCTCGGACGGCAAATTTAAGGTGAATTTTTTCAGCCAGGAACAAACAGTACTCCCTGCACAAATTCAAAATGTTCCACTGAATAACTTAACTGTCCCTGTGTGTGTCGCAGAACAAAATTGGTGCTGGGAGATTGATGGGACCCAAAGGCGTGGCCGTGGACAAGAATGGACACATCATTACGGTGGATAATAAGGCCTGCTGTGTCTTCATCTTCCAATCAAATGGGAAGCTGGTGACAAAGTTTGGGGCCAGGGGAACGTCAGACAGACACTTTGCAGGTACTGCGTCATCCTTTGATGACATCATAATTTTCGTTTGGGATTAACAAAGCATTTATCCCTCTATCTATGATTAGTTCACTAATAGTGTATCTCCACATGTCTCATGTGGCAAAACTTGTGTTTGAGCCAGATTTACAGTATTTATATAATAATTAGCATGTTTCTATACCTCCTTTATTTTTCATACTAAATAATGTAAGCATTTAGAGCAACTTGTTGGATGATGGACATCAATGCACAGTTAATGATTCTTCATTGCTACATTGATAATCTTGCACTGTAAAATATGTATTTTACCATCATAGTTCAAGGATGAGATGGGAAGAGGAATTATAAAGTTTAAAATAAAGAAATGCATGAAAGAGTTCTGATGATTGCCTTCCTGTTTTAACTCCTCAATCAACAGAAACTGAGTTAGAAGCAAACCAAAACATACAGAATTGAATAAGAATTAGCGGGCTTTACTGGTATTCCATATTATCATGGCCTCTGCTGTGGCACAGTTTGCAGTATTTCAGTACGTACTAACTTATGTTTCTTTTCAGTTTGATTTCTCACATGGACCTTTTCTTTTCTTTTAGAAAAGAGTGGTGCAAACATTGCACTGGAGCAAAAGCTTAGTAAATCTGGCCCTGTTTTCAGTAAGTAATAAATTCCCTGTGAATGTGATCACAGAAAATAACTCATGCCTTTTTCGTGTTGCTGCTTCAGCTCTGTCATGTGCCACGTAATGTCCCACATCAACCGTCAAGAGTTGCTTTGTCAACATTGTGTGTCTTGTTTTTCAAAGTCCAGAAATAGAGGTGAACTTCCTTCATTCCGTAGCGGATGACTTATAATAATAATAATGATAATAATAATAATACATTTAATTTATAACACAATTTTGATTTCTTCCCTCTTTTCATTCTGTGTCCTCTTCTGCTTCCAGGTCCCCACTTTGTGGCCGTAAATAACAAAAATGAAATAGTGGTAACGGACTTTCACAACCATTCCGTCAAGGTATTCGTGCCTTTATATATTTCTCATGGGGAAAATACATTTTTTTAATAAATGGAACTTGTCAAAGAGTCGACAAAGCTTCACTTCGGTTTCTTTGTAGTGTAGTGCTGACCTTGCTTACTTATAACTGTTTAAGGCTATCATTCTTTGTCTTACATTTTTTTCAGATTGCATTGCTATTCTCTTTCATAAACCAATTCTCTTAAATAAAACAATAAAAATAACCATCCTACAAAAACATTAGGAGGCTACAAAGTTACAAATATGAAAGTAAACTGCTATTGCAGAATTTGGCTGTGTTGGTTGAATTATTTTTGTTATATGCTTTTCTTTCCTATTTTACTTAGTATGTTTTTTTTCACACCTGAAAATAGAGTGTATGTGCATGTATGTGTTTCTTTTAACAGTCCCTTTCCTGTTTAATCTTGATGCAGGTGTACAATGCTGATGGGGAGTTCCTGTTTAAATTTGGTTCCCACGGTGAGGGGAACGGCCAGTTCAACGCGCCAACAGGCGTTGCTGTAGACGCCAATGGAAATATCATAGTTGCTGATTGGGGCAACAGTCGGATCCAGGTTAGCATGAGATGACCAACTATATTGAAAAAAATCTAATCTTAGTAGAAATTTACTCGTGTATCTTCACTTTGTCTCTATGTTTCATCTAACTAGGTGTTTGACAGCTCTGGGTCCTTCTTGTCCTACATCAACACATCTGCAGACCCTCTTTATGGTCCCCAGGGCCTGGCCCTCACATCCGATGGTCATGTGGCGGTGGCAGACTCTGGCAACCACTGCTTCAAAGTTTACCGATACCTTCAGTAGAGACCTGGGACGGTCATCTTCACCGCCAGAAGTAATGATAAAGTCACAACTAAGTATTCTACAGGTTGTCATGATCTCTCCAACGCAGCCTTTTGATGTGCACATCAGTTGACCTCCTGATTGAAAAAGGAAACCTGAGTTCAACACCTCCTTATGATGTGCATTGAAGGTCGCTTTTAAAGTTGGGTAACGTAGCATCTATAGATATAATGGACAGAAAGCTATGGACTCTTTTGTTGATGGTATTATAAAACCACACACCTGTGAAGCTGGACTTGAGAGCTGGATGTAGTTAATGAGCCATAACTTGTCAAATTGCATGAATTTTCCTTTTATCTCAATGCTGAGGCAACCACACAGTGTATCCATCAGTTGCTTTCCACATGAACTAGTAAATGCTTACAGTGAAATGAACAGTGCTACGCTTCTCTAGCAATGGAATGTATAATGTCATTTACTGACATCACGTAAAAATGTCATCACCATCTGTGCTTATTGCTGTATGTACTGTATATATACATAAATGTATATTGTGTATAGTAGATCACTCCGTATGTATTTGCTATGATTTTGAATCACAGCCTTTTGGCTTTTCAGACAGCCGCAGTCACAATTCCAGGATTTTAAAAGGTGTGTATGGCAGCTGTTAAAAAGTGCTTTTTAAAAACATACTCAGCACATGCTTAAAAGAAGAGAGTCATATTTATTGCTAATCCAAGCACCACAATAATCTTTTTTTGTTAATATTTGTTGTTTAAAAGGGGGGGGAAAAAAAGCTAATTTATTTTATTTTATACACTAGCCCAGCAGAGACAGTTTATTTTTCTAAATTGATGTGCTTTATTTTCTCTGGAGCTTCACGGTTAATCCCTTTCACACTCAACCAGAATTCAGTATCGCGCACATCTTGAAACATTTCTGTGATTCCAAAGCTAAAAACACTTTTTTTTTTTTTTCATCGTAGATGCAAGGAAAAAAACTCTGTTCGAAACTATTGGTGAGAGAACAGGGTCATAGAATGATTGTTTTGCCTAAAACCAATTAAAGAGTGCTGACGGTTGAAAACCAGAAAGAAAACGCATGTCTCAGGAAAAACCATCCAAATTAGATAGCCCTGTTTACGGAGATATTTTTCTTTCTTTTCCTTGTAGAGAAAGATTCTTAAAAAGCAGTTAGTTCATGCAAATGTAGAAATGATTGGGATGGAATTGTGATTTATGGAGTCATTGCTTTCAGGCTTTCAGCAGAAGAAGCAAGAACATTTGTTAGATGGCAATGAAGAGAAACCTCCTCCAGTTAAGAATACAGATCTATACTGGTGTAAGCGACCCATCAAAACACTGTTAGATCTGAGTATCTAACCTGATTTACGTGATGCCATATTCCCATGGTAAAAACCCTGTGACAGAGAGCTGTTGCTGCTCTTCACTTCTAGTTTTCTTTCTATGTAAATTCAAGAAGCGAAGTGGATGAAGAAGCCACTTCCATAGTCTGACATTCAGTACCAGTTAAAAGGATTGGATATAGATTCCCATTGTTCGACATTTTGACTAGTATTACTGGTAGTCATTGTCTTAAGAACCCACACACAAACATTTAGACTACCCAGAAAGTCCAAATTCTCAGAACTATGGGATGTGGGTCAAAGTCATGTGCATTTAAGTCACATAGAAATCTATTTATTCTTCATGCACCTGATCGATTTTTTGACTTGTTGCCAATGGCTCATCTTCTTGAAAAGTCTGAAACATTTTGCTCAGCATTGTCTGTGTCACACCAATAACAACATTCTTTTTCTATGGAATAAGCACTGGTAATAAAAGCACATGGTTTACTGAGTTTTTGCTCCATTTATCTTATTCCAAATTCAAGCAGCAGGTGCAATAGATTCCAAGAATTCACCTGAAACCACCAAACTGCAGCAAAATGACGAGGTCTGTTGTGAAAAACATTTTTTTTTTATGGGATGTTCCTTTTATTCCACTAGATGTCGCAAAATAACTTATCTATTTGCTCTATTGTTTCATGAACCTTCCCAATGTTTTCTTGAAAAAGTATTTATTTGCAGACCATGCTGTGCTTCTGGTCTATGTTACAAATACTTACAGCACATACAGATTGCATGTTTTAACAATAACCAGTCCCAAAACATCTTAATGTGTATTCATATTTCATACATATGTATATACATACATGTGCAGAAAAACAGCTCGGGATGCACTCAAACCATTAGAGTGGAGTAAAAGAACCACTGCACATCGATACAGTGTCAAACCAAGATCACCAACCAAATTGTGTGCCAAAGAAATTGCACAAATGTTTCATGAATGCATTAGTTCACCAGTTGCATAGAATTCTTTTCAATTTCCAAATAAAGTTGAAAACCCACCTGACATTTATAAAGCAGGGACTATGGAGTTAATGTCTTTCATGTGATATAAACCAGTATGAGGTAATCAGATTTTTTGGCAATCTGGTGCCTGGATCTTTAACAAAAGAGGAAATATTGTATGATTTGAAAGTATGGCACAAGCGCTGTATACAGTATATATATTGAATAATGGAAGCATAATAATCAACATTAGATATGGTTTGAGAATGACAGGTTTAAAGCAAAAATTTAAAGAAGTAGATGAAATGATGTTGGTAATAAGTGACAAGCATTGAAAATTTAATAAATACATTTTAAAATGAATGATTTAGGGAGAGTACAATTGTTCTGACAATAAAGATGTTTATTTGGGCCAAAACTTTCAATTGTCTTCAAGGAAATTGGGTTTAAACTTATACTTTCAAGGCTTAAAAGAATTAATCAGCACATAGCCCTGACGTGAGAGAGATCTGGTGGCCCAGCTTGAGCAGACCAGTTGTTCGAACAGTGAAAACAGTACCAGCTGGAAAAAGTGGATTTCCAGTCTCTATACCAGACTGTGCTTAGCAGACCAGCTTTCTTGAATAATACTTGATTCAGTAATACAAAGTGAAACGCCCCTTAAGGATTTTGAAATTGTAGTAAATATTAGGAGGAATTTGGCAATAGCACTAAGCTAATCTGAGTTTTTTTTTTTCATGAGATACAGTGTAAACCTAAAGAAGAATATTAAAGACAGTAGATCAGACACAGATCAGCATTTTACCTTTTTTTTTCAATTGCTATCAGTTTTAAAATACAAAAAAAATACATGCAAAATGTGCAACAAGAAAACAATATGAAACCTTTTTTTGTTTTGTTTTGAGTGGCTGTCTTGACAAATGTAACAACAGAGTAACTGATGCAGCAGATCAAACATACAGAGCCCATCATAACAGCTAATACCACAGTATGCAAAATATCCACCTCCTCCTAAACACAAAATACACCAAATGCTGTTCAGGTCATAAAGGCATCTTCTAAAGCACCTTTGGAAATATAATAACACATTTTTTTTGGATCAAATGGCATCGAAAGAATATCATCAAGATAATGCTAATAAAAACTCAACAAGTGCCTTGAAACAGTTGCGAACAAAGTTCCTGTCCGGGTTACTGTCCAGACCGTTCCCCCGCTGAGGGAGTGATGCAGTTCTTCAAGTAGATTTCTGGATAGAGTCGAAGCTTTTGCAGTTTGTGTTGCTTCACGCACAATCTTATATTGGTATCTAAAATGTGAGGCACTTGCAAAACAAAAGCATAAGCTCTAACTCTCAACCCTCAGTCCATTTGTTAGACCTCAGAGCTGCCGCTGCTACTGAGGACACGGGTCGTCATGGGCTCCGTGCTGCTGGAGCTCTTGGGTACGTCTTTCTTCTCTCGCTTGGACCGGACCAGTAACACCACCACGATGATGATGAGCAGCAGGAGGAGCAGTCCAATGACAACACCAATGGTCAACACTAGTCTGTCGTCGCTGTTGTCTCTCCGGTTGACCTCATGTGGGATGATTCCTTTGGTGTAAATGTCCCCCTCTGGGCTTGTCCTCCGTTGGCCGCTGCGTTCCAGCGAGATATGGAGGATGTTGGTGCCGCGGTTGTTACTCACACCGATCTCCTCTATTATGTCTGGCACGTCATCAGCGGATCTTCTCCTGCGCTGCTGGCTCTTTGGAGGCAGATGTTTCTGCGGGCCCATCACATGGTACTCCAGACTTCTCTTTCCTATGCCGCGGTTAGCGTTGTCACGAGAACGGACAGTGTAGATGATGTGCATGTACCACTCCCTCCCTGTAGTCACCTGGAAAGAGCAACAGTTATGGATTTAAAAACTGCAACCTCCAGGTCATTTTTTAAGGCATAGCTGTCTGAAGGACACCATCCTCCAGAAATCCGTGATAAAAGATAACAAATTATAAAACAGTGCTTCACCAATTCAATATTCGTTTTAGTATTCTTTCGTACTTAGTGTTTATTTAACTAAACTTAACACATATGACCTTAAATATACACTGATCGGCCATAACATTATAATCACCTGCCTGATTTTGCGTGCGTCCCCCATTTGCTGCCCAAAAAAATCTGACCTGTTGAAGCATGCACCTAACAAGATCTCTGAGGGTGTCCTGGAGTATCTGACACTATATCCATATAAAATATAAGATATATAGATATAGCAGCAGATCCCAAAAGTACTCAATTTTGCAAGGTGGCTCGCAGTTGTTTGTCAGGCTCATCCCACGAATGCTGTAATGTTTCAAAATGAAAGCAGTTTTGCATAGTGCAGGGAGATTAATCCTAATGAAAGAGGCCACTGCAGTTGCAATGAGAATACATGAAAGGGTACATTTAGTCTGTGACAATGATTAGGTTGGGTGGTAAGTCCAGGTATGTGTAGCAATGCAGCCAGCCGTCAACATGTCAACGTATTTGAATCATTAGAGTGCAGTTTATTTTTTTCATCTGGCTCTTTCTTCTTGTTCCGCACACAGCGAGATGTCACAATTTCATACCATCTCAAACAAATTTATGGCCCCGGCTGATTTAGTGTCTAAACATAAATGTGTATTCCATCACCAAATCTCCATTGAATGCATCACAAGATGGTGAAAAATGCGACTGTGGGCTATACGAGAGCATTTAATGATTGTGTTTTGTACTTGTCATTTTTCCTGACCTGGAAGAGAGGCAAGGAATCCATTCTGAAACCATCTGATCCAGGTTGTCTGACTAGCCCTAGAGCACCAGGGTCATCCACTGCCAGGAAAGCATTGAACGGTATATTGCCAAATGACTGTGCCTGGGTCTCCGGCTGGGCCTTGTCCTGGAGTGAGAAGAGAAAATACATCCGTTAGGATGGATAGAGAGCACCCATGACATGGTGAGTGTTATAATTGTGTTGCTTACAATTATCTTGAATCTGTAGAGTAGGGACGGAGCATCAGCCAGGCAGCCAAACTCAAAGTTGCTAGGGTTGTATTTGGGAACGTATCCATCAGTTCCAGTGCACAGAAACACTTTCTCTATGTTACAAATAAAGGAGTCGCCCAGGTTCTGCACTGGATCTACCATTACTCGCCCGTAAATCACATCCCCTGTGGAAAGAGAAATACTGTTCTCATCACTGCGAAACAAATGGAACATATCGCCAAGTGCTGCTCACGGAGGAATTTGTTGGGTCTCTGTAGATAATTATGTAAAGAGTTTGGTCTAGACCTGCTCTTTCTGGAAACCACCTTGAGACAACTGTTGTTGTGAATTGGCGCTATATAAATAAAGATTGATTGATTGATTGATATCATATATGACATCACATTTTTCAAATAGTTTCGAATGCTTAATCTGTTCAGTGTCACTGGGGGCTAGAGCCTATCCCAGCTGATTGGGCAACAGGCAAGATGCCCTCTCGGCAGTTCATCACAGTGTCAACGCACAACAATTCACACCAACATTCATATTTAGAGGTAAGTTAGAGTCACCAATATTGCATTTTTTGGCCTGTCGGAGGAAGCTGTAGTGACTAGGGCAAACCCAAAACAAACATGGTGAGAAAAAGCAAACGCACAGCATCTGGTATTTTCTTCTACCTCAAAACATTTCTTAAGTTATTAAGTTCTGCTCATAATTCAGAAAAAAAAGCTTAGATTTCTATCAGTCTTTACAACAGGAGCTTTCCAAACTCTCTTGGAGACCGCATTGAGAACTTTTGAGATCTTATTGAGAGAAACTTAAAAACTGTGGTTAAAATCCTGTTTGGTCAATAAATGATGGCGACCACCCTAATTAAAGATATATTAATCTCAAGAATTTTTTTCTGAGCTGCAGAACGGAGAGACTATCAAGGAGCTGAGGAAAGAATCAATAATTCAAAAACAGAATTTCTAGGCCATATATTTTTAAAGAGGAAATGTGCACATTATTGTCATACCTTGTGAGAACGCAGAGTCACTCTCCTGTCCAAAGCCCATGGAGCCGTCTGAGAGCCAGAGCATCCGTTTAGAAAGTAAAATCATCTGCGTATTCAGACTGAACTCAGCAGCCACAGGGTCGCTAACCTACACCACGAAGACACACAAACACACAAACAAATTTAGAGGCAAAGCCAAGTAAAGTTACCAATATAGACACAAAGAGAACAATCTTCTTTAAAACCAGTCAACACACCTTTACATTTCACAAACAGTTTGTCTGGTCATTTTTCGGACTTTTCAATGTGAATGTGACAAATGTCAATACTTATCAAGACAACACACTTAATTGGATCTATGGATGATAAAAACAAGGCATTGGAAATATGTGTGTTATCACGCTGTGTAATACCCTCATGATATGCGCACGACATTTTTCTATGTCAGCGTTCATCTGTCCGATATGCCTACTTTGTATGAGAACTGTACATAGAGTGCAATACTGTGCTCTTGATATTTTGTTATGCTTTTTATTTTTCTACCGTGCTCTTAATATTTTGTTCTTGGTATAAAACTTTGCTATTTGCTCCTGTAACACTGTAATTTTCCCGCTGTGAGATGAATAAAGGATCATCCTAACTTATGTTGACATCAGCATAACAAATAGCAGTGCAGGCGCAGCTAAATGAATATGGCGGGTTCTGCAATTTAGCGATAGGGGGCCTTATTTCCAAAACATCCTATGCCAAAGAGTTCATACGAACTTGCTAGTTTTGGTCTGTCCCTCCTAGCTTTAGGATTCCTAGAGTATTTCACCGAGTATTTTTGAGCTAAGAGCAGCTCCTAACAGTGAGTCTACATAACTACTCCTTAGTTATGTAGACTCATAAGTCGCTATGAGTAATTTACAGACGACCTCTAAAGGGGGGTGAAGGGT
Organism: Lophius americanus; assembly: GCA_037951165.1. Classification (NCBI taxonomy): domain Eukaryota; kingdom Metazoa; phylum Chordata; class Actinopteri; order Lophiiformes; family Lophiidae; genus Lophius; species Lophius americanus. Next base: position 6,306,465 of record JBBDHG010000095.1, on the reverse strand, counting down.
ATCGACCACATCAACATTTCAGAAGCCTTTTATGATGCAGAAGTTCATTCCCAATGGGTATCGCCTTAATTGCAACTGTATTATGATCATTGTAGAGCTGGTTTGGGAAGTTTTGTCTTTCAAGCACAAGTCGGACCATACTATACTCTGTTCTTGAGTATAGTATGGTCGTGTTGCCATGGTTATTGTAGAATAACACTGAACAAGTTTTTAATATGCATACACTTTGATTTCATAATTTAATTTAAAATGTCAGTTTGGGTATGATCAACATAGCTAAACCTGCTGCTGTTGATTTCTGCTGCCATAAACTCCAATTTGCGTTATTTACAACACATGAGTAAAAAGTGTATATATAGTATTTATTCATTTGTTTGATTAAATTTATATTCCTAATTTTGTAAAACATGTTTATGTCTTCTCTGGAACTGTGTGTGAATCCTTACAGGATGTATAAATCATAGTCTTCATCAGTTTGGCTGATGATGGAAGAGCCTCCTGTCATCACTTTGAGAATAAGTTATTTTTCTCTGATTTTAAATGATTATTTATTCATTTTGATCTGTATTTAATTAAATTACTGTCCATGAATTTTAGTTTTACATTTGAGTTTATTGATCCCAAATCTAATGGGAGGTCACCTGCTGGAAGCGGATGTCCATGTCGAAGGTAAGAGTCTCTCTGGGATTGCAGACAGGAGGGATGGTATACTCCAGACTGGGAGGAGATGCACAGGAGAGGAGTTTCACTGTGTAAGTGCCAGAATAGTCACGCACCTGAGGGGGGAATCATACACAGTAAGAAGTACTTACTATAAGAGAATTACAGGAAATAAGAAACTTAAAAACAATTAAACTCACAGCAAAATCAGAGACAAACGTCCACTGCTGGATGGGCTGGTTATATGTTGGCTCATTCCTGACGAGACTGAGGTTAAAGGTCAAACCAGGGTGGTCCGAGCACATGACCATAGAGGTGAGTGGCGAGGCTGATGGAAAAACACATTCAAATTATAAGAACCCATGTTATCGGCATACTTAGTTTAAACACTTGATACAAGGCTCATCTGGAGATGACACATTCCCCTGTTATGAGTAAAAACATGATATAATAAATTCATCAACTCCGTTTCCTTGGTCAGCCTAAAGTGGTGAATACTGTTTCTGAGATATGTTATGAATAAGAGCAACATTCAAATCAACTTTCAATGGAAAATTCTCAAACTGAAATTTGTAGAGAGAAAACTAAATATTAAAAGGGGAAACTTTTGTCGGATAATTCATTTTGGGGAGGCTACAATGTTTTCGAATGACCCCCCTTCAGAAACCAAAAAAAAATGAAATAAGATATCTCCATGGAAACCAAACAAAATTGATTTGATATTAAATTCAAATATCAATAGGCAAATTGACGGACAGTCTTATGAACACACTGAAAAATTGACAAAAAGATCCATCAATTCTAACAAATGAAATCTATTCTAGATAATATTATCTTGGGGAAAGGAAATGAGTTTTCTTTCACCTGTTATGCAAAATATTAAAGCAGCATCATGTCACACAGAATTACACTTTCTAACAGAACACAGCTTATTCCGGACTGAATGTACCTGGATGTGCAAACACGAACAAGCCTCTGAATCGAGCCTCAGTGCGGAAGTTGACGACTAAGCGTCCCTGCCCGTTAATACGCATGCTGGTTGGGTACAGGGCACCTGTGAAGACAGTCAGTTTTGATTTAGATCATTTACATTGTATCTTTCAGTGAACATCAGTGTAAACTACTGCCTCAGTCTAACCTTGTAGTTCAGCCTCTGGTGGACTGCCTATTCCATCTCTCCACAAGATGGCAGTGTCGTACACAAACGTCAGTCTGAGCTCTGACTGTAGGTCGAAGTGCTGCCATCCTCCTGCTCCCACAGGAGAGTGGAAAACATAGGACACATGGAGCGGGACTCGTAAGGTCACATAGGACTGGACCAGATTGAGCACCTGCAGTAAATACCAACATGCTGTGTCAGAGCAGCAGAGTTATTTAACATTCAACGCGATTCATCATCCCTGTTAGGGACAATGGTTCCATAGTGTTAGATTAAGCACGCCCATATCAGCAGGGTTTCTGCAGTTCTGAACCAGGTGAATCTAAGACTTTTTAAGAGCCTTTTAAGACCTAGTAGGCATCATGAAGTCGACTTGATGGACAGAATTAAATAGTGCATTTTAAATCTATTGATTGCAAAAAACAAAAGCACAAATCAAAAAGTATTCCTCCCTTCAGTTTGTATTTTGTTTGATCTTGACATCAAATAAAAATAATGCAAATAAGTAAATACTGTCTTAACATTCATCATTTATTGGGGTTAATGGATGGCTCTAAATGGCACCTCTCTAGATGAGCGGTCCTGAAATAGAGCTCTCTGGTATCTGCATTTTCCTCTGACCTGTGTGGAAGTCCTTCAAGCTGCCTGTCTGCTCTGGCTCTAGGTTCATGTGGAGACGTGCCTATGCCTCTGGGCGCCGACATTTCAGGCAAATGATTTGCAGAAAGGCCTTCTGACACAACCTGCTGGGCTTGAATAGATTCCTGTGGTAGTGTTAAGCTGGGTACTAAGTTCTACACTGCGAGAGGACTCTGGCCCCGGCCTGCAGAAAGCTGCCTCTGCTCAGCCAACTTGCCCACTCAGAGGAGCTTTCATGTCACAGGGCACCCACAAACAAAGCCACTGTCTCCTCCCACTGATCCTGCCTTGCACATCCGGAAACTCACCGGCGACGACTCACTCTATACATCTACATGCTGTCTTTTGCTCTGTCCACCGGTAACCATAACTACAACATTTTACATACAGGGCTGTACAAGAGCTGAACGTATACCATTCTTTGATAGAATGACAAATGGGAAAACAATATACTTTTAATTGTTGCGGTTGAAAATGATCTCTTTCTTTTAGATGTTTTCTTTTCGTTTTCTTGGTAAGTCTTCATTAAGTCATTGACATATTCACATCATTCACTGTAAAGTATGTTAATTGTTGATTTTTGATCTAAAGGTATTACCACTAGCCGAGGTTTACATTAAAGACATGAGCTTGCTGACTTGTTTGTTGCAGCCATATTCACATTAAATCATGTGGCTGCAGGCAACAGAGTACTCCTTGTTGTTTATGAAATAATCCCCTAGCCATGAAAAATGAGGAGCTCCCATTACAATAGCACACCATTATATATTCTTAGATGCTTTCTGAGCCAAAATAATTTTGTGTGTGCTGCAGGACATAAATTAGTAGCAGGGAGTGAGTGTAGGTTTTCCCCATGATGTGCCCCATGCCCTCACAGCCCTTCTTTATCAACGCTCTACCTTAATTAACTGCAAGTCAACTAACTGTAGGCTCCCAAGGTGAATGCAAATGTTGAAGGCTGCAAGGCAATAGCCGGCTTTAAGAACTCCTCCGACTAACTCCATGTATTACGCATTGTGCAAGTGGAGTTACATAAAAAAATATATATTTTCGTGAAGCTGTTGGTTATTGACTTGACACTTTGACAAGTCAAACAAATGGTCTTACTTGGAGACGAAGGGAGCAGGCAGTGGAGTTAGTCATTACCCCAGAGGTTAACATGTGTCTCCAGACCGCAATGGATGATTTCTCCGCTGGCTTGTGTTTACTTACATATTTTAAAGAAAAACCTAGTAAGCAAGAAGGGTTTTAATATGCTTGTAAATGATTAATGAGGACCTTATAATCCAGCAGTATTTTGAAAAGAAAAAGCCTGCATTCCTATTCTAGAGGGTGGACTGACGTTCTGCATGTCACGTTTAAAGATGACAAAGGGGGTCAGAGGTTAGCTAGAGCTCAAAGGTGGGCCTGCTTACCTGTCCATCAGTCCCAATGGTGCCTCCGCAGTCACTTAGCAGCTCAGACATGTCGTAGTAGCTGGTGAATTCCCATAAACAAGCTTCCAAGTTCAGGTTTCTGTAGAATCGTAGGGTTCCGGATCCCCTGAGGGAAGTGCTGTATTGGTAAGGCGCCGTCTCACCAATCACCTCTGGATTTTTGGTGGCTTCAGTAAGGAAGCTGTAACGAGTCTTAACCTCACCATAGTCCAACAAATTGGAACAGCGATGGTTGCCAACACGTGTACCATCAGGGCTCAGTGTGAGCTCAAAGTTAGACAAGGGCCTGGTGGACACCACAGGCAACATACCTGAGAGAGGAAGCATTGTTTAGATCAACAATTAAAGAAAATACTATCTGCAGGAGGAAAGGTTTCGGTTACGGAGTACACCATCAACCCCTAAGGGATATTTCAGTTTGTGTTGATTGAATTTGCCGTACTTACCGTCAATATGAGGCATGGTGACAGTTAGCTTGATGATGTTCGGGTGGTCTGTGTCTTCTGTTCCAGTGTAGCGCAGCTTGGCAGAGAAAGGCTCCGCTCCCACAGTGCCAACGACACGAGGCTGGCACATTCCTACAAACACCGCACAAACAAACATCAATGGTTTGTTTCCCCTAAAATTCCTTTACAGAAAGTTATTTTGTGTTTAATTTTCCTGTCAACGCAGAACACAGACAGACAATACTGCAGCAGCTGCTTATTGTGTTGAAACACAATACACTTCCATGAGAGTGTCTAAACATTTCCAGCTGGGGAAGGAGCTGTACTCACCCTCATCCTTGCTGATGGACACTATAGGGCTGCTGAGCTCCAGACCTTCATCCCCATTAGAGTTCACTCCCCTTGCGGCACACTGGACCCTTGATCCAGGCTGGAAGTAGACCGAGTCCAGGGTGATGAGCTTGGAGGAGGTGAAGAAGGTATCAAAGTCAACCTCCCTCATTGGGCTGGTGACACCATCTGGGCTTGTTGGGGCGCTGACGAGCCACCGATAACGAGTAAGGGTGTTGTTGATGTTCTCGCTTTTACAGATGGAGCCTGTTTTGTCATAGTCTGGGTACTTAGGGTTACAAGCCTGGAAACGAAAAAATATATGATGTTTGTAAGTGAGCCAAAGAAAGGTCTGTATGAGTTAGATGAGCCCTAGAGGAAGCTGAACATTGATTTTGTACATTTGGGAAATACTACCTAATTCTGGCAACAGCTATTTCTAAATGAATCATTGTCAGCATAAATGATAAGTATGAACAATATGTCTCAACACAGTTATTGGACTTGAGACTTACAGTGACACAAATGACAGGGTATCCGGCCACAGGGAGAGAGTCCCTGTTCTTGTCGATGTCATCATAATGAAAGAGAGAGACCACCCTGGGCACAGAGGGGAAGGTGACATCTGCCATGCTGTTGGTCTCTTCAATATAGATTATGGCTTTGCTCATCTGTTGATTGACAAGCGAGAGCAATTAAGAAAATTTCACTGGGGAAAAACGCTTCTTCTTTCTGATGTGATTGCCAGGTAGTAAGTAACACACTGTACAGCTAAATGATATGGTAATTTTCACCTTTGTCTCTGCTATCATGTTCTCATCAGGCTTCAGGTGCAGAGTGAACGCCTCCCTCATTTCTCTCACACCATCGTATAAAATCTCCACTTCCACATAGTGCTCTGTGTCTCCTGCCTTAAAAACGATTTCTGCAGAGAAAGAGGGAGATTTTAAGAATATTTCCCAGCAATTTTCTAATAAAAGCATGTTTTATTAAATATAAATTACCTAAAAATATTAATCAATTAATGAAAAAATGAAGTACCTTCAGATATGGGATGGTAGTCTTCTCCAGAGGTAGCAGATCCATCCTTTGTATGAACTCGGACAATAGAGACCTTGGAGGGGTCTCCAACACGCAGCACAGTGATCTTCACCACAGACACTTGGCCACTTTCCTTTGGCTCATTCACGCTGAATTTGGTCTCTCCAAACATAATGATCGCCTCTGTGAAAGCACGGCAAATGGATTCACATAAAACCGTACCAAATAAAGCCCTATAGAATCCCCTGCATGAACAACTCACTGAATTTACTTCTGAATTTAGTTACTCTGGTGGAATTTCATAAACAAAATATGGCTGTTATGGGGAAATAAAGACGAATGGAAAAGATTGGAAAGACAAAACGTTCACAGTTTCCACAAAACAAACTTGATATTATGGTCGAATAAAATGTTGCAGCCTGTAAGAAAGAAAGGAAATACTCTTACTGTCTGCATCGTCATCTATCTTGATGAGAGTTTCATTCTGCTTTCCAACAGATGCTCCAAAAGGAGATTCGCTCTTAGGACTTCCCAAAACAAGACGGAGCTCTTCTTCCTCCTCATGTTCTGTGTCGTCAACCAGAACCAGTACACAGGGCTTTTCAACCTCTCCTGGTATAGAAAAAGAAAAATTTAAATTAATTGCGAGGATAACCAGCTTCTCAAAATCATCATAATTAATTTATAGGAAACAAAAAATCATACATGTGTTTGTTTCACTACAGCACCTGGTAAGAAGGTGATGATGGAAGCATCTGTGTTGGGCCGCTCATTGAAGTCCATCATGACCTGGGCCGTCCCCTGCCTGCTGTAACAGCGTACTGTGGACTTGTAGCTTATGTCACCGCTGCGGTACACAATAGCTGAGATCTGGCCTGACTTTTCATTGCCCATATACACAGCATCACGGAATTGCACCTTGGGCACTAGAACATAATTAAACCCATAAATCATCATCAAAAATACAGTAAAATATCCCATATCTCAGGAAACTGATGATTACAACCAAGATTGTGACTCACAGTCTGAAACCGAGTCATTGATGAGAATTGTGGCTTTGCTTGGTTCCCCGAGGATACCATTAATGGGCATCCGGAGGACCAGTTCAAACTTCTCTGGCCCCTCCAGCACCGGCTGGCCCAGGTCATCCAAGATTGTAACATGAAATGTCTGCATGGTGACTCCTGGTGCAAAATCCAGATTCCGGCTGATCCCCACGTAATCCACACCAGCTGCTCCACAACACAATATAGGTCAGGCGTGTTTCACAGCACAGAGTGCTTATGGGATATAGAGGATAGAGCACAAATGGACTACAGCACTTGATCTTATTTCAACAGCAGTTCTCATATTACTTCATAATTCATTTGTGCATGTCAGGAAGCAAGCAAGATGAAAGGATGTGCCCCGCATGCAAAGAGAAAATCACGCTTTATATGTGGTGGTTGACAGAAATGAACAGTTGGAAGTTGTTGCGTGATTAAAGCAGAGCTGGAAGAAATTGGATATCTCCCTGAGCGCAAACAGGTTATACATTTGACATTCTTTGAAATCTGGTATTGAGTGCTCACCCTTTACCCGCAGGATTCTCCAATGTACTTTTGACCCAGTTAGGTGCATAAGTGTGGTCTTGCGTTTCTACCGTGCTGTGTATGATTGGATGCTAGTTATTTTTCCAGTTGTAATTCAGGAGAAAGCAGAGATGATAAGAAGTAGTGAAGGTGAATACGACTAAGGGGTTGTAGGAGATAATTCGGGTTGCAAGGAAGAATGGGGAATAGATCAACCAGTCTTTAGTGAGTGCTTACCAATATGCGGAACAATCACAATGCATTCCAAAAGTTCCGTCCTCAATCAAAACACCATTATCCTCACAACAGAGTGTTTATCCGATGCTTAGAAGGCAAAGGCCCACTGACTCCCCCCCCCAGACCTAAAACAATGTTTACATTCCTCAGCTCACCCAACATACATATTCAGTGTTAACATCTCCTTTGACTCTTGAGCTCAAGAAAACAGGGAGTGACAGGGTGACTTAAGTCTGTTGTTTCCAGTGGGTTAGATTTCTCGAAGCACTAACAAGCTGAAAACCCTCAGAGGAAGATGCCTCACATACCCTCAGCCGAGACAGGATCTGTCTTTCTGGAGCGGACTGTGACAGTTCCTCCTTTGGAGAGATCAGTCCCGGTCCTCCACACCTGCACCTCCACAAAGCCATCACTCTCATCCACGTGGTATTCTGTGTGGCCAAAGTAGAAGACGGGAGCTGGGAAGAACAAAAGAGTAAGGAGTGGAGATGAGGTAATGCACGCAGCAGGATGTAATCCATGATCATATTTTAGCTGCTTCACTACAGGAAACTTGAAAAGCCAGTTATAATTTTGGAGTTGAATCTATAATAGCTAGCATGCTTTGTAGGATTATCTCTAATTACAGGAGAAATTGAGAAAATGTTTCCATTGAAATGCCAGCAGGTAGAGAACACTGTAATTGCAGCCCTTAAACAATGCTTTTCTAATATGGTATAATGATGTTTGGGGGTATTTATACATCTGCAAAAAATATTAAAAGACAAAAAGTATCTTGAAGACAAAGCTTATTCTCCTGGTTTGGTTCTGGTGGACGCTGGTGGTAGAGATGATTTGAAAGCCATGGTTCTGAGAGAAAGACAGGAGGCCTGACAGGAGGTCTGGGGGATGCAGAGCTCGATATTCCAGCCCAGGACTGCATGAACGCAATTAGTTTGTCTATGAGCGTAGATTCCACTGCAACTAAACTCACCCACTCTTATCCCTTTAACTATTTCAGACCCTGTTTTCTCTCCAAAACCATATATGTGTAGTCTGTGTATGTTGCCTTTGGGTGATGCAGTCAGCTATGTTCATGCTGTAAGAGCTGCTGTTACTCAGATACAGGAGGACTTAAACTGCAGGGATATGGTTATAGTCATACAGAAATGGAGAAATTACCCGAGGAGCCAAAAGCTGAAAGTAATTTTTCTTTTAATATGGAAAAATACTCATAATTCTAAAATACAAAATTGATTAAAAAACGAAAAGACTGATGGGAGCAAGCCACTACTGAGCATCTAAAGCTGCACGTTTTAAGAGCAACTGTGACCAAAAAATGAATAAATTAAGTTTGTGGCAATGGCCTTGGGCAGAGTTGTAGTTTCCATGACAATGAAAGTCCACACCTAATAAACAGAATTAAGCTGAAAATGATTAGTGATGTGAAAATGACTGTTAAATGCATTGACCAACAGAAACCATACCATACTGTTGTAACTGCTTAATGATTGTATTATCTAACGAAACCAAAAATCAAGAGCAAGACTTAAAGGGAACCGACAACTGTCAGTCAAAAGCAATGCCAGGCAGAGTAACTGATCAGGAAAAATGTAGGAAAGTGTTTATCATTATTCTTCCAAGTAATTTGAGTGTCAGTAGAAATCGCATTTTTGGCTGGTGTCTGCTGTGGCAGTAGCTGAAGCAGACGCCAGACGTTTGAAAAAGTGCTTGTGTTATAAAGATAAGACATGTTCCGACAGGGAAATAATCTTTTTTAGGCAAAGCTTTGAGATGTGCTATTCTCAGAGGAGCCACAACTGTGGCTGAAATAATATTTCTCCTAAGAGCAGGCAAAGAACTGAACGCTTTTGCTTTCATCTGTTCCAACAGCACAACGAGGACAATGATCGCTGTATCAGGAGTCTTGCAGCTGCCCAAACTTCTCCCCACAGAGAACCCAAATAAAGATGGTTTTGGTTGCCTGACTTGGGTCCCCTACCGGAGAGGTAATAAGATCTACAAACCAGAGGTTGGCAGCCAGGAACTTGGGCCCTGTTTTGTTAGTGCAGCAATCAGATAAGGTCTGTGAAACAGACAACCAACATGCTTCAAAGATCTACGGGCCAGTAACTGTAAGGTAAACCCGGCTCCTGGACCAGATCAGCAGACAGCTGCCTCATCCAGCACACAGCAAATGTAAGGTTACCAGGATGTAAACTGATATTATGTAGTTATTCTCGGACATTTTTTAGTATTGTCACTAACATTAAGGACACAACTAAAGCAATTCAAAAACACTTTCCTCTGAAACAAAACATGCATGATATGATATAGTTTAGTAATTATGGTGCTTGATCTATTATGCCATGTGCCTGAATAACAACGACTCTTGCATATTTGTGAACATAAAATGAAACAGGAGTCACAAAGAGAGACACAGGAATCCCTGAGGGGACTGTTACACTCCCACTAACTGCTTGATTTTGCTTGAACTTTGCATGATAGTCCCACAGCGCTAAGTGGCTTCTCTAATGGCGAGATTCAATTGAACCCTGGCAATTGCTCCTCTGTCCACAGTCTGCTCCACAAATCTCTCCCCAGAAGCCAAAGCACACAAAGCAGCGCTACATTCAGTACAGAACAATCTGCAACCATAACCACCGAACACTGTGAGAAACACTAGAATTTCCAGCGAAGGCCCTGGATGTCGATTAAAGTCAGCGCCTCTCCGCTTAAATACTTTGAACATCTGTTTATATCAGGAGGAATGAGAATCCAGGTGAGACATAATGAAAGGGTTTCTGGGTTCCCCTTTGATTCACCCCCTGTCCAGGATATAAAGCACACGCACAAGATCCACCTCTCTTTTAAAAAAAAACACTCATAATCATACCTTTAAAACCGGAGAGAAATTTACAGGCAACTGACACAAGACAATAAATACACAAGTCAAGTCCCGCTGTACAAGTATCCTCATGTTTTACAGCCCCGACCATCACACATTTCCCGGATGCACACTCAATATCAAACAGCAATTACCTCTGCAAGAAAGCACAAGTTTCTCCAAACACGTCGCAGCCAAGAGCCAGAATGGAAACTGTGAGGATGTGGCTGTTCATGTGCAGATGGTCTACTGCCTCAAAGACAGTGTTTTGAGGAGAGCAGATGTCCAAGCATGCTACTGTAAAATGCCCGGGCACCTTGTAAAGTTTGCAGTTTCGCACGCCAACTAGTTGGAAGATTTACCTTTGTGCAGAAAAAAACAGGATATAACATCAATCACATCCTCGGTGTGAAAAAGAAGCCACCTGTCAAGATTAAAGATAATCCTGGCGAAAAGTATTTTTTCCAGCACTAGCAGCTCCGTGTCTATTTGTACATTATTCGTAGGCTGCAGTTTGTGAATTTGGAGATGTGAATAAGACAGAAACAAGAGGGTGAAAAGATTTCTGGTATTAATATAAAATAACAACCAGCTTTAACCATTTGCATACATGCACACACTGTTTCTTGTTTACTAGGGTTCCTGTATGTTTTTATTGACTTAATCAATCATTCGCTCCTCTTCTTTCCTGTTTCCTTCCAGATACCAGTCCTGCAGCAGTGCTGTCCACACTAAATATGTGGATTTCATTAAATAAAATGTGAATTATTTTCCTTTATTCCTCTACCTTGAAGTTGCTTAATAAGATATTCACTTCTTCTGAGAAGTATAGTACGACCACAGACCAATGACACAAAGAACTGTGTATCCCTAAGCTGGAAAGTAGTACAAACAATATATAATTGTAACAAACCAGGTAAAGTCCAGTGGACCTGAGGTTCTAGGCGTCTCACTGGAACAGGGGCCGGGGTTATGTTTGAGAACTGCTAACATGTAAGGGCTCAGAGAATCCCTCCCTCATCCTTCCCTGTTGAAGAGGCAACCTGAACAACCACACAGGGATAAAATGTGCTGCAAGCAGACAATGATCCCTCACCACCTCTGCACCAGCGTAGACTGACAATTATTTTTGTTGGAGGGTCTGAAAAGGCTGGAAGAGCAGCTGCTGGGGACTGAACACACATAGAGCTCTGTGACTGCCAACAAATACTGTAATTTTAAAAGACCTAAACGTAGAGATATAACCTGCTGTTAACATTTCTTAACATCTATACAATCCATATATTTGGCAACATCTCCACATGCATCATCAGATGATAGATTGTCAAAATGTACAATTTATTAGGTGTTCATACTTTTGTTGCAGCTAAAACAAAAGGGAGTGTTTGGTGTCTGGAAATGAGAATTGTTGATGTTGAAGATATTGTCTCAATCAATGCATTTCCTATTATCAATAAAGGGCATACATGTAGTAAAACATGTATTTAAAGTCTAAAAAATATTTTGATGATATTCTTATATATATACGTGAAATATAAACAAATAAATCCATCAACTAAATATTTTCTCTTTTGAATGAATGAATTTGCATTTGAAAATAGGCTCGGAAAAATTTTAATTGGGAGAGGTTGCAGACCACCCAGTGGGAATTGCTCAAACTTGGCTTGCATTATTTTTTAGAGCTTAGTTGTTTGCAGAGTTTTGTCTGAGACAGAACATCAATTAATGCAAAATTTGAGAGTCTGATTTTCATTCTAAATCAAACAGATTTCATTTCCCGCTCTCTGCGGATGAGGGTCGGCTAATTTTCCTGCTTTGCCTGGAAAAAGACATGATTTATTTTCATTGTTGCAGCAAATTAAGCAAAATACTTTATTTAGGTGTTAAATCTGCAAACATTCTCAATTTAAATTCACATATATAGTCAGATTACCATCAGAGTCTTGGCAGAGAATATGAGCTCAAGCAGGCTGCTGCACCGGTTAGTGCCTTCACAGGAGACAAAGATTGCATTTTGCACAGAGCAGGGAGTGGAAAACATAGTTGCCCTGTGGTTTCTAATTTCACAGCATTATGCCACTCCAGTTGGCTGGCTTCAAATGCAGGAATATTGCTAACGTGCTGTTTTTCACGATACCGGTAACGTACGTTGCTAAGAACTATCTACTGAAAGCCCTCCTGTGGAGGCCCAGCACAGACCTTTCCCAGGCAAAGACAGGTGCTCGGCCCGGCACCACTGCCTTCATCCCATTTACAAAACCCACAGGACAGCACTATAACCACAACAGGAACGAGTAAGAAGGATGTTGTGCCCCCGTTGCCTCCCTCCATTTATAATGGAGTGGAGTTAGTTGTAGGGAAGGAACCTGGATTATGAGCTTAAATTCACTGCCAAGTAAGGATTGCTGAACTTTCAGTGGAAGTGACTATTCTACTGCCTCTCTGCTCTTGCAGACAGGAGATTATTCTGCATGGCTTAAAGCTGTTTACCATTCACTATACCATCGGTGCTCAAGGTATTTAAATATCACCTACTCCAGGGGGATATGAAGGTTTGACACCACATTATTTCCAATCGTTCGTCATGTTGTATTTATTAAGTGGATGACAGAGCACAAACAACTCAAGCACCTAATCCAAATTATACTTTTGGAAATAGTTCTGTGCCAGCTTGCTTTATTTCATGTGTGCGTGTGGGTTCAGGCTGTCTGAGGATGTCAGTTACTTGTATCATATAAACAGGAGCCAAAAACCGAAACGCTAGCTCCAGGGCCCTTTTTCTCTCCATATCACGCGGAAACTCTTAAAAACAGTCCAAAACCTAGTTTCAGGATAACAATAAAATACACGCAAAGGATGTTTCCGTAAAAGGAGGATGCAGTCTGGCCATTACAATCGTGCTGAATGCACGATTGTAGAAACGAAGGTTTCTACCTGAAACCTTAAATATAAAATTAGATTTTCTTTCTTATTGAGCCACCCTGAAAAAGCCAGAGGCAAAAGAAAACATGATTACAGATAAAGCGGGAATAAACCTGAGAAGTGACGTTGGTTGTCAATCTGAGTCAAGGTAACACAATAATGCATTCAGCCTTCTTTTCTCCTGTTTCCGTGTGAAACTGCAGAATGTCTAATGAAGGCAAAGGTTTGCCAGGGAGTCTGAAATATATTGAGTTAAAACCATTGGTGGTACATTTTATAATGAATTGCTTTTTCAAACAATAAAATTAGATTACTCATGCAACACATTGTTAATAACAGTTGAGATAAGAAAGCACACATACAGACATTCAATAAACCAGAACCTATCATAAAACAGAGATTATCTTCTATAACAAGTGATTTTAAGTAACAGCTTTTTCACTTACTGGAAACTGGAGTACTAAAGGAGCACTTCTTCAAAACTGTTGTTACCCCTGGACCATGGATTTCACAGACTCTAAATCAGTTTCCATTCATACACAGATGACACCTTGTTGTACTTATTATAATAAAAAGTATACACTCAATGACTGCTCAGAACTTCCTGCTGCTGAATTTAATGAGATTATTCGCCTGGGGTAACAGATAATGACCACCTTGTCAATCACACAAATTCTTTCTCCAAAACATCAATCAAAATTTGCACCCTCTGGAACAATCTCCCTAAGGAGATCAGACTAGGGAGACCTCGTTTAAAAGTTCATTTAAAACCAGTGGGCTTTTACTGGAGTTTTGGGATTCTTTTTAACTATTCTTCACAAAGCCTTACTAATTTTATCACTTTCTTAACATTCGTCTTATTTTTATTTTCTTATAAAACTGCTATATAAATCAATTGTATTATTATTATTAGTACTATTATTATTATTATTATTATTATTATTATTATTATTATTATTATTATTATTATTATTAATATTAAACGTTGTTCTTTATTCTTCTGAGAACACTGCCAAAGTATTCTTTGCATGACTCTCCATAGTCTATGTGCTTCATTTTTTGGCCCACATTTCTTATTTTTTATTTTAAATGTGAATGATACATGTATTGTATATAGTATATAGTATATAGTATATAGTATATAGTATATAGTATATAGTATATAGTATATAGTATATAGTATATAGTATATAGTATATAGTATATAGTATATAGTATATAGTATATAGTATATAGTATATAGCATATAGTATATAGTATATAGTATATAGTATATAGTATATAGTATATAGTATATAGTATATAGTTTTAGTTATAGTGCGACTTTATTCAATAATGATTCCAATGGATAAGATTTTCAGCACTTGTTCAGATGCATGACACAAACTTTGAGGCATTGCCGTCTGTGGCAAAATGTACTTTTAATGGTTGTATCGGTAAAACGTTCAATGCCTCAAAGAAAAACTATGACACATCCTATTATAAAAACATGCGTTGTTCATGCAATCTGCAGTAAATACCTAGGAGCAGTGGAGGTCAAAGATCCTGTAATCACTCTGAGGTCACAACTGCGCTCTGCTACAGTAAGAAAAGCCTCCAACAACAAAACCTGCTCCTTCCACAAGCATGTCAAACAATTCCAGTAGAAGTGCATCTGTCTCAAGTACCATTAATAGTAGAGATCAAGAACAGCTGTTCTAAAACTGCCCCTGATGGAGCCTCATATTCAGGGCCTCTTCACCACATGCTTAGCTATGAATTAAAAACATATATATTTAAATACCTTTTTACAGAAGGGGAAATGAGTTGCAAAAGAGCCTGAGGGTTGTTCGAAGACAAGTATAACACTGTGGTGTGGAGGACCCTCCTACAACAGGAAGACTCCAATTTTGAGTAATTTGAGACATGGGACAAGATTTTTTAAAATCCCAATGAAGCTGAAATACTTTGGTGAAAAAAAAAAAATCTTATTTCCCAAAAGCCAAGGAATTGCACTGAATGGTGAATAAAATATAGCATCCTCACTGCAATTATCCATCTTCTAATGGGTTTGATTGAAGAAAATATAAAACGCTTCTACAATCATGCTTGGTTTTTTCGGCTCCAGCGTTGCCTGTAATTAGAGAGCCTTGATTTCATAGCAGCGCTCCCAGAGATCTTCAGAGCGATAGGGAACTGAGGAATGGCCGTCAGGTGTTAGGGAACAAAGAGGCGTCAGGAAGATATTGGAGACAATCAGCCCTCAAGTCTGAGCCTGTAGATTTCAGATAAAGTCTCTGTCTCCAGGAAGGAGGCTTACACACTCAAACCCCTTTTGTCATATAATGTTCAGAAAAGAATATCACACAAATCTATTCTCTGTCTGCCCACTGTTTAGTCTTTAGAAAAATGTGTTAATGCCAATTTTTAGCTTACGTCAAAAGTGTCAATTATTAACATAAAATATGACACGGAGAGTAAAGATCTCAGAATAAATCAGCCGGGGCCATTGTAGCCAAGAAACTGAGTTATACTGCATTTTCTCAGTGCTTTAATCAATATGAAAACCTTTAAAAGTGAAATCAAAAGGCAGGGAGAAAACTCATCTCCAAATGCCATAAAGAGATTTAATAATCAAAGACTTTTCATTTCTAGCCCCCACACAGACCACCGGAAACTATATTGGATTCAATTTCAAACTTAAGTTAAATGAAATGTTTTTTTACCATCTTCCATGTCGGGAATTATTGCAATCCTAGCGGTGGGGAACTCTGAGCCCAGACGGCCCCCCATGGGCATGCTGAGGGTGACATTGAAGCTCTCCTCATCTTCATACAGGGAATCGTCAATGATCACAACCCGGCAGGATTTCTTCACCTCTCCCTTGTCAAATCGTAAGATGCTGTGATGGTCTTCAGGCCTGGAGATGTAATCAGAGTAGGAGAGCACGCTGGTGGGGATGGTGCCTGTGGCTGAAACTGAGTGGACACATTCACGGAAATGGTAAATTAACGATTAGAATTATGCAAAGATACTTTTGTTATGTACAAATCAACACATAAAGATTACTTTGCTTGTGGAATTGTTGATATTTTTTACATTTGGCTCTTATTTAAAATCTGTTCTTACAAGGATATTTGTTCTTAAACCCCGTTTATTCATTTTTTAAGAAGAATTCGGCATTCACCAATGTTTTCTTATTTCCGGAAAAGAACAGAATCTACAAATATTCAAAAGCTCTCTTGCGGACATTTGAGTGATTCCATTTTTTTGAAAAACAATTGGTCATTGTGTTTTTTTCAATTATACTGTTGTTCTTTTTTTATAAATTAAAGAATTTCAATTAAACAAATATTTTTACGTTTATAAAAATGTATAATAATACTAATATTTAAAAAAGAACTTAAAACTTTCCTTTTTAGCAGAACCTATAACTGTAATTAACATTAATGCTTTTGGTCATGTTTTTATATAGTTATTATTTTATTTTTTATTGATGCTTTTATCTGCTTTTGCTTTGTAGCACTTTGAGATTTGATCCAAATGTAAAGTGCATTATAAATTAAATGTATTATTATTATTATTATTAATAATTTTCATTCATTTCTTTAACTGTGACAGAGGTTGTGATCAGCGCTGATGCTGTCTGTGAAGTCTCAGATCCCACTGCAGACTCGCTGCTGCAGGAAGGCTGGTTGCTTCTGAGAGAGTTCCTGAGTCTGCTTATTTGTTAATAAACAGTTTTGGTCCCTGGACGCCCTCCTCCAGATACAGCGTTCTCCGTAATAACATCCTATTTTCTTGTGAGAATTTTATATCTGCTACTGAGACTACTGAATAAGAAAACCTGTTTGTTGTCAACTTCCTGCAGAAATATTGCCACTTAACCACTGCTGATTTTTTTTGTTTGTTTACATTTGGTGTCTGGTGCTCCACTGTCTTTACACTTTTTCTTTGGCATTTTCTCCCTTTTTCTTCTCCGCCATTTCTGTGGCAGGCGTGTGTAGTTGCACACGGACTTGTAGTCCGATGGCCTTGCATGGGCATTTGTGGGGCGTTTACCGTTGCTACTTAGGATCGAAGGGAAAAGTTTCAAGCCCATATTCAAAATGGGATTCACCAAGTTAAGAACACAAGTGCGAACAATTTGGAAGTTTATGAAGAATTAATGAATATAACCTAGGTTTTCTGTTAGGAGTCCTCTTAAGAACAATTTTAAGAAAACTCTTAGAAAGATATTGGTGAATGAGGGCCTTTGTTTAAATTCACCACTCAATAATATGCCGAGAAAATATTTTTTAAGCCAGCATTCACGATCGGCAGGATTTTACCATGTATTTAAACATTCTGATACAGAATCATCATTTCAGGTCCTTTTTATTGAACTTTTAAAATAATGTGAAAACTTGAAAAATACTGCGAGGCCCTTATTAAGAACAGGGCAAATCTCTCAGTCTGCCAATTCTACACATGGTGGCGAGAGATGAGTCACATTTTAAATGTGACTCATTTTTAATGTGTGCTAAAATTAAATACATTTTAGCACTTTGAGATTTGAGCTTATTACTATTATATTCTTCCTGAAAATACCCATACAATGCCACTCACAACTCATGGTACCTCTTTTACCTTGCTGGGTGAAGCAGATGACCATGAGCTCCTGACTGACATCTCCACTTCTCTGCACAGGGATGAGCAGCTCGCCGATGTCCTCTTCTATGTTGTAAACAGCTGAGGGTATGAAGACTGTCGACTCTGCATTTGAGAACGTTGAAATATCATCACATTAGCTCAGGTGTGGCTTAGCCACATGTTTGATTTATATACATTCATGTTAGGTTATATCTGACTTTAGGTACAACAAAATGTCTTGTGTGTTTGATCAGCCCTCTGGCCAATTCAATGTAACAGATCAAGAGAATTTATATAAATAGTCAGAAATAAAGGAAAAAGAAACGTTTCAGAAGACGCTGAAAGTTCGAAATGTTCAATGTTTTTTCATTGCATTGAACATTAACTTTTCAGACAAATATATACAAAATACATTTGGTAAAAAAAAAGTGTTATTTTCACTGAGCTGAGTTTCACAATCAGGTTGGGGTAATAAGATCACAATGTTTTAACCTCAGGGTTCAGATAAAGAATTTGCATTCTCCTCTGAGAGCATCGTGGTCCCCCACATTAATGTAGGTGTCTGTGACTCAAAACAAATCGACCTTTCCTGTCCCATCCTGCAGAGCATGCAAACCCTTGAATTGGATGATGGGACCACTTTTCACTTCCTGTTTTTGACACCCAGTCTGAGCCCTGCTTCTGTTCAATAATTTATTTTCCTTTGTTTTAGGATGGCAGCCTATGGGCTATTCTATTTTCTCTGCTCACAGTGACAAGACACAGAGAAAACCATTTTATAAGCCTTCAGAGTCTATTTGACCTTGAGAGGGCGAAATGCTTTAACACTCTTGAAAGTTTAAACACTATATTTTTATCTTGGGTATATGACTGAGGGGAGATGAGGAAATCATCTAGGAGAGAGACAGCTGCCAGGTATTTTGAGTGCCCTCTAGAAGTTACTGTTGCATGCAGCAAAGTTCAACTAAACATGTTAATGAGCATAATTTGTTGACAGCAAAGTCTACTATTTCACCCAGCAAGGCCATCTGGGATAAGGGGAATCTTTGTCCATATTTATATTATTCAGTGCTCCATCTCAGCTCTTTGAAAGTCAAGCTGTTTTCAGAGCCACTGTTTATATGCAGCATTCATTTTACATGCAATGGAGGTCACCATAGTCATCTACATATCCATAAGACCTTGTTTTTCTTGTGGGAAGGAAAAGTGCTGCCTTTAAACACAATTTGCTTTTGCTCCATATGCCGGCGGCTGGTTTCTCTCAGGTTTCAGTCATTGTGTGACTGCATTTGAAATATTAAGCGCAGGGATGAGGGCATAAAGTGAGACATGTTGATGGATGAAGATCCATCTTAAAGTAGCCTTTAACTCATTTGTAAATTTCTTATCCTTTTTCTCTACATTTATTGCCTTCTTTCCTTCCTACTCAGGATTTTTCCTGCAAAGAAACAACATGTACTCTGTTGTTTGTCGCTGGCATTTTAATCAGTCAACTAGTATTTCATGAGCGCACCACTCTTTGAGGCTGAGCCACTTATTTAAAACAAGGCTGACATCTTTGTCTCTTTAATAATGGATTTCTTTCTGTGTGATTGTTCAACGTTTGCTCGCAGCATTTATCACTGACGTAAGACACGTTACATCTAACACTCAAGAGTATTTCACTTAGTCTGAAAAGGTTCTGCTATCAATTTCCACTGTAACTCTGATTATAAAACCAGAGTGTTTCACTGCCAAAAATGCTCAATTAAAGGTACATTACGGATATTTAGTTTGTTTGGGGCTATAGCTCTTATTGAGAAACTTAGACACTATCACTAAAACCTCCATTCCATTGTCTTTCGGTAATCCGGGGTCGGATCCACTTCAACGCTCTACGGCTCATGCCCAGACGTTCCCAGGCCAGATGAGATATATAGTCCTTCCAGCACTTCTGGATCTACTCCGTGGTCTTCCCGGTTGGAACGTGCTAGGAAAACCTCCAAGGGGATGCTTCCTATTGAAACGCCCCACTTGCTCTTCACAACACGAAAGAATATCACTAAATAAAATATCAACATTTAAATTAAGAGAGAGTCCCTGAAAATGAAATCATTACTGACCGTCTTCAGGATCCAGGATTTCCACTGACGCAGACTCCGGATATTCAAGGGCTGCCATCACAGCCTCAGACAGAACAATCTGGAAGGTCTCTGACACCTCATACTCGCTATCTGCCAGGATCCGGACCCTCCAGGTGGCGGTGGTTTGTCCCGGGTTAAACTGCACCTGTTTCTGAGATTTTCCACGGAAATCTTGGTCCTTTTCTGCAGAGCCATCCATCGTGCCGATACCTTAAGAAGCACATGGAACTATTGGTTTTGTATCATAATCAAGTTACATCTACTGACCTAATATTAAAACCTCACATCTGTCACTGGTCTGACAGTTTTCAGAGTCCTAACATTTGTGAAGTAATCATGGTTATACATATACAGACATTCTAAATAAAATAGACAAACTTGAGTAACAATGTTGGATCTTCTGCTGCAAAAGAAGGAAATGTCAAGCCCTACATGGTCTCACTTGATATTACCTGTCCATCTTCTGGGAACACACAACAATCTCCACTTTTTAAAATGAGCATTGTGGGAATCAAGACAATTAACCCTCATGTCGTCCTGGCTGCAGCAAAAGTTGTTCAAGTCTAACTTATATTTTGTGGTCAACAGCATGCGAGCTGGTTGATGAGGCCTACAGTCCCTACATCTGTGACACTGGCCGGATTCCTGCTGAGCAGGAGCATATACCTGCCTTTCCATTATCTTTATTCAGAAAAAAGTAGACATGGGACACACAGCCTGGTAGCAAAGAAAAAGAACATGGCTGCACACCCCAAGACAATCCACAATCCTCTCTAGGCCACTGCTAATGTAATAATCAAGAAAGAAACTACTGGATAAATGGGGCACTGCAGTGGGGGGAATGCTATTTGTTCAGAAGGAAGGAAAGGAGAAAAAACTGCACTATCATAACAAGATTACGTACAGGATTTTTCAAAGACCACAGATTGAAAAATGCATGAGTTTAGGTTTTTAAGAAAATTACCATTCTGTTCTTTGATGGAAATAAAAAGAGGGCTTTGATATCCAAATACTCACAGAAGGAAACAGCCTCTGCTGTGTGTGCTGAGATAAAATGGTAAAGCTAAATGAAGCTTGAAAATCCAGCTCCATCATCAAAGGAAAACTAGGAGGAGGGAGTATTCATTCCAAACCTTGTTTCTGGTTTGGATGGCGATGATAACAGACGTCACTCTGAGACTTCATGGCAGCTGGGCTTTCTGTAGACTCCAAACCAATACCACATGCATTGCTCAAAAGTGCTGACTGTGCTACCTTTTCACCCATTTGTTGACAGAACAGGTCCATTGTTAAACAGGAAATGTTATAAAAGCTTTTTAATTGTTAAAGAGATTGCAATCTGTAATAACGAAGAGACAGGATGAACATGAGCATTTAGAGGAATCATAAGTTAAAAATAATAGTTAAAGCTTTTTAAGGAAATTTCATTTGCATTTTCAGAGACAGCATGGTTTTCTATGGGTTAAGATTTCCAATGGGATAAATTTTTCTTCTTTTCTGTTTGTAAAAATTAACCTAAACTACAGACAATGAGGAATTAGAATTTATATGAAACACATTTTAAACTCCATAAGTCGCAAGACTAAAAGGAAATGGGTTGAATTTAGTTCAAATACTATTACTATTAACTATGCACTGTATATGCAAGATATTAGTCTTACAGCTTTAAGGGGAATGCTAGAGAGATATTTCTGAAGCATATATAATGAAAAAATAAACATCTTATGAAAGCATTAAAGCCCTCCATGCAGTTGTTGCTCTCTGAAGATATAACATACTTTTGGTAGCGGCTGAACGTCAGAGAAAGATTTGACAGGTGTGATACAAACACCCATTAATGTTATGGCACACTTAGCTGTGTTAAGTCTGCAAAGGTTTTTTTTCTTGGCCATAAATTGAAAAGTAAATATTTCCTATACTATGAGCCTGAAAAAAAGAGCCTCATATCCTACGATCAAAGAATCACTGCCTGGGGCAATGAACATGTACCCACTTAGTGTAATTTGAATTTAACAACATATAATTGTTTTACCCCATGTGCATTTTGAAATAAAGACTTTATTGCTACTCATATTTTGAAGGATTTGTACAAAAAAATGTTTTTGACTTGAAAAAATGATTTACAGCTTTCTTTTGTGTGCTATTCCTCAGCAGCAGCAAAGAAAGCTCCATCATCCACTCCTCATCCATCATCATTCAGTTTCAGAGAATCATAAAAAAGACTTCACAGTGAATGACTGTGATTTAAACTTGGAAGACCAAAACAGTATTCTGGATGTATTGAAATGCAATGGGGAGGTTTGTAGGAAACGAAACTGAGTGCATCCAAAGTTCAAAAAGTAGCCCTGTTTTAATTTATAATTCAACCATTAATAAAACAGCAGTAAATGCTGCAGAAAATAAAAACAAGAGACTAGTTAATTGATTGCTTGCCTAAGCGCTCTCACTCTCTCTTACTCTATGTATATATATATATATATATATATGTGCATTATAAATTAAATGTATTATTATTATTATATATATATATATATATATATATATATATATATATATATATATATATATCACTTTTTTCTCGTAGCAAACCCACATGAATAATAAAAGATAAGTGTTTTTTTTGTCTCAGAGCTATTTATTTCTCAATGTGAATATATTTGTCTATATTTATTACACTATATAAGGATCTGTCTGCATTAGCGTTATGTATATTGTTTAGTTAGTTTCCTGTTTTTACGTTTCCTTTGTTTTGCCTTTTTAGTATGTTTATCTGTTTATTGTTCTTCATTTCTTTATTCCTTCTAAGCATACTCTTTGTGTGATTCACTTGTGTTCCTTTTCCCTTCCTGTACCTGTCTTTTCCAGTCCTGCTTCTGTTCTCCTCTTGCTTGTGTGATTGTTCATCATGTTCACCTGTGTTCCCCTCCAGTTGTGTCTCATTGTCTCGTTACCTCAGTGTATATAGTCTGTGCTCACCTTTCCTTCTGGGTCAGTTCAACGTTGATGTCTTGTCGTCACACGTCCCAGCCAACTCCTAGTGTTTCCTTGTGTAAGTTTTCCTTGTGTCTTTCTTGTTGGTTGATGGTACTGAACTTTGATTGTTTTTTGTCTCTGCGTCTGCTTTCTGGATTTTGAATTGTTTTCCTAACTTGACTGCTCACCTTGTTTTTGTGCCCTACCTGTTTGTAGTTTTGGATTTTGGACTTTGGAGTTGAAATAATTATTTCAATTGCACCTGCTCTGCCTCTACCTCTGCTATTGTGTGTCTGCACATGGGTCCTAAACTCTGTTCCTGCTTCTCTCAGTTCCTAACAAGTTAATGATCTGTGTGACCCAAAACAGTGTCTGGGCCGTTAAATAGTGTGATTTCCAACATCTGGCTCTTTGCCTTCAAGTTGTAAAACAAATATGGCTGAAGGAGAACCAAAACAAAACTTCCCATGATTTTTGTATGCTATTTGTCAGTTTGCATGTTAACAGACTCTTTACCGCTCAGAAGAGGATTTCTTGTCTTAACCAAAACTCCTCACCAAGCCTGTCGCGCCAAAGACTTGACACCTTTTTCAAGTCATCACATTGTCAATTAAACACAACACACACGTCAACTAAATTTGTTCATAGCCTTGACTGGAGTTATTATTACAAGTGACAGAAGGGTTGTCTACTTACTAACGAAGGAGGTCTCGCCCAGGTAGCCCCGGCGTTTCAGCACCACCTCCAGGAACTTGGCCTCCTCATCAACCACGTACTGCTCCTTCTCTACGGAGATCCAAGCCCAGTTCAGTCGGAACTGCTGATTCTTCAATCTGTTGCCTCCTACAAATAAATATAGTTGGTAGTTAGGTTGAGGAAAGATTTTAAAGGTTAAAAATGTTAGTTGCCAGGAACTCCTCACAAAGAAATGGAGAATACAAATGTCAAACAGCATTATTGGTTTGGGAAATGCTTCAATGCTCCCTTAAGAGATGATTTTGTGGATACCTTTGAGACTTCACTCTGAGATAGCGCTTAGTGGGTGGTATGCAGGGTGCACGGTCTCCATATTCAAAAGATCTATTGGTTCATTTCTAATTAAGATAAAAGGTGTCTATTTCGTATCTGAACTAGGTTTTCACCGCCCTTTGAAGTTGGAATCAAAGGTCAGGGCTACAGTTCTGGATGGCATTGTTACTACCATTTGAGAAAACAATACTGAAAGCAGAGCAACTTGCACAGCAAGCCAACATAAATAAGTGCAATAACCCTGACAAGAATTAGCAAAAACATACATGCAGTGGCACAGAAACATAAAACACTTTATTGCTGTAATTTCTATGACACTAACTAGCAGTGTGAATAATGATCCACTGGTTCGGATGAATCAGCATGCATCAACAAGATTGTAGAAGAGCTGCTGCCTGCTGCTGTAACTGAGCCACTAAACATCTGGTAGGTCTGGAAGTGGTGAAATAAAAGTCCAAACTGCCAGGTGGATCCAGGGACATTGTTCTATGGGCTTTAAGGGAGTTGCTGTTGTTCATGTTACCTCTGTAGCCTGCCCCACCATATTTGTTATGGCCAGTAAATCTGCTATGTCCTGCTGACTTCTCCCACTGTGTCCATTTCCTTCCAGGCTGGGTCCTTTACACATTCACACTGGGTCTTATATTATGTGTGAGGGTGCAAACATTTACGAGTTTGTGTGTCTGAGTGTGTGTGCACATGTGAAATGGTCATTGCACCTGTTCAGATCTTTCCCTTTCAGTCTTAAACATGAGTGCACATTTCCTCACACATATAAACAGGGTCTTAATGCCCTGACACAGATTCCTTTTGACAATGTAGAGCTGCATGTGGGAAGAAAGGACTAAGATAATGTGATACAAAAGAATGACCGAGGGCACAGTTATTCTTTTTCCCTTGTCTCATACAAGACAATAATCAGCATAAATCCCTGAACGAATAAACATCTTTTTTCCATAATGAAACCATGGAGGTACATTGATGTTTCTTAAACTTCTCACCTTTAGTAAGAAGCAAATACCAATTATTAATGGGCTCTATAAAAATGCTGTAAAGAAGAATGCCAAAGTATAATGATGTTCCTTGAACTCATAGATCTAGTTTAAAGCAAACAGCCTTGAAATCAACACTAAGAAGTAATTGGGACAAAAGGCTAAAGGAACTGTGAATTTTCAGCAGATATGAAAACTGTTGTACTTTTTCACTCCTGTATAGATATAAAGAAACTCGAGAACAGCAATTCTATATCTTTTAAAAATGGCAAAGATCACCTTTTATATCAATGCAGTTGTGTATAACAATATATATTTTAATCATTCTTGCATAGTTTATATATTAGATTTATATTAACTAACTAACTATATTATTGTTCATCTTTAATATGTTAATTTTATTGCAAGAAGTCTGATGAAAAGGAAGGTTAAGGAAGCTCCCCGGTGCCCTTTTGTTGGTCTGCTCTGTTACCAAGTCACTCTTCATTATATATCACAAACAAGGTAGTATCACTAAAATCTTACATCTTTTTCTTGGCAGTTCTGGCTGTATTAAGTCATAAAGGATTGGACAAAATACAGCAGAAGAAGTTGCTTATTCAGTAAGAGTGGCATTAAGTTTATTATAAAAGCACAAGTAAGCATGATCTCGGTACACTTTTTGAAGCGCTGTGTCAGGAAAAAAGGGTTTAGGGTTCACACTCCATGTTAAAAGTGTAGTTTGTAAGTTTATTATGTTTATCATGTTTTCTAATGATCGTTAGCTGAGTTCGTGAAAAATGATGTTTTCTATGTTTAAATCGTTGGGGAAAATAGCATTCCTTTTTTCTTTCATAAAGTCTGGAGAGCACATGCAAGCAAGATGCCAAGGATAATTCTGGACAAAACCCTAAATGGAAGCACCTAGGCCTGGTCCAATTAGTGGAGGATTTTCTGTTTCCTTTAAGCAAAGCAAGGGAGGGGGCAAAAACTGTGCAAATGTACACACAATTTTGAGAAACACACAAATTAAGCAGAACATAGGCCATCTCACTAGAATAAAGGAGGACCCCGATGGTGGAAAAAATCAATTACTCCCGTGACCAGCTCTGTTTTGTTGTTTACTATTTGAAAAGGTTCAGTCTAAAGTCTAATGTACCTGACTCTGAAAGGCTCCAGTGTTTTCCCTGAGGTGTTTTTGGTTAATTTTTCAGGAAAAGTGATTTTTCTGTCCCAGATTGGGAAAAACCTTTTTCCACCAAGAGCAATACATATTGTAAATATAGAGGCTGAGCCACAAATGTATTCTATAAAGATGAACTTCGAGTCCATGTTTTTTATTTTTCTTCCCCATACCTGCGGGAAGTCTACTACAGTACAGGATTTTGCTTCCTGTGTGTTCCAAATCTTTCTTCTGGAGACAGGTGACCTGGGAGTTAGACGACCTCCCATTTCAGTTTGGAATAAAGCCAGCAGGCATGTCACACACGACACCACTAAACACAGCCATCATGAAATGCTCATCTACCACGGGGGTAATGGAAACAGAGAAGGTTTTGCTATTTATCCAACTTCACACATTTTATACTTTGTATATTCTGACTATTTTATGTTTTTTCTTTTATGGTTTTTAAAACACAGCCAAAACTCTTGATCTTGAGCATAATTCTAGAAAATGGCGCAGGGAAGCAAACTCAGGCAGGGACATTTATGAACCATTACCAGTAGGATTTATCCCAAGTACCTCATAAATTTCCAAAACAACATTAAATGGTTATGTTTTGCTTAATAATTTGTTTACTGAAGAAGAAGGCCGTACCTCCAGAAAAGCCTCAAAGAGGCAGATTACTCTTTCAGGAGGAATCATTTTAAATACGTATTAGCCTTCAACTGGATTCACAAACACTATGTGGCTCTATCAATTATTAATTTTCCTATCCAGTAAGTTCTGAGAAGGACCAGTCAAAAAAGAAGAAAGAAAGCATTTATGCTCACAGGTTAAACCATCAACAACCCAGGAAAGGAAGAGAGAATAAAGAGTTGTGGAAGGCTGGTGAACTCCTGCTACAGCTGCAGCTTGACCTTCAGAGGGCTGGGGAGTGGCGGCATTCGTTTCTAAAGGACCACTTCACTCCTCCAGATTTATTTCCAATTAAGATAAGCAAGGGCTGGAATATGTCCATTTAAAAGAGGCCGCAAGAAAACATCAGTTAATAGTTAACCAGCAACAACAGCACCGAATGAGAATGTATTGAACAACATTGTTATCTCTTCTGTCTGGGTCTTTGCACTGCTGTGCAGTTCAGTGCAGCAGCATATATCTCACACAGTGGACACCAGTGGGCATAAGCTCCTCAAGCAGCGACATGAAGTTTATATTAAAGTATATTTCAACAAAATATCAATGATAATATCATGCAGCCACCCTATAAAGTCCAGTTTCTAAATTCATGAATCAAACGATCGCCTGCCTGCACTCTGTTGTGGATTTAAAATACATGTTCAAACACTTAAATACCTGATCATGAAAAGATTTATGAATGAACTTTTTCATTAAAGTCCTATCACAGTTTGTGTAGATACACTTCCATACACACTCAGTGGAAGTGTGAAGACGGACAGAAGCTTTTTCAGAGAGGCCAAAGAATGTCAGACGGTGGACTGTGCCAACTTAGTGTCCCTGTCTCCACCCTGCATACATGTTGCAGACAGTCCATATTTGGTCACCATGAAGGATCGTAGGGCCAGGGTGCCCCGTGGATCCTCGCCTGTTCACCCAGCCAGGCAGACAGACAGGCAGCTCTTTGCCCATAGGGCCAAAACCACAGATTAGAGAGGATAAATCAGGACTAGTCTGTAAGTCCTGCACAAACGGCACAATACATCTAAAAATACTGAATGATCATCAACTTCAAATTGACATTTGTGCCAAAAATAACAATTAATCTTGCATAATCAAGGTACTAATATGTATGATGTAATTCTTGCCAAAAAATGTTTTTGGGCTAAGCACTGATTAAAGTGTCTGCACACTTGAAGTTTTATCTTTTTACAGCATTTTAAAAAAACTTCAAAAATCCTAGTTTCTCTTTGGTCATGACTAATTTTCTTAAATGGGGAGAATCTGAATGAAAATTAAAAAGTGGGTTATGGTATAAGATTATTGATGTATTTTGATGCACTTTAAGAAGCACATATTCATAATGGAAAACATATTCCCAATATAAATGAGTAATTTTCTAGTAATTCAGTAGGTCATGTAGTAGTAAATGTTTAGAAATGTCAGTCATAAAGTTCTAGTTTTTGCTTCTGCACTGGAGCCACACATCTTAGGAAGCTATGCCTTTTTTGTTTTTAGCAAGTTCACACAAAATCATTAAACAATTGTAATCATGCAGTTATTATGGTTTGATCATTCTTTCCCTTATACAGATACTTTATATGAACCAAACCAATGTCCTCTCCTTTCAGACTTTCATAACATTTTACAGACTTGAACACTTGTTGAGGTTTCTCTTTGAACAAACAGCCAGAATAAATACATTTACTATACACACAGAATCATTCTGTAAGACCTCAAAACTGCACTTTTTATTTAAGATTGAAACTTTTTTGTGTAGGTACTGTTACCGGAACTCTAGACTCTCTTGTTAATGTTAAATTGTGATGTGTCGGTAAGATTGTGTTTGAGATTTTTGGCACCATTCTGCTAACAGGACATTTCAGCTAGAGAGCAATTAATAGCAAACATTGTTCCAATATCAACTACAGTAAATGGGCTATGTTTAAGTTCTCTAATGTAGCACGCCATACCAGCAAACTTTTCATCTCTCCAATTAAGGGAAAAGTGATATGATAATCCTGTTGAAGGGAGAAAAAATAGCACATAGCAGAGGAGAGAGAGGGAGATACGGTCTAATCACCCCAAGCTTTGTATCAGCAGTAATGAGTTGGTCACTGCTTGAAAGATTTAGAATTGTTATGATTTCACAGGCGCTAATCCTTTTTCTACCAGCGCTTTTAAGTTTTTCAGAGAACTGGTCTGCTATATATTTGGCCGCTCGATAAGGGTGCATTCTGGCTGCTGTCGCCTGTGTGTCCACACTGACGTAGTGGTCACTCTGAGGCAGTTTGGGAGGGGGCTGAACTTCTCAACAGATGCACTGGGTTAAAGAGCTTTGCAGAGCTTAAAGTAAGGACAACTTGGCTTTCGGCAGGGAAAGTTCTTTGAGATTGACATCTGAAAACTACAGAGGTGATTTAGCTCTCTGTCCAACACAGCAAAGGCTGGAATTAATTTCTTGCCTTAAATCACCAAGATGTTATCTTGAATAAATATTTGCTGAAGCTGTTTAGAAGGTGTTTAGAAATGCATTAACCTAGAAGTGTGCATATGTTATATTCTGCTTAAAGAGTTTTTAACACCGTAATCACTTTATGTTATGACAGCGAAAAAGCATTTCCACCCTTTATGGCTGCGAAAATAGATCCCTACAGTTGTGGTTTTCGTCACTTTGTACCACCATTTGCAGGCAGAAATCTGATCTTTAGATATTAACCTTTTTTATTGTAAATGCTTACATGATAAAAATGGATGCAAAAACCCCAAAAGAATTGTTTACTGGAGCAACAACATATTTTGAAAATGTTGCACAACTGACTACAATAAGTAGTAATAATAGTAATAAGTAAAAGTTATTTATACAGCACATTTCAAGCAAAGCTACAAAGTGCTTTACAGAAATAAAATTGTAAAAAAAAGTGAAAAGATTTGTAAGGCTTTACAAAATATAGTAGAAAAAACAATCTAAAGTGCTTAAAAAGAATAATCTTCCTCCTTTTCACACACTTGTTTTTCAGTCCAAATTGTAGCATTAAGGTTGGTGTGGTTGACCCTCTAACTGGGTCATAAAATAGGACCAACCTCACCTGTGTCCTGGGAGACAGCGTGATGTCTTCTCACCCGGCTAAAAATTATGTAATTTTTCCTCAGTTAGAGAATCTCCCACAGAACGTACATGTTGTCTGGAACAATTTATTTTGAAAGGTTATTAGAAAGGGTTTTGGCAAAAAAAAAAAAAAAAGTGTCAAGTGCATGTGGGTAACAAATCCCATCAGAAGACAGAAAAGCATCTCAGCAGTCTGCCCTTTAGACGTATGCTGGGGTAAATCTCTGCAGTGAGAATCATTGGCATCACGTACAGGCAAACAGCCTAAGTTTTACAGTATAATCCTATTAGGCTCGCTTCGCTTGGAGATATTAGTTGAAACAGAACCTGTGCCAACACCATAAGGATAAGAAAGTGGCCAACTCTGGATGCACAACTCTGCGGAAGATCTGCTCCGTCGCGGGTTGCTGATTTCTAAGCGGGGGCACAGGGTACCCTGCCAAGCATCCAAGGTCAGGATTTATCCCTGGTCATGCATGGCTACATCATTAGTGCTAGAAAGCAATGTCCAGTCTTGGGTGGGAACAAGCTGTTCTAAAGTATTTCCTTTTTTTCTGTTCCTTTTTTGGTTTAGCTATAATGATTAACAAGATATTGATTCACATAAACTTGATTGAGAAAAAATCTTCTGCTCAGCATTAAATACGTACGTGGCATCTGAATAATTCAAAGCATAATTATTCATCTTGGCCATTAAATATTGTTTGTTGTCTGACCTTGTCCAGCAGAATGATAACTAATACACCCGAAAAAGATCAACGGCACAATTCTCCAATATCTCCATGCAAGCAAGTAAATAAATCAATTTGATCGATTAATCACTGAGGGGCTTCCTTTCAATCATTTAGGTGAGATCAGACAAAGTAGTCTTTGACTGCCCTTGCATAGCATTCCTGTCTGTCAAAGAAGAAAAAGCCCCGAGTGTCTTCATTAAAAGTCAGACATGTAGTTTAGAGAGAAAAGGCCTCAACTCTAAATACCAGGGGAATTAAAAACAAAAGCATGTATTTTCTGCTTTAAGGCATTCACATGCAAAGTTCATTATTTATTTAAAATCAAGAGTTTCTCATTATCATTCAGCAATGTACAGTAAAAATGCCCTGGCAGCCACAAGGCCAAAGTAATTAAAGCAACATTGGGTATCCATGACCAGCTGAAACATATAAAGTTGAATATAATAGAAACAAACAGCAGAGGGAAATTACCTTTCGGTATGCTATGTTGTTAAAGAATAACATGCGGCACTCCTCCGTAGTTTATTGGGGGAAGGAAAGATCATGCCACATATTTCCTGACAGGAGAGATGAGCTCATGGAGACCAAACTCTCTTTCTGTCCCGGGAGCTGAAAGGCTGGCATTGTTACGTGAGCATGTGTTAAGTGAACCTCCACTCTCCAATGCTGCTGGTGGCTGAGCAGAAAAGAACAGAGGTAACAAAATTTAAAAACAAGGAGATACCAGCGGAAGTATGGAAATGTGAGAGAAAACAAAGCAACATAAGGGTGCAGGAGGAAGGGACTTGACAAAGGGAGGGGGTCTGCTTTTTCTTCATCCCTGAATACACAGTGTTAGCTCTCTTGTCAGACCGAATAATGGTATACTGTTTGCTGAAAGCAGCAGTGTGAGGGCATTGAATATAAAACCCCATCCCCGTCCCACGGACTCATGAGCTCCATACTAATAGAGCCGGCTGTTTGTCAAGGTTGTTTTCAGGGCTGGCCCCCATCGGTTTCATTTACAATAACATGTTTCAGCTGTATTTCACAGTTGTTACTTGCAAATCCTCAAATTTTAGAGGTTTTTGGATCAAGGGGCAAGACCCTCCCTGCAAAGCCGGAATGGTAATTCCTAAAGAAGTGTTAAATTACTCTTGGCTTTTTGTTTATGACTACTGATAAGGAGGCTTCAGGTAGAACTGCATTTTAAAGACTTAGCTTGCTGGTTTGCATTTATGAAAAAATAGGAGAAAATGCATATGGATGTAGTGTTATGGTTGTTTACTTCTTATAAAACTTCTTGAACTTCTTGAACACAGTGCAGGTGTTTAGATATACAGAGGACACACAATTAGCACAAGATTGTTAAAAGACGATTACTCATAGGGATGCTTGCAAATAATAACTCGGGCACATACCTTTTCCCTGCATTTGTATCATTCACAAATATCACATAGCATGAAATTGAGATTTAAATGTGTGTCTTTATCCATTGTAAACAGTTACTTTTGCATAAATTACATGTAGTATTTCACTTTAAGTTATTTTTTTCGAATATATCCCCCCCCAAAATTTTTTAGTGCACTCAATGTGAGACAGGTGTCTGATTGCCATCAGGTGATACACCGCAGTCAGCTAAGTAATTATCTTTGGAATTCAGAGATACAAAAATCACTTCATTACTTTTGCAACTTTTGCACGTGTCTAGATTTTGATAAAAGCTACAGTTAAATAGTCAAATAGAATAGAATAGTAGTTCAGCAACAGTTAAAGGCAAAAAAAAACAAGATAAACTGATGTGACATTTTTAGCTGCATATCCTGATTTTGGATCTATTGATCAATGATGATTAAATATATCTATATACAATATAATGTAATTTGCCAACATTGGATGAATCAATAAAACTTTATCCTCCCTTAATATAGATAATAATAATAATAATACTTTTGATAATACGGTATGAGTGGGTAGAGCGGAAGGATCGTGTTGAGGTCAGTGGGGTGAGTAGTTCTTTCAGGTAGGGGGGGGCATTGCCATAGATACACTGGTGAGTGAGGACAGAGATCTTATAATCAATCTCTGCATTTGACCCAAGGGTGTAGTGTACAGTACTGTACAGTGAGAACATCGGGGTTCTGCGTCTTGCTCAGGGATACTTCCACTCCTGGTTTTGTTGCCTGAGGTTGTTATTAAAGAGCAGTAGAAGCTCACGGATGGACGCAAGTAGAGATAACAAAAGACGCTCCCAAACACACCGAATACTTTGACACTGATCAAAGAAGTGGCTAAAAGGTGTGCAACAACAAAAAGCAGCTCAGTATGTCAGGTTGGCATTTATAGATAATAGATGTTTAAAGCTAGCACAGAGTTGCACAGCACCACCCAGAACCCAGAGGAGAGGAATAAACAAGATGTCATGAGCTGTATTTTAAATAGATTAAAAAAAACATTAGATCTGAATGATAAAAGCTTCGAAAGCAATGTATATTAGTGTCTTACAGAGGTTGCATTATTGCTGAAACATTAACTCTAGCACATAGAATGTCTTATAAAATAATAGTACAGTGGAATTGAAATCAGTAAGCAGCCTATCTCAGCGGTATCGCACAAGGTCTTAATACCAATACATGTTCCATCCCGTAATGAAACACTGTGCGCTTAAACCTCTTCTTGCACAAACCTCATTGACCAGTGATCAACTTTAAAATATAACAGAACACACACTGCGGTGGTGGTAATAGCTTCAGCAAATTACTTTGAAATTCAAGGTAACCTCTTAATCAGAGGGCTCAGTTGTCTAGAACTGCAACCTGCGGCCTATTTCCATTCCCCTTTCACATTTGCTTTCTAATATGTAACTCTTCACTCCAAGCCTGTGTCCTGAAAGAGCAAGATAAGCCCAGGTATGGTCTGGTTAATTTCAGACAACAAAACATTCCTCAGTGTCCGTCATGTGGGAAGCGTTGTTAGGAGTTCTAGACATTTCCATGGTTGCTCCAGGCATATTTAAGCTTTTTCATGTTCCTGAGCTGCATGTGGCAAAAACGGGTAGGTTGCATCTATGTTATTTCTATTCAAATGCAAATGAGATTGAAGACCAGCAGGGCTGACCTATTACATTAGAACCTTCTAACTTGTCAACACAGGCGCTGTTATGACAGCGAAGCCCATATCAGCACATTCACGCTATCGCTAAGGGCGACAGAAAGCATCGCTCCCACCAATGCTAGGACCAACCGAGCACTTCTATCTTTCATCTCCTCTGACTGCTCTTCCATCTCATTTCTCAGCCTTTCTCATGACTTCTCGTATCTTGCCTATCATACGGTTCATACGGAGGAATGGATGTGGTGGAGATCGAGGAGGAGGAGGAGGAAGAAGTGGTGGGAGCGAGCTTGTGTTGACACAGAACACCAAAGACTTTCATCCACACTTTCTATGAGATTAGAGCCCTTTTGATCTCACGACACACTCCCACCGTTTTCTTAGTAATTGTATCAAATGCAAACCGTCACAAGAGTTTGTTGGAAAATATATAACACTTTCAGTTCCACTCTTTCTCTCGTATGTACTTTCTTGGAAAACTGAAATAATGATTGTATCAAAATGAAAGGAGCTGGTCTTTTACCTGGCCTACATCACAGAATTCTAATCAAAAGAGGCAACATTAAGAATTTAAAGACAAAGCAGTAATTAATTATACTGTGGCTGATGCCCAGTATTCCTCCGCATCATTTTGGCAGTGCCAGCTTCATCTCTGATTATAGGATTAGGCAGCTGGCCCTGAGATGGTTAGACGCCTGATGCTTCTGCACGTGACTGTGTATGTTTATCTGAATTTTTAGTAGGAAACATGTAGAAAAAGGACCCTGCAACGGCCTCGAAATTGAAAATACAAACTCAGCCGGGGAGAATTGGGACAATAAAGGTTTAGGCCAGCCAAAATGATTTTACAAAACTGAAGAAAAGCTCTTATGGCCTGAAAAGAGGATCACAGCAGCAACATCGCTGACTCTTCGAGCTCCTGTTGCGTTCTGATAATACCACATTTCTCGGAAGATGGTCTCATTTGAAGAAACAAACACAATTGGATCATTTCTGCTAGAGACTGAGATTTATATTCTTATTTAATTACACGTGAAAAGATTCCTAACCATTTTCACTTTCCTTAACATTTCAGTTTTACATTATACACCTTTTTTTAGCTTGTCCTGGCAGTGCCAGAAAGCTATGAGTCAAATATAGGCATTCCTTTTGGTTTGCAGAGTTGGTAGAATTCATGATGGTAAAAAACTTCGGCCCAAAATATTTTTCCAAAACAGAAGGATTTTCTACTAACTCTATGCTTGAACAACCACGGTTCTGCTAGACTGATATCCTAAGGCAGGTATGACAACACATATCATCATCTAGGGAACAAGCCCAGGCCTGGGATGTCTACTTTTGGGAATTTGACTTTGCTTTGTTAACCTTGGCTCAAGACACTCTCTTTGCCAGCTTATCAACACACAGGAAGAGAATAATCAGGCAGGGTTTCCCTTCTATTTTCAAAAGAGACAATTGAGGTGTATGAATGTGGAAAGGTCTGAGAAGCCTTAGGTATGTTTCACTCATATTCCACATAATCTGAATTTATTTATGGAATGAAACATTTACAAAACTTCAGGGTCACTCTTTTAAATAAATATCTATCATTTTCCCTCCGGTGACAATTAATTTTTTACCTAGTTAATATAAGGTAGCATAAAGCAGCTAATGTCATGTCTGATGGTTTCTGTTTAAAGATAGAGTAGGGCTAAGATGATCAGGTGAATCAAACCCACATCTACTTGGTACCCTATCAGAATTTTGCAAGTTAAGTTTAAAATTTCCAAAGTGATGCCGTTATTATTATTTTTTTAATGACAAGATTGACATTCTATATTGTTTGGAGGTGCTGACAAAGCAAGTTATAGTGACAGGCTTTAGTCAAACCCCTTCAAGTAATGCTCGGCTAGGCTGTTGAAGTATATTATCGCTAAATTCATTGCTATGATTCTGTCATTCAATTCATAAGAGAAATTTTACCGTGCAGATGTGAGTTACTGCTCTTTATGGACATTGACACCATCTACTTCTGCTGCTGCTTGTTCTGTAAAAAATCGGTTGAGTGGCATGCTGGTATATGGAACTCCGCTGGGAAGTAGAAGGGGTCCTGTTTCAACTCTATTTGATTGACATTGACATGAGATTTCCAGATCAGTGCATGGACTTATGTATTTCAGTGCACATAAATCGGCCTTTTATGCAGTATTGTTAGAATTTCGGATAATAGTTTCAGTATTCTATTCTATTCTTTGGGGCCTTCTTCCTCTCTCTGAGCAGACACATCAAGACAGCAGAAGGAGGCTGAAATAAACATTAATTCCAACATTACAATGAAGCCTCTCAACAGCAGAATTTAAGCTTATATGCATTTTTAATGTTTTCTTAAAAAAAACTCTTGGAACAACTTTATTAGATTAATGTACATTGAATTTAGGCACCAATGAGCACAGATTCTTCTTTTAATTGTTGAGTCACTGCTGTACCGTCCTTATGTGCTTTTACTTTAGTCAACTCTTCTCTACATATACACAAACATTAAAGGAAGGTTCATTTACAGACACATTTTTTTATTATGTGTTCAGAAGAAAAGCTGGTTCTCACTAATATTGTTTGCAAATATAACTGCTTTGCTCCCCAGTGAGAAGATCACGTCTCAGATTTAGCCCCTCATGGACATATAGGACCAGTGAACCTCATAAATCACTTATCATCTAAAACAATTAGTCTAAATCCCACTCTTGAATTGATTTTTTTTCACGCTCAAAGTGAAACAGCTGTTATCCAGGAATAGCTCCTTTAATCAACCCCCAGATGAACATTTTTTTCATAACAATAAAATGCCGAACATTTTATTAGCTCCAGCACAGATGGAGGGTGAGAAATATCTTATACCCTCAAGTCTCTTTAAAACACAACAACTGGACAACCTATATAATTTGCAACAGTTTATAATACACTTTATGCTTATGATATATGCTCCAGGTTGCAAGAATTGAGGCATGTTCTGCCACCAAAGATAAGTGTAGGGGAGACCGTTTCATTAATAACAGGATAGAAAAACTGCAGAGGTGAGTTTTCAGCAAGCTGTAATGGGAATATTATAGCATGCAAAAAGTTCATATTAACATCACAATTGCATGTGAGTGCATGCTGCCCCTCACTGTTGTTGTGTTCTAGCACGCTCTGGGGAGAATGATAATCCCCCTAAACTAGGATTAGACAGGAAGGAAAGACAAGAGAAATGGTTTCAAATACTCAACTGGTGACACAAGTGATTACAAACGAATGATGTGAAAGATTATGATCTTCACAGCAGATGAC
This sequence comes from Lophius americanus, assembly GCA_037951165.1. NCBI lineage: Eukaryota > Metazoa > Chordata > Actinopteri > Lophiiformes > Lophiidae > Lophius > Lophius americanus. The sequence continues at coordinate 6,269,375 of JBBDHG010000095.1, read as the reverse complement.
ATTGCAGGTTGGAAGAATAATTTATTATGCTGAGATGCTCACAGTGACCTGAGCCTACCTTGTTAGAAGAAGCGGAATAAAAAAAAGAAAACATGCTTGTCGAGGCGGGGCTCCAGACTAGCATTGGAAACTGGAGCCTTTTTTCAGGGGTTGCCTGTCAAGAATGTGGCTTGTTTATTGCAGACCCATTCCTTCACAAATCAGCAATATTGATAATCATACTTGATGAACATAACATATTAAAGATGTCTCATCAATCACACGGAGAGCACAGGGAAATTTTGGACGCAGCTGTGGAGTGTGACATTAAGAATTAGCACATTTCTGCTAACTGTCTGTAGCCTAGTGAAAGAGAAATTTGACAATTGGTTCAAGGATACTTGAAAAGGTCAATTTGTGCTGATGTGGATAGCCCAAACCTCTATGATAGGTAAATGTGAGTAAACTAACACAAAAAACTCCAAATGTGAAAAACATAAGAATAAGCTAAATTCAGGGTCCATACAAAGTCTGTAAAAAATGTCACTGAATTCTGTCCAACGATTACAAACATACAGAAGGTGTAACCCTATATGCCCCCTTTGGAAGGTAAGTGTCTAGATAGAAAAAAACAAAACACTCGGCTGCAGCGGTGTGTCTGTCAGTAGGATCCTCCCTGACGCTGACTGACTGGTTAGGGGTAGACAGGGATTCAGCTCCTCAAACAACTGCGTGGAAATGCCAAGCCTTGTGTGTGCTCAGCTAAGCTCACCTGAATGCACCTGAATTTTTCAGGAGACAAGGGGAGGGCAGGAGTCCAGCGAAAAACAGCAATTAACTGTCTAAAAATGACAAGAGCAACCCCCTCCCCACGAAATAAAATCACACACAGAACACACACAAGGCCACAAATATCCAAATACCATCTAGTTCTTAACCAGACACTTTCTAAGTAAATAAAGACATTTCTGGCTAATGTCTCTGTTGGTGACTTTTCAGTCCAGGGTTGAGATATCTCCAAAACCCACACATTAATATGTGTAATTTTAGTCCTCTGTGATTATAAGTTGAACCGCTAATAAGCTAGACAAATAGTGAGAGGCATTCTAAGAGGTGGCCTTGAAAAAACAAGCACCACTGTCTCCTCTTTTACAGAAGAACCTTGCATATGGCTGGTGAAAGATTTAACTTATGAACATAAACATTAAGACCATAAAATTATCAACAAAATGAGAGACTAGTACTAATAAAAGGTTGTATAGTTTTGTAGGTATTTCATTAATATTTTATTTTTAAAATAACAGTGTAAAAAATGGCAGTACATTAGTCACACCTTTGCTGAGCCTCATACTAATTAAGAATAAGCATTTGGGGATGTGATCTAACGGGCATTTTGTTGTTTTTTCTGGCAGAAAGCCCAGCTGTAATGTTGCGAAGTTAATTGAGTGAAAGAACAACTTCTCCTCGGTACTTTATTACATTAATCAAGCTAAATTAAACAATTCACTACAGCTATATCTCACTTTTTTATAAGTTTAAAGAAAATCATGAATTTGTACAACAAAAGCAAAGTCATTAGTGCAGCGTAGACATCAACATAAATTTAAATATGGCCTCTGATCATGCCATTAAAGCGTAAATAGCACTAAGTTGCTGAAAAGAACAAGAGAGCCGAGAGTGTGTCCAATCCATCTATGATCTCAGCTTCAACAGCTAAAACAACCTAATGCTGTCGGAATAAGTCAATTAAGTAAATTGAATTGTGTGAATTGAATGGCTTGGCATTTCCAATCATTCTCCAATTGAGGACAAAAACATGCCCAGATTAAATTAGTGTACTCCCCCGCAATGAGTGCAAGTTGAAAGTAATTTTCTTTTTGTACTGATAATGGAGGCAGCAGAAATCTTCTAACAGCGACTTGTTGCTAACGATTCCAGTAAATCTTTGAGCACAGGCGAAACGATAACAGGTAATGTCAATGAGCACAACTAATGTTGGTAAAGTCTGCGCTAAGATCCAACCGCAGCTCTGCTACTTTGTGAATATATATAGCAGTGTTATTCATGCCGTACAGTATTTTTCAAAAACCCTCCAGTGGCTTATCCTTAATTTATTTTTATATACAGATGTGCTATTTTATCTTTATTGTCTTTAATGGGTATATCTTGCACATACCACTGAGCTGTGAGAAATGTCATTCCTATACAGTATCCCCTTATACTGAAAATATACGGTTGTGTTTTTATGGGTGATTGACAATAAATTTGACTTTGACTTTGACTAAAAATACTGATCAGCACTACATACAGTAGATAAACCAAGGCACACATTTACAGTTAGGATGTAAGATAGTGTGACCTGGTAAAAAGCCATGATATTGTAAGCATATAATTGTGCAGTTCTATCTGAATGGCAAGATTTGTTAGCACTCACATCTGAGCGTGTCGAGATCTTCTCTGTAATTGCAGATCGGTCTGTAATAAACTCATATATTCAAATAAGAACAACTGAAGCTCTTCAAGTTAATACAATTTCCTTTGATCGGACAACAAGATTTCTTCTTCATCACATTGTCTATCACAGCTATTCCTTATAACTGTGACATGAAACATGCATGTCATTATTTTTTAGAATCTCTGTAAAAGTCTCTTCAATCGATTTTTTTTTGGCTACATCATCAGGAATTTTTTTAAAAGAAGGCTTTTCTGGTCTGCTAATTATGACTCCTATGTATGCTTTCTTTTTATTCAGTGAATGTTTATTAATTTTAGGGTTTAATTCAAACTTTTCTGCCTATGTTATTTTTTTTACGGACCTTAGGAACATCTTAAAGAATTGTCATACGAGAACATCCAATGAGGTTGACATGTACGATCAAAGGTTGCTTCACCCTAAACATTGAAAAGTTTAGTTGGTAAATTTATTAAAGAAGTCGGTCTGACTTTTCAAAGAGCTGTATGCTCGGTCAGGGGGTACAGGGCAACCACTACCACATCTTAAATCTAATAAAGACATTGTTCACTGGCTGCTGCGTCATATGCTTCAGGCCACCATCAATTTATTGAGTCATGACATCATTATCATAAGGCCCATCCGTGTGTGTCTGACACTTCAAATGTTTGGCTGTTTGCAAGTTAAGTTTAAAATTTCCAAAGTGATGCCGTTATTATTGTTTGAATTCTCTTGTCAAGTCTCAAAGTAAATGTCAAGACTGTGGAGAATGCCGAAAACAAATTACTGAAGATCACACCACAACCACTTTGGGACACAAGCAAACCATGGAGCATCAAGCAAGTTAGAAAGAGAGAGAAAGATCCAGAGCGAATAACCCAACTGAAACAACAATAACAGAACCAACTGAACCAAATTCAACAGAAGACCTCTGTGTGGGAACCTGTGCGTGCCAGCAGCTAAGGTAAAGTACTTTCATTCACTATCTCCTCCAGATAAGGACCTGTCCCCTGCATTTTAGTCATTACTCATTTGCACCCAATCCACATGTGGGCACTGATGTTCACCTGCGCATTATTCAGCTAAAGCCACAGATTAGTCCCTGAGATGAGAGATGAGAAAATGTGTACGGGGGCCCACTGAGGTGATTGTGGGAAAAGAAGGCCCCTTTAGAGAGTTCCTTTGTGCTCATCCATCACGGCTGAATAGTGGAAAAAAGGACACACTGTCAGGCACACTGCCTCTGCTAATCACTGGCATGATTGCCTCAAACCACTCACTGAGCATGTGCCTGATTACATATTTACAGTGGGAAGAAGGTCTCTACTAATTGTTCTTCTAATTACTTCCTTGCTAATTCAGTCATTAAGTTTTAAACCAGGAGGCCCTTGCATTGACAAAGTAATAGGCGATAACAGCTGAGGAGCTATAGGACTAGGACCTATGTGTGACCTTCTTCAGAAAAAGTCAATAAGAGTGGGACTGGTGGGACATTTTTTGCAGACCTACTAGTTGAAAACAACAGAGCATGACATAAACAAAAATACATTGCTTAGTAATTAGACGCCTTTCCTTTCTCAATTAAATCATTTCTCAGTTGTGTAACAAAATACGACTTATCAGATTCAAAATGCACAATAAATCGTCAAGAGGTCATGTTTTAAAAAGTAAACTTACCGCTGTCCGCGATGGAGAAATGGAAGATGTCACTTGTAGCATTGTTGTTATCCCTCAGAACATAGCAGATGTTCATTTCATCAATTTCAGCTGAAAAATAGAAATATTAGTATGAATATGAATGATCTCCTACTTAAAAAAAAAACTATTATTTAACTTAAATAACAAGTGGGAAAATTTGCCAAGTTTGTTCCTGGAAAACTCTACAGTATGTCAGTAGCTATTATAGGGTTTTGCTATACGATTGAACATTTTGATGAAATGTACTGCACATTCTTTGACACGGGTATCTGAAAGGAGAGGCTGCCTTTTTTCCCATACTCGTAACGCGGTGCTACAGCTTCCTCATAGCTTAGGATGTATGAGATTTCAGTTTACATTCTTCTCCTTCTTTAATATTTGATGTTGAAACATTTCCCTTAGAAGGGAACACATAAAAATGCAAAAGCCATAATTTACGAATGCCCGTAATATTTCTTTATTTACTGTCTGTTTACTCTTGTGAGAACTGTTGAAACATTGAACAGTCCTCTTGGGGAACACATCTCACGGCAATTCAGCAAATGACATCGGGGAATATGGATATTGATTTTCCGCTGATGCCGCTATCCTAACACCCCCTCCACACACACACACACACACACACACACACGCACAAACACACACACACACACACACACACCATCTATCATTTTATCTGTAATCTCTTGTACTGTGTTAGAATTTATGACTCAGGTAATGTACAAGCAGCACCAGTTATCTCCCAAAGTGAAATATATTAGCCATATTTTGTGAGTGCTCCTCTAATGAGACCTGGTCAGTCTGAGGAACTTCGATACAGTGCTTTATCTCTGTGAACATGTAGTCTCTTGGGTGAACAGCATAACCCTTATGGTTGAACTCAGCATTTTTCAGGCATCAGAGGGGAGTATGTTTAGCAGAGTGGGTAAATGGAGAAGGAGTTTGAAAGCAGCCAGAAGAGAATTAAAACGCCTTCTAAGCCAGTGCAGTACATTAAAAACATAACAGAATGCCACAGAGCCGTGAAGACATTTCAAATGCAGCTCTCTTACCTTGTGTGAAGGTGGTGATGGTGGCATTTCCTTTGCCGAGGTTGATCAGGTAGCCGTGATCTGGGGCAACAGTTATCTGAAAGGTCACCGAATCCTGAATGCTGTCTCTGTCTTCTGCTTTAAGATTTTTACTGGTGATCACAAATCCCAAGTGGCCAGCCTGAATGACTCGTAATGTTGGGGCGCCCTTATTCACCACAATCTGCGGTACTCCATTATCTATTGGGAATACAGTAATCTTCATCACTTGAGGCTGTCGAGTCTCAAACACTGTGTCAGGGAAGATGTAAAAGTCTGTGTGAGTGCCATCAGTGACAGTAAATGAGAAGCTGTCCTCCTCACTCTCTGTGCCATCATGCTTGTAGCTGATCATGTTCTCATTTAGATCCTGCTTTGTGAAGGACATGACAGGCTGGGTGCTGTTAAAGAGCAGGCGACCATGAACAGGGATCTGAGTGACTGTGAACTTCAAGAGGTGGTCTACGGTGTCTCTATCCTCCACAGTAAGCTCGAAAGGCGTAATGAGCTTATTTTCACCTTCAGTCACCACAAGTCCATGTATTGTAACCACAGGCTTTTTATTGTCCACGTCACTGATGGAAATGCGGAATGTGCGGAACACAGGGTTATAGCCATCAGTTACTTCAAATTCAAAGCTATCCATTTTCACTTCATCATCAGCAGTGTGGATGTAGTAAATTTTGTTGCCAGCCAGTTGGAGCTGTGTGAAGGATGAGATGGGCATCCCAGGTGTGTCTGTGCACTCCAGGTGACCTCTCATTGGAGCTCTGGTAATTGTGAAAACCAAGTGTTCATCTGGGCTGTTGAGGTCACTGGTGCTGAGCAGGTCTGTTGTCAGAGTAACCCTGCCACCCTCTTTAAGGGATACACCTTTACTGATGACACCTGGGAAAACCATGTCAATGCCACCCACTGTCACGTAGAAGTATCTGTCAATCAAAGGGTTGATGCCATCCGTCACATCAAATTTGACAAGATCACGAATGCCCTCTTGCCCATTATGGATGTAGACAATCAAACCTTGATCCACTTCGTCCTGAGTAAAGTTCATTCCAACTGTGATGTTCTGCAATGTCCCAGAAGTTGTCGTCCTCTGTAAAAAACCCTGACCAGGCCCATAGCGAATAATGTAAGTGAGCATGCTGTCCTCAGAGTCCAGATCGGTTGCTTTTAAAACATAGCTGTTTATGACTTTCACATCACCTATCTCAATTTCAAGGCCGTCATTGATTGCCATTCTCGGGGTCTCATCGTCCAGAGGGATAATCATAACTACGACTGTTTCCTCCACACGGAACCTTCCATCTGTGAGAACCACGTCAAAGCTGTCCTCTGTGGTCTCTGAGTCATCGTGCTCATACACAATGCTGGAGGCCTCTCTAATCTGATCCAAGGTGAAGTTAGAGACAGGGACAGTACCAGTGATGAGCTGATTGAGAATAAAGCCATGCTTGGGGGGTTTAGTAATAATGAATGTGAGCTGGTCAGAGGGGAGATCTGCATCAGCACCATTTAGAATGGGCGTGTCGATGACGATGTTCATGCCTTCCATAACTACAAACTCTCTCATGAAAATCTCTGGCTTTTCATCATTAGAGGGTATAATGGAGATAGGGAAAAAGTGCTTTTCGGAATAATTTATTCCATCAGAGCACCTAAATGTAAACCTGTCCTCCACTGGCTCCACCCCTTTGTGAATGCTTTGAACATAGTAAATGTGATTCTGTCTTATGTCCTTGATGGTGAAAGCGCTAATAGCTGTCCCAGACCTCGACTTCTCTGAACCTGGGGCTGGGGAGATATTTTCCACATACCCTGAAGTTGGCTGTACAATGATTGTACAAAGGAGATCATCATTAGGGGTGTCAACATCATCGGTGCTTATATGAAGAATTTGAATGGCATTCTTTTCTCCCTCAACAACAGTGAACTGTGGCCCCACAAAGACCTCGGGGGCCTGGCTATCTAGGGGAAGAATAGTTACATGCACTCTGACACCTGTGATCTTATTACCTCCAATTGTCCACTCATCTGACATGTCTGTCAAAGTCAGATTGAAAAAATCCTCCTTTGTGGTGAAGCCTATCTCCCCGCTTGTATGAGAATAGACCACGAAGCCATTAATGATATCGGCCTGGGTGAATGTTCTAGACGGAACACCTTTCACCAGAATTTCACCTATTGACGGCGGGTCCTCCACAACGAAGGTCAAACGAAGGTCATCTGTGTCCTCATCTCTTCCCTGAATGACATTACTTGTGATTTCAGTTGCTCCGTTTTCCAATACGTCTATGTATGAGCCTATTGTGCCAGCTGGGAGACTAATAGTAGGAATTTCATCATCAATTGGCTTCACATTTATCTTTATAGTAATTGGGACCACATGGACCCCATCGCTGACATCTATTTGGATTGAATCGGCTGTTGATTCATCCCCATTATGGATGTATGAAATTCTGCCATTTCCAATGTCCTCAAGGCTAAAAGTTTCTCCCTTTGTCATAGCGGTGAAAGTAAACTGTATCCGACCGTGCAGTGGGAGCTGGGTAATAGTGAAGGATATCTGTTTGCGGTCTGTGTCAGTGTCTAAGGTGTCCAGCTCAGCATTTGTAATGACATGAGTGCTTCGTTCAAGCACGGTAAAACCAGAGTTGGTGATTTGAGGTGGCTTGTTGTCCACGGGCTTTAAAAATATAGTGAAAACCCCTTCTACAACATTTGAAGAAATATCTTCCACTGTGTACTTAAACTGCAAATCATGGGATGTAATTCCAAGCTCAAGATCCGGCGGTTTGTATGCTATTTTATGGTGGTTAATCTGGGCCTGTGTGAAAGTTGTGATTTCCGTGTTCGGTTTCTCAGTTAATACCAGCGCTCCCAATACAACCGGACTGTTCTCATCAGTATCTGTAGGTTGCTGGATGATTGTGTACTTTAGATCCCGATCCTCTGTGTCCAGGTCAGTGTAACGGAGAAATTTCTTTCTGAAGTACGTGAGCTGATACTCATGCACAGTCATTTGCAAAGTCGTGCCAGCGTACAGTTCTGGTGGGAGGTCATCAATAGGGAGAATTTTGATGATGAAAGCAGTCTCACCTGATTGGTTTGGAGGGTCATTGTCATCTTGAACATTAAACAAAAACTGATCCATGACTGTGCTTGTGCTGTGAGGCCCAATGTGCTTGTAAAACAATTTTCCATCTGTAATATCTTGCTGAAACCATTCAGTCACTACTTTCTCATATAACTCATCCTGTGTATTAAACTTCCAGGTTGACGGATCCTCTGGGGCCTCTGACTGATGCAGCAACACCTGCCCAATCTTGGAAAAAGGAGGAAATAATTTGAATTTTATTGAAGAATCCTCTGAGTCAATGTCTGCAGCGCTAAGCATAAGTGAAGAGATTGGCATCATTTGGTTTTTGAATAAAACCAATCCAGTGTTGGCATTGATTATTGGAGGCTCGTCATCAGTTGGCACAACAGTGATTGGAAACAGAAACTCCACCTCATTATTGCCATCAGTCATTCTAAAAATGATATTATCACTGTATGTGTCACTGCCATCATGTTGATAAATGACAACTCCAGCGTCGAGGTCAGCCGGTCTGAAGAATTTCCTCCTTGAGCCAAGAACGGTTAAATCCCCATGCCTTAACCCGTCAATAACAGTGATTCTGACTTTGTCCAAATTATCCTCATCACTGATTTCCAGATTATGTGAACTGGACAGGGGCCTTGACTGGCCCTCAAACAGTAACTGTCCAGTATTCCTCGTCACCACAGGGGCCAGTGTTTTCATAGGCTTAACAACAATCATGAAGGCAAAAGGGTCGGACACAGCCCCTTCAGTGTCCACTACCTCAAACTCAATCTGGAAAATCCGCTCAGTGTCTGAATCCACAGCAGGGGGTTTGTAGGCGATTTTGAAGTCTTTCAAGTCACCCTGGTAAAAAGATGTAATTGGTAAATTCCTGTCGTCTGTGCTCACTATGTAGCCCTCCTCAAAGGACAGGGTGGACGTGATGTTGAAAATCAATTCATCAGGATTAGACTCAACATCTTCTGCAGCCAGCATGTCCATGGTTATTGCTGTCATTACAAACTGATCTACTTCCATCATCATCATTGCAACAAAGCTGGGTTTGGGGGCTGTGTTCTCCTCCCCTTCTTTAATCCTCACCAAAATTTGGAAATATTCCTGCTTGAGCAAATTGCCTTCCTTATCATGCAACTCTGCAAGCATTGGAATGTAATCTCTGTTGGGTGACTTCAAAGCAAATGTGTGCTGATAACGGATGTTCATTTTAATAAACTCATCACAGTCCACCATTGTTCCAAGGCTGTCCACATCAACAAGTTTTCCGTACCTGGGCAGCACGCTGCCGCTAGAGAGAGGGATTATTTTGCATTGGTGCGCACTTCTATCATAGGTGAACTCTAGAATTTTCCTATCTATGGGATTACTGAAACCGAGCAGCTTCTCAACAGTTAGTGGCATATTTTTAATGATCACTTCAAGCTGTGTGAAGATGACATCCACCTCAATCATAAAAGGTATGATGATGGTATCCGTCTGGGTGTCATACCTGAGTTGTAACCTCACTCTGTCCCTCGGAGGACTCCGGGACCCAAAATGTGAATACTTCACGTCATTAGGGCCAAATTCACAAGGAAACTTTTTCGGAGACAGGTGTCCAGGTCTTTGAGACGTGGGGTCATTGTCCAAGACTGTAATGCTGCATCTATCACCCGGCTGAACTTGAATGACCAAATCGTTGATGGGATCAATGAAGACTGATCTGCCGAAGGGCACGCGGATCCCATTATTGGCAACCAATATTGTGTCCTCTGACGGCTCGGACCTCAAGGCATATGATAATCCATAGCTGTTAAAAACCTGCGCGGCTGCATCACCTGTCAGAATCACTGCAAGCAGAAACAAAGCGGCGCCAGTCCCGTGCAGAAGCTGTGAAATAGTCCAAGCCATTTGGAGTGAGAACACGCGGAGAAGACACGGTCAACTTTGCACATGCACCCTTGCAGGCTAAGTATTAAGGTTAAAGTTGCAAAAATATAAAACCAGGGTAAGATGAAATCAGGCATCCGTTGAGACCAAGGTGCACCATTCTCTCCCAGCAGCAGCGCACTGATAGCCTAAACTTCATACTCCTGATTTGTCGGAGGGTCACGCCCACCTCTCACCTCATTGGTCAATGTCTCCGCTGGAATGCGCCTAGCAGGGATTAAATGGACATGGTTTGTGCCATTCTGAAAAGAAAGAAACCATACTGCCTGTGTTGGACCTCATCAGGTAGATAGAGGAAGTTGAAAAAAATAAGATTTTTGGAGAGGAGTCAGGTTTCATATTCTGGCTCAAATGTTTTGAATTTTACAAGCTTAAAGCAGATCGCGCTTTCTGTTAACCCAGAAGTGATTCAAAAATAATTATAGCAAATCAAAAAGTCTGATTATTTATGTAAAAAGAGAGAGCCAATATATTACAGTTTTATGAGTATCTTCAATGGTAATCTCAACGGAGAGGGCTTTGTCTCCCTCTCCTGGTTCGTGCTGACGAAGGTTTACACGCCCTTTATTATCAGAATACCTCTCACATTCTATGTCTGGGAAATTTTCCAACCTCTTTGTTCTGCAGAAGACCTGGTTTGTCATGAAATTCTTCAGTCAAACGGGATCTGCATTGAATCATGCAGAATAACCGCACCTGTAAAGGGCTGCGTATTGTCTGAATGGAATATTTGTCTATACCTGCATGGATGTGTGAGGTGTGTATAGAGTATCAACAATAATTCATACCAGAGCCCAGGGAGTGGAATCAATGTAGGAATAGTCACATCAGTCAAAAGTACTATTTTTTTAGAGTCCTCCAGTGACACTTTCCAATTTATTGTTACCCTGCTGTCATTACACAGGCCCTCCATGCGCCAAATTCTTCCCCAGCAGGCCATTCCCTCTGACTCCTGACAAACCTGGTCATGATCAGACACCTCTATTCTGCCACTCATTTGGAGAAGCGGTGATGTTAAGAGGACACCCATGCAGACACTGGGCAGTACAGACAGACAGGTCAAAATGACTTATACTGTACATTAGTAGGTTTGATTGTGGCAACACTATACATCCACACAGTGCTGACAGGAGATGGATCCATGTTTATTATATCGTCTTACTAACTGGCTCTTATGTAGCATTTCTTTTAACTTTGCATTAACTTTACATTTCAGTAAAACGGAAAAAAGATCAGATTTCACTAACACAGCTTTGGTTTACATTGATCTTAGTCAATCTCAATGTATCCTTTGTATACATTGAAAATGCATACATGCTCACACCATGAGTCCCGCTGGGTGTGTAGTATCCCGAGAGTCTTATATTGCCTGGAACAATTTGACCTCTATCCCATTCAGACTCTTCAGATCCCTTTTAGATAATTTTCAGTCCATCCACAAAGTGGTGTGTGCAGCCGTTGTGTCTACACCTGCTTATTGCTACGCATTTATAACATACGTGTCATCTCACAGCTGGCATGTGTTGAAATCAATGCACAGTAGCTGCCATAACAAACTGTGTGGCTGAGTTGCACTGGACACTGTTGACAGGGTCCAATTATAAATATAGCCAAGCAAACCGTAAGGCAAAGCCCCCCCGCCTTGACAGCTCCTAGTTGCAAGAGAAAATGAAAAAGAAGATGAATAGAATGTTGTGAAAGCAGTGATGGCAGAAAGGGAATTGGATCATACCCAAACCATCAGGCTTATTTTCGAGGAAAGAGTAAGTTTGATGATAATCTGTAATATCATATTTAAATCAATGCAATCGTGAATGACTTCCGGTGTTTTACTGCGGGAGATACGGTTGAATTTTTGAAGCTTAGCATTTATTCCTGATCCTTTTTCGTGCTGCTCATTATCTTATTTTTTCACTCACTTAATATTGATAAAATATTGAAAGGTGCTTGTAAAGGAGCTCATCAAGTTCATATTTGTAGCTGTTTTGTTTCATTTTGTAATGACTGTTTTAACAACCACATTGCAATGCATCTATAAGGAGACCTGTAGCCTCGAAGAAACAATCAAATAGCATTTACATTAGATGGGTTTATAATTTTTAAATATCCAGATTTTGCTTGTTACTTACAACATGGTTAAATCATCTGAACAACCCATCTTGTAGTCACTACTGACACACCAACCTTTCATTCCTTGATGTCAGAAACAGTGTCATTGTATTTGGGGTAACTGAGGTATACATCATCTAAGATGACTGCTGCTCTAAGAAATGACATCACTCCATCAAAGTAACCAATGCACTTAGTTCATTATTAAATAATCATTGATCTGCATGCTTTTATAATATTTAAGAATTTTGTTAAATGTTAGGATGAATCGGGCACTTTGGAACTGTGACACAAAAATAGTCCTAAAGGTGACTAGATGCCTAAAATATGGAATGTATGGTCCAAATTAACCTGTCGGTGGTGAGAAAAATATATTTAAAGTTATATGTATCACTGTTTTTTCTATGTACACATTGCTACAACAGTGACTCCCCATTAATGATTTTAATGTTATTTATCTTAGTTTTGCCAATAGCTGTAATTGTTCGGAATTATCCAGATTAGTTCAGTTGCTGCTTAATATTACACAGACACAGTGTATCCCCAGCCTCCCTGATTTTATTTCTGCTCTTTTTCATCATTTCTGTGACAGGGACAATTCTTTTGAAGATTAAAGTCTGAATTGTGGCAGCAGCTTCTCTAAAGTCCTTCCTCACAAAACACATTTTATAACCCACAGAAACACAACGCAGCAAACTGGCAGCAAAATCCATCTTTCCTAGTTTATTTCACTCAAGGGATACAAGAGAAATGAAAAGGCAGCAGAACCAGTCAAGTTTTATCATAGTCTCTATTTGTGCAACTGAATTCCCCCGGTGTGTTTAAACCTGAGTATTAAGACTATAATGTATGGACAAAGCAATCATAGCAATCGTAGTTTATTTATAGCCTTCTTTTAAAAAAATGTTTCATCTTTGCACTTCGCAAAAAACAAACAGGACACAAATAGAAGAAATCCCAACGGACAATCAAAAGGAAAAGTAGAACCAGTGCGGAGAAGGAGGACACTAATCTATCTATTTATGTGCATGTGCACTCTGTAGTTGTTGTTTTTCAGATACAGTTCAGCTCAGATACAGTTGCCAGAGATGAGACTATATGCATTTCTGTAGGAGTAATAATGTTATAACTGTTGTTGTTGGACATGTCTGCCTGTCTGCTGTTTGGATGAGGTTTCTGCCTGTTATATAAAATAAAACTATTTTATTTTCTCCCCACATTCACCAACTGCTTGCGCAGAGGAGTTTTGGTGTCTGCAGAATATGATCTTGATCTACTGTTTTGGAAAGTGTCATGCAATATTGATTCGATGGATCATGGCAAAAAGTGTTTATTTTTTCTTTATAATGTCAAAAACCTGGTTTTTATATGTGATATAAGTAATATGTTATATTTTTCCAAAATATTTAAATTTAAATAGAAGGACTCATTCTTTTTTTCCACTTGAAAGTTTAACAATGTGTTCTTTGGTAAAATAACAATGTTCCACAAATAACAGACATTAAATGGCTGCAGAAATTTGAAATCTAAATGTGTTTTATTAAATGAAAAACATTCAGATTGTAAGATATTATATTGTTCTGAAACTAAATGCCATCAAGAACAGGCGGTGACCTCCCAGGAATTTTTAAAATGCTCTGCTTCCACAACTGACAAACAGTAGGTAGCTTTTTTGTCTGTGTGAGCAATTCATTTCTTGACACAGTTGCACTCTTGTATGGACACCGTGTTGCAGAGAGACTTCAATAAAATAAGATGTGTAATGCTGTGCTTAAAAGCTTCAAACTGTGCAACAGCAATCGCCGGGACACCAGGGCACTGTCAAACTGCCTTCTTATGATTCTAAATCAATCAATGTTTATTTATATAGCGCCAATTCACAAAAACAGTTGTCTCAAGGTGTTTTCCAGAAAGAGCAGGTCTAGACCAGAGTCTTTATATAATTATCTACAGGACCCAACAAATTCCTCCTTGAGCTAGCACTTGGCGACAATGGCGAGAAAAAAACTGCCCTTAAACGGGCAGAAACCTCGAGCAGATCCAAGACTCAGGGTGGACGGCCTACTGCCATGACCAGTCGGGTTTGAAAAAAAAGAGAGTGCGTGCGAGAAAGAGAGAGACACAGGTGAGGAGAGATGCAGACGGGGGGAGAGCAGCAAAGATATCAGCCAAAATCCAATTTCTCCAACCGCTCCACGGTCGGGCCGCAGCAGCAGCAGGGATCCCAGGTTGATAATAACATTAACATTAATGTAACATATAGTGATAGCTTATGGGGAAATACTATACAATAATAATAAGAATGATAACAACAATAATAATCATCATGAGAATCTTGTGATCAGTGGACATCGAGCAGGTCCACAGCAGCAGATGCAATCACCAACCATGTGACCTTACAGGGCGGGAAAACACAAAGACTCCAGGGAAGAAGTCAAGTTAGTAACATGCATTTAATCCATTAACATGCATTCAACCATTTAACATGTAACAATCCAGTAACGTGCATTTAATCCATTAAAATGCATTAATCCATGCATTTTAATGGATTAAAATGCATGGATGGTTAAATGGTTTAATGCATGTTACTAACTTGTTACATGCATTAATACAGTGAAATGCATTAAAGTGGGATGTAAAAAGAGGGACAGTGAGAGAGGAAGAGTGAAAAGCTCAGTGCATCATGGGAGATCCCCTAGCAGTCTAATCCTATAGCAGCATATTTAAGAGCTAGCTTATGCCAGCCTTAATTATAAACTTTATCATAAAGGAAAGTTTTAATCCTACTTTTAAATGTAAATAATCCGACTGATATGGCGACACCATTAAATACCAACCATAAGACGTTTCATAATTCATACTGTCCTGAAAACTATGATAATGACTTGGGATTTTATAAGTTATTTGAAAACTTTAAATCTTGAGTTTCCTGTGGAGGAGTGGTCACAGAGAAGTAAAAAAATTCATAATTTTATCGGATTGCTGCCAGATACCCCACAGGCCTTCCTTCTGCTGATGCACTTCAGAACTGAAAGGCACTTAACATATGGGCCCACCCCTCTGGCTGGGCTCACCATACTGTTCAAAAAGAAAGAAACATGTGAATTCACCTGATGGGATTCAAAACCTTATTTTATTCTTCTCAGTTTCCCCGTTTTGGTGGGACTGAATGCATTCTGCTTCTGTTGTTCATCACGTTAAAATAGAGTGCATGAGCATAAAAAAAGTTGGACATGCAGGATGTTTTGGCCTTTCCCTATAAGCATTGTTTTTGAGTTATTTATTTCTAGAATAAGACACAAATTTGCTCTGACATAATGAATGTTACTGCTGCTGAGTGACAGCCCCTATGTGGTTCCCTATTGTTCCAACATTCTGCGGAATGTCTCAAATATTTCTAGGTCCCCCTGCCAAGCTGTAATTGACTTAATCTTTCCATCAGCTCCAAGTTTCAAAAGTCAGCTGTCATCTGTTCAAGTTAACTGCTGTAACAAGGTGCTTTTTATACTTCCTGATAGATATGAGTTTTAGCTGTGAGGCTTACCAGTGATTATTAACCCCCTGCCCCCAAGCCTTTTACACAAACACACACATAGCAATGCACATATGCACCACACACACACACACACAGATCTCCTCTGCTGACAGCTGTAATAAGCACCAGTACAAAAAAAATGACAAACGCTCATTTATGTCAGCGTACAGGGTGTTGCTGATCTCATTGGGTTTAGTAAATATCCCTGCAGACAGACATAAACACAACCTATAACCTCCACACATCATCACCTGCAGTTTGTCCAACAGATTCCTTGCAGGTATTTGGAGACAATCATGGAAACATGTCTGCATTGCTTGTACATGTATAATTCACAGAGTCAGCATTGATTTAACTCTAACCACTTTTTAAAAAGTGGCAGAGTTACTTTTACGGTAAGAAGGCACATTGATTTACTTCATAGCCTAGATTTACAATCCTAGGCTTTGCCTAGGATCCTGAAGAAGAGGTAGAGTCAGGATTTGTTTCCACATTATTAAACATTGCAAGACATAGCCGTTTTTAGCGTTTCTCATAAGCTTTCCATCAGATTTCTATGAAACTTGGTAGAAGGGTCAGGCGTGTAGCGAGGAGGGAGCCATTCAATTGTAGAGCGGATCCAGATAAAGGGGCAGATTTACAATTTTTTGTTACTTTCATGAATATTCTGATAACGCAGTTTGAACTGAACAGAAGGTTGCCATGTGCCACGGAAGAAATGATCATATTTTAGGTGATGCATCCTGAAGAAAAGTTCCATTGGAGAAATATTATTTTTCTTAATAAATATAGTTTCAATAACTATGAAACTAGTCATGAAATTCTAAATTCTAGGATGGAGATTTAATGGCCAAGGAGTCATATTATGAGGGACGAACTATCCTGGGATTTTTGCTTTTAGGTACATGGACATCATGGGATGACTGACATGCCTTGGCGAGAGTTTACATTTTCAGAATTTTGTCAATTATGACAGCATAAAAGTAAAAGACTTGTAATGAAGAGTAATACATACACTCTAGAATATGTCCGTGAAATTAACAGGGAAGGGCTATAAAATCTCTAACAGTGTAGTTGTGCAGCGCAAACGTATTTACTGGTTTAAAAATGTTCTCTTTTGTAGATTGCACAGTTCCATTCATTCCATTACATGTTTGAAAGTTTTGATCGCATATTTTATTGAAATTGCAACCACAATTGCCAGTTGTTATGTTTTTTGTTTGTTTTCCTTTTTTTGTAAAAAGAACTGGACTTTCCTTCAAGGTGTAATTAAACTTGCCATCTCAAGCCAAATCGTGGTGTATTCATTGCGTCTTGTAATTTCACTTTTGCTGAATTGAAGCGATCATTGGTTATACCATCAAAGCCTGGCTTTTATTATGAACATCATAGACCTGTAGCCAGAAAAACTGATATTTATAGTTATATGAAATAACTTTAGATGTAGTGAAGGACAGTGAGCTATGACACCAAGTGGAAAAGGTAGGCCTAGTTATAAAAAATAATTCCATACTTCTGGACAAAGCCTTCAGATTTGTTTAGTTTGTTCATTATGCCAGTTGAGTTATACGCTGTTGTTCTGCGGCCTCAGAACTGAAAGACCTGGTGGACCTAATTACTTCAAGACCTCATCTAATGACTTTGAATTTCTACTGCCAGCTTGACTATTGCATCAACGTTCATTTTTAGAAGCAGGGTCAAAGCCTGGTCCATACGTTCTACATCTAATTGACAGAGAGCTGGACAGCAATGCCAAATACCTTCTACACATGCAGTCAGCAAAGACTGAACACTTCCTGTGTAGCAGCCACAATCTATCTAGCTTTAATATTACTGTTAAATATTTGACACATTTCTCTGAAAGTATGCAAGCTACCTGTTTTGAGCTCACATCTGAACTAAAATTCAGGCAGGAAGACCCTCAACATAGTCAGCGAAACTTTCTGTCACACAAGACTCTATAGACTTGACTATAGAAGTAATACAGATTAATTTAATTCTCCACATAGTCAATTCTAGGAATAATTCATACTTAGCATACTGAAGCACATGTTAACATACTTAAGACGTTAAGAGTTTGATGTTAAATCCCAGAGAAACACTCTCATCCTCTTGCACTACCGTTGTATGTACAGCAAAAATGACAATAAAGATTGATTTGATGTGCTTCAGTTTTTATCTTAGATGTAGATTAGTAACACTTAGTCATGCACTATAGAGTGAGAGTCGTTGCATGCTTAAAGAAAAGAGGTAATGCATCAAAAAAACAAGAATTAGGAGCAGAGCTGGATGAAGTACTTGTATTCTTTACTTGAGCGAAAATACTTCAATACATGTAAAAGAACTGCATAGAGAACTATACTTGAGTGAAAATATGAAGTAATTATCAAAAATATGTACTGAAAGTATTGGACTCATTGTGTGCTACAACACTCAGTGGTTTAGTGTTTTATTATCATTATATTTGGATGAGGTAATCTGACTACTTTGTGATGGAGAGTGGTTAATCTAGGATCGTGATTTCCTGTTCATAGAATCTCTGTCATCATCTGCCAGATTGACTAAAACAGTTTTTAAAAAGCTCATTTATCCAAAAAATAAATAATTAGGTTTATCACTAACATGATCGTCAACCTATTAGACTACATTGAATGTAACAGATCTGTAATCTGAATAATCTGAATAAAATCTTCACTCAATAGAAGATTTCTATGGGTTTTATTTTTTTTTTAAAAAGGGCAAGACTGAGTGAGGTAAGATTTGAGAAGCTGTCACTAAAGGGAAGATAAGACTTTTAAACTGTAATTAAAATAGATGTCATTAGTGGTGGTGTGAAAAAAAAGAAGTGCTGCGTATTAGGTGAAACTCATCAGACGAAGGATATCTATATATCTCAATATTTTCTCAATATTGAATATTAAAACAAAATAAAAGCCCAATCTGACGTGTGTCTCTTTTCTTTAGTACAAGTATTTAATTGAATTTGTATGACTTTTAAGTAACAGGTGTGAATACTGAAATATTACTGTTACAAGTAGAAACAGTAAGAACATCTATATTATGTTGCTTTACATAATATTACCTTTATATTATATTACTTATATTGAAACATCAATTTTGGATTAGTCATTAGCCAAGTTTTGTTTTGGATACCATGTTTTGCATGTGGTTCAGGCGATGTCTTTGGTTGTGGATTTACCAACCGAGTAATCTCAAAATTACCAAATAGGGACAAGAATTGCATTACTAGGAGATATTTCAGGCCTCGGGTTTCTAATCTGTCAATCAGATATCTCTCCCCGTCTAATGCCCCTGCCAAAATAGAATTACTCTCTCTGAGCTGATGGTACTGTGTGGCCTTGACTTAAATTGACATGACAGGTAATTGAACCTGGAAACTCAAAAAATAACTGGTAATATTTGAAGGGTGGTCGCATGAGTGCCTTTGATTCAATGGGAGAAAATTGGAAAGGCTCCTTGGGGCAAATACTTTTGAAACCTTTTGGTTTCTGATGAATATTTTGCTCTTCACTGTTTCAAATCCAATCTTCTAATGTGTCTATGCCTCCTTCTGAACTCTAATGCTGTCACAGACGATTGAAAATAACTTAAACCACACAAAAAAGTACTAGATAATCCTAAAAGAAAAATTTATCAGTTGAAAAATGTTTTACATTTCCCATTTACCTTTGAAACCTGTTTTCTAATTTACATATAATTAATTAAATATATAATGATTTTATGCATTTCCTCAGCTGAGATTCTCACTGTGGCTATAAAGACTCTATTGACTAAGATAAGATAACCTTTATTAGTTCAGTTGCAGCAGGAGTTAGGCAGAAAATAAGTTTAAAATATCAAACAATCATTTCATTCTAAAATAATATAACACTGTAGTAGACACACTGAATCCTCCTAAATCAAGTAAATAACTTTATGCTTTTTCTATCATAGATCTGCCCATTGGAAAACACACAAGTTAATGTTTAAAATATGAACTTGAATTAAAAATGACACTATAAAGTTTGAATACTTGTGTCACAACAAGGCTAAAATTAAAAGTGTTTATACTATATGATTGACAGCCACTGCTGTGTTTAAGTTTTTCGTGTCAAACATTACCCCATTTTGAGTGAACCTTACACATCTAAAAAGAAGTCTATAAATAAGTCTAGATCTGTTGGGCGGTATAGTGTTATTTACTGTAATTTTATACAAAGTCCTTGTAAATCTAACACCAAAACAAAATTTCTTGACAAGGTTCATAGTTGCTCAAATACGTTTAAGTCAATTCATCCTAAGCAGGTTTAAATTATCTTTTTTTGTTTGTTTACAATTCATTATGAAATTATAGATAGAATTTATAACCATATGAACACATGCAAATTCTAATGAATAAATATCCATTTTGGTTGTTTTCTGGTTTATTTTTGACAACATTCAACATGATATATTTTTACTTAAGCTTGCAAATGATTTTCAGATTATTTTTAAGTTATGAAGATGTTAAAATCAAATAAATTAACTTGGTAATTTCTAAGAACTGGTCCAAAGCATTGCCTTCTATTTATCATTTTACAGAATAAAATACATGATTTGTGATATTGTGCTGGTTAAATTGAAATTCCAGTCATTTAACAGCAAGACAGACCAGCATTAATTGCCTAAAGATAATATACTGTGTCCATTCAGAATGAATTCTCCTATAATCTGCTGGATTGTATGCTGGTTGGTATGACTGTAACACACAGTGTCCTCTTACCAGAGTAGGGCATATCAAAATCACAAAGAAACAGACACATTTCTCCCGTCTAGCACAATCCTTCTCAAACTGGGGTGCTGCCTCCACCCTGGGTCGCCATCCTGTGTGATCGGGGGTATCATAAATTAACAATCTGACATTCCTTACATGAAATTTTAATAAAATAGTTTTGCAATTTCTCATAAAAAAATAGAAGGTCATTACCCATATCATACATGACCAAAATTTGTCTCACTTGAAACATCCCCCAAACTGACAAGCACAAATGACGATGAAGTTTGCGAAGGTGTCAGAGAACTTTGCACAGAGAGAGAGACTTGCCGCTGGTGGTACAAGCCCAGCTGGCGGAGATCAAGGAAGATTACACGTTGAAAATGAAAATCCAAGCAACGGAGTTTACAGATTTTGGATGTCCTTGCAGACTGAGCACCCAATTGTTTCAACCAATGATGTACGAACTGAAATTTACAAGAACAACTTACATCAAGAACAAGTACAGAAAATAAAATTGTCAGCCATTAAATAGCAAGGAAAATATGCAAATAAAAAGATTTTATTAATTCAAACAGGATGTCTATTCTACATGCATGAAAAAAACATTTTGATTTTGTCTTAAATTATATGCTGTTCTTTTCCCTATTGTAAAATGTTTTGTGTTAGTCTACGTTTTTTTTATTAGTCAAACCTGCATGAAGCCATGAATTCTTTGAAGAATCAATGACAAATATATGCATTTCAAAAGGGAAAAGTCATTGAGTGATGGTGCCTTTCGTTCATGTCTATAGATGTGGAAGAAAGAGAGGTGCATGGAAGAGGTTTCTTAGCAACTGTGCAGACTCCCATGATCCAACTTAAGACCAATGTTAAACATCTTACAGGGCTGTTTTCCCTACTGCAGTAATCAACCATTTAGAGCTCAGTGGAAAAGAAAATTGGGAATGAAGTTCTGTCACGTCTTCCCAGCTCTGTAACAAGCTTATTTGCTAACTTACGTTTCTTGTGAACATTTATTCAATAATCAAAAGCAACACTTGCAGTACACAAAAACAACATTAGAGACGGCTGTGATTTTCACTCAAAATGCATTATATGAGTAAAGGGCACATTTTTCAAATGCATGCTTCAGTCTAAATAAAATCATGTTGTTTTGTTTTAATGACGGTCAACTCGGCCTCTATTTCTTTATACATACAAAGGATGTAGGTTCAAGTGATGTATATGTCTTTATGGCAATTTTTTAACATTACATGATATATTTTCAAAAAGTTCAATTATCTTCCACTTATCTGTATCCCACAGCAGTTATACATCCTCCCCTGACTTCTCATGACGTATCATCGATATCATATTTCAATCTGACACTCACATAAACTGTGATTTGACAGACTTTCCTGATGGATCTATGTGCTTGTTCTGCACGACAGAACTTCTGTTCTGAAAGCTGTTTAGTTGGACTCAAGTTATCTCATTCTTTTTGATTGATACAGAATCTCAGCAGACCCGCTATATACAATAAAGATCCAGTAAAGTACTTTTTTTACGGTGAATCTTAACCCCACTGAGAACTGGAGGAAGTACTAAAAAACCCACATATGTTTCTAGAGAGTTGAGACTGTACTGCACATTAATCAGGTTGGCACAAACACAACTTCAATGAAATGTCCTGCTGTTTTAAGAATGTAGAATTTATCTCTAAAAATTGTTTAAAAAATGTGGGGGCATGACCCCTCTTAAGGGAGGATGTCTGTCGTTAAATAATCCATGCCAGCATAATTTTAACTACGTTATGGGGTTAATTTAACACTCAGTAGTTCTAAATTCCCCCATCCAATAAATATCAAAGAAATCTAAAATTACCAGCGAACATATGACGTCGGGAAAGAGGGAGAGCCTCTATACCTGATTTGTCAAAGGAAAGTTTATGACGCCTATAATCTTCTGGGGAATTGTGATTAAAGGCCATTTGCCCTGAGCAGCAAAAATAAATACACCATGGAGACTGAGATTGACTTGGAAGTGGAGGCATGAACATAACAGCAGCACTAATTAACTAAGAAAGACAGGCTCTCCGATTCAGAAAGACAAACTAACAATGACAGCGTGCCTTTCTGCTATCTGACATACATTATAAAAGACAGAGCATGCATGAGAGCTGTGAATAAGGGATGGACAAGAAATTAACTATGGCCCAGGTGCGCAAAGAAGACATTTTCCAGGAACTTTGTGCCTAATTAACTTAAATAGATTCAGATGTTTGTTGTTGCTCAGTAAATGAACAGGGAATAATTGTCCTCTGTAAAAGAGGTAGTTCTAAAGTTGAACTACGCACAGGAATAGAGGCGGTCATTTCCCTTTGTACTCAATTGCAACAGAGTAAGGAAAGTTTTAGGGTCATACAAATGTAATTTAAGTTACAATTTTACATGTCTCCTCTTCAGAGTTAAGCAGAAAGGGACAGAAAGGAGCTCTAACTTTGGTTAGAGCTTGAGACGCCCACAGAAATGCTTCTCAGTGGCCAGTGGCTTTCAGATTTTAATCAAAGCCAAAAAATGAATTCTGTAAATCTAAGCAAAAACTTGTAATTCTGATTTTTTTTAAAAGGGACACAGGTGGCTTTAAAGGCTTTTGCAAGCGAGGGGGCTCCTCAATGTCCCACCTAAATTGAATCTATTGTCCAACTGACGCCTTCATTGAGGAGAGAAGTGTTCCTGTAAGAAGTCCTGACGGCTCTTATTGATGGGGACGACAGAGGAGGGAGGAGAGAGGAGGGAGGAGGCAGGAGAGAGGAGGGAGGAGAGAGGAGAGAGGAGGGAGGAGGGAGGGGGGCTGAAGATGACATGGAGATTTAAACATAAGAGGGTTTCTAATCCGCCACAGTCGCTGCTTCTCAATCGAACGGTTTAGACTTCATCACGAGGTAAAGTGTGATTCTTTCCTCGATTCCGTCGTGACATTGATTAAGAGTGATTTAGCACGGTAACGGTAAGTTGACGTGCGCGGTCAACTGGTGTTTTGATTGTTATTCTTACTAATGGAAAATATTTGGTACAATTTTTAATTGCGTTTATCTCCAAGTTTTTAGATTAAAAACTGAATTAACAATTTTGTAACAAGAGATCAACGAAATTATAGAAACCCTCAACTGAATTTATTATTAATTATTTATTTTTAAATTATCTTCCGCAAATACTGTTTTTAATCAAATATAGTTATACATAGCTGCGCAGCGAAATATTACATTTTTCCTTGCATGGTCTTTGAAATCAATTCTATACCCTAGTTTATACAATCCTACAATTCTCACCAGTACCTAGATAAGGTTACACTTCAGACAGGGTTAATACTTTAACTCTTTAATAGTGTTCATCTCTTAACATTTGCAGTGCTATTTTCTTAAATCTCAAAATACATTCAATTGTGTTTTGTCCCTTTCACAAGTGGTCTTAATTTCTAAAAAGTTTAGTACAATTGTATAGATATAGTTAGTGTATTTATATATAGACAGTTAGATGTAGTTATTTTTATAATTTTAAACTAAGGCATTAGTATTACAGATAATGTAAGGTACACTATTTGCTGAAACTGTGTCATATGTAGACCATCTTCCCATCCAGCTATTTATTCCATATGTACAGGTTTGTTTCCACTTGTAACTGAGAGTATAAGGAATAAACAACTGATGGATGCTTTCGTCGTTCAGAAAAGAGTGGTTATATTAAGTTACTAACATGCTAGCTGAGTGGTCTGGCCCTCAACTCCCTTATTCAGGGAAACTTAAACTTAACTCAACTAAACTCAACTTAACTTTCGCCGCCCCAATTTTTCGTGTGGATGGAGCTCTTCTTCATCTTAGCTGAGTTGGATCAACACCAATATTTATTAACCCCAACACTAAACATCAGTTTGATGTGCAATAAGTTGAATAACAGTCCTGTGAGTGAAAATCTTCTTGAAAAGTTTATCATTGAAATTCCAACACTCAATATTCTTCTCAGAAAAACTCTACTTGTTATTTCTAGTTCTCAACTGAGACGGTGGAGCTCTAGCAGCAATGTCACAGCTGTACTACAGGAAAAGTGACAGTTCCTCATACAGGGACCGCATCCCTCTGCGAATCATTCGGGCCGAAGCGGAGCTGTCCTGCACTGAGAGGGTCTACCTGGGGGCTGTTGAGAAGGGGGACTATGGCAGTGTGAAACAAGCCCTGGAGGAGGCCGAGATTTACTTCCGGATCAACATCAACTGCATTGACCCCCTTGGACGGACTGCCCTTCTCATTGCCATTGAGAATGAAAACTTGGAGATGATTGAATTGCTGCTCAGCTACAACGTGTATGTCGGTGATGCCCTTCTACATGCCATTCGCAAAGAAGTGGTGGGAGCTGTGGAGCTGTTGCTCAACCACAAGAAGCCACGTGGGGAAAATCAGGTATTGTAGATTCACTATAACACCGTGTCTACACTAAAAAAGTTAAATGCTTATATACAATTTAATTAAGAGGGTTTCGTTTTTCAAACTTAGCCCATTTTATAAGATATAACTTAAAATAAAGACATAAAAAAGCAACAAAATATGATTGATTGGAATTTCTGAGTGAATCACACTATCAAAAAATCTAATCTAATAATGCTATGAGATTTTACCTAATATTGTTGGAATTTCTGGTTTAAATATTTTCAACAAATTGTTCATTGAGTGGTGTTCAGCTTGGCATTATTTAAAACATTTCATAAAACATTTATGAGCCTCTTTGCTTTTGAAATATAATTTACAAACCAACAAGGCCACACAATTATGATTAATTATCTCTATACTCGTACATCTATGTGTCTTTGTGGATAAAAATGACATCACTGAACATGATGGCTCACAGTCAGCTTCTAATTCCAGTTTATATTCCTAATTATGCTGTCTTTACAAGAATGCAAATACACTTCTGACACAAGTATGTGATGTCTGTAGTCTACTTTAGTGTTAAAAGTTGATAGCTCCCCTGTTTAGCATTATAGCAAACTTATATGTTCCCTACATCAGTAAATATAATTTAATTTATTTTATTTTCAAATCATCCTTAACAGCAACCTTTACAAAATATTTCAGATTCCTATCACTTCTATCAGGGTTTTGTTTATTTTAGGAATGCAACTCTTACTTCTTGCACAAAAGCTGCGGCACTGATTGGCTTTCATGTGATGCTGTTCACATTTTACACCAAAACATTTTTATTTTCAATTATATCCATATCAGGCAGTTGCTTTGTTATTAGTCACTTCTATGTCTCCATTTTAATGGACATGCCTGTGTGTGTATGTAAAGGGAAAAATAAAAGATTTAAGTTGCTTCCAACCAGGAAAGTATGTTGTGGACAACTGGACCACAGGCCATTAGCGTTGTACTTGCTTTCAGGCAAGATGGTCGGATACAGGGAAGGAGAACATTAGACCCATTCAAATGGTTTTCTTCATTCCCATAGGGTTTTAGAAAGCAGTCTTCGATTACAAACTATCTTTTATAATAATATTGTACTCAGTATGCTCTTTTTTCCATACTTATGTGTTCTTCACTTTGTTTCCTGAAAAGGTCCCACCAATTCTTCTGGACAGACAGTTTTCGGACTTCACGCCCGACATCACTCCGATCATCCTTGCAGCCCACACCAACAACTATGAGATAATTAAACTGCTCCTGCAGTGGGGTGTTTCCATTCCTCAGCCACATGCTGTGCGCTGCAACTGTGTGGAGTGTGTGTCCAGCTCGGATGTGGACAGCCTTCGGCACTCACGCTCTCGTCTTAACATCTACAAGGCCCTCGCCAGTCCATCTCTGATTGCCCTCTCCAGCGAAGATCCTTTCCTCACTGCTTTTCAGCTCAGCTGGGAGCTGAAGGAGCTCAGCACAGTGGAGAATGAGTTCAAGTCAGAGTACGAGGAGCTATACCATATGTGTAAACAGTTTGCAAAGGATCTTTTGGACCAGACCAGAAGCTCAAAAGAATTGGAAATAGTCCTCAACTACCGTGACGATATAAATCCTCTACTGGATGAGAACTCTAATGATCTGGCCCGACTGAAACTAGCGATCAAATACTGCCAGAAAGAGGTAATCTCCTTGTTCATTATGAGATCATTTTGCTCAGATGGATGCTGTTGCCGACTGCTGTTGAATGGTACACCAACAGCTTTACAGCAACCAAAGAGTAAAGACGTACAATACATGGAGTAAAAGCAGAGTCAGAGACAAGAATTAGATTCAGTGGACTAGATAACAAGAGAATTGCCAAGATGAGCTGTAAATGGCTGGAGATGGGTGGAGATCTCCTGAGGGAGTTTAGAACGACGTGTAATTGTCAAGCTGGCTTTTAGAAATGCATTACAGTAGCAATCTCAGACAGTCCCATGACGACTGGGTAATTGGGGATAATGATGGAGTAAGTGATGGCCATTTCCCTGAAATACATACTCATAATATTTGAATTAGGGAGTGAACATTTTACAGTCTTTTAACTCTTCTCTTGAATATTTCCGCATTTATTCTGAAATAAAGCCCTTAAAAACTTTAAAATCATTTTTACAGCAACAATTTATGGATTCAAATTATATTTAAGAGCTCAGTATATAAATGAAAGGTTTAAGCTGGTAAAATCTAAACTTAATTTGCAAAGTTTAGAAAGATTTTACTTTTCCTCTGTAATCTGTAATTCATCATTTTACATTTAAAGGTCGCGAGGACAGACAGAATGAAATAAAGTTGATTTATTATGACAGATAGTATGGGATAAGTAGAAAGTTGTTGGCGTCTCTTCTAGGACGTGATGGTTGAAGGGTCTCTACCCTGAGCAGCAGCAGCAGGTATATCCGCTCTTTGAGTCTGAATACTGGTTGTTTTGGCGGATGACTCTGCTGGGACTGAATCAATGATTAATTTGACAGATTTGCGAGGACCGGCTAGGGATGAGGAGATGTAGGGCACACGAACAAGCAGCATGAAAGAACGATATGAATAGAGAGATTCATATTTAAAAAGATAGCACAGAGATGATAATGATAAGGTATTTTCCTTTATTAATCACAATGAGTCATTCACTGTACAACACAGTGAAATTATTTCTCTGCATTTGACCCATCCCTGAGAGAGCAGTGGGCAGCCCCTTTGAAGCGCCCAGGGAGCATATTGGGTTTAGGGTCTTGCTCAAGGACCCAACGACATGTAAACCTGCTGGGGCTCCTTCCAGTTTCCTTCCTCTCTTCCTTTTGGGAGATTGCTGCTCTAACCACTGAGTATAGCTGCCCCTGAGGCCTCATGCTACTGTTGAAGGTGTGTCACCGTGATATTGGATAGATGTAGCTGACTGATGAGCACAATTAATATCAATCAACACTACAGACTGTGAAGCAGGTAATTTGGACTGAGCGTATGTAAAAGATATGGATGGCAGCATGCTATTAGGGACGGCTGTGGCCTTATTGTGCCAGGGTATGGTCTTCCTGATTGAACTTCACAAGAGCTTCATTCGATGATTTAAAACCTCATACCATCTTTGCACTGTTTTTAATGTCAAGCTGTGACATTGTGTTAACTACAATGCAGCGTGAAAGAAATAATGGGTCATTACAGCACTCAAAAAATCTTTACTTACAGGAATGTACTGTAATATTATCTGTAAACAACAGATCATGATGGAAAGATGAGAAGAGTAAGTAACAGAAACAGCAAGGCTACGCACTTCCAAGCCTTTTGACACTGATGTCCAGAGCTGCATTAATAAGGACAACTCCACTACGTGATATAAGTTGTCATTTCTAGGAGGCATATAGGTAAACCATTGTCCCTCAAGCCGTCCATCTGCCTGTGATGGGTTTGATAGGGGCTATATTCTATCCAGGTTTTCTCCAAAACAGACTAATCTTATTAAATTAAACTTCACACTTTTTTCAGGAGCCCTTAAGGTGTGCATAACATAATGCTTTTCTTGATCTTGCTTATTTCTACATTTCCATGTGATTCGTTCATTCTGCTACGATAGAAATCGATCTATCCACATCAGTGGTCTTTCCAGTAGTTGGGGGGAATCTGACTTGTTCTCAGTCCACTTTCTGGCTCCCCCTAAAATGTTATAAAGTTAGGAATGGTTTTTGGGCAATATGAGAATTAAAGATGAGTGAGTTCAGTGATACTAAACGCTGTGGCAAATATATTTTTCCATGGCAAAAATGATACAGGAATATTGGAGAATATTGGTGGCTATTATGATGTTAAAAATAATGAGACCTTGCTCTTTACAGTGCTGCATGTGATATAAGAATGCATCAAAAATAATGAAAACAAATAAGGTATTTTAGCAGTAGAGGCTTTTTTTTTAAATGCAGGCAGGCTACATTATGAAGGGAATATATTCAATAAATAGCAAAAGGAATGCAAGAATCCATGCAAAAAAACCCAGCAAGATGTAAACAGTAAACTTGATTTCTTTTTTACTTATTGAGGTGAGTTTTGGCTTTCTTGTCACGTCTCCCGAAAGATAATATAGAAATGTAATCCATTTGGAAACAGCCAAAAGCATTGTGATGGTTGGCATTCGGGGCTCAGCCGTCTTTTGATTAATTCAATCCCACTGATTTCACACGTGACTTGGATTTGTCTCTTTGGACTTTATATAGAGACCGGTTTATGACTTAAATTGATCAAAAAGTACGAAAAGAAAAGATTCAACATTAAGACAGGCGAGTATTGTTCGGATCAAACTACAAGATCGACCATTAAGTGCATTGATGCAACAAATACTCCAAAAATAAGTGTCCATTGCTCATTGTATGTACATATAAAGTATGTTCTGCATAGAATACAATTGTCCATTTATTTGTTTATGCAAAAAATATTAAATAAATAAGTAACCCACACCAACTCATTATCTGGTTTGTTCTGCTAGTTTGCACAATTTTAGCAGATTTCGTAGTCCTCTAGCAGTGGATATCTACATTAGTGGAAACATTCTCTTTATATGGTATGTTATTATGTCTGCCAAGAAAGGTTTATTTCAGATTAATCAAAAAAAAGAATCTGAATGGATTTTTTAATGGTTTTTGGTGGAGTAGTAGGGTATTGCTCAACAAATAATTTGATTTTGGTGGTGATCCAAATGACTACATGCCCACTATGTATTGTTCATGATACACTGTCTTCTCAAGGTGTAGAACAGGGTGACAAGTGAAGGTGAAGGTTCCACACTCCTGTGGAGGTTGGCTCCTTTAGATATATGTTTAGAAAAGCAAGGTGCGCCTCATGGAGTTGGAAGTGTACACAGAAATTGCATTAACAAGTGAGCTGCAGAGGCGAACAAATGTTTAACTTTCTCAATCTTGACGAGTTTTACGGTTGTAAAATATGCTCTAGCACTTTTAAGAATCATATGGCAATGTGAGCAGTGATTCCAAGGGCAGCATGCATGTTAAGGTAAAAACTTCACGTTATTTTTAAATTGTTTTTTCTGGAAATGGAATGGATTTTGTCAATATAAACTGTTTAAATGTTATTTTTGCGCATACCGATTTGCAGGCAACAACATCTCATTAGTATGAATTTGCCTTAGGGCACAATTAATTTTGAAGGAGAGTGTGACATGTGGATGGGGTCATTTACACCTTCCAAAAATGTCTTCATATAAATCTAGTCCTTCCAGATGCCATCTATGACCTCCAGTCATGCTATGGCTAGTCATCATGTCTAAAGGACAAACAGGAAACATTTAATATTTTAGATGCTGCATTTATAGATGACATCATCACCCATGATTTAATGCTATTCCATAGTAATAATGGGGATCCATTAGGATGTAACTCGGTTAAGTTGAAATTAACCTCCATCACCATCACCAGATGTCTAGGAAGATGCTTGGATCAAATATTGCAGGGAATGATGAATGAGTATGGGTAGCAGATATGAAAACCATGAAAACCACTTCTTGACAGAGGATTATAGACCACGCCATGAATTTTTACCCCCCTCTTGAAACCTTTGTTCTCCAATGTTGTAAGATAGTTGTTATTGATTTCTCTCTCTCTCTGTCTTTTTTTTTTTTTTTCAAATCATTTGTTTGGATATTACATAAGTGCATCTGAATGCTGAATGCTGTGTTCGGTGTCTTGTTCCTCTCCGTCTGTCCAATGAGGTGAATAATAGTGAAATCTGAAATAATTTCAGTATTATTGACTATATGTCTGAGTAATGCAAAAACATATTTGGCCTCTCAATAATTTCAAGGAACAATTAGAAGCTTTATTTTAAATACAACAAATTAAAGTTGTATTTCGGTATGTGAAGATTCTTGCTCGTGCCAAGACCTCACTCTCAACTCTGACTTTTTTCTGTTGAACCTGCATAAATATTATAAAGAGTAGTTTGCCAAAAAAGTGTACAAGCTATATTTAACACGGAATTCAAACTGGGACATTTGGGAACAGCTCTTAAATTGCACCAAAAAAATGGAAATGACAGGATAGATACCTTCTGTCCAAGACTATGTTGAAATATGTTCTTTTCAAGTCCCCCTTCTCAAAAGACTGATGGCCAGGGCTTTATATCACTAGTATTGAGGTAATCTTCCATGCTCTGGCAGGACTGAAACACAATGACATCATAACTATAAGACATTTGTTCCAAAATGTAGCAGGGGAAAAAAGATTGAATGTGCTTGAGAATATTATAGATGAGCATGTTTAAGCAGAAATTCTATCTTATGAAACAATGAAGATATTTTATTTAAAATCAATGGTTGATGACAAAAGAATTTGTGCAGCACCCTGATGGTGTAAACGTTAAGTGTATCCAAAACACAATTTGCCCCGTAAGACCAGTGATTAGGCTTAACATAAGAATGTATTGCTGGTTATAATGTTCTGGCTAAGTCTACACTTACAACAGACTAAACAACATTGATGGTTAAACTTCAACTGAGATTTTTTTTTTTTTGTATGTTTTACAATAAGCCTGCATACCACAAAGTGTGACTGACTCTCAAGATCTTTTTTTTAATATAATTTAGTGTAAGGAGATGTTACTACATGGGAACTGCCAGCTCCGTATGTCAGACAAATACTTATACTCTTTCTGTCAGTGTCAAGACACAAATATCTCAAAACATCAGTACAACAAAATAAGCAAGATATATTATACATTCATTGTTATTGAATGTGTAGTGATATATTCCAACAGGGAGATAGAGGTGTGATGATAGCAGGATAGTTATCATTAAAAGAACTAACATTGAAATAAACGAACAGAAAATGTACAGGTAGGATCACTGTTCTTAAGTCCAAATGAAATCTGCTGGCCGAGGCATCGATTCTGTGAAAACGAATCCACTTCAAGAATGTCTTGAGTCACCTTCATCAACACCTGGTGAATGAACACTGAAATATGACTCTGCCAAAGAGTATTGCTCAACACAAGCTGGGGTTTAAATGAGAGAATAAACTCCAGGAAAGGTATCTTGTCTTTTTAGATAAGTGTAAGGAAAGTAATTGTGCAATTAGATAAGTGGGTTGCTGGGTTGACAGAGATGACATGCAGCCTTTAATGACTTCAATTTATGTTGGTTTGCCCTTGGCTGTGTTTTTGTGTGCACTTAAGGTCTCATTTGTACAGCATTTTGTGATTGGATATGTAGGAAAAGAGCTAAATAAAGCAGAAAATTCACGTTTATCTGACACATCCCTCTTTGTCGTTCCTTTTCATCCAGTTTGTTGCTCAGCCCAACTGTCAGCAGCTGCTGGCGTCTCGCTGGTATGATGAGATTCCAGGCTGGAGGAGGCGTCATTGGGCTGGAAAACTCATCACATGTATCTTCATCGGCCTCCTCTTCCCACTATTATCCATCTTCTATGTGATCTCTCCAAAGAGCCGCTATGGCTTGTTCATCCGTAAGCCCTTCATCAAGTTCATCTGTCACACTGCTTCCTACCTCACCTTCCTATTTCTGCTCTTCCTGGCATCACAGCATATAGCCTCTCCAAAGCCAAACTTTCAGGGCCCACCACCGACCACTCTGGAGTGGATGATCCTCCCCTGGGTGCTTGGTAAGAACAAACACACACACAAACACACACAAACATGTTACATCATGTTGTTTCCATCTGTACACAGTAGTTAGACTCGTATGAAGAAGGTTGAACTGAGGTATTACAGTAACCACAATGTTAAATATGTATTTCCTTTTAAATAATTTATTGGTGTTGTTCATTTGGTTGATATTTTCTTTTTTTGTTGTTGTTTTTATACAAAGATATAGAAAATGATCAAATTAATGACAAAATTAACAAATCAGGATTCATTTCATAAATCATTATTTTAAATTCATACGAAGTGTTTGGCTTATAAGTAAATCAATAAGTATATAAACATTATAAACATTATAAAATTATTTATTTGTTATTTAAATATTTTAAAATATAAATACACATAAATAATAAAAATAATACTAGAAAAAATAATTACCAACTAAATACTTTGTAATTTATTAATCATAATGAATTGCATATTTTAAATTCAACTGAATTTTGTTATATGAGTAAATCAATGAATAGTTTGACAGTATAAACCTTAAAATTAAACAAATGTATTGCTATACATTCAGAACTTTAATTTGACTGTACATGTTTCTGGCATAAAAAAGAAAAATATGACTGATGGACTGTGGCGTTATTTTTGTGACTCATTCCCAAACATGCAGTGGGACAGTCTGTGCACAAATATCTATTTTAAGAACATAAATTATGTTTGAGGATAAAATATTCAAGTAACAAATAAAACAAATAATAACTGAACAGAAACAAAAGAATATATAGTCTATGATTTGAGAAAAATACTTTTCCATGTTTGCTGATATCCACTTACATGCACAATAACAACATCTTACAGAGATGTAGATGACAGAGAGAGAGACTTTTAAAAAAGGACTTTTTGGTTATATTTTTATGTTATTATTATTATAAATATTTTTGAGAAAGTGAAAGAGAAAGAGAAAGAGAGAGAGAGAGAGAGAGAGAGAGAGAGAGAGAGAGAGAGAGAGAGTGATGGTATCCCAATGATAAAGTAACTCTATTATTTGTTCTTCTCTCCAAGGTTTTATATGGACTGAGATCAAACAAATGTGGTCGAGTGGTTTCGAAGATTACATCGATGATTGGTGGAACTTGATGGACTTCATAATGAATTCCTTGTATCTTACAACGATTTCGCTCAAAATTGTTGCCTATACGAAGGTAGAGTACCTTACAGCATAAGATATCTGACAGCCACAGACTCAACAATATTCTTACTCACATTTCTTATGACTTACATCAACATTTTTACAGAAACTGAAAGAGAAACCAACTGCATTGGAGAATGTTCCATGTTATTTGTCAATCAGACGGAAAGTCTGCATTTCATTGTCATTGTTCTTTCTACAGTACAGTGGGCAAAAACCCAGAAGCAGTTGGGAAATGTGGCACCCGACTCTGGTGGCAGAGGCTCTTTTTGCAATAGCCAACATCTTCAGCTCGTTGCGCCTCATCTGCCTTTTCACTGCCAACTCCCATCTGGGCCCCTTACAGATCTCACTGGGCCGCATGCTCCTGGACATCCTCAAGTTCCTCTTCATCTACTGTCTGGTGTTGCTGGCCTTCGCTAACGGCCTCAACCAGCTATACTTTTACTATGAAACAGACGAGGGCAATAATTGCAAGGGTATTCGCTGTAAAGAGCAAAACAACGCCTTCTCAACGTAAGTTAAAGTCCTTAAATTAACTGCCCCTGACATTTTTCTATCGTTAATAATTAATATTTGTTTTGCTTTTCCAGCAGCACATTAAATGATTTATGTTTCTTGGCTTTCCAGGCTGTTCGAGACACTGCAGTCATTATTTTGGTCTATATTTGGCCTGATTTCTCTCTATGTAACCAATGTGGAAGAAGGGCATGAATTCACTGAGTTTGTGGGCAGTACCATGTTCGGCACATACAACATAATCTCGCTGGTCGTTCTTCTGAACATGCTAATTGCAATGATGAACAACTCTTACCAGCACATTGCTGTAAGTGGTGCTCCGGTGTACCCATTTGTTAGATTTAGTGTTGTTTTAATTCATCTTAAGCTCCTTCTGACAAGGTATGATTAACTGCTGTTTCTTTTGTTTTTTAGGACCATGCAGATATAGAGTGGAAATTTGCAAGAACAAAATTATGGATGAGCTATTTTGAAGAAGGGGGAACTCTCCCATCTCCATTCAATATTATACCCAGCCCAAAGTCTGTTTATTACCTGATTGGGTGGATAAAAATGTATCTGTTTAAGAGACCAAGCACAAAAAGGCTTGAAACTTTTGAGAGTTTGGGGGTAAGGAGTTTCATCCAATCTGGGTTACACCATTTCAAATCTATTTTTGATGTAGCCTCAAGTTACATAACATTTTGTCATGAATAATTAATTATATAAAATAAATCTTATTGTGAAAGTCAAGTATATAAAGAAATATCATCTTAATATGTAAAAAAGACATAATGTGTCGCTTTGCTAACTGACCTTTGTTTTGATATTTGTAGAGGCGAGCGGCTGAAAATGTAAGATTAAACCATGAGTATCAGGTAATGATTTGTTTTCCATAACCTATTTTTTCAAAGTTTTTTGACTTTAAATTCATGAATAACTCAGTTTTGTCTGCTAAAATTGTGTATGCCGTACGTTCAGGAGGTTTTGAAGAACCTTGTGAAGCGGTATGTGGCTGCAATGATCAGAGATGCTAAAACAGAGGAGGGGTTGACAGAAGAGAATTTCAAGGTAGAATCATTTATTCAGTAGCATTAGGTGCAACATTGCGGTGTAAGATCTGCTGTTGTTGAATCTTTGCTTCTCAATCTTTGATAGGAACTTAAACAGGACATCTCCAGCTTCCGCTATGAAGTCCTGGGGATGATGAAAGGTAAAATTCAAGGTGGGGGGACAGGAAACGTGACAAGCTCTACCCTGGCATACCCTGGAAATTCATTCAAATACTCTCCAAAAAGGCCTACTGATGAGCCTGAAGTGAAGAAGAACATTCTAAATGTGAACACCAACGTGCAGAGCGGAGCTACCAACACCACCAGCTCTGTGTTCTCTAACTGGCAGGCCAGCGGCTCTAATGTTCTGTTGAGTACTCCACAGCCTGATAATAAGCTTTCCAAGGAAGTTGGGGATACTGGGCCCCCTCACAGACAGAGCAGACCCTGCTCTCACACCGGTGTTGAAATATTAGAGGAAGAAAAAGTGGCATCTGGTGGACAAAGCCAAAACTTTCAGACAGAGAAAGTGATTAAGAAAGTCATACTGAAAGTGAAGGAGAGTCAAGAAGTTAAACGTTCTGGTAATAACCCTGCCATGGAAGTGAAAAATGGGCTGAAAAAATATGACAAATAATCCTTGTATGTAAATTTGGTGATGTTATTCATGTATTTGGGATTTAATTGCCATGCTACACTTTTAAAAACTTTTTACTGAGATCAACTAATTCTCTGATTGTAGCTCTCGTTTTTTGCCTGTATTTTGCTCTTATAATTTAACCATCCTCAATGAACGTGCTTCTTGTAATCATATATATATATATATATATATATATATATATATATATATATATATATATATATATATGTATATATATACATATACATATATATATTACATATCATACATTCACATCTGTCTGATTGAACATACAGCATACAGCATACAGCAATACACCACACCCTGCCGCCTCCTACCAAATCCATGTTGTCTAACCTCCCTCCCCCACCCTTCCTATTTCTCTCTTTCCCTCTCTCCATTTCAATGAGGAGAGACAGATTAGGAAGTTAAGATGGATGTTTTACAGATGATATGTTATAATTAGTCCATTAGAAAGTCTTTGGTGCTTAGATTCTTTGGGGTGATTGTGATTGAAGGGTGTCTGCCCTGAGCAGCAACAAGGAATAACCCCTTGGAGTCTGGATACTGGTGGGGGTGGTGGCTGATGAGGATGCTGAGGCTGATGAATGATGAGTATGAAGGATCTGCAAGGACTGGGCGAAATTAGGCAGATGGACGGCAAACAGCAGTATGAAAAGACAAGGTGGATAAAGAGAATTGTACTAAAGAATCCAAGCTGATGGTTACATTTGAAGCACAAAAATGGCAGCAGTGTGTAAAAATGACAATCTTAACTGATCAGAAAATGGGGGCAGAGTTATAAGTCTGGATCCAAATCTTAACACAAAATCAGGGTCATATTACATACTCTAAAGGTTTCGCAGGTAATACCAAGACTATGATCATGAATCTGGCACATGAGGATAGGTGTGCTTAAACTCAATACACTGAAACTGGAATGTGAATGTGTGAGTGGTGACAATGATAGAGTGGTATGAGAAATGACTGCGGGCGCAGTTTGCCAAGGGATTGTCCTGCTGACTCTACTTCTGTTAGTGATAAATGTATCTTTAAGTCTCTCGTTCTCTCCATTTTAATATTTCTAAATATTGAAAGTTTGTTAAGTCCTATTTGTTGTAAATATTAGTTAGCGAGCGTTTCTCCAGTCTGATCACATCAGTCCACCCTCTTTACTGACACACTTGTCAGCCTTAACCCATGACAATTAGTGAAGAAACTGTAATTGAGTAATTGAGTTTTGTGTAAGTTTGACCAGATTGAGGTCAGTCTGGTCAGGTGTTGGACATTAGGCCTAAAAACTCTGCTCCTCTTCAGCAGCAAACAGGTTGCAAAGGAAAACAGAACCAAGCACACACAAATTAAAGCTCAAGCATGGGGCGAGCATCAAAGTCCTAAATCAAAGACCCTCGCATCATATTTCAAAGCTAACATGTCACAAGTTAAGGCAAGCTAGTCCTACATTCAGACAAGTAACTCCAAAGTAACTTCAGCATCTCAACGAAACAGCAACTTGATCTTAACTCTTCTAAAGAACATTCCCGTGAACCGTGGTGCAAATATTTTAGCACTTTGAGATTTCATCAAAATGTAAAAGTGCGTTATGAATTACATGTATTACTATTGTTATTATTTTTATATGTTCATATGGCGGGAATACTAAACTTATTAAACAGCATTTGTAGATGTTGCAATGTTTCGCCACTCTCTTTGGGAGAGTGCAGCGTGGTCCCAATAACTTCCACTGAGTAAAATGTGATGGAGCAGAAGTTGCCGAATTCTACCTGCAGACTCAATCGTGTGAAGAAGTAGAAGAAGAGTGTGAAAAGTTTAAGTCCAGACCACAGGAGGAGTTTTAACATCATCAAAAACGCACTTCACAGCAGTGATTACCATAAAGTGGTGGTGGGCCATGACGGTCCCACAGGTGGGTCACAATACCCTATTAACACGATGAAATTTAATTTAATTGTGTTACCCTTCACATATGTAACCTATCAGAATTTACCTCCAGTAAATCTCCATTTCCAGTTGTCCACAACAACTATATAGAGCAAATTTAGTTTTACTTCACTATATTCTTACTTTGTCTATTTTTTCTTCTTTGTATATTGAGCTACTTTATTCTGTGGTTTCTTTTTATGTTATAAGGCAATGGCCCTGTCTGTGACCGACTGTCACAAATGCATCAGAATGCATGTGTTTAAATCCGTATGCAGTGTTGGCTATTCAATCTTCAAACTATATTCTTATTTTGTGTTTGAGCGTCTAATAATCCATTTTCCAACTGCCAGGTTAGGGGGCTTTCAGGTCTGCAGAAGAATAAAAGGTGTAGCTTTCCTTCACACGTGAAAGGAGAGTCGAGTAAAATTCAAAGAGAGAAAAATGAACTTAAGACCAAAATACAATTTACCTGTTCATTTATGCTTATGCGTGACTGATGCTTGATCTAATACCAACTCTTGAAGCCAAGCTTTTTTTAATCATCAATTTGGTGACCGCCGTTATCTCCCCATGGATGTGAGTATTCAGTTTTTTAGTTTGAAAACTGACTGCTCATTGGAATGTATTGCTGGGCCTGGTTGGGATTTCATATTTTTCCAAAGACTCCCACACGTCAGATTAATATGAGTCTCGCTGCTTGAAAATGTTTTCTTTGCGTTGGACATGTGGTGTGCTAGGCTGTTAATTAGCTCATATTTTTAACTCGTCTCCTCTCATGCTTAGTAATTACATACACATAGGGTAGTGGTTTAAAAAAGGCCCAGGGATTTAGATTCTCACTTTTTTTGATTAATTTATTTTACTTCCTATTGCTGTTCACACTTAGACCATCTGTCTAGTATGAGAACGAACAACATGTGGCAGGATGAATAGCATAAGGGGAAGCACTTGGTATGCTGTGTGTGACAAAACCCACTAGTCTAGCAGTCTCGAACAGATGCTTGAATAGCACAACCAACATCTTAAATTTATATGTTATCAACCAATGTATCCAATGCATCGTTTTTCTTGTGAGTAAAGAAATGTAACAATCGGATCCTTCATGCTCTGGATGATTATGGGATGCAGTGGTGGCTTAGGTCCTGCTCTGCCGACCCTTGGAGGTCGGCCTGGGGTTGTGAGATCCCCAACTAGAATCCATGACAGTGGAAATCTTTCTCACTCACACACACACATACACACACAAAAACATACACACACCCACAAACACACATTTGCACGCTCATGCTCACAATAGGCTGAACGCATAGAAGTTATGAATGTAATGTTGATATGTATGTCTATATGTAGTTGGGTTTTAAATGTACATACGTATATATATATATATATATATGTATATATATATATATATACATATATATATCAAAAATTTAAAATCCTTCCTAGTGTTCGCAAACTGATCATAATATCATCCACAGCACTTTTATCCTTTACCTATCAAGATGTTTTCCTCATTCAAGTTTCAGGTCATAGTAATGTTTATCCCGAGCTAACGTGAAAATGATCTATCACGTTATAACATGAAACTTACCACTTCTCACTGATTTGTGTTCCTCTATATTGTGGCTGTCTTCCTTGTTCCCCCGACCCGCTTTATATTCTCCCTTCATCCCACCCCCAACCCTCTTTCCTGTCGCGTCACCTCAACGAATAATAACACATGATAATAATAAATAAAATCCAGATTGCGCAACTGGATGAGCATGACAGACTCTCCCTTTGCAGATTCAGATCTGTCAGACACTGTAAGGCCGCCAGATCCTCATTCTGCATGCTGAGGCAGCCGGAAAGGAGAGGCCAAAAAAAAAAAAAAACACAAAAAAACACAAAAGACAAGCAACTAGAAGTAAGTATGGAAATATATTGTTCACAGGAACAAAATCAATTAAAATAAAGAAGTTTGCCATGAAAACAGGCACAATATATATGTTTGCTTAGATCTTGCTTTAAAAAATATCACATGAGATTCAGAAACAAAACTTGCCAGTTTGAGTGTTTGAGATTTAGATCAAACTTTGTGTATCAAAAGTCGGCTCTGACTCTTACATGAATACATGTGGCAGTATGATAAGAACAGTTTGATAGATGTTGAGGTAAATTTCATCCAATTCATTGTATCTCTAGTGAATAAATAATTTGTGGGTATTTAAGTATGGCTAACGTAATGCTGTGTCTTTACAAATATCCACCACTAGATGGCACAAATTGCATCTTAAAAAAATCAGTAAAACCAGTGTTCACGTTTGCTCAGCACAGATGAAGGTTTAGATGGATGGATGGGTAACTTTATCCTCCATCTCCATCAGCTTCATAATTCTTTGAATTAATAGACAGTGTGTTGCTGATGTGTGTAGATAGTTTTACTCTTTTTTAAATACAACACATTAATTGAACAGCATTGTTTATATCTCAAGTATAATATGTTAGAAATTCACCTTTTTGTCTATTTAGCTGAGGAATGACACACATTACAAAGAACCTCTACATTTAGTGGTTGTCGGTCCTCTACAAATGTTGAATGCCCTAACTTTATCATCATTCATCATGCAAACAGTCATAAAGCCTGACGTATTTTTTTCATGTTTGCCTTTGAGAGGTTTTGGGTGGTCCTTATATGCATGAACTGTTGCCATCCTCCTTGACTAGAGGATGAGACTTTTTCTGGCCTATATAAACACACTCCCACTTTGAGTATTTCCCATTACTCTAGGTCTGGAGGGCCTAGTTAGGAAATCAAGGATGAAACTGCTGTTTGTAGCCGCCGTGGTTCTCTTTGTCTTCTCCACCTTTGAAAAGGCTGATTCTTCAGCTTATGACAAAATAGTTGCCCACAGTCGCATCAGAGCAAGAAAAGAAGGGTAAGCTAATATATATTGTTTTATCATAATAATGATGGGGTCATGTAATTTTCTTTTGCATATAATTGTCTAGGGCCTCGGGTAGAGCATCATTAGTTCTAATCATGTCTGCACATCTTTGTCTTTTCTGAAATGTGCTGTATTACATTGCTTTCACAATTGATTGTAAATAACAGTTGTTCATTTATGCATAATGACAGGAAATTCTATTGACCAATATATGTAAAATGTGATGAACCTCTTATTTCATATTTTATATCCAGCAGGCGTTGAGGTTACTATTCATGTTTGACTGGTTTCAGGAGCAGCGTGGGCTGTTGCCAAATATTTTTTCCACTCTGTCAGTCTTTTTGCAGGTGCTGTTCCACCTAGGGCTGTATATTAAATTGTAAATTATGAATTTTATATTATCCTACTCATTTATTTTACCCCCTCAATGGCCTTCCTCATCAGACCCAATGTTTGTGCACTCCAACAAGTCATGGGGACAAAGAAGAAGTACTTCAGTACTTGTCGTAATTGGTACCAAAAGGCCATATGTGGAAAGAAAACGTAAGTGTTGTTATACCTTTCTATCATGACAAGCTTTTTTGAATATTAGTTATTTTAACCTTACACCTTACTATAAATTTCACCGAACTACCAGTTCTGTAAGTGTTGCAGAATTGGTAGTTCGGCATTTCTCTTCAGTGTCTCTGCTTCTTTTTCTACTTCTTTATTTGTTGGCATTTTAATGGACACCTAAATGTTCCCATGTTACCTTACTTCGAATTCTGCTTTCTCATAAAATGAAAACCACATTCATGCATCGACCGCGAGAATGCTTTGAACTGATGACTTAATTGAAATTGGGTGTTTTATTGTGAAATATAGGGTTCTCATATGCTAGAAAGCCTGTTTATCATTGGAAGTGGTGAACGACTGGATGCAATAATTCATCTACTCACGAATGGATGGGCGTTTATCTCAATAACTCTGCACACCATTGTATTCTTTATGGTTCCAGGCCTCTTGGCCCTTTAATGTTTGAATATGAATTATGAAGTCATGTCTATTTTACAGTCTCTCTCTTGGACACATGCACACATATATTCAGCCTGCCCTCTATTCTTGCATAATGCTCAAGTGATGGTCAAATCCGAAGGATCTTGTTGATGAATGAGCTAATGTCATTGAGCTTGGCAAATAAAATCTTTTTGGAACATCCAGAGAATTTTATCTGATTGAATGGTGGTCTGTTATAGGACAACAGAATCAGTCAATAGTTGGGCCAAAAGTGAAGTCACGGGAGTCATGGGCTGGAGTCAAGTTCAAGTTTCAGTGGGCTTAAAAAGGAGATTTAGGGAAAAAATTGATTGATGATGTCACAGTTCTTCCATAAAAAAGTTGTGTGATTTCCACAATAGTCTATATAAATATAAATTACACTAAATTATAATGTATTATAATTATGTATTCTTTATATACATTAAATAAATAATGTATTCTTTATATATAAAGAATACACTTTGGCATGTCCAAATGTCCTTTTTTTTTTCATTAATACCTACATGCAAAGTCATAAATATTCAGACATCAATGAAATTAATCAAGTGTTTCTGAAGCATACATCATTAGCTTATTGTTGTAAAACAGATAATATGACCTTTCTTAACAAATGTATAACTAATAATTTGGTCAACTTCTCCCCAGATGTTTCCCAACTGTTGAGAAAAATAATAAAAACGTTTTCCCTATTAAAGTTTAATTGTAAAATTGTTTCACTTGGCATGTCTTTTAAATTTAAATGCACATAATTGCAAAATTAAGATGATATAGTGCAATTATTACATCTTAATGTACTAATTGCTCTATTACTACATTAAGTAATTAAGACCGATAGGACTAAAAAGTAATTTCATATTGTGTAACTTTAACTTTTTGCTAACTCAATTTGATACCATATAAGATACGTTGGAATATTTCCAGTACTGCAGCCAAAAACACAGGCAGTCGTTACCGTCTTCCAAATCCAGTAATTCAGGATGAGTCACTGACCAACCTGATTTAATGCATAATTGTACATTTTACAGAATTTTCCGGCATTAGGGTCTCAAGTCTGACTTTACCCATTGAGGTTTGACTGAACAAATGACAATATAGTGTATCTGCTACGAGGCAAGTTCTGTCTCCAAGAACATCTTGTCCAACCACACTGACCATTAGTGAAGGGTTGAATTGGAATACAACCACACGTTGCATATTATCACGAATTTCAGGGGGAAAAAACTGTTCATAAAGATGCTGACAACATTTTCCGATACTTAATTGCCAAAATTAAACCCTCTGTGTGGGGGGAGAGGGTAGCGAGATTCTGCTGACTCTGCCCCACTGGGGTTTGGGTGATCTCATCCGAGTACCTCCAACTCCATTCAACTTTGATTCAAATGCAGATATGGAATGGGTGCAGTAATCTGTGACCCAGAAGTCTCAGACTGTACTCTCTCTAAGACATCAATCGCAGTTTAGAGCTATGAGTAACTCTGCAACCATAGCAAAATCCTCCTGCATAGATTACTCTCTTTTATTCATCAATGTTT
Organism: Lophius americanus; assembly: GCA_037951165.1. Classification (NCBI taxonomy): domain Eukaryota; kingdom Metazoa; phylum Chordata; class Actinopteri; order Lophiiformes; family Lophiidae; genus Lophius; species Lophius americanus. Next base: position 6,225,863 of record JBBDHG010000095.1, on the reverse strand, counting down.
ACTCTTTTATTGCAAGCAATTGCTAACTATCTGCATACGGTTTCCCTTCCGTGTGGGACATTTACGCTATGTTCATCACCAACTGTCTGTCTTGTTTGTCAGTGCACTCATACACTGTCCCTCTTCACCCATATTAATGAATCCGTTTATTAATTAATTATTTATTTTATCCTGTTAAAATGGATGGGATTATCAAAGGAACTCATAGATCTCAGTATGTAAGTGAGAGAGTGTGATTTTAATTTATGTCAGTAAAATTTGCAATTGTGAGCCTACTTAATGACATCTAACATAATGTTGGTGTCTCACTGCAATGTCTTCGAAACGCAGAACTTCTCACGTTCCAGGATAAATTTCTTCCATGGCAGACAACAACCTAAAACCTTAACCTATAACTAAATATATTCCTACTTATTACATTGTGGCATTTTTAAGAATTCAAAGTGGAAAAAGAAGTGCACTCTAAACGAAGTTCTATCCTGTCCCACAAAAGCCTGTTGAATAGATGTGAAAAAAGATTAGAAAAGTAATTATTATTAAATGCTTGAAACAAATGTCACCAAAATGTCGTTATTAAGAGCTACAACATACAGTATTGATGAATTTAATAAAACAAAGTAAAATGCAGCTATTTAGTTCTTTCAGCAGGGAAAGCCAAGCAATGCAAACAACATCCATGTTTCATTTCCAAGAGTGTGGAGGACTTGATAATGTTCTTGCTGTTTGTGATGACAAATAATGTCAAGACGATAAGTGTCGGAACAAGCACATTCCCTGTTTCGAATTTTATAACAATAAAAAACTCAGCAGCCATCAGTAATGAACTCCTCAGCTAATTCTAGACACATGCAATATTGTGTACCAGGCACATCTGCTGGGATGATCATTCACTTACAAACGATCATTCTTTGAATCATAAGTCTGCAAAACTGGTGACAATTAGAAAAGAGTTTTTATGCAAGCCATCAAAACCTTATTCCTGTGTCTGCCAACATTTTCTAAACCTGCGTTTTGATGATAGTTCCTATTTCTAGGGCATACTTATGCTGACAGTATGCAGGGAAGTGTCAGAACTAATAACTTAACTTCAAGAGGAAGATTGTAACTCTGCTACTGTAATGGTAGCATAATTCATGATGCACTGTTTCCATGTGCTTTGGTTGATGCTCTTGGATGGATATGGTCTGTCTGGGTAATTAAGTGGATAATGAGAGACCGCTTGATATTCAACGCCAAAGACAGATGATGATTCAGGTAAAAACACGGTGTAGAACAGTTGTGTTGAAAGACGCTTGAAACAGTATTTCAAATGAGTTACTGGATTTAAAATTCACATCTGTGATCTGTGTGTGTTTTGCAGGATGGTGCGTTATGAATGCTGCCCAGGGTACATGAAGCTGGAAGGCATGCAGGGTTGCCCTGCAGGTACAGTGTCTTAAGAGCAATAAGACTGAGAACATACTGCATAATGTTGGTTGAGAGTGTGTCCTTTGATGGCAGAGTAGCTCTTTGTTTCATTTAACAAACAAACTATGACAGGATGCTGTGGCGTATTAAAAACACATTTAGAGTATTTCTTTTCAAGCCACATGTGTGAAGTATGTCTGATTTATGTTTTTTTTTAGTGGCCCCCATAGACCATGTGTTCGGTACCTTGGGTTTGGTTAAGGCCACTTCAACGCAGGGATATGCTGACATTGCTAAAATAAGGCCTGAGATTGAAGGGTCAGGATCCTTCACCTTCTTTGCCCCCAGTAATGAGGCCTGGGAGCTTTTGGATGAAGTGAGTCAAGAACAAATTAAAGGGAAATGTGCCAGTTCTCTGTGTCAGCTGTTAACAATCTGTTTCCTTCTTCTAACAGTCAATGAGGAGTGCACTCATCAGCAATGTGAACCTTGAATTGTACAACGCTCTTCATTATCACATGGCCAACAAACGTCTCTTAACTAAAGATTTAAAGAATGGCAGGACGGTCACCTCCATGGAAAACAACCTTGGTCTTCTTATAAACCATTACTCCAACGGGGTTTGAATCAGCAGTTTTATCATTAACAATCACCTTCTAGTTCTACTGAAAAGCATTTTCCGTGGTATAATAATGAGTCATTTCTAATGTGCAGGTTGTGACTGTGAATTGCGCCAGGGTCATCCACGGCAACCAGGTTGCAACCAATGGAGTTGTTCACGTAATTGACCGTGTTATCAGCGCAATTGGAACCACAATCCAGGATTTTATTGAGAGTGCTGATGAGCTTACTACTCTGAGTGTGAGTATTCACAACAGGAAGAGATCAAATAACACTTCAAACACAAGGATTCTTAAAAAATGATCGATGCTGCTGCAAGGAGGTATATTTTGTGTGGTAAGGGAGCTGGATATGGAAGTCTTAACAGCAATTTGAAAGTAAGCAAAAGGCTAAAGACAGCAAACCCTTTGGGTTTTTGGAGCCTGCGACTTTGCCAGAATTAACCAGACAGTTACAATTTCCATTACTAGTCAGTGGACAGAATGAATATATGCAGAGAAATTAAAATTATTTAAAGCACATCAGTCAAAATTAAACATTGTAGACCACATGTAGAGTTTGCATTAATATTATTTTTACGTACAAAAAAAATGTGCATGCAATATCCTCTACTGTATTCTATTGTGTATTTATGTATATTAACGTAATCCTGCTGGTGAAATCCTCTACTAGGATGTTGCTGAAAGTGCTGGACTGTTGGAGGAGCTGGGTCAGGCAGGACACTACACTCTCTTCGCCCCCACCAATGAAGCCTTTAGGAACCTGGGTAGGGACGTGCTGGAGAGACTTCGCGGAGACAAGGAGGTCCTCAAAGGTAAACCAGACTTCTCAGTAGACTCTTAATGTTCCTTAATACCAACACAACAAGATCGCTCAATGACCTAAAAATTACTTCAGCAGAATCAGTTTATATCAAGTATGCCAAACTAAGACCATATATTAACAGATCTTGATGGAAGTAAGGAAAAAACATGCTTTTTTTCTGTAAATCTTCAACTTCTTCTTATTCGAAACAGATGAAGCCACAATGGATTGGAACTAACTCACATTTGGCAAACAGTGCATAACAACATTGCCTTATAAAATAGATCTTTATTTCATCTGATGCATGAAATAATGTGTGGAAAGTCTAACAATGCATTATTTTTTAATGTTATATAAATTGCGAGCAGGTCCAAACATTTAAAGAACCTTCCCACTGTGATTGTAAATCCAAATCATAGGAACTTCAGATGTGAAGTGTCTGTGAGCTCGTAGAATGCTAAAGGAAAATGCAAAATGTCAATATTATAAGCATTGGCTTTGCATTAACTGGGAGACACAGGAAACAGCTGCTTCAATCAGGGACCTGGAAAATGGTCAACAAATAGAAAGTTTTTTCCAGCTGATGGTTTGCTCAATATGAGGTCAGACCATTTAACACAAAGCTAAACTTTGAGAAAAGTCAAGGACCCAAGGGATCCAAAGGGTCTCCAAGTGTGCAGGCTCTACATACTCAGCTGTAGTGTAAAACAAGAAGTGAAATAAACTACACATGTAGCTAAAAAACCCTCTCTGCATCCAAATACAGATAAATAATGGATTGCATTATACAGCACTTTTCTACCTTAATGGACAAAACTGTTTTAACGTTCTTACAACAGCAGTTACAGAGTGGCACAGTGCTGGCTAGTATTGACTGAAAACTGTCCAACATCCAGCTATGCACCAAAAGTGTGCATTAAACACTTTTGTACTTTAAAAAGAATATTGCTTACTTTTTCAGCCATGCTCAATTTCCACCTCCTGAACTCCGTCCAGTGCTCCGAGGCCATCATGGCTGGCAGCTCTTATGAGACCATGGAGGGCAACAACATTGAGATTGGATGTGATGGTGAAAGTTTAACAGTCAATGGGATCAAGATGGTGCGCAAGAAGGATATTGTCACCACCAATGGCGTCATTCACCTCATTGACCAAGTGCTCCTGCCAGACTCAGGTTAGACCCAAGATTAATCTTCACCTTTGTAACATGTAACTGATTTTCTATATAGAGTGTCTATATTTTTGGTATTCGTATGTTTATCTCAATGATTTCCTGTGCTCTTTAAGCCAAGCAGGTGATGGAGCTGTTGGGAAGTTCACAGTCAAAGTTTCATGACATGATGGCCCAGTTGGGTCTTTCTGCGAGCATGAGACCAAAGGCTGATTACACTTTCCTGGCTCCCCTTAATACTGCCTTCAGTGGTGAGCGACATACCAGTTATAACATCATGACCAGTAAAATGTTAAACATGACCATTGGCTGCAACAGACTCAATCACAGTTAAGATCAAAGTTTTTTGTTGTTTTTTTACTTTCACCTTTCATTCTTGCTCACAAACGGATAATAATGTACATCTAGGGTGCTTTGAAGAGATCATGGATATATTTGGAGCAGAAGATCTATTCTATATAAGAGCAATTATCCACTCTCCTAGAACATTCCTGGACATGAAGGGAGTAGAGAGTCTGTGTTTCGGCATCAAGAACGTAATTAATGGTTCATTTATCATATTGCCGAATGATGTTAAATGGGTGTAGGGAATGCATACGACAACCACAGCTGGAATGAATGGAGCCCTACATTCAAACTGTACATTTTAATAAACCTACATGTACAATAACCTGCTGCTCTTAGGACTTTGGGTCAAAAATAACAATAATGGTAATGTAAATGCAGTTTCTGTTGATAAAGCCAATATATTAGGTTTGCATGTAAAAACTATTCAGGTGAAAACTGTTCCATTTTAATGAGACATATCAAACCCTTTCTTTACCATACAGATGAAGTGATGTCCATGGATCAGAGGTTACTTAGGATCCTCCTGGAAAGCCACATCTTGAAAAATAAAATTATCCTGGAGCATTTGTACAATGGCCAACGGCTGGAGACCATTGGAGGGAAATTTTTGAGGGTCTTCATCTATCGCACAGTGCGTCCACTTCACTGTCCTTTAATCATACACTACATTTATTAGCCCAGTTGTTTGACCAACAACCATCATGTCTTTGAGACGTACCATTACCACCCTGACCCTTAATTTTGCATTATTTTTGCAGGCTGTGTGCATTGAGAACTCCTGTCTGATAAGAGGCAGTAAGGAAGGTAGCAATGGAGCTCTTCATCTCGTGAGGAATCTGTTGAAACCATCAGAAAAAACTATGTATGAGATTCTGTATGAAAATGGAGGGTTCAAGTAAGTATAAAGCAACGTCAGTGAAAAGATGCTGTGGTATTAAGATGTGGTCTGATACACAAACCATGTTATTTTGTACCTCTCCATTAAATCCACATATTTATGTAAGTCTTCAGTGGTTTCTTTAAACTGCCAGATTCATCTTTTTTTCCCTATGTGTTGCAGGATCTTTCTGACTCTGATGAAAGCTGCTGGCTTGACTGACCTGCTGAAACAGGAGGGAGACTTTACTCTGTTTGCCCCCAGTGATAAAGCCTTCGCCGGTTTGACTGAAAATGAGTTGGCCTTGTTGACGGGTATGTCTCCCATAGTCCCTTTATCCTTTAATGTGTCTCAAACACCTACGTTGCACTTTCATAATCACACAAAATAAATTAATATTAATATGGTTTGTCATTTTTTTTATTTCAGGTGATGTAAATGCTCTCAGAACTATCCTTCTGTATCACCTCAGTAACGGTATCTTCATCGGTGGCGGTTTGGAGACAGGGGTGACGAACCTTCTCAAGTCTCTCCAGGGTAGCAACGTTAGAGTAATGTTTGTAAGTACTGAATATATTTCAAGTTAATCATATTGATACTTTTATACTGGTTTTATCTTTAAATATAAAGCATGCAAAACACTGTAATTATTCATTTAAACTATGACAGGGATTATACATAATCTTCATATTTAAAAATAGAATTTTAAAGAAGTCCCTAAATTGTATTTCTTTGTTGTGGTCTGTATTGATTTTACTGTCTTCCTCAGGCGAATAACACAATGCAAGTGAATTCTATCAAAGTACCTGAATCCGATATCATGGCAACAAATGGAGTCATTCACTATGTTAACCAGATTTTGTATCCCGGAGGTACATTATTTACCTAGTCAGCTAATTTGTAACTACACTAATGGCCCGACTCCAGTTAACTCCCTTGTTTTTTTCCAGATGTCCCTGTTGGAAGCCAGGATCTCCTCATGCTTTTGAAGAAGCTCATCACTTACATGCAAATCAAGGTGTCATAACAAAACTTTTCCTCTCGTTAGCAGAGCACTGTTTTTGGTTAATTCTATGGCTGCCAAATTCAAATGATGTCACGTAACACCAAGCATGAGACAAAATTAGAGCCTGCTTGAAAACATGCAGACCATAGCCTCATTCACAGTTTTTGGATTAGGCTTTTAACCCTTATCATTTTCCAATGATCAGTTAATTATAGGATTGATTAGTTTGTTGGATTGCTATGTTGTGTACAAACACAGAATTGGTCAAACTATACATCTCTTGGTTTGTGTTTAACGCCTATAATGGATTTACTTTTTTTCAGTACATTTCAGGATACAGATATCAGGAAATTCCACTTACATTTATAAGTAAGTTACGTGTTTTCTTTTATATTATTTTATTTTACTATACAGCATTTAACTTATCCTGATGCTTTCTTTACTGCCCTTAATTGCTTTCTGCCCTCTGTTATTATTAGAGAGGATCATCACCACTTTCCAAGAAGGTACAGTAATGAATATGGACTATCATCATAATGCCATTCCCAATCAGCAAAGTCTAACATATCATTTTGGTTATTAAAGATAAGGATATATTTTCTGTTACTGGCTAATTCTTGTTCTAAACAGCAATAAACTTTGGATAAATATTATTAATATAAAATATAAACACAAATTTATAAGAATTATAATGTAATCAGCTAACATTTTCAAGACCTATTGGATTCAGTGAAAAGTCCATTTGTTATGTTACCTGCATGGAAATGGACATTACCTGTATGAATAGATCAGAGGATGCTATCTGTTATTGAAAGGTTATTTCAACTTGTATCGTTTGCTTTCTATAGTTCCTGATATAACAAAAGTGACAAGGGTGATCCAGGGGGAGCCCATAGTCAAGACAGTCACGCATGTCATTGAAGGTGAACCCACCATGACCAAAGTCACCGGGGTCATCGAAGGTGAGCCCTCCTTCACCACAGTTACCAGGGTTGTTGGAGGTGATCCCTCCTTCACCAAAGTCACCAAGGTCATTGAAGGTGAACCAATCACCAGCCACGTCAGAAGTTTTGTGGAAGGGGATCACTCCTTCACCAAAGTTACCAGTGTTGTTGAAGGTGAACCCATCATAAACCACGTCAGCAGGGTCATTGAAGGTGATCCCTCCTTCACCACAGTCACCAGGATCGTTCAAGGTGAACCCATCATCCGTCATGTCAGCAGGATCGTTGAAGGTGAACCCATCTTCACTAAACTCACTAAGGTCATTGAGGGTGAACCGTCTGTCACCAAAGTCACCAGGCTTATCTCAGGTATTTATTTAATCAATATGTCATTAGATTTCTATGAGATTTTATACAAATTTGAGTATATGTATAGTTCACTATCTGAAGAACTGACGATTACGGTCGTCTACAGGTCCTCAATACTCAGTTAGCCCTGGAACCACAAACATCAACCTTGAAGGTCAGTGAGACTAACTGAGATTAGGAAACATCTATTAAATAATTGAAGGTATTTTGAGCATTGTGCCTTTTTTGTGTGACTACAATGATCAATGGTATCCAAAATTGTATAACCTATAGTTTTCTAGCTTATAGTTTTCAAGCATCTCACTATAAATTGGCCTCCTAATTGTCAGTATTATTGAATAAGTAAAATAAGTTACATTTACACAGGATCATGTAATTTAATACTAATTATCCAACTTATAAAAATGGATATTAATATACAAACATTAGAGCTGCTAATGGAGGATCAAATAGACTCATCACAGTTATTTCATATGTACAATAAAAGTTTTCTAAATGTGTGTATGTTATCCTTGTCTAAGCTTAAATGATCTGAATGTATGTAATAAGAATATTTTCAAGGAAAGTTCTTACAAATCTCTACAGTATATATATGGTTACAATAATATGTTTTATTTTTGCTTCAGAAATTTCAGGAATTACCAAAATTGAAGGAAAACCCCAATTTGCCTCTGACACACTTACCAAAATGATCCAAGGTGAGTATAAGCTGACAGCATATGTCAGTGACTGAGAAACAATAACTATTAAAGTATGTCTGATATATATTTTTTGGCCTTTTTTGAAGGTGGTTCAAGAAGAACCCCTCACCGGAGAGTTTTAGGTAAAAAGTAAAGAAATAAAACAGCCCGTCTGATTTATTCCCATAAGGGAAAAGTGTAGGGGAATGTTTAAAGACAGAAAAACAGCTTGCCTGGCTCTTTTGCAAATGTAGCAATATCTTCCTACCAGTAATAAACTTCACTTCAACCTCACACATAAATCTTGTTTTGTTTAATCCATGAAAAACACTACAATCCAATATAGAACATCCCCAACGCAAAGGAAGGAGTCTAATGTTTTCCTACAGAGAACCTTGGCCACAGATTTAATCGCTCTGTCTCTTATGCAAGCTGCTTCACACTCAGTTGAAAACCACGATAGTGTGTGCTGACGATTAAAAAGTAATAAAGCCAACAGAACCTTGTCATTCTTAGAAATCAGAGGCACAAACCAGATAATCTCCTTACCACAAATTTGCCTCAAGATCTCGGCCATGAATATCAGGAACAGGATCAGAGACAAGGAACATTAACAGTTGGACTCAATTGGAACACCCACTGAGAATGCTTTAGACTTTCTACCTAGAATTTGGGCGCAATTCTCCAATTGGTTGCACTGCCACTGGGTAGGCTTAAGTACAGGTCTTGGGGACACCGATAGCCCTGTAGTTCCCCCCACATGATATCAAGGAAACAAGGTGATAGGCCTTTTCAAAATCATTTATTTGATTGATGCCATATTTGATTGCCATATTTAACATTTAAATACACAATCAAGAATGAAACAACAATTGCTATGTCCATAAAGTTAATGATAACATTCATTAAACTACAGTACCAGATTCAGCGCAGATATCTCAGGTCTGGACCAATCACAACCATGGCCCATTTTCTGCTGCCCCATGCATGTCAACATACAGTTCTGTAATGAACTACATATTTGTAAAGGATTCCCCCTTTATCCCGTGCAGTGTCGGCTCAGAGAGGCTCCACCTCCAGTGTTGTCCTGCACGCAAAACCCCTTTAAACTACAATTGTTTTTTTTGTACAGATCTAGAAAAACAAAATATAAATTCTTCCTAAATTTTAGAGTTGCTCTTTGGTGGATTATACTTTCATAAGGCAGAGCCAGGATTGCTGTTTTCTGCTTCATGGCTTTGTCTTGTCATGCTTCCACTCTTTGTTCTACATTGAGCTACTGTAACCTTCTCCTGAATTTTGAAAGCTACCACCGAGAATGTTTTCATGCAAACTGTGCCTGCTTGCTCCTTTCTGCATTCCTCCCCTTCACCTTGCTCAAATTGCTGAAAATAATAGCTAAGCTGCTCTTTGTGATGTTGCAGCTGCTATCTGTACTGTTCAATATTTTTAGAGCCTCACCTCCACCCCATCAACTTGCAGGCTCAAAGTCCATAAATCATTATCACCACTCCACACTGACTGCTGTGCTTGATGCTTGTTGTGGATCTGAGCCTTGAAGTTAGACTTATATGCAGTAAAGATTCTATACCCACAAAATAATCTAATCCAGGTAAAATGTCTGACCCCCACGTATTTAAGGTTTATGTTCTTTTTCTTTCTTTTCTGCAGCTGGCAACAGGAGGAGGGGAAGAAACTGAGGAAGGATGGATGAGTCTTGATGTTGGAAAGGCAGAGAGACTCCAAAAATCCGGAGTTGAAAACTGATACTCATTCCAGGGAAACATTTAAATTGTCAGTCATTTGAAACTGAATACGATAAGTGTAACTGATGAAAATAAAACTGATGACTTAAACAATTTAATGTGAATGAATGCATATATCTTTATGGTGTGCAATGACTGCAAAGAGTCTCCTAATTCAGAAAATGTAAACAGTGCACAAATGAACATTTTGGTCTGGGTACAACGGAGAGGACAGGGTCGCAATAAAAAATTTGAAATACAAGGCATTAGGTAGTAATAAAATGTTCCAAGTCTTAACTTCTGTGCGTCTGTGTCTTCAGATAGAACTGAGTTTGATAGGAAATTCCCATGAACTAGCGACAAGCCAGCAAAAGTAAAAAGTTGGTCCATTGTTGATAGTGGCCGAAAGAACATGGTCAAGCATACAAGCAGCTGAAATGACCTTTGTTCGAAGGGTGATTGTTCTCAGCTTTAGAGATAAAGTGCTGTGCTCACACATCCAGAGGGAGTTCATTGGATGAATGGATTTTCTGCTCATTCATGTCCAAAAAGAGCCAAATGAGGTGGCTGGGTCATCTCATCCAGGACACCTTTCTTTGGGGGTTTTTCAAGCACATCTAACTGGGAGAAGACCACTGGGTACACCCAGAACCCGCTGGAGAGACTACATATCTCATATTGCCTGGGAATGCTTTGGAAACCCCAAGGATGAGCTGGAGAGTGTTGCTTGGGAGAGGGACGTCTGGAAATGATTAGATAGATAGATAGATTTTGGGTTATGATAAAGAATAAGTCAATTGTCACATCCGATGACTGTATAAACAACAATGTAATACAACAATGTATCTCATTTGCAACCTATCTCTGTGCAATCCACAGTATACCTTCTTAGATGTACTTTAAGAAAAAAAAAACACCTAAACAACTTCCAAGACATAAACCCCTATGCTTGCAAAAATAAAAAAACAAACACGGTGTAAAAGTTAACAGAATTTTTACTTTAATAATGATTCACAGTACACCCTATATAGTCGTACTGGTGTAGCATCAAATCCCTAAATCATCAGATTTCATTAGTAAATCGCCGATGCCTTATCGTCTTCAAATCTCTACATCATCGCCCTAAGTCAATGCTCACTTGATACAACAGTGCCGCTCCCTTTCTTTACGCCACAGGGTTTCAATATAGTGTTATATTGGTGCCACAATCCTTATCGAGCATGCAGTCTGATTCTGTGCCTGCAACTGTTTCCTGAGACCGAAACAACACACCTGTGTTTAAGCTGCGAGCTCGGAATGAGCAGCTGTGCGATCTGGATTGTAGCACAAATATAACACCATATATCGAGCTGAACCCTTGTGCGTGCGTTAGACTCCTCTGTCTTTAATTGAAAGAGTCTTACAACATCACCGTAGCCCCCTGACACCCTTGACTTGCGCTGGTCCCCGCATGGGCGACGCAACCCGGTCGGGGTGCACTGAGGACACTTCCACTCCGGTCTGTCCTGTACCGATAATGATCCTGTAATGATGTCCTTCCAGTTAGCCGTCCTATGTTCCGTTTGCCTCTTCATTGCAATAGGCCTTTAACTCTAGCTTTTGCTGGAGGTGATTAAGCTTAGATACTAGAATAGTGTCTAGAATAATGTACCATCCAGACTAGTGTAGAAAAATATGTATTGCTTTATTGTTTAATTTAATGAAAGAAAAACATGATGCGCATGTATGACAAAAGAATATATAAGATTGTATATTGTATATATTGCTGCACATGTTAACATCTACTGTTGAAGTTTCCATCAGTAATGTTGACAAAGCTGAAACTCTACCACTGAGGTCACATTGCAAAAATGACTATTTTAGAAAAAAGTGACAATAGCATGAACATCGTTTAACAAACAGTTTGCAGCCTACAGGGAAATGTTGGACATTTAATAACATTGTTGGTAAATTGTGATGACATCTGCTTGATGCGGTTGATTTTCCATTTGTCAAAGAATTTCCTTAAGGTTTAGAGCTGATCTCCCTAGCAATTATGAAGTCATTTACGAGAATCCTGGTATCACCAAGATCAGACTCAAATTTCTTTGGAATTGACGTGGCAGTTTCCACTATTCATCAACAAGAGGCTGCTGAGTTTTGATCTACACTAGCGACAAATTCATAGTCTTTGTCTATGAATTTGTCGCTCAGAGTCTTTTTGCAACATTACCAATGCAACAAGAGTTACATTTTGAGCATGCAACATGATAATAGTGACCTTTGCTTTCAAGCTTGACCTAAACCTGACATCCAAAGGATTTATTTCAAAATATAGCATTCAAAGTCAGTTTTAGGACTCTCCTGAGATGTTTGATTAAGTTCAAGTCAGAAATCTGGCTGGGCCAATCAAGGACATTCACAGAGCTGTCCCTAAGCCACTCCTGCATTTTCTTTGCTGTGAGCTTAGGACCATTGTTCTGTTTGAAAGTGAACCTTTGACCCAGTCTGAGGTCCTAAACACTCATTCAGGATAATTCTGTATTTTGCTAGGTTCTGCTCAACCTTCACCAGTAACCCTCACTCTGCCACTGGAAAACATCCCAAAGCATGATGCTGCTGTTACACCCCTGTGTAAGTGTAGATACAGGAGTTGAATAAACACAAAAACACGTCCGTCTGGCTCTCAGATCTGTACTGATGTTTCTTCAAATAATATTACAAAACATGTGTTAAATTCACAAATAGCAAGATTAAAAACGGAGAATATGTTCGGCGGCTCTCGGGTCTGTTGTTGACATCTCACGTAGGCACAGACCAAACTTCAATCAAAATAAATCAAATAAATCAAATAATCTCTGACTATAACATGGCCATTTTTATGAATATAAAAAGAAGATACCTGAAACATAAATAAACTATGTACAACAATATAGCATAAAGTGTTAAAACTTGAATGTCACTCATAAGCTTAAAAAAAAATTGGAATTATCCACTACATACCTCCAAAACAGTTGTCGCCCCCGCATCTTGCAATTAACATTTGACTTAATACTTATAGCAATGAATTCAAATTCAATGACGACTTTGTAAACACAATTATCAATCAACATAATTTGGTCACATTACATTCAAAATTAAGCAATTATAATCAGTATATATGATATTCTGACAGTCTGAAACATCATGTCTATTCAGCAGTCTCATTGCACAGTATTACTCCATGGGGTCTTTGCTGCTTAAAATCCAGAATGTGTGATGAACTGGTGGATCGAAGCTGTAACATACTGGCTTCCCAAGCTCATCACATGTAGAGAATTTTGGTGAAGGACGACTTCGTCTTCATTTTGTTCACTAGGTGGGTCTGGCAAATGGCTGTGATCTCTGCATATTGGTGCTTTTTGTCCAAAAACTTAACTGTCATATTTCTCCTGGGGTTCAGTGTCCTTTGGGATCGACCAATATTCTGTTTGAATTACATAAGATCTTTCAACTGCCTGAGATTGCGCTGTGATCATCTTCATCTTCTTCATCACTGCTGTTCTTGGGTTGAACTGCATCTCTTTGTTGTTCTGATATTACTTTCCTTTGGTCTTTTAGCAACTTTGAGTGGAACTTCTAATGGTAAATGATTACATGGTAGAGGGAGATTCTGGTCTAAGGTCCTGCTGTCAGTCTTTCTTCCTTCCTTGCTCAGGCATAACTTCATAAATCTGGAGACCTCTGTTTGCCTGACGCACAACTTTGTAGATGAGGTCCTCCCAGTGATTGCGGAGCTTGCCTATTTTGCGGATTGCGGAGCCTGCCTGTTTCTAACAAGGACGCATTCACCCTCTTCAAACACAGAACTCCTGACTTTGTTATAATTCCTTTTCCCTTTTCCTACAGATTTATTTGCATTCTCCCCTGTAATCTCATATACTTCCTGCATTCAATTTTTCCATTTCTTTAAGTCCTGCTTGGGATCTGAGGTTCCAGTGTCTGGCGTTAACCTAAAGAGCAGGTCAACGGGAAGTCTTGGAATTCTCCCAAACTAAAGATAAAATGGGGAATGTAAGCTTATTTAACGACTCCTTCCAGTTGGCTTTTTCCTTCTGTGGGCATCTTCAGTATCTGCAGGAGTGTTCTGTTGAAACGCTCAAAATACCATTACCTTTTGGGTGATATGGTGTTATCCTGGAGCCTGCCATGCAACAGGGATATGGATCCTTTTCAGGTTTAGGAGTGAGTATCTCCAGGCTGTCCACCTGGCCCTGTCGTCTTCTGGAAGGGGTGCGTCCCAGTTGAATGGTTTGGATGCAGGTTCCCTGAGTAGGGCCCTTCCTTCAACTAGGGAGAGGATACCGCCTTAGGTGTACGGCTTGCTTGCAGTGGCCGAAGAGAAGGTGAATGTGTCTGCTTTGATCTCACAAAGCAGGTCTAGATTCCGCTGGGTGGGTGCGGCGTCTCCATTCAGGTCCAAGTCGTGGGTCATTTGGGCACATTCTTCGGTAGGGAAGGCACTTCCACGATTTCGATTTCACAAGTGAGACTTGTGTTCAGTTTAGCAGGTCAATTGCCATTAAAAAAATGTCACAGTAAGTATGTTGCACAGAAATTGTTGAATAAGATGCAACCTAGAGAGACAACATGCTCGTGTCTTCATTGCTGCTGCAATTAAACTGTTATCACAGGAAATTGTTTTGTTTACGGCTTACCACGTTTGGGACCGATAACAGCTGCAACACTTGCAAACTTTTTTTTAAAAATGCAATGCCATCATGTTTAAACTCTGCTGTATAGTAATGCTCAGTCCTTATCGCTCGGAGTGAGTATAGGTTGACAACTTTTAAAATATGGCCAGATTTTGAAGGGAACTCCAAACAAATTCTATTTTGGTGATTTTGTGAAATAATAAGACTTAATGTCACTAGTGCTTGTGAAACGTTGGAAGCTGGAGCTGTCAAACAATCACCTTTAGGTCTACAAAGTGGTAAGACACAAGGTCAACATTGTTGTTTCTTCACATTAATTGGTTACAATGTGGCTTACAACTGGACAAAAGCATAGAGACTACATGAGTATGAGTTATAAGGGGCTGGGGTTTGGAATGACATGACCTGACATTGGCCGACCTTGCGCTTAACTATAATTTCAGAGTCCCCAATATTTCATGTTTCTGGATTGTGGGAAGATGCTGGGGTTCCTTTAGAAGACCTACACAAACGTGACGAGAACATGTAAAAGCCACCCAGAAAGACCCCGAAGCAAGAGGTGGATTTGAAACCAGAACCTCTGTGCTCTCAGCCAGCCCACTGCACCATCATGCCAGCAACCAGATGTTTCAGTTCCACCATCCAGGCTCCTGGAAGGAGTGGTTGTCAAATGTTGAGAATATTACATAATTTTTCAATATTTAAAAAAAAAACTATAGCCATATCTCACAATGCCAATCTTACACGATTATGTTACTTCTATCAAAATAAGTATAATCTATTGAATATGTGTTTGTATCTTTGTTTAATGGACGTTTATCCATCAACAGCTCTACTAAAAACTGCAAACTATGAGCGATGCCTGGGGGCTTGTTCAGGGATGCAACTCGAACTACACTGCTGCACATTTATACACATATGACAACAGCATCCAACTATAGGCTCTGTTTATAGGGATTCATTAGTTTATTGATCAATCCCCCTCAAATCAATTTGTAAGAAATATCTGCGGGAAGGGAAGAGCTCAGAGCCTGGACACTAATTACGTTCCACTGCTGTAATAATAAACATTTCAATCTGAAATTCTATCAAGGCGTGTCTCATGAGCAAGAATTTGCTTTGGTTTGGCCTAATATTTTTGGCTCATAGGTAAACGGGTAAATTCTGTCACTTTTGACAAATAACCTTCTTTTCTAGTGCCAAGTACAAAAGGTACTCGGTTTAGCGAAGAATTCATCATAGCCGGACTTTGTCAAACTGGTGAGAGCCTCTTAAGGCTACATACAGAGTTTATGTTAACTCTTGTTTTGCTTCAATTTTAGCACTTTCTGTGACATTGAATGGGGTTTCTTTGTGGTTGCAGCAGTTGCTCTCATTGCCGGAGTTGAGGGGATCAGGGTACATCTGTATCTGATGCAAGAGGGGTAAGATGAGCCTCAGAGTGTAAAGCCACCGTTCAAGCCGCTGTATTTGAGGAGTTGGGAGTATGAACATGTTGGTGCATGATAAAAATATTTTAAGTTTCCCCATTAGTCCATCAGGAACAAAACACTGACGTCAGCTGTTGAAAGGCTTTGGCTGACTAGAGGTAAGCAAAGAAAAAAGTACACCCTTAGAAAATAAACATGGATGTTGATTTTGTTAAATGATCTTAAAATGTTTAAAGAACTAAATAATTCAATTTATGACAATGAAACAAGAGAGCTGTATTTCAGCCATAAAAATATTAACCACTTTGGAATTCTTACATAATATTTTTTTTTATTCATAACTTTAGTTTAAAAGAAATCATCATGCAACGTAATTGTGTTCAGTATTGAAACATGGATTTATTTTGCATTGTATGAGTCTTTGTCAACAAAAAGAAGAACTTAATAAGGATATTAGTGATTATGAAATAGAATCTGCCATTAAGGGGTACCCCGACTGTTAAGACTTGTATGCTTTAAAACATATTTGACGGTATCAGCTGTATAAATGCGACATTAAAGTTACTCTACATCCCATGGTTTTACAAATTTTGAAAAAATTATTTAACATGTAGGTCGCCATCGGTGTTTACGTTGCAATATATTCTCGGGAAAGAACAGGAGACCGACCAGCATCTCCTGTCTTTGCTGCTTCGTACAGCGGTTGTCACTCGCTTCTCGTGGCGTTTCGTCTCCTTTTTGTGGAAATATTGTAGGCACAAGATCTCGTTTTAGCCTTTTTTTTATAATCTGCATGACTCGTGAGGTCTTTTAGCAGATGTTGTCGACTAAATGCTTCAAATGCATCAGGGGAGAAGTGACGCAAACACAGACGCGGGTCCTTTGGAAGTTGTGTACATCCACAGGCGTCTTACTACTGTTTTCTCCTCGTCTTATCTCTGAGGAAGCTGTGAAGACTTACATCGCTTCCCATATTGCCCTTCAACTTAAACTTAAAAGCAAACACAAGAACCTGTATGTCAATATAATAATGGTAATATTGTTAATAAATTATTAATATGGTGAGAACATTCTAGAAAGCCCCAAAGGCTTTATACAGTTAAGTTTATACTATTCTCTTTGACTAGAGGCACCGCCCAAAGATGCCCTCCAACACATTCTTTATTTGTATTAGCAATTTAACCAATGTCTCAGTGGTGTCACTATAGGCAAAAAAATCAATGCAAATTAAGTTTGTTCGCGGATGATTTACTTCTTTTTATCAGTAAAGATCGATTCCCAGGGTATTAGACATTATGACAGAGTTCTCAAAAGTTTTCAGAAAAATTTAATTTAGTTGGAAGAATAAACCTGTTTAAGATAAAGTGGTTCCCAACATTTTTAAATGTCTTCCAAAATATCTCATCAAATCAAAATCCTTGTATAAAGAAATTAACTCTGTGCTCTCATCCTTTATTTGGGCTAACAAAACAAGCAGATTGAAGAAAAAAAAATTGCACTATCCACGACAGGAGGGAGGCTTTAATCTTTCAAACTTAGGAACTATACTAGAATGCAGCACACATTTTTAAATTGACCGTATTATCAACAATCCAAATGTGGATCCCTGGATTGAGATTGAAAACTATCAGTTTTACCCAAATAGTTTACTTACACTTTACCCACACATAAAGTAAATGAAGAGAATGTTGTCATAAATAGTACACTTAACTCTGGGAGTAAGGTAAATAATACATGGGTTAGAGAACTTGGATTCCCTAAACACATACAAATCTGAAATAACCCATCCATAAAAATTCTAAATAACCAACTGAATTGGAAGACATGGATGGATTCTGGAATTTACAATCTTTCGGATATCATAAATGGTAACTCAGTTCTCTCATTTCAAGAAAGAAAAAAATAAATGTAAATTTAAAAAATATAAAATGTTTTAAATATATGCAATAACATATAACAGAAAATTTAAATCTTAGAAATACAATTATAACCGACATCGGAAATATTATAGGTAAAAAAAAAGAAAAATCTGTAACTAATTGGAGCGATGTAGAACATCCTCATCATGGCAGAAAAAAATTATGAACTGCTACAAAACATATATGATAAAGGGAATAATGGTTGAGGTACAATAGATTCTAAACAAAAATGTAAAGAGAGCATCCAAATCACATTATGGTATAACAACTAATGAAAACTTAAGTATACGTTTTTACTACAAACTTATAACTATAGTTTACTACAGTATAGATAAAATTCATAAATTTGACACTAACATCACAGACAATAGTGCGAAGTTTAAAAATCAAAGTGACTCCCGGATACATGCCTTTTGGGAAGATATCGTAGAGTGGATCTCAAGGACAGGTAGGTTGCCTTCTCACCAGAAAGTTATGGAACTTAATATATGAAGCCCAGTAGAGGAAGAGAATGTCAGTCAGACTCAATGCCCACCAATCTAATATAGTTATTTTATGTGGGATTTGCAATATCATTTTAAAATTAATTATAAATATAAATAAATTAATATTTTAATTCAAATTTTCAAGGAAAAAGTGGAAGAGCAGCTCAACAGGGGTCATGGACTATAATCTATATAATAGACATTATGAATGCCTTGGCAAACACGTGTGGCTTCTTAGCCATAGCAATGCTATCTCAGCCAATAGAGGGCTAGCCTCTACAGCTTTCTCTGACACTTTTGCACATTTCATAATCACTTGTTCTTGTATTTTAAAGCAAATTATATACTCAGATGGAAGATTTATAGTCCGGTGTTCTTTGAGTTTGCTCAGAAGCAGTGTTTTGACGACAATTTCATACCACAAACCAGGCACATAAGGAAGGGACATAATGGATCCCCATTAAAGACGATACCAAGCAGCCATCTGGACAATAACTGTCCAGTAGACGAAGATCTATTCATTCATTTTCTCTAACCGTTTATCCTGTTCAGGGATGCAGGGGAGCTGGAACCTATCCCACCTCATTTTTAGGAAGTTGCGGCGTACAACCTGCAGATGTCATTAGTTCATCTCAGGGTCAAATCTCAGAGTTATACAACCATTGATGCTAACCTTCCCACCTATGGACAATATTGCATATTTCTTGATGCCGGAAGAACCCATGCAAACAAGAGGAGAACCTGCAAACTCCACCCAAAGAGACAGGGATTTGGACCCAGAAACTTTTTGTTGTGAGGCAACTGTGTTACTCAATGGGCCACAAGATTGTACTGGGTTTCCTTTGTCTCGTTGCTTGCCTCTGCGACTATCGCAGCAAAGCTACACCTGGATCATGAGGTTGATGGCTCAAATATATCTTATAATCTGACTCTGGAGCCTTTGTTTTTAAAAACAAAAAATAAACTGCTTCATGAAGTTCTTGTGCTTCACACAACACTCGTAAATAAAAAAACATTGCATTAGGTTTATATACTTATAGACACTGGGTGTTTTGGTAATGGCATGTGTGGGATATTTAAATGTTGTGTAAATATCTGTATTTATATTTAAATATTTTCCATGATGTTTGAGCCAACACTGGAAAAACTAACTATGTCTCATCCCCATATTGAGCATCAACAGCATTGTTGTATCGATATGTATACAACCCTTGCAGGTTGAAGCTAACGTTGTAATACAAATTCTAGTATCATTATGGGTTTGATGATTATAGCTGGATTTCATTCTATTTTGTGTGATTTTAGGATTTCTGTTGTATGTAACCTACTTTCACAATGTGTGATTTTGTGCGGTAGGTTTTTTGAGTCATTACTTCCCAGCCCTGTAGTCAGGGCAGGTTGTGCGGATTCCTCACAGCATTGGTTTTAGATGCTAATCCAATACACTTATGGAGTTTGCATGTTCTCCCTGTGTTTGTGTGTGTTCCACACTCTGGCTCCCTCCTACCATCCAAAGACATGCCATAAATGTGAGTTGGGGACTTTGAATTGCCCATGGACGATAATGTGAATGACTGTTCGTCTGTGTGTTCACCTGTTTGAGGAAGTGGTGATCCAGGTTGAACCCCACCTCCTACCATATTATCAGCTGAGATATGTCCCTGCCCTATTTCCCATAGAAGTGTGAGATAAACTGAGTGCTAATGGATTTTCTTTTCTATCTTTCATAGTTAAGAATTGCAGTGATAAAATATTCACTACACTGAGGATTTTGCCTTAAGCAGTTTTCCCATATCATTTAATTCTGAAGCAATGTTTTCCTTCTCCAGGATCCGTAAATTAATGTATTAATGCACTCTGTCCATCATTGATGCATCTCTCTCTCTCTCTCTCTCTCTCTCTCTCTCTCTCTCTCTCTCTCTACATATATATATATATATATATATATATATATATATATATATATATATATATATATATAGAGAGAGAGAGAGAGAGAGATATATGTGTGTGCTGAGTTAGTTTAACAGAAAATATATGACAAGCAACATTAGCTCTACTGTTGTCCCTTTTACAGAAAGTGAATGCTATGTCGAAACACAAGATGGATCAGGTTGTTCAACACAAGGCATGTAGATTAACAAATATTTAACATATTTAAGCTTTATGGAAAATATATAACAAGAACTCTGAGACCGGGCATTACCATTATTCTTATTTTAATAAATATGATCAATCCAGGTTCAGAGTAGACATGTGATCGACTGAACATCTCTCTTGTGTTTTTTATTTCGTCACCAGTAAAGTATTTAAACTGAATGTTCTACATAAAATATAATGTGCAGCTACGCCTTTGCTTTCAGTTAGAATCTGGCAGCAGTGATTTCCTGTATTCTCCAGAGAGGACACATGGGGAAACTATATTGAAAATCATTCTTCTTTAAGGTAATCTTTCGCCTACAGGACCGACGTCTTCTTTTTGCCTGAGGTTATCCGAATACTGGCAAAAGCCTTGACTTGCAAGACAGCTTGTATGGTAAATAGATAATATAACTCCCACAGAATCATGTTAGGGGGACCGGGAATTATTATAACAATATTATTATTGTTATATGTCAGCTAATAGTAATTTATACAAAAGTGTAAAACTAACTACCAACTAGGTCTACTACACTACAATAATGGATCATTTGTTCTTTTTGACCTAAAAAGTTTTTTTTTGCTCTTTGACAATGTTGTTTCAATTACATTTACGCAACAAACCCTGCACAAGTTTGGCTGAATTTCTGTTTTCGATCATAAGTTTCTGGAGCACATCCAGACATTTTTCAGCATGCCTTGGGGAAAATACGGTACTGTGTTAAACTGTGTACTCTCTCTGAATGATATTAATTTATGCGTCATACCAATCATCAGTCATCACAATATGACATATTTACTGATTCTGAATAAGGTTCTGAAAGTAATTAAGAAATACACTGAGTAATGATACAATGAGAAATAGCTGGCGGGAGAACACAGGTGACCTGTGACACAACATCACAGAAGGATTAATGAAAGGAAAAGACACACACAGGAAAGTCACAGAGATGAACAAAAAGGAATGGCGAAAAGACAAGTTCAGATGGAGATGGAAAGTGCAGGAATTGGGTACATAATGATGTGATGTGAAAAATATCGTACATATTTATTTGTTTTCAAAGTCAAAGTCAACTTTATTGTCAATTTCTTACATGTGCCAGACATATGCGGGAACTGAAATTACGTTTCCCTCCATCCACAGTTTCAAACATGCGAAAAGCATAAATATATGTACAAAATTATTTCAAATGATGATGGGGGGGGGGGGGGGGGGGGGGGGGGGGGGCGTCAGACTCCAGAGGGGGGAGTTGGAAGAGAGGGGGGAGAGTTTCGTTTCCTGACAGCCTGATGGATGAAGCCATTTGTCAGTCTGGTTGAGTGGGCACGGAGGCTCCGGTACCTTCTCCCAGAAGGCAGGATGCTGAAGAGGCTGTGTGAGGGGGGGCTGGGGACACCTATAATGCTGGTTGCTTTCCGGGTGAGGCGGGTGTTGTAGATGTCCAGGAGGGAGGGGAGAGACACACCAATGATCTTCCCAGCTTTGTTCATTATGCGCTGCAGGCTCCTCAGGTTGTAGTCGGTTGATCTCATAATAATGGGAGGGTGTGCTCTAGCTCTTCGCAGTTTTTTGGAGGAAGTGCTGGGCTTTCTTCGCCAGTGATAAAATTTTGGTGGTCCTGGAGAAGTCCTCGCTTATGTGCGCAAGAGAAACACCATCGATGGTCAGTGGGGGGTGTTGGGTGTGTCCTTTCTGGAGGTCAATAACAATCTCCTTGGTTTTATCCACCTTAAGGAGAAGGTTGTTATCTCCGCACCACGTGGCCAGATGGTTGATCTCCTTCCTGTAGTTTGTCACATTGTTGTTGGATATGAGAACCACCACATTTGTATCGACCGCACCAATCAAATTGTCCGCACACTTAACGATGTGATTGGTGCTGAAGGTTGGTTAGCAGTCATGGGTCAGCAGGGTGGAGAGCAGGGGACCGAGCACACAGCCTTTGGGGGCCCCTTAGCTCAATGTAATGGTGCTCGAGGTGTTGTTGCCAACCCGTACTGCTTGAGGCATTTCCATGAGGAAGACCAGCAGCCAATTACAAAGTGAGGTTTTGAGCCCCTCCTGGTCTAGTTCCCAGATGATCTGTTGTGGGATGATGGTATTGAATTGTGAACGAATGTCTATTAACAGCATTCGTACATATGAGTCCTTTGTGCCCAGATGGGTGAGGGCTTGGTTGAGGACAGAACAGATTGCACCTTCGGTGGACCGGTTGGCACGGTATGCAAACTGATATGGGTCAAGGGTGGTGGGTTGGATGAATTTGATACCAGTCATGACTAGCCGTTCTAGGAACTTTATGATGATGGGGATCAGTGTAACAGGGCGATGGTCATTAATACAGGATGGTGGGGACGTCTTTGACACGGGGATGATGGTGGTGGTCTTGAAGCAGGAGGGAACGAGAAGTGTGAAGATGTCCGCGAAAACGTTCTGCAGTCGGACGAGTTGTATGGGTGTGGTTACGGCAGGATGTGTGGACACTGGCTGTTTCAGGGTGGGTTAATTGAGGAGTGTTCTCTTCAAACTGATGGCTGACAGAAGCAGAGCCTGGGTTGGGTGGAGTTTTCTGAAGCGGTTGAGGTTGTTGCCGTGAGATGTTACTTCCACAGGTCTGTGGTGGTTCTGTAGCCCGTGATTGTCTCGATGCTCTGCCACAGACTCCGTGTGTCTCTGCTCTTCTCGAAATGGAAGGTTACTTTCTTTGTGAAACACTGTTTGGCTTTCCTGATATCGCGGACAGGTTAGCTCTCGCTGTTCACAGAGCAGTTTTGTCCCCAGCTCTAAAAGCAGTGTTCCTGGACCTCACCAGCCTGTGGACCTCTCCGGTCAGCCATGGCTTCTGATTTGCCTGATGTTGATGGTTTTGGTGTGGGTCATATCATCAATACAGGGACCAATATAAGAAGTCACAGTGTCTGTGTACTCCTCAATGTCTGTGTTGTTGTTGTTTGTGGCTGCCTGCTTAAACATTAAACAGTCTCTAGCTTCAACTCAGGCTTGGAGTGCCGAGTAAGCCCCCTCTGGCCACACCCTGCTTTTGGGTTGGTTCAGTGACTTTCACCCTCAGCCTGAATGCTGGTTTTAGCCTAACAGTGATATGGTCAGAGTCCGATGTAGGGAGGGGAAAGGCTCCTTCAGCAGCAGACTACTACACCCAAAGTGTAACAGAGGGCGTTACCGAAGGTCCTTTGTCCCGACTGCAGTCAGAATCTACAACAAATACCTGTGAATGTGTGCTGTGTATGAATCCTGGACTCCTCATCAATCCATCTAACTCACAATCACCTCACGTCCACAACAACTGCACTCGACTATTTTAACCTATAACTTATACTTGTACACATATACAAGTATGTGGGTTTTTTCGGAGATATTTTCTATTTCATCCTATTTTCCTAACTACTGCTGTCACTTAATAAATGACTCACTTTATAAAATAGAGCTGCTGTAACACTTAAATTACCCTGTGGGGATTTGTTCTTTCCTATACTGTGTGCTTGTCTGTTTGTTATGAAAGAACTAAATGAATGGAGAGAATCATGTAAAATAAACAGCAGCAAGATGATGAGACTAAAGCTGAAGGTGTGTCAGTGTAATTGGGCAGATGTGACCAGCCGATAAGGACAGCTGATTCCAACTGACATCACAGACCATGAAACAGGTAATTGAGAGCGAGAATGTGTGAAAGGGAAGAGTGATAGAGTGGAAGGAGAAGTGACAGTGGCCTGAATGTGCAAGCTCATTTTCTTCCTGACTGAACGCTCAATTTCTACACCAGCAAGGTGTAGATTAGATAATAGAGTTTAGCGATGTCTCCCTCAGTTTAAAAAACTGTCCAAGGGAGTATGACACGTCTAAATGTTTTTGTTTTATTTAAGATCTATATAGGACTAATGCTTTTGGCTTAGGTAGCCAAAGTTACTTAATGATTTATGTTGCACAGTCAGGATCCAAGAAAACTCTGAATTATGTTACCACCGGGAATAATGTTGAAAAGGATCCACTGCTTGTGAGTTCATAATTAAGCCAGTAAAGCACATAACAAATATAAATATTGTTAATTATAGGGTATACAAGTTTTTGTTTAGCTGCATCTCACAGTGTTCAAAAGTCAATATTAAACCCATCATCAAGATCAGAGAGCTGCTGTATGAATACAAAAAAATCATCTACTGCATGTGATTGATTAACAAAGTATAAATAACTTAGTATCTACCAAGGGAAATTATGATTAATTACATAATATAAATTTATGTACATCCAATGAGAAAGAGGTAAATTCAAAGAATGACTATGATTTTGGTAGTTATTGCACACAGTCCTGTCCTGGGGGTGGGACTAAAATGTGGGGCGATTGACACAAAAGTTAAATAACAGTTACTTCCTGTGTATGAAAACCTTTCCTTTCAGTCAGATCTAGACACCATTTTTTTTATTAACTTGTTTATTTATTTTTTTCAATTTACATATATAGACATTTCAGTTTGCAAATTGACCCCTGCACAGCATCCCCTTTCGTTTCTTAAAAAAAGGTCTTTAACACTGTTGGCTCTAGTATTCTTGCCTTGGTAAATGTTTCTCTTAGCTCTGTCTGTATTCCAGCTGCTGTTAAACATGCTACAACCTACAACCTCTTATCAAAAAGAACGATCTCGACCCTTCAGTTCTATCCAACTTCAGGCCAATCTCAAAATTGCCTTTTCAAATGTCTTCCAGAAAGTAGTGCTTATCCAACTGCAATAATGTTTAGATGATTTTAGCATCCGTGAAAAGTTTCCGTCTGGTTTTAAAGTTAACCACAAAACCGAAGCGGCCCTTTCAGGAGTTTTTAATCGCTGATTCTGGAAACTCTGGTATGCCGGGGCTTTTAGACCTGACCGCTGCCGTCAACATGGTGGATCATAGGATCCTTCTTTATCCCAAGAAGGTGTGTAGGCATCATAGGGACGGCCCTCCTCGGGTCCCAGTCATATCTGACAAACAGGAGTTTCTCTGTTCACCTTGGTCAATAATCTTCGTCTAGGGCACCGCTTTCCTGTGGGGTCCTTCGAGTCTCAATCCTGGGTACAATCCTCTTCTCTCTATCTTTGTTGCCATTGGAGTCTGTTTTTTGAAATATAATCTATCCTTCCATTGTTTTGTTGATGTGCAGATCTACATGCCCATCAAAGCCAACTGCAGATTCTATGAGGTGTTATTGGACTGTTTAATAGACATCAAAACATGGATGGATATACATTTAAGCCCTATCTCTCTCTCTGTCTGATGTGGTTAAACCATATGCTTATCCAATCATGTTGGGACTTTTGCGACTCTTTGAATATGACTCTAGAACATACATACATAGAACATGTCTCTTCGCCGACCTCAGGTTGTACAGATTGCAGCTGCTCCTCTGTTTATCACTTTGTAATTTGGATCCAGGAGCAAACCTGGAGACCAATAAAGTGAAAAATAAAGTTTATTACGTCCAGGATCCGAGAGGAGAATGTTGAGAGGGGAGAGGTGTGACCGCAGTGGAGATGAGGCAGGTGCTGGCTGCGCGCCTCGGACACGAGAGATCCGTGATGTTCCCTGAGCACAAAGAAGGAAAAACATCATTAACAAGTGAACTATAAAAAAAAATGCGCTGAGGGAAAAATACTGTTTTCACATTTGAGATACCGAGCCGATAGCTACCACGTAACAAGAGTGTTTAATCTGGAGATGAGTTGCAGGAGAGCCGGGGATTAGAAATACTGCAGGTGGTGATGAGATGATGCTGATCAGGTGTGGAGCTGCGCCAAGCATTTTTTTTGTTGTGTAAAATTTCTTATTACTTATTGCTCTTACTTTTCTTAATGTCTGTTTTTATTCCTTTCCATTTTATGGCTGCTAAGCACTTTGATCAATTGCGGTTGTTGTTAACAATATTTTTTTGATTTGTTGGAAAAATATTTTGTATTCTGTATTTCCTTGAAAGGAAAAAAAATACATAGTGTTTTGCGTTGATAAATAATGGAGCTTATATTTTTGTTAATTGGTTTTGTAGGCCTTCAGAGAAGGGTAAACATATCAGCATTTCAAATCTCATATATCATTTATTTCATTTAATCATTATTCCTTTCTGACTCTAATTTTGGCCTCATTGTCTATCAGGTTTGCTTCAGAAGAGAAATGGCTACTGTCCTGAAAACATCAAATCAGAATTACCAATCAGATTTTTGGAATTTTTTTGCTAGGCAGACTAAATATTGCTGGCCCACTGATTGAATGCAACTTCAACTCCAGGAGAGAAAACTTAGCCTTCTCTGTTTGTTTAAAAAGTGACAGCTGAATTAATCTCACATTTCTGATAGTGAGTGGGTCAAAAGATATTCCCCCCTATACCTTCTCGAAGTCCAAAGGCAACTTGTTTGTAATCCACAATAAGTAGGCCTGGGCGTGTTCTCAAGGTAGGCGCAGTGTTTCGCATAAATGTTACGCTTGAGAAAAGGTGCTTCCATTCATACATTCTGCTCCTGCTGAGTGCCCATTTTCAACAAATTAAAACTTATTGGGAAATAGGACCTCCATGCCAATGGAAAATGAACTGAAACAAACCAGTGTCCTCACCATATTATAGAACTATTTTGTAAAGACAGAAAAAAGGACAGGAGTTGTCTTCAGATGATAGCTTTGGTGAGTCTCATTTCTAAGTATCTTTAATATCCTTTGATTATTGCATGCTTCTGATGGTTGCTGCTGTTATGCTGTGAATGATGTTCATGCCCGTATGTTTATACCAGCATGCCATTTCTGCTTTCATGGTGGTAGTACAGTAAATAAGACTAAATGTGATTGGTAGTTGAGAGTTAATTAGTGAGTAATGATGGATACTTGAGATATGCAACATCTATAAGTGATGCAGCATCATGTCATTCTGTTTCAGAGTGTGTGCATGCAGTTAGTGTTTATCCCTACTTTTATTTCCGAAGCATTTTTCATTATGTTTCTTAACATTTTTTCTACCTGTGACCCCTGTTTAGCTGAGTGAGCGGAGTGGGCCCCCCATGTACAGAAGCCACTCCTCATAGCGCAGCGGTCACGGGTTTGATTCTGCCTACAAGTCTCCCCCCCGTCTTTCTCTCCCTATTTCCTGTCCATCTTCAGCTGTCCTTTCAATAAAGGCCTATGGGCCCAGAATCTTTTTTCTTACTGTGCTTTGATTGACATTAAAAAATGCGTCATCTGTGCCCAGCAACTGTCCAGTTATTTTACTCTGTTTGAGTAAAAGAGATGAAATGAATGGACGACATCCAAATAAGCAGAAACTTAGTACTAGGTTTTATGACATAAAAATTACAATTTGCCAGTAGCAATAAGAGGAGCGGTTCGATTTGTTTTATCCTTGCTATGGCTTCATGTGAATGAACAATGTTTTGGTAGGACTTGGAATGTTCCCAAACGTACAAAATTCTATAAAATAATGTAAAAAAAAAAAAGAAAATGTTTTTTGTTGACACTTGGTTATTTGTTCTAAATGAATGCTTTTCAAGCCTATGGACAAAAAATATTAATAGAAGAATTAGGTTGATTTAAGTGGAATTATCAAAAATGACAATGTAAAACAAAATGATAGTATTTCATTCAGTAAAACTGAATTTTGTTGTGCTAAATTTTGATATAGTTTGTGTAATAAAGTTACGTGCATCCACTGATTTATTTTTTAGGTGTAGCCAGAAAAAAAAACGTCAAAAAAAACACCCAGAGGTGTTTCAAAAATCAAATAAGGACAAAACCTTGAAAAAAAAAGTCAAACCAAATAAAACATTCCATCAGTATATTAAACATGGTTCACATGGACAAAATGACCTTCTCAACCCGGATGGGATCTTTTACCTTTACTGCCAAAATATTCAAGGTTAAACCTCACTCACAAAAATATTAGAGAAAAATAAAACATTACCGTAGGAACCCAAGGTTTGTGATTCTGACATTGGTCCTGACATAAAGAAAAATACCCTATGTTTTAGTGTTGTTTGGTCAGATATTGTTTTTATATTACAAAATACAAGATAATATAATCTTTATCACGACGAAACAAATGACCGATATTGAAATATGAGAGAAACTGTGGATGAAAACAACAAATGAACCTAATAATGACCTTAACATACGCAGCACCCAAAGCCACTTCAATCTAGGTGTATTATAATTGCTTAAGAAAACTTTCATCCACCAAATCACGCACATTCATTTCAGTTGTTGCCATGGCGACATGTACACACCCGTCGAAGAGCAGCTACCAAAGCCATTTTTACCAGTGTCAAATCTTCATTGAAATAGAATCTGATGCGTTTATCAATAATGGAAGCTCCTTAGTCAATATTAAGTATTATTTGTTTTATTCACGATGTTGATTAAAGCTTTAGTCAGAGTCACATGACCACATGACTCGAAAGCTACGCAAAGTTTAATCTTAATGCTTAAGCCTGCTCTGATAAACATTCAAAAAAATAATGGTAAACGGCCTGTTTTTTCTCATTAACGAAAGAAAGAAGTTGTCAAAATTGTTTTTGTTTTCTCGCAATAACAAGTTAATTATCTCGTTATTTTGATATAACAGCTGAAAAATAATGATCCGCCTCCTTGGCTGTTCTGGGCTTCCATTAATATGGTCTACTCCTAGCATGGTTGAAAAATACAGAGTTTATGATATCTTAATGAAGGGAATATGTGCAGAAGAAGTGAAGTCAGGGTCAGGGGTTGTCTTCCAGGGTCACGGATTTAATACTATTCCTCAACACCATGGAGGTTGGTCACGTACCATTATTCAGAATCAACAGAATTTTCTGTTATAACTTTTTAGACCTTGGCGTGAGAATTAATGGTTCTAGTTGTATGCTTTACATACGACATATAGAAAAAACAGAGTCAACTGCTAATGACAGATTTCTCCATCTGTTCTGGCACGCCAGATACATCTACACTCTTCACATGCTGATATTTGGGCAAGTGTGGTTTCAGTCAACATGTGCTGATGTAAGTGGTGGCTTTTCAACAACGTAAGCTTTCTATGGCTTAAGTCAGCACTGGCTAGGTTATATAAGCAAATACATTTTTGGACCCTGACTATTATTATGTATGTATCTATAGTGTTTAAGACACGCTACAGCATGGGCTACAACCTCAACAACCTCAACCGAAGTAGCATGAGATGAGGTTTTGTGTTTGTCTACTTTAGTCTTTAAACAAACCCTCACAGAAGGATCAGGCTGCATACTGTATGATGGAAAAGGAACATCTGTCAGGCTATTCTAAGAGATATGGTGAGCATTTGAAGGTAGTCATTAATCAGGCTTCAGTTGACATTGACTGTCCAAAGCTTTGCATTGATCATTATAGAACTTCTTCTCGCTGAGGAATGCTAATACTGAATCATTTTAAGTTCAATCATTCATACACATGCATAGTTGTGTTATGCTTTTGTTTGTTTTTTTACATATGTGCAAAAATGAGAGATTGAGCATTATCAATTTAAGAGGAAACTTCTCAATAAGGGCGATTCACAGGAGCCACCCACTGCTCCCTCAGGGAAGGGTCAAATGCAGGGACAAACTTCATGACGTTGTATTGTATGTATGTACTGTTTAACATGTTTTATCACATAAGAAAGATAAAGTAAAGATTAAAGATTAAGATTAAAATAAGGTTTACTAATCATAAAAAAGCCGAGACCCATTTTTCTTTAAATTGTATATTATGTGGGAAATAAAATAGATCAAGAGATCAGAGATCTTCTGTTTTCTGTATGGATTTCCCTTTTTTACCTGCATTTCAACAAATTATAAAAGAAATTGTAACTTTGGTGATGAGATTATAGACTCAAAAATAATGTGGGTTATTAGTTTTTTTATCAAGTTCTTCAAAACGTGTAATCAGTAGTGGTTTCATGTATTACAGGACTTGTTATTAAAAATGTAGGATTGTAAAAAAGAATGAAATTTACATTTAGGAACAAAACAAGCTGAGATTTAACATTTGAGTTTCAAATAAAAGATAATGCAGTCTGAGGAACATTCCATAGCATTTAAAAGGATGATGATTTGTGTGTCATCATGGTTTCCTGTGGCTTAATTGAAAGCAAGATTGCTTGTATGTTCCTTATTTTTCTACCTCTGAGATAGATTTAATGCCGTAACACTGATGTAGGAGACCCAGTATTGTTGTCCTTCCTCCCACACTTTCCTGCTGATGACACTTTACTGCGTAGGACGACTGCACCAATGATGATTTGGAATCTTCCTTTACTGGTTTGCTCGTTAGTCTAGATGGTCTACTAAATATTCCTGAAATATGTTCAGACACCATATTTAAAATCCCATATTTAACATGCACATATGACAGAACTCCTTTGACCTTTATCCTCAGTCTGGATCAATGCTTATCATCTCAGCAATAACAGTCACATGTGACCTGGCACTGACATAACTTGAAAACACAACATTTTTTCTTTATGAAGTATGATGAATGTAGAATGATGTAATGGGATACATTGTAAACCACACACAACGCAAAAGTTTCATTTCAAAATGTAAATTGAGATGTAGCAAAAGTTCAGTCAGAAAGAATAGCCTCGCGCACCCTCGGGTCGCAGTACTGCTCATTTCACTCTATCGTCTTCACCTTTCACACAAGCTCAGTCTCAAATACCTGCTTCATGCATATGGGCATCAATTGATACCGGCTTCACTCATTCTGGTTACGTCATCCATCCCATCACTGTGTCACATCTGCATGCCCAGCCTGTCATTAGCTGCTGTCTTTAAATATGTCTTTCTCCATCCATCTAGTTCTGCCACACGACTGGTTCGCTCGCCCTCTACCTCTCCATCTCCGACTAGTCCTCTCAGATCCATCAGCTTGATCATTCATCAGCCTGGGCAGAGTCATCAGCCACCACCACCAGCATCCAGTCTCCAAAGGGGGAAATTCCGTGCCACTGCTCAGGGCAGAGACCCTCTTTGATTTTCGATCTCCCCAAAGAGTCTGAGCCCCAAAGACTTTTTAATAGACTAATTATCACATGTCATTTATGGTTATTAAATATTCATCTTTTCTCCATTTTCAGTCTTCTCTGGTTGAAATGAGGTTGATTAATTTTTCTCAAAGCAAGAAATCCAATATGTTTGGGATAAATTCTGGCCATAAAGTATATATTATGTATAGACTAATAAGCATTGGGTTGAGAGTATTTCTATTTCAGTCCATGGAGCTAAGTGCACTTAGAAATCTTATACAGGGTATCTAAATGCCATGAAGTTACAATAAAACTACGCAATATACTGTAGCCTGGGAGTGATCCACCCCTGCTTAAACATAAATCACAAGCTGAAACATGCTCAAACTGAAAACACTGCTCTCCTCAGTATATTAGTGTAATTACAGAACAAAAAGAAGCAAGCGGAAAAGAGAACTTAAATATCTTAGATTTGGAATGGGCAAAATACAAATATCCTAACCCTGAGGTATGTTCCGGTACAACAACCCTCTTGAGTTGACATTTATGGGAAACATGTCCAAGTTGAGTTCAACTGACGTCACTTTTCTATAAGTCATTTCTCCTGGGGTAAAGTGCTCATGAATGCATCGCTGACAGGTTTCTGGAACGACTTCCCGTTTTTAAGCTAATAATACTGAACATGTGATTGATATATTCAGGGCGCTTATTTTCTATTTTGAGGGAGCACTTAAAGGTTTACCTTCATGTTATAATTAATCACTCTTTGTATATGAGTGTTTGGGATTAGTTGTACTTCATTCCATTTTTAACTTTGAGCTAGAGGCAGCGGCAAAACAGAGTTCTTTTCTAAATAGTAGAGTCTTGTCTAACCACGGGAATAATAGCTCAGGACTTTGAGGCTTCTTAGAGCCAGATAAGAGCAGGATCACTTTGGCCATAAATCACTGGGCATATAAAAGTTTAGAGGAGATCGAGTCCCATTTTCCTCATGCACCAGTGGGATAAAACATTTTTAATCTGCTGCTATCTGTAAAAAGCACTTTTTTATTATCACTGACTTTGACTAACTCAATAACTAAGGCACACTCAAAAAACAACTTACTGATATGATCTAATATCCATTTGTCAAGTCTACCAACATGTTATGCGCCGTATGATTGACAAACTGTT
The DNA here is from genome assembly GCA_037951165.1 of Lophius americanus. Lineage (NCBI taxonomy): Eukaryota > Metazoa > Chordata > Actinopteri > Lophiiformes > Lophiidae > Lophius > Lophius americanus. Next base: position 6,193,087 of record JBBDHG010000095.1, on the reverse strand, counting down.
CAAAATGTTCCCACATACTTTTCTAAAAGCGGAGGTGAGTTCCAGAGGTCAAAGATTTTTATCTGAGGCAACACTTTGCATGGAGCAGACCTGATGCTCAGTCACTTTGTGACATGGTACTGAGATTTTTTTATGTCCTAATAATTGAATGTCGCCATGGGTTTCTGCATGACCTTATTTTGTCTTGCTAATTATACAAACAAATGAGACGTAACCAAATAACAGAACGAATTTTTCTTTTTCCACAGGATTAGTCTGTTTTCAAGAAAGTCTTCAAGACAGTTCATTTTCGGTGCCTGAAGGTGGAATTTATTGCAGTCTGGTTACACTTTGTGGACAATTAGACAGACCAGCCTCTGGGCACAGATGAGGGGAAACTGTGACTTGTAGTTCAGAATGCTGTTAGGAATTGCATTAGTTCATATGGAATTTATTAGATGCATGCAAGAGTTATTTATGCCTAGAATATACAAAAATGTGGTACAAAGGGGCTATTTTAAAGCTTATTTGGAAAAACAATCAGACTGTTTTTGCCAATAGCATTAATTACAAATCATGTGTTATCTTTTTTTTCATCAAGTTGCATACTTTCCATATGCTTCTGGCTTAAGCTGTGGTATAGTTGGTGTCATAAACCAGTTTAGCTCAAGAACTTAAACCATGTGGATTTAAATCGGTCACAGATTTTCTACATTACAGATAAAACACTTTGTTGACATCATATGTTGGTCGATATTGATTTTAATGTATTATATTTGATCATTTAACATGTCTTGTAAATTACTTAGTTACAGTTACATTGGATTTACTAGAGAATATCTTCCTTCTCATAGTGATGCCCTATTTAGCAGTACATCAAATTTCAGTTGGTTGTGATTTGGAGACAAATTGAATATGATATTAATCTTTATTGATAGTGATATGTTTTCATCTGAGAATAAGAAGCTTCTGTGGTTTTCTTACTTTTATTTCTACATGAATCTGTCATCATCTCGTCAGAAGAGACGAATCAGACACTGGCTCCAGGGAAATCTGCAGTCACCTAGAACTTTGGTTTATACAGAAGTACTTTACTACAGAAAATCAACATAATCACAGCCTGGATTATCTGCAGAAACTTTTTTTGACTGAGTGAAATGCTACATATATATGACACGCTGTATTTGCTTGGAGGGATGACAGAGGTGGGATTACAAAGTGTAGGACTCAGTAGGCAAAATAAGCCACCGTCCAAGTCCAGACTCAGGTACGGGGTGGAATATAAGCAATAAAAGAGTTTTGTTTAAGGGTTAGGAAAAGATATTTTTTAATGTTAAATAATGAGCTGCAACAATGACAATAAATTGTAGCAGTGATGACGCTCCATTTCTCTAATGAGTGGACTACCCATGTTGTGTTTTTACAGTAGGCAGACCAGAGCTTGTTAACACATGTGAGATGAATACCTGAGGAAACTTTTAACACCTCTTCCCATTACACAGATTTCCATCTGACCAATAACTGGTTCTTATTTCAAAGGCATACCAAAGTAATGACATAGGCACGTTATGCTGTCATAATATCTACATGGTACAAACTAAACGTGGTGGAACAAATATGGGCTTTTATGCCAGAAAGAAAGCAAAGTAGAATAATTGTATAAAATACTGCCATAATTGTATTCATTGTTAAATAATAGAATCTGGCTGAGACAGAAATAAATAAAGTGTTTGACTCATAAAAAAAGAAAAATTCAAATATGATTTCTAAAAAAAGGATCAATGAAACAACCTGTAAAAATCAGTAGTGCAGAGCTACACATTCATCTTCAGTCTCGTCTAACAAATTATCAATGAACTGATAATTATATTCACTTAATTATTAATTATCACCGTGTTATTGTTCCTTTCAGAGTTGCAAAACATTGAAGTCTGCTCATTTTATGTAAAAATGCGTTTGTCGGCGTACTCCCCTTGTCCTGAGGGCCACAAATGACCCCAAGTAAAACAATTAAATGGCTGAATCTATTTTGCTTGAATAAACTACAGTCTGCCATTGATCACAAACTTGGTGGTAGTGTTATTGATTAATATACTGCTTGGGATAAGTGAAAAGAAGTAAGAATATTTTGAGCATTTTATAACATTTGTACAGGTTGTATTTGAGAAATTCAACAGCAAAATAGTACCATTTTGTAACTCTGACTCGTGATGACGAAGAATAGAAGAGAAAAAGAGAAGACTCTCACTTAATCAGCAGTCTGTAAGTCAGCCACAAGCATAGATATTCTCTTTTTTGTATGTTTGTGTGTTTGTGTGAGTGTGTTTGTGAGTGTGTTTGTGTGTGTATGTTAATATATGTGTGTTTCAGTTATAGACATTACTCGTTGTGAGGGATACATTAAAAAACACAGGAACTTTACTATGTCCTTTATTTACGTATGCTGAATGTAGAGTGATTCAATGGGATGCATAGTAAACTACATAAAACCCCACAGTTGCAGAAATAAATGGAGGATACAGATTTTCTTCTGTTGAGTTGTTAATCCAGAGAGAATTTACTTACAGACAAACATAAAATTCTCCTTTTCTTACTTTGAATAATGATTGTCTGCACACACGGTATAAACAGACTAATGAGCATAAGACTTTTAAGGGTTTTGTTTGAGAAGTTTGACAAACATATCGGTGTAACTTATTACTACAAATGTATTACTGATTATGACATAGCTGGCAATGAGCACAAGCTTGAGTCTAACTGTTTCAACCCCATTTGAATGAAAAGCGTGTCCAGTCTGGTCCTGCTGCTGTGGTATCTGTGCTGTGCAGGATGCACTGAGCGCTGGGAATCAGTCAAACTGGTGATGACACTCATGGTCATCGCATGCCTTTCTTCACGCTCACAGCGAATATCGTGGCTCGTGCAGAAACTTGCAGCAGTTGTATTAATAAAAATGGAGAAGTGAAAGCTAACGACTGATGGCTTACCTTTTAATGGTGAGTTAAGTTTGGTCCACTGACTTATATACCTCCAACTTTTTTCAAATTTTCATACAAACAAGGGTCATTAATGACATCACATTCTTTACAAGCTGGAAGCCTTATCATTTCCATACTCAGAATAATGTTTAAATCATAATAGCCATAAAATGTGGTTATAAACTTGAACTCCCAGCGTTGTAAGCACCTCTCCTGTTTCACTCAAGTTCCATCACAGCTCAAGATTTGGCGCCCTCTGCTGGTTATAATCTCTAACTGTTAGAATTTCTGTGCAGTGTCTGACTGCAGGGAAATAACTAAACAGTCAGTTATACCCAAACAGGATGCTGAAGCACAGAATCCAGATCAATGATGAAAATAGCTCCACAATAATGTGTCATACGTTTTTTCTTACAATGTTAGAAAACTATTTTACATGTCTCTATTTTAGGATTTCATATGAAATACTGAATATTCAACATATCGTTACTTTTTTTGTGTACTGCAGTAAGAAAAACTCATGTCTTCTTATTTCGGCTGTCCCCTTTAGGGCTCGCTAAGCGGATAATCTGGTTCTATTTGTAGCATATTTTAGTGATGGCTGATAATATGCAAAGCATTATCTATATAACACAAAAGCAAAGCAGTATGTATATTTATAAATTGACAGTATGTAAAATAGTGGTAAAATTCAATTGATAGGCTTCATGATCATGGTCACGAGTTCTCATTACATGTTAAATGTGGAAAAATCCATGTGCGGGCAGACAACAAAAATAAAACAAAATAACAAAAATAAATAAATCCCATATTAAACCTTACCGGAAGGTCATCTGCTCCGTACCAACCGAAGCACAGACAGGATTTGAACCCCTAGATTCTACATTGAAAGTCATGGACTTTGTTCTCATGCATAATTTATGGATTTTTTGTACAGTCAAAAAATCTGATGCAAAGAAAGTAAAAGCGTAGTTATACAGTGAGTGTCATTACAGATAAAAACGTATGTCCATGAACACAAACATTGTAGGCCTAATGACATTCCCACATCATCTGGCTCCCACATGGGATGGTTCCATATAGATTAGATAGATATGACTGCTGATTATTCCATGATGAGTACAGTAACATACACAGAAACAGACAGAACAATTTAATGTCAAACAACATTAGGAGCAAAATGTCAAACCTTCAAATAATATACATAAAATCGTTAAGATCACACCTCTTGTACTAAAGTTTTTTCACAAGTCTCTCGATAATGTTGGTTATGGGCTGTAGCTTGAGGCGGAAGAACTTCCAGCACTCTGCTAAGAGGTCAAGGGATCCAAGGGGAGCTGAAGAATCCAAAAACGAAAACAACACCTCCAGTTCATTAACTTCATTTCATTTGGTTCCACTTCTGTCTCTCTTGTCACCGGTGATGTAATAGTTGTGTTTAAGTAACTACAATAGAGAAGAAATATGTGAATTCTTGGACAGATTGGACAATATGCTGTGGAGCTATAATAAGTTCTCAGTAGTATATGCTGTGATTTCTTAATGGCATGCAACTTGATGGTTTTATATTTCTGCCATGTTTCTGTGATATTTAACTATTACATTTTTGCATTGAGTATTTACATAAATTCTGTAAGTCTGTGAGACTAGATGCCTGCATAAAAGGGCACAGAATAAAACATAGTCATAGGAAAAAGACGTTTGCTGAATAATAATCAGTCTGCTTGAGTGATATGAGAGAAGGTTGGTTGACGAAACACCGACTGACCTTCTCCAATCTTGTCAATTTTCTACAATTATGAAATCCACGTTGTGGCTTTTTTAGTGTGCATGTACAGTACATTATAAAAAACTATAATATAATGTGATCGTCCAAAATATAAATGTTAAGTAGACAACACAGCGACTGTAAACCTACAAGGCAGCTTCTTTACCAATGATGTCCCTTCCTGACCATGAAATCTACACCTGGAATTCATAATTGCATTGGTATGGTGAGTAGTTTTATAAGTATTTAATAAAAAAGCACAATTTCCCTCATGACCTCCTCAGGATTTAGCTCATTGACTTTTTAGGTAATTCAAACAACTGAATCAGTACAATTTCATGTGTGGGAGTCATTCTCAGTGGAAGATAAATCTTTACTTACTCACATCATGTCTTACTGTTATTCTCAGATAGTTGAATGTCAAACATTTAACTCCTACTGTTGAATTTTACTCATTTCATTGTTTTTACTAAGATTTCTTTTTTTTGTGTTTCTGCTGTTATTATTGGAGTTCATATTAGTAGTCCATGTGTATTTAACCATTTATTTGACTGTCTTCAATATTAATTTTACTGACTTTTGATCATTTTATTATTATAGTTTAATTGTTCTGATCTGTATGTAACCTTAAATTGTTAGGGTTAGGGTTAGGGTTGGGGTTAGGGATGGGAAAGATCTGATTTATTGTCCCTTTGTTCATTTCTTACTCATACTCTGTGATGGACTTTGGCAGCAACTCTTGGCAGCGATGATTTGAGATTAGTTGAGATGTGTAGAGTTGGTAGATCTTATGGCAATTATCCAGATCCTCATCTTGACCCTCCTTGTCAGGATGAGGATATGAATTGTCTTATTCCTTGGGCCACACCCTATCTGAAAAATCTGTTCATAAATCTGGGTAGTCCTGCTACCTGAAAATAACTAACCAGAGTAAAAAATATTGTATGGGCAAAGGTACTGGAAACAAATGTTTCATACAGTGGAAGAATAATCAATCAGGCATACTGTATAGAGGACATGTTTCTGGAGATTGACTATTTCCTATCTTTATGTCCAACGTCCAATTTTTTAGCCTATCCGATTTTGATTCCCTTAAAGCAGATTTCCCTGCTCATTTATCAAACTTTTGTTGGGTCAAGTCCCAGTCATCATGGAGGAATACAACCACTTCAGCAACTGTTCCCTTTTTTTGACATGAGGTCATACAGGTACAAAACCTTGAAAAACAACTTCTTTTAAAAAATAATATCTTCTACCGTTAGTGAAATTAATGTAACCTGTTTTGTTAAGCAAACCACTAGAACCCCACATGGTGTTAGAAAAAACGACTCAAATTTTCGTCTATTTATTTCGGAACCAATAACCCGATGTATTGTACTTTATGAAGCAGTACTATAAATTAAATGTATTATTATTATTATTATTATTATTTATGTATTAACGAGAACTTGACTATTATTCATTTCCTGTAGTTCTGTCCTTTGGCCACTAGATGGTAGAAAGACAACTGATCCAACTTGATAGACGTCACCAGATGGCTTCCGTCTATAATACTATCGGCATTGTACAAAACAAAGAGCTGGAATTTATGCATAAAAATAAATTGCGATTGGTAAATTTTATATACACATTTTCTTTATGGTGTTGTTGCTTTGAATGAATAATTTCTAAAAATCTTATCTAATAAAAAATCTTCTATCAATCTTTGAGAAGACTGACTAGTAGGAGAGCCTTAAACTGGCTGAACTTTTTATCTTGTACATTGATGAACCCCGTGGTAAATTGGAATTAGTTTAATTTGTATTTTGGGTATTTATTATTTACAGGTTACATTATTATATTTATTTTTATTTATTATATTGCTATTGATCGTTGGAATTTTTGTGAAATGTTCAATGAGAAATACCATGTAATTTGAACTTGTTTAGTAAGGAAATGAGAAGAAAAAAAACATTCATTTAGCTTGTTTAAGATGTGTTTACTGCCATTTTGTGGTCACAGTGTTCAAGTGCAACACATTGAATTTGTCATAATATCGTCAATCCCACGTTAGTCGTGTAACTAGACTTCCGGTTGGGATATTCCCTTAAAACTAATAGTTAAACTTGACACAAGCTGGTATTTACTTTAATTACCACTTCCGGGTCGACATAGCACGAAGTTAATTAAAACTAACAGCAGGTTAGTACTAACACTGCCCTTCATTTCGGAGACACAACAGGTCCTCGGTAGCCCACCAAACTTTACAAAGGGGTGAGATTGCCGATCGGAATTGAAATTGAGTTTGATCGAAGGATCCTTCTTGGACAGCAGCACGTAAAGTGGGCTAGCTAAACGCTAACTGAATTACTGGGTAAGTATGATACGCTCAGCTAATGACGGAGCTAATGCTAACTGGCTAATAATAGTCATGCGATGCCACTGTTAATTTATATGTTATTGTTGTTGTAGTAGCTCCGTGGTCTAACCGGAGCAGTTTGAACGCATTACTCAGCATTTTCTTTTCTGTTGGCTAAATAATCGCCATCGTCATTCAGTTTTATCCAACTTTAATGACATATATTACACCAGAAATAAACTTCACACATAACTAGAGACTAGTTTAACTAGAGTAAACTTTTCTTTTCATCAGAGACGGTCGACTGTTAAAGAAGGAAATTACTCTTTTGTAAGTGATGCTAAATTAATTCTGATTATGTATTAGGTGAGCTACCAGGTTAAATTCCTTCTGCTGTGTCAGACTACCTTTGGCTGGGTACAGAACAGTTTATGTAATTCTAACTGTAACTATCCTGTTTCAGAGGGGATGGACAAGGCTAAACAACAGGCGTTCGACAATGCCAGACTTCAAGTGATCAGAGATGGCTATGAAAGGGGTTTTGAGTACATCAACAAAGGACTTTCAGCAGATGAGGCTGGAGACAAGGCGCAGGCTCTAGAACTCTACAAGCTGGGGCGAAAGCACCTCCTCAGGGCCATCAGCGTGCCTTCACAGGGAGAGGAGTGTTACGGTAGCTCATGGGATTCAGCCAGACAGAAGCAGAAGAACATGCAGGAAACAATTAACAACATCACCACTCGTCTGGCCATGCTAGAGACCAGCTCTGAACTTGGTGGTGCAGCTTGCACTGAATCAGGACCTTGTGTTACTGACATTAGTGAAAGATGCGTTTACCCAAACCTGCCCACGAAAAATAAGCCAGAGAGACCATCTCCACCAAACCTAATTTCTGCTAGGGGCGAATGTTCAGGAGCTGGAGGAGGCTCCCCTGCAGGCAATGGTGAGGTCCTTCATCTCTCCCCTACCGCACAACACGTGGGTCCAGCTGAACAGCCCCCTGCTTACTCTACTGAGGCAGCTGACGGCCACCTGTCCATTTCATACGGAACAGACACAGGGGAAATGTCAGTGGTTGGAGAAGAGTTCTACACTCATACAGCACCATCAACACCATCATCAACATCTTCTATAAACATGTGTGAAGATGGAGAAGAGCTGCTCTACATCCCTAATGGTGTACAGATATTTTTTGTCACACCTGAAGGGCGAGTCAGTGCTCCGTCATACCCGGGCTACCTGCGGCTGGTGAAGTTTATTAGTGATCAGTCTGACAGAACACCCTACCGACCACCAGCATTTCTGCAGGTAAGAGGTAAAACACATTTTCCCCCCAGATGATTTTCCCCCCAACACAGTTTCTTGTCACAATCATGCCCATTTGACATAATGAGCTATAGTAGAGTGTAAACACTACACAGTCCAAATTGTACCCTTTAACCTAATTTTATCGACTGTTTGCTCAGTTCATCAAGACCTTGAAAACCGAGTCATGAGAAGGAGGAATAGATAGGCTTGTTAATGATTTCTAATCGCTCACCCGAAAGCAAATCATGTGAGTGTTGGGTACTGAGTGTTTTAGTCCTAGTGGGTCTATGCATACAATGCCATCTTCATGGGGAATCCCAATGAAAATCAATGTCCTTATTTGCTCAAAGGTAGATATTTATTGTACGTCAAACCTATGATATTATGAATCGCTATAGAATGTCATAATACAAATAACTTCCTTACATAACATCTGTAAAAGCAATAACCCAATTCCACAAGACAACTTAAAAGTAATAATAAAAGAATAAGAGGACAAGAGAATTAAGAATGGCATCAAATTAAAGCAGATCTGTCCTACTGTGTTCACACAAGTGATTTAGAATAGGTTACTGATTCAGAGAGCCTGGTATCCTCAGGTTGGTTCTTCCATAACTGAAGGACTCTGACCCCATAAATAGGTCACATTAAGTTTTTTTTTTTTCCGTTTTTTTTCACAACCTTATTTGATTGATCAAATGTATCCTGTTTTTAAATATTTTTTGTTGTTGTCTCTTCTGCAGTTTTTTCTCTTTTTGAAACAGCAAGTTCATTGATGCTAGTGGACAATACACAATGAAATTTGACTATTGATTAGGGAATTTCCCGGGTGGTATTGCCAGGGGATGACATCAATGTTCACATTGAGTGCAGTAATATCTAAATCGTGCTTGGGGTTTTTAATTCTGTTAGACATGCAGCAGTTTGGACACAGTGAAGTGGTTTTTCTTTTCTCAGAAGGTTCACTGTGTTGCACAAATCAGAATCACCATCAGTTTATGGCCAGTCATTTCCAGGTTATAGTTGGAAAAATAGACTTAAGACAGATTTATTAGCTGAGAACTCTTCCCTTGTTCATGTGAATTCCAACGTGATGATTCAAACATCATTCAGATTTTCTGTATACCAAGGCTTATTGTTTCAGAAATGAATATGAAATTTGGGGCTGTTATACATTATAATTACATCATACTTTTAATCTATTAATCAATAAAACCGCTTCTCCTTTATTTTGTCTTGGTTAGGTTTTAGTTATTCATTGTAATTAGTGTTCATTCAAAAAAGCAGTCTCATGTCTTTGACTCGGCCTTAAACACATAATTGATGTCATATCAGCTCTGTTTAAGCTTCTCCTCAGCGGCTACCAGTTTTAAAATAGTTTTTTAAGGTTTTACTGATCAACTTTATTAAAAGTTATTGCTTAAATCCCTGCTATGTTGCTGCTCCCAAATAAACCAGGATGGACCCTTAAGTCATCGGCTAGGAATCTGCTGAAGGGTCCTCAGTCTCAACTCTCTACTTAAAATCTTAAGACCTGCAGAACCGGGTTCATCTTTTAAATCACTTCTCAAGATGTATCGCTTTTTTTTTGCACACTGTCTTATTGCTAAAATGTCATATTTGCTTTATTAGTTTTTATCCCTAATTAATATATATATGTCAATCCTGTTTTAATTCAATAAAGCACTGTGGAAAAAACGTAAAGATTATTATCAGTATTTTTATAATGACTTTATTTGCTTTCTGGCAGGTTTGCGACTGGATATATCCTCTCATGGCCATGGACTCGCCGGTATTGCTGTGTAACACCGGTGTGTTTATGTTTCCGGATATGATGGCACCAGCTCCAGGCTATTTTGTGGGGGTGGTGTTGTCCTCTGAGCTGCCTGCTACAGACAGAAAGCTGTTCCAGGACCTCCTGTCTAAGATGACAGATCTCAGGGTTCAGGTCAGTGTTGCTGTGAAATCAAATCTACAAGAGCACAGCCCATGTTTTGACAATCATTGTGGAACAAATATTAATATTGTTTAATATGCAATACAATATACACTGTCTAAATACAGCATAATATATATTATGATTTATAAATTGAATATATGGTATTTTCACAAATATCATATTATATTTTATAAATATATGTATACTGTTAAACATCAAAATATTATAAATTCAATGGTGATAATCAGTTGACAGTGCAGATTTACAAAATTGTGCAGCTTTTGGTTAATATACCCTTCACCTTCTCCTCTAATCGAATTTTGCAAGCAATAAATACTGCAGATATTAAATCAGCATCACACATGAAGACATGTTTCACTTACTGCCTGTGTAATGCTTTGAGTCTGTTAAAATCTTCCAAACTTTTTCATCAGTTTGGCCTGGCATGAAACTCTCCCGCTTATTTCTGAGCTGGCACACTTCACAAAGTTACCCCTACCTCAGCATTTTAGGGATTTTAGACAGACAGGCAGGTGAGGAGAATTAATCAGTCATAATGCTCTTATCTATAGCAGTTAGAGCCACCTCAGAGCTTCAGCTGAAAGACAAGTGCCACTGCAGTCCTGATGGATGTAGAGAGGCTGACTCGGAGCGAACAAAGTTGTTACAGATGTGTGCACTCGGACTAGTTATCGTCTGTGATGGATGGGATTCCTTATCAGCAAGTAGGTTCTTTTGGGACATATTCATTTTGGGGTTAAGTAGAAGACTGAAGGTTTGTAGTACAAAGGGGGACTGTTTTCTGACTGCAGACATTTTATAGTGGCCGTCTCTTTGTAGCAAACAAATAGTTTATTGTGAGAAGAAGCACAGGCTAATAAGAGGAATTGTTGTTTGCATTGTTGGCTCACTTAAGAGACATCAGATCGATGGAAATTTTTACAAATTTCACAAAATAGGATGAACATTGACTGATGGTTTTCAGTTAGCTGTAGGGCTCGTTTTCATATTGCATGCTTGCTGTCACTGACCAATGTGTCTTTCTCATCAGGTTACGGATGAAGCTGCAGAAATGGTTAATCTCAGTCAAACGGTGTCCATTGTCACGCCAGAGGAGACCGCACCTGAGGACACCGCACCGACAGCGAAAGAGGAGGATAAGCCTCTGCCTGAGTGGAGTGAAAAGGTGGCAAGTGGGATCCTTACAGGTACGGTCAAACTGCATCTTTTCCTAAAATGTGTGTATTTGTTTTTAAACAGTTAGGAAGGAGTAGAGATACTTTGTGTGATTCTTATGTTCTCTTAGGTGCGTCCTGGCTAAGCTGGGGCCTGGTGAAAGGAGCCGAGTTCACAGGCATGGCTATTCACAAAGGTGCGTCTAAACTCCGAGAACACATCACTCCAGAGGACAAGCCAGCTCATGTCAGCCCCACAGTCACCAAAGGCCTCCACGTTGCCAAGCAAGCGACAGGGGGAGCTGTTAAAGTCAGCCAGTTTCTAGGTGACTAATCGTCCCCAGTATCGATGTTTCACTGACCTTGAATGGTTTTTTGCCAGTGGGGTTCTGATGAGTAAAGCTTTGTCCGTGCAGTGGAAGGGGTGTGTGCCATCGCTGGCTGTGTGGGCCGAGAGTTGGCTCCACATGTGAAAAAACACGGTGGTAAGCTGATCCCAGAATCTATGAGGACTGACAGAGACGGGCGTTCAAACATAGATGGAGCCATGGTGGTGGCTGCCAGTGGAGTGCAAGGTGGAGTATCTCAGCATTTGATAATCCTAAGAAGAATGGGGTCATGAGGGGAGTCTTATTTTTTTGTTTTGAAAATTTGTACAGGATTTGCAACCATGTGGACGGGTTTGGAAGTTGCAGCAAAGAACATCACTACGAGTGTTGCAGCAGAGACGGTCACCACCGTGAAACATAAGTAAGCCCCCCTCCCCTTTCTATTTTATGTTCTAACTCAAACCACCGTCTCTTGCTTAAATATGAGGTAATGCAAATGTTTGCTCGTCACTGCCTGCTAGATAGATGCATTACACATTCATACTGAAATGTTCACTCACTTTTCATTTGCTTTGCAGATTTAGGGGCCTACAAAATGTCTTTGAGGCACCTAATGAGGAAAACTGTAATCCTTCCAAATTATCCACAACTATTTAATGCTTTGCATCACTAATCACAAGCATGACATAATCCTTGTTTTCTGGGGTGATTTGGTTCTTGCATAAAGTTCTTTTAAGTCACCGACGCTGTACCAATTCATTGTTCACCCCCCTGTGTGGTAATTCACACGAAGGTCCTGCTTTTCACTGATTTCTCAAATTTTTCTGATGAAAGAAATCACAAATAGATTGTGTCCTGTCTGATTTTTAAATCGTGTTAAAATTGGTATCACAGCCTCCTTTAATGAGCATGGTTTTGGTAATGAAGATAGCATGATAGATAAAATTACCAATTTTATTTTTGTTACCTTTGGAGGCCCCCAAGGACACCTTACAAAACATGTAAGAACCAAACATATAGAATAACCGAAAAGGAAAAAAAAGATCAAAATACAAGGGTAGAATAAATGAAAATAAATAACAGGGTTAAGATCAGATTGAAGAGGTATATTTTAAGTTGGGATAGTAAAGGTTTGATGGCAGTCACTATCACAGATGCCTTGATGGATAGTCACTAAGTTTGTAAGGAAGACCAGAGAGGATAGATTAACAGTTACTAATGCCAGATGTCACTAGAGAGTGAATAAGAATAGCAACAGAAATTACTATTTGATGTAAGGGACAGGCTAATGCAATTGATATTGCATGGGTTGAAAGAGTAAATACTCAAATATATGCTTTGAAGTGCCAGGATGACACCTATCCTTTTGGGGGTCTGGACATTTAGAACTTTTAAGTATTCGTAGAGAGAAAGAGTTTATTTACAGTTGCTCTGGTACAAATAAAACGCACTAATAAAGGCTTATCTTATCTTAAAGATTTGGCCAAAATGCACAAGCTAATATGAAACAGTAGGGGTCCCAATATAGAGCCCTGGGGAATACCGCAAGAAACCGGGGAGTAATGTATCGTGTGTGTGAATTGTGAGATAAAAATAGGCAAGAGTAAAAAATAATTTTCATTATACTTTTATTCCCTTAATTGAAGTACCAGAATTTTCCATATCTAAAATTAATAGCGTTTGCCAAGCTATTTAATAAATAAATGGTTTGATTCAATTTCAATATATTACATTTATATTGGGAGAAGACTTTCTATACGCCGCGATTGATGACTTTCTCTTTTCATTCTTATTCTTGTTTATTATGGTGGAAAAATTATTCCATTTAACAATCTTGCCTTCAGAAAAGTCTTACTCTGTAATTAAGTGCACTTGCATGGCATTAATTCAAACATGGCATGGCATCTTTGCAATCCTTGCACTGCATAGTAATCAGTTCTCTCTAAATAATCTGTTTCCCGACTTTCATTCTGACCTGTAATACAATCTGACTTCCAATGAAGGTTCGGGGCAGCAGCAGGACAAGCCACAGACCATGCTGTCAACTCTGCAATTAATGTTGGAATCACTGCCTTCAATGTTGACAACCTGGGGATCAAAGCTGTGGTGAAAAGGACTGGCAAACAGACAGCTCAGGCCATTCTGGAAGACTACAAGCTCCAGGAGACACAGTTGAACGAGAAGCAAGTGGAAAAATCAGTCAAGTAGCTTATGTACTATACTGATTCACTTCTTCAGCAATGCCTTAAACAAAATGTGTATTCTATCAAATAAATCCCTGTTAATATATAGTTTATGAAAGATGTTCTATATTTACATGATATAACAAAATATATTGTTTGATAATGTACTTCTGCACTTTAAACTTTATTTATAATAACAATCAGGACCTAAGTTAAGAAAAACAACCAATGATATAAATGAAAACCTACATTTTGTGTCTACAATAATATATATCAGCATCCAAGTTTTATCACTGAAGTGAGAAGATACCAGTTTAACACTGCTCCGTGCTAAAAAGTAATTGAATTGTTAAATCAAAAAACTTCATAAAGTATGTATGACCTTTTTGGTTAATAAATTCGGTTGATACGTTACAATTTATCAACGGATTTCTCCACTTGCAAATCTGATCTCATTAGAGCTGCAGTGATTAGTGAGTTGATAGATAAGTCCATCCAAAGAAAACATTTGCTAATCTATTTTCAGTCAATTTTCAAATAATGCATCCCAGTCTCTTAAAAGTAAGGATTTACTGGTTTTCTCTTATTTACTATGGTAAATGACAAGTCTTTGGGTTTTGGTTAAATATAGAAAATGTAGATATCACTTAGGGCTCTTGGAGATTTCGATGAGAATTTTCCACTTGTTAAAACATCGTATGGACTCAACACCGTATTGATTCATAGTATTGGCAGGTTTTGTTTGATAATAAATATCACAAGTAATCGCTAGTTGCAGCCATATTGTATATTTTTCAGATATTCAGGCGGAAAAGCATCTGCTCTTCTTCTTCACGACATGCAATATTCAAATGTTTTGCTAAACTCAAGCTGCTAAACTAAGCCTATAATTTAATCTGTCACACCTTCATTCCTATGAGATGTGATAGGAGGTCTGCTAAAATGCTAATACCTCTGAACCCCACTGTCTTCTGCTGAAAGCAAAGCTGTCCTTGTATTTCCATTGAGTTTAAAATGTTCATTTTAACAGTGTTTTGCAGTCTAGAATTTAATGAATGTACGAACAATATTAAAATAAATATGAATTTTGAAGTGTCAGCTTATTGTGTACAAAATGTTTTTTGTGTACAAAGCCGTCTTTCAAGTACGCCTGGAACTTATCCTTTTTGATGGTTATGGGACTCAATCTAACCTAATTTTTGTTCTTTGTAAGAACATTGGATTGATTTTGAACAGTTTTATTAAGTTTTTCTGATGAACAGCTTTAAACATCAGCCTAATACCTCCATCTAGTGCACATGTGTTACAACATCGTACACACTGTTTATCCTTTAAATGCATTTCTCATCACTTCAATGTGAAGAGGTTAATATGCCGCTGAGTCTTTTTGAATTTAACTTTAATTTAGATTTAAAGAAAGGGATTTAATTGCACTTTCAGTCAGAACTAACAATATTTTCATTTTAGAAGTGAGTAAGGTCACTGGTGTTGGTGTTCGATTGTCAACGTGATTACACAAAAGCTACGCGACCGAGTGGACCAAAAGTGTAAAGAAGAAAAGGATCTAAATAAGGAAGTGAAATTAGTTATTTATTTTTCTTTAACATTGAGTAAGATACAGCTTATGTAAGGATTTTTTTAAATTTATTATTAGCCGGAGACATTTTTTCAGCAATTTGGTAGAACAGTGGGTGATTTGCCAAAGAATGAATAACTGATTTTCTCTTAATTAACATTATAACCTAATATTATGATGCTAAAAGAAAAATTGGAATTTGTATCAATATACATTCATTGATTTTAGCAGATTGACTTTATTATTCTCATTTGAAGTGATGAATAAAAAAAATTCAACACTTGAGTAATGGCAAACCGCCAGTTACTTCCCGTTTGGCAACACAAATAATCCACTAACATGGATTGACTAAAAAGTAAAAAGCCAAAGATCAGTTGCAATCCCAGGCCACTGCAGTCTACATATTGAAATGTCACCAAGCAAGCTACTGAACTCCATTTTGTTCCGTGGGTCCAGCACAGGGCTGCCCACTGCTCCTCTGGTCTGGGTCAAGAGAATACATGCATACACGTGGAGAACATTCACATTCCACACAGAAAGGAACCAAATCCTTGCTGTAAGGCAACAATGCTCACGACTACTCCACTGTGCTTCACACTCCTACATGATTCTGGTAATCGTCAGTTAAAAATTGAAAATGGAACAAACACAAACTTCCCATACACGTAATCTTTACCATATGCAGTTCACACCAACAAACATCTATGTCTGTTACTTTATTTCTTTCTAATATTGGCAAATCAACAAACCATGCTTTATATTTCCAACATGTTATCAGATACATCTAAATCTATATACAATAGTAATACCCTGAGAAAATTTCAAAATAATTTTTAACTAAATAAGTATGAGATTGAAGATTTTTATTTGTCATACAAAATTTAAACTTCTTGCTCACAGTGAATGTGAGTGTGTTTTTTTTATGTAAAATATGTAAAATAAGAATACTAAATATACATTTTTTAAATTAACTAAAAGTAAAGGAGAAAAATAAAACTTAGGTACCCCGTAAACCCATGAAGTACCCTTGGAGATACATGTATGCCAATGTGAGAAAAATTGTTTAGGTTAATGCAGAGGTTATGTGAAACTTATCTAAAGGTAATAATTCTCAAAATAATTTACTAAAATAAATTCAAAATATATCGAGTTGGCTTTTTTCAAATGAAATTATTGACTATGTAAAATGTAAAAAAACAAACAAAACAAACTCATACTCTATGTGAACGGAATGACAATCAAAAATGAACAGGAATTCCTTCTATAAACGTAGCAGTTATGCAGCTGAAACAAGGACAAAGTAGTTATAGAGAAAACCGGCCCAACTTACATTTTACACTTTATTATTATTTATTATATTGTATTCACAATGCTGATTGATTCTTATTGCAGGATTTCAAAAATAGGTTTGTAATGAATTAAGGGATGAGCTGCAAACATTTTAAATGCACCATGCAATTCTTAACGGATAAGACACTGATGGCTCTGCATTGTTTTTCCTCATAAAGGCATTTTTCTCTTACCAAATATGTTCTGCACTAATCAGATGCTAATTGTCTGAAACATTTTTTTTATTTAAATCAATAAAAAGAGAGCATTATCGGTCTGCAGACCGCTGTTGTAGACCATTACAACATCTCTGTATGCTGTGATGTTTTTTTTTTTCACACGTACATAAACCGAAAAATATTCTTTTTTTTTTAACATTTATTATTTGAACAATAAGAAAAAAATAGCAATTAGCTTGGCTTAGCATACCTAGCTTAGAACAAAAGACTACGCAGCCAACACTATCCTACACGATAGTTGTAAATGGTATGTAAAAGGAAATTCTGTCACTGTTGAAACGAACCATTCAATTAGTTTTTTTTTAAACATGTTCCGATGGTTTCTATAATGAGTTTCAGTGGACCAGCTAGCTAACGTGCGGTTAGCTTGTTGCTGAAAAACGGTTGGCCAACTACAAACTACTGAATGAGCTTAAAACGAACTAAACGTTTTTTCAGTCATTGTGCCATAACTAGTTAATTGTGATCATTTGATTTGTATATTTTACATGCATCGCATAAAAGCCCTTTTCATGTAAGTATACCTATGGAAGCAAAACTCAGTCATCGGATTTTGAAATATGAAAAAGCATTGACTTTCAAGCACTTATTTATTTACATCGTACATCGTAAAATCCAGTCGAATAATTAAAAATGTGTGTATTTCACAGTTTAAAATCCGATGACCCAGACATCCTTCCATTGGTGTACTGTGCTGGAAGAATGGTTCCCCCGGTGTAAATCAGCGCTACGGCAGTAGAGGTGTAGGGGAGGGTGGGGGACGCCGGCTGCAGCCTTGCGTTTTCCTCCTCTCCACTCGCATCGTGAACACAACACAGGAGACGCAGACAGGCTGCAGGCAGACGGCACGATCGCAGGGCCAACAAAGAGACGCATGGTTCATCTGAGGCGTAGAATGAATAAATGATTCCTTGAGAAGGGCCGCTAGCAGACACACGTTCTCGTCTCATCTGTCTTCACCTTTAAGGTAAGAGAGATTGTTTCAAACACGGACAATCCATGCATTTGCACCGTTTTCTTGCTAATCTGTATAGATTTATTCGTGGCTCACGTTTTAAAACAATATTACAGCTTTGTTTTTCAAATAGGCGTATGTTGTTAATATGGAGTAAATGCATGCCACTGTCGTTGTTTTGAAGATGTAATTGAGGCACACCTGGGAACATGGAATGGGTGTGACATGTTCACGATGTGCGTGTGAGCAGCAGCTATAATGCTTGTATCAGCAGGGTTACTAGATTGTCAGAAAGCCTACTTAAGTCCATTAAATAAGTGCTTATTTGAGTAGTAAGCACTCTGCTTGTATTGTTTAGGGTCGTAATAGCACTGTTCAGTGATGGAGCTGGAGCACTTTGATGAACGGGACAAGGCTCAGAGATACACAAGGAGGGGATCAAGAGGCAATGGACTCCCCAGTCCCACACACAGTGCCCACTGCAGTCTGTACCGAACCAAGACGCTGCAAACACTGAGCTCAGAGAAGAAGGCCAAAAAGATTGATTTCTACCGCAATGGGGACCGCCACTTCAAAGGGATGGTCTATGCCATTTCTCAGGACAGATTCAGGTCCATGGAGGCCCTCCTGGCTGACCTCACAAGATCCCTCGCAGATAATGTTTACTTGCCACAAGGAGTGAGGACCATATATAGTGTTGATGGGACAACAAAGATCACCAGCATGGACCAGCTGGTGGAAGGTAAGTACATACCCTGAATTGTTTTGTGTTCTCCAGATTTAGATACTGTTTTTAATGTGACAGCAATAATTTTACAGAGTCTATAAAAAAACAAAACAGCCAATGCAGATCAAACAACATGCATGATTTCTGACCTTTTGAGCATAAGTAAGTGTTGTTCAGCAGTCCAATGTGTATGTTTCAGCTTTTGTGCACAGATATCTTGATTTCTCCTTATTTTCTGCAGGGGAGAGCTATGTTTGTGCATCGATTGAGCCATACAAGAAGTTGGACTACACAAAGAATGTAAATCCCAACTGGTCAGTTGGGGCCAGGACTGCTATGCCCCAACGTGATCCCTCTTCTCTTGCTAGTGCAAAGTCTGGTTGCACAGAAACCAGAGAAACCAGAGAATTTATTAAGCCAAAATTGCTAACTATAGTCCGTAGTGGCGTGAAACCTCGGAAGGCTGTACGGATCTTGCTCAACAAGAAGACTGCACACTCCTTTGAGCAAGTCATGACTGACATCACAGATGCCATTAAACTCGACTCCGGAGCCGTCAAAAGGCTGTATACTGTTGATGGCAAGATGGTACGTATTATCATTTCTAGTGGTTGTTCTGGCAACCTCCCTTTTCTTATTTTTTTTCAGAGTTTTGGTATTAACAAAAACATGTTTCAAAGTAATGTACATTGGAGAACAATCAAAATTAGACCAATATGTCCAGATTTAAGAACATAGATAACATGTCTGTATGCAAAACAGGACTAGTTAAACTTTTTTTTAACTTTAACTCTACATAGGGGAAAAAGACACAGAGTATTAATTTAGTTTCCGTCTGCCACTTCACTTCCGGATACCATAACATTTTTAATGTTAATTTCTGCAAATCAACATGTTTACGGTATACTTTTTGAAAGTGAAAGAACTAAGCAATCAGGACCACTTAAAGTGCTCTAAGCCCAAGAGGGTACCATTATCCTGTTTTGTTTTTCATCACTGATTCATCAGTTGCTGATTCATCAAGATGCTTTTGCTGGATAGAAGTCAACAGAGACTGTGTGATTTTTGCCGGTCAACTGAGAATATTTTATAAATGTATTAGGCAATGGGTTTCTAAGTGCTTAGTGTTTTGGCACACACATAACAAGCTGCCTGAATTCTGCATAAGAATGTTAACAGCAATCATTATTAGACTCTGATTAGATTGGTCATTTTTCAGTTGAGGGCTTTTTCACACCACATTGTACCATATTCTTCTGGATTTTATCATAATTGCAGGATTTACTGCAATTATGTGTGCATATTCCACAGATCTAATCCGGACTTTAGCTAAACATATTCACAAACTCTCCCCTTTTCGCTGATTGTATGTTTTTTTTCTCTGATGATTTTGTCGGCGACATGGTTTCCTGAGCTGGTTGCTAAGATACGGCCTCTGCGGCAGAGCAGTGCAGTAGAGGTGTCAGGACTGTAGGTGTAGTGTGAGAGGACTCATGCTATAGATTCATTGCTATAGAGATGTGTTGACAAGATGAACCACATGGCAGAAGTATAATTCCAGGATAGGAGTCATTCTCTAATGTTGTGTGGAACACAGGAAAAACAAGTTTGTAAAAACAACTATAGATTGTTTGCGAAGGTTTAAATGGACCAAAATCTTAGTTTCTTTCACTTGTTTTGCATGTCTGTTACAGTACTAAATACTAAATAGAATTTCTTCTATTTAGTTTGGACTGAAATGGGTCTAGTGCTGCTCTGTATTCTCGTTCTCTGTTTTCTTTGCGCTTTTTTCCCTTTTATGCCTCCAGATGGCAAAATAAGCTCCCACTGATATCAAAGGACCTGAATTCATGGGTGTTTAACCTTTTGCAAATGACCTGCTGCTAGTTTTTAGTCATGTAAGCTTGTTCAGTTACTAAAATGTCCAAGCTTATTCAGCTGATTAGCCTTTTACGTAAATTGGTATAACTGGTTGTTACCTATTTCTTCTGTTTCTCGTATGAGTCTTGGGAATTTCTGAATTTCTTACTGCAAAAACAAGGTGCAGGTGATGGTTTTTATTTTTAATCATATTTATTTTTAACTCTCAATTCATGTTTCTGTTGACTTTGAAATCCTTTTATCCTTCAAGGGGAGAAAACATGCATTGGTCTGGTGTGATCTTTTTTTGTTGTGTAATGTAGCTGTGAACATTACATGATTGAGAAAATGTGAAGGGATGTAAATGATATAGGTGTAGTCCTTACTTTCATGGATTTAGCTCTGCACTGTGGTCTTAGTAATACACACTGCTAACTTCTTTTGATGTTGACACAGTTCGGACATAACATGGCTCAACATGAATCAACTAAATCACAGGCTTGATTCTTCCTTGTAAAATCAGTTGATGTGATTAACATCTCGTTCTAGCTTCAGAAGTTAGCGGCACAGTAGAGGAAGTGGTATTGAGATTTATTGTGGCCCTTGTGGCAAAAAGAAACAGCTTGTGTTTTCCCCATTTGGTTTCCTCTCATTGACCCCTGACTTTGCCCTTTCCTGGTTTTGCTTGTGTGTGTCCACAATGAATTGATTGGTCTTTGCTCATACCACAGCTGTTCTTTTTGAATAATGAGTCCGTTTTATTTAAATAACAAGCATTCGGTCTGGGAGACCTTACAGTTGAGTATTTAAAATATATATACATATTAGCTTAAGTGTAATTGTAAACATAAATTATAACATACAATTCTATTCTTAAGAAAATATTATTTAATCTAAGTGAAAAACATTTTCACATTAATTTATTAATTGTTACCTTTTTCCTTTGATGGAATAAATCCGCCTTAAACCTGCTATTTTGATCCTCCTACTGTCACTGGGGAGAGAGAATGATGAAGAAGCCACGGAGGCAGCTTGGCGTTCCTCATACCTACTGCTGTGATTTTGATCTTCGGTGCAGTCCCCTGCTCAGTGTCCCACTTCATTTGGCACTGAGAAGAAATGTTGCTTAAAGCCTTTTGTGCTGATTCTTTGGTTAAAATAAAAGTTCCTGTTTAAGTTGAACTGCAATTGGTAAGAAACTTACAGAATGTCATATGAATTCTGTGAGCTATGGGTTTATAGGAAATATAGTTTTAGTATGAATTTTCTTTTAATCCAATGTAGTTAGATTAATATTTCATTTTAATTTAAATCCATTCTTCTTCTTCATGACTTGTTTGACATGCAATATCATTTTACATTTATGCATCATGTTACAATTTTACATAGATGGTAAAATATTTTTTTTATACCAGAGACCAAACTTTTTTCTTAAAAAAAAGGAGATAGGAAATTGTTTTTTTCCTGTTATAGCCAACCCTTTTATAACCACTTAGATCAAAATATAGAAAATGAATACAAGGATATTATAATAAGGCATGCTGGAAATGTTTGGAGTAACTTTGGTTTTAGGTTTTGGTTTTTTATTTTAGGTTTGAAATAGTGTTTGAGTCCCTCCCGATCTCTTCTGTTTTTCTTCTTCTTCGTTTTTCTTTGTATCAAATGCTAATATCGCAAACAAAATTTGATAAAAACAAACAAACAACCTGAGTAAATGATAATTTTGTCTAGTCAACTAGTATACCTAATACCAACTGGCCCGTCATGAAAATTATTTTCCCCCTACCAAACTGCATCAGTGACAGGTTGTTGTTGACTAGACCCACCCAAGACACGACTACCGCCTGTCCTGTTCAGTCTTCTGTCTGGGAAAGATTAAAAAGCTATTTGTAACTAATTATGTTGAGGACTTGGACAAATGGTGCATCTTTCAGAGTTGATCAACCCTCCAAATGTTCATTTAAGAAGTCGCAAAAGATCCAGAGAGAACATCCATGGAAACTACGGCCTCTTTCACATCACTAAAGGTAAGTGTTCATGGCTCCACTACTCACAACAGAGGAGGCAAAATGGCCCTCATTCAGAAGACCATGAAGGCTCATCTGAATATTTCCACAACTCTCCTATATATTCGATAGATGATGAGCAGAAAGTAGATTTGTGTGGAAAAAAGGGGCCCTGTTGAATCTGGTGTATTCTTTTCTCTACTAGAAAATTCTGATTTTGGATAACGTAGTGAGTCTGTGAGTTGATGCTCAAGCACAACTTAGTTTTGTTGCAAGACAATCATCCCAACCAGAAGAATAAGTCCCCCTCTGACTGGATCAGTTCAAAGAAAAAGTTCAAGTTTTAGAGCTCCCTAGTCAAGATTTTGAACCTGAACCCTTTGAAAAGCTGTGGTGGGAACTTAAAGGGCATTGTGTGCTCACAATCCCTCCAATGTGGCTTCCCACATGTATGTGGTCATCATTATATATTTCTTAATGTTTTACTTTCTAATATCCTGCAGTAGACCAAATCGAAATCAGGTATTCTGTTTGTCTTTGAATATAGTTTCTTACATGCTCTCTTTCCACTGGTCCACTGGGTTCTTTTGGGTATACAGACATATAGATATAGTAATTGACACATGATAACTGAAAAGTAATTTAACTAAGATATTAGAAATGATTCTTCCAAATAATGACTCTATTAGACTGGCTGTCCATTTTCCACTTCAAAGCATTGATTCAGCACCCTGGAGAGCTCCAATTGTTCACCAATCGAGATTAACTTTATTATCAATTTGTGTCTTTGGTCAAATGGATGAGCTTAGATGGCATGCATACCTCCTATTGTGTTTTCTGTCTTCAGGAATGCTCGGGCTCTTGGAAATTACAAATTAATATGTGGCGATCAATATATGCACAGGATACTGCTGGACCACAAAGAGTGTTAGTGCCTGTGTGTGCTAGGGGGGGATGGTAGGCCTGATGGAGCTGCTGTGTCACTGAGCCAGCAGGCATAAGTAATCAATGTAAAGCAACAGATTCATCACTGCACTACTCATTTCTTGAATTCAACTGAATTCTAAAGTCGCATAAGGAATAGTGGCTCTTATGAAATTGGTGCGATTAGTTCATACACACTTTTAAGCGAGATTAGGAGTTGTAGTGGAGGGACAGCCACCTAATTTCTGAATCCCGATTTTGAACTCTCTGCATCATACTAACAAAATGTTCTATGCGTTACTTTTTTATCTATATTGTTGGGGGGATCTCAAAGTAGCCCTCTCATCACCTCAAAGTCATCACTGATTCTGTCTCCTTGGCAACGGTTGTGCTGCTATACCCAGTTGGGATTTCTTACTTTTCTGGAGGATTGCTGGGGGCAGGGTTTATCAGAGGTGGTGTCTGTAGAGGAAAGGGACTTATCAACCCCCACTAATGGACTGCATAGTTTTTGTTTTTACACTCCATCATTGAATTTTCATTGGATTTTGAAAGTGCTTTTGCAGCAGGTCACTGTTAAACCAACTCTTTTGCTTTTAAAATTTGGACAAAATTATCTTTTTATACCTAGTGCTTTTAGTTAATGAATGGTTTAAGAGTACATTCATTCCCACATTACAATTTTTTCCATTTTGCATTTGTGCAAATCCTAAGGATGATAATATGACATTTGTTTTATGGTTAGTGGATGGTGGCTTTTTTTGTATGTGTGGCCTTCTTTGCTCTATGTCTCAGCACTTAAGCCATCTTGTTAGACCCATGCTGAACTCTCCATGACTGTTAATGATGAGACAATGAATAATATATGGAGACATTCGATGTCTCCAGTTTGGCTGTCATTTTTAATTTTCCTAAAACATCTTGTGCTCAACTAAATTGTAATTACCCAATCGGTCTTTGGTAACAATAGAAAATATTCTGAACACTCCATCCTAAATCTTGCTAATATTATATGTTTTTTTTAATTAATTTATTCAGAAATTAAGGTTAATTCAAGTCAAAATAAATCCCCTCTTGATAACTGAAATCTAGAGCAGGATCAATCTTGTTTTAGGGGTTTGCTGATTCTACTCTTCTGTTGAGGGAAACACCTGATGTGATTATCTCGGCTCTCCAGCACAAGCTGTTGTTAAGCACATCAATAATGCTTTTCTAAGAGAAGGTCAGGACTCCATCAGTATCTTCATTTATTTATTACAGTTTATTCACTGTGAGGGGCTTCTGTATTACTGAGAGCAGTAGATGCCTCTCATGGATTAGAATCTTTTTTGTCTTTCCATAAAGAAGAAATGATTTCTCTCTTATTATTGAGATGAAAGTATATGTGGTACTATACTATTGGGTATATGTTGTTAAGCTTTTATTTCCCAAAAACTTCTTAGCCAACCGCTCCATATGGGTCATAGTTAACCTCCCTCATATAACAATTAATACAAATTCGGATTATAGGCTTTTTTTTTCGTGAATTCAGTGTTTGTGGTATGGTGGTACAATTAATTTAAGGTATCAGATTTGATATATGAGATCCAGTAAATTAAGTGAATATTTCCAATTGAAGAACAATAATCTCTGCATGTCTTGATGTGATTGGTGCCCCGGGACGGTGAATGGCCTTTCAAAACAAGCTTAAATGTTATTTTATACTAATTTGATTAATGGCTGATACCGTTCTCAGTGAACGAGAGTGTACCTAATGAAAATCCATCTGTATTTAAAGATCTTTACCCACTCTTAAGAAATTTTCACATGCAACCAGGTTCAAACTGAAATACAAAAAGTGAATTAAATCTGCTGTACACACTGTATGATTTCATATTACCTTTCCACGTAGGGCATTTGGAACATGCAGATACATTGTGTGCTCAGAGGCAAAAAAAGTGGTACTTGGTTTTATTGTACACTGATGTTAACTTTGCAGAAAAGTACATGTACAAATCTCTACTCACATAAGTTATTTCAAGACATAGAATAAATATATCAAATCATGGCGGGACAAGGTCCGAATAGCTTTGCTGATAAAGTTAGTTCAAAACTCACTCGCATAGAATATCTCTGCTATATATTTTATAATAATCAATGGTGTACTCATAACATGATCTTACTTTAAACAAATCATGATTTAGAGTATTTGCCTGCAGTGTATTTTGTCATAAGAATAATAGAAATACAGTAGATGTTGCATTCTCTCTCTTTATTCCACATGTGAGCACGAGGTGGGGCATTTCAGTCAGTACATCTGAATGTGGATATGACTGCCACTTTATTATGCTGTCTGTGTGACTCTGGGGCAGCTGGTTTATCCGCTCACCTACTGATATATAGATGGAATAAATCAGTCCATATAATTATTTTTTATCTATTAAGAGATATTTCCCTTATAGTTTGTGGTGAAATAACAGTCATAATCTAGGCTAGGGACTGACTGTTATGACATTACTTATTTATTGTGGTGTGCATCAGGCACCAAGACAACTGTACTCTCCTTTGAAATGATGTTGGATACAGTAAACATTTACATATCAAACCTGTATCCTGGACTAAAATTAACGGAAACATGTCAATGTTTAACAGGTCTCATGCCTTCAGGATTTTTTTGGAGATGATGACATATTCTTTGCATGTGGCCCTGAGAAGTTCCGTTATCAGGATGACTTCAATTTGGATGAAGGTGGTAAGTGTTCTTTCATTTTTACCAGACTTAGATCACTGATTGGTAAGGATGTAGGACTGAAACTTGTGACTCTTAATTAACCTTTATTAAACCCTTGTCATTGTGGCCTAAAATAAATAAATAACTGATATTTTACCGAGGAACTGCGGTAGGAAGGAGATGATCCAGTGGAAGAAAATGTAACTGGTAGAAGCAGTGAGATTTCAAGCTGTATCTTTCACTAAATTGTTGCCAGGGTAAGCCACGTTCTCCAAATACTATAACTCGGATGACATTACAAACTAAATTAGAGGTGAGCTCTTGTAAGAAAGTAGATAAGAGGGGAGAGTCACAAGCCATTGTTGCTCCTCATACATGCTGGACAGTAGGGATGCAAATAGTATGATTTTTTTTAAACATGCATATTTTTGATCTCATGAGAGCCTTCAACCCACAAATATATGTAGTAGTCCTACCTTTGGGTGGAATTTGGTACCGTGAAAAAAGGGTACTGTGAAAATGTATTCTTATATTGCTGAATGAAAATTAAATCTAAAGAAATAATGAAACTAAATATAAAAACACAAATCAGTATGCCTGGATAGGACAGCTGTTTGCATCCTCCCAGGCTGAGATTTCCCTATTATATATATTGTATAATATATAGTACCATATATCACATAATGTAATTTATCCCCTTGCTTGCGATGTTACGGTGAGCAGACCCACTGAAATACAAATGTCCTTCACACTGAAACCAGAAAAAGGACATCCTAAAGCTTTGCTATTAATTGTGTATGTGTGTGTCTATATATGAATATACTGGACAAATTAAAGGGGATGCAATAATGCCAGTGAGAGGCTATTTGGTTGTTCACAGTTGCTTTTGATAGAAAAAGAAACTCAGGATGTTATTATAATGGATTTAGTCCAGCCCATGCACAACTTTTGCATCCCATTAGTAAGATAAGTGGGAGGGGTGAGGCAGCCTAGTATCTTTAGGAAAAATGCAGCTGCAGCAGTAGACCTTATCATGCCTTTTATCACTCTCTCTCTCTGTAGAATGCAGGGTGGCAAAATCTCCATCCTATGGCCGGCTTCCCTCTTTTCACGGCCGCTCCTCCCCAATAGGTGGAGGGCTTTCCCGCCGGAGCAAGTCTCCATCATCTCCTAGTTCAGGTGTGTGTGTGTCATTGCATGTTGACACCAAGAAACAAAGGCAATGGAATTTTTTTAAAGCTTAACAAAGTGTTCTTTTAGGATAATAATATGAGCTGTTGTGTGTGTATATATAGACACACCTACACAAAAGACATAAAAACAACATTTTGACTTTGACTGCTTTATTCCATTATTTTGAGAACTTTTTTAATTCCCCCAAACTCTTTTCCGACAGCCAATGGCACTACAGGCAGTCAGCTGTCCACCCATCGATCTGGAATGTCTCCCAGCCCCTCTCCGACCAGTCCGGCTAGTCTCCGGAGACGACAAGTAATATAAGTGATTTTTTTGTTTTTTCAAATGTAGGTTTCATTTTATATGTAGCCCTACGTCATACCAGATAACTTTTTCTCCTCATTAATAAATCGTATATATATATTTAGTGAGTGGTTATTACCATTTCCTAATAATGTAGGAAATGGATACACCCAGAAAAAACGTCTCCATTTAAAAAAATTTTTTTTAGTGTGACATATCCCATGGTATCTAATATATGACTGGTTCCTGAAAAATGACCCAGAACCTTCGTGAATAGTTGAGATATTTTCATGCATCATAGGACATTCATCGTTGGTAGCAACCAAGAACAGATACTGGTGATCAGAAAAAGACCCTCTCCGGACACCGGTAGCTAACAATCGTTGGCATCGTGGACACAGGTTTTTCTCAGAGGTGTTTATATGTAAATAAAAGTTCAGATACAACATTATTCAAAATATAGAAAAAAACCTTAATATCCCCGGGAACACAGGCTGAGCAAGATGTATCGAGCGGATTTAGGCCTAGCTTTTCAACGGATCATATTGCATCAGCTGTGATTATCGTGGCAATGGAGGGGATGAGCATTTTTTCATCGTTTGAAGCAGTTCTTGAGTCAAATCCCAATTGTCGGTGATACAATCACTAATTAATCATAAGGCTGGCTGGGGTTGGTATAGTGTCTGCGGCCAAGGATATTAAATTCTTTCAATCCTTTCTCAAATCACAAACAAATTTATGCTGGGAGAAAAGTTATAATGTGTCATCACGTTTGCCTTATTTTTTCTATCTGATCTTAAACTACACTCTGCTTATAAGCCCTTTTATTCGAATAGGCTTATGTTTAAGCTTTTCATAATCACATTTTTACTTTCAAATGCATCGGTGTGCCTGTCTTTCTTTCTTTCTCATTCCATGTCTTTCTGCTGCTTACAGGGATCTCCGTACAGTGGTTCTTCGCTCTCTCTCGCCTCTACAAAGGTTTGCCGCTCGATGGATGAAGGAGATGGGCCGAGTAATGAAGGTAAGCCAAACACCTGAATAAAACTGTTAAGGCTTGTACAAGCTGTTCTGACTCTACATTATCGATCTTTTGTGATTTTGTTCCACAGCTGAGGCAATGGATGAACAGCCCTCCGTCCCTGCCTCCATAGCAGAGAGGTACAAAGTTGGGAAAATTTTAGGGAACGGAAACTTTGCTGTAGTCCGAGAGTGTGTGGAGAGATCCACCGGAAGAGAGTATGCTCTTAAGATCATCAGCAAACACAAATGCAGAGGCAAGGTGAGCCAGCCAGTACACCCGCTGATTAAAATGTTCAGACTAACAATTTAAGTCAAATTCACTCTGAAGCTTTTCACGAACAGCATCTACATCGACAGGTAAACTTATTACAGTATTCGGGTATTTATGCGACTGTATTGTCTCAACAGCCTGACTGTGAACGAACACATCGGAGAGCCTAGGATTTTCGTATTCTTCCTAAAATTGATTAGTTTTGATGTCCAAGAAGGAAAACTCGTCCCAGTCAGTGAATTCGGCCTTTACGGAGCCCTGGGTGGGCCAAGTCTGGATAGCTACATCAACATTAGCCTTCTGGTGGACGTACTACAGTGTAACACATAACTATGGCAATTTTCTTTGTAAATAAAAGCATTGTAGCCATAAAGCCATAGTCTAATATCTAAGTCAAACAATGTCTTATAATCCCAAAATTACATTTTTTTTGTTTCCCCAGAGAAACAAGCCTCTACCAAGTGTTTGAGTGATCACTCTTGAGTTCTCTGAAGTCTTCACTCACTTTAAATCAGAATATGAGTCCTATTCTTTAAATCCCATCTCTATTAAATCAAAGGATACAAGCATTTTTCTATGGAAAGTCACATGGCAACACATAACAACATATAGATGCACACATAGCCACATACAAATATAGTACAAATATAGTACACACAATCTCAAAGAATGCATTTATTATCCTAGCTCACAACAGTGTCAGCAAGGCAGTTTTTTTCAGGGCTGCTATTGCAGAGGGGACAAAACTCGCTGCTATTGTAAGTGCTCTGAGGAATCTGAGGTCTCTGAGGTTCATTTCTGAGAAGGACTATGGGAAGGGTTCTGCACTGGAATTATGTGTTAGCAGAAGGAAGTCCCACCTGTACTATAAAGTCTTCAGTCTTTTCCAGCACCCTATTGTAAAATAGATTTTGTATCCTTTATTTAACCTCATTGAGATTGACATGGCCAAAAAAGCAGCAAATAGCAGCAATGTAAGAAACAGTCGAATCTTCTTAATCTTTTGGCTGTTTTCTTTCGGGTTCTTGCAGTGTATCATCTGTTTACACTGCATAGTTACTGCCGGTACCCTGCTGGCTAACAGTACCAGTGACATCAGTCACTCAGTGGAAATCAGTTTTCATGTTCCGTATATTGAGTAAGCAAAGGTTTTATGTTGGAGAAGCAATCATATATATATTTATATATATATTTAAATATATATTTATAAAATAAATAAAATAGTTAAGCTGAGGTGAGTTGATGTTGCTTCATACACACAAGCAGGTGTGTTTAAACAGTAAGTTATTAAAGATGTTCACAGGTAAGAAAAACCCACCCATGCTGTAAAGTCTCACTCCAGCTTCCTGTCACCATCCCAGTGCCTATTACCACTGGTCATCAGATGCTGCTTTCTCTGTCAAACCAAACTCTTAGGCCTTTTTTTAGCCCCTGCCATAAAAACAATGAGGAGGAAGGCATAAGAATGCAGTCACTCAAAAACTGTTCTAGATTGTGGTGCCATTTAAAACATTGTATCCAT
Organism: Lophius americanus; assembly: GCA_037951165.1. Lineage (NCBI taxonomy): Eukaryota > Metazoa > Chordata > Actinopteri > Lophiiformes > Lophiidae > Lophius > Lophius americanus. The sequence goes on along the minus strand of JBBDHG010000095.1, from coordinate 6,162,469 downwards.
TGTTTGTATTGTTTTGTTTCCATGGCAACAATTTGAATTTAGGCCCATCCTGTGGGTGGATTGGTCTCAGATGAGCGTATGCGGGAGAATTGTCTTGGGAATTTAACTTTCCATTCCATTGAATTTTCCATTTCCATGATTACAATTTGGACTTGGACTCCTTCTGGTACTTGTTTTTTGTTTCTGAATATAGATCTCAAATCCTATTAAACTTATTTTCAACAATGGTTCACACACACAGGACAGCCAAATTCTGAGGTTGTCTTGGCTATCTATGAAGTTTTATTTTATTTTGTTTGTATTTGATCTTTGTTTCCATGGTTATTACTCCTTGAATCTAGGATCGCTTGTGTGTTGAATTAGTCTCAGATAAGAATTTCTAGGGAATAACTCAACAACAGCTCAATATTTTTTCACAAACTTTCCAATGCACCGTATTATTCATACTAGAGTGATGATATTAGATGTGTTTGTTTTTCCTGTTAATATCAGCCGATGAACCTAATTGATTTGTGGTTACGAGCAGGAAAATGACTTCAACTTATTTCTGAAACAGTTTTGTTGATACATTTTCTCTTAAAAAGATGCTCTCCAGTCGCATGTTCCACTGGTATCTGTCCATTATTTCAACATGCAGTGTTTTTGTATCTTCTTTTGGAATTCTCTTTTATTACCCAGGAGCACATGATCCAGAGTGAAATCTCAATTATTCGGCGAGTGAAACATCCCAACATCGTTCTAGTAATAGAAGAAATGGACACCCTCAGTGAAATCTATCTTGTGATGGAGTTGGTGAAGGTGATACACATTTATTAAGTCTTATTTTGAGTTTAAAGAGGTCGGTTTCATGACACAATTTTTCAACTTAACAAAAAGTTTTACACATGTTCCTGATCTATTTTATTTACCTAGTTCTCTTTAACATCTCAAATACTCTTCCTCCAGGGGGGCGACCTCTTTGACGCAATCACCTCTTCTATCAAATACACAGAGCGAGATGCCAGCTGTATGCTCTTCAATCTGGCGAGTGCCATCAAGTACTTGCACAGTCTCAATATTGTCCACAGAGACATAAAACCAGAAAACCTTTTGGTGAGTACGATGTTAAATTCTGTGCCGACAGCACAGTAAAAGTTTCACATCTCCAGTCCTCACAGACTCATATTAATCCCTCCCCCTTTTCACTTTTCTCTATGGTGTATGTCCTTCACCTATTTTCATACAACTACAAAAATATACAGAAGACTGTACACAATGCCACACGATACTCAATGTGTTGAAGTTTCTCGGGTCATTATGAAGATTTGAAACACAACAAGTTTGACCTGCATTTAAAATGGATTTCACTCTAAAATTTAGTGGATGATGTAATACTCCTGGATTGAGCAAATACAGTTTTTCCAGTAACAGCTGCCAGAAAAATCAGCCATATAAGTGGTTCTTTGTTTTAGTCTTATATTTTGTTGCATAATATTCATTTGATAATTCAAACAAAAATCTCAATTCCATTCTCTATAGCTATTTCTACACTTGTTTTTATTTTATTACAAATGAGTTTGAATACTGTTCTATAAGTTATTTTCCCAAATTGTCTTCTTTTTTTTTTGCACTGTCATGCCAAACTGTGTGAAAATTGTCTTTTTTTGTTACTTTGATTTAAAAAAGTTGTAAGTCTCTCCGTTTCCCTTATTGTGCCTTTCTCACAGGTTTATGAACACCACGATGGTAGTAAATCTCTGAAACTGGGTGACTTTGGGCTGGCTACCGTTGTCAATGGGCCCCTCTATACGGTCTGTGGCACGCCCACCTATGTGGCACCAGAGGTCATCGCTGAGACAGGGTGAGTCAGAGGAATGACATCATCACAGTCATCTGTGACATGAGCATTAGAGCATTTGCAGTGAAAAAAACCCTACAAAATCCCATTCAAAAACCACCACAGTATTTCTTGTACTACATGTTGTATTTCTTTGACACCTGGTGTCTCTCTGTAATGAAAGGTATGGCCTCAAGGTTGACATTTGGTCAGCTGGAGTCATCACGTACATCCTGCTGTGCGGCTTTCCTCCTTTCCGTAGGTATGTGCTCCTGTATTGGTAGCTATATTCCAATAAGTTTCACGTTTTGAACAGATAAACAATTAAGTGTGAGTTTGAGTCCAATAATATCCCTGTTCTTGTTTTTTTCAGTTCAGGCGAAGATCATGAAGTGTTGCTTGAACAGATCTTGAGGGGCCTGCTTGATTTTCCTGCACCTTCCTGGGAAAATGTTTCTGATACCGCCAAGGTTTGTGTCTAGAAATACTCTCTATGTAAAACACCAGAAATTATTTGATCTGTTGATTTGGTTTCCCAGGCTCCATTATTACACTGGATACTCATGGCTGATGTGCCATTTTTCACTAGGTTCTGATCACATGGATGCTGCAGGTTGAGGTGGATCAGAGATACACAGCAGCAGAGGTGCTCGATCACCCATGGGTCAACGTAAGTTCAGCATTTTGATTTCAGTGCATTAACCAAAAAGCTGGAGCAAGGTACGACACATAAGCTGAAGCTTCATTGTGCGTACTTTCCAGGATGATCGTGTGTCAGCGAAAGAGTATCAGCTGCATGTTGCAGGGAAGATGAAGAAGCACTTCAACACAGTGCCCAAGCTCCACAGCAATACAGCAGGAGTGTCAGTAATTACAGTAAGCTGTGATCACCCACCATCTAAACACTGACACTGTGCATTATAAATTAAATGTATTCTTCTTATTATTATTATGATTATTACTGCACGCCACTCTGCATCAGTAGACTCTACTTAAGCAATAGTCCTTTGGCTGTTTTTATAAACGAAATCCAAAACCAACGACTGCCTGTAATTTTGAACCACAGTATTGTGGATATGTGTCTGCTGTTAAAGTGTGCAGACACGTCTTTATCTAATGTTCTTATAATGTCATTAGTGGAGGCTAGCATTGTTTAATTTTGAAAAACAGTGACATTTTAATCCATCCATCTTCTTCTTTTGCCTGTTCCCCTTTTGGGTCTGTTTCCATTCGAAGTTACGACCGGCACCTTGATGGCCAACAGTACCGGCGATGGTATTTGTTAACAAGGGCCCCAACCGTTCCAGTTTGGAAGTCGGTCCCCTGTTCCGCATATTGATTTGGCATATGTTATACGCCGGATGACCCTACTGATGCAACCCTTCCCATTTCTCTGGGCTGGGGACTGGCACTAGAAGTACTTTATATTATCACTTATTATGATAATATAATTATCACCTCCCTGCTTTGTATTGTATCTACACATCGGTTCATTTACCGGTTCATTGCCTCAGATCTGCTTGTTTTTGTTGGTGCACTGGCCCCTCATCCTCCTTTTTAAATTGACTGCCAGCACTGTTCTGTCGAAACTTGCAAACACTACTGGGATTGGGTTTAGATAGAAATTAATTATTTTTAATAGTTTCTAAGCCACTTTTGTTGAATTCTACATATAACAAAAAATTGGACACTACCTACTTTTTCCCTGCTTAACAGCGATGACAAAGGAAACCGGTCGACTTTGTCTACATTTTACATATCCAGTCATGTTATTCACATTGCAAGAAAGCAAAACACTCAGTCGCCCATTGCCAAATGAAAACATCTGAGGTTTTTGTCCTCTGAGTTGCACTCCTCTCTCTGCTCAGCTGGGCCAGGACCCAACCCTCCAGAGGCCAGGGTATTTGGACCATTACCAAAATCGGATTGGGTTGTTCTGGAAAAGGTGTGACACAGCATAGTACCAATATGCTGTGCTTCCATGGCAAAGTGCTGGAAGTCTGCATTTTTTCATCTCCAAGGGTTTAAGCCCTTGACCCCCCCATCTTTCATGCTTCATCTTTATTTACCTCATTAATCCCCTTGTTTTTTTGTTTCCTGATCTCCCCCCGTTCTAAGGCAGAGTCCTCTTGGCCATCCAGGGTCATAGTAAATAGCGCGTACCGCGCTATTTACTATGTCTACTATTTACTATGTCTACTATGTTTTTGGGCATCTAGATTGTTTTTTCAGTTTTCAAGTTGGCAGTCAGCCTTGGGGTTTTTATACTAGTACCTTGAGGTTGAACATCCGTGGTCACAAGATCATATAAAGGAAAGGAGTAGTGAAGCAAATGCCTTTTATCAGATAAAACTAAGTGCTAACATTGACCCAGTTACAACTCCCAGAGTGTCTCTCTGGTGTTTGAACGGATTCCCTCCTCATGTCTGTGGTTCTTTGGAGTTACAATAGCTGGTGTGTCACCCTCTTTCAGACAACGGCACTGGATAAAGAGAAGCAAGTTTTCAGACGAAGACGCCACAAGGATGTGATGCCTGCTCCCCACCTCCTTCACAGTTCTGGAGCCAGTGCTTCCCACAGTGCCAACCTCGGCGTCTCCCCCACTGACCTCGCTGAGTCTGAGGATTTTTCTCCAAGTTCAGCAGACACTGCTCTTTCACCCACCTCTACGTTCTAACAGCCACTCTGATGCTACTGAACAGTAGGAAATTGTACGGAAAGACCTAACTTTAGGTTCAGGCTGCTGACTTGGACATTAACAGACTGTATATTTACCTGTATCTATAATTTTTGTTTAAAAGTTTTAATTTAATTTCAAAATGCAAAAAGCATGCAACAATTTTAATATTGTTTTCCATTCTTTTCTCAAAAGCTATCACTTGTAGCTTTTTCTAATTGTGGTGATATAACACCCTCCACTGGTTTAGATTGTATACTGCAAGAAATACCACCTGTTCATGAAGCTTTTCAATGGTAAATGCAAAGTATTGACTTAAATATTAACTTAAGTCTTAAACATTAAATGAGTAAGTGATCTGTACTTCTCACTTATCATACTGTCTGAAACAGAAATGCTTGTCATTCAGCAGCCACCTTTCTGTTGTGCTGTCTGGCATTTATGTAGGTATCTCTTTTAAATTCTGGTGCATAAACTTGGACTGTTTAATTAAGAAGCTTAACAGACACGGTGCGATGTGGTGTCACAAGCATTATCTGCACTAAGCAGATTTTTCTGTGTAGGTTAAATAATACCCTCCCAACCAGTAGCTCGTTAGATTGAAGCTTTCTTATATTTTAGCGATGGTCCTGCTCACGTGTGCTTTAAGTTGATTGTTGGAACTGTGGTTCTGCCACACCTCTAGAATGGTTGTAACTCAGTGGTGGTACCGATGAATGTCATTGCTGTGTAACTGGTAGTAGGTGCATGTTAAAAGCCTTGCCTCGGGACAGCTTGCCCCAGCACAGTATTTTTAAACATGTATTTAAAATGTTGGAGTTTGTGTTAATGACAAACCTCTCTGACAGGAGTAATAAAGGTCTTGCATAATATGGATTTTTTTTTCCACAAATGAAATGTTAGTAGACACAATGGTGCTTCCTTTAAGATTTATTTTGATATTTCTTTATTCCGGAGCACTTTTTAAAAAATCAGATAAAGCTAAATGACTACAAAGTCTGGCTCATTAGCTTGTATGCTCTACATGTCTTCACACCATCTGATACATTGGTTCTCAATTGACCAAATATTTAACTCCTGTCTGCATGTGTACTAATATGCAACCCAAATCTGTTCAACTCTTGTCTTCTGCCGTTTCTGTCTTGTATGTGCTGTCTTGTTGAGTGCAGTTCAGTTAAGGAAGACTATCATCATACCACGATTGTATATAGAAGTATATTAACTCAAAGTACCATTACACTCCTGATTTTATTGTAATAGGGCTTTTCAGCAGATGAGTGCACCGAACAAAGCACAAAGAAAGCAATTTTGACAGTGACTTTATGGGAATGTGTTTGCTTTTAAGTCAGTCTGTTTTCTATCATCTCGAAAATGTAATGTGTGTATTCTGTTTGACAAAATGTATTCAAAGACAACATGAATGTCAGTGTTATGTTACGCAGATGGAGAATGTTGAAGCTATATGATATTAATCCATTTTCCATTATTGTAAGGAGTTGACAAGACAATGTAATGATGAAATAAAACTGGTTATAGGCTTTTTTTTTCCATAATCGAAAGAAACCTCTCTCACAGTCGTTTAAAAAAAAAGTTAAAATAAGAAAGTATATTCCTGAAAGAAACCAAACCTGGTCAAATAAAGGACTTAATTTATGAATCACAAGATATCTGTTTTTGCAGTTGATGCATCAGGCCAGCAGGTGGCAGTATAACCAACATGATCATTATAAGAATCATCTAAAGCATGCGTTTACCTTTATACATATTTTATAAGGGTTTGAAATAACACATACATGAATGTCACCAGTGTACACATCAAGAAAAACTGGCAGATTGTATTCAGTTTTATTAAAAATAAAAATAAGAAATGGCTGCAACTGAATTTACAGTTATGTATAATTATAACAAGTTTCAAACATATGTAAAAAACGTTGGCAAGGCTGAAGTACGTGAATTGTAACTTATCTTAAAAAAAATCATAATTCACATCGATATCACAAGGAAAACAAGGCATTGCCTTCAGCAGCTCTTTAGGTAGGATTTAGTTGTAGCGCCAATGGTAACTCAAAATCTATTTGCATGTATTTTAATTTTTTTCATTAAAATGAATTTTTGCTATCAAGCAGAAACAAAATAGCTTCATCACCAAAACAGGATATAGTATTATTTTGGAATCATTTTGTGTAACAGAGCGGAATACCTTCTTTCAGCAATAAAAAAAGTGCCATCAACACATGGTGCTACAAAATGAACCAGTGTTCATGAATTCATGTTTGAAAGTAGAAGGGACCGTCCTTTGCTAAAAAATAGGTCGACTAAAAAACCGAGATGCATAACTGTGTTTAAATAATAGCAGCGCCGTCAGTTTTAGAAAGTCTTAAAAAATGCATTTCTTTTACAAAAAGTCTCACAGCTTTACCACAAACACCTTTACAGTCATGACATAGAGCACTGACCAACACATCTGGATATGTTTTTGAACCAAAAGAAAAAATGAAAATGAAATGTCCAACTTAATTCATTTCAAATCTTGTCATAAGGGATTTTCATCATTTTTTACTCATTAATGAGTCTTTTATATTGTAATAAATATTTACGCATCACTGTTATATTTTATCACTAAAGCGTTGATAAAAAAAACACATTTTCATGGTTTCTTCAATATATACAGTGATAAATAAATGATAATGAACGTTTTCTTCTTTTCATACCCATAAACATTTGACCACTTAATGAGAAAACAAACAAGTCATATCTGAAACGCAGTGAAGAAGTTAAGTGAGACGGGGGCCACGGGATGGGGTTGTTGACGTGATGGCTCCTCCAAGAGCATTTAGTTATTTATCTCAACCATTACTGGGAAGAAACACTTCACATTCTCTGAACACGTCAACTGTTCTCTTAAAAAATTTGAGACATGTATGTATTTGCCGTACAAATGTTGTATAAATGTTAGAACCGAAATTAGTTTTGAATTTTCTAAATTTGAAACAAAGCTCACATTACGGTTTTTCCTTTTTTTTTTTTTTATGAACTCACATTAGTCTCTCCTTAGCCAGATTTCAAATGGGGAAATGCACAAGCTTCTGCTTAGCTAAGACATAAACATTTGAATAAAATGTGTCCAGATTGTTCAGCATTAGTTTCGACTCAAAAGCCAGATGAACACATGTAGACTTGTGTTGCTTCTTATTTAGCGTCACCATGCTGACGTCCTCCAGTCCACTGGATCCGTTCCATGCTCCATCAATCTTATGCCACACAGCTCCATCAATGGTGAGTGGGTGATTATCTTAGCCCTCCTGCCATGTGGACCGGTTTCTGCTCGGTACCTGTTTTAATGCTCATAGTGCCACCGGTTTAAGTCCATGTTAAATGCCCGTAATCAGAGTCCTGAGGAGCAACACAACAAGGACATTGCAGAGTCAGCATACATAAACATGAAAACACTAAAATCACATATAAACCACCAACAACTACAAATATTTTATGGCTGTTTGAAAGGTTTATTTCGACGTGTCAAGATTCAACACGTGGTCACTGGTAAAGATTATTTTCATGCGTGTGGACATTAAGTTAAAATGTGCATAGTGGTTAATGAAACACAGGAGGTCATCAGATCCTTGACAGTAAATTACCAGGTTCCTCTGACAACTGAAGAAGACCATTGAGTCCCAGTGTCTTTTTGCGAACCCGTTGCTCTTGTCTCCATGGCTGGATGGTATTTGGAAAAGCAGCTGATTTCACAGGGTCGTCTTATACTGCTACACCCTGAGGGCTTAAATGTTGAACGCACAATGAACACAGTTGAAGCAGAATGCCTCTCTTTAAATGCAGTGGTGGAGCATGGCTAACTTGTGTTACCAAATGTCAACCTATGAAGAAAGATATTTTTAACTTAACCAGCAGGCTCTTCCGATATTAAGCCATTGATGTTATTATTTAGCTAATGTTAAAAATAGCATGTAGTACTTAGTTTCAGTCTTTTTAATCTTCGATAGAATTATCATTGTGACATTTAGTTAACACTAGGACTAGTGAATATCCATGGACGGCCTCTGTCTGACCATCCCATGCAGGTTGTGCAGTGAGTCATGTTGTTGCTGGATGAGTTGTCTAAGAAACGGGCCTCTGTTTTGGACTAGACTGTAAGTGCTGCGAGGGATTTGGCCTATGGCTGTGATGTGCAGTTTGAATGTTCAAACTCTCTAACCTCTCTTTACTGGTAGGGTCACATAATGACGCAAGGCTTACAGCCCCAGAGCTAACACTGACGCCTCTGCGCCGCCATCCACGCAACCATTTGGACTCTTTAAGATTCTTGCAGAATGAAAACATTGAGTAAAAACATGCTGCTGACCTGCCAATAGACTTGTGTGGAGTGCAACGGTGCTCGCTCTTGTCACTTTATCCAAAATAACAGCATTCGAAGGAGATACCTTTGTAATTTTTGTTTCTATGGCAACTGTGAGTTCTATTTAAAAGGAAATGGACAGTGGATGTTCAACGAGCCAAAATGCACAGTGACAACCATGGAATACAAGCCCCAGCCCACATATACAGAACAATAACAGTTATGTGGAAACAGTCACATGCACGCACGCACACACACACACACACACACATACACGGAGCTCACGCATGCACACCGATACACAAGCCCACACAGGGATTCTGTGAAGCAAAATGATCCCACTGTGTCTTCTTATTGTACAAACCATCTGGATTTAACTTGATTTGTGTCTTCTATGTAATTGCTAGCCAAGTTCCTGGATTCACCTCATCAGAGTTGGTTCTACTACGTGAATATAATGATTTGGAGATGGTTTTGTGTGTACATCATCACTTGTCTGCGTGGACTCAAAATTGCTACCATACCTTTGACTGCTCTGACCTTTGATCATGTGACAAGTCCATGGCTCGGATGCCGGCATCACAAAGAGGGTAGATGTAGAGCTGTTTGAAGTAGCAAGCTTGCCACACCTCCACCACACCGCTATCCCCGCCTGTGACCAGGTTGTGGCCGTCACTGCTGGGGAGAATAGCCTGCAGGAATAGAGAATATCTGTTTCTTTCTATTATGCCTTCTAGGAAAATGTGTCTGTAGCATGTAAAACATTGTCTTTGAGAGAGAGATGGTTACCGGCACAACCGTTTGTGATTATGAAGGTTTATCAGGAGAATGACATGCAGATGTGAGGTGGATGTAAGGTTTTATAACACGTGCAGGGACAACCTATGATTTTCTTACTATGAGTATAATAAGATTCAGGCCAAAGGTACACCATTAGGCCGATTGCTCTGTACTCTAATGTGTTGCTAATGTCCTTTTTGACAATATTCTAAAATAATAGAATATAAACCTTTATTTAATGGTGTTAATTTTCATACAAACATTTTAAAAAACCAAGAGACCCATGATTATTCAGTGTTTTTGAAAAACTGTTTGGCATGGGATGAAGGTTTTTGTAGCTGCCCACTTTATCAATCTCCGTTCAAGAGACGAATCTCAGTGCAGGATTCTGGTCTTGAAGCGTGTCTCAGCTCAACCTGGTGGAATCATTGACTTCCATCTGTTCCAGCGGTTTCCCATTGATGCTGAAGTTGCAGAAGTGGCCTCTCTCGTAGTAGATGATGCAGTGGCCTTCGCTGGAGACCGAGATGAGATGTGGCCACTGATAGTGGTTTGGCTCCTCCAAGGACTGCAGGAGGTCCCCTGTGATGGTGTGAACAAGACATGGACCCTCTGCCAAAAAAAAAAAAAAAACACAGTCAAACTCACGCACACACACCTCTTTATAAAATCAGTCCATAAAATTTTATGAGCACAATCAGAGACAGATTCCTGGTTCTGCGCTGAGAAGTGCTTGTTAGGTTCACATGCATGTGACTGACCCTTGGCTCAAGTGATGACCAGAACCAGCTCTGCGCATACTGACACACACACAACTTCCTGGTCATGGCCCGTCAGAACTGCTCATGGTGCTTGGTACAGACCTAAAAGTTGACAGACACATAAGATCATAAAACAAAATATCGTGTTATTTTGCTAAAAAAAAAAAATCTCTTTAACATTCTAAATAAGTCTAGGTTTAGTAGTTAATAGGCTAAATTATGTTTCGGGATTTCTGTGCAATGGCCGACTACAAGTGCACCCTTATCCTTACCCTCCACCCTTATCTATATAAAATCGTATAAACACAAGCAGAGCCAGTGTTACACACATCTGCTGTTAGGGAGGTCTCTTAGAATTGTCATGTAAATGCAAGTATGCCAACTGATGGCAGTCGGCCCACTTGATTTTGTCCCGTGTGTCACATGATTGATGACGGCCAGGGGAGAGGTTAGTGAGGGGAGTTACACGCCAACTGAAGGTGCTTTCAAGAACAGCACAAATGGCATCCGAAGGAAGGAAGGAGCATAAAACCAACACTTTTTCTAAAATGCACTGATCATCGATAGATGAATAAATCATGTGCAGAAGCAGACCCACCAAATCTGTCATCAAAGTAATAGATCTGTTTTGGACAAGAGGAAATGCAAAGAAAATGCAGACATGCTAATATTTTACTTGATACACATGATGCTGATGAACAATTCACACTATTAGAATAGAATTTACAGTATGAATGTCCCCACAAAACCTTAAGTTCAGCCAATTCAGTGAAAGTTTCTCGATCCAACTTGATGGCAGTTAAGTCCTGATAGATGAGATGGACATGTCAGACCGATCCTTTCCTTCCCGACATCATCTTCTCTTTCAGCTCGGCATATCACCTCTGCAGCTGCAGCGGCCCAGTCAGTGAGCTGGACTGTGATCGATGAAGCACAGTCCCTCAGAGACCAGGACCTGAGCCATGCTGTCAGTCCCAGCGCCCACTGTTGAGGGGGGCTGAATAGGACAAGTGTCAGAAAAAGCCTCTAGGGGGAAAAAGGGACCTTGTGCAACTCACCTACCCGACAAAAGATTCAATCACAGCACTGCATACCCCCAACCCTTTCCTAGCCCTTGGGACAAGCTAATGTCAGCCACCACAATTACCCGGTGCAAATACCCCCCGCAACGGTGTGATGCGTCGAGTCTGAGCGTCAGGGCCGTGATTGAGCTGGAAGTGATTTTAATTATTACACATTTAAGACACATACAGCCTTTTGGGGTGCGTTCGAAATCAATTTCATGGGCACGCCAGGTCCGTGGGATAAAGGAGCAGTGATCCGGAGGGCTGCAGCAACATATATTCACACAACCTTCAACCAGCATTTCGGACAATTTAATTAAATGACCAACGTGTGCCTCATGATGTAAAGAAGTAAAGAAAAGAGAGTTGTTCAAATTTAAAACACTTGCAGTGGTTTATCCCAGTTGGTCTTGTAGATACTTGCCATACTTCAATTCTACTTATTTAACTTATTTGGCCATGAGCCAAGCCTCATAAAGTCGTGTCAAACACACAGGGTTGTCTCGGAAATGCTATACTGATAAGATATTGATAATATATTGGAAATGATTTCATTAATTGGAAACACATCCTGTCTTTTGTTTCGTGATTCGAGCTATGTGGCATCTTTTGACTGCTGAAGATGCAGATGTAGGCGCTGGTACCATGTATATAAGGGGAATATTGTTCTCCTGCTGCAGTAAGGCCTCTGCTATTGCCCATCGCTAATTGGAGGCAATCAAGCAGAAATTCTTAATTAACTGTTTGAGCTTCAGTGAAGTTAATTAGGGAACACTCACAACTAATCTGGAGCAACTAGAATATGTGACAATTCGTAACACAATGTCTTATAATACACACACACTAACGCGCGCACACACACACACACACACACACGCACACACACACACAAACACACACACACACACACACACACACACACACACACACACACACACACAAACGTTTGGAATTTAGATAATAAAATAATCTCTCAACAATGGGAGATTTTGTGTTATACTGCTTGTTTCACAGCCTTGTCTGCCTACTGGCTTGGATTTTGCTGTAAAAATTGTTTTTTATTACTCTAAAACTGAGAACTTGTCAAATATCCTTGAGTCATACACGCTGAAGCAATGTTTGGGGAGTGGATGCGGATCAGTGCCACATTTTCTGGACCTGTCTAAAGATTCAAACATTTTGGATGAATATTTGGGAAACCGCACAGCATATTTTGGGCCTATGGGTTCCTTCCACATGTGTATAACCTATTGTTACACTTATGTGACCCAACAGAAGAAATGACAGCAAACGACAGAAACAATTTTCGAAATATTCACATCAGCAGAAAGAAAGCGATCCTTCATAAATGTTTACCACCCGATTCCATTATATCGGATAACTGCAATTTGAAAATGCAAGGTGAAAAAAATAGAAAAACTTCTGGGTGAAATAATGGGTGTGGCTACTGGCCCTCAGGGCAATGTGCTATGACCCACAGATGACATTTTGATATGCTCGCTATGATTGTTAAGTGCAGACAACTCTGTACTTGTACACTTTTTTGTGTTTTCATGATAACATGCTCAATACATTTTAGCTAATGAAAGAAAAACAAGAAAGTTTAAAACGTAGCCAAAAACTTTGACCAAAGAATGATTCTACGGAAAGTGTGTGTGTGCACAGCACATTCATACTCACTATTGTTGGGGTTGTCGCCAATAATATGATGTCGTCCGCTCCAATACCACAGAAGAAGTGTTGCATCTCTGGACCCGGATACGATGTAGCAGCTCCTCCAATGTAAGACTCTGATCTTGCAAGACATGTCACCACATCCCAGTGGCCAAAAACTATCTGGGTCATCTTGCCTGCCAAGAGATTTGTACGAACAATGTTTTGTGCAATGCCCCAAATTCTTAGTCAGTTCCTGAAATGCAACATGGTAAATCTACAGCCTACTGTGTTGTCAGAAACAGTGAAAAATATATCCAAGGTAGTTAAATCTGTCCTTTTCTGCATTTTCTGTCTCATCTAGTAAATGAAAAGTCTGCTTGTAACCTCTCATCACAGATTTTTGTATGAACAATGAGAGCAATCCAAAGGAGGGATTTTTTCTTCTGATTTCTTCAATTTGGCGGAAGCTAGCAGCCATCAAAGGTGAAAGCATCCAATAATTCTTAAGAGAAAAGTAAAATGAATACGACACATTTCTTTCTTGACCTTTTAATCCATGTGTGACCACCAGCCAATAATCTTTGAAGGTTGTTCCTGCTCCAAAAAGTTACATTTCAAACCAAGCTGCAGTGATAATTATTTATACATCACCGTCTTGTTCCCATGAAATCATTATCAGCAAAAGGGAAAATATTTTTTTCGTATCAGAGTTATATTGTATAACATTTTAGTCATTTGTTTTTCTACAAGCCTTGTCAGGAGAGAGCAGGGACAACACCGTATTATTCCCATCATAGGGCTCTGTCCTCCACACATCAGTGCACACCTCTATAGGAAAGAGAGTTTACACGGCATTCTACCTGTCTCAGAGGAATATACACGTAAGCTCTTGTCCCAGAAGCCACACACCAGCATGTAGCGGTTGTCAGCTGTCACCACGAAACACTTTGAAGTGATTTGAATACTCTGGTCAACTAGGTCGGTGATCTGACGCTTGTTGCTTCCTGTATTGTTAGCGCTGAAAAAATAATATGAAAAACGGAGCAGTACATGAGGTCTTACAAGTATTTTACAGATAAAGAAGATATGAAAGTCCATACTTTAGTCATTCTGTGTGTGTGATCAGGTATTTTCCATTCACAACAAGGAAGCTCACTGACCAACCAGAGGATCCATCTCTATAGGGAGTTGATGAGCCTGCTCCAGAGAGTAGACTGCTGCTCTTCAGAGACCTTGATAAATAATGGATAAATTAGGAAATTAATAATTCAGGCTATTTCTTACTTCTACACACACACATACACACACACATAATCATACAGACATGTTCTTATTTTAGCCAAATGTAATTCAGTGTCTCCTCCAAGATAGGATAAATCAGAAAGGTTTCTATCTTCCAGAAGAATGTCAAACTGAATGAAGACATTTTTCTCAAGCACCCTGTATCTGGAGCCAGTTTCAAAAAAGCAACATGCCTGAAAATATTGAGGAGGCCTTATTATTCTGAAAAGCCAAACCACATTTCCCTTCTCTCGGACAGGATGGCAAGGCGCTGCAGCTGTGTTCATTAGTGTGGGAGCAGCCGGAGCAGCCACACAGTGCAGACTCTTTGGTCCTGAGCTCAGTGTGTTTCTACAGTGACAGATGGGGACGTGTGAGGAGAATGTGGTGCACTTGCGGCCTAATTTCCTAGTAACCATTGCTTTGGCCTCCTGACCCTGAGGTGAGGCTGATTCTCAGGGAGGGGCTCTGTGGGGTAATGTTGTACACATATGTCTGAAAAGGAACATGTGGAAAAACTCATGGTCAGCTTACCTAGGAGGTACGAGCCTCTAACAAAGCCAGCTGGCTACACCTCTATTATGAGCGGTGGACAGGTTTTTGTGTGACAGTGATGAAGTGATTTTACAGGGCCGCTGCTCTGCTAGGTAGAACATGTGGCATGGCACAGTTGTTTTTTTGAGGGCATATGTGTATGTTTGAACATCACCCGCCAGGTGTGTCGAGCACTCACCGGCGTTGTTATGCCATTGGTTGACGGCAAATAAGCAACTGCAGGTGACGGTGACCACAGCAGGTATGGAGAGATATGGTAGGGTGTTTGCAGCTACGTGTGTTACTGGAGAATTGGATGGAAACTTTAAAAACCACGATGACATCCCGCTGCATCTGGTCCTCGAACATGAGAGGGTTCGGTGGAAGGAAACACTATTGAGAAGAAGTGAGCAAAAGAGTGTATGGAAGGATGGAAGGTTATGATAGTGGGTGAAATAGAGAACAAAGGAAGAGGAGCAGAAATGCTGGGATGGAGAAGATGTAAAGAAGAGGCACGGAAAGATGAGAGAAAAAGTATGGAATGAGACAATTAGTGTAGAAGTTGGAGAAAAACTATGGACAGAGCAGTCAGACAGGGGAACTGGTTAGACAAGGGGGAGCCAATGGAAACTGGGATGGTGTAGGCTGTACACATGGGGTGGTGCATGTGTGATATACATATATTGTAATTTAGTCCAGAAAGGAGAAGCTTCAAAAGAAATAGCAAAAGTTTTGTGGAGATGTCCTGATGAATCTCTACTACATATGCAGTGAGAGAAAACCAATGCCTCCATTGTGATCCTGACAGTATTAAGAGTTTTTAAATCAGAGTCAGATTACAAACCTAATTTTAGAGACTTTGGACAGCAGTGGATGACAACATTCACATCTGGAGCAGAAATAGAAAAACTGAAATAACGTGTCTCAAAGGGATCCCCCTACAGAACTAAGGGAAGAAACAAAGTCATGTGGAGATAATGAGTGCCAGGCTGGCTATTAGATGGATTAGACCGGGAAGAGCAGCGTTCAGCAGAGAGAGGGGAGTTGGTAGTACCAGTAGAGAGCACTCTTCCTTTACCCCACACTGTTACAAGACAGTAACTGCTATGAAACTCGGAACTAGTAATGATTCTACTATATTGCAGATCTGTGACCTACATGAGGTAAGACTTCTGAAATATTTATCTTGTGTTCTAAAGAGAAATACAAAAATATTTGAAAAATAAGGAAACATTTATCTCAATCTTGTGACCACTTACAAACACAGGCACAAAACACACAAACCCTCCAGAATCACGCAAGTCCACAAATAATTTCTCACACGCACACATCACCTCCACTGGAGCTGCTGGAGATTTTTCCAGCATGCTCGTTGCTCTCACCAGGTGCATGGCGGAGCTGTGTGGAGGATGTGGCTCAATAAGCAACTGAGATGGCGTCTGTCCAAAGCTCTGGATCTGTGCCTCTGTGGCCTGCGGGAGAGAGGGAGAGAGAGAGGGAAGTAACAGAGAGAGAGAGAGAGTGGCTGTCACAATCAATATGCATCAAAGTGATGGGTCAATGCGTTACTTGACAATGCAAGCAAATCCTAACTCAGCCGTGCCTCTGAGGAAAGGGGGGAGGCACAGGGAGCACTCCCAATCCGCCTGGGTGCTCCCCCTTCCCCCTTGGCCTGCAGAGTCATCCAAGTGTTAGTATGGAAGAGACAAGCCTTTTCCTATTAACATGCTTCAGTTAACTATTCCCATTTCCAGGCGCAGGGGCCCCCATTGCATAAACGTTAACCTGGAGTGACATCCAGATAGGACTGCAGCAGGCTGGCCTGCTTTCAGATGTTATTGTGCTTGAAACAAAGGGAGAAAGCATATCCACACACACATATATATGAAACAGGGGCACAAAAACACACAAGCAGACCACAGCAATGTTGCAGAGGGTAACTTGATGAAGGACGATTTATGGGGTAGGAACTAAGAATGGGACTAAGAAAAAAAAGTTAAAAAAAGAGCATGGTACATCGTGAGGAGACAAATAAAAAACCTACATAATTTGAAAGAACTATTTTACTATTATTAGAAAATAACTTCCAATACTTCAGAGGGTGAGAAAACTGTATTAAGAGCTGCTGAGCTTGACCCAAAGTGGGGCACTCTACGGTAGGAGTGATTGATGTGACTGGAGCCACTTCCAACTACAGAGGGGAGCTTGTAGATGTCCGTCAATGCCACTGTGCACAATGGAACATGCATCGCTCAGCCCCTCTGACTGCTTAGGTGACTAGCCCTCATTTTCCTCGGCTTGTACACACCACTCAGTATCAAAAGGACCTCTTGGGGAACACATGCCACAGAAGGAGATGTGGCATGAAAGGTTTGGAGGTGATACTGTATTAGGACAGGCCACCTGCAAGCCAAACAGTCCCACCCAACACCCCAGGGTCACTTCCTATCTTCCATAGCACAGAAAGGCGCTGTCCACATGGTGAGCGGCCTCACACTGCAGTGAGAGTTTCATGTGAGTTGGTGAGCACATTTGGCAACCATTATGTTTTAGCCGGTGTTTCTTTACAACACAGTCCGTCAAGTAATAAGCAGCTGACATTATGGCTATTTAAGGTTAGGTCTGAGGTGAGGGTCACAATGTCTGCTCAAATAAAGAAATTGGATACAAAGATCTGAAAGGCTGACAGGGCCATGTGGAAAACATCATCATATCTCTTGTGATGATTATATTACCAGGGAAACTGGGCTGCTGCATGTGCTGTTTTGGTAGTCAAACGTTGATGTCCTAAAGTTTTTTTTCCCAACAGTTGTGTAAGGGGGACATATTTGTCTGTGTGTGTTTGTGCTTTATGTGTTTGTTGGGGAGAGTAGGCTGATTTGTTCAAGGTTAACTCAAGAACGTGTTTCTCGACCAGATAATCAAAAAAATGTCAATATCTCTCAGGTGCTTCAACACAAATCCTTTCTGAGGTATGTCGTAAACTTATTTCTATCTCCGTCTGAGATGGACATCACTTAACAGGCAGTTCATTAGTTTAAGTCACTTCAGGATCTGCGTTTCGGCTGATAAGTGACAGCTAATGCCAAAGCAATCTGGATGATCTCCCCTGCAAGCAACTACTGCCTTGCATGAATGAGTGAGCACCTTCAAATCAGTCATAACACACCTTGTCTGTCTGACTTTGTTCAAGTCTGATTTTGGTGTGAGCTTAAGGTTTAAAAGGTGAGAGTGGAGCTTTCCCTCTATCTGTTTCCTGGTCCCTAACTGGTGACAGAGAGGCTCCATGAAGAAAACATCATCCTCCAGTGCACTCATGCAATGTAGCTACACAACAGCCCTGTCAGAGAAAATGACAACATGGCCCTGCAGTGACCCACTAAACAGCGTGGGATCATGCTGAGTCAAGACATCAGAGATCAGCAGTAGCAACAACAAATATGAAGCTGCTACACATTTCACCTTTTGATAGATCATATAGAATTAGAATAGAATTGTTTTCAGTAAGTAATTTTTGGATTTTAAAACATATTAAATTATGAAAAAATAGAAATATACCTAGCAGGGAATTAAAGTAATTAATATTATAGCCGTGTAGTTCGTACTCACTTTATATTTTGAATTTTGTTTAAGGTGAGCAATTTATTTTAATCCCTAAGTACAAATGGAATTACCCTTAGGACATTGTTTGATTGACAGCTTTGCACGCTACTATACAGTATATGGGAGAGGAAATGTCTCAGACAATGTTTCCACCAGTTGTTGATTGTCTTTAATGCAGCTATCATCAAAAGCAAGGCACACTTGATCTGTTGTGCCACTATTGGATATGCATGAAGGAGAATTCTTAGCATTAAGGTCAAGTGATTAAACACTGCTGTTCCATCAGTATGTGAATATCAAGGTGAAATCAATTTAATGTATGTCAGATGCTTCAAAACCCTTCAGTGACCAGCCACAGCTCACTTTGTTGTCTTTGTTGATTCAGACGGGGGCGGGAGGGGCGGTGTCAGCTGAAGAGGAATAGAGTCCCACTGATGAATAATTTGTCTGTTTACTTCTGAGTGACACAGCAGGGTCCGAATCAAGGGGTGGCTGTCATGTTTTTCCATAAGAGAAAGCTGTCGGGAGGAGAATCACGGAGAAGGACTGGTGTTCCGGCAGCATGCCCAGAAGAGCTGTCACCGTGCCCACAACGGGATGCCCGGCGGCATGCCATAAGGTTTCATCAATTCCATCTGACACGCTGACAGAAATGAACTCTCATGACCTCTAATTCTTGACATTTTTAATGCCTCAATTTTTATGACTAATATCAGATCTGCAGTTTCACCTGTCAGACCCAGAATGAATCAATACCCTTGAGTCAATTGTCACATTTCAGCAGGTCTTTGCATGACATTCATTGGGTACTTTTCCATGATGCACCTCAATTAGTCAGACGAGCAGCTGTCCTGTGTGGGATGGGAGGATAGGTAAATATTAATGATATTTAAGGTATCATTACTATCATACTGAGGGAAATCACCAAAAATTTACAATTTGAACACAATCTCTGTAGGAAATTGTATAGTGTATATGATCTAAGCCTTACATTCATAACAGACTGGAGAAATTTTATTAATAGACATTGAACACTTAAAATAATTTCACGATCAAATAATAAAAATAATAATCCCATTTGTTCACAATGCATTGGTGGAACAAATCTAAGTGTTGGTGGGTGGGGTTTACTTCATGCAACAGTGAGCTGAAGAATCTGTCTGGATTGAGAAACACGACTGAAGGAATGAATGCTTGTCTTAATTAGTGCTCATCATATCAGCATTACATCAGGTGTAAATAACTGAGCCATTTTCTCTGTGCAGCACAAATACAATCAGATGTCACAATAGTATCTGGCCACAATTAGGGAGTCTGGGTTGCAGGCTTCCTAATGTGCGACCAACAGTACTGTCATCTCTCAGCGTAGCAGTTGGGTGAAAGACAACTGGGAACCCCACAAAAAATTTTAAAATGATCCATCTCTTAAACCTTTAACAGAAAGTGATGAAAACCAAACCTTTCACAATATGGTTTGATAATTAGATGGGCCAAATCTTCTTCATGTGATTTGCATAGTGGTCACTTGATAAATAAAGGCGCCCCTGGAAGTGACAGTTTATAAATGACTTGTTTTGCAGACAGCAGATGGTGGATATCACAGAGAGAGACAAGCTTGCACTGGAAAGTACCACAAAGCATGCCAGCTGCTGCAGTCTCTGCTCCCCTTTCCCCTTTACACAATTAAGCTATTCACAAGCAGTATGGTCGCGCAAATAGATATTCAATTAATGAGTTGAGAACAAGAGGATTCACTCCCTCATCTATTGACTGGTTGACCTCTGTGGATTGATCAAAGGGATCAATCAGATTCATTGATCCGATTAAGTTAAGGAACGTACAGTATATTAAGATCCGGGAGAGGAGCACAGCGGATGACGGTAAGATGGATTGTGGATCATTTGGACAGAGTATGAAAGATTGCTGTTTACTGAGAGAGAGGAAATGAGTAATTCAGGTATTTAAAAAATGAAGCTGAACTCAGGGCAAACTTGATGAATCAGCAGCTCTGCCCAATCGTCATGAATTGCATTTGTATGACACACTAATTGATTGAGAGATGCATAATATGAATGTTCCCGAAGCTCCAACACATGCTGGGACAAATACAGATCAGGAAGTTGTGTGCTTACGGTAAATACAAGAGGAGGAGGGGCTTTCTCTCCAAGACATGTGTGTTTTTGACTTACCTCTCTGAATGAAGGTTCAGTGATATTGTCCAGCTTGGCGGAGCCCTCGTAAGTCAGGTAGTAAAAACGTTGAGGGCACGTACGGCCTCTGGACCTCGCTGCTTATAGCCAAAAATAAGGTCAATCCACTGATGCAGCTGACATGACACAAACTCGCTTTCCAGGGCCTTTCAGACGAATGCAGGGCAAGTAGAGGTGAGAGGCGTACCAGCAGCACATGAGATAAAAGGTACAATACAGAATGTACTTCACACATCACTCTGACTCAAAACAAAAAACTTCCTACTTTACTTTACACAGATGACCTACTAGGGATTTACCACACTCTGTATACAAAAGGCACAAAATCAACTAGAAGGGAAACAGCTGATATTTACAAATTTACAAATTAACACACTATACACACTTGCCAGCATTTCATATGATATTAGGGATGTTATTTTGTTGTGGATTAATATAAAGATATTAATCCACAACAAAATTTAATGGATTATTGTTTGATCAAAGCCCCTCCCAGTCCACCAATTTTTATTTAAAAAGTTTCCAAATGGAGTGAGCTACAGACAACAAATACACCAACAGTCAGCAAACCCACATGGTGGGGATTAATTGCAGGTAAAATAAATCAAGATAACTATCTAACCTGTTTTATTGACCATAAATATCCAGAGGGAAAAAAATTACTGCATCCCTTAATTTTAAAGTAATCAGCTAACTCAAGGCAAACCTCTCATTTCACATTCCTTTGTCCACTTCAAATACAGTCCGATTGCCCTCACAATGAGACAAAGACAACAGCTCAATACTAACAGCGATCCAATTTATTGTCAAACCACCTCGAGGAGCAAAGCTTATAAACGACTTGCAAGTTTGGAAAAGGAGACTTCTTGTGCAGATCTTACTGTGAGATTTTGGCCAGATAATGATTATAAATATACTGATGGAAGCCAGGCAGCAGGGGGTTATATGTGTTGTTCTGAAATGCAGTACAATAGAATTCCCATGCATGCTGGTGTAAGGCTTTGCTGGAGAAATTTACACTCCTCCCCTCCCGTCAGGAGTAACAGCCATTACCAACAAAGCCTGCTCGAGCACACAGATGCAGAGTTTGCCACAGGGCATGTCACTACAATTGAAAGTGGCACATGCAAAGATGGGAAGAGGGAGGAAGGGAGGAAGGGAGGCAGGAGGAGAAGAAGGGAACAAAAAGGACGAGTGAAACGGTGGTTGAGGCAGGGAGAGAGAGATTCACTGACAGAAATGAAATAATAGAGGAAGCAAGAGTGTGGACTAGCTACGATGCAGAGCCAAACAACGACAAAAAATGAATGTACACTATGATTTTCTGGGCATGTGAATATTTTGGTCTGCGAATGTAACAATGCAAGGTAACATCACACATGTACCCTTCAAGAGTGAGAAAATATCCAATATAATCCCTTTGTCATCCGCTCTCTTTGTTTTAGAGATGCAGACATGCTTGTAACAACTCCCAGCCGCTCCCTTCCATCTCCCCACCACTCCGCACTCAGATGCTACACAAGCCTGATAGAGCTCGACCAGGAAGCGTGGGTAGAGCGCGGGGAAAGGTCATCTCCATAAGACCAGCCCGGCTCTGTCACTCCGGCTGAAAATGTCAAGTGTGTACCCACAGCCTCTTTCTACCTCTTCCAAAAAACATGTTAACTCTGCAGGAAACATAAAATGTTAACCTTTGGGTCCTACTTATTGGAAATTGTCTAGTTTTAAGTATTGAACCACTCACCAAATCATAAATAGGTAGTGTTTGTATGCTTTTAGTCTGACACTGTAAATGTTTGCTTAAATTCTGTCGTTAGAGGTATTGGTACTGATTTGATACTGGGAATAGGTATATATTTAAGTTTTTTTTTTTTTTAGAAGACAAGATCTATATTCGATGATGAAATGTGAACATTTTGGTGTACATTGGTGTACAATTGTAACATGACATGAAAAAATACATGAGCATTCTGTGTTCTAATGTATCGTTCATACAAATTAAAAGAAAGACAATGTGTGTCAGGAGTTCTGGGTATTGAACATACTGTTTTATTGCTGAAATAATAACTATTTTCTCAAACACTCAGTCAAAATCTTGCAGCTTTTCAGCTTTAAGCATCTGTAGGTAGTTTAATATCAAGCTTTGTTGAAAAAAAAGAACCACAAAAAAAAAACACAACGGTTGTGTGTTTAGAATTATCTGCTCTGTTGTAAGTACATGCATTGCCATTCATCATGAAGTTTTTGAATGTGTTTTTTGTGCTCTCTTTTATTAGGCCTCTTGTGGAGAGGAGCTGTTGAGTCAAGTAAGTGGTTCCAGATTAAAGGGAGAGCAGAGTTTATCTGACGACAAGAGACGGTTTGGATCTCCGTTTCTGTCTCCGTTCTGCTCCTGAACCCTGCTGGGAGTTGTGGACCACATGTTGATAGGCTGTCTGTATGAAACATGCACGCACAGACATTCACACCCACAAGGAGACGTAAAGGGCCCTGCCAGAGTGATGAGGCCTGGCATTAGAGAAGGTAACTCCTTTGCCCTCAGTTGTGTCCTTTAGGTTACATCACAGGGGTCAGGGGTACAGTGTTAGTATTGAACGCTGCACTTTATTAGTTGCTTGATGAATAAGACAAGGAGACAGATGCGTGGGAAGGTTACAGAGAAGAGAAGGGAATGGACCTTTGCAGTGCTGTGAGAAGGACGCAGAACGGCTACCTGCAAAGAATAATACATTCCAGATAGAACATAGTCCCGCCCCCACAGCAGTACACAACTGCAGTAATTACATGCAGTGCACAAGGATGATCTAAACTACATAGAATAATACATTTACGTTATCAAAATGAATGAGTAAATAATTAATATATTGAAAATATTTGTAATTTCTTTTTACAAATAATTACAATGCTTTCAGTGTCCAAAATTATGTCTTTATTGATGATTTATCGACTGATTTATCTTTATTTTAATAATGCATCAACATTTTTACCCTCGTGATGAGAGTTGGAAGTTTATGTGATGTTTGTTGGTGTGTTTATATGCAGGAATGTGTTGAGGAATGTGCTCTCTGAGGATCCTATAGTTCTAATAATGTGTAAGAAGATATTAATAAGAAGAATACATACATAATAATATTTTATTTAAAGCTGTAATTCATAACCATATTATAAAAAAGTATGCTGTATATGAAGCAATACATGAATCCCAATCACTTGTAAAGTAAATAAATCGATACATAGAATTGTGTGTACACAATAATATATTTGTGTGTTTCAGTGTACAGAGGGTGTGAAAGAGGAAAGAAAAAAAAGATAAATAAATGTGCAATCTAATTTCGAAGGGCAACAGAAGCATTGAAATGGGCATCACCATTCATCAATTTATCATTAAATAAGATATTTACAACAACCTAAACCTCATCAAGACCCTATGAGGTTCATACCCTAACATATTTAGACTTCTTTACACCTTGAAGCCTAATTATCAGACTTTTTGAAAACCTGGAGAGAACCCTGATTGGACACCTGCATAAACCTTACCATCCTGTTGATCCTAACAAGGTCTTCCGGCTTCTTTGCCCACGCTGGCAGGTCCACATCACCCACCATGGTCCTGTCCTCCCTCATTCCCAGGTGGTAGCTGTTGCTGTTGACAAACATTTCCGGGAGGTAGTAGAACTCCGGAATCAGTTCCTGCATTTTTACCAAAGCAAGATGTTTTACAGCTCACTGACAGGGCCACGTTTTCTACCACAATTTTCACAATATAATCAACACAGAATTCAGCGGAGAGCTAGAAATAATATATATGAGGACATAGCCATGAAAAAAAGAGCTCTGTATCCCACTGAGATGAAGTGAGAATTCAAGGGGAAAGGTAAGACAAACAAACTAAACAGCAGGCATCGAGGAGGTGGTGAGAGGTGCAGGTCCAGTTGTTCCAGTCAGAGGTGTTAGGTGTGTTAAATGAAACTGAGCTGGGTTTCTCTGCTTGGTCTCTGCGCTCTTGTGATGAGGTCAGGACCTCGAAGTGGAAGGGAAGTCAGTTTGGTATAGTAGCCTCCTACATAAAGCCTAGTGTGATTCTATAGATCCGAGGAAAGCAACCATTTACCCGCATTTTAAGACTATTCCTAAAGGGATTTCTCTGTGTCACATGGCCATAGTGGACTCTTTAGATTTTAGTTGTGTGATTCTTTTGTGTGTGACCATGTATCTGTTAAAGTACACATCATCTACGTTAAAAGAAATCAAAATCAACTTGCGCATACTTGCCATAGATAGCCATACACTGCAGTCATGTCTATTTTGTGGTCAAAGTTTACACTTTAACTCTCAAATTTAGACGTCATTCCATCATTTAAACCAATTGATTTTTTTGAACACTTTCTTTAATATGCATCAGTGACTTAACTTTGAAGAAAAAATATGACTAGTCTTTTAAAAAAATCAGTTTTAACTGTCGTAGCATTCTTTTAAATTAAATCTTGGCGCTTGGATGTCAAGCAGTCAGTCAACTGATTTTGGACAGTTAACTGGCTCAAAATGCAAAACAATCAGTATGATTGTTTTGAAAATCTACATAAATACTCTATATGAATGTGTATGAGTAAACTTCCTATGATTGAGAATCTCAACTCTCGTCTCCTATCCTCTTGATCATCCAGCTAAGAAAGGTTGAGTGCATAAAGCTCCTGCACAGTGAGGCATATGCACATGTGGAATGTAGATCCTACACCCTGTCCTCATTAGAAAACACAAAAGCACAAGACGAGTTGAATGTTTTTTAATCATTCTCTTCAATTGAGATTGTAAAGCGGGTGCACTACAGTGTTTCAATTTCTTTTTTCAGATTTCTTTTCTGGATGCAGTATTTGTCTGATATAATGGCACTATAGAGTGGTATATTTTTTAAGGGATATATAACAGACAGAGCCTTTAGGCCCCCATAAATCAGTTAGTTTTGAGAGAGTGACACGGCATGAAACAGTACAGGCCAATAACGACGCTGGTCTGCTGTTGGTCACATTTCACCCTCCGTGTGTGACAGGGAAGGGAGTAAAGACGCCATTCGTCTCTGTTTCCTTCTGTCTCTCACATACAGGCAAGCACATTTTACCCGCACATTTTAGTTTGTAAACTTCCCGTCGTAACTTTCCGCCAAGCCGTTAAAACTGCCAGTTCTGTTCTCAAGCGACCCTCCCATGGCAGTCATTAATTCTGCAACAGCATCGTAATGGGCTAACAAGTCAATCACATAAGCTTCCATTGCTTTACACTGTGTCACCTTAATGACATGTTCGTCAAAATCTGTCACCAGTAGTGTGCTGCTGGATTTCCTCAGACAGCATGGTGGCAGTTTGTGTGTGAGTGAAAGAGTATGTATGTGTATGTGCCCACTACTAGCAAGAGAAGTCTGCTTCTCTGTGCCAGAGGTGGCTCCGCCATATTAACAGAAACTTGGCATGCACAAAAATAAATTGGAGGTTTGGATACATAATAATGATAGGGTGGTTGAGTAGATGTGGGTGTGCGCAGCATTGTTTCCATTTGACTTGCTCTTTTAGGGGGTCATCCCCATCAGGAATTCCATCTCACTCAGTCTTGTCGTCATTACTGCCGTAGGAGGCTGAGGTTAATGAAGGAGAGACCCGTAAAAAACAAACTGCCTTTTAATCAGAGGTCTGATGGCCCACTCAGTGTAGTGGTCTGAAGCTGAGCATAACCCCGGACTCTCCCCTGAGTCTCGTCGATACATTGAGTCCGTGCATGGTGCCTATCTGTCTGTTTATATATCTGGCTGCCTTTCCGCTAACATGTATGGAAACACATACTTTCATTTTATCTACTCTCGGATAGGATTACGTTAAATAATATCATCAGTCGTTATAAAAGCAATGCCTCATACATGGGATTGTACCAAACAAACACCATTTTCTCCTCTATCATACATTATGAAATCTTGAATTATGAACAATCAGGCTTTGTGATCCACAGTACATCATCCCTTCTAATAGATCAGTAGTCATCGTGTGTGTGTGTTCAACTAAATGCATACGAGCATACAAGTAGTAGGAAGTAGATTGTATTTGTTAACAAGGTGCGATTGACTATTCAGATCCAGCTTTCTGCTTCTACCTCGCATAGATTGTTGGCTGCTCTTCTGCAGATCCTGGTAACTAAAAGCCCTGTCCTTACATAAAAGACTAAATTTTAAATAGCTTTTGTCATTAATGCTTTATTAATTGCCTTGGGCAAACCCTAGCCGATGCAGGGTGTGCTAGAAATATATGACACTTTGAGGTCAGTGCGTATTCCTGCCGCGTGTGATGCAGTGGGCAAAATGGAAGCGAATCAGCAGGGTTCAGCGTTTTCCGTAACTGCTGCGTGGATTTGCACACTGAGGGAGGGCTTTGTCTTCCTCTCAGAAACAGCCTTTGTTCAAACTCATGAGTGCTTGCATGCAGAAATACAAGATCATTCGACCTCAGGAGATGGTTTGTTTTCTGCGTGAGCTACATCAAATGTACATTTCTTGGTGCTTTTTTCCCCCCCTAAACACTATGATTCTGTGTGATTCACAGTTTGGAGAAGGCATTTATAATTAATGGTATATATTTCTGCACCAGCTGTGTTGAGACATGTTGGCTGAGGATGGGAACTTTATGAGACTTCGTATGAAAATATTAAGTGGGAATTCTGCTGGTAGATATGCCAAGCAAAATATATCTCCAATTTTTAGTTCCTCCGTGCCAGATGTGTGCATCAATATAAATTTAAACCTTTGATTGTATTATTTACTTTGGTTCTAAATTCCTACTTTTCGATCAGAAGTGTCGCGCTGACAGTTCCTCCAGGAGCAAGCACCTGAAAAGCTGCGGCCAGGGTTGTCGAATTTGTTTTTGTGGCACAAAGAGAGAACGTGGTGAAGGACTCCTACAGAGAAAGCAAATCAGACAATACAGAGACCAAGACCCCCATGAAAATTTAATGTAATTGTTACCTTCTCACCCTCTTGATCTGCAACCATAATAATCAACGTAATGAAAATATTATGAGAAAAATATAATAATGCATTTAGCGGATTAGTGTGAAGTCTGAATAATCTGTAATATATGATTGTTATTCTTTTCTGCGGCACACTGCAGGATCTCTCTTGAGGTAAGTCATTCACTGTATCCAAGACTGGAGGAGAATTAATTACACTTCTTCCTGAGTAAAGTAAGCAATAATGATAATTGCCTCAAAGTTAGTTTTCTCAGCCTTTGATGGCAACCAGTTAGAGGAGATGGATCACTCAGCAGAGAAAAAAGGGATTGTGGGAAGAAATCCACATTGGTCATCTTACTGCTATCAAGGGAGCTTCCTTAGGTCATCAGCCGCTCTCTACTAACGACGGTGGAGGGAATGCTGGATACAGCACTGGATCCTCATAAAGCTCTTTCAAACTAATAAGCAGACTTCAAAATTGCACAAGGTATAAGCGCATTTTTTGTGGGGTACACATTGTTAGAGTGAGTGAGCATTCGCATTCTCCTCCAGAGTAAATGAGGACAGTGCTCAGTAACCTTGATGGACATGTCTCCAACACTCCCTGAAACACATAAACCTGTCACAGCAGCCTCTGTAAATCATTACCCAGCCACTCTTTATTTAGTTGGAATATGCTGGTTTACTGGCCTGTGAAATGTGTTTTCAGAGAACCATTGGTCTAACCCAGGCCCAATCAAATTGAGATGTCGAGCCGTTTCCTGTGCAGAAGCCGACAGACCTCAAAGTAACAGCATCATCAAGTCTGACAAGTGACAATCACCTAACGCAGACTTTAAAATTAAGTGAAGCCGTCGGAGAACGGGATTAACTTCATTTCTATTCAAATACCTGACTAATTTCGAGATTCTGAACACGGTGAAATAATAATGAGTACGGAGGTTGCTTAAGGAATAATTCCACGCACTACTCTGTTAAGCCAGTGCAATGTGGAGGCAGCGTTGGAGTAGTGGGAGTTGTAATGACAGGGTGGCGACTGGTGATCTTCCCAAGTCTCATAGCGTTCAGCGAAGAATGCTGCTCGCTTTGGATTAAGAGCACCAATAGGCTGGAAAAATATAATAATTAAAAAATAATAGTCAATTAAAAATAATAATATTAATATTTTAATTGACTTAACAGGAGTATGTAGTGTGCCAAAAAAACTTGCATTACTTTACATATTATATGCAAAAATATTATATTTTTTAAATGTAAATTAGATCCCTTAAAAACAGTATAGTACTGCTTCCTTTGTTGATGCTTCCTTTATTATCAGGAGTAGACATAATCCTATAGACAGAAGAGATTCTCATTGGTTCAACACTTAAATTAACTTTCATACATAGAGAGTTGAATGATGTAAAATATAGTAAATACCAGACTTAAAATAAAACAAGGATAAAGGTCATGTTTTCGTCAATCATTTTGCTGCCTCTAAATCATTCTTCATTAGGATTCAAAATGTTCCCTGAGCAGCAGAATGTCGAGGCATGGGTAGGATGGTTAGGTGATGTGTCTTTTTTTGCTATGTTTGTATACACCAATCAGCCAAAACATTAAAACCACCAACCTAATATTGTGTGGGTTGCCCCCATGCATATTCCTGTGTCGCAGTGGGTTCCAACACCTCAATCGGAACAGAAACTCTTTCAGCTATTGGTGCTATTCTCTGCCCTTGCACATCAATAAGCCTTGTGCGCCCATGCAGGGAAAAAAACCCCTTCAGTTCTGGAGATGCTCTGACAAATTTGTCTAGCCATTACAGTTTGGCCCTTGTCAAAGTTGATTAAATCACTGCTTCCTGCTTCTAACAAATAAACTTCAAGGACACAATGTTCATTTTTGCCTGATATATCCTACCCACTGACGTGCCATTATAACTTGATAATCAATTTATTTTGGACTTCCCCTGTCAGTGGTCATAATGCAATGGCTCTTCAGTATATAGTGTATGCTGAAGAGATAATATGAGGGCCAGTTAGACTACTTTTCCCATGCTGTCACGGAGGATTTGTTACCAATACTATCATCATGTAGGTGGTGACGTGATAGTCCAAACACACTGCTGGGGTAAAATGTATTTATGACCAGCCAAAAATTTATTGGGTGTAAAATGTACCTGCTGTTTTATCTATTTTGTGTTAGAAGGCACAAGTAACGGGAGCGCATAATTGGGAATAATTAACAGAGAAAGACTTGTAGGGTCTTAGTAGCTCTCCTGCATGTGGTGAGGGTTTAGGAGAGCTTGGGACAGACAAGGAGCTTTACTCTGGGATTTGTCTGTCTGACCCCATTATTCACCTGAACCTTAAAAAGTTCCTGTCGCGCTGTTGGAATTTTACAGGAGTATGGAAGTATGGGTGAGCAGGATGGTGCACTTTGTATGGAGGGAGGAGATATGAGAGTCTCCTGCTAAATGTTGCGGGTAATCCATGTGGATTAACCCCGGCTGACCCAATTCACACCCAGTACACACACTGGGCCAAAGACTTTACTCAGCAGTGTTACTACCAAGTTTGTTCAGATCTCTGTGCTACTTACTGCAATTTAGTGCAACAATGATTATTGGGCACATTGAAAACTTTCTATTACCGATATGGGAAGTCAAGAAGAAACCAGAACACGTTTTCACTGATAGATAACAGAGCCATAATTTGTCCAAATATATGAGCAATAAATGGAGTGTCTATACAGAAAATGTCAGATATCATAGAAACTCTCTTTCCCGCATTTTAAGAAATTGTGCCTCTTTAATCTGACGACGTTAAAAAATACAACAGAAAAACATTCACTGCTAATATATCTGGAATCTATCCAGTCATTCCATAGTTAGGCCAACGGTTGGACTCCGTGTTTCATTATTTAACCGCAGCCTCAATCATAATTTCAATATTGTACTGACACCATCACTGGGTTCTTGCCCTCTGGCAGCTGTTTAATTTTCATGTGTTCCTAAGGCAACAAAATTGCTCCCATTAAACAAACATTCATTGGCGAATAAATTGCTTTCTCTGCCTTTTCAATCACCCAATCCGATATAAGAGCCTTGGAGGCATATTGGCAGTCAATATTAATATACTAAATTCTACCGAATTATTTACAGAGGGGGTAGGAAGACCAGTAATCACTACCTGAAAGCTGCAGCTCAGAGGTCAAAAGAAATAATAAAAAAATCCCTCAATTCAAGCCTGAGATGTGGAATTTTGTTGGCTGGGTACAATTTGAATGCAGTCTCAACAGGCCAGACAAAAGTGGTCATTTTTAAAATGACCAAATGTGGCACAAATCGCATGTCTGACGCTCTGGCTCTCTGCTTTTTTCGGTTCTTGCTCAAACTTTAATGGTGGCCCACATCAGTGTTAGCACAAATGAATAGACTGAAAGAGAAGTTTATTGAGATCTGCGCAGATTTACGGGGTGATAATAGCCTTGCATGTGACGTCTCACCCCAACTGTATCAGGGTGCGAGCCACAAGACATCTTGCACTCCGTAAAACCGCAGCTTGTGTAGCAAATGTATGTCACACATGTGACAGGGGGGGGGGGGGGGGGGGAATGAGTCAACAGGAAATAATAGAAGAAGCGGCCGATAATAGCAATAATAATATTACTATTAGTAATAATTTGTTCAAATTTCAGGGTATGTGGAAGCCAAAAACACGGTAAAGTTATATCATTGAATGCAAAACTATAACATATGAAAGATATCAAAAAAATTGAGAAAGCTTTCATTCATACTGAATGAACGAAGGAATGTTTTCAAGGTAACATCATGGCGTCCAAGTCCTGTTTTTCCTTCTTTGTGTTTGTGGGTGGTGTACGGATGCATGTGAGTTTGTGAGATTGTGGGAGGGGATAATTGATGAAACGTATGTGTGTGTGTACCGGTGTGTAAGATACAGAGGTAGTCTATTAGTAGGGTAGTGGGTATGGGGGGGAATATTGGGTGGTAGGAAAAGAATATGTTTGGGAAATTCTAGTGTGTGTGTGTATTTGTGTGTGTGTGTCTATGTATGTGTGTGAATGCTTGGGGAGTGGGGAACTGTGGAACGGTCTTACGTGTGGTTACATCATCACTTGAGGTGGCTGTTGCACACGCCTATACGGCCTGTAAGGATCATGCAAATGAGAAACTCAATTATGACTTGTATTATATTCTATTTATCTACATAACATTGTCTGTATGTAGGAATGCATGTACATTTATGCATTTATATATTCCTATTTTCCATTACCTTGCTCAACAGAAGTGATGGTTGTATTTAGACATAGTCACTTAATAGCAAAAAAACAAAAATAAAACAAAAACTGAACATCTTTCAGACCATCCTCTCGACCTTGTTGTGAGACTAAGCTTAACTCAAACACACCTTGAATGATGCATCCAGTTAAAGGGAAGAAATATAACAAACAAGTTATCTCTTATTCATAGCATTAAAAAAATGGTTTGTTTTTTGTTTTGGGTTACTGCTATGTACTATATGTATTAGGAGGGATGTGAAGACTGAGTCAAACTTTTTGTATGCGTTCACCACATGCTTGGCTGATAAAGCAATTCTGAACAAAGAAGAGACAAATTCTATCGATTCTTAGTGGATGCTTTACACAACTTACGTCAGGCATTATATTGAAGAATGTCCAAAAGAATTTTCATCAGAATATACTTGAATGAATTTGTGATATAAAACATGACTACTTCATATTAGACCTTCCTGTTAAATATGCTCATATTAAGCTAATAATCCTGGTGTTATGGTCAAAAAATGTGGCTGTAACCTGGACATCTGATCAGTTGATATGCTCAACTTATCCCTACGTAGATGTTTGTGCCAGATGTAAACAAATTCCCTACAGCCATTCCTGAGTTCCCTTATATATGACATTGACTTCTGACCCCAAAATCAAATAATTCCATAATTATTTCCAAGTGGGCGACGGACAGGTGGAAAGATGGGTGAGTGGACAACCTGAAAACACAATGTCTCTGGCTGTTGCCGACATAAAAGCATAATAAAAAACAACTTACGATAAGATAAGATAGTATAAACACCTCAGTAGTCCTGTTATATTCACATTTATTGATAAGCCTATCTGGATTCATAAAGTATTACTATATATATACTATATATATAAAGTATACAACTTTTTCTCTTTCCCTGCATTGCAGATCACACTGATCACAGTATAAGAAAAAGAAAACAACTGGTTCAGACACTTCCACGCATGCACCTATCTGAGTTCATATCTTGTGTAACACCTGACCCAGTAAAATACATCAACACAACTAAATATGATGAAACATAGATTTGACTTCGGATTCACTCTAAATCATTTCTGGTGTTACACTCTGAACATGCAGGAAACGGACAAAGGATGGGTGCATAGAGTGCTTCCATTTCATTTATATCCAAGCTGCATCCCAAAGAGACACATATTTAATATTTAACGAAAAATTACATTACATTGTTGCTATGGTGCTATGTCAGGAGGAGTCCTGCTGGTTTTTGCTTGCCTCTTCAGAGACAGCGCTGCATCCAGCTCTAGTCTAATGCAATCAAGTTGCTCAGACTCAAGATACAGCTCAAGATGCGCACCCAAAGAGCCTGATTGAAGTGGAAGTAAGGGAGACGAAGGCTTATGAAGAGAAAAGTATTGAAGCGGTCTTTACAGCAGCCGAGCTTTGTCTTTGTTACTAAGAGTGTTTCTCTTCTTCTCTGCTCAGTTTAAGTGTGCACCACAGCAGACGCTTTGACAAGAAACAGATTAAAGGCACAGTTCATTTTTATCAGCACTATCTGCATTATTTTTGTCATTTTACGCAAGGCGGAAATTTTCGTCAACACAAAATTAACCATGTTGAGAAACTCGTGTCACCTTTTGCCGGTACTTGTCTTTTGTAATTATATTTTTCAAAAAACAAGTCCAACAATTGTTGTCATTTGATGATGAAGTACAGTGTCTCTTTCTCATTTATACATAATTATACGGATTTCCATATCATTTAAGAAGTATGTGGAGGATAAGCGTCTACATATCAATCATCTACTTGTCAGTCTATCAGGAAATAATCATTAGAATCTAAAGACACGCTTCAGTGCATTAATGTATCTGACATCCAAATATGCAGAACTCTGGCCCAAAGGCAAAGCAGCGCTGCGTTCAGTAGCATTGTTCACAGCTGATGGAATGCCTAACAAGCAGCTAATTGTAGGTGTGTGTAGAAGGTCTGTGAAGAGATCATTTGGCAGAGCAGAATAGAGCTCCTGCAGTTTGTACAATGCTGTCAATCAAGTGACACCTGTAATTGACAAACAGGTCTAATGTCTTCTGTCTGTGGGAATGAAATCCTCCCAAAACTGCGTAACACCAGCTTTCATGACTTTATGGTCTGTAATTTAGCTTTCACTGCAAATTTGACCTAATCCAGAGTATTAACCAAAGAGTAATGATATGACAATTTGTCTTCATAAAGCTACACCTCAGTGGTGTCTGGATGAAAGATGCTACGCCATTAGCTAATTTAAAAGTCTTCAAGAGTAGGAAAAAACAAACATAAAGTGAATGCAGGAAATCCAATCCATGTAGTTTCCGAGTAAACACTAGAGTTCGGAATCAAAGCACAATCCCAGAAAAACAATACAAAATGTACCTTTATCAAAAACAGTCAAGTGCTATTATATGATATTTTTTATATTTTACTTTTAATTTGACAGTTTTCTTTAACTATTTCATTTACATGTATGTTAACCCACACAGTTTTAATATTTGACAGCAATGAATATTATCAAATGGAAATATTTGGTTAAGAAATATGAATTATTAATGTAATATTGGTAATGGTGCTAAACATGTACCAAAAACTTTGAAGCAGTAGCCAAACCTTGTTACCACACACATCCTGAGAGGTAAAAAACCCACCCCACTGGACATACACCTCAATGACACACACACAGGCCAAATATACAAAGAACAAGTCTCTGGAGACTGTGAGGCTATCTCCTATCTATAATTGAACAAAAGACCATTGCAGGAATAGAGAAGAGTTCGGCCTGCTGTCTTTCTATGATACACTGACTGTGAACTTTTGGAGGTAAGAGCCCCAGGGCTCCAAGGACAACTGTCAGGAGACATGGGCTGTGAACTCATGCTAATGAAGGCAGCTCAGTCCTGTAAACAGCATGGGAGGATGTCACTGGAATACATTACAACACATAACTGTCTCCTTGGGGCAAGAGTGGTGCATATGGTTCAGCCTTGATTACCCTCCAACAAACACACACAAGCGCGCGCATATACACACACACCCCATGGCTCCTTCAGCCCACCTGTATGGCCAACAGATCAAAGTCGCCAAATGAGATGAGACAATGACTGAGATGATGGGAGACATAACTGAGTCGTTTGTCTGAGCCAAAGCTTCAGAGCAGGGGGGGCCCGTTTATCAAATTTGAAACAGTACCATGATTCTTTTCGCAGTAATTTTATATTTTTTCAAAGTTCTCCTCATCTCCAACAGTCCAGAGAACAAGCAGCACACACACCTTGAAAGGCTGAACTGTTGAGAACTGAGATGGCAAACTAAGGCTCTTAGTCAGAATGTCAGCGCTTTGAGAGAAACAAGCGGGAATGAGGGAGTGATAAAGTGAGCCAGAGAGAGAGCTCAGACAGGAATGTGACTGTTTTCAGGTCAGTGAGCTGATATGTGTGTGTGAGAGAGAGAGGGGGGGAGAACAAGTAAAACAGGCCACAGTTTGTGGTAGTGTGATCTGCTGTCTTTTCTCTTCATTCAAGAAAAAGAACAAACATACAGCCATGCTGATCTTCCAGTGTTGTGGGGCTCCAGTGGCTGAACTCTTGGGATTTGGCAGCATTAGCAGCAATCCTGCTACTGCACAGCTTGAAACATTTTTTGACCTGAAGAATGTATGACTTTCCCTGTAACACTGTGAAAACTACTTCCTCCTTTTCAGTTCATCAACTTTGACAAACAAATCCATGTAGAAACATAAATCACTAAATTGCAATGACTTTATGATAACATTAGCAGCTGTAAAATATGCAAATGTGCTTTGATTTTTCCCGTAACACAGCATTGATTGCTCTACAATTTGTGGCTAACTGTAACTTAAACACATAATAAGTAATAGGTTGATGTTTTTCTTCCACAAATACTGTATTTGTTATACTGCAGGTGATCTTGATATACATCAATAATGATTAATACTTTAAATTAAAACTGTAATATTTATTTTTGTCATCTTGTGGGCAATAGAAACCATACATATTTAGTTTCACATTCCAAGTAGATATTTTAAACCTTTTTAGCAAATGTAAATTAATATACAATATCCACTGTCCTTTTAGCTCTATTTTGCCAGTAGGTGAATTTGAATCATTGCTTTTTGTTCTGGTGTATCATGCTTGACATAATAAATGCGCTGGAAGCCAAGGAACAGCAGGAAGCAGCCAATTATATGATTCATAAGACTGCACCTATAAGGCATTCAAACCTGATTTAAAGTCTTACTTCATCAATTGGAGACTTTTTCCAGAGATGATGAAAGAAGTAGTTTAAGAATAAGGCATTCCTCTCCATCTCTGTACAGATTTGTCTGAGTGCAGTGGGGGACATTGGAATATTACAGGGAATAGATTTTTTTTTTTTTACTTCATTCTCTCTTTCAAACTAAAAATGTGCTTGTTGAACAGAGACAGACGGAAAAGCATAACCAATACAGGCATATATACAATACATATCAATTCCCTTAAAAATGCTTTTCATAGTATTGTGCAAAAAGAGAAGTGAAAGCATGTTCATCGAGGTGTCAGGCTTATATACAGTCAAATGGAGCCGATAAATTCCGATGCAGCCTGCAGAGCCATCTGATGCCGAAATAAATGTATGGGTGTACCGTTTCCCACCGATGGCAAATGCCAGATGTTTGTTGGTGTTAGTGGGCTTTCTGTCAAGTGCGAAAAGGGGTACAGGTTGGTCTGGTGTTTGGTCCAAAGTTGCTCGACTGTTGTTTTCCAAAAACATCCCTAACATTGTGGTGAGAGCAAACCACAACAAAGAAGATAAGAGCCAAACCAGTCAGCTAAAATAAACTACATTGAAAGTTCTTGGATGGATTTTGGGTTTGCATGATGCATATAAGCAATAATGCTGAAATGTATGAACTGTGAGCATTATAATGTAGTTTTTACTACACAAAGCACATAGGGTTATGAAAATATATGAACCTCTCTA
The DNA here is from genome assembly GCA_037951165.1 of Lophius americanus. Taxonomy (NCBI): domain Eukaryota; kingdom Metazoa; phylum Chordata; class Actinopteri; order Lophiiformes; family Lophiidae; genus Lophius; species Lophius americanus. The sequence continues at coordinate 6,125,454 of JBBDHG010000095.1, read as the reverse complement.
GCCAGGAAGTCGCTTAAAGCTTTGAGTCAGTAAAGTTCCACATCATGGCGGGGTGCACAGCCAAGAGGACTTTTTACCTTTGAGAGATCTCTGAAGTTCCCTGGCAAGGTCAGGTCCAGGTCCTCTGAGTCATAGTTGGTGAGGACCCATGGAAAGACTGGGTACGGGTTCAGGTCATTGTATGTTCTCCCTGGATATCAACATGAGACAGAAACTTGTGAGTGATGAAGGGTTTCAGGAAACAAAGAGGTTGAAAGCAGGGCAGAGTACACTTGAGGTTTTAGGTACTTTGGAGGCTCAGCATGCACCATTCCAACACAGCCCCGGCCCTCAGAGCTATCAATCAGACAAACTTCCTTTCTTAATGCCAGTGAAACATACATTAAGGGCAAGTGTTCTCTGCTATGTGAGAATGTCTTCTGCGCTCCCCGTGGCTTTTCCTGTTGAAGGTTAACCGTTGAGTAACAGGAGGCCTGAATGCACTATATTCAAGTTTACAGAGAACATATATACAAATAACGTGTCGTTAATGCTCTACGTCTATTTTGATATCGAAACCGGCAAAACAGTGACGTACTAGGAGAGGCCAGTTGTTGGGAAATACAACAAATAAGGAGCGGCTTAATACATTTGTAAACACAGCATCACACACTGTGAGGTCATGCAGGTAGTTTACTTGATGTTACGCTCCTCTGGCCTTTATCCACAGATTACTGCGGTTGGGTTGCACAAACAAGCTCAACGCATTCACCAACGCTATTTAAAGAAACTTGTCTGCCAGAAAGACTAAGGAATGTCCCACATCTATCACTAGTTTCACTGTATAAGATTTAGAGCTTTGCACTACAAGTGGAGACCAGTTAATTTAGGTATGCTAAAAAGATAGCTAGCATAGCAAAGGACAATAACTTTAACTGCTCGGTATCTTCCTGAGAGACTATGAACATTAAATTTGGCAACAGACATCAAAGTAAAGATGTTTTTGCCACAGACACGCTCATAAATGCTATAAGTGTAAATTATTAAATATATTAAGTCTTTAAGATCATGGTGGATCCAGATCCACAGAGATAAACCCATGTCTGTTTCAATTGATTTGTCACACAGACTGGGTGCCTGTAGTTTAGTGTAGGGCAAATACTTGGTGTTTACAAATAATATCGTCACGCACAAGCAAATGCAAGCACTATTTTGGAAATACATTAATTCTTTAATTTAGTCTTTTGAATGAAGCAGTCATGCACATCCTCACATGATGGGCTCTGAATCAAAATTCAGCCAAGTTGTCAAAATTCAACTTATTTATGCCTCTGGTAATTCAGAATCTTCTCATCTCAATTCGGTATTTTCTGGTTTTGATATTGATCAGCCGTATCTGCATCAGTATTGATCAAGTGTTATAAATAAAATTTCCTAATTAACGGTTGGTTTTCATGGATCTTTTTGCTAATAATAAATCCAGCGAATAATGTAGGCAAAAAACAAATTAAAAACAATCATCCACAAAGAGAAATTGGAAAAATTTGCCGAAAGCTCTTACATCACATTTGCATGACACCCTTTCATAATAATAATAAAGTTCTCAGATTTTTCCAAAAACATTTCACATGTGTTATTATTCTCTTGTCATGATGTTTACTCGTATATGCCAAACCACTATAAGACATACTGTCAAGAATTTATTTTCTTAAAACTGAACCACAGATTATTGCATAGGGGAAATTGCATGAAATCGAACTCGTACGCACACTTTTGCTATAGAAATTCATTCAGTTAATCTTATTCATGATTAATAGATCAGATCAGAGAAACCAAAAAAATTCCAATTACTTCATGCACATTTTCCTTAAGGAAAAGATGACACTTTAGCTTGCTCATGAAGTGGTCAATGTTTGGAACCCGTATTTCAAATCAAAGTGTTATCAAGAAGTGAAACACTGAGGTCAGAATAATAAAAGCAGTTTGATTAGATCTAAATGAAATGTACTGCATAAGTTTACAATACTATACAACTTAAATTAAAAGTATTCATGGAAAACATTTGCTGGTGCCTGTGAAGTTTTAGTGCTAAACAAAATTTTGGTCAACTTACATAAATCTAGTAGTCATTTAATAATATAATAAAAATGTGGATGATCAAGAGGTCATGTCTGACAGAATGGTCAGTGGGAAGACTTCTGAACAGCATCCAGAGTATGGGAGAACCCGGAGAGCACAGCGATCCAGATTATCACCACAGAGTGGGAGGGAAGCAGTGGACCGGGTCTGAAGAAAGAGATGGGGATGTTGGTGTTGTTTTGGGACCTGAATTTGGGGTGGCAGGATGTTAATAACAGTGGAATAGTGTTTAATTAGAATACCACCTCCCATTCGCACCTCTTCTCAGTACTCACCCCCTGCCTGTCTGCCACCTCGCACTATTCTGACATCCCTGTCAGCCCAGGTCATTACCAGAGAATTTAATGAATTTTGGGCTTGTTTTTCTGTCTGCCTTACATCTAATTAGCTGACAATAATGTATTGAACTCTCGCACAAGCTAAATATAAATATGCATGAATACGTAGCAAAAGAGAGGATGACACCTCTCAGAGCATAGTAGTGCAGTCGCTCTCGCCTTCCCTGTTAGTTGCAGTTCAGATCAGAGATACGACAACAGAACCTCTCAACTCTGCAGACACACGGGTACGCTCTCGGGATGCCAGGCACTAATTATCCGGCAGAACATGCTGTGCCTGCTCTTTGCTTCAAACAGCGCACTTCCATGCACAGTAAAGTCTACCACGCAGAGCACCACTAAAGGTTACAATGGATTCTTAAACAAATATGACATTCTGGACGACAATTATAGCATGTCTCCAGTCCCGCTGACTCATAGTCTATTGATCATGATAGTTTAACTTAAAGTCATAAGAGTCTACTGATGAAGAGATTCATAGAGGTAATAGATTAGAAATCAGCACTTTCACCAGTTGTACGTTTTTATCTGGATTAGTAAGAAAACAAATCAGAATCTATCACCTGAACTGATGTCTGTAAAAAGAGAATAAAATATCTTCATATCATCAGCTACTTCCAAATTAAAAATATAGAGCTCCACCTGAGAAATCTTTACCTGAGATAGTGTTGAGAAACATGAGATACGCAAAGTTGAAGATCTCTCTCCTCTGCCAGCGCCGGTTCATGTTGGAGGATTTGATGAGTTGTCGCCTGGATACATTATATAAGAAAAAATTCAGGAAATAGATGGTGGGCGTTAGCTCATTTCAAAGAGTATGAACTGTATATTAAACTACCAGTATAGTTAAATACAGAGGAATGTCTGTATCACAGAAGACACACATTTTACATGTTATATGAGAATTTTAGATATTACATAGCTGAGATGAAGAACATAGAGGATTATTGTAGCATCCCCTGTAGTTTTATTGACAAAATTTGGATTATTCTCGACTCACTCAGAGCATATTTAGAGTTCTTAATTATTACAGGTTAATTTTCTATGTGATAGTTTAGGATGGCTTGCTTTGTATCCACTCAGTGTCATTATATTTAAGGAAATATAATACAATATGCAATATGTTTTGTAACCATGCACTGTGTGTAAAGGCCTGTTAGCACTTTGACAGTCTGAAGGGAATCTGTGGTTTAAAGTGTGGTCAGTGGCCTGGCTGTTACTCTGCTGTATAGAGTCTTCTGTCAGAAAATGAGGTCAGTTCAGTCCGGGTCAGTGCACATCCACTTCAATGAATGGGGAAACGGGTCTTAAAATTACTTCACTGCCGAACCTCACAGAGGTTCCATAACACCACACAGAAGAGGTACCGTCACTCAAATGCAAGTACCAGAATTCTTAAATAATGTTGAGTTATTTCGCTTCTTGCAGATGTGACCGACCTGGCTTGTGGAAGTCCATAGCTGGTGCCCACTCCCGCTCGATGAAGACTGTAGACCGCTTTCGTTACTGTGGCTTGGTCAGGAAAGTTGAACATGACTGATGCTGTGAAACACAAATATATATCTTAGCGCTGAAAAACAGGAGAAGGATGAATGAAAAATTCTGTAATTTGCCAATCCACTTACTTCTGTTGGCCATAAAGACTTCCATCGCTGTGTTCTGTAGGAGGAAGTGTCTGAAGAATACCGCCCGTATCTCACTGAAAATCCACTTCCCATGTAAACCCTCGTTGTATGCCAAGACCTAGAGTGGCACAAAAGCAGAAGTAAAAGGATGTATATGAGTTGAATAAAACGAGCGCTTGTGTCAGATTACATGTGAAGAAGACTGCTGTCCATTTCATCATGTGCAAAATCGATGTTGCATCTAACCAAACAAGAAATCATAATTAGCAACAGACATCAATTAAGGAAATCATATGCTGCAACAGATCGCATTAGATAGATTGTGTGACATTTGGTCCACATTCTCCATTTTACTGAAGTACACAGGTGAAAAATGGTAAAGTATCGGAGATGAAATGTATTAAACAAAGTATGGTTGTAAACCGAGCTGCTGATATGTGAAATTGACAAAATTTAATCAGTGAGCAAACAGTTCTCCAAAAGGTGCTGGAGCACATGGCACTAAGTATGACATGATGAAAGAGAGATCCGTGATTTGTTTTACCTGCTCCTTCCATTTTTATGAAAAGTTGGCAGCTGTAATATTTTTGTTGATTACGGGTAACAAAACAATCCTTGATGACATGGTGCTTTACTACACTCTTCATTTGACAGCAAGCTTACTCCTGAAATGATCATGCAGCTAGAATAATGATATTAACTATTCAATCTCACAATACATCCAGAGTATTCATTCCCTTTTTCAATTTGTTGTAAAGTATTACTGAGTTCATACCATATCCCAGGGCAATTTAATACATGGTCTTAAGAGTTCTGCAGATTTTCGTTGAGTGTTTCACACTTTAGAAGTTGTTCTGTCAAGTTCACTGGAGCAAGGTGAGTGGTCCAAAAAAAAAAACACCCCTGAGGTCAGTGACACTTACATAATCAATAAAAACCATCATGCCAATGGGGGAGATAGCAGCCATCGCATTATTAGTGTACGCAGCACCGCTACTGGGTCCAAACAAAGAATAGCAAGAGCGTTGCTCTGACAGGTGTGAATGGTACCTTCACACACCTCTCTCCACCCCCCCACCCCCACCCCTCCATCTCACTTTCATCTGACTTAACAACTTCGTCTGACAGTTTGAGCCGGGGAGCAACCTCATCATCTCCCCAGGTTATAATCACACATATGTTAAGGGTGAGAGAATAAAGATATAACAGGGCACTCTGGGGGGAGGCCCTACATTACATTCAGGTGTGGGTGTGGGTGTAGGTGTGTGTATGTGCGTGGGGGGGGGGGGGGGGGGGGGGGGGGGGGGGGGGGGGGGGTGGTGACTGAGGTAGTGTAAGCAGAAAGGGAGGTAAGCCAGAGTGAGATGTTCAGCTGGGTTAGGTGTGATGCTAATGCTCATTTAAAATAGTGACAGGCTGGAAGAGTACATCGTGAGCTGGGCAACCTTAATTTCTCTCTGGAATAGCTCCAGCCGACCTCCGTGCCACATCCAAAATCTCTGGAGCTCAATTAAAATTGGATTAGGTGGAGAAGCTGGATGTGCAGCACAGCATCTCTAGTGCTCTCCTCCCAGTTATGCCCAAGCCTGACACCTCTGCAACCCCCAACTCGAACAGTTGTCATAGAGACAGCATAGCCCAGAGGAGGCAGCGCGCTGACTGGAGTAGGGGGGGAGTAGAGAGGAAGGGAGGTGAGATTGAGGGACGGCTGTGGATCTGCAGGCGTACTGTTGAGGGCCAAAAGCAGCACACTAGGAAACAGGGTAGCTTTTATCCCCCTCCCGCACCGCAAACAGATGTTGTGGAAGTAGTCTTCTGAGTGCAATGCTGAAAGTGAAGTTGTACAGATATGCTCCAAGGGAAGGCTGCAACAACTTACTCCATCACAGCACTAGCAAGCTGTTCTTTGATTTATGTTTTCTTTAGTATTTATTTGTTTGTGTATCTATAGAGAATGATTTGTAAGTTTCAGCAAAAGCCGTATTCCTTTTTTTACTTTATCATTTTAACAGCTCCAAACATTTGCCTCCTGGAATCTGTTTGTTATATCATATATTATTTAAACAAACTGTCAAACAACCAGGCAAGAGCTTAAAAATACAGTTTGCAATTGGTTTTTCATACAATCATTCAACTCCATGTCCTTAACAATTGAAAATTACATAAAAACTATTAGACCATTCAAACTCCGGTTGTCAGCTCAACAATATTTTAGTACTGGCAGTTTCTTGTTACCCAGCTAGGGGGGAGATTTTCTGTTTCCATGACAAAGTACAGGCCAAAGGGCTAGCTGTCAACAAAAGAGAGGCTAAAGAGAAGAAAAAGCTGATTTCAAACAGCCCAGATAAAAAAAATTTGTCATAACAACAAAGCTTTGGTCTAAACCAACACACAAGGGCCTCTGTAGACTTGGAGATTTGACAATGCCCAGCCCTCATTTTTGGAGGCCCAGCTGTAAAAAATGCCATTTAATGAACCTGTCTGCTGAAGCTGTCCCCTGCCTGTCAGAGGTGTCAGCCAGTGACATGCGCTGGGGAACGCCGCCTCCAGTCACAGACAGGCCTGCCAGCTGGAGACTTCGGCCCCAATCTAATCACGCCACCAGGAAGGGACCGGCGCCCTGCTCTTGGTCTGTCACGCTCAGGGCTGGGGGAGCAGCGAGGGGACGGGTGGAGGGGTCTGGTATGGCCGACAAGCGCAGCCTTTTGTTTCCACACAGGTCCCTCCACACAGGCTCATTAGGAAGCACAGGCGCATGCGCTGCTCAGTTAGCTGCAGGAGGATATATCTCTACAACATCACCATAATGCAATTTAACATCTCTGTACTCTCTCTCCTTCATTCCCTTTTTCTCCCCTCCCTGATTTGACAGAGGGCAGGCGGCATTATGCCTGTAGAGCATCACAGGTGGAAGACAGAAAAATATTGTGACAGATGAGATGAGGAGAGGCACAGGTGACACCGGTGTTTAGGTTGAAAGTCATATGTAATAATGTGCAGATGTTCACATGGAGCACATCATACTTAAAAGTAAACTTTGTGTGTGGAAACAGACTAATCCTATCTGACTTCTCATATGCTTTAACCTACCACTATATGACAGATGTTATTAATAAATCTAGCAAAGCATTTTATTCTAGAATCTGATGCCATTTTCTCTGATATGCAACTATTCAACCCCCCCTCCCTCGACAGTGTTTGTCTCAAAACAGGAAAATAATATAATTCAATGAAACCTGCAAGCATGACTGATATATTTTTATGACTCTGTGGAACACTGACAACCTGGTATCATAGCACCTCCGCTGCATTCTTCTAAGATTTGTCTAATAGGCTTCCAGTATAAAGCCTCACAACTGCATAGTCCCAGGCAACCGCAGAAAATAGAAAAGTGGGAGAATAGAGGGAGGATACGAGGTGCAGTTTCATTTTGAGTGATATGACTACTCCCTCAGGAGCGAGTAGGATGGATTTCACACATGGCAATTTGGAGGATCAGCACACATTGCATACACTATATTCAATGGCTGACCCCAGGCAATATGGGCCAAATCAGTGGAGAGGATGAGCCGTTGGTTGGGGAAAAAGGAAAACATAAAGCCTAGTAACAGCAAGAGCAAAGATCAATTCTAAGAGCCGAGTTGGATAGCATCATGAGCAACAGCCAATGACGTAGACTTGTTGAAGGAAAGAAAATATGCATTTGCAGCTATGTTACGTAAAAATGTAATAAATATTTCTATAGTTACCGCGTGTGATACCTGATACGTGGAAAAGTGGTTAAGCATTTATCTCCAAGTATTTTAAGATATCAGCTCTGAATAATTCCACATTCTCTATTAAGCCTCACAGAATAGAAATGCAGAAAACCTTAAAAGTTTTTCAGCGGTAATAAAAAAGAAAAATAATATGGAAATACTTCTGAAGAAATCTTCTTTTTTCATGACTTAAAAAGAAGAGAGGATATAGTTTCTGTGGACTGACCCTTCAGTTAAACAAAAATATAGGATTAAATACTGTGTACATGTTCTTCATTCTACAAATGACCCAAATGTTCCACAAATTGTTAAATTACATACGTTACCATATCAATATTTATGAAGTCATGCTGACAAAAATCTTAGTTGTCTGACCACGACGTGATCAAATTTACAAATTTATCCCGTTAACATCCTCCAAGGGTTTATAATTTATGTCTGATGATCAAAGCACATTTCTCATCTGAGCCCACTAATGTGGCAACTTTTATGAAGTGCAGAAAAGCAAACATCTAAGATTCCCACAAATTACATATAAAAAAAAAAAATCAGCATTCCTCTTGGTTCCTCTCTGCAAAATCCGTATATCGACTTCAATAAAGTAGCAGGCTCCTAATGCAGGTATTGGGGGAAAAACAAGATACAGATTTGCATAATCAGTGTCACTATACATTTAGGTGGTAGCTGAAGTGTGGCAAGATGACACAGCTGGGGTGCTCTGGCAAGACCAGTGGGATAAAGAAGATGAATATGCATTAAACATGCTGGCAGTTCACTGCCCCAAATGTCCAGCCAAATTTGTCAATAACATTTATGTCAGGGATGGTATTTCACGCACATTAGCAGGCCCTGCAGTGTCGTCTTCAACACCGCCATGATAGGACAGGTGGGAGGAGCCGATTTCCTAGGATGCTATTTCTTGGATAGTAAGGGCTCCATAAACATCCTGCCTATGTCAAAATATAAAGCCTCAAGAGATAGAAAAAAACAAAGAAATTCAAAACGTACTTAAGACTTCTAGTCTCACGTAGTGATTAAACAAAGTTTGACATCAAGCCATATGATACCTTCAGAAAATTTCTGAGAGGTTAGACATAAACCATACAAAATAAGAATACCAGTCAGTATTGCACATATCTCAGCCAAGCCATCGGTCCCCGTTTACTCTATAAAACCATTCACAAAATCAAACTCATAGTCCCGTGCCCCTGATGTAAGGTAATTACATTTGTACCAGCTCACCATTTAAATGTGGTGGATCCATATTTTAATTTGGAAAAAGACTATTTTTATATATAAGGTAATAATAACAAAAAAATATGTATATGCATTCTCAAGAAACACTGTTGACCTCATTAAAGTCATTAAGAAACATATTTCATCCCCAAAACGAACGAGGTTAGGTTTCCACTTGTGTCCTTGTGTTTGTTAGTTTGTCAACAGGATTGTGCAAAAACTATTGAATACATTTCCACCAATCGTTTTGGGAGGATGGGTCTTGAGCCAGAGTACACCCCATTAAATGATGTTGCAGATATGGATAAAGGGGAAGATCCATGATTCCTGAACATTTTCTTTTTCAGTGAATAATGCACAGATTGTAAGTATATAACATTTATACAACTTATCATACAGTAACTTGTTTTGTTTCTACTGAGCTAGATGCGGGTGTTTAAGATAAGATGTCCATTATTTCTTCCCTATGTTAGTGAACAATGATGTATGTGAGGTTTATTGTTTTTTTTATGACTAACATTAGCCTCAAAACCATTTTGCCGGAAATATCGGCAAGAAAAATAATCTAAAAGACTTTGTTGAGTCTCAAAGTATGAGGGTTAGATGACTGGTAGACATGTACATGCTCTGTTGGCTTACTACCAACCAGATTTATTTCAAATCAAGTTTTGTGTTGCAAAACGTGATCATAATGCCACTCCTTAACATTCTATTTTCTATGAGTACAAAGAAAATTTCAACTTTAATCAGATGAAAGTGCAGACAGCCTTTATAATATCACATCATCCCACACCAACTGTAAGAAAATGAAGGAGAACACAATAATGTGTTCTTTTAGGAGGGGGACTTGAGGTCATCGACCGTGAAATCACAGCGATTAAATTAATTTACCTGCTGCTTAGGAAAAACATCGTTTGACCTCTTTGTGTGCCTCTTTGTTAGTTATGCTTTTCTTTTCTTTTTTAAACTTAAATATCAAAGTAGAGATTTTACATGTCATGATAGTAACATGATCTCATCTCCTGGGGAGCAGCAGTTATGTCTTACATATAAATTATCCCCAGCAACTAAACAAAGAAAGGGTCACAACAAGCATCTAAACATATGTGTGAACATGCTAAAGCACTGACCCATCCACAGTCACATGCCCTAACACCAACACACACACTTTTGGGATGCCTTCACTAAGGAGCTTGAGAGAACGGGCGCAGTCATTCCGTATTGGGTCTTTCCAGCGAGCTTTTCCTAATGGGTCTTTTTCAAGGACTTGTCGACCTTAAGATGACTGAAATCTTCCCGGCATGGGTACCAGCTCGCTTTGGCTGCCACTGAGTGTGCCAAGCCGATCACTTTAAATCTAAATTTTCATTATTTTTTTTCTGGTGTGAGTGTGTGTGTGTGTGTGTGTGGGAGGGATAGGGGCTCAGAGCAAGACAGAGAAGAATGCAAAAAAAAACAAGACAAGGATGTAGCGACACAAAGACAGAGACGGAGAGGGACAGAGAGAGCAAGTGGTTTGACGATATGGGCCTGATGAGCAACGAGCATCTCACTCGTTCTCAATTAATCTTGTCTCTCTACCTTTGCTTTGCTGCTTCCTTAAGTGCCAAGGTAATAACGACACCCTCATCCATTATCCTTTTATCCCTGCATTCACTGGGATTGCTTAATAACATGTTGCAGATTTGCCTTCCCTCGTATAATTCTGTCTGTCATTTGCAGTATATCATCTGGAAAACACACAGCCCCCTTTTGCTGGACTCTCTTTGAGGATTATCATGGGTGACACCTTCGCGATGCAGCCAGAATCTGGAGCATCATTTTTTCAGGCATAAATTGGAATTACCCTGATTTATCTGTCATTGCCAAAAGCACAACAAGCCAATCAGAGCCAAAGCAAAGGTGGAAACAGGTTCTTATCGGCTTCTGTGAATGAGAGCACTTGTAAATTTATGCAAATGAGAGCCTTTTGTCATCCAGGCTCACCCCTTGGGGCTGAACGGGGTTTGCTAGGTATGATAATCTTGCCGTTGAGTGCATAGATAATTTGTATTTTATCCTCATGTAATTATATAGTTTAAATCTTTTCACCAATGCTAATCCTGCAACACGAGGAAGTATCTTTACCATGTCTGCGGTTCTTAGCGGCACTAGTTAGCAGGCATCTGACTCTTGCTCATAAAAAACACGTAGGAGGAGAGCAGCACTGATATAATTACTCTGACTTTCTGTAGCCCGTGCAATGAATCCTCACATCATTTTTATCCACCTTAACAGACAGGCAGGAAGCCAAGTAGGATCCTTGGGGTATGGAAGACAACTCAGAAAAGGGTGAATTTCACAATTTCTGGAAGAGCCAATTACAGTCTTACGAAGGAAGAAAGATTGAGGAGGCTGAGGAAAATGAACAGAGAGAAGTAAAGTAGCTGCAGCAGGGCATTCATACAGGCCTTCTTCAGGTCTCCCTGCTGTCCAGTGGGACTCAAAGCCATCTTGTGTGCCTTCCAAAGCCGACAGCCTTTTGACAAGCTGCTTGGCAAGCTGTAATTTGACTAATTACATTGGATTAGACCATATTAATGCAAGCTGTTTTCTCCAGGGTCATTGACCCACCCAGTGTGCCCCTTGCTATTTCCCCCCAATTTAGTGTAAAGAAAACACACACAAGAGAGACAGTAGACTCTTTCGTTTTTTTAAGGAACAAAACACTGAGCCTGCGTCTGTATGACCGGCATAATTTTATATTATTTTATAAAATGAAGAAGGAAGGAAGAAAATGTGCGATAAAACATCCACTGCAAGGAACGCTGTCAAATATAGCTAGTACTTTCCTGACGCCTATCATGACTATCATGAATTATTTGACAATGAACCAAATACTTGCCTGCTTCATCTTTCAGCAGGAAGAGATAAACAAAATTAGGCCTTTTAAAAAAAAAAAAAAAAAAAGAGTTCACAAAATAGTTTTTACACATATAGGGGAAGGTAGGGGACCTCATGGGCCTCATCAAACGTTGAGAAAACACTTGCAAAAACATTTTGCAAAATATCATGAACAGATTTGAGTAACGACGCTCGATTTTTATGTGTAGTTTGGTCACACAATCGTTTATCTAAGGAAATAAATGTGTCGAAATCCACAATTACTATGAATCACATCATTTGCTAAAAATATGAAAAAAAAATATATAATATATATAATGAAAATATATATATAATATTGATTTTGATAAAAAATATCGGTTATATATTTTTTGATCTGCTTTAAAATCAAAAAGCAGAATGCTTATTCTGCAGAATGCTTATTTGTCAAAAGAAGGAGGGAACCCATCACTCATTTGCATCTGCAAAACAGCACAATGAAAGGGGGGGAAATGAGCCATAGTATTTGTGTGTTTTAATACAAGTGCTCTCCCAGATGTACCAAATCAATTTGAGTTTCACACAATGCAGCAGAAGCTTCACTGTTTGTATGTGCTCCTCTGCCTTGAACATGGTGTAATAATAGTCTTAAACCAGGGTTATAAAGACAGAATACCGAAGAAGCTTACAGCCTTGGTTTCATGAAACATTTAGGCAAAAGTTCCAAGGGCTGAAGCTGATGAAAGAAGGTAAGCTTGAAAATGGGCTTCTGGGAGCCGCAGCCCTTATTGTACAGAAGTCACATCAAATTAATACTGAGAGCCATTTGCAGCCTTTCTTCTCCACATCTTTTCAGAACGGATTATCCTATGAAACTCAGAAATTACTAAAGCACCGATTAGGCATTATGCTCACCCTTTCTCCTCTTTCCCTTTGAAAGTCATCGATTTGTGCTTCACATGACATTCACCTCAACTATCAAGTTGCCTGCACACTTGAAAGAAAGGAAATAGTAAATGTAAAATATGTATTTCCAGTTGCAATGAAACAAACAATGCAGTTAGATTATCCCATATATTTATCGTTTTGTGGATCTGTACACCTTAGTTTGATGATACAGACCACCTCCAGTTTTCTGAAAGCCCACTAAAAGTTTCCACACTGATGAAGGGTCTGTATTGCTAGGACTCTTTCAGGCTCTCTGGACCCCTCTTTTCTCTCTCAATACCTCTTCAAAGAAGCGCGAGGACTGCATGAATTGTAATTATGGCTCCTAACAGGATTCAAGAGAACCCAAACGTTGGCACTTGAGAACCAGGTCGTGTGGAGTTAAACGGCTGTCAAACACTCAAAGCTCCCCAGCATGTGAACTCACCCACAAAGGCTGAACATGTCCTCTTCTAGGAGCCTTGTATCCACATTCTCTCTCATAGGGAGAGATTAAATATTCCCTTCATAGTCCCATATAGCCTTTCTGATTATTTGCTCACATTCCTGTGGTCAAGAATGGTCTTTATGTGAGATACCAAACTCAAATAAAACTGAAGATGATGGATAAAACTGAAGATGAGGCAAATGATGTTGAATGTATTTGATCAGTGAAAAGATCTATTATACAAAGAAAATAATAAATCCTTGGCAAAATGATGCAACACCAGTGGGACACGTGAGAAGGTAGGAAAGGCTTGTGAGAGATCAGGTAACTGGTACCACCTGAGAAACCAATCTAACCACAGTGTCTGATTATCTCCCAACCTCAATTTAACAGAAAAGATAATCTCTGCTCCTTAGATTGTTTGACCGTCTAGCGAGCACAGTTGAAAAGGGATCAACCTTCAGTCCATCCCTATCCAACTTCAGCACCATGTTACGTCCCAAAACCACCCAAAAGAATCCAACCTGCAGCGTGAAGTCCCTATGCATGACCCTTATTAAACTCCTAACTGGATTGGGGGCTGCTGAGAAAAAAAATCCGACATAGTTCATTCAGCTGAGATTATCTTCAGCATTCCTTCCAGTAGTTTGCCTCCTAAACAAAAACCTTCAAAATCAAGTCACTGAAAACTTTTTCCCTTTCAAAACACAGGCAGATTTTCCAGAAATGGGAGTGTAGGCAAACCTTTTTTTCACCTTTTCTTTTAACGCAAAGCACTATTTGATTTTCACAGGGTGCGAGTGACAGACTGAAACAAAGCCCGGCGCGGGCCATTGTATAGCCTTTCACCGTTGAAATGGTCTTAAAATGGATACAAGCAGGGCCCTATTCACTGGTGATCAGGCTGCTAGAAGTTCTTCTCTACATCCAGAACAAACTGCACTGAGTGTGAACTCTATAGTCAACTGATGAGTGACTGATGGACTGAGCTTCTTCATAAGTATATATTCAGACTTTCAATGCCTGTAGACGATCTCAGCACATTAACACTAAGTGTACAGAATAAGTAATGCCACAACAACAACATCAATCAAGTTCATTACAGAAAATAGCATAATGGCAATAATTAGAATAATATCTCATTAAGGAAGAGAATGAGAGACAGGGGAGAATTAATAGCAGACAGGTGTACAACACACCACAATTATGGAACCTGAAATTAGTTCATTGCCTCAAGGCAAACAGACGAGAAAGGGAAGGCTGTGAGTGAGAGTCAGGGAGTGTGGTGTCTGTGTGTGTCTGTGTATGTGTGTTGGGGGCTGGTTTCATGGCTCAGAGTTGGACGGATAGAGAGGGGCTCCCTGACAAAAAAGGAATTGCAAGTAAGCAAACAAAAATGTCTTAAATGTGTAAATTAGGGAGAAAAAATAAGAGGGAAAAGCAGCTTTTCCCTGCCGACTGGTGCCTTAGATGAGAAGGGAGCGGCGAAACGTGATCAAGGGGAGCCGTGGAGTGGTGCGGCAGGCATCAAGATGAGCACTCAGCCAGCGAGTGGCAGCTTCTCGTTTTCCAGTCAATCATTCATTACAGAACCAAATGCTGCAGAGGAGTGCCTCCTCTTTTTGACCTATCATATTACTGCTTCTGTAAACTCCTAATCCTCCCTTCGTTAGATGGTGTCAACAGTCGACATGCTCTCGCCCAGCTGCCATACTCCTTGCTCAGACACCTCCAAAGCCCTGCCAAGACCACAACATGGAATCAAATACAATCGTTTGAAATTTAACAAAGTAGAATGTCGTAATTTTATCAGTATGCTTTTGTACTTTCATCCATCGTTTTGACATTGTTATTTTTTTTATTAGGAAGAGATTCACAAATTACACTTGGTAATTAGTTAACTCTTTCTTCTTGTTTTACCTTTAAGTCCCCAGTCCAGAGTGAGCAAAAAAGAGGGGAAAAAATTACTTAAACTCCAGTTTTTCATTGGCTGGTTGGAACAGCCTGATTCTTTTTGTCTTGGGCTGTTCTTGAGCAGGTGAACGCCAGGAGACAGGAACCAGCACATCAGCACTTCTTCATCCATCATGGCTCTTTTATGGGGAGCCTGTCTCCTAGGCTTCTCTTCTGGCGCACGGTGAGATGACTACTATAATGAGTCCAACAGATGAAAGCCCAGCAGGACAAAACAAAATTCAGATACATCTACGCACAGAAATACACACTGTGGTTATCACAAATGACAGACTTATTGCATCTAAATTGTTATTAAGGTAGACAAAAGAATCAGAAGCATCTGTGTTTTTCCAGGACTCCCAAAATTAGTTTTGGGTGATAAAGTCAAGCGGATCAACAGCAACAACAATCTGACACTCGATAGTCTACAGGCATTGTCTGCACAGACACCTCGCTTCACCAGAGACACAAAGATATGGACAGTGTGTGAATCAATTTGTTGAGGGTCCCAAATGAATCTGACAGATACAGATAATAGAAACTTTGTCTGAGTTTAGCGTAAGGTTAGGAGGAAAACTTTGCAGTGAAACCAGCAGAAGTGAACGCAGAGTTCATTCATCTTTGAGAACATAGAGCAGAACATATAATACTACAAGAGTCTTTGTAGTATTATATTGTTTATAGTGGGAATTTTTTAAAATCTGTAAATATAATATTATAAACTTTATAACGGTGGAGACACACCTTCAAACTGTTTTTGAGGGATGTTAATTACCATAAAAAGAAATTGCCATCCGGCCCCATATGTCCTGCACTTTCAGTGGGGAGGATAGAAATGAGGTGTGGTAGATTTGATTGTGACATGCTTTCCGTCTGTGCTCCCCAAAGTGTGGCTTTGCCAGTAACAGGCTAATATTCAGCACAGCTCACCATCACCAGAACTAATGATAGTAGACAAAATGTCTCTGCTGCCATCTTTGTCTAGCATCCGCTCAGGGAGAGCCTCCCTCTTTCTCTCTATCCCTTTTTCACCTCCCCCCTTTCCCCTTGCTCTTGAAGGGAGTGTGACAGCGGCATAAAATGGTGGCGAGCAAATGTGCCTTCCATGTGGCAGCAGTGGTGGGGTGACAGGGCAAGCTGAGGCCAGCGCTATCAGAAGTGTGTGGAAGCTGCTTTGAACAACCTGGATGGTTGCCACGGTGGATCAGGGCCAGGCTGATGAGACACCAGTGGTTAAAAACAAAAGCGGTTGAACTTTAGATGAAGGAACACGCCAACTATTCCTAACAGAAAACAAGTCTTTGATCAATGTAAAGTTAGTTGTCTGGGAAAGCTTGTTATTAACTGACTGCACATCTTCAAGTTATTTAGTTTGAATGATTTGTTTGTCATAAGTTGTACTAAATTGCATTTGGATTAATTTCCTGGGAATGGTTCATTATCTAATTAGGATATCATTATGGATGATGTAAATATCAGATATAAAACTGAGAGAGAGAGATGGAGCATAAAAGATGTCACATGTTGTACAATTTGTAAAACCCATGAGACAAACTTACTATTTTGGGCTATAATGCATATATTTAAATAATTCTTCTTGAAATATAAGATACCATTTAAAACATAACCTGCCTTGCTTGAAACGTTGAGAAAAAGCAAACACCAGCCATTCAGCATATTGTCGTTGAATCATTTAGGAGGTTTTTAGTTAACCCTGAGCTCAAAGGATGATGAAGCAGCGGCATAAATCACAGAGTGAAACGAGGCAGACTCCTCTGATTCATTAATGGAAATGATCTGTCAATATGCTGGAGTCAATTCACACGTGTCAGCTGGACTCAGCACACAATGGGCCGGCCAACTTATAAACTCCCAGCACCACTCCACCAAGTCCATAAAACAACTGGCATCGCCGCTGGGGAGCACTCTGTGACACCACCCTCTTGCACAGACCACCAGATGACACAGATGGGGCGAAACCAAACAAAGACGAGACTCCTTTGTACAAAGAGGGACCCCTTTCAAAAACCATTCATGCAACAAATTGGGGAAATCTGGCCATGCAACATTCTGGGTTTGCTCTTTTATTAGCACAAGCCTTACATCACAGTAAGTGACATCAGATTTATGGTTCTCTGCATCAAAAAGGTGGTTAAAATGAAAAACACTTATACACTTTTTTTTTGAAGCCATATTAATCAACAACGGTTCAGCTGTTTTAATCAGGACTATCCTGCTATGTTGGACATGACCTACAGGGTAGCAGGCAACTTCTTGTAGCAAAATAATGAGGAAAGCAACAACTTTTGGAAAGTTATCGAGGAAAAATACACAAAAGAGTAACGCTGATAAATGCTTATATATGTTCTCCTCTATAACTCATTAATTATTTGACTAATAATGGGGCAAATATTTCCAAAATGGCAACTTGGCCAGCTATAGACAACATTAAACATGCGTACTTTCAAAGGCGGTTCATCAGTTTGGGATGTTTGAGTCCATGTAGATCATTAAATATGTGAACCCCGGCTTTCTCTTATTAGTCCCTCTGCGTTTTTCTTTTCTAGTTCCTTTTCAGCTGCACACACATGCTGCTGCAACAATCTGCATAGGGAGACATTTGTCATCATTAGCCCAGCATTGACAGTTGGCACCTTGACCCTCAGATCTCTAGGACTGGCAATTATGAACCCTTCATACCTTATTTAGGTAACAATGCCTAATTTCATCACAGGCATCGCCTGCAGCATTTGATTACCCACAGCCCTAAACCAACAATATCCCACAAACTCTTCAGTTCCCTTTGTTTGGTGGGATGCCTACCTAGTCTTAGATCATATGAAACAAGGGGGGGATTAGTCTTCAGTCAATCTGAATATTGAATTTGTTATGAGACACAAGGGCTCCAGAGAGGACTGTAGATGAGCATCACGGGGTCAGTGGGCAGATGATTACAGCGCCCACCTTAGATGGTAGCCATCAACCAGACGTTAAGATTAATCACACTGCTGCTGTTGCTGAATGCTTTATTTTCACGCTGACAAGATGGCAGTCATACAAGTGTATCGTTTTAATTAATAAATTAAACAAAAACACTGCATGTTTTGAGTAGAATGATCAATTTAGAACATTGTATTATTTACTATCCAAATAATTGCAGAAAACTACAGCAAAAAACATGCTTCATGAAGTGATAGTAAACCAGCCACAATCTTCCTCCAGTCTCATTCAAACCCAATGTTTAGCTCTGTCACGTACAACAAAATACAGTGCAAACAATTTGGAAATAAAAGAAGTAGAAAGCACTACACCAGCACTTTCTCAGCACCTTACTGTCAACTGCATAACCTAGGCAGGAAAAAAGTGCAGTGACCACGTTTCAAAGCTCAATTTCATTTTATGGGTTGGTATTTTGGCAAACAAAACTAAATTGCATTGGTGTTAAATTCATGCAAATACATGCATGTAATTTATCAGAGAGGTTGACAAGCGTACCATATTGCAGAGGGGAGGGGTGAGGGGCCAAATGAAACTGAACCAGGCAATTAAGTTTCATAATCTACACATTTCTCCCCTCAGAATTTCATCGTTCATATAAGTTTTTGGTTTTACGTTTTTGGAAATGATAGGAATATGGCTTATAATTAAAAGACCCTCATGGGTTGTTCTTTAGAATCTCTGAGACCCTCTGGCTATGTGATCCACCTTACTGGCTTCTCCAGAGAGGGCTGCTAATACACAGCTGAGAACAAAACAAATGAATGAAAACAATCCAAAGGGGGTCACAGTCCCGGACATGCCCACAAATTAACTACCCTCCTACAGAGAGTCCATATTGCTTGGAATAATGATGCTCAATTATTAAAAATCCCAATGACAATTTGATTTGGTGACAAATAAAATAATAGAAAATGTGTCAGTATGACTGGCTATCCCATGAGATTAAAGTGAATTATTTCTCACAGTTTGTCACATCTCTGAAGTGTCACTGTTTTTAATCTGATGGACATAGAAGTATGTCATCCTATTAAGTCCACTTTGACTAATCTGCATATTAGCTTGGGAGCTAGCTAGTGAATTCCCTCTTAATAGGATATGGAGTGAGATTCTGCTATTCAAAACCTGAAAGATCAGAGAAAATTTATGGAAAATGTATATGGAGGATATTATTTGTTCTTGTGTAATAGGATTATTTAAATAATAAAACAGTGTCCACGAGGACTATCAGAAGATTGGTGTTCAAAGGTCTGGATGCAGCTTAAAATAAGCTCAATTAAAAACTCATATGGCAATTGAATATTTTGTTAGAAATTATAATTTAATAATGAAACTTAAAGAAAGATTGCTGCAATGGCATTCATTTGTAAAATGGTGTTACAACCAAACAGTCGGAAGACCGTGGTGGTCAAATTAGGCAGTAAATATACACTGTGGAATTTTTTTAAATATTTTGTCATATTTCAGAGTCACTTTGACTAAATATTATTAATGATTAAATGCTTAAGGATAGACTTGATACAGTAAAAATGAGAATATTATTATTTAAATTATGTCTTATAAATGCATTTGTAACATAACCTGCTGCATTAATCCTCTGAGACACAAAAAAAATCAATACAACACACATGAAAAAATTCTCAATTAAACTTAACTCAATAAGTGGAACATTATTAATATCATCAGCAAACCATTTCAAGTGACTCAAAACATGATGTGTCATCATCAAGGGGACATTTCTGTCATCAAACAGGCCCCATTGACCTCATGCATGGCCATTTTAACAGGAGAACCAGTCTTACTAAAAGAAGGGAAAAGAAAAATGGAGGAGAGAAAATGAATAAGTGTAGAGGCATGCTCTGGAAACAAAGAGGCCTTCAAAACAGGGTCACATGCTCATGCAAAATTAGGGGAAGTAGAAGTCATTGTATTGATTTACACAATCATGCATGCATTTT
Organism: Lophius americanus; assembly: GCA_037951165.1. NCBI lineage: Eukaryota > Metazoa > Chordata > Actinopteri > Lophiiformes > Lophiidae > Lophius > Lophius americanus. Next base: position 6,105,231 of record JBBDHG010000095.1, on the reverse strand, counting down.
GCTAAGTCAGAAGCAGGCCTGTGCTGGAATCATGGACCCATATATCACACTGGAGGGCCTCCATTAGCGTAGCGGGATGGTGAATGAAGCAACAAAGCTCACAATGTTGTAATGGTGAAGATATGGCTAAGACGGTTTTATTGTCTTAGGCTAGACTTGACAACAGCTAGAGCCCTGGGACTGCAAAGCAGGTTGAATTACTATGAGATCTGTGCAGCCACATGTTCTGTATGTTTTAAATTAAGAAGTGATAATCTCAATGAAAATCCCCCTTTCTATCACACATACAGATGACCAAGGCTAGATCAGAAACTCAAGAGGTGCAACTGGATTCTGAACTATCTGACTTGGAGCTAGATAGCCTGAAAAGCCAAACCTGTCTGGTTTCAATAAAAGGCAAGTACCTGCTGGGCCACAGACAGTGGAGGAGAGTGAAAGAAAAGACTATTAAAGCTTGGGACAGGAAGAGGCTTTTGCTACCTCTGACCACATGAGAAAATTCTAGAATGTCCTCCATATCCTCCAGAAATATGTCAATGAGAAAATAATTTTTGGTTGTTTGAAATTTGATCCAACCTAAATCTGATGAGAGCTGTAAAACATAACTTGTCTGTAATTCAACGTCAGAATCAACCTTTAAACATATGTGTCTCCCGAATGACTTAAGAAGACAGAAGATTTTATTTAATTTCTGCAATTTCTGCCTAGTAACAGTGTGAAAATGATAAGCTAGTGGCAATGCTTCCACAACAGCATGTGACGATAATGAGAGTCACCTATCTATACATCAGGGTCCTTCCGATGCCACCTCCTACACAGTTGCATCCATGCAAGGTGAGTCAGAGCTGACTTGTGTCAGATTGCCCCCATAATGTCTGGTCTAATGCATCTCTGACTAGAGCAGAGATGAGTGTAAATGTCTTTGTGTTCCTTATCTGATCTGTACATCTTTCTGAAGTCGTCTTCAAAGGAGGCACTGCACCTTGTGAGATAGAGTGCGAGTGCAATGATGAAAGTCAGAGAGGATTTAATATGGTTGTGGGATCTGTTTATTATATATCACTTTCTGTATCAGGCCAAATGTATAGAAAACATACTGAAACAATATGGGAAAATAGTCAACCATAACTGTTAGAATTACGTACAATATTTTTAGTAGTGTTTACTATTATTATCTGTAGAAAAGCACTTAAACTGTAATTGCGTCTTATCACTGTTTTTATTAATATTCCATAATATTGTTGAAGGAAAACATGTATTTATTATTATCATGAACAGGTTGTAGAATCATTTATGTGTTTTATTTAATTATTTGAGGTATATTGTTCAAGAATGAATTTGAATTACTGATATATTTGACCAAAAAAATAACTTCAATATCAAAAACATTTTCCTTATAAAATACTAATAAAATCATACTTTTTGCACCGACTTCATTTGAATGGCACACAATAAAACATTGCCATCCATAGTTTAAAGGTTTTATTGTTTTGGTTATACAATATTTAGTATATGCCCACGTATTTATGTTAACCATTGCATATAATTGTATTAATTTTATACAATACAGAAATTAATGAAGGATTCTGTCACATGAAACAGTGGCACAACACAAGACGCGCTATTCCCGCACAGCCCAGAGGGAAACAAACACCGCGCCAGTCTGCACGCACTGGGTTTTCACCCTCTTGTGAATCAGATCCACGATCATTAATACCGCGGATAAAATCGTACGTCGATAATCTCTGCATCTTTCGGAAACAAGACTGTTCCTCCGCAGACTTCTCAGGGAATTTAAGTTGTAATTAAAACACAAATTATTCGTTATTTCATATCGAGATTTCCAAACGAAAAAATAAGCAACGCCTTATTAATTAAATATTATATTTAACTAGACAAATCGCCTTGAATCCAGGGAATTCTAATTTAAGTTTATCCGATATGCCCTATTTAGAACAAACGGAATAAAATACAAAATACAAATTAACAAGATTAAAATATCTATCTATCTATATCTATCGATTAATCCATCTCTCTCTCTCTCTCTCTCTCTCTCTCTCTCTCTGTATATATATATATATATATATATATATATATATATATATATATATATATATATATATATATATATATATATATATATATATATATATATATAAATATATATATATATATATATATTGCAAATTTTAAATCAACCAATACCTAGCCTATACTTTAACAGTTACAAATCCACCTACTGTTTAAAATAGGATTCAAGATAGTTGACTTTAATAGCAGCAGATATGATCCAAGAAAAGCTACGTAATTCGGTGAAATTTTGTTTTTTCTCTCCAAATGTGCAGGTGTTCTTCAGATCCTCGACATAACGGTACAACTACCTGCACTTTTTACTTGTACACAGCACCCTGTTAGAAATTTGTTTTGGATAAACTGGAAAGCGGTGACGCACCAGACAGCGATTGGACGCATTGGTCTCAACTCCTCCCTTATAATAATGTGTGTGTCTCCCTGTGGTAAAACACAGCCACACCGGGCGACTGAATCAGGACACACTCCAGTCTGCAATTAGACCAAGTCAAAACAGGCATAGTGAGCATAGAAAAAAAACAAAAAAACAAAAAAGGAGGCTTTTTAAAAAAATATATTATCACAGCCACTGAACCTCAGAGGCTAGAAATGGACTTTTAATCAGGACATCCTGAGGACTTGCTGTGAGCTCTTCAATGCAGTTTAAGCTACAACAACTGTGAATGTTGTGATCTGATTTTTGCTCATGTGCTTGTAGAGCACAGGGTTGAATAGCCATCCTACACATATAGACTTTTTTTTTTCTTTTTAAACTGCGCTCTTTCTTCTCTAAAATTGGCTCCCATACAAACAGCCGCGTTGGATCCCTCGGCTTACTGCGAGACTCCGGTGTACAACCCGGATCTCTGCCCTAATATGATAGCCGCTCAGGCCAAATTGGTGTATCACCTCAACAAATACTACAACGAGAAATGCCAGTCTCGAAAAGCTGCGATCTCCAAGACGATCCGGGAGGTGTGCAAGGTGGTGTCGGATGTCCTGAAGGAGGTCGAGGTGCAGGAGCCCCGCTTCATCAGCTCTCTCAGCGAGATGGATAACCGTTTCGAGGGACTGGAGGTCATCGCGCCCACCGAGTTCGAGGTTGTGCTCTATCTCAATCAGATGGGTGTCTTTAACTTTGTGGATGACGGATCTCTCCCGGGATGTGCCGTGCTGAAGCTGAGCGACGGCCGCAAGAGAAGCATGTCTCTGTGGGTTGAGTTCATCACAGCCTCCGGTTACCTCTCCGCGCGGAAGATCCGCTCCAGATTCCAGACACTGGTGGCGCAGGCGGTGGATAAATGCAGTTATAGAGATGTTGTCAAAATGGTCGCTGACACCAGCGAGGTGAAGTTGCGCATTAGAGACAGATACGTGGTGCAAATCACACCGGCTTTCAAGTGCACCGGGATCTGGCCACGAAGCGCTGCGCACTGGCCTCTCCCCCACATCCCGTGGCCGGGACCTAACCGGGTGGCAGAAGTCAAAGCGGAAGGTTTCAACCTTTTATCCAAAGAGTGTTACTCCCTGAACGGAAAGCAGAGCTCGGCGGAGAGCGACGCCTGGGTCTTGCAGTTCGCAGAGGCCGAAAATCGACTCCTGCTGGGCGGATGTCGGAAGAAATGTCTATCGGTGCTGAAAGCTTTACGTGACCGTCACCTCGAGCTGCCCGGAACGCCGCTCAACAACTACCACATGAAAACTTTGGTTTCCTACGAGTGTGAGAAGCATCCCAGGGAGTCGGACTGGGATGAGAACTGCCTGGGTGACCGTCTGAACGGGATTCTACTGCAGCTCATTTCATGTTTGCAGTGCAGACGATGCCCGCATTATTTCCTGCCTAATTTAGACCTATTCCAAGGAAAACCTCACTCTGCTCTCGAGAACGCAGCCAAACAGACTTGGCGACTGGCGAGAGAAATACTGACCAATCCCAAAAGCTTGGAAAAACTCTGAGGTAAAAAATATGCTAGTTCACCTCTTCTTAAAAAATGTGGCAAGGATGCCTAACGAACTCATAAAGGAAAGAAAAAAAAATAAAATTACCAATCAAGCTGTAGAGTGAAATGGAAAAGTCTTCTGTTGCTGGATATGATTTGGCCTAGCCTATCTCAAGGCTATTTTTTTTTTAACAGAGTTTAATTTTTCTGAACTACAGCGCACTTCTTGGTAGCGCCGAGATTTAGATTTAAAATGAGAATTATTGGCTAGCCCTTATGAAAATCCATATAAACAGTGGCTTATTTTCTCCACGTTCCACACGGTTGCCTAAATCCTACATTTTCTTAAATGCTTTAAAATAAAGCCCCGTGATAAACTTTGGAAAGAAAAAAAAAAACCTGTACATTTTGTTCTGTAAATACATTCATAACTTGTGATGCAAGTGGTCTGGAATTGTGAATGTTGTTTCTGTGACACGTGAATAGGATCCACCTGTTTAAATCGACTTCTGAACTCTTTTCTTTATCTGGTAGGAACGACATTAATTTATAATTGCATCAGTGGGTAGTCGGATTCATCTGTTTCCATTGACATTGTCATATTTTTGAAAGTTTACATTTTGATAGTAGGCGTAACACATTTGTTACATTGAAAACATTCCACCAATTTACTTGAACTATTATTTAAAATATTCAAACGTTTTTGGTTATTGTCTTCTACCATGCTTAGGCCTACATGATGAAAAAAACTTAAATGATAACATATATATAGTATAAATATATATATATATATAAACAGTTTAATTGAGAAAAATGCACTTAAAATACACTGGATTATAACATCTGTGATCTGATTTTTTTTTAAATTTCTGTCTCTGATCTAATTTAAAGAGCTAATAAAAAAAGTTGTTTTATATTTGTGTCCCATTATGGTGTTATTAAATGTGTTTTTGACAGAAGTGTAGGAGGTCTAGCAATAATAATTTAATAAAATCTTCTAGATGTTTTTTGACAACTTAATGGAAAATATGGAAATAAGGAAGGACAAGATATTTTATAACTATCACTTGATGCACCTCTTTCGTAGTTTTTAACATTAACACATAAAATAAATCGTGTGTAATTTCTTGGTCTATAACCCGTTAACATGACAGTATTTGATCACTATTTATATTTCTTCTGAAAAAAATGACATTAATAAAATGCTACAATAAATTGAGACGCACCCTTTGAAACCAGTCGATTTAGTATAAAAGGAGATGCAAATAAACATATTATCTAATAAAAAAGAAACACGCAGCACACATAAGTATTGTAAGAAAAAAAAATCACCTGCTCATATCCTTACTTATTTTTTTTATATTAATTGTGTATTTAGAAATGTGTTTAATACCTATTTGTCCGTTTAAAAAAAATAGCTGTTAAGATAACCACCACTTAAACTTTGGACATTTGCTTACCTTTGGGTGGCCTTTTTGAAAGCAGTGTCATCCTCATCCACCTTGAAGTAGATCTCAGAGGTGGTGATGGACAGAGTCCCTTTCGTCTACATTACAGGGGCAAGGAGCTGGACCGGGCTGCTCAGGATCACTGGGCCTGCACGTTGTGGGATCAATAACATGCAAAAAAAGATGATCTTGATGCTGTGAAATAAAGAGAGTATATGCTCCTTCAGTTAAACTGATCAGGCCGAATAAAAGGGAGTAAAATAAAATAATTGCAGCGTCCAACCAAACATGTGCTATAAACATGTGTGCTTAGATATGAGGGATTTTAAAAGCAGCTCTGATTATTATAATTGAGCACGTGTATTATCCAGCCATAAAACAATGGTCTGAACGCCTTTCTGTCTTCGGATTGCTCATACATAATACAGTGAATTCATCAGACATGCCTGAAATATATAGATGCCATCAACCATAGTGAACAACATCCATGTAAAGTGGAAGTGTGTTTATGATGGGATCGCAACGCAAACCGCCACTGCTTTTAGAAACTTGGTATGGTAATTTAGGAAAAGCACAACCTAATTGTGTAACCTCACTATCAGCCTACAAGCTGATAGTGGTCCCATCTTTATTTCATTCTGCTCCCTCCCCTTCTTCATCCTCCATGTTCTCAGATCAGAGTCGCTGAGGAGCCCTGCTGCAAAACGAAAGCTCTCCAACCCAGGATATTTATCGATCCCGTAAACTCCAAAGAGCCAGTTTAAGTTCTCATCAATCTTAATCTGCGTTCCTCGGCCAATTATGGCCGATAGTGTTACAGGAATACAAGTGGATTTCGGTCTCAACTCCCAGGGCGCCCCTCAATCGCTCCTGTAGGCTGCAGCCAAACCTCCCCGGGTTTTTCTCAAAGCTGCTCGGGTCCATTAACAGCGATCTTATCATCTGATGCTATCAGTAGTCACTACACGCTGTTTACAAGCGCCATATAAAGCCCGGATACCTACTTAACCTGCTTGCGTTGCAGTTAAGATAAATAGAGGTTGCAGTGTATACGAAGATAATCAAAAAAATCAAATACATTTTAGAATGCAGCAAGAGAAGAAAGCGTTTAGTGTATTTAATTTATTGTTGCAGACTATAGTTAGATAGTTATTACAATTAACTATCTTTCCGGAATTTTTTTAAACACATATTATAAAAGCTTATGTCTGTAGGTTGCTTGATCAATCCAGCCCCTAAATTAGAAGCTCCATTCACATAAAAGCTGGTGTTTAGTTTTCCAGCTCTGAAGGGCTACACCGAAAGAGAGAAACAATGCCAGGAGCATTAAGTCAGAACATCCATTGCTCATGGAGAGGAAGAGGATTAGGCTGTAATCCCCGCAGGGGATCCTTCCACAATTAGGCTATATGGCATTAAAATGTTTACAGGAGAATAATGAAATTAAGGGGTGAGTTACACAGGATGAGAAGTGTTTATATAGGCTGAACCTTGTTGGCTCTTTCTACAAAATGCAAATGTTTGTCAAGTGACAGACTAGTTTAATGATGTGATGAAAAGTCTAATTTCAGTGTGGTGGGAGTTTGGGAAGCTGCTGAGAAGATGGGTGTATTGTTACCCACAAACCTGAGCACTACCATTCACTAGCAAACACACACAATGACCCACAACGTAAATGTATCCACACACACAGCTGTAACCATTATGGTCTCCTGTATGGTGAGTGCACAGGAACTGTTTAGGCTACATAATCCTGCATTTCAAACTATGCAATATGGCCACTGGATATTATCATTTATTAAAATTGTAATAAAAAACACTCAAATATATTTTTTTTTAAAGCCAGGACTTGTGAGGAACTTAGTCAAGCAACTCCATGTCCCCTTTTTTAAAATAACAAATGAAGAAATATTGTGTTGGTTGCAGTCTTTTGATGAGAGAGACAACATATCATGATGCACATTTCCGGTACGCCAACAATACAGTCCAATCTAATTCTCTCATGCCCGTTTTCGTTAAGTTTGTTTTAATTTTTATTTACGAGTGCATTAAAAATAATCGTTTAACGCCAGTGCAAGCACGGAGATTACTTTAAATGTTTGTGGGGGAGCTAAGCTAATCCTAGGTTGAGTAACCAGGGCTGCCCGGGCTCGTGAGTGTGGGCGCCTCCCCTTTGGCATCAGCCGCACAAGACACCCAACAAGCACTGGCTGTTCATGCCTGAGATTAGATACAGCGAGAACACCGGGGAACCGCAAATTGTGAGAAAGGGAGCTCGCCTACAGGTACAAATAAATTAACTTAAATTTCATAAAATATATTTTTTTAAATGTTCAAAATTCCAAACAAAAAAAAATTCAAACTATGGTTTATAATTTCAAACATAATAAATATTTAACCTCAGCATTGATGACTGATGGGTCACTAGTATTCGTCCTATTAAGTGGATATGCTCTCCTTGTGTTTGGCTACCTGCTGTTTCCAGGACAGAGGAGGGTTTAGCCTCCCCCTTTGAGATTTATCTGAGGGATCACAGAGGGGATTTCATTACTCAGCAGTGCACTGGTTCACTTTAGCCTCATATACTAAGCCACGGTAACTAGATAATGTATAGAGGGCAACACGTTGTGATGCCTGATGTGTCTGGGATTCTAAGCATTTTAGAATTGTATTTCCTGTGGTTTCTAGCTCAACTGTTCCCCGAAATTCATTCATTATCTACGTGCATTCTTATTTTCTGTAAGATTAACATTGGAGGCCAGGATTAGTGAAAACATTTAGGTTAAATTATAGATTACAATTCTAAATTATAGAATGCAAAGACCAGTGACAATTTTCATAGAACACAGTCGAGAGCTCCTCGTAGCTTGAGTGGCAGAATCTAGAAACAAAATGTAATGCATCAATTATTCTTGCAGGTCCTTTAACAAAACAAGAATACCCTCAACTTTGACTTTGGAGTTGTGTTATTCTTAAAGACAATGTAATAATTAAAAACATCTTTAAATAATAGCACTATTCATAGGAGTAAACATCATTGAAACATTTCAGTATACTAATGAACAATTTGTCAGGTTGAGAGCTAAAATATGAACATTTTCTAATTAGTCAATAAACTTACAGCATGGAATGATAACAGTTGGTAACGGTCATCCAGGTTTCTCATAAGTAGAGGAGAAACGTTCCCTTCTCTACTGCTTTATTGTCATTTTCACTGGAAAAAATATTTCTTTTGAAACTTTTCATGTCGCCACGGCTGAGTATTACTTTCATTTTACCGAAAAGCATGTTTAATTTAGACATTAATTAAGTGTAAAACCGTTATCCTTTATCACGGTTTACATATAGTACCAATTTTGTACAAGTGGGTTTTGGTTTTATCGAATATGCAGTGCAGCACTCAAATCTGTAGTTTAATGTCAGATGTACTTACTTTTTGTTTGGCTCTATCGTTTGGCTCACACACACTGTGTGAGATGCTGGTTGAATTGCAGGCGCTTTTGGCAGTAAATAACAGTATGGACCATATTAAGATGACCTCCATCTTCCTCTGATGTCACTCTCACATTGCAAGCTTGATTACTTCCAGTTTTTGATTCCAGGAAATAAATGTGTCCAAGATGGAAGTTGATATTTCAGAAATGATTCAAACCTTCCCCATTGTATTATCCATGAATAGTAAAAGCAAAAGTTAGCCACAAAGTTGTTGAATGTTTATGTTAGTGGTAGTCTCAGGGTATCTTAGGGTTTATTCATTTTGATCTACATTGAAATATGACCCCATGTTCCTCCTGATTCATTTTCAGTGACAGCTCAATATGAAGGCAGTGCAATAATGATACTTTGTCAGATTCCCTGCATTAACACACCTTTAAAGCTAAAGGACATCAGTTTTATCCTTTACAATACAGCATATGAGCTCCATGTGCACTGACTGTAATGTCGGAGGAAAATGGCTGCCATATGAATAGGGTCTATTGAGTGAGTCAGTCAAAGGGGAAAATAGAAATTTTGCCACATATTATGTGGATTTCCAATCAGTGGTTAATAAAATGAAACTCTCCTAAAGCATAAAAAATCCTTCAGTGCATACTCAATCACAGAGAGATCTCCTGCTCCTCTCCCATCACAATCGTTTCAGATATATAGTGATGTGAATCTGACTAGTACTTTCAGATATACATCTCTGGAAAGATAAAGTCCAAGTTAAATAAACTTGGATTTTTAAAGAAGTCCAAGGACTAGCAAATAACAACTGGAGGTCCTGTTGCTCATTTTGCCCTCTGGCATTAACCAAAATTGAATCATTCTGCTGTAGGAAATTTCTGCAGTTCAATGGTTTCTGTTCAATGCTGTCTCAAACCCTGAAAAACTTTTAGTCCTGACTTGGACATATTTGAATTTTGTCAGAGTAAATTGGAAAAGTTAACGAAGATCCAAGTGAAGTTCTGTTTTCTCTGTCAACGCAGCATAAATTGAGAAATCTGTAGCTTCAATGTTAACAATCCACACTGATTGGATAATGACGTAAAAACAATGACATTTCCTGTTAAAGGGTTAAGAAACTGATTAAAAAAAAGAGAGAAAGAACAATCGCATTAACGAATAAATCAGATATCAATAATGATTTAATATTGTGTCTGTATTTTTTCAGCTGTCCTGGGCGAAGTGGTTTTTAATGACTGTTCACTCAAGTGAGAATATGAAGTTAAATCAAGTCCTTGCCTTCTCAATTCCACACCATAAACACCCATTATATGCAAATTTTCTCGGCAAATCTCAGTTAAAATAAAGTATTGAATTAAGCATTTAACATCTATTATTTGAAATTATATGTAATTAATATACAACTACAAATTAGAATTTCTATATAATATAATGTACTTAACAACAATGTTCAAAGTTTGACAAATTACAACATTTTAATTTTAATTTAAATGTTTTTTGGGGCTTTTAAGTCTTAATTTTTTTTTTTTATGCTACTTTTAATAGAATTGGCTTTAGCCTCTTCTCCAAGTTTTTATCCATGTCTGTTTCCTGGCTTTCTGGTTTGTCAACATAACACATTACACAAAGACTGAGCAGACTTGGATGAAACCTGATGGAAGAATGACAGACTTGCAAGGACAGAACCAATAAATAATTGCGACAGGATTGGGGCTGGATCCAATCACTTTTAATACTTTTTTATTAACAATGCTACTATGCGCGGCATATTTCTATCACTTTTCTTAAGTAAAAGATATAAATGCAAAACCTACTAAGCCGGTTTTCACAAATCTTAAAAAGGGGAAGGGAAAGCCAAACTGACATGTTTGGGTCTGCTGGGCCCTGGTGGAGGTATGTGCTGTACTGAGCGCCATTCTTTTCTGACATCCGGTTTTTAGGTATATGTGCATTGTTGCAAGTGTGTTTATACACACGGTAGTTAGGCAAGATGTGTAACCTCACCACTAGATGCCACAAAATTCCACACACCACACCTTCGATACAGTTAAAATCAGTATCATCAAAAATAAAGTTGAGATATAAGGTGTCGTAGCGCAGATTTGATAAAATTGGGTGACATTTTCCTCGTGGCTTCTTTAAAATGTAATGACGGATAAACCTACCAGGGATCAGCAAAATTGTTAATAGATACAGTATAATAAAATAACATAGGCACAAATTTTACTCTCACTTTATCTGAATAGATTTTGAATGGTGTCAGACAACCTTTACATCAGATGGCAGGTTTAATAAGGCCACTGAGTTAAGCTAGAGCAAACAGTGGTTCATATCAACTCTCAACAGTTGCTTGAAAAAAACGGAATTACTTGCTGTGACATATCTAGCCTGATCATATTTTCACTGTTAGTTGTTAACATTAGAAGATTTGCCTTTTGAGACAAACACTCAAAGAAGGGACTTCACTGAGATCTATAACACAAGAGAGAAAGACACCTTAGGAACCACAACAATATCTGAGTGTCACACCAAAACAGATCTGTCCCGATTAGAACGCAGCGAGGAGACACTAGAGTTACCCACAATGTGAAGTTCAAAAAACGGAAAAACTAAAAAATTGATTTTGATCAACAAATATTACAATACAACATAAGCGGTCAATTCAATACATTGAGAATTAAAAGCTCAATGTATTGAATGCTAACATTGATCCAAATGCTTCTTGAGATGCGCTGTTATTTATAATTCAAACTGTAACTATGGTATCTCTGAGAAAGACCACAGATAAAAGACAAGTGCTGATGCCCCAGGAGCATCAATGTTGACTTGGGGTTAATGGAGGTGTTGGTGTGCTGACTTATACCCGGGTTGTCCATCTCCTTCTCCTGCAGTAGACTGACTGCATCTTCATCACCCTCAAGGATTAGCGCTGTCTCAGGGCTCTGGCTGGCCGCTGTTTGGCTGCGGAAGACCTTCTTAGACTTGACCACATTATCCTCCTCAATGCCTGACGAAACTAACATGGAGAAGAGAAACTGCTAACCATTGAACTCTGACCTCTTAAGCTCATGAAGCTTAAACACTGAGATGGAAAAAAATAGAGGGCTATGATAATTGATAAAAGTCCTCTGAAGAGTCTCCTGCTCTGAAACTTACTAAAGCAATTTCCATTGACTAATTTCTGTTGTACTATCATGTTGTACTAGACTAAGCTATGGCGGCAGAGACAAATAAATACAATGTTGTCCATGTGCATTTCAGCAATGCACATGGACAACATTTAGAAAAAATCACACTGTAAAAAACCTACCATCAAAATCACTGGCAATTATTCTTCATTCATTCATTTTTCATTTTATTTTACTGGGATTTACAAAAGTAAACAAATATTTACAGTGATATTTCATGTTTGCGTCTTTTTACTGTTATATGCCACAATACAAACATATAAACTGTGATGGTACCCAGCCTTGACTTTATTTCTGTGATTTGCCACACTAAATGTATATATCTATATTAACATACATATATACATATATGCATATATATACATATTTGTATATATACATATATGTGTATATATATATATATATATATATATATATTGTATATATATGTGTATATATATATATTGTATATTTATGTGTATATATGTATATATATGTATATATATATACGTATATATATATGTATGTATATAGATATATATTTAGCGTAGCAAATCACAGGAATAAAGTCAAAGCTGGGTACCATCATAGTACCCATAGTACCCATATATATATGTATATATATATATATATATATACACATATATACACATATGCATATATATATATATATACATATATACATGTGAAATATCTATATAGATATATTATATATATCTATATATCTCAATATATATATATATATATATATATATATATATTTATAGATATATATTTACACTCTGATACTTTCCACAGTTGTAAACTGCTATTTCTTCTTCACAGTAGTACTTTGAATACTGTTATTTAACTGTAAACTATATGAGTAATGTACTGCTGAAAATTACAGTGGATTTCACAGCTTTTTTTTAATATATATATATATATAGTGCACAAGATCAATGCTATTCAAGAATGTGCAACAGCATCACAAGAGGAATTAAAATCAAGAATGAAAAAAATAACCTAAACATGGAGATGCATATAGATTTCATTTGAATAGCATGATAAATAAATGATAGTGATATTATGCTAAGAAGGTGCACAGTAACATAATTACATGTGCTAAACCAGAAGTGATAATAACATTCTGATTCAAGAGTTTGAGCTTAATAAGTTTATTGTGATCGCGTTGTAAAAGTTCAATCAATATTTCTTCATAAACATGCATAACATCTAGTTAAGGAAATAAGCTATGAAGAACTTCTCCATGAAATGCAAAACGCAGAGTATGTTGGATGAACTGGATCTGAGATGCTTGCTAATGTACTTGCCACAGCATATAAGAGAATGTCAGTAGAGTACACATTCGTTCACTGCATATCTTTCACATGGTTGAACATCAGAGGTGTTTTGGCTTTTATTTTTAGACAAGGTCAACGATGAAACACTATCCGCATCTTTAACGACCAACAGCTGGAGTCGGGGGATCGTAGTCGATTAGAGATATCGTTTGCTGCTTTTTGAGACTTGACAAGAGTGAGAATGAACAGACAGCACAATTAGGAGGCGGCTTACACCGGGATTTCATCGTATGGCTATAGCCGAGAACATTCATTGAATGAGATGCTTTCATACATCCTACAAAACAAAGTGGTCTCAAAACACATTTATCAGCTTAAATCAGCCCGTCTCCTACATATGCCTGCCACACGGCTGCTCAGAATATTTTTGTGAAATTTGTCTTTCTGAAGTGCAACGTAGGAAATCAAGAGGGATACAAGAGGAAAAACTTGCAAAAGTGAAAGGAGAAATATATATCAAGAAATGGGAGTTTGCTGACATTCCTCTGACATATTTCCTTTCAGCGCGGCTCTTAATTCGCCTCTCTCTCCCCTGAGGAACATGTACCTAGTCTTGAAGAGGTCACATTTGACTGTTGTCAACACTGCTACTGAGAAAGAAAAGTCTGCTTCCTGTTCTGTCTCATATCTGGAGTGCTTTCATCAGAGAAGAAGTCGGTGCGTTTCGGAAATGAATTCTGTGTAATGTTAAGGCAAAAGCCAGCAAGCGGTCAGGGATCAAAGCAGAATAAGTGAAACTTAAAACTGTAATTCTGTAAACCATCTCTGAGCTCAGCAGAAGATCTGATTGTAAAACGGTACACGTTTGAGTAAACCAAATAAACCATGCTGATTTCTACATGCAAATGACCAACTGGTGGTGGCGTGTGTGTGTTTGTGTGTGTAGTTGGCACGGGCCGGACGGCCAGAGCAGGGCTGAGGATGATCTTTACCCACAATGCAATTTTGTTTTCAAGAAAAAGTAATATGGTTATCAATAAAGAGAAACATAGAGCTGTAAGTCAAAGGAGAAAATGTGCTGACATGAAAAGGGATCTTGTTATGAGTGATGGCCTGTTGACCTGCAGACAGCCTTATTTCAAATGGGTGGCGGAGAAAAGGGTTGCCATATGTCACATTAAAAGGATCTCTAAAGGATGTCAAGGAGGACTATATTATATAATATTTTTATGTGTGCACTTGTGAGCACTAAATGTCAAAACAATGAGGGTGAGTTGATTTAATGTTGTGAGAAGCGAACATTCTTTTATTATTCTCATTATTTATCACCCTTGTTCAATTGGAAATTGAACTAATCCAAACTGACTATGCTAATCCAGAGTGATAAATACAATATAAAAAAAAAAACAGGCGATACACGTTCAGATGATATGAGAATGAGAAATTTTAATACAATATACCCTTATTAAAATCCAATTTAAGAAAGGGGGGCACATGTTGCCGTGTCCACTGCAGGCTAGTTTAAAAAAACAGTGGCAGGAGAAACACAGGTACTCTTGTTCAAGTACTGAGTTGAAGCTGCTTCAGAGTGCACTAATCACTCCCAGTGAAGTGTATTGTGGAGTGTCTATGACTCTATTTGAGGCTGATGATGATTTCCCAGCCTGACCACAGGAGGATGTCTCTGAGATCTTATCACTTGTAGCTCAACAAGGATCCAGGGTTCCTTCCAAAGTAGCTTCTGAGTGACTACTGCGGCACAGCTTTACTTAAAAACCACACTGTTGGATGATGTTTTGAACTTCTTCCTAAATTTTTTATCTCGATCATGAAAATTGAGGGGAAATTCTGACTGTTGTTGATATATGAACAACATGAATTAGATTCTTTGATTTTACTGTTTTCAGTTATGAAGAAATTCATGAGAAAATTCAGATGCAATTCTTTTTCAATACCATTACATGGCATCTTCATCTTTCCTACTAAAATTAGATTTGTTGCCAGCATACAATACAACAAGGAATCCTTCAAAGTTAAAACGTAGTAATATTAGTTCAAGAAGAAGCAGAGAGCTTCACTTAAGTAGTGATAGTAAATTTCATTGTTGCTTTAAATTTAAATTTAAGTTGCATAAAACACAAATACATAGAAGTAAATCAATAAATAAGAGATAAGAATATTTACTCAGCGTAACAGAGTGATGAAATCAAGTAAATGTGGTAGCGGCCATGTAAAATGAACACTATAAAATCTTATAAATATTTAAGTTCATATGTTATACTGAACAGAACAGATGATATACTGTAAGGCTGGAGAGTTTTCTAGCACTGACCTTTAATTTTATGGAATCACAGACCTGATTTCCATGAATATGTATTACACAAACTGGCTTTCACAGTACATTACCAATCTTCAAAAAAATCCACATTATCATGTTTTACTTAATCTTCAAAAATGTAAATGAATACTTTGGAAATGAAAAACAGATGATTTTCTCTCTATGGAAAATTTTCATGAAGTGCTTTGACCATTACATGTGTAGAAATAACTGAATTTTAATTGAAAAATAGGCAACATTTTGGTCACAGCAAAAGACTAACAGCTATCTCAGTCTCTATCTAAACAAAGAATTGGAGAGACGGCTTAAATCCGGAGCTTTTGCAGAAATTATTCTGCTTTGTGTCTCCTGTCAGATGTCTGTAGATAACATGCATTAGTTTAAGCCTCAGTTACTACAATATCTAATCTATACACAACCGTGTTTTAAGGAGTCATTTCAATATCAGATATAAGCTTTGTATTGTGAGCTTTATGGTGTGTTATAGAAGTTTATCTCTTATGCGTCCGATACTCTCCATTTCCTGTCCCCCTACAAAACCGCTCCACAGGCTACACATTCCATATGGACAGAAAACGTCCTCTACATGCCTGAGTTAAGACTAAGGCAATGCATTTCTGCCTTTCCTCTCACTTTTATTTACTTTGGACTGATAGACGAAATGAATGAGAAAAAAGAAGATAATTCCATCCGTTTTTCAGAGGATACGTTTTGGGCCCGTAAAAGTAAACACAATAACTTTGATGTAGAGGAGTTTATATGGTGCAGACGCTTCCTCTTGGGGTGATCTCCGTTTAATGTCACAGGATGTGCAGTGCGTGTCCTCTGTGCTGCTAGAGCTTGTAAAAAACAACCTCATCTTCTCGCGATCAAAACGCTAACAGCTGAGTCTAATAATCCCCACATCTGGACTTGAACGAAAGGCGCTGAACATAAGTGTTTAAAGAATTCTCTATTCACTCAAAGGCTGTATCCAAATGTCTGTATTTGCATGTTGGTAAACTTCCTAAGGTGACTCGTCAGAGTTTAATATCTCATATCTAGAGAGGGTTAATATCGCGTCAGAAGGCCGGTGCCTGTGCCGCAGTGAAGAGCTATAAACATTTCCGCCTGGAGCAATCAGCTCGGTGAGAAGCCGCTCACCTGAAATGAAAGGACACCCAGAGGTAAAACACTCCGTTAAACACTTGGATCAATATTAACGTGACTTCCATTTCATGCTTGCCTTACTCCAATCACCTAACAATATAGTCTCATACTGGGCTGTGACTGGTTGTAACAGAGAAGGTTATTACAGGCAGAGGCAGAATGTGCTGGCTAAGCTGTCAATAATGCTAATAGACAATGAGGAATAGTTTAAACTCCCAGCACACACATCAATGAATGGCAAACTACAAAGGATTTCTAAAGTTATCGTTAAAAAATTCATTTTTGTCGAAGGACACAGTTTGTGTCCATTTGGCATAATTTAATATATTCTGGGTTCAAAAACGAGGTCATATTTTGGCACATGCGTTTAAATATAATTGATCTCAAATAAAAATATCTTATGCGTTAAAAGAAGCTAGAAGTGTTAAAAATATTTGGTTTAGTAAACACTTTTAAAATCCATCCAACAAATTAAATGAATCCCTCTTCGAAATTGGCTTAATAATAATAATTTCTCGTTAGAAGAAAAAAGACGAGATATCTTGACACTTAGCTGCTGTCAAAAATGACACAAGTTACTCATTAACTGAAATATTCTTGTGAAAATTAAATTATCCTGCTCACTTATATTTAATCCGAAAATGGAGCGTTCATCGTCAAATCTCATCGTCAAGCCAGAATCTGTCTTTTAAATTTAGGCAACGAACTAGTTACCCAATATCACCAGCTTATAAAACTTATACCAGGACTCTAATGGGTCAACTAAAGCAAGCTTTGTTTTTCTCTCTGGTCCAGATGCAGCTGGCAAACCACTAAACTTTTCCATGAAGTCCCCGTCAGATCTAGGAATGAGACTCATGATGTTATGATGAATGAATATCCACTTTCTGAAACTTTTCTCCATTATAATCTGCTAAAGAAAGGTCTTCTGTTGAATAATGTGCTAATTGAAATAGAATATTCCTAAGAAATAAAACAAACCCAGCCACGAAGGGATCACAAATCTGTGAACCTCCAGTGCCGTTCCCAAGCCCAGATAAATGGGGAGGGTTGGGTCAGGCGTAAAACCTATGCCAAATCAATATGTGGGACAGAAAACTGATTTCCAAAGGGAATCGGTCGGGGCGCAGGTTAACAAATACCGTCACAAGTACTGTTGGCCAGCAGGGAATCAGCCGTACCTACGGATGGAATCAGATGATCTGCTGTGAAGAAAAAATAAAATAAAACAAAACCTGCAAGAATGCACTTAAAACAAAAACTCCAACTGTCATAGCTAAAGTATTGGCGTTCTACAAAAGAACCTTCTCATTGTAACTCATAACAAACCTGACCTCTGCAGCGCAGCCACATCAAAGCCTGCTAGAAATAGCCTGAAAGTGCAGCTCACCTCTCATCGAGAGCAAGAAGGCTATTCAACTGCAGGCAATCCTTTCCCTTGACAAGTTTATACATTATTCCACTCAGTCAACCAGGCATTAATGTCAAACAACAGGAAGCAAACAGATCTCAAGATTCTCAAAGATGCTCAGAAGAATGAACCAAGGATCTGATGAACAGACTGACAACAGATGTATTTGTGGTACTGTCTTCAGGTCGCCTGTCAAATAAGCCAGTTAAGGACACGACAAACTTATTGTTATACCAGTTTAACTAAAGGTCGATGCTAACTAACTTGGACGATGGAGAAATGGATATGTATGAAATAGACCTTTTGAAAACATCTCTCATACTACCACTTTCATTGACTTATTTTTACATTACATTCACGTATCACCTGTCCAGGTGTTGATCTTTGTTGGCATCACTTAAAAGTAGTGCTTAATGTAAATCTATAATTTCGAGCATTCAGTACTCAAGGATCGCGGTACACTTGGAAAGTAGCTCTGAAGACTTTGTAGCTTGCCCTGTCCCATATAATTCATAGGTCATAGCATCTAAATAGTGTAGAATAAAATACTGCCTTATGTTACTCTACTCCTCTGACTATATACTGTATTTACTCTGATAAGAACCTGGCCTTTATCTGGCAAAGAAGCCAAGGTTGTGGATATGTTGTGAAATCAACTGACTGACATGCTGGCTTGACATTAGTTATGTAAATTAAATATTCACATTATGGCTCAACTGTCCTATATTGTAAGCATGGGGTTTTATAGATGGTGCAAGAATCTGTGCTTTATATACACTCTGTACAGGAAGACAGTTTAGACACGATGCTTACTCGTTCATGCATGTACTGCTCAACATATTCATCCCCTTAAAACATGATCTGTCCTGAGAAGTCGTGACCTTGGCTCACTACAGATCCATCAAATGAGATCTGAATATTTAAAAATAGTAGTATTTAACAGATTTTAAATCCTTCAGTCAAATCTGTATTGTTTTGATTTACAATAGTTATAATAGAAATGTAGAATTTTTTTTTGTTTTTTACTGATCCAAAAAGACTAAGTTGAAAACCCACGGAAACAGTGTGATTATTTAGTGTTGGATAAATAGCTTAGAAATTAAATATAAATAGTTGGATTATTCAGATGGCTGAGAATTTTATATTGATGTTTCGCTATGTTTTAGAGGTAGCTTTTGTTGATGCAATGAGAGTTCTTTTATGTTGATACTGAAGTTCTAAAAAGCCACTCAATCTAATTTAAAGGGCTAAAGATGCAATATTTGTCTCTCTGGGTCTTCCCAATTAACACGTAATCAAAGTGTTAAAAGTGTTAATTAGCTTGTGGCTAAAATGACGGTAACCACTACAATCTCCAAAGCAATCGATTCAGTTATTGCATGTGTGTCTCATATGGACCACCTCCAACTGAGGCAGCAGCTGGCATTTGTTTATTTACAGAGCTGCCCTAATCTTCGTACTGAAGCCATGGCAGAGCCAAAGTTGAAAGCCTCCAGATGACATCCTGAACCTGGCCAACATTTGACTTCGGTTGTTCAACTCCGAGACAGCCAGAGGTTAGTGCACATTGTGATTATTACAGATGTGTAAAAGGTCCAAAAGACATTACTCCATTTTGAATCAATACATTCACGCATGTCCCTCCACACTGGTCTGCTGTTCAATAACGGGAGGGAGAGAGGGGCCAAGTGTTTGTAACAGTACCAAGGTGCTTTCCTTTAAAAGGCAGTGTTGCATGACATATAGTAAAATTGACACAAGGTGGTTGGCAACACCACATGATTCTCTGGGTCAACAAGAAAAATTCCAGTGAAAGAGAAGAAACAATAAAAGAAGGGATCCAATTTGTTTCCTTATGGAAATAAAAATGGATGTGCAATATAATGGATGTAAAATGTTCAATTCACTGGACTCATAAAATATGCTATCTATAAAAATGTCACATACGTCTCCCATAAGCAATATGCTAAACTATATGGACAAGCCTGAGCTGGTTGTAGTGGCCTTTAAATGTATTTTCTACATGCTTTAATAGCTATGTTGATATTTAATTAGGGGCTGAATTTAATATGGGGTAGTAATTTCCTTGGATTTTCAGGTACTTACTCTAATTCTGATGGGTTTAAAAAAAAAGAAGAAGATTGAACTCACCATATTCCTGCAAAGACTTGTATGTGACGTCTAAGTGGGTGGAGCCTCAAGGGTTTCTGACAAATATCCGCCTCCGCCGCAGGTTATCCTCCCAGTAGTCCAGACGCCAGAAGCCATGCAGCTGTCTTTGAGAGACAAAAAGATAAGTAGGTTAGATGGTCTGATTACAGCAGCCTTTACGCATCAGAGGAGAACATCTTGAGAAATTCAGGCCACAGATAGCAGATTTATAAGGCTGAGGAGTTGCATGCTCTGCAGAGGCCCAGTAATGTTAGCTCTGCTGAAGCTTATAGCATCAGCACAGCAGGGAGCAGCACAACCACTGCACACATAAATCACAGCCACTCCCATGAACAAATACAGCATCAAATTACAAGTATAAATGGCACAGCTTGCCTCCATTTTTACAATGTTTTTTAACAAGTCTTGTAAATCAAAGGTAGGGAACCTCAACGCAGACAGCGTAGGGTTTAATGATCATAGTCTTAGAGTGGTTGAAACATGAGCCTATAAAACAAGCCCCCCTCCCTGCATATGTGGTGCCATGATTAAAATAATGTGCTGAAATATTCATTGAAATGATTCCCAGAGCCCTGGAGCTACCCGACAGAAAATTGTATTTTTATTCATTATTAATAACAGCGAATTAGGGTCGTAAAAGGAAGAAAAAACAGAGAAGAAAACAGTTCCAGCATGTGGTAACCATCTTTGTAAATGATTATTCCAACATTAGTGAGGACCTGGGATAATTTTATTGCTCGCAGCTAATGCAAACCATTAAGCATGAGGACTAGCATTAGGTTACTAAGTGTGCCTTATTCCAACTGTGTGCTAGCTAGAGCTATTTCAAAGCCTTCATGTTCCCGTTAGATGGATATGCAGAAAAAAACCCTGCTTTAATTTACCCTTAAAAGGAAAAGACGTTTGTGTTAAAAAAAAAAAAAAAAA
The DNA here is from genome assembly GCA_037951165.1 of Lophius americanus. NCBI lineage: Eukaryota > Metazoa > Chordata > Actinopteri > Lophiiformes > Lophiidae > Lophius > Lophius americanus. Next base: position 6,083,879 of record JBBDHG010000095.1, on the reverse strand, counting down.
AGAAAAAGTGATGATTCAAATAATTGGTGTTCAGACATTAAGAGGTGATTACATCAGACAGGCATTAGGCCAATTTCATTTTCAGTCAAAGTTGAAGTGCAGATTCAATAACTGCAGTGTGTGTGCGAGTAACAGTGCACACACAGTTGACACACAGAAGAAAGTGCAGGCTGCAGAACTATTTGCGTGTCCGTATTCATTATCAAAAGTAAAATATTAGAAACAGCCACCCAAAGCTCCTGTTAAATCTAAGATCTTATACCGTGAGTCTATATCCAAGTACAGATTTTCAGTGTGTGAAGGATACAGCGAGACATTGGCAGGCTGCCGTCTATTGCATGGTATGGTTTCTGCCCCCTTCCCCGCCACATTATTGAAGCAGTCTAAATAGATTAAAGTGTTACAGGGGATCACATTACCGAATACAGCCTGCTTGCTCTATGAATATAATATCTACAAATGTCTGAAATCAGGGGCTCAAGAGACTTAGCTGAGCCCTGACAGCAACAAGAGCTCAGTTTCAGTTAAGTATCAATCAAATTTGAGAAATGAGTGTGTGTAAGTCGGCGAGTGTGCACTGATTGTAAGCACAAAGTATCACGAGCCTCTGTATATGAGGAAACACTGAACGCTTTGAGCTTGTCCCCTGTCAATCTCTCTCCAAGCTTACCAGTGGAAAAGAGAGATGTCAGTGGGTGAAAGGAGCAACCCACGTAAATGATATTGTAAATGCAAGATTACACAGTGTGAAAAATGTAAATCCACTGTAGGCAACTGGGCGATTACTGCTGAAGATTATGTCAAATAGACAGCAGATGCCAGCGAGGGACAAATCCAACACTTTGAAGATTCCCGTGCAAAAGTATTAACTGAATCTGGAGCATTTTGATTGGTCTGCTTGAGGATGCTCATATGAGCACAACATACGTTTATGCCAAAATACATTTGTTTGTTTCTGATGACAATAGCAAAGTAAATCCCACTTTCAAGTTAGAATGATTGTATAAAGATTTGGAAGGCAACCTTTTGGTGAGTCTTTCCCTTTGTTCTATTTTGTGCAGATGGTTTGAGTTTGGATATGGCAATCTGCTGTGGGACCTGATATTCTAGAGCATGTGGTCTACGCTGGACTAGATTTGGACTGAGCCAAAGTGCTGTGTTGAAGGACCCTCCTCTTTAAGGGTGGTCCAAAATGTAATCAAGAGGATTGAGTCCTGATGGATATCTACAGATTGGAGCCACTAAACTCTCACACAGGATTTCAGAGGTGGAGGAAAGCTTTCAAATAGCACAGCCAAGTCTCGGAAATATGGGTGGAAATAAAAAATAAGCAATATGTTTTAATCTTTCACTATCTGTAAGCTCCTCTTCAGGGTTGCAGGAGGGGGCTGGAGCACATTTCAACCAACATTGGGTGAAAGGTAAGGAACATGGTAGAGAAGTCACCAGGTCATCACTATTTGAACATAAAAAGACTAATGACCAATCACAAGGGCAGTGTATTCACCGATTCACCTGCATTGCGTATTTTGAACAGTAGATGGAAGCTAACATACTAAGGAAAACATGCTCCAAACAGAAATGGTCCCAAGTCCAGACGTGAACTTGACACAAAAACCCTCTTGCTGTGAGGCATACGTTCTATTTTTTGGGTGGCTACAGCACACGTAAGAGTGGATCGCTGCCTTTGCAGTATACATTTTGTAGGGTGCTTGAGTAAGACCCTGGACCCAAATACGCTTCCTGGCCGCTTCTTAGGGGATGCCCACTGTTCTTCAGGGACCGGTCAAATACAGAGAAATAATTTCTCTATGTTGTACTGTGTATAACTGTATGTGGTTACTAAAGGTTTACATTATATTATAAAAATTGTTATTATTTTATACTTATACTTAATTGGGACTCAAAATAATTTAGTAATATTTCATGTGACAAGAACATGAGTCGATTTGGGCAATTTAAGGTATTGCAACAGCTGAAACCCTGTTAGAGTATCCTACTTCAGAGTCATTAATGAAAGCTAGCTGCCTGTATTGTCTGTCTAACAACAACAAACTGTCCCCAAATAGCAGTATTTATCAAGTGGAGATGGCTCTTGCTCCTCCTTATTTTCCACATCAAATGTGTCTGGCTTCATGACAACTATAAAAAATGGCCATGAGCCGGCCTCCAAGAAACTAGCTAAATTTATTAGTCCCGCCACCCATCAATCACCCAAATGGATTTCAAACTGCATTTTAAAAGCTAATTTTCCAGCACTGATAACCTACAGGAAACAGGAGCACCATTATTTATGGACCCCTTCAGACTTGCTAAGTGCAGTGGGATAAATGTGTAAGAGAACTATTCTCTCCTCTCTCTCAAATAAGTATTACGGGCAAAGCTCTCCTCAAGGAGACAGTTCTGAGGATTTTGAGTTGCCAGATCTAACACCTTAGTCTACAGGGACAGGTTTTGTTTGTAAAAGCAAAAGTAAAAGCTGACAGGCATAATTCAAAATAAGACGGGGAAGAAAAAAAAAAATTGATGGCAGTTTTTCTTGAAAACATAACATCTTCCTAGAGAAGAGAGATGCTTTGACAGCTGACAAAAGCTCATATTTGATTTGAAGGCGAGATATTCTTAGTACCACTATTTCCGCGAAGACAATGTTTTATATTTTTATGTTTTTCCTAATTATCTCAAGAATAGTGCTTGTGCTCCAATAAATGATCCAACGTGAGCCAGTGCTGTTTCCAATTTGTTCTGGTAATAGGCCTGAATTAGGCGTAAAATCTGCAAAACCCTGGAAAACTGTACAGCATTGGCTACTTCAGAGACCTCCATTCTCGCACAAAGTCACACAATTGCCTCTTGGGGTGAAACCTGAAACCCCATATGATTAGAATACAACGGCTGAATTAAAGACACTGATCTCTTGTCAAGAGCAATAATTGCCGTCATGATTCTAAAGTCATTTAAACTGGAAAGCTCACAAAGACATGTAAACAACTGGTTTGCAGACAGATGAGGATCTCATGGTAAAAGATTTTCTTTTTATTCTATCTCTGCTCACAGGAGATTTGTGTGAGGCGGTTGAGAGAAAGGACAGGGACACGCTGATTCAATAAAATGCTATTATACTCCTTTTAAAAGCTTCCATCGGTGAAATGAGAAGGGGGGTAATTATAATAAATGCTCGCAATCAGTGACAATTCTATTCTGAGGAGTGGTGACTGGTTTCTATCATACACACAAGGGGACACTGAACACATGTCAGTTTTGAATGTAACTCTGAGGACAAACGATCTTTTCTTTGCTTTTCAGTTATCCTCACAGGCTCTGACTGAGTGACAAAGTGTAGGAGGAAATAGTCCTGATGATATTTAAAAATTTTCTTTAAATATGAAGAAAAACTTGTTTAGAAGGCAAAACAGACGGTTTATTGGCAGCTATATAAGCAGCAATATAATAAGTCTAGAAATGTAGCAACATTTAAGTACATAATACATAATTGTACATAATTGTACTAAGTGGAAGAGGGCCTTTGATTGCCTTATAATGACAACCACATATGTAGATCTGACGTGGATTCCAGGCATCATGAAAACCCTCCGGCAGCCAGCAGACATGGAAATACCATGCCTGAATGGTAAAACATTTCTAACCAGTGCATTCTGTTTGGTAAGCATTTTGACTACACAGTGCTCAACATGCTGCTGCTATATTGACAAAATATGAGCGACTCAAAAAGAGATGACAGGCAACCACATGGTAAAGATAATATCTCAGCCATTCACTTTCAAAGAATTTTTACAATGGAAACCAAAACAACCACAGTCATGTTCTTTATAAAAACACATTCAATTTGATCATGTGTCTACTCCTAGTGTTAATTAAGAGTGTGCACAGTAAACATACTGACTACATTATCACAGCGGGCAGCAATGATACACAAGCCCTACATCTTTTTAATTTTGCCATCACTACATTCAACACATCGCAGTCTTGAGGACACCAGGCAAATATCCAAATGCTTCTAGTTATGGAATATGACTTTTCTTCTGTAGATTTAAAGAGAGCGTATAGACACATTGAGGAAACGGACAAAGAGGAGAAGGAAACAACACAGCAGCAATAAGATTAACTCAAGGTCATCTGATGTAATGAAGACAGACATCGACGTTCAGACGGGGGAGGAGGAGCCACACTGTACTGTAGGTGAACTCTCCTTCACTGCCAGCTTTGTGGCTCTCCATCTTTCATCGAGATGGGGCACAGTGAGGCAATGCCAAGCTCTATTTCAACACCAGATGAAATTGATGATTGTGTGAATGGGTCTCTTCCCAGAGATAATTAGCACAGTGTGCAAGGTTAAAAGTGCCCCAAGGGAACAGAGGCTAGAGTGTAGGTCAAGAACAAATGCAAACGGTGGAGAGTGTCAGCGTCCAAGAACAAAGGAGTATCATGCTAAAAAAAAACAAAAACATGCAATTAAATGAACATTACAAACATTAAGTGCAAGCGGTTTTGTTTTTCTATTATCCTCTAGTGGTAGTGGACTTTTATGTTCGTTGGGGGAAAAAAGGAATGTTGATGATGATGTTACTCCTACTAGGTGCTGTACACAAAAAGTGACAAAGCTGACACACATTTTGCCGCAATGGATGTCCAAAAAAAACCAAATATCTTTCAATAACATTATACTGTCCGGGTGGTTTTTGGTCATACTGTCAGGGAACTTGGCCTTGCTCTTCAGCCCCAAAGGGGTCATCAGACCTTGAACCCTCCGAGGCTGTATGATCCACTGAAAGTGCTCCCCTGCTTGTCCAAATAGACCTCTATTAGAATTGATAACCCTTTCAGGCAGCACCAAACACTCAGGGCGCATCTTGAGTAAAAACGTTCATTCCATCACAAAGTTATTATCCACAAGGAGATTGTTAACATTTATCAAGTCAGAGAGATGAAACTCACTGTTAGTCAAGGGAAACGGCTGTTTCAGTGACTTGGAACAGATCAATATATGCCGCCATTTTCCCTTCTCTCCTCTGCTACCAAAAAGTAATTATACAAAAGGAATGTTGACAATCAATAGACTAGTCAGGTAAGGTTAAGGTCTGCTGTGGAGGCCAGCAGAGGCTCCCCCGTCAGCTGCCACTGATGTAGCTGATGTGAGCATGGGAGCCCGTATGGGAACGAAGGGAGTTTTCGTCTCCTCGAGCGCCTTTTACATGTTAAGGTGATTACTTCGAAATAATTTTTACTACTGATGCACTACTGATGAACAAATGATAGAGAAAAACTAAAGATGTGATTATTTGTCAACATATGCAAACTGAAACACCAATAAAAAGCTAAGAAGTAAGAACAATTCTTATTATGACAATAATGTGGTATGAATGGAAAATAAGTTACAATAATATCCAAATACAGTCTAATTCCAGATTAACTGGTTTGATGAGTTGCAGGTCTTTTGTTGGCTGTAAAATAAATAGTTCCTACGGTAATTTTGAGTGTAAAACAAATGGTTCATACTTAAATGACCCTTCAGTCGTGGAAGAGTCTTTGTAGCACTGTCACAGTGACGTAGTCTTCGGCTGCAAAAGCAGTGGACATCATTCTTAAATGAATTCATCAACTTCGCCTTGACATCTACTTTCATTTTAGATGGGACTGAACTTTATAATCCTCTGGCAGGGTTCAGAGGTCAACAGCAGAGGGGACCAGAGGGCAGGGAAAATCCCTCCGTTGCTCGAAAAAAACTCTGAATCCAATTTTCAACTTGATTTATCAGTGTAAAGCTAAAATTGATAGTGTGTCATTACTGGGCAGGGGGCTGTCTTGGGGAGAAGCATCAAAGGCTCCTCATTTTGATTTAGCGCTGTGGATCAATACAAACCTATACTGTTTCAATTTGAGGAGTATTGATTTTCTTATGCTGACTCTATACAGGGGGACATTCATCATCAAGCAAGCATGTAGTATAATCTAACAGGGCACCATAGGGTCTGATCTGCTTATTCCTCACTCAGGTCACATGATGCAGAGCATCTGTTTTCAAGCCTTGCACAGATTATTTCCTTATTATCAGCTGCTGTCGTGTAGGCTGCAAGACAATTTCTTACACAGCTTGCCACAAAGGAAAAACAGCTCCAAAAGTGAAGGTTTTAAAAGATGCAGATATTTAGCATTTGTTTTCAGTACAGAAAAAAAAATTAGCGAGCTCACCAGGGGGTAAAATCATTCAAATAGAGGAAAGACATCAGCACAGCAGATATATATTATATATACCTTTGTCTCTTGTCTGCCTGAGAGAAAAACTGTTTGGAATATATTGTAAACAAATGATAGATTTCCATTGGCATTTCTCCAGGCAAAATTTAGGAGTAAATCCAAAGCCATTTCTGTGCATGATGGTGGAAACAAACATTAACGACTTAACTCCCACTCTCTTTCTCATACACACAGCCACCTCAAAATGCTTCAGGCCTTTCTATTTTACAAGAGCAGCATAAATGGGAAAGTTAATGTTGCATTGAATAAGACTAAGCTGCTGAACTGCAACACTGCCCTGAGCTTATGAGCATATTGCATCATTTTTCTTCACCAGCAGGTTACCATTAAATCTGAATTTGTTGAAGTTTTGCAGTATCATTTACAAAGCAGCCCCTCTCAATAACCTTTTGTTTTAATGTGAATGCCATGACTTTGACAGTGGCTCCATACATATTTGAACAATACTCCAATCCATTAGACTGTGTCCTGGGCGCTTCTGTTATGAAAACCTGAACTTGAATATTGTAACCTTTTCAGAACCACTCATTTTTTAAATTTGGCACTATATATAATACTAAACTAAGATTTCTTCTGAAAAAAATTGCAAAAAAAATGAACGGACTCCTAGAATCATTAATGACACACTGTGAATAGTCCAATATCATGAAGTAAATGGTTATGGCATCATTGCATAAGCGATAATTCTGCAAGGAATTTTTTAAATTTGTCTCCATGTCCAATAAATAAAACACAACTATAAGAAGTAATTATATTAGCTGGAATATTTTCTTTCTCAATGAAAAACTAAATTTAATGAAAAAGAGCAGATTAATCCAATCAGCATATCAGACCTACATGGTATGGCAGGATGCAGCTCAAAGCAATTTTAGTAAACGTATATAGATGAATATATGGGTGAAAATTGAGTTCTGTTGCCGCATCAGCCATTACATCATAACCACTGACAGATAAAGTCAGAGCAACATTTATTATCCCCTCACAATAGCAACTGTCATTGGATCGGGATAAATTAAGCAGCTAGTAAATATTCTGTCCTTAATATTTAACCAAGAAAAATGGGTAAGTGTGAGGATCTGAGAAACCTTATCATGGACTGTCTGTGAAGTGTAGATGAGTGAGTCAGAGCATCTCCAAAACTCCAGGTATGGTTGGGTGTTCCTGCTCTGCAGTGGTTGGTACTTCCCAAAATGATCTAAGTAACAGGGACAGGATCTTGGGTGCCCAAGACTCGATGATGTTCAGGCGAGAAAGGGTTAGCCCCAACAGTAAAGTTACTGTTGTACATATTGCTGTTAACAATTAATGCCAGTGTTGACAAAAGGTGCTAGAACACACAATGTATTGAAGATAGGCTGAGAGGTTTGTACAAATTTCCGAATTTGACCTGTATGCAGTGATGATGCTTTTTAGAATTTTCTTAATCTCAAAAAAGCTCCACCACAGCAATCATCTGCAATCCCGTAATTGAGGTTTCACAGTTTTGTATTTATAGCAGCACGGTATATGATGTTAGGCCTGTAACAAAGATAAATGTTCATATTCTCAGCTCACTAATAGAATGTTGTAACACCTTTACTTTCTCCTCTGATATAACTGGCTCCTCTCTGAATCTGAGGGACCATGTGGATGCAGGCGAGAGGTGGGAGGCAAGAGAGGAGTGCCGGCGGTTATTTTAACAGGGCCCATGGGGAAGTCCGCAACCACCACCAGGTGCAGGGCTGTGTTACTGAGAGGGTCAATGAATGCCTGGACAACACTGCTGAAACACCCCAACCCCCTTCTTCCCCTTCCTCTGTCTGTTGAACGAAAGGCCAATCAGCTGTCCCCTGGGGATTAAGCCACTCCACACTGTAATTGCATTTTTTGACCCGATCTCTGACCCTATCGGATCCTGGGAAAATTACATTAACTGGTGGACCAATCCCATCACTGCAGAGATCGTGAACAGGTAACTTTTCTCTTCTGGTGGAACAGTTGTAGTTAGGGTTAGGGTTATGTTGCAGAATCTGTCTGCCCATTTTGGGTGAAGATGAACTTTGAACCAGGGGATGCTTACCTCTGGGCCAGTGCCCCCCATGCACCGAGCTTGTTGGTGAGAATGATGATGATTTTCTGCTTTAACTGGTTGGCTGTAACATGTTCTCGTGTTTTGATGCACTGATCAGGTGGTCACAAATCTTCTCTTCTTCTTTTCTATCAGCTGCATATTGTGCACAATTGACTAATTTGGGATATAAAAAAGACAAAAGAAAAATCTCATGTTATATTTATGGTCTTCTGTAAAGTGTCCAGTGCCAAAACTGATGGCTGACTTTTCACCAATAGCATTTGAGTATGTTTTACTTGAATAAAGCTAGAATAATATATACCCTCTAATGGTGCATTTGTCACACTGAGGAATGTTATGGCTTCATTCAACACACTTGAGTGCATAAAGACATTAGCGGACAGCTGAGAGATATATCTCTGCTCCCTTGAAGGAGTGTAGTAAATCATGGCAGCACATGAACACAGTCCATTCCCTGACTACGGACAGATGAGGCTTCCCGCTAGGTAGGCATGAATGGTGCTATTAAAGGAGAAGGGAAAATACGCTTAACAGATTCCCAAATAATATAGTCTGTGAAGGCTAACTGCTGTGAAGGCTAACAAAGAAACACCGGCGTTACATCCACACGCATGCTATTGTCCCCTTCTATAAAAATGTAAATATTAAGCCATTTTAAAATGAAAAAATGGAGAAAGAACACATTTGTGATTGAATATATATATATATATATATATATATATATATATATATATATATAATATGTGCTTAATTATTTTTAATTATATAACAGACCAAATGATACTGAAGTATTAGGTTTTTAGGTAAAACAAATGTATTGTAAATCATTCAGTTCAACGCTGTAAGTGTCTGAGGAGGCTTTAAGTAATCTAGAGGAATCTTTTCAGCTAAAACAAGATTGTCTCACTGTGCAACCCTGGGGGAAATCTTGCTAATATTCAAAATCTAATTTGCTAACAGAAGCTGGAAGTTAATTGAATTTCCAGTTTAAAATTTGAATTCTGTCAGATAGTATACCTCAACGTATTCTTCATAAGGCAGATAACTCAATCTCTGCTTGTCACCTCACATCACCATGCGATGCTGTGACAAATATCAAACATTATTTATCAGTTTAAAGCGTATGACGCCTCGCCCTGACACAACTTAATTGTAAAAATGTCTTATCTGCGTCCTGAATCTTCAATCTTGGAGAGTGGGTAATAAACTAATATCAGATCTAGATGAATAGTGTAGGCTGTCTGGAGCTGGCAGAGAACGGATGGGGCCAGGTAACCCCCCTTCCCGTCCTGACATTGCATATCTAGCCGTCTTTCCCAGTTTATCTAGCAGGTCAAGGATCCTCAAGAACTGTATATCAAACAGCTGTTAAAGGATGGCTGCTTCTCCCAGATAAGAAACTCATCACTCCTCACATGTACAAGCTGCTAACAGGCGGAGGAAGGTTGTGTGTGTGTATATTTGTATATGTGTGCGTCTCTATTTGGTTGTGTGTATGGGTTTGTGGGACAAAACACACACATTGTGTCTTCCTTTTTGTTAAAATGTAATTTGAAATGTAATCTGATAATTTTGCTAACTAGCTTGCACTGAAAATACAAAAAGGCCATATTTTCATCCAGTAAAAACAAAAAGCAAAACATATATTACTAATTAATTAATAAGAATTGCCCTTCCATATCTGATATTATAGTAGTTTGAAGCTCAATACTGGCTTTAGGGTTTATCCCACATGTTGGCTGGTAAAAGCTCATACCCAAATGCTAAACGGACATTGCTTGCAATGCCCTTTGAAAAAGATAAAGAAGAAGAAGCAGAAATCCTTTATTCATCACATATAGCCATACACAGTGCAACACAGTGAAATTAATTAATAATTAAGTAATATGTTTCTTACATATGTATATTATATAAATTATTAATATAATGTAATTATAGTTTGTGGGAAGATATGGCACATTGTTATCATTGTTTTTTCTATTAAAAAAAAACAATGATAACATTTGAATTTCGGGCATTAGTACTATTAATTATGGATTCTATTCTTATGCTCCATATTTGTCAGTAATTTCAATAGAATCCCCAATTTAACCATTTAAAGTCATAGGAAAAGATGCAAAGCTTTATACCTCAAACTCTGCATGTTCGTCGACGTCCTCTGCTCGCTGTATGTTCAAGATGAACTCCGACTCCTTGGCAACCCGAACTATGTGGTCCGTCATGGCATAGCAGAGCAACCTTTAACAATACAGAGGAATGAAAACACAGTAGACACTGCATTGTTATAATCATATCATCACTGTTAAAATATTTTATTTTTTGGCTCAAATCGGTGGCGTGGAAAGTGGAGCATTTTGTTGTTGAAAGCACAGACTAGAAAGCAGCATCATTTGTCTGCGTTATGTTGCAAGGCTGCAGGTTCCCTCTAATGCATTAAGGAGGGGATGGAGTGTCATTAGAGCATTGAAGCCTGTCTGGGATACTTCTGATTGACTGGGCAACCCTTCCCCGCTGGCCAGATCATCAACCTAGTGCCTGTACTGCTGACATGTCTGGCCGTGAAAAACTTCTTACATGGCTGACTCTGGAGGGCTCTGTGGTCTCCACCCACATTCACATTCAAATTCCAATATCTTTAATAATTGAAAACACTCTGCCTATTGTGTGCAGATTACATGCCATTTTACACACCATTAAGTTAGCTTTGTTTTAATCAAAGCATCCCCCGTTCCTCTCCATTGCATGATACAGATTGTAATTTCCCTTCTGTCTCAGGGAGAGGCTGCATTCATCAGCGGCTGTTGCCTCTTTAACTGCTGACAGGCGTTAATTGACAGACGTTCATGGTTAAAAGACGGAGGATGACAACACCAAGCTTTGATTTAAACCAAGAATATATGAAAAACCATGAGGGATATTTGGAGGTGGATGAAAATATATCCATACTCAAGTCCATATTATTGCATTAATACATCACTTAATTGTAAAACTAACCAATACAAGCTCTGATTTTCCATGTGCTATAATGAGAAAGATGGTCTTTCAAATTAAATATATGATCATTTTTAATTTATATCAATTTATTTCAATTATGAAATTTTTATTTTATGCCGAGTGTCCAAAAGCATCATATATTTTGTGTTTATTTAAGACATTAATCTGGCATCTGACAGTTTCTTAAATTATTTAGATTTTAACTAGTTTATGTTTCTTAAACTTAAAGACAATGGTGGTAAACTGAAACAGTTCAATCAGATTAAATGATTTACACCTTAAATCATGCTGGAATGGATCAGGGTTTAGAATGAAATTCTTTTATATCGTGCCAATAGCTGTATCATGAAACAGAGGAGCAGCACAGAGCTACTGCTATATGTGTTGCTGCACATACTGCAGATCTTTTGTCAACCACGCTTTGTAGGGCAAACCGATTTACTGGATTCTAACTGCCTCTAGATCTGTATAGTTCAGCAGGGCAGGTGTAGAGAGACTGGACTGAGACTCGGAAATGATGTGTCTGTCAGCAGCACCCTGGACAGCGCCGTGTGGCCCTACAGACTGAAACTCTTTGTTCCAGGGCCAGCAGGGGACTAGAGAAGCCTAGCTAGGTTGTGGCAGACGAGAACGCCCGGCCAGATGGGTCAGCAGATGGACAAAGAGGCTGAGCCGCCCCTGATCTGCTCTAGGAAAAAACCCTGAGTCCGGCTACACCCAAAGACATGAAGAAGAACAAGGGGGACAGAAACCACAGACATTAGGATGAACTAGAAAACGGACAAACAGATATAGGAGGCAGACAGTACTGGACCCTAAGGTTTATGTTCATACCACAATCTTGTTTACCATTACCCCCTACAGGGAATGCAACTAGAGGCTTAGAACTAATCTCTACTTTACTACTTGCCTCAATAACCTTTTTATAGCCATCAAGGAGAGAAAAGTTGTTGGGCACTAAAGCTTAAACTGGTGAAAGAAGGATGAATAAACTACTGCTTGGCTGAATGATTCATGCTTGAGTGTTACAGCAATAGATGCAACACCTCCTTCGTTGCTCAGCTCAATAAAGGCGAGGCCTGTGTTCTTCTGAATAGAGTTCTGCCATTCCTGAAATGGAATAAAACTTATTAATGAAATTTTACTTTCTTTGGGGTTCGAAAGGGTTTGTTAGAAGTTCTTCAAGAAAACACAGTATAATTACATCATTTTATCCTCAGTCCTCAGAAAAGCTATCGTTGTAAATACCACCACTAGCTTTGAAATGAATATCAAAATTTAGAATACGTTATATCAAAATACCCCTTTTGAAGGTCTTTCATGAATGCATGACTCATGGACACAAGAATCAAAAATCATTCCATCTAAATTGAACATATCAACTGTAATTTGGATTACATTACATAGCTTGTAATTCAAGGAGGTAAAGAAAGCCTTCAGATCATATATCATCTGAGGGAGAAAAAAAGTGAAGTCCAAAAAAATAAATCCTGTGCAGCATGTAGGATCATCCTTTCGTCCTCTGTAAAAATATCTGTGAACACAGGAGAGATGTAATTGTGGGATGAAACTGTATCCACTCACTTAAATACAGCCATTTCCCCTGTCCCTTACAGTGACAGATTACTGAGCCCCAGCAGCATACGCCTGCAAGGGATCCCAGCCCTGGGCCAGAGTGCCAGCGCTAGCTGTCTCACAACATGCTCTGGAAATGATTAAAAAGCAGTTTGAGAGTGCGCCTTTCACTGTGGGAAATTCAGCTGTCCTGTGCCCTCACTGAGGTGCAAATGGAAGAGAAAACATAGAAGGCCACAGTTCATAAGAGGAAAGAAAACAGGAAAATTAAACAAATGAGGTTTTCATTCCCGAGGACTAGTAATGTATATGCAAATCATGGCTACTCAGAGACATAGGGAGCCTTTTAACGTGACCATCCATTCAACCTTGAGGGGCCTGAAGTAATGCCAACATGAATGCTAACACTTAATATACCATATTAAATAATGGTCAACATGCCAATGTTTGATGTCTTTTATTTCAGAATAACATAACCTCTATGACCTCACAACTATTTAATCACTTTAACATATAATGTTAATGTAATTAACCAGAAAATATGCTCAACCAAGTTAGGGTGAGCGATCATGCTGTTGTGACCTAGGACTCTATAGGGTTAAAATTTGGAACAATTATTTCCGACAGATATAACAAATGAAGATATATAATCTGTAGACATACATGCAAATCCGCCAGAAATAAACACTGCTTCAACGTCAATGTCAGTGCAAGGTAGGAAGCATTTCTCGTGTTGGGAACCAGAATAACTGACATTGACGTTATTAAATATGGGCATGTGTTTTTGTACACAGTTGTCGTTCCTGACACATACCAGTTCATGCACGAGTACACAGTCTGACCCTACGATGCGTTAAATCAGGGAGATGTTGCTGACAAACTGCCGAGCATCTGGACTCCAAATGGTCCCCCTGACCGCCTTTCTCTGCAACAATATCTCCCTGGAATAAGCTGTTTTTGATTTGGATAGGGATCATGTACAGCCAGTCTTCTGAGGTTCTACTTACACCACTCTCACGTGATAAAAATAAATACTGAAATCAAGGCAGATGTGACACTTGGGGTGCCTGGAAATGGCAGCAGGTCAGTGGAGGTGTAGCATGAAGCAGTCAAATTTGCTATCTTGTCTGAGGTATGCTTGTCGACAGCTAAGATAGCACTTCACAGGCTCTCTTTAAAAAGAAAGAAAAAATTGAGAACCGAGCTCCCAGAGGAGTCTGCCTTTGATTGTGGAGATTTTTAAAAAGATCCTCGGCTGCCCATTTGAAGGGAATTACGCCTGGCATGCAGCTGCTAAAAAAGGGATGTGGTCCTTGATAAAAAAGCAGACCATGATCAGAGTGCAGCACATCTTGTCACTGGAAGTTTTTTTAGTTGCCTCAATATGAATAGATATGATTTAAAATGTTTGGTCTTTAGGGGGATGAAGAGTGCCGCATCAAACTGAAAACAGCCTTGACATCTCATTGTCCAATACTGTTGTTGTGATTAACATTTCAACACTCTAGGACTCAACTCTAATGGGAATGACCAGCCATTAACATTGTGTTGGTCATCTGTCCATAAATACCTTTTCAAGCTGCTTATGAAAAACTGGATTGCGTTAGTGATTAGGAAAGCCATATGCAGTGTTAATGAGAAAATGGAACAGAGGGAGAAAGTAATTTTTGTAAACAAAGACCAAACAATTTTTCTAAAGCAGCTTAAAACCTCAATAATATGCTGGTGAGTTCTTTGACAATACATGCCAGCCTGAGAGTGTCAATGATGATGATATAAGTAACGTGGGGCAATGGATCCATTCTTCCATCTCTCACTGAATAACCCACAAACTTCTCATGGTAATAAAATGCCAAAAGTGTCAACCCAGAGAACAGCATGCTGATCACTGATTGATTTTTTTCTCCTCCCACTTCCTTCTTCCTGAAATTCGGCAGGACACTAAGTATTTGGGGTGTTTCAAATCGGCCCGTCATTGTGCGGGAACCTTTGCTTTTATCTGCACTGCTCTGCTCTGGTATACTCTTCACATCTGGAGACCTTCCATCACTAAATCTCTGTGGCTCCACTCTCAGTCCTCCCCTTATGTTTAAGCTGTTATAAGAAACAGAGTTGCTTGACCTTTTCATTCAGCTGCCCACGCTGAGGAGAGAAACATTGTCTGCAGCAGTGGCCAGCCACACAATGATTGCTGTGACTAGTATGCATAAATAAAAATAGACAGATCATTAGCACTAATTCGTTTATAAAACAGATAGGTTAAAAAAACAGAGAGGGAATACAGGTCAATTAAGTGCCCTTCTTCCTGTGTTAAAACATTAATATTGCAGTATGAGAGGAATGCATTGAGGTTGGCATTTTTTAATGTATCAGCCAAATCTTGACCTTAAAAGTACTTGAGACACAGCATAGAGTACCAAACGGCATTAATTAGTAGAACTCTGATAACTAATTTTAATTATAAAAATGATTTAAAACATGATTGACAATGTACACAGTGGCTTTGTCATCTGAAAAAGTATTACGTCAGAAAGGTATTGTAAATGATAAATCATTGCAATGATATTAATAAATCACATTATTTAGAAGCAGAGCTGAATTAATTATTGATGGTGCAGTATTAGCATGCAACACAGTGGCTCATCTTTATTTGAAAGGCTGAAGAAGAACATCGTGTTATTTTGTCCACTTGCGAGGCCTCCCTGCCTGATCAATAACTCAGCCTGGGTTTCATCCTGAGAGACCCTAATGGCAGGAGCCTATGCCGCCGCAGTAATGCTATCTGTGTAAAGGGGGGATGGACTCACACCCATAACAGCATGCTGACGCTCTCATCTGCAATAATTCCTAGAGCTGGAAAAAGAAACTTCCCACGGGTACGCACAGACAGAAAAGCATCGCGAAAAGAAGCAACAATAATTCAATGCTAGCTGCCCCATTTATGTGCGTTTTTTGGAGGAAAGCACCTGAATAATGGCCTCCATATAACAGAGGCTCGGCTCCCTGCAGAAGAGGGCTTTGGACTGCGGATACCACAGAGGACACATAGTGGCATTCCACCTCCTCAAGGCTCTTGCCTTGCAGTCTGGATCCACAAAGAGGCACCAAGTAATGGCTTCCTTATGGGCTCCCGACGCAAGACTGATGGGCTGACAGAAGGTATGTTAAATATCTCCTGTTCTAACTGCTACATCGGAGCTTTGACCTTCTCTAAAACACAGACTTAACAAGAGATTCAGAGGGTCATCTTGGAGGTGATCAGTCACTTGCAGCGTTGCATGAGGTGTGGCTCGTTCTCTAAACTAGGGCCTGACGTTAAAACTCTGATTTGTAGTGAGAAAAATGCTGAATTTGCACATAGCTGTTTGATATATGTCATTAGTGGTTTGAACAATTTGTTTATGGAAAACTTTACAATCAAATAAACTGTTAAGAAAAGCTTCATGCATTGTTCTCTGTTATCAGACAGCAACCATAGCACTGACCAACTATTAACCATATATTTACAAAATGTCTGCAGTTTCATTAATACAAAGACTGAACATATTTCTGTGTGTTTAAAATATCCATTTTAAGTGAAAGAGATCAATGTGTAATTTGCACATGGTGAATATAATATATGTTCAACAAGTGGCTTGGTCAGCACCTGTCAAGTCTCCCCATACTGTGAGTGAACTACAGCACAGACATGGTTATTACACAGGAGATATAACAGAGGAAATGAGCTTGAAGACACAAAAAAGTAAGGATTCTGGTAATAAAAATGAAAAAAACTCACCTGAGAGCAAAGCAACATGACGAGCTCCACCTCTGAGGTGCTTGACTTCATACACACTAGACCTGAAGAGATAGAATCAGATGAACATAGTTCAAAATTAATCACTACTTTGCTAAATACATTTTTGACTGAAAATATCTGAGGGTAGAACCGGCATTTATTACTTTGATTCATGTGGCGGTAACATGGTATTATGATTGCTGTTTTTGACATTAAACCCAAACCTGGTGACAAGGATTTGTAAATTGTGCTTCTAAATTGTATGGATTTTTTTTTGCATAATTGCACGGAGTAGATGTGCACAAAAAAAGTGTACACATGTACTAGCAAGCTCCCCCTTCCACACACACATGCACACTCAATCACTCACAGAAGAGACATTCACAGCTCTTTCCCTTCCTCTTCGACAACTCTGTAGACTGCGAACACAGAAACCGACAACTCTATAATGAAACAAGGGCAGGTGTGAGAAGTTCATTTGCAGAAACAAAGGCTTCAGCCGGTCTCATATTTTGCGCCCCAATGTCCTTATGTTGCACTTAGCGAGAACACTTAAAATGTGAAGTTGCTTTCTTTCTCATTAAAGGAAAGAAAGTACCTCATTATAAGACAGCAAGAGTGCAGCTATGTTCCACAGGCCAGCCATTGTTTCATAAATTGAAAGTTGTCAGAGGAGTTCAGTTGCAGGACTTGTTCATTGTGTAGCATTTACAATAAGAATTAATAGTAGATAAAACTGACTGTTATCATAATGTCTAAATTATGATGTAAAGGATTGTTGATTAAAGATAGTCTGGTTTGCATGGCAATCAAAGAAGGGTCAGTTAAACGTATGTAGATAACAGCATAGCTTTGTTCAGAGGGGTACTGCACACGGTTTACTTCCTCCAGCATTTGTACCGTACGATGATGACACTGTGAATAAAGTGCCAGAATCATTTATGAATTTAAAATTTCTCTATTCTTCTTTTCATTATTTCTTTACATCCAAGTTGTAACCCAACCAATAAAATCCAAAACACAAGCCGACGACAGGTTCTTTGACAACAAAGGCTTAATATCACAAGTTGATATTAAGATTTGATAGAAATAGTTTTGCTTACTAAAGTACTAGACAATGTAACACAGAACGCACACCATTCAGATCCTGGTTTTATTGTTTTTTTTTCTCCATTCATTGGGTGGATACTGTTCAAGTGAGCATATTGTAAATACTGAAAGGATGGGAACCTTCTGTTGTACACAGTGTGCCACAGCTGACCCCTTGTTATAGCTGTGACATGCCAAGCCATAAGTCAGTCCAGTCTGACACAGAAGTCAGGTGGCCAACTGACCCTGGCCTTGTGCTGGTAGACAAACTAAATGCATTCAATTTAAACACAGCCTGCCAGTCTTTTCCTGTAAACAGGGCAGGGTTAAGCTACGGGTGAATGTGGCATTGTGGGGCGATTTGTCGGTAGACCGGGCCACTCAGAGGACAGCAAGAAGCAGGCGGCGTGCATCACAACAGCAGCAGTGTTCACACACAGGTCTTAGCCATCAACTCCAAGTGTAAAGCTCAGGGTGCAGTCAACATAATGACCAAATGTCTTCAGGCGCGGGGGTGAAGGAATAGGGTGAGGCAAAGGGGCAAAAGGGGCACAGGGGGGCTTGACCCCAGGCAATCTATGGAGTGATGGATGGCTGGTAATTACTGGTAAATAGAGTGCATTTGCACGACAGCACAGTACTTCAACTGTGAGCCTGGAAAGGACCAGGACGAAAGGAAGTATAAGAAGGATGAATAGCAAAATCATCCATTTAGACACACAAACTGCCTCTAGGTCGGTGCTCAGCGGTTCACTTAAATGGGATTCTAAGATTTTAAGTGCATATGCTAAATTGGTGTGTTTGCATTGTCTGATAAAGATGCAATAATCCATGTGAGGAAGTACTTCTTCACTGATGTAGACAGGCTTATACATGTCTGACGAAAACCACTGAGGCCTTAGCTGTCTATCTACGACCTTGTTTGTGGGGGTGCACTCTCAGCTCATCTCTGGTTTGTCAGCTTGGTCAGTCTACTGACAGACTTTGAGTGAAAGGGTATCAGACATCTTCACACTTGTCAAGGCTATGCTACCTGATTTTACATTCCCTTCCCCTGAGCTTGAGTCAGTAGCCTTTGGCACATGTGCATATCAAACACACAAACACACACACTTTATTATATTTCAGATTATTTAAATAAGTTACTCTCAAATTGATTTCAATATTTTGACTTTGTTTGTTTTTTTTCATCAAAGGATGGAAAGAAACTATTTTAGTGAACAATGAATTTATAAGGAGACACAATGCAGCGCTGTGACATTAGTGTTTAATTTGTGAGACAATAAACATGTCATTGACACTCACTTTGGGTAAATGCTGCAATCCATCATTAATTTCATTGCAAAGCAACTTTTTTTCCCCATCATTCAGAGATAATAAAACAGCCATGTAGTTACAAATAAACTAAGTGTGTAACCAACGGCCTTTCTTTGACTCTGTCTTCATTTTACTTTTTTTCTCCACGTGTTTTCAGCTGGGCTGCTTGTTGATTTGTATCTGTTATTCAATATCTTAACTTCCTGCATGGGTAACACTTTTCAAACTAGCATTAAATAAAATGTAACATATCCCTTGCAGTACCCCAAAGTGACCTTAGGGAAATACATATCCACCTTTAATAATACATTTTATTTATAGAGCTATTAAACATTTGGATCAAATCTCAAAGTGCTACAATATAAATGCAGATAAAACATCAACAATGATCTAATAATAATAATAATATAAAAATATCAGCAAAAAGCAGTAATATGAATTAAAAGTCATAGGTTCTGCTAAAAAGGAAAGTTTTTAGTCCTTTTTTAAAAGTCTCAGTCGTCCATGGTGACCGCAGATGGTCAGGGAGGGCATTCCACAGACGAGGGGCAGCAGAACAGAAGGCCCGATTGCCCATGGTGCTGAGCTAAGTCCGGAGAGGAGGAGGCGATTTGAGAGATATGGACATAAAAGGTATGATTTCACAACAAATTAATTGATTTAAAAGTCACTGGCATTGTGAACAGCGCTCTATGTACTGTATGCTCTGAATATACATATGAAACAATCTTCCGATTCTGATTTAAAATGTCATGGGACTGTATTCTTACAGCTTGCTGTCATTCAACATACATGTAGAAAAATACTTTTTGTAGAATCTAATGTAAAAACAAAAGACCTTGGCACTGAAAAAAAAAATTCAGGTCACTCAGACTTCAAGTCAAGATATTTGAGGCCACACATATATTCTGCACAGTCTACCCACAGACAAATATATCCAGACACTCACAGTCACCCGCACGTGTGTGTGCTGGCTGTGATGGCAGTATGAACACAAGCCAAAACAAGCTGGGAGGACAGAGAAGCAGTGCACACACATGTGGGCAGACAGTTCCTGAGGTTAGGTACAAGTATGACTGTGAGAGACTGCCAACCTGGGACCTGAGGGAGAAACTGGGAGTCTTGAAACAACCACCAAAAAATAAAACTAAAGCCAGAATGGAGTATAGCAGAGGGATCAAACACTTCTGTAAAGTCCGTGCACAACCCAGCCAGTCACACCAGCGCTGGAAATATATCCAATATTACTGATATAATTCTTTTTAAATAAAATAACGAGGCCATTGTGATAAAGACATTAATCTTAAGGCTACTGGATCATCACTATCCTACAAGTGCTGCAACACTTTTACAAGGATGACATTATTTCTGGCACTGTTCACACTGCAGGTAAAAGTGGCAAGTCGTTTCTTTTTTTTGCTCATGTGTGACTCAGATGAGACAGTGTGAACAGCTGTCCCGAATATCTTCTCACATCTCAGATCTTCGCACAGATCTTCTCATTTGGCCCACTTCCATACATGGTCTTAAATCAGTTTCTTATCAGATTCCTGTCGATGTGTTGGAAGAATGAAAATTCAGATCAGAACATATGTGACCATTTTCTCCCACTGAGCATACTTACAGAAAAGTTTTTCTAAGCATTATTGGACGAAGTCCGTTATGGAAGATTAACAATTCCCAACAACAACAACTCGGTGATTCTTGTCAAAAATTGAATCGATAAATGTGTCAATGCTTAAACCCAATCTGGTTTGGCAATAGTGGTTTTGGCCTTAAAAGTGGACTGACTGTCATCAGACTACTATGATCACAAGCAACAATGCAGGAAATGAATGTTGCAGATTGCCCAACAGTAGACAAAACAATTAAACAAACTAATAAACTAAATAATATTGCTGGTGTGAGGCAAATACGACCAATTATTTAAACATTAATTGCCTCATGGATAAGAATGGCCTCATACTGGATGTTACTGTGAAACACTGTAAAAATCCTTCTTCATGGAATGATTCTCAATATGTGGAGTGAATTGTGAAGAAAACAAATGAACAGACATCACAAGATGAATGAAAGGGAAATCAGAATTAATCAGACAGTGACAGACCCCCAGATTGTGTGCAAAAAGTGTGACTCTCCTGTCAACACCTACTACTGCGTATGCATCCATAAATGAGGGAGCCGATGGAGTACATGGACTGGTAGGGTGGCGGTACAGGGATCTATACATAGCTATTACCAAATCTGTACCTTCTATGAGCTGCTCCTGCCCATGGCTACCCAGCAAAGTGCATGATAGAAATGGTGCAAAGTCCACAAAAGTCTCTCTCAGCAGGGTTGCCACATTATCCACGACCCTCTCCAGCTTTGAGGTAATACTGTCAAATAAATAAATGAAGGACAAAATCAATTTCACGCCATAAAAGTGTAAAAATCAAAAGGAAGCAGTATTGTCCTATCGGAGGTAAGGCAGGATAGAGTAATGACAGTCTCACAGTCAACCCTAGCAATGATTTGAGTGTAGACCGGCTGTCCTGGTGGCAATAGAGGGTAACCGACAAATTTCCGAGGATGCACACTGAGGTGGATATCAATGAGTATGGTTAATGGTTAATATAACTGGATATTTGAAGATTTGAAAGAGGAAAGTATTTATACTGTTAAAAGCCATGTATCACATATTCCAGCTGTGTGCATTCTTTGTTGTGATATGTTTCCAGGCTTGTACATGGGATCATCGTAGCTAAACACTGCACAGGGAAGTTCCTTATCTCCCACACACTCCCTACTTGTTGCTCCCTGACATTATCTCAGCACCTCAGCAACTAAGAGCTGAAGTTATGCAGTCCTTCAACTCAGACTGCAAGCGGAGATACGATTCAAGCTCCAGCTGCAAAATACCTCTGTGCTGCTGTTTGTACACACACAGATATTAAGCTGAGTATATGCTTGTTTTCCCAGCTAAGAAGGGCAGGAAGCAACAGGATAAAATAAACAGATCAGAATTCTGATTTGAAATTGGAGCGTTCCGTTTAAGTGTACAGTATGTATGTAACACAGTTGAGGGTTGATAGATTATCATGAAGAGGAGTACGTAAGGGTCTATGTGGCAAACACCTAAACAAAGATTTCTTGCTATTGGCCTCTGCGCACTGCCTATAATCACGCAGTATGACAGGGTACAATTGACTAAAGACACAGGAATAGACAGAAAAAAATCAACAAAAGCAAGCCTTAAGACGGTGTCATTTGTGTCTGTGACAGTCAAGATCAATAAAACATTATAAAATCAAAGTACAAAATAAATCATTATTATGAGAATTATTTTCTATTTTAGTCCACATATTGAAATTGAGCTTGGAAGTTTTTTTTTTTAAATCTAAAAAAAAAAAAAAAATCAGGCAGATAGAGTCTCTAAAGCGAAAAAGTCCTATCATTGATTTCACAGTTAGACAAAGTGATGTCAGTCAATGCTGCCATGGCAACTGAATCTTCATTCCTCTAGCAGAGCACACAGAAGCGAGAGAGAGAGCGAGAGTGAGAGAGATCGGAAAGTAAGACCCAGGCTCCCAGCAGTCAGTCGGAGAGCAGGACTAAGGACCTCTGTCACAAACTGTTAGCGCAAGTGAGGGAGACAAGTCAAGGTCACAGCAAGATGTACACACAGAAATACACAAGCCCACACAAAGAACAAGGCCAAACTTTGCAGTAGGATCCAAAACAAACACCTCAGCTTCTTTTGACATACTTTTATTTGAAGAACGAGAACAATGAAAATGAATTTTTCAGTCGAAGAAACTGTCATCCAGAAAAGATTTGTTATTTTGAAAGGAGAAATCTTAGTCTTTTTAGATAAGATGAAGTAAAAGAGATGTGTTCAGAGGACAGGAGAAAATCTTTAGTGGAAAAAATGTGAAAGATGGGTTTTCATACAAATACAAGCACGGGTTAATAGGGATTGCTCTTCTGTACCTCGTATTCTCTAATGTGTCATCAGGCATAGGGGCCACCGTCTGCACGGCCGGCAGATTCTTCTTGTTGGCTCCGTTGACAAAGACAATGGAAGAAGATGTGGTAGAGCAGGCGGCATAAGTGGCTCCTGCATGAAGGCCAAGAAGAAACATATGAATAATCTTTAAAAAATGAAGATAAATAAAGATTTAGGTAACTAAAATTATTAGTAAAGGATTAAAACTGACAACATAAAACATCAAATGTGTTCACTATTATTAAATTTCAGTGACACTTCACACTTCAGTAATAATTTAAACAAATAATTGACATTAGTAAATTCATTGAAAACAAGAAAAAACAGGAAAGTATTGTACCGTGACAGTGGACTCAAATGAAAACATGGTGAGTGTCAAATTGTGCACCTTAGATGGTTGTTTCAATGAGTACCAGCAGTAACATATGGAACTATTTTGCGCACTAGGGCAACAAATGTGGAGAATTGGCCAATTTAATAAAACGGCATCGGCATAACTTTTTAATGTATTTCACTTAGGTTTGGAATAAAAGCCAAAATTAGCGAATCGTGGCAACTGTAATTTTATAGGCGAGACCTGAGTCAGTTCTTGGCAGCAATGTATAAAAGTATAAAATTATTATTACAACTGTCCTGAGAGTTTCAATCCAGAATGAGTGAGATCATGGGGTTTGGGTGAGAGCCTGTGGCTTTAGCTGAAAGCACACTTTGACTTGGACACATTTCTCACATTCCTACAAAAGGGCTCAATGAGGAAAGGGAAAGATTTTTTTTAATGGTTTACATTAAGAAGGTGTTGGAGTTCTAATGGTTCTTGGTGTTAAGTGGATCCTTTCAGAGGCCCAGGCTACAGGAGCCCTGAGGTGGAACCAGCTAAATGCAGCCCAGCCAAAGGAGAAAGAGTGTGACAGCAGGGAGAGAGAGAAAGAGACAGAGAGAGACACAGCATGTGAGAGACAGAGAGAGAGAGAGACGGAGTGTGTGAGAGAGAGACAGAGAGAGACGAGAGAACGAAAGACAGAGAGACAGAAAGAGGGAGAGCATGCAGTCAAGTCAGAAAGGAGAGCAAATTTGTACACATTATCTTCAGGGTTACAAAAACATGTTTAATATCATCATGAAATGTAATATTCAGAATAAAATGGGATTGCTGTAACTTGTAACATTACGAGGAATCCAAGAGGTTATTAAGGCACCACGGTTTTTATTTTTCAGCGCACTAGTAGTCATTTAAGAAAATCATGGTAGGGTAAGACGGCCATCTAGTGGTGATCATGGGTCTATGCACAGATTTACAGGATCACATGATCCACGACAGTTGAGAGTACTTTGTTTCATGAAATGGCAGAGAAAGACAGGAAACAGTCATACTGGGTAATGAAGATTAACAACATTTACTGAAATTAAATGCTCCCCAAATTTTTCTAAAGTAGTATCACATGAAAAATTACACAAGCCAAGGCTAGTATTTTAACTGTGAAAGTATATTCTGGTAACCTTGTGCATAATTACCATTGGTATTGATCATGCTTTTAGGGTTTGCAGAGGCAGCAGCAAAGATGTTGGGGTGCTGCCAGCTGTTCGCACAGCAGAGGTGCTGCTGCTGCTTCTAACTGTTAACTGCCAAGAGAGGTGTTCTTCACTGGCACCACCAGACTCACACAGCGAACACAATCGCAATATTTATGGGAAAAACTTAGTTATAAAGTAAGTTGATTTTTAATACATCAATATTTTGACGTATTAAAAAAGATATTCAACATAGTTCACTCCCTAAGACTATACCATTGCAGAATAACCAATAATTAGACAATTGATTGGAAGGGCAGCAGAGAGAAACAGCTAACAGGAAGTTAAGAGTATCATTCTTTTACAAAGTACCATTAAAAGGGACGGTATGTATACAGTGCAAACTTGTCTAGGGCTAGGAGTCAAGGTCAATTGAGCCTGGTTTATTGCAGGTAAGCTTCAGGACAAATGCAGTCAGAATAACTTTTATTTTCAGTCAAACCAGCATCTGGAACAGAGGCATTTCAGCCTTAGTGTTGGGGAAAGAAAATACAGGCAATCCTTACAAGACAAGTGTTCAATCTATAATCCCTCTTTGTCAAATATACTACTCAAAAATAAAGGGAACACATAATCATCACAGTAACTCAAAATCAATCCCACCTCTGGGATATCAACCTGTTCAGTCAGGAACTATAATAATTATAAATCAATTTCATCTTCTGTTGTGCAAATATCACAGACAACAGGTTGAAAGGTGAGGCAATTAGCGAGACAACCCCTATTAAAGAATGGTTTTGCTGGTGGCCGCCACAGACTATTTCCCTCTCCTCATCCTTTCCGGCTGATTCCTGGGTAGTTTTGCATTTTTCCAGTGCCCTCTCCACTAGTGGTAGATGAGACAGTACCTGCAGCCCACGGAAGTTGCTTAGGTAATGTAGCTCCTCCTGGATGGCACATCCATACGCGCCTATGCCAGAATGTCTGCTGTGTGTCCCGGAACTGTTTCAAGAGCGTGGAGGAGACACCAGGTCAGGCCAGTACACCAGGAGATGTGGAGGGGGCCGTAGGAGGGCAACAACCCAGCAGCAGGATCGCTGTCTGCTCTTTTGTGCAAGGAGAAACAGGAAGAGGATGGCCACAGGCCTACAAAATTACCTCCAGCAGGCCACTCGTGTGCATGTTTCTGCCCAAACTGTCAGAAACAGACTTCATAAGGGTGGACTGGGGGCCCGATGTCCGCAATTGGGGCCCGAGCTTACAGTCCATTGGAATATTCGCCATTGGCGCCCTGTTCTCTTCACAGATGGGAGCAGGTGCACACTGAGCACATTTGACAGATGTGAAAGAGTCTGGGTATGCTGTGGAGAATGTTCTGCTGCTTGCAACATCCTTCACCATGACCGGTTTGGCGGTGGGTAAGCGATGATTTAGGAAGGCATATCCTTGGAGGGCCACACAGACCTCCACGGGCTAGACAGGTGTACCCTGACTGCTGTTAGTAAATGGGAGGAGATCCTCCGACCCATTGTCAGACTGTAAGCTGGTGCAGTGGGCACTGATGACCATAATCTAGCTCAAGTGACTGGAGTGCGTCAGCGGTGTCTGGAAGACGAAGGCATTGATGCTATTGACTCGTTCTTCAGACCTGAATCCCATCGAGCACCTCTGGGACATCATTTATATTTGTATCCACCGCCAACACGTCGCACCACAGTCTGTCCAGGAGCTAACTGATGCCCTGCTCCAGGTCTTGGGGGAGATCCCACAGGAGACCAGCCGTGGTCTTATCAGGAGCATGCCCAGACGTTGTAGGGAGTGAATACAGGCACGTGGATGACATACACACTAATGAGCCACATTATGAGTTGTCTTAAGGAAAACCACAAAAGTTGGATCAGCCTGGGATCTAATTTTTCCGCTCTGATTCCAAGTATGATTCTGAATCCTGTCCTCAATAGGTTAATGATTTTGGTATCCAATGATCGTTCTTAGGTTATTTTAGCAAATTACACTATGTAATCAATAGATATTTTCAAATGGAATATTTCATTCATCCAGATCTGGGATGTGTGATCTGGGATAAGGTGTTCCCTTTATTTTGTTGAGTAGTATAAGTGTGGACCATAGTGGTTGGGTTTAAATCTATGCTCCCAGCCAGCATGAGCATGCCCAGACGTTGGTCAGAACATTCCAAAAGGTAAACATCCCGAACTCTCTCAGCGTAGCAATGCAACACAGACACACGGAAACACAAGAGACTAAACTAAATAAACCTTGAAGCAAGAGGCAAACCAATCAGCTACAACATTGTTTTTTTTTTATCACTTTGCTGCTCCTCCGCTTTGATAGGAAGGGAAGAAACATCTCGACACCTAACAAGAGGTTCGGCAGCAGCAGTGTACTAGTTGTTAGTAACATTTATTTGCATAGCTACCGTCTTGTGTTTTATCTGATTGTGTATGGTTCACTGAGGATTATATTCAAAGCAGACAGACAGATTGAAAGTAGTGTATCAATTGTGTGTCCTGCAAGTTTTTATGAAATAATTCTGCGTTCAAATGTTCTTTTATTTTTTTTAGACAAAGAAACTTTGAAAATATAAATAAAGAGGATTTGTTAACAAAAATAGGAAAGTCGGTATAGTCCCCAAATAATTGTACACATACGACTTTAACAGACATTCTGCTGAGGTCTGGTAATTGCTCGGCCCATCCTTGTCCCACAAGCATGGGCAGAGCAACAAGAATAAGCCATCAAGTCTGGAAAATACAATCCCCTCCAGAGTAATTGGCACAGTTAAGAAAAAAAGTAAAATGATATTGAGATTGATGATTAAGTCATATCGGCAGCAGGCTAAGATAGGAAGTCCCAAGTTCCAAAGTCAGAACAGACAGCATGCTCCTGTACTACCCCAGGAACCGGAGCATTCTTACAGTTACAGTTGGATGTAATCGGAAAAAAACCTCCAAGAAGACTCAAGAGGCATCGTTCATCAAAAAATCAAAGGTTGCTTTCACTGACATATCAAATTCAGATATGTATAGATCTGTTTTTCAGAACTTTTTAGATCTGAGAGTTTTATACAATGGCATTTTAAAAATGGATGACACATAGTTTTTACAAAATGTGATTAATAATAATAATAATACATTTAATTTATAATGCACTTTACATTTGGATCAAATCTCAAAGTGCTTATGATTAGTGTCATTATGATCGTAAGGTGAGTAATGTGGGAGTTTGGATAAAGTGCATGTGCATAACACAAAGAGCTACTTGGAGGACTGTATGAATAAATTTGTGATTTATTCCAGAAAGACCTGAGAAAGGACAACAGCATTTAGAAAATTGTTGTCAAAAATGGTAGAATGTTTTGTCCATTCATTCATATTTTTAAAAAAACAGCAAATAAAATCAATATGGGCTATTACAAGAAACTAGGTCATTTTCAACTCAAACTGAACTAATATTTTTTTGGCATGTCTACAGAGGAAAATCTGATTGCAATCAATTGGCCGATCCGACACCACCCAACATAAGAAGAAAAAAAACGCAGCAGTATCAGAAATGATCAGTCAGAAGCTGGATACCTGCTAAACTGAACCTCTAAATGAAAGTAATAAACACACAAATAAATAAATCATTTTTAGTGAACAGCAGACTCGCCTTAATATGTAACTAATCAAACGAAATGTAAACCTGGTAGAAGTTTTATTGTTTGAGCTGCTATTTTTCTAAAGGGTTAGCAATTCAAGTAGAGAACGTGACAGGTGGAGGCCGTACCGCCATTGGCTACTCGAAGAAGTCTAAGACTTCCACCCTTATCTACTGTTTGCATCAGCAATGCAGTCTTCTCAACAGCTGCCTGTACGGAAGGGCCAGCCTTTACACCAAGGTGAGGATTAAGGATGAGCCATTTGAGTGCTAAAATTGGGTATTGGAAAAAAAATTTCAGGTGCTGCCCAAGGGATTGTTGTAGAATTGAAGCAATGTATCATTGGATGAAAGTCAAATGTCTGAAGATATAGGGTACGTTATTCAAAACTTTTAATTGAATGACATATTTCTTTTGTTCTCTTAATTTGGACTAATTTAAGTATTGACCATTTCCCTCTCAATGTAGAGTGATTTAATTCAAAAGGCTTTTCCCAGCAACCGATATGAGGGAGAATAAGAGCAGTGAACTAAAAACAGTATCCTTCAGATATGTGAACACGCTAACTGTCCCATAGAGTCCAAAATAAAACTCCTAGAATCTTTAATGTTTTTTTTCCATTTCTGCAAAACATCACAAGTCCTTCCATCAATATATTGTCCCAGTCTTACCAGAGCCTCAATGTCGGACAGGAATTCCACATGGAGATTGGAGGAGGGTCATCTACAACCCACTTAGCCATGATGGCTTTCCTAGCCAGCATTGGATAACTTGACATTGTTTCTGAGAGTCAGTGAAAACATATGACAGTGAATTTGCTGGCACTTGTTAACCTATGCTTAACTGATGTCTGACCCTTCCAAAATATCTGAGCTTCTCACAGGCAGTGACTCCACCTGGATTTCACTTATGGGACATTTTGGGGAATTCTGTACCCTGATAAATTAACTAGATATTTGGTGAAATGTAATTATTGAGCATAATATTTTACTACATTTATTTAAAACTATTAAATATTGGGATACTGGAAGGCAGCAATAAGCAGTAATAGACATCAATATCCATCACACATTTATGGAGTATTCAGGTTGATCATCTTAACCATGCAAGTTCGGCCAGGTTCAAGCTTCAGAATAAAATAAAAGCAATCCTCGCCAGCCGTGCTAATAAAATGTTTTGTTTGTTACCCAATTCGAAAACATTCTGCTTGGCAAATAGAATATCTTTTACGTTGATGTTATGATATTGGTAAGTCCTTTATTTCTATAAGGTTGAATTACGTAGATTTAAAAAGACTGGACAGTCTTTTCTAGATTGTATTGTATTTCAGTTTCTTCATTTTGGTCGATAGGAAACCCATGTTCCTCAATGCCTGGTGGTTCATCTTCTGCAACAGAGCTTAGTGCAGGTAATGATGACTTATTCCATTGAATTAATAGGGATTTGAATAAAATATTCCATAAGATACCAAATATCTGGGAGAGAATATCTTACATCATATATATATATATATAGGTCTTGATCATGCTAATACAATCATTAAAAATACCAATAAGACTAGGAAGATTCAAGGGGTAAGACCCCACCCACTGATCAAAAGCTTTTTCTTTATCATACATTAATAACATTGATCTTAAGAGAGTTTGACAGCAAGCCCACATATGAAAGAGAGGGCATATAATATATAGCATATGCTAGGACATTTGAAAACAAATTAATGCCACAATTGATTAATTAGAATATTTGTTCATTTAGGATATGGATTTCCATACTTATAGAAGCTACAGTATACACCACATGGACCTAAAAGAGATAAGGTCAGAGCTCATGAATGAAATGTAGAGCAAAACTTGTGGAGGCTTGAGATAAATGACAGACTCACCCACCAGGCCTTTGCTCACATACAATCTGATTGGCAAACAATATGGGATGATGCAGTGGACCGGAGCTCTGCTAGAGCTCACTGTCAGGAAAGAGAAGGGAAACTTGTCCTTATCAGGTCTACAGTTGGCCTTTGGGTTTGGGAGTGGGCTAGATAATGTCTAGTTCAATGTCTGGTAGTTAATCTGGGTGACACAGGCCAGGCCTGTGCTTGTCACGAGCTTAGACTGCTGTCATCTGAAGCAAGTCTCCAGAACCCACCCCAACAAAACAACACAGACTTTTAATGTTTTATATTGCGATTACTGCATATATCATCACTCCATCTCAACGATGAAGTAAAACATGCTGGAATCTTTTACATGGCTGAGATGTGTCTTATTTTGGTAATGTCTCTCACATCCTCTTCTACTTTCCAACTTATTTCATTGTAGTTTCTGCCCAAGGAGAGCATGGATAATATATATATATATATATATATATATATATATATATATATATATATATATATATATATATATATATATATATATATATATATATATATATATATATATATATATATATATATATATATATATATATATATATATATATATATATATATATAAGTCAGAGGGTAGTCAGAGAGTAACAGAAAAGGTTAAAAGTCACTAAAGATAAATATTTCCAGATAAACAGCTCTGCTGTTTCTCTAAACTTATAGCTTTGAAGAAAAATGATGACAAGGATGATTTCTGTGCTGCTCTCCTATCTAAAATCTTAGTGACAGATAAAAACACCACAATTTTTTTTTGGATGTTGTAAAAACCAGGTATGAATTTAATCTTGTTTTCCAATTGTATCAATTGCTTGCATTTTTTTCAATAGAAGCCTGTGTGTTTTTGCAGCGCTGGCATAGCTGGGACGATACACTACAAGTACAGGATGTTGATAAAGCATGAAACTCCTCACATGAATAATTCATTAGCCCGGAGCTCAAGAAACATGCATAGATTATCTTGCACATATCTTATTAATAGGATTGTCTTAATTGATCTGCAGGCCATAAAGAAAAGGATTAATCTTTGGATTAATATTAATGAGGTCGGCAGTTGTGGGGGAGGACTGCAGTGTAAGAATATCTGAAGAAAGATTCCTTTTATATATCCAACGGACAGAATTTAATCTAATTCTGTTTTACTAAGGAAAACAATGATAGATACAGAGGAAGTGCTAACATTTGACTCTCAAAAGCAATTAAACAATTATCATTTCTCCAGACCTCAGGAAAGATCAAATATATGAGGAAAAGTAATATCTCATAGAGCTAAATCAGTAAATATAAGAGAATAAAATGGAGAGAGTGATGAAGGTAAGAGTGACTTAAGAGTGAAATAATGTATATTGTTAAATCATCTGGATGATATTTAGTAGTTGAATCTCCCCCGATTGCCTTCAAAGTCAGTGGTGAAAAGGGGCCACTGAAGGAACTGCCCCAGTGCACTCCACTTTAAGCAATTTTTCTCTCCTTTATTTTCTTTTTTGACGTTGCCCCTCTCAATCTACTGCCTTCCTGACAGACAAATGAAAGCCTGTCAATGTCTGGCAGCTCATTTCACCGGCAGGTGGCAAACAATTAGAAACAGCAAATGGAGGCTGGAGGGGGAGGAACATGAAAAGCATGAGACAAAGTTGTATTTGTGGTCTGGATGGTTTGTGTGAAAGCATTTCAAAAATAATACTCTTTGCTGTGGCAACTCATTTCAGGCTGCCACTTCCTATTACAGATGTGAGCAGTGAGGGCGACAGGGCTGGCTGCGGTGTGGCGTGAGGTCGCTTCTGTTTAATCTGTC
Organism: Lophius americanus; assembly: GCA_037951165.1. NCBI lineage: Eukaryota > Metazoa > Chordata > Actinopteri > Lophiiformes > Lophiidae > Lophius > Lophius americanus. The sequence goes on along the minus strand of JBBDHG010000095.1, from coordinate 6,051,908 downwards.
ATCAACACCCTGCAGACCCCCACCCTCACAGTTGTCCTCTCTCCACCTACTCCTCAATCTTATGCCCCATTCATATGACTCACATCAGCCCAGCTCAGCAGCTGCAGTGCGCAATGAACAGAAGGGGGGCCCCAGTGTTTTTCCTGACCCAGTGTGTCCTCTCCTGTCTCACAGGGGCCTGGCAGTGATTAGACTGACACAGCAAAACTCTAACCACATCACTGAAGGAACAGAAGGAGTTTTTGTTAGTATTAAACTTACTTCAGTAGTACTTGAGAAAAATCATGATTTTCAAAACTTTACAAAAGTATTGGCAGGGATAAGAAGGGAGTTGACGCTTTAAATCCCTGCAGGAGCAGGTTTGTAAACTTTCAAATCCAGATAGATTACTCCGAGGTTTTATGTAATCCAGGAATGTAAATAAACCACAGCCGTGCCACCGTTCTTCAGAGACTTTTTCAAACATAGGAATTCCTTGCTGTGGGGGAAGAGTAAAATACTATTGGCCTGACATGAATCATGTGTTGTATGATGCTTAAAAAAACATTAGTGGTATATTGGATAGCCAAGAAAAACCCTGAAAATGACATACATACATATGACATTACACGTTTCTTGGCTGTTCTTAGAGAAAATTAAACCTTTGACAACAACACAGTCCAGAATATAAAAATATACTCTGTTTTTATTACCTTATTATCATAATTTATTGTTTCGGCTTTTACAAGGTATTATTTGCCAATTAAGAACAATTTAAAACACTAAAATAGTACAAGGCTTATAAGTGTGACTATAAATTATTTACTGAATTGTACACAGTATTCCTGGTTTTCAAGTTGTATAGTTAAGTGTTTTGATGTAAGGTATTGTTCTACCATGCCAGGAGACAACTGTATTTTCTCTGATTTCTGCATATCTGTTGCCGGAATCTTGGCCGATAAATCCATCAAAGTCGACATCAAGACTGGACTTTACCTCCATTTATGTCATGAGTTACTGTCAGCCAAAGGAACATCACAGGAATCAAAGGCATAAATAATAGACAGGCTGTTGACACCTACAATTCATTGACTAATTTCCAGTGGGATCCATGTGTTCATTTAGAATTAGTTATGTTCAACATCAGCAAAACCTGATATTGAACTAATGTCTGTTAGGCTCTTTTCGACAAAAAAAAAACAACCTGAGTCAAATTGTTACATCCACATGCTTGACCAATAAAGATGATTGTGATATTAAAAATATATAAATATTACAATAAATCATGTAACAACGTCAATGCTTCACAAACATCTGCAACCCAGCACTACAGAAGATTTATACATGACAACTTGTCAAGTAGGGCACCAAGTTTAGTGTCACAGATTGGGTCCAACCAAATATCAAATATGCTGACAGTCTTCTCTTGCCGAGTTTCTTGTACAAGAAAAGTGTTTTCATGAACTGTATGATGCTGTAGTGAGATTGACCTTAGCTTTTGAAAATATAATACTATCACTTCACAATTTTGACTTATTACACATTTCTTTCAAATTTTATCATAATTAATGTAAGAGTTCCCTAGCCGAAGCATGTTTTGTTAACTTACAATAACCTTGAACTCAAAACATTATACAATTCACCGACAAGTCTAAGTTGATGCTTGTTTTGACTTAAAGACTTTATATCATGTTCATAAGGAGTGGACAGACAGAAATATGGATTATGAATGAAAGGACCGGAACACTCCACCAGCAGTTGCCACTTGCACGGAAGCAAAGAAACAATGGCACTTCCTTACCTGTCGAAGGAGTGGAACTGCATGGGTAGTATGACCTGTGCTGTGGATGCAGGTTCTGGGCAGGACACAGGCTCCAACCCAGCTTCCACGCCCTCCAGTGGTGATGCCACCAAGCCTTTAAGGATCTCTTTAACATTTATGCCCTTTCGAGGCTGGCTAATACTGATGGAGGATGATGATTTCAGCGCCTCCATGCTGGGTGATTCAAACAGACCCTCATAGGATTTCTTAACCTCTGAGGACAGTGTAGATATGAGCTCACTCATGGCATCTGGCCCTCCTACACTGTGGTATAAGTCAGACCCATTAAGGAGGCTGGCTACCTGGTCCTCTCCAATACCAGCGTCTGTGTGGGTAAGGGGGGCTTCCATCACATCGTTTGATGTCAGATGGTCTTTACAGCTGTCTGTAACACACACACACACACACACACACACACGCACACATATTATCCCAATAGAAACACTGATAAGTAGCCTTTTAGGTGGATACATGAATTCGATAATTATTGTAAGAATTTCTATAAATTCAAGTATTTTTTATGTGAGCGTAACTATAATAATAATAATAATAATAATACATTTATTGATACATTAACATAAGTATGTTTTCCAACAACAAACAACAGCAAACGAGTGGGGATCTGATAATTGATAATCCGATAACAATGCAATTGTATACTTAGATTTGAAGCCATATTTCAAGCTAGTACGTTTTGAATGGAAAAATAAGTCTAGCACGGGAACAAAGAGCCACGTGGCAAGATATCTTAGAGCTCTCTCCAGAAGCACCCGTACTCTAGTGAAATTATCTCTCAGTCTGCTTCTATGGCAATAAAATATGAAGCCTATTCTTTAACTTCTTCCCGCATAAATCCCACAGATGCATCTCTCTTGAATTGATATGACACTGCGAATTCTGATAGCTCTTCTACTACACTGCTAGAAAACATAGTGTACACTCAGCCTTTACATACAGAGTTTGATCCTGGATCATAAAAACCTGCAACAGACATAAAAATACAAGTTGTATTTAGCAATCAAATAAAGGCAATGCTGATTTCCCCAGAAACAGGAAGAAATCCATATCAAGTCTGATTTGGGACCATCCTGCCCCTGTGGTTACCTATATGCAAGGCCAGCTGTATTAATATTCATCACATGCCCCCTAACAAAATCAGCAGGGCCTGATTTAGCCAGCGAGTCATCTGCCTTCCCGGTCCGTCAGACAATCGTCTGCCACAAGCCGTCTGGAAAATTCCCCTAGTTTCTGATGAAATTTATGAAGGCGGCTGTGTGCCTCTCTCCTCCCAGCAACCTCTATGATCCCATTCTCCGCTGGTGGATTGCTTGCCTAATCGGCACTGACAGATGGGGCTGAAAATAGAAACCTTGGCTCCATTACCTCAAAAACCCAAAGTAGTAGGTCAGCATGCTGTTGCTTCCCCATCTCTTCACTTCTCATTGTTCATCTTCTTTTTTATTCTCTGTGTGTTTGGACTTCTTCAGTATTACACTTTTATATTTCCATTGGTCTCGCTCCTATTTCTCTAATTTGTTTTACTCACTTCGCTTTTTGTCTGCATGGCAGTTGATAAAGTATGCTCACTGGGGAATCTCATAGTAGTAAGTTGGCACTTGTGTTAAACCTTTTCAGTCAGCCGATGATTTCCTTTCATGGGACTTAATAAATGTTATATGACTCTAGGAAAATGCTACCTTCCATTTCTTATAGAACAATGACATCTATTCAAGTTCACCACTGTCATCTCTAGTCCCCGTCTTCATTTGCTTCCAAATTTAATACTGTGCAGTGCAATTAGCAGAACTCATGACTAAATGACTTGCAAACCAGAATAGTGCAAGCAGGTATCCCTGCTCACAAACTGAAGGAGATGGTATCTGGCATTTAATACATATATAATGTAACTTTTCAAGGTACAGTACTGTATCTGATACAGTCTCTCCGAGGTAAGATTAAAGAGCCTGTATATACTCTATGTACTGTATATAATAAAGGGAGGGTATATCTTTTAGCACCTGTGCTGGTTGGGGAGATGATCTCGTGGCACATGCTGGGGCCTGATTGACTGTTTATCTTGGCTGTCTCACATTGTGGTTCCAGGATGTCTCGGTACTTGGAAACCATGAGGACAGAGATGAAGTACACCACAGCTAAAGCCAAGAACTGGGCTTGCTTACTATTATCCTAGCGAGAGGAATCACAACTTTACAAAACATTTTACTCAAGACATTCTGATTTCACACATGAAAATATTGCATGAAATGACCCTGTTGGAGCCATTCCCATTGTCATGTTTTAACACTTTATTTCAAATATATCCATTAAAATATTGCATTAATCTCCAAAATGTTAGAGCTTCTGTTTGTTGAAAGAAGGGTGTGAGATTGTGCGTGTTGATCAGAAAAAGAAATTCCTGTTTTCATGATGTCTACCTGTAGCCACATCTTTGACACAAACATATGCACCATTCACACAGACACACAGACGCACTCACCACCTCATGAAAAACTACAGCACGCAATCGACTAATGTCCACATCTTGCAGAAGGCGAGGATCCTTGATGAGAGAGGGGTTACAAGTGCCAGTCTCTAACCCTGTCTAAAGCAGAAAATACAATATATTTCTCCATTCAGATGAAGCTCACCTAAACAAGTTTTTGTGATTTCTTTTCAATGTGTATATAGTTCTATGGATTGATAAAATATATCAACATTTATAGGTTGTAAACTACGACAGATTTTGGGGTAATAATAACTGCCATAATTAATGGGTCACATAGTAAGCATGGTGTAAAATAATCCATCGTGTAGAGGAATTAAACAAATATTTGACATCACGTCCTACCTTGCTGGAAGTCATTGTTTTCAGCAGCATTTCCTGAGTGTTATGGATGTTGGGTATGGATGACTTATATCTCTTGTTATGGTGTCTCTGCCGACACTCCAGCCAGTTCCTAATAGCCATGCAACACACTGCACACAAAGTCACAAACATACACAATTTACAAATACACACTCATTTCAACGTCAAATTTAAGTTAACAATAATAAAACGCATGACCACTCCAAAGCTAATCCCTTTTTTCTGATGACTATTTGTTCCACGCTGCTGGGAAAGAAAATCAGCAGTCAGACTGATTTCACACTGAAGCCGGCGATGAGGGATTGTGCGGCCGCAATAGGGACACTGACATTTGAAAGTTATTCCCATTCCCTATAGCACGACTTGGAGTGAAAAATCTAGCAACCACAGGCTTGTGCACACCAACAGACCCACAGGCGTTCACAGATATGGACACATATACACTCTCACATGCTGGGATAAAGAGGCACAAATATACACATTGTCTATATCAGCTAGATAGAGGAAAATTATAATTATTTTTTTTATTCAGTAAATAAAAAAAAGTTCGCAAGAATCAATATTTGCATTCAAATTTCAAATTAAAATTGAAAAAAAATATATATATTATTCTCACAAATCCTAAAATACATTCCAACATCCATTTGTATTTCATAGAAATCCCCAAATAACATGGTATTTCCTATGAGACGGGACAGGAAAGTGATTGCCGTCTCAGAGGACATGCCCTGTGTTATCTCTTTGCTTTCCAACTCCGTCTTTGCACAAGGATCAAGGAAGACACCAATCAAATAAAAGAAAAGCTAAAATATAAAACATATTTGTTACACTCACATTATTGCAGCTGTGACTGAAGTACTATGTTTTTGAACAAAATGATTATAATTAGTAATCAGGGGCATATCACATATATCAACAACATGGATCGGGCTGCAGAATTAAAGACTAGCCACTAATGGTACACGTTAGTGTACCATCTAAACCAAAGGCTTTTAAACATTAATTAAATGTTACATCATAGTAACTATATAACAACTTTTGTTTTTGATTCTGGTGTATTTTTCCAAACAAGTGCACGATTGGAATGAGTGTAGAAACCATTATTATTATTTAAGGCTGAGTAGGGTCTTGTGTTGGGGGATGTAGACATATTGTTCAAAATTGTAGAAAGTTCAAATCCCAATTAGATGTTAATCAATTATTTTTATTGGTAGGGCCAAGTCATAAGCTTAACTGTCAGCTCTTCTTTCACTTTGTAGAAACATAGACATATAGTTTTTAAGGAGGATACAATCAGAACCCGTAGTCCAGACTGGTAGCACATTTTCAGATTTCATTTTTAACGAGTATTCAGCGGAATTGGATGCTAAAACATCACAGAATTAAGAAAAATGAGATGGCATGAATTATTTATATCCATTATCACATACACACATTATTACATTATGAAATGATTAAAATATGCAGATATAGTCTGATAATTACTGCAGAGTGATAAAAATAACCATCAATGACACACAGTTCATCACAATTGTACCGAGATAATGCACTTACCATTAATTGTAAAAGAATGGATTACACTACAACACAAATTAGTTTTATTTTTTCATAAGCATATCGTTGCATTGTATTATGTACTGTATTATGACGGACCACATGGTTATAATAATCTACAGCTAGATGGCGTACTTCCCCCAGGGTGAAGGTGGTGAGGTTAATTTACAATTGGAGAAGTGGCAGCCAAGAGAAGAGGTAATATCCCTCCAAATGCAATAATGATGTTGCCTGACATTTGTAAGATGAGGTGGATCCTGTGTTGAACAAAATTAAAATTCTCATCACAATCAACAGAGTCAATGGCAGATTTGGTGGAGTTGCTGCAGGAGAGAGATGGAAATAACAGGATTATTAACAGGTAAAAAACATTGACTTTTGATTTTCTGCAAACTTTGAAATTGACTGTGAATTGAACTGAATAGTGATAAAATGTGTATACAAAGATATTGTCTTGAAGCTGTATTAATTACTTTTATATGTTAATTGATTCGGAAGGAAAAAATCTGAATCCCTCCTTCGCTCTCTCTCAAGCATAGATAAAAACCATATATAAAACACCTCCTCCAGACATGCACGTCACTCTCCAGTGCAAACAGCAGGTCAGTCAGCCATCACTGGTGCATGGCTGACCATTTGAACTCCGGGACACGGAACATGCTGGTATGTGGGCCAGTACTAAACTGACGTCGTTGCGCAGCTGTCAAGGGTCTCCCTCTGAAGTCCACCATTATGTGCTTTTCCATTTGAGAGTCGAGGCAGCCTGCTTTCTAATGAGACACTAATTAATCAGTATGAAACAGTGTCATTATATATGGACTAGCAGATCTGGAGTGTGCCTGTAATAAATACATTGCTATTGTCACATAACCTAAAGATGACTTGCCAGATAAAACGAGTCCTCAATAAACCTCTTCCTGCATAACACACAATGAATGAGTCAGCAAGGTCTTGCAAATGTGTTTAGAAAGAAGCAGTAATAAATTGACAATGAGCAATTATGCAACAGCAGAGGACATTCAAAAATAAACCCCTGCCTCCCACTGGCCCTCCATCAGTGACCCAGTCTAAGTAAAGCAACATGACCCCCGAGAGGGAGCACAGCTCATTTGAGAGGAGGAAAAAATGAATAGATCCCCAGTGATTGTTGCAGTATAACGCTTTTACTCTTTCTGACCCTCCTCTTGGCTTATCCAGCTACTCCAGCAATCCACCTTTTGGCTTATCCAGCTACTCCAGCAACACGCTTTCCTGGGACTCACTGGGATGCTGCCTGATCATCCTCCCATTCCGTTCCCATTCAACCAGGAGTGTGCAAGATGAGCTCTCTCCCTTTCACTCTGAGACTGTGATGCCCGTGATTTACAACAAACCTCTTTTATGCAGCCTGTTCAAGGCAGGCACGCTGCACCTCTTTGCTCTGTATGAAAGATGTGAATACAGAATTTGGGTTATTGTAAGACCACTGTGTGAAATGTCTACTGATAGTCCACATTTCTTTCTGGTGACAATGTCCATTTATTTCGAATCAACACAGCCTTTATTTTTTTATGTCTTTTTTCTTTGGATATTACTGGTTCAGTCCATTGTACATGAATCAACAATAAGAGGATTTGGCCTCAGACAGACATGTGTGGTGATTGTCGTGTTAACCTTGTTGTCTTTGCCTCGGTTTCTGTCTGATCTCACTGTGTCGGAGTTGTGGCTTGTTTTATCGCCTGCACTGCAGGTCTTGACAGTTGAGTTGTCCCCTTCAGACGCCGCTGCAGCTGTTATCTCAGTGACCTCTGGACTTCTGGTGGAAGCCTCAGCCTCAGAAGCAGCCCCACATGGGATGCTCTCCAAGGCTGTCTGTAGTTCAAACTCATCCCTCTCCAGGATAGTGGGTAAAAAGTTAAGATCACAGCTTTCTGTCATGTCAGCAAGAAGGCCCAGTTCATTGTTGGCACCCGTGTGGAATGGGGGCTCATGGAGGGGAAGGATCAAAGGAGCAGCTGGATTATCACACATACATTTTTCTTCAATGCCTCTTGACACCTCAACAAACAGGAAGTTGTTGTTCTTTGGGATTGTGTCCTTGTCGTTATCTAAACTAATAAGAGGTGGGTCATTTAAGTCATCCATGATGCCTTTCAGCAACAAAACCCTGCTGACATGACTGTTGAGCTTTTCCACAGCAGCACAATAGACATTCTCCATGAAAGAATCCACTTCAACCAGTTTTCCATTCTCAGGGACACCCAAAGATTCAGAGACCCTTTTGTCAAGTTTAACCTCTGTAGCTTCCACTTTTTGAGCTTTGATATTCAAAAGTCACGCACTCCAACCCTGACCCCATCTACCATTCCCTCTGTTCCTCCAACACTTTTTTCAGGTCTCTTCATTTCAGCCATCAGATTGTGTGTCTACATGCTCATATTCCTTCTCACTCTCAGATGTCCAGGAATTATTGTCCATTTCTCTGATCTCATCCTCACTCTTAACACCAGAGGCCTGAGCAGATAGGCCAGAGATGGTGCTGACGAAACCTTGTTTTCCTTTCATCATATTGTCTTCCTCCTGACATTGATACTTTTCATATATCTTAGCCAAGTATTCTTTATGTGCCTCATATGTCACCTAAAAACAAAAAAAATATGTGTAAGATTATAGCTAACCTTAGGTTGAGCTATAGAGAATGTTTCCACCCACACGCGCCATCCTCCCCACTCATAATTCACATCATCTCGGTTATCCTCTGCTCATCAGAGTCTTTGGTGTTGATTTACCCTAGAAAAAACATCCAGTCTTGCCAAACAGGGCACTGAAGCAGACACCTGCAAAACATCATCACCAGAAAACAAGAAAATAATGGACGCAAGTGATAAAATCAATAATCATTAACTTTCGGCTTTCTAGTTGTTCCATTAAAATAATAAATATTTGAATGAATTTTTACCTCCTTTTGTCAAAAGAACATACATATTCTGATTTAATTGCAATGTGCCTTTTGTTTATCACTCATTTCATTAATCTGTGGCATAACTAATGGACAGAGAGAGGAAAAAGCAGTTTAAGCTTCTCACCGCCCGTTCTCTCGGTTGTTGCTGAACAGTTTGATCATGTCTGAAAGGATGAGGCGCCCAACTTCCATAAGCTTTTTGCTGGGGTTCTGAATTTTGACAGTGGAGTCAGGATCCGGAGGAGGTGTGGACCACCTGTGTGCACAACTGTTCTGTCAGAATCTGGTACAGGAGGGTGTAACAAGATATCAGTCACACATGCTTTACAAGAGACACAAAGTGTGCAGTAAGGTTGGGCAAGGTAAGGCATAAATGTTATCTCATACAGTGTGTTGTAGGTTGTCACTGTCACAGTGTTGGTGTGCAGCATGAGTTTCTCTCCTAAGAGAGTAAACAAGCTGTGTGCGTGTATTATCTCCACCTTCCTCCTGTGGATAGACACACACTCACAGTCATAATGGTAAAGTGCCTTGTTTAGAGCTTCCTAAGCCATCGAAACAATCAATCAGTGGTGCCATCAGCTTACTCACCTGCAGAGAGCTGGGCACTGCAGTAAAGTGTCAGGAAATCCATGCCATAAATATGGATGATTTTGTTGGAGGTGTGCTGGATAATGAAAATTGCCTGTTACCAGGAATGGCTCCAAGATACGGCAGAGGCATAGCACCATGGTACAGGTAAACACTGAAACTACACTGCAAACAGCATACGGACCATTCACAATGCTAACTCAAAGCTGCTGTCACTGCCTAAAGACAAGTAGGGAATTTCCCATAAGTCACACTTCTTTTATATTCATATTATGCAGAAGATGGCAGTTTGAAAAGTAAGAGACTAGTACTTCTCACAATGGTAAAAATATGGAGATTTGGTTGAAAATGCCACTACCACATGCCTGCTACCACCAACTAAAGAATGCGGGCTAATTGTACAGCAGTATGCATATTTACCTCTGAAACTACAAAATTAACATTCATTTCGTGTTTTAGTTTGTTATTAAGTTGCTGAGTTTTGCAACAATTAAAACAAAAATACATTTATTTAATTTTGCTTTAAAAATGAGTGAAAGCTATTGAAGTGAGGGGTGAAAAGCAGCCTTTCAAGGAGCTCTGGTGTCCCTTGATAATAATGATAATAATAATAATACATTTAATTTATAACGCACTTTACATTTGGATCAAATTTCAAAGTGCCACAAAGTAAAAGCAGATAAAAGAATCAATGAAAAAATATAATAATAGCTATATAAAAAATATGACCAAAACACAGCAATGTTAATTAAAAATGATAGGTTGTGCTAAAAAGGAAAGTCTATTTTTAAATGTGTCAGTCGTCTGTGGAGCCCTCAGATGGTCAGGGAGGGCATTCCACAGACGAGGGGCAGCAGAACAGAAGGCCCAATCACCCATGGTGCTGAGCTTAGTCCGGGGGAGGAGGACGCGGTGTGAGTGGGTAGAACGGAGGGATCGTGTTGAGGTCAGTGGGGTGAGTAGTTGTTTTAGGTAGGGGGGTGCGTTACCATGGATGCACTGGTGAGTGAGGAGAGAGATCTTATAATCAATCCTTTTGGAGATGGGAAGCCAATGAAGGGAATGAAGAATAGGGGTGATGTGTTTGTGTTTACGAACTCTCATCAGGATCCTTGCATCACTGTTTTGAACATATTGTAGTCTTTGAAGTATTTTATCAGGGATCCCGATGAGAAATGCGTTACAGTAATCCAGTCTGGAGGAGACAAACGCGTGGACCAGCGTTTGTCTCCTCCAGACTCAAGGTGAGTGAATAATGGAGTTTGGAAATATTTCTGAGATGGTGAAAGTAGATCTTGCAGATGTGTTTGATGTGGGATTCAAAAGTGAGCTGAGGGTCGAATCTTAAGCCGAGGTTGGTGACTGACGAAGAGAGGGGAATGTCGGGACCAGAGAAGGTTATACTGGTTATAGAGGAAGACTGGGTCTGAAGTGGGGTGCCAATTAAAATTGCTTCAGTTTTGGAGCTGTTTGACTGGAGAAAGTTGACAGAGGAGATGATGATGAGGATGAGGATGGACAGGCTGTGGAGGAACAAGTATCAGTTTTTATGTAGATTTGTGTGTCATCAGCATAGCAATGGAATGAGAGTACATATCAACTGATAATGTACTCTCATTGGACTGATCCCTGGGGGACCCCACAGGTGACGGTTTGTGTCCGGGACCTTAAACTTCCAAGGGAAATGTGTTCTGTTCTGTCGGTGAAGTAGGTGATTGAAACCAGTTTAGGGCGGTGGCAGTGAGTCCAATGGTGTGATGTAGGCGGTGTAGGAGTATTCCATGGTCAACCGTGTCGAAGGCAGCAGACACATCAAGGACAATCAGGAGGGAAGGTGAACCAGCATCTGCTGCCATCCGTAGCTCATTTGTGACTCTAAGCAGAACTGTTTCTGTGCTGTGGGCGGAGTGGAAACCAGACTGAAATGTTTCAAAGACGTTGTTGTATTTGAGGTGGTCCTGGGAGGTGGGCAGGAACTACTTTTTCCAGTACTTTGGAAAGGAATGAGAGTTTGGAAATGGGCCAGTAATTAGCGAAAAATTCTGGATCGAAAGTAGGTTTTTTTGAGGAGTGGTCTGATTATGGCGGCTTTTAGGGCAGAGGGAACAAAGCCAGCCTGGAAAGATTTTTTTTTTTAAATTGATGATACAGGCCTTTCGTTGAGCCTGGGGCTAACTAGGTCGTAGCTGCCCTTTCCCTCAATTTGGCAGGCACTAGCATCAATAACTGAAGCACATTCATCGTCAAAAGCCCAGAAAAATACGCTCCCTTGGTTCCTGTATTTAGAATCATAGCCTTTCGGTCCATAGGCACTCTCTTCTCTCAAGTTTACTGTACACAGTGGACTCATTGACATACAGTAGAAGAAGATATGTAGAAGTCTGTATTATATTATTTTTGAAACTCTGTATTATTCCTGTATTTCCAGTGTTAGCTTTGGAGCATAATGCCAGGTGTTAGACCTTCATTTTTGGTTAAAACTGGCTATCAAATTACTTTTGGCTCTTGTAGTTGTACACTTTTTCCAAAGGAATGGCAAGGAACAGTAGATTCCCTTCTCTGAATGTGAATCATTATTCATTGCATTTTTATCTTTAAACTAGTACCTAGCCTAGTCCTTAGCTACAATAGGGACTTTCCATGCTACACTGAGCTTCTTTCCTTTTCTTCACATTCATGTGCCATTCATGTCATATATACGCTATGTCATCTTGCAGGTTCCCATGGATCATGTTTGGACCTACTGCTGTGTACATGGTTGATAATATTACTATAACTATTAATATTATTACTATTATTACTTACACCAAGAAGGTTATGTTTTCAATCAGGTGTATTTGTTTATTTGTTTGTTTATTTTAAGGTTTGTATGTCAGTTTGTTTTGCAGCATTTAAAATTAAAAAAAAATTAAAAAAAATAATAGGCCATTTGGAGTATTGATGTAGTAGTAGTCTTTGATCTTTCTTTGTGGTGGAGCTTGGGGCAAAATTTCAAGACTTCCTCTGATGTTCCCTTGGGGATGGAGCTCGGGTCTCAATTGGCTGAATAGAGACAGGGAACTGGAAGGCGTAGGAGACGGACGGCTACAGAGTATTGATAGATACTCCGAAAGTTTGGAGTTGTCGTAGATTTAGAGGCTGGCAATAGCTCAAACATTAATTGAGAAATCTGCATGAAATTTTCCTAAACCTTAGGTAATGTTGTACCTTGGCAAAGGTTTTTGCTCTTTGAGTGCTTTTTCTATTTATCATTATAATAATTCAAAATAACTACTAACTGTAATATTTCTCATCAAAGTAAGTGATGTTATTATTCTTTCTGCACTTGTACCCCACTTGATTTATCTTAACTAATCATTATAGTATATATAGTAAATACTTTTTGCCCAAATGCTTGAGGAAGAAGCCAAGAGCTTTGAGAGATTGAACTTGAATGCTTTCACACTTAGAGGCCATGATTTTGTAGATCACCCTGGAACAGACACATGAAGTGAAAGTGGGCATCACCACACTGTCTTGACAGAACAGAGGCCAGGCCTGTCAAGGAAAAAGGCCCTGCTCTGGTTAGCTGATGACTTTATTCCTCCAGGGAGAATTTAGGATGAAGTGAATGTCCTAATAAAAGCGACAGCCTTCCGAAGACACATTCCTTCGGAATCCAAAGCAGAGCCATGCTTTGTGGATTTACATTTTAAAGGATCACATGAGGTTAGTGTGATCATCTTTGTCTTTTGTGAAATCAGTACGTTGAAACTGTTATTTTTCCACGCAGAGGTCTTTTTCTCACTGAACTCATGCATGTTTAATAATAGAAAAACAAGAGTTAAAAGATTGAGTCTATCCCCGAAGGCTTACCATATTCCACTTCTCTGGTCAAAAGCGGGGGTCAAGGAGACTGGATGCTCAGACATCAGATCAACCACCAACTGCAACACATCATGCAGTTTCTCGTCCTACACAATAAGTCTAGGAATATGGGAGACAGAAAAATAAAAGGGGTAAAGGCAAATACAGGGAATCTGGTCTTTGCTTTTTGGTTAGAGTGCTACTGAAGCAAGTGCATAATGTATATTTCTAGAAATTATAACACCTGGACTCCAGAGACACACAATGCAGTGGCAATGGCTTGCCATGGCTAAACAAAATGATTCATTAATCTAAAAAGGTAGTTTAAATGTTGAAAAAAAGTAAACCTCTGATATAATAGCAACACTGACGCTGAAATTTGACCAATGCACAATAACATAGAGTAAATTGTCTTTGGTCAGGAATAGACTCCTACTTATATACCTTGTGGATTGTTAGCAAATAGTTCACGATGCTATGTCGCTCATCCCCCTTCACACCTTCCTCATACCCTGAGGAATGCTAAAATAGAATTATAATATATCATGTAAAAGGGAAATAATTTGAGAATGAAAATTGCTTTATTAAGTTTAACGATAGTGGATTTAAAAAGAAGATGCATCACAATAGTGGAGGAAGAATAATTAGTCTGTGTTTATTTTTTATAATGCTGTATGGATGGAGTAAATACTATAATAATATAATACTATATACTAATATAGTATTACGATTTCTATAAAAGAACATATTGAACAACCGGGTAAATCTTAAATTTTTAATTCTGTTTTATGCCTTGGCTGCTCAATTCTACCAGTTACTGGAAAACCAGCTACAAAACATAAGATACATATCTTTACAGTTAGAGAATACTAGGATGAGAAAATGAACACCAGTTATTCTTGGACTAACAAAAGACAGAAGAAACATAAATGTATGTTTTTTTTGTATATATTCCAGCATTCTACTAGAACTGTATCATTGTGATTCGTATAGGTTTTTGTTTTTTTAGTAATTCTATTAATTAACTCTGTTCAAATAATAATCTAGACGTCGTTGCCGACAGCAACGGTATATCCCCGAAAAGTCCAAATTCCCCTTTGTTGTACAAGCAATGTCCCTGATTGAACCCGACAGATTAAATGTGAAGTTACAGTGTTTTTAGTGAAGAAAAAGCTCCCTTAAGAGAGTATAACATCAATTATTACATTCAAATATGGGTAAACTATGATACAAAGATAGAGAGATAGATAGATACAGATAGATATCCTCGAGTCGATTTATATGCACCAAATTTAGACTAACTGAGCGGTCAAGCAAATAATGGAAGAAACATTTTTAAGGTTAAGGTCCCCCTAGTGTCAGAAATATACAACCAACCAGTTCTTCCTTGTGCTAATGTCTATGGGGGTACAAAGTTTGAAATTTATCCTTGACATACAAGGAGTAGTGTCTGGAAAACTGTGTTTCTCATGAACAAAAAGGCTCCTCCTAGTGAGGAAAATGTAAACTTTTAGAGTTAAACACAGTGTATACAAGATAATTCTCCTCTAGTCAATTAATATGCACCCAATTTGGACAAAATCAGACCAATGGTTCAGAAAAAATGCGGAGATAACTTTTGGGGATAAAGTTCCCCCAAGTGTCAGAAATATGCAATCGATCTCTATCAAAATCAATTATTTTGTTCTTGGCCCGAGGTCTGTGTGGGCATTACATCTGGAAATGATCCGTGAAATAATCTTTGAGTTATGTACAGAAGAATGCGTTTTACATGAAAAAAGCTCTCGGTAGAGTGTAAACTATGAACTACGAGAGTGAAATATGGCATTTACAAGAGAGATCTCTTTGACTTTATTCATTAGCATCAAATGTGGACTAAATCTGACCAACTGTTAGGAAGTTCTGTCCTAAAATTGATTATATTTTCTACATCCAGTCACAACCAAGAAATTGCCAAATGATTATCAATTAAACACTTTTTTTTCTTTATGTATTTTAACCAGATTGACTAATGTTTTTGATAAATTTGTTTCAGTACAACTGGTTTTCTTCCTAGTAACATTTTCTAAAAGAAAAGAAATAAATAGCAGTTTATATAGAGAAGCAGACCTACAGCATATTTGAAAGTTGTTGTTTTTTTCAAAATTGGGAGCTTTGAAAATCTCCATTTTTTTCTCGATACTGCTCAAAGTGAAGCTGGTAAGAATAAAGACAGTTGGGCTGTACCTTCAGGATTATGCTTGGCTTGAGGAAGAGACGCCCCAGTGCGAGAGTTTATTTCTTTCTGGGTCGGCATTGTTCCATCTGTTGATGGAGGGTGGGTTGGGGGGTTGGGAGAGGGAGGGCTGGAGGGAGGGGGAGGAGAGAGAGAGAGTGAGAGAGGATATAAGCAAATAGCATATCTGTTCTTAACCTTTGTGATTTTCGAAAAGCTGACATTGACACATTTTAAAGTCGTCCTCCACATGCCTTTCTGTTTCATCGGCTATGTACTGATTTACTGGATTCACCTTGAATGTCTGTGAAGTTTAACCACATTTTACCAAGACAGAGTTTAAGTAGGAACTGTCTACTGATCTGTAAACTGAAAATAATTGGTACATCAACAATTAAAATAACATTTGTATACATAGCAAGCTTAAAGCTTAAACTTGTGAGTATTCAACCCATATGTGAAATCATTCATGCTGCAATCCTCGTCTAAGGACATAGGCAGACGGACCAAGGTTGCAACAGTCACACCTTCCCATCATGCTGGCCAGCGAGTCATTAAAACTACCCAGAATGCTTCTGCCAACTTAGGATCATATTCATATTCTGATGCTAGATTCACCCTGAAATTCATTCCTGCCATTAACCTTTTTCCAACATGTGAAAGGGAGAACACTGTCAGCAGGTGCATGTATTATCTGCAAATACTAGAAAGAAAACTGCAGGACATGACAGAAAGCATTGATGAATCGTCATATCACAGACCTGCTGCTGGATTAGTTATTTTGATACAATGATACGTTTTGACATGGTCAGATCCTGAGCCCAGTTTCTATGTGAACTATATAAGCTCTCTAATGGGCTACAGCAAGAGGCAACCAAAACAATGCAGTCCTGCTCAGTATTACAAAAAAAACTATACTAGACATTACACTTAAAACAACACCAAAACAACTCCCTGTAAGATTTAGCAGTATTGTCACGGTAGCACAAAAGCTCATTTTTGGCAGTTGATCCTGGCATACATTAATTTGTTTTCATGCATCTGATGCACCCAGCCAGGTATAAACACATGACTGAATCTTTTTGATTTGCCAAGGTGTTAAATGACAATAACTGGGCCAAATGTAACAGCAAAGGCCTTTCCAAATCTTTATTCTTCCCCTCTCGTATCTGATAAACTCCATCCACCTAGGCAGGACACATGGGGAATGGAGGCAGTGCCATGATGACAGATACACTGGCAGCAGACACCTGGCCATCCAACTACTCCGACAGCCACTCAACGTAATCAATGACAGCCAGTCAAAATAATCAATAATGAGTAAGCCTCCTTCCCCGAGGCTGAGGGAGGAAGGCAACGGCTGCTGCATCCCGCCACCGATTGATAGTGAGAGAGGAAAACTCAGAGCAGGGACAGAGCCTAACGCGTAAGGGCAGATAAGAACAGTATTACTGCAGCTGGAGCATCCAAGTCATTCACAAGCAATTATGCTCAGAAGTTGAAATTTTGTTTCACATTCACATATTTCTATACTTCCTGCACCCAAGGGCACGAGGAGAAAGAGTTTTATAGTAAATCAATTCATGTCCGTGTGCTAAACAATTCGGGTCCATGTCCTTCATCTTATAATTGATGATAATAAAGTCACATCATATTAAATAATAATAATATTAATAATAATAATATACTTTTATTCATCACACAGCCATCCAAGTACAACATCACACAATTATTTCTCTGCATTTAACCCACCTCTGTACAAACAGTGGGCAAACCTTCTAAAGCATGCTGGGAGCAATGCACAATCATCAACGTGAACATGTCTCATCATTCAAAGCTTGGGTTGGTAGCACAGAATAATTGATATTTTGTGACCTCTGGATGAGATTCAACAATTATATATCTTTCTCCAGAATATATCTTTCTCCAGAATTGCTTTGAGCACTTTTTTAGCATAGAAACAAATAAACGTAATTTGGGAGACTAATTATTTCACTCATGATCAAACATGGAGGTGGGATGTAGGGGGATAAGTCAAGAGATGTTCTTAAATCTTACATCCTTCCCCAACTTTAAGAGTCAAAAGTAATGTAGAACAATACGGTTGATCAACCTACCATGGTTGTAAATCACTAACAGAGCCATGTGATTCTCCCAGTCACATTCCCCCTCACTGTTCACTGCAGTTAGTTAAACAATGTCACTGGCTTAGAGATGCTGACTTTCTCTCAAATTCTTAACTATTGGCTACCCGAGTATGACCTAGTAGCCATGTCATGGTCATCATGTAGTCTCTTACATCCTTCAAACAGTCGTAGCCATGAAACAAAACGCAAGTGACATGAAATAACACAGTCCAGTGCCCTGCCCCTACGGCGTGTGCTCTGCCTTAGTCTGAAAATAATGATCTCATAGGCTTTAGCTGCTGTAGTATCAATCCCAGCGGCACCAGAGCATCATTCCCCAGCCAGTCAGGTAAAAAGAAACAGCACAGACTCCTTCTTTGTGTACCAGTGAGTAATGCTGTCACTGACCCGAGAACCCCCAAAACTATGTTCAACAATCAGAGGATGGCATATTGTTCAGAAGGAGCAAATATTTAAATGGAACAGCTGTAAGAGCAAACAATTTTGTAGAACGTTGAAAAAAATAGATAATTTAAAATCCCTCCCTCAAATGGGAAGGTTAGAAGTGCTCTGGAAAAAAAGAGAGAATAAGTAAGGCAGAGTGATGGATGGAGAAGCTCCTACATGCACATGCAGCCAGTGTCTCTTTGTTCCAACCTTTTAATCATGTATGAAATACAGAAAACATCCATGCAGGAATGAAAACAACAACAAGATACGTGTAGTTGCATCTAGTTGCATCTAGGTTAGTCTGAGTACATGAAATCAACACCAGACTTTTAAAAATACAATTTTAATGTTGGTTAAAACCTTCATCTCTGACACTCCGCAAACAAAATCCAACATTTGCTTTTATTGATGAGGTAAGTGATATATAAACTATATCACCATATAAACCTTAAATTAAACAGGTAAACACTGAGCACAATAGTGAAAGGCAGCCAGAGGTACCTAAGCTTTTTAAACAACGCAAATTTAAAGCAGATAGTTTACACTGCAAACGTTACCAATTAATTCAGAACATTGGAAACAGTCTAAACAACAAAAAAATGTGTTCAAGGACACAGATGCCTTTACTCATTTAAAACTAAATCTGGTTGAAGTGAAAAGAGCATAACCGCTATCATAGGTAAACAAAGGTATATGAAAACAATACCATCAAAGGTAAAATGTAAAAATTATTACATTAAAGATTAATGAGATTCTGTCTAGTGGTTTTTTTGAGGAGGTCTAGACAGACCATTCCCAGGGAGGGAGGGAGGGATGGACAGACAATGGTTATCCTCACTGCCCACTTCAACTTATGTATATACAGTAGAATGGTCTGGTTTTCCACACAATGCTACAAGTTTAGCCCATCAGAGATCCTGTTGACGTAATAATCCATGT
Source organism: Lophius americanus (assembly GCA_037951165.1). Classification (NCBI taxonomy): domain Eukaryota; kingdom Metazoa; phylum Chordata; class Actinopteri; order Lophiiformes; family Lophiidae; genus Lophius; species Lophius americanus. Next base: position 6,032,579 of record JBBDHG010000095.1, on the reverse strand, counting down.
TTAACTCATTAAATTCCCAAGTAGGAATTTTCAGTGTGTTCTTGTAACTTAATGTAAGTTTCAACTCATTTAACAAATTCAATGCTTTAATAACATAATATTTTGAAGAGATCGAGCGCAAAACAAGTTTGAGCAAAGTTACAATTTTTAATTTACGTTGCAGAATTAAAAACAACAAAGGGAAAACAATCTATAACTAATACTGTCAAGTTAATGACTGAAGATCAGCTCATGTTTCTGAAAAGGCTGTTGATAGATTTCAAAATAAAGTAAAAGTATAAAATAAAAATAGAATAAAATAGTCTTGAAAGTGATTAGCTTTTAGGATCGGATTTAGACCAATGGCAATATCTAGGACTTTGAGCTTGATTAGAAAATGTTTTACTCATGATAATTTGCAGATATGCATGACAGTGAATGAAAGCACAGCAATACGTTACAAACATTATATAGGTGTGTGTAGTATCAGAATTTCTACATCGCCTCTCGCGCAATGCAGCTAAGATAGGCAACAGCTCCCGCGGTCCCCAACAGGATAAGCGGTAATGGATAATGAATGAGTTAATTAGTTTATCATATACTATTCAAGCACTACAAGACTGCCTGGCCTTTCTTTGAAGGATCGGGTCTGTCCTGCTTTTCAGTTTCATCTTCCACATTCTGTGTTGCATACTGTAGAACAGTGCAGACATATGTTCAATGAGCTAATCTGCACCGTGTAGAACACATATGGTAATGATATGAGAGTGCCGACATTCATGGCTTATTCGTTTTGACAAGTGAACTCTATGACTCATATTTTGTAGTCAGCGGAGCAAGATTGTGACATTACTCAACTCACAACAACTCACACAATTTGAGTTGCATTTCCCCTTAAGAAATCTTTCAGCTCACATTTCCTTAGACTTATACCAAATCTTGACGAGATCTGCCGTGATGAATGACCCTCTTAAATAGCCATATTCTGTCAGCGTGTCTGTATAACAAAAATTCCCCCTTGATGTTATCTGTGAAAGGCAGGAACAGTTTCAACCCCATCTTCGATATAGGAATATATTGTTGGTACTTAAAATGGAGTCCAACTAAAAAAGTGCACAGCGGCAGGTTGGTCAGATTTATGGCTCAAAGTAATAAAATGTGGTTGCCATCGCCCGCATTATTATCCGCATTTCAAATAAGCACAGATATTACTGTTAAATTCTATAAACTGTGTGCAAGGGAAAGGGTGTAAAAGATCCAAAGGATGAGAGGACCATGAATCATAAATAAATAATGTTTCTTTTCTGCCCGTGGAGCTGAGGTGAGCTGAAACACACTCTTCTTGGCAAGCTTCAAATGAAAACACGCAGGTGTCTTGTTCTCTGGACAGAATATCCATCACTATAAACAATCAATGGCCCTGACCACTCTCTGACCATCATTCTTCTAACTCACGGTCTGGCGGTCTGAGAGACTCATCATTACAACCTCATCGATATTAGTTAATTGGACCACTGGGACATTTTCATAATTATTATTTCATTGCCTATCTAATAGAAGGTCCTTAGAAACACACGTATCAGTGCAAAGGTCACCATCTTAATCAGAGCAGGTTATAAAATGGAAATTATTAGACTACAATTTCTTGCAATCGTACTGAGCCTGATTTCTCCTCAAAGAAGTGAGCAACAGAAAGATCCATCGTGAATCAGACTGAATAATTGTCTCCAGTAAACATATGTTATGTCAAAGGTGAAGTGGTAATAAAGTGAAGTGAAGAAGGTTGTGCACGTTCTCCCTGTGTTCGTGTAGGTTCTCTCCAGGTACTCCAGCTTCTTCCCACAGGCCGAATACATACAATATAGGTAAATTGGTGACTCTGAGTTGCCCGTAGGTGTCAATGTGGGAATTAATGGTTGTTTGTCTGCATGTGTTGGCCCTGTGATGGACTGGTGCCTTGTCAAGGGTATACACTGCCTCTTGCCAAGGGAAGCTGGGATAATGGTCGGTATGGTTATATTAATTATGTTTTTGTCTTCGTCAAGGAACTTCATAGCTGCTTTTGCTGACACAAACAATCTCAAGATTCAATTCCAATAGTGTGCCTGCTGCTTTCCCTGGTGTACTTTGCCATTTTTCCAAATTTGTAGGTATTTTATGCATCTGTTTACCTAATAGTAGAAGTATCAGATTGATATGTGATGCAGACTGTTTGCATGTGATGTAATTTAGTCATCCTTGAACACATACCTTATAGCCTTGTCCTAACAGATGGATTGCAGATATTTGTACAGGATGCAGACTGCGTCAAGCTGCCCACAGAATATTCTGTGGGCATCTGGTTGATTTTTATCATTCCACCTCATTTATTGTGTTTCTACGTGCGAGTAACAAAAGTCCTAAAAGTATTAAAATGTTGATTTTAAATTCTAAGTAAATACATATACATATTTTATGAATGAAACTGGTGACACCGTTTCACTTTGTTTTATAGTCATTCAAACATCCAATATAGCACGCTGATAGACCTTTCGTTCAAAATGTTGTTGTACATTTAAAACTATAATGAAATCTATTTACAATCTACAATCTTCAGCCCTAAAAAGTCCTTGCTTGTACTCCTGTTCTTCATCACCAGTTATGCCCATGATCCAAGGTCTTTCTAAACTTCTTTCAAGTTCCATAACCATTTTGCAAACTGTTGGTGGCAAATGTAATTGATGCAGGCAAACAATCAAAATATTTAATTACACTGTTTTGTTAGTAAAAGATCATTACTCTTTTGAATAAGTCTACATTGGCATGGTACTACATAAACATAATTGCTGTGAAAAATAAATATGAAGTGAGAATCAAAGCAGCCTTTATTTACACAACATAAACAGGAGTGTTGACTGTTTATGTGAATAGAGATTAGGGTGAACCTTCGGGTAAACACTGGAATAGAAAGTGAATTAAAATGTGACCTGAATTAATGACTAACAGGGGGTTATTCTCCATCACATGGGCATGTGATGGAGAATTCAGAAGGGGTTGTAAATTATTTGTGCAAACACTGAGAAGGATGTACAGATAACCGTGCTTAAGCTTCACTGAATATTTGCCAGAATCATTCAGATGTGGCTAACACTGGCTTACCTTCTATAAAACAGGAGACATTTTGAATGAAGGTACCCATTTTAAGACAAGCCACAAACACGATAACACGTGTAAACACGACGATAAGTCGCCTTATCCTCCTTTTTCTTGCGGAGAAATTGAATCTTCATTCCATCATTTGGAGAGTACAACTTCCCAAAAGCAAGATGGGGATTTAATGAAGTTCCGCCTTGTGTCAAAGCTGTTCGGATGTCTAACCTGAGATAAAAGGCTTGTGGAGGAAAACTAAATTGTGTTTGTTAGTGAAGACAATATCAGGCTGGCTGAAAGTAACATGATCAAAAGTGCACAGGGGGGGACACCTGGCAGTTACAGGCGTACAGAGGTAACACTTAAACTATTTAGCCCAGCAGGTTAAGCCTCCAGCAGCAATCTTACTTAATGGCAAGGTAAAGAAACAGATTACAATGAGGGAAAGAGCAAATTAAATAGTTCAAAATACTACAGTAGGAAGAAAGACATAAAAGTGGGAAAATGCATCCTATAGATAATCTGAAGCATAAAAAGAATTACAGGCTTGGCTGACAAGACTTTTTCACCCTTTAATCACAAAAATAATGGCAAAAAATAAACAAGAGCCTACATCTAATGTGATGATTTATATAGATAACATAATAATATGGCATTTTTACATTTTGTCATTGAATGTAAAAGCTACTGCAAAGTATGGAGCTCCCTTAGTTTCACTAGAAAAACAAAGCCATCTGAAATTTGTTGCCCTATTCAGCATAATCATGTATTTGGTTTTCTGCTGAACCTATCTGGTCATGATCTCAAGTCTAAACATAAAGTTCAGATTTCAAAAACATCATGTTGCCTTTACACATCGAAGCAGACTCTTTAGTATTGACTTAACTTTCAAGTACAATTATTTCTGCTGAATATTAATTAAATATTTATAATTGCTCTTAGAATTTTTTTTAATGTATGTCAGATTTCAGAGTGTGAAAGGGGGGTGTTGATGATATTTATTGCATCAGTATCATACGCTAATCAATAATGGTATAAAAGCTAAGGGTCCCAATTAACTTCTGTCTGATATTATATTGCACTCCACTAGTTAGACAGGAATCTTAACAACCAAAACATAAGCACATAAATTGGTGGGTTTTGATGACATTCTTTACAAGAGGGGTCAATATTGTCATGAATTTTAAAAGCCCAGCTGTGGTCAAATGAGTGCAGTGAACAACTTGAGATAGCCCCACTTCATATGAACAGAAGTTTCTCTGCACTTATGATATTATTGCTTCCTGGAGTATTGGAGGTAGATGGATTATAAATTGTTTTGAATAACCCTCTCAAATTTAAAAAGGAATGTCTAATTGCAATGAACAGTTTGGTCAAGAAAGATGATAGGTGCAAAGCTAAGAGTTTGGATAGAAATTTAAATTTCAGCCTTGAAGGCTAATGGGACAAAACCAGGTACAGTACAGAATACGGCTAGGCGATTCTGGCAAAATTGAGATTTTATGGCTTAGAATTGAGATCATGATTACCTCCACCATTTTAACATTCAGTCTGGATTGCACTGCACTCATAAAAAAGACAAAAAAAAACATACGCTGTCCATGTGTAACTTAAGTTTATGTGTGTCGGCAGTAAAGGGTTAACTCTCGGAAGCTTTACTGCACATCTAGTCAATGTAGATACAAGAGAGAGATCAGTAACTTTTTTGAAACAAAGAAATAAAGTATAGGATAAAGAGAAAACATATAAATTGAAGTGAACTGAAGGAGGAGTTTAGGAGGGTCACTTGTGTTTTTGTCTTTGCTACTTGAACTCTGGCATCTCAGTCATTTTACGCTAGCCCAGAGCCAAGCTAAGTGATTAAGTGCCCGGCCAAACTCGGGAGCAAAGGACGGGCATTTTATATTTAACAGACAGTATAAAAACACAGTCTTATGTTATGAATTTAAGCACTGAGGAATCATTGTACTTCAGAAAGATACATACGTCTGACTGGAGACGCAAGTGTAATCGAATTTATAAGACTGCATGTACGTCTGACTTGAGATTGCAATCTTTTTACGATTAATCGCCCAGCCCTAGGACAAAGGATCCTTATTCTGTTATTAAAATAGGGGTTAACACACTTTGTACTGGATCCAGGAGCATAACTGAGAATCAGAAAGTGTATGAGGCAGTTAAACCGGAAGCAGGCGGATTGGTTTAAAGCTGAAGTTCTTGTCCAGAATTGTTCAAAGGCTGAAAAAGTTTCTGCGCAAGAAAGTTGACATGGTGGGCGAGGCAAGAGGGTCAGTTCTCTGCTACCACTAAGGTTGACTGATGAGCTGGTGTAGAGTGGTGGTACCAACCACGGCTAAATACTGCCAAGCTTGATTGAGGACCAAGTGTGATCAAGTTTGGCAGGTGTGGATGAAGCCTTTGATTCCAGGTGCAGCCACACAAACATGCAGACAATGGAAGAGGGAAGAGTGTGGGAGAAAAGAAAGATCCATCAAGCGAAGGGCACCATAACAGTACCCGTCACAATCATTTTTAGGATCAAATATCAAAGCGGAAGACATTTGAATTTGGAAAGATGATGATGTCTGTAGTAGTTCATAGGCAGGCAATCTGCTGGTCTGAGAAAAATATATATTTGGTTTGAAATAAATGTCTTTAAATTCCTCATTTGAAAGAAAAAGATAATTAAAATGCCATGGAGCACCGTAACTATCAGATACTTTAAAATGCATTTCATGCATATTTCAAGTAATAAGTGTAATGTTAAAGGCTAGCGTGGGATATTGCCAAAAATACTTTGGGACCTGCTTGTGTCCCCCTATCCACTCTGGTGGCATTGGAGGGGAAGGTCAACAGTTGTCTCAGGAGATGGCTGGGGCTGCCCAAAGTCTTAGCAACATCACCCTTTATGGTGACAAAAGCCAGCTCTAGTTCCACCTGAAATCTTTACAAGAGGAGTTCAAGGTGGCAACAACAAGGCAGGTGCTGATGCACAGAGACTCAAGTGGTCCAAGGTTGACCCAGCCAGGAGTGGAGGTAAAGACAGTAAGGGAGGGGAAGCTGAAACCCCTGAGTGAGGAAAAGGGGAGAAACTGCAGCGGATACAGAAGGAGAGGAGTGCGGCAGAGGAGGAAAGGAGGATTAGCAGAGCGGCTGGTATTTGTGAGCAGGGTGCCTGGGAGTAAGCCATCTTTCAGAGAGCTATATGTAAGGGGATGCACCAAATTCACCTTCCTGATCCAAGCTGTCTATGAGCACAGTCAACCTCTTCAGCGAGGACAAAGTGGAGAATCCAAACTGTTCACTCCCAAGCGCTGAAACGTATTGCATAAGCCATCTGCAAGGTAATATACAGCCTTGACCATGTGCAAACCACCATCCGCAAACTACTTTTGTTAAGGCAGCCACGCTTTTTCAGAAATGGCACAGGAAGGCAGTGGGAATCCTGGCAAATGCCAAGAACTGACAGCTGTCTGTGAAACAGCTGAGATTCAACTAGCCAGCACTACCCTGAGGCCCGATATCCTCATGATCTCAGACAGCCCCAGAAACGCCACCATCATGGAGATGCTAGTCACTTCACAAAGCCGAAACTGTCGGGGCAATACAAGTGTGGCGAGGAGCAGAGCCATCAAAATAATTGCAGTCGCTGCTGAGAAAGCCGATGTGGCTCTGGATCTCGAGAAGAGCTCCATGGGGTCGTTAAAATGACAAGTGAACACAAACCGTGGCCTGATTAACCATTGATGGGTCACCTGGGTGAGAGTATCTTATGTTTTGGACCCAAAACACCCAATGACCCCAGAATACATCACAGACGATGTGTTCAGGTGCATCAGTAGATGTATCTTAAAGTGTAAAGTGAAAATCACAAGAATATGTGACACTGTGATACTGAGGTAAAAGCTCTTAAGCATGTAAGGTATTTGAGATCTAGCAGGGGGACTTGCTAGATCTCAAATACCCTTGCTAGATTGCTTATTTTACTAGTAGTAAAATACTAGTAAAAGAGCCTCTCTTTTGTTCCAAGTTTTCTATATACCCAACTAATAAGGTTTATAATCTAATAGGGATATGATAGAGTCCTATATTCCTCAGTTCCACATATCTACTATCCAACTGGTTTTTGTTCCCATTATTAAGGTTTGGTTCCAAACACAATAGGAGGGGTGTAAATTGATTATTCAGCTGGTGAAAACATAAAGGGCCCTGGAAACATAGTAACATGGGAAACTCCTGGCAAATTAATTAAACCACTTAACCTTCAACTTAACCTTACGCAACCATTATTTTTTGCCATGATACACTATTTAGCATTGTTTTACGAAAATCGGTCAAAACAATTTCTGTAATATTTCTGAAAGAAAATATAACCTATGGTACAGCCAGATGAGCGCATTTAATCAGATGTTCATATAGAGTATGATTTTTTTTTCGCAACAGCAACAAACAGAACCTTCATTGTAGTCGCAGTGTCGTAATATTCTTAAAATATTGGTACTTCTGTGACAGTGGGCTCAATCAAGTGACCCACTGCCACCTCAGGCCAGTTACCATGATAAACTAATAATTTGGCCAAATAAGTCTTTAGAATTGACTCTGGACACTGGATTTATCAAGCTAATATTAAACTGTCACAGGGAAAGTGAACAACAGGGCATAAATCTTCTGGGATGTTGCATGGCTGCGTGAAAACTCTGCAACAAATTAAAATACTGTGGTAATTTTCAGCCCAATGCTCTGACAAATGGAAATAATTTTCATCTCTACTATCTCTATTCAGGTCAGTACCTGATTGGTGGTGAAATTATTATCAGAGAAGGGCAAACAAGCATGATGCCTCATGTTCTTCTTCTGTCACCGTAAAAAAAAAAAAGAATAATTCAGAATGGTATTTTCTAAAATTTTAAGACTTCCTCAAGCAGGCTGATGGAATATTATCTGATGCTTTCTTTTCAACTGTTTCCGAACATGTTCATGGAAAATGTAAAACCAAAACTGTAATGTTCTTAGAACTATTAATAAATAATCAGCATTTGGAACTTTCTGCTGGCAGTGCTAGCTACTTTATTTTGATTCCCTTGTCTTCTTTACTCCCTTTAGATGTATTCAGCCAATGTTATACTGCTGTCTACTGGTAGCACATATGTACTGCATGAACTCATTACAAAAACCAACTAACAAACAAAAAAGTTAAAATCGCTGGGAAAAACTGTCATTATGGAAAATGGAATGGAAAGGATCAACATGTTAAGAAAAAGTTTGATATAGAGACTTAACTTTGTTTAAAAATGTAAAAATATTGTTTACAATCTGCTCTTACTGCAGGCTCAACAGATCACATATATGCTACCATCCTCAATGCTTGTAACTAATGCTGTGCAACTCACTACTCTTGCTACTCAGTACTTAGCAGCCCATATTATCTGCGATTCTCCTCTCATGCCAGGTGAAATCACTGTAGCTGAATTTTTCCTGAAGCAGGCTTGACTCTTGCTGGGTCTTTCATCCTCCTAATTAAAAAGGAGACAGATTGTTGGTGTTTTGGCATAATGTTTCACTCTTACCATAGGGGTAATCTAAAATGAAAAGGTGAATTCTTGTGTAATACAGATTCTATAAGCTCAAAAGACACAACAAAACAAAACTACAAAGTCAAGTGCTCACTTTAAATTGAACCATGAGAGAGTGTTTTCATTCTCTTCTTCAGCTGAATGTCCAACAAACATTCAAAAATCTTTTTTAAAAAACAAACAAACTGGAGATCTAAATCAATTCAAGTCAACTCAATTTTTTTTTGTATAGAATATTTGAAATATTGTGGCACTGCCCCAAATGCTACAAAACATAACAAGAAGATTAAATATTAATAGACAAATATAAACTTGTAAATGTAAAAATGGCTGTTATAAGTGATTAGTCCATTTCAATGTATAGCGGGTCCCAACGGTTTAGCTTGTAGGAAATAAAATCATGAGTGAGAATATCATGGTCTTTTAAAAGAAGAAACGAAGGTCAAGTATGTCGGCGTACCATCGGTGTAAAATAATATGCGATATGATTCTAAAATGTACAACCCAATTACTGCATATGTTGAAAAAAAAAATGAATGGAATCAAATTGGACCCTTGAGGTACACCAGAGGTCACAGGAATTGACTGGGAAAAAAAGAATAACCTATGCTAACAATACAGGATTGATCAGTATGATGAAACGTAAACCGTAGTGGGAAGCACAGTTGCTGGAACCGGGTTCCCGGTTGCTTGAACCGGGAACACTCTTGATGTGAGCAAGAGTGTTCCCGATTAAATTCCAACTCTGCCCTTGGACCTTTTATTGTGGGTTTTGCATGTTCTGCAAGTGTTTGCACGGTGAATCATTCATTCAAAATGTACCATAGGTGTGAATGAGAATGTGAATGGTTTTCTGTCTCTGCTGGCCTGTCCAGAGTGTACCATACTTCTTGCTCAATGTCAGCTGAGATTAGTGCCATGCTGTTGTACTGCTTGAGACAAGAAAATATAAAACGCACATGAGAACGATCGCTGTTAAGCCTCTGAAAAGATTTAATTATCTTGACATGTAGAATAAAGAGTATATAAAGAACTAAATCAGGTACACCAACAACAATATCATTCACGCTAACATGCTGTGGGTCTGCAGCAAAGACACAAAAAGGGAAGGATAAAATAGGACGAGAGTGACCTAGCAAACGATTGCGGCGCATTGAGAATGATTATTACAAAACATGTCTCTCACATTTAGATTGGATTACAATAATATGTTCCTCTACAATTTTCATCGTCAGTCCACTGCTTCCCATTTCATCAAGGTAAATTAAAAAATTTTTAGACTGAAAATACTTTCATTTACCCGGTCCGATGAGCATTTTATTCTTCAAAAATGAAACAAAAAAACAGAAGAGACTGATTTTTCACTGAAAATAAAACTATCTTAATTAATTAGAAAGAATTTTAGCTGTAGAAAAATAGACCCCAGCATTTGAAAATCTTTCATACAATATCATTCAATAAGCTGTCATTGAATGGACAAAGAAGCAATACTGATTAGCTGAAAACCATATAGAATGACCAACTGTAAAGAAACAAATGTTATTCAGCTACATCAATTTTATTTAGCCGATAAAAAATATCAGGGTATTTAAGATGTTCATTCTTTCTGTGGCATAAACATTTTAAATCCACAAAGGGATATAATTTTGGAGATGTGCCAAACAGATGCTACTCCAAGCTGTTACATCAGCTCAAGGTGGCATAATTTTTAATATACATAGTCCTGTGTCTAGTGAAGCAAAGTGACTGGATGATAACTTAATTAAGATCCATCAACCTCATCATTTAACCGTCTCAGAAGAGTCATCAGCCACCAGCACTTCTATCCAGAATACAAGAGAGGATATAATTTGCGGTCGGTGCTCACAGAAGGTGCCCTTTGACAACAATTCCCCCCAAAGTTTCTGAACACCAAAGACTTTCTGACAGAGTAATTATCAAATACATACACAGACAATGGGAGGCCATGTCAACACTTTAAACTATTGGTTATGTTACTCAAACCTCTCCTAAAAAAAATTCAGTGTGGCAGGGAACATTATCCTGTTAAAAGAAGCCACTAGAGAATACCATTTCCATGAAGGGGTGTAGTTGTTCTGCAACAATGTTTATCTAGATGATACATTGAAAGTAACATCCATTAGAATAGTAGAAACCAAGGTCTCCCGGGACCTGCCCCAGCATACCTTTATCACATAGTACATCCAGTGCCATCTTCTCCCCAGGTAAGCAATGCACACACATTCAGTCATCTGCATAGTGTAAAATAAAATGTGGTTCAGTGGGCCAGCCACTGTCTTCCTTTTCTCTGTGGTCCGATTCTGATGATAACAAACCTATTCTAGGCTTATTTGATAGCGGACTGGGGTCAGCGTGGACACTCTGACCGATCTGACTATTTACAACTTAACACAGAGCAAGCTGCAATATACTGTGAGTTTGGATACTTTTCTAACCACACCAGCCTAAATCTTCTCAGCAGTCTGTGCTACAGTAGCTCTTCTGCAGGACTGAACCTCATGGGCTTGCTTTTGTTGAACCACTTGCATCAATTAGCCCTGGGCCCCCATGACCAAGTCATTGGTACACCAGTTGTCGTTAGACCAGTTTGGTAGGTGCTACCCTATACATGACTTTTCAGTCTGATAACGAGGTTAATTATAGGTAAAGACCTACTGAACAGAATGTGTATTTGGATGACAGTTTTCTCCACCCTCATCCCTGGCTATTGTTCATGCACATGATGCAATGTAATTAAGATTAACAGGTGGACATACTATTGATAACTGTCATCTGGTCCAGAGTTTGCAATATTATTTGTGTGGTTCACTTGCAAGCACATTATCCTGATATCCAAAAGAGCTAATCACAGAAAAGCATCAACACCCCAGTTAATTAAATGAGCTCTATGACTGAAAAATGTTAAGTTAAAGTACACTAAATAAGGGTATTGTATTTACACATACAAAGGAGACAGTAGCCCTGATGCTCTGTATCAAGATAAAATAACACGGTAAAGTGTAAACATATTTGAAACAAGGTATAAATTATATTATTTTTTTAAATACATTTTATTTTCTGGATAGTCACAAATGAACCAAATCTGTCTAGAATTATGTAGACTGTCTGAAAATGTATATAGTACATTTCTGCTGTACCAGAAAAACTGTAATAATAAAACTATAGTGCGCAAACAAGTAGAAGTGAAAATATTGCAAACATGCTCTGTTGTTTTTCATTCTGCTCTCATCCGGGGCAAACTGTTAATACTGCAAAGCATATGCACGCCTTCTAGTTCAAAAACTAGAGAGGACAAGAGACGATATACTGCGCAAAATACTGGGTTAATAAGGCTAATAATGACTATGAGGATTATCCCATAGGTTTTCAGACTCAATTACAGGCAGGATCAGTATACACAGAGAATGTGTCCTCTTATGTATAATATTGTAGTATTATAATGGAACACTGGCCAGATGTGATCTCTCTACACAGCTGCATACATAACAGCAAAAAAAAAATCTGTATTTACATTGACTTTAACTGGGACCATTTTGAGTAGTCTGCTTGATAAGCAGGTATAAAAAGGAGAGAAGTTAAGACTTTACTTAACTTGAGGACTGGCTTTGTGTTCTCATTCCTGAGGTCAGCAGGTTTATGTTCAATGTTTGCTGCTGTACTCACTCATGTTTATGTTATTCGTAATAATATAATAGTTAATATTAAGACAACATTATGATAATTGATTTTCATTTTCTGGAACATCTAGTCACTGAGTGAAAGACGAAATAACAATGTTTACTCGCCAATTCAGCATCGTGTCAACGATGTCCCTGGTGCTGACCTCTCCATTCTGGATCAGTCCGGTGAGGACAGCAAATTTCGTTTTGACATTCCGGATTTGAACCGATGGATTGATAATTCCAGATGACGTACTAATGAACGTGAGTCGCGGATCATCATTATCACACCCAGTGGTGTGTGAGGTTGGCGGTCCGAGAGCGACACCGGCCCAGTTATTATTACCGGTCATCTAGCTGGTTATTTCAGTCATAAAAAGGTTCGAAGTGTGCTAGCCCTCCTCTGTGATAAACTGGATCATTGCTCTGAAGTACATACATAATACAGCCCTGAAAACCAGAAACAATACAGAACTATGACACTAAGTACCAGAAAGCGGTTCTGCTGTTGTCGGTGCCGGTCGATAGACTAAACCCACTAACCTGTGCTTGGTTTGCCACTTGCATTGATGTGGGTTGCTGTCGCCCCCTGTCTGCGACTCCGCCCGGCTCGCCTACGCTGATGGAGCCGGAGAAAACCACAGGACACCTGCATTTGTGGTCCAACTGACAGGGCGGAGTAGCGAAGATTTTAGCGTAGCTCTCGGTATTTAAGACAAAAAAGCTAAGCGGTTGACCAGTATTTCCCTGCTTGTACATTTTATAACGTTTACCCGTTATCCAATATTGATGAAATTAAATTATTGACCTTATTTCAAAGTAACCACCAACGTTAGTCATCCAACGGAAGTTCGCATTATCTCTTTTGTGAAACAAAGTTGGCTACCGGAAGTCATTCGGAAAGTAACCTAAATCTGTTGAAATATAAAATAAAATGTGTCCAGATGGAAAAAAAAAAGGTTTAGAGTATACATTTTTCTTCATGATGACCAGAAAACCAGATGCAGTACATGTATAAAATAAAACCAAAAAACTAGTTCTATTTAGTTTTCTCAAGTGGAACTGATTGTATCATTAGCTACACCTGTTAGCTGTTGGCTATCAGGACTAAAAGGCTGAAGTGGTTTTACCAATGATAAATCATCTGTTGAGCTGTTGCTCAATCCCTGAGCATCAGGGATTGTTGCTGAATCCCTGAGCAACAACTGCCCAAGAGTAGTGTGGACATGCGAAAATGCATTATGACTGATGGGTTGATTTGACCTTCAAGTTTGTGATTGCCTTTATGAATAGATGTTGAAAACACATTTTTTAATTAACAAACTCAGACGCCGAGCCATCGAGGCCATCAATTTGCCAATAGACACATGAACATCGTGCCGTTTGGGTTTGAGCTGCTGGAGTGTAAGATATGTTGATCAGTCTGTGAGGCAGAAGAGTTGACCCACAATCTACGCAAAGCAATAAAAATATTGAATAAATAAAAATATAAGCTTAATTCCCTTGTTCATCTACAAGTCAAGCCTTCTCCCAGTGCCACAGGTGAGGTGATATTACGATCTGCTTGGATTACATATTTAATTTATAATTGCTTGCACAACTACACAAACAACAACAAAAAAATTTAATAAATTTGGACATCATTGAATAGTCATACCTTACCTTATGCCCACACATCTAGATTACGTTGATTAAGACATATTTTCTGTATCTCACACTGGCCAACATGTCATTGTAGGAGTATAATGTCACTGCTGATTTGAGAAAGCTACTAGACAGGTATGAATCTGCATTACATAAGAAAACATTGGAAGATGCCCATTCTGCCTGCTGCCTGATTGGTCGGTTAATACATATATGAAACTCTGGATAGAAATGAGAGGAAAGCAGGATGGCTCAGTTCTCCTCTGGATAGAAACCTCCATATTTGAATTCATAATGTTAATGATTAAGACTTTTTTGAAACAGGTTTTGACATCTGGATGCTTACGTTTTCAACAGCATTCATACTTTGGAACACGTTATTCTGGGGACTCAAATAATGACTCGGCGGATAATCAAGACAACTGTGTCCCGAACAATCCACGTCAGGGATTTGTGGCCAACCGTTTTCTTTTAACCTAACAACTCTGTATTGATATTTAACTGGAGGTTAAATACCGGACTCTCTCCCAATTAAAACTGAGGAAGCTTCTTAGATGAGAGGTAATACGTCTAGTGCTTTGAGATAGAAGTCCAGTTACCTCTGAATCAACCTTGGAGGGTTTTGGTGAATGATCATGTTATATTTTTGATCTATCAGAACAATTGAAAGATTTTCATAAATAATAAATGTTGATATTCCAAAGACCTGGCCAGATATTGCAAGGGGTGAGATGTTTGGAAACCCCCTCTTAAACTACCACCACCATTACCAGACCCTTAATGAGCAGAAGGAAATGGATGGATGGATGGATGTTGTTGGTTTGGCATCCCTTGAGTATAAACCAAATGCAATTACAATTTATCTATTAGATATTGCAGCAGTGCATATTCCTTTAGTCAGGATTATTAGCAGTTAAAAATGATTGAAAATTGGGCATCTTATTTGAATATTGTAGTCTTAATCTAAAATAAATTGCAGAAGCAGTAAAGATTAATTGTCCATTTATAAGAGAGGGCCATCTAGTGGACAACAATTATAATCATGTAAATTCATATTTTTACCTCTCCCTACAATTTATCAGGCCAGACGACATTAATTACTCTTCATTAACATTTCATTGTTCGGTGCATTGTTATGTGTAATTTTAAGTTGAAAAATCAAATATAGTGTCCATGTAAGTCTATCTTCCCATGCACACTTCTACAGGCACATGGTTCCTTTGAATGGCCAGTAGAGGTCTCATTCCCAGTGAAAGGTATGCTTATGTCGATGTAGAGGTTAGTTCAACTAGAGGCAACCATGATTGTGAACTTAAAAAAATGCATAGAGGCATTAAGGATAATATTTATACCTTTGTCACCAAAACCTACTCTACACTCACTCTTGCACAGATCAGCAGATGTCACTTTAATGGCTTATTTCCTCTTGTTAAAGGTAGAGCATAATCAATAGAGCATAATTGATTAAGACACAATACAGTCAACATTTTTGCAATTTTGCAATTTTATTTAAAAAAATATTTTTTCTTGTACTCGACTGCAAAATCCAGTACCATCATGCAGGTATGATCAAGTCAAACCTTAAGTCATTCTTTTCACAACCATAGGAGGTCAAAGTTGAATAAAATTATACCCATTCCTTTGTGGCAATACTGAAGCAAAGTAAAACCAGCTTACAATTTTGTACCCTATGTATTACAGGAAACAAGACACAATAAAACAATCAATATTTATGATATTAACATATGTACCATTGATCCTTTCAAATATATACAGTATAAACATCTAGTTCGCATGTACAGTATATTCACACACACATATATATATACATATGCATGGGTCTATATCACAATAATAATAGCTTTAAATCTGATTTGAATAACATGTACATGCTTCCCAGAAGCGTTTAAGAGGCTTGAATGTCGTAGACATTGTAGATTTAATCACCAGTAATATGTTATTATTTAAGATAATAATTATCATAATATTATAAAGCAACATGAAGGTAAATACAATCCTCATGGTAAGGACATTGGCAGGATGATCAATTTCCTAATGAGTAGTTAAGAACAGCACCTATAAGATGGCCTCATTTATCAATGTGCAAGTATAAAAAAGCTTTAAGTTATTTTCAGAGCATTTCTTCTCTGAAAAAAAATTTGCTTCGGTTCTGGGGTCCTTTCTATGCATTGTGTCTGCCTTTTACCAATGACTCTAAGGCTCAATCTTGTTATCAATGCCAAGCAGTTGCAAAAAGTCTCAAATTTTTGTCTCTGGACCATCTGTGATTATTGGCTGAAAGGAGTTGCGAATCCGGGCAGCTTCTGCAGCACAAAGATGACCAAAGGCTTTGTTGTACCATTCTGGTGTCCTTCCCCTGAAATCCAAAAAAGTGAATTCAATACACTAGAGAACACATTTGCATACGTTTAAGTAGTTTCAAATAAATATCTTAAAATCAAACAAAATATGTTGAAAAAAAAACAGTTTTCATAAGATTTAGCATTAAGATATTATAATAAGATATGTGTCGCTTACTTCAAGTCCACTCTACAGATTTGAGTTAGTCTAGACTTTCCTGAGCCGCAAGGCTCTAGCAGGTAGTTAGACTCCAAAACTATAGCTCGGACACTTCCAACAGGAGGACAGTCTTCGTGCTCTATAGACACAGAAACCAGGGAGCATGCGCCTTTTGGCAAGTCTGTCTTCCATGACCTGAAATGAGCAGAAAGGGATTGTATTAATACCCTGAGAATAAAGAAATCTGGCTATATCCAAACAAGGCAGGATGTTTTTTGTTTATCGCCGCTCACCTGAGAACCACAAAGTCCCTGCTGGGATGTGGCGGCATGCGATTGAGGACATACTTGAACACCTCTGTCTGCTTGTCCAATGTCTCGCATACTTTCCACTGCAGCAGGTCTACATCCCACAGGTGGCGCTCTCGCAGCACACGGTTCAACACTACAGAAGGTGGCGCTTCCACCTCCACAGACACTCGCCAGCGTCTCAAAGGGTTTCCGTCCCCGACCTTGATGGGACACACAGATAAAGATCATCAGATTAACGTGTTGATCTGTCTATACTTTCAAACAATTTAAAGATTACATTTGCAGGTATATAGGTGAAACCAGAAATGTTCTCAACTCTAAAATTTTGTCACAGTACCAACCTTCTTATAGTAGAGCTCTGTGTTATCAGAGCTGCTGCAAGACATCCAGTATTTTGACTTTTCCCTGGCCTCTTTCAACAGGTTCTGAAGTCTCCTGTCCATATGAGTTTGGTACGTTCCATCATCATCTTCCAGCTGTTTGAAAAGCTCGCCAATTGTTGGTGCATGTAGGTCAGCCTCCACATAGGAATTACGTGACTGTGTAACCATTTCATGTGGGATCTAATGGACGTAGGAAAGCATGAGGTAAACTAACAGTAAACATACTCAGAGGGCGGTCTATGGATACTATATCCAGGTTAAAAATTCTTACATGATCTCAACTACAGAATTGTGTACCTCAAAGAGACGGTTGCACTCCATGATCATGTGAGCGAGGCCCTGGGTTGCAGCTAAGTTTTCATTCAAATCCTTCTGGTCCGGTCTCCCGGTGGCATACTTCTTTTGCATTGCCCTGCAGATTGTGGAGAGAAAAAGCCAATGAGTTCGGCAGAGTAACCTACTCAAGAGTACACCCCCGTTACAAATACAGGATCAAACATTTCCTCCACTCTGCAGGAAATCTTTAAGATGCCTTCATTAACAATGTCAGCATGTTAAATAAGACATTTTTGTTTGTACACAGCATGACTACATAAAACATCAAGTTTAAAACAAAAACAAAACAAAACAACAAAAAACAGGAATCTGCTCAGGCCACTGGCGTGAAGTAAACTGTAAACCATTTTATGTCTCTATAAAGAGTCACAGCAGCTAATAAGCATGCCTGGGTTAATAGAATCCTTCCATGTCTTGTCTATCTATTTTTGTAATTTTTAGTACTGTGTCAAATATCTTTAGCTTTTGTATTATATATATCCAACATTATTATTTTTATTTGATTAAAAAGTTTGCACATTCTAGTCTTATTTTAGTCAGAAAAAACCATTAATGAAGTGTTTGCAAATTAGGTTATCATTAACATTTCAGTCAATCCAGTCAAGCCAAAGTAATATTTTTATCATTGTTCTCTTATTTCACATCACATTCATAAGGTTGTGTGCTTAAGAATGCTGCTTTGTAGGGAACATCTGGTTAAAGGGATATTATGTTATGTATCTATTGTGACTCATGCCTGGTCACAAGCCAGCGAGCTGGGCTTTTTACCCATTTAGGCTTCTGGCTTCAGAACTTTAATTATTGGCTTTACCAAATAAAACTGCAGGAATCTGAGCACCAACTATCCTGAGGGAAACTTAGAAGAGAACTATTTATTAGAAGCTTTGATTAGTCTTTCGCCCCCTTATGAATGAATTGTTTAAAAGGACTGCTGCAGGCCTAAATCAGAGTTTTTTCTGGACTAAACCTGCACAGGAATAGTTCACTGAATTCCGTGTTTTAACGAAGGAGACACTATACTCTTACCTCCCTTCCCCTAACATAGCCTGACACTGCTGGCTGCACATCCCATCCAGTGAACAGAATATTTGGGGGACATATTTTTTTTCACAAAAATATTGTGAGATTTTGGTTAAGTTTTTGTTTTCATAAGGAACATTTTAGTCTAATATTTTTCAACAATATTGCATGTTGATTTAGTCAATGTTTCATTTCTCCTTAGTCATCTCGTCTTCGTCATGGAAATCACAGTTCTCATCTAGGAACTCAACTCTGAAGTTTTGTTAATTTATTTTGTAGGATGCAGAGAGAGGTGTGCAAATTTAACGCTGGACTCATGGAAAACTACAATACCTTGGAGAGAGATTGTCTTTCTTGAGGATGTTGAGGTGAAAAAGGGAGGGAGCCAGGCACACAGCGATGTTCATAGGCGTCATCTGGTTCTCCTCCACAGAGGAAGTGACGTCACTGAGGAAACAGAGCAGTGTCTGCAGCACCTCTCGATTTTCATCCGACATCAGCATGATGGCTGCCTGGACAGCTTGCAACCTTTGTTCCTTTGGCACATCTGCATATTTTAGAAAAAAATGTTTCATAATTTAATGTGCCAACCACGTATTAGATGTTCAACAATGTACTCAAAATAAAAATAAAACATAAAACATTGCATGGGACAATAGATAAATAAAGTGAGATTTATGTCCTTACATTGATAGATATGAAGGAAGGTCTCCCCCAGTTTGCTGGTGAGCAGAGGCTCTGGTAGATCCCTGAAGAATTGCTTCACCATGTCAGCTACATCATATGCAGACTGATCCTCATAGTTCACATTTTCTGGAGAACTCTCGTTCATCTGCCTGAGAGCTTGAATTCGCGACTTCACTCCTGACTTACGAAAAAGACCCACCTGGAAGCAAAACAGTGTCAATGTTAGGTTTGCAGCTCTCACTACACTGTAGAGCCCCTCGGCCCGCTGCATTGTTACCAGACTACTGTTGTATTCACTTACAGTCAGTGTCAGTCACTGACTATTGAAACCTTATACAACATTATATACATTATGTAATTCCAACCAGTTTTTAAATCACATAGGAAAAAGTGAGTCATATGCAACCTGAGAGAATGTGTGTGATGGCTTACCTGATCAAGACACTGGCTCCTCAGGTACCGAAGGGCCTGCTGCAGGCCAAGAGGTAGCGGTTGCCCAGAACGCTGCACATGCACTATAAGAGGCACCCCAAACACATTCTTATCCTTGTAGTCCGGTACCTTCATTCTCTTCATAAACTTTGGCACTGACCTGGGAGGGAGAGAGAGGCACCAATGCAAAGTCACTTACACCTTGCTCTACTGCTGAAGCAACATAAAAGAAATATACAGATTAAACACTTTTACTAAAAATAAAATAGTATTAACAATTTAAACTTATTCAAGTTAAAATGAAACTAACCATGTCCAGCCGTGCTTGTTGGACAGGGAGTACTTCTCCATGATTGCAGTAAGGCGCAGTAGGGAAAACTTCTGCAGCAAACTCAGCTGGCCTGCTGACTGGTTGGTGATCTGCAGGGACGCCACTGAGTGACTTAATCGATTAGATATCTGAAAGCTGGGCCATCTTAACCTATTGCCATAAAAATAACAGCAAAGAAAACATGTTTTTTTCTTGTTGTTTACAGGAGGCTATTTTAACTTGCTTTGATGAATTCTATGATTCTTACCGATTGGGTCTTGTGAGGGAAGCACCTACTCCTGAGTCTCTCCTTTCCGTGAGCGTTGTAGATTCTGTGTCAGCAAGCGAAACTCTGTCTCTGTCCACGTAACTAGGTGGGGTCTGGCTTTCTGTCACAGAATTTCCATCAAAGTCCAATGTGATCTGACTAGAGGACTGGAGGCCTTCTCTGTCTTCTTTAGCACCATCCAAATGCGCCAGCCCTTCTCCAGCAGGTAAGACATTGTTGCACCAGTGGTCCACTATCTGCTGTAGACCATTGACATGTGATAAAATATCATCCAGGTGAGGAAAAAGGTCCTCTTTCTCCAGATCTATAAGGTCCCCAGTACTTGCATACAGATGCGAGCCAGGAACATTATCGTACACGCTGATTCGGCTGCCTCTGGAGCAGCACTGGGTGACAGGTCTTGGTTCCTTTCCACATGTAATGAGTGGGGACTCCAGGTGCATGCTACCTCTATGCCAGTTGATCGAGGCCCCAATGGTTGGGGATAGGCTCTCTATGGATAGTGCTTTGGGGAAGGTTCCTGGCTTGTGGTCTTTGGGAATGTGGACCACTAGGTCTTCATAGGAGCAGAATTCATTCTTGCGGTTTTGTTCTGCGACTTTATTCATTTGGGTATCTGAGAAGATATCAATGTCCTCCAGATACATACCACTCCGCTTGTAGTCGGCTCGGTGAGGCTTGCGCTCTTTCAGGCTTGGTGTGCTGACAGTGCTTCCACTAGAATGGCTACTACCCTCATTACTAGACTGTGATGCTGGAACATTGTTAAACAGTGTTTCTGGAGCCCCACTCTCTCCATTTATGATCTCGACACACCGCAGTTTCTTCAGAGCCTGGGCCTCCTGCTGCAGCATCGGGGTGCTGATGACCAACGTCTTACGACCCCTTCCTCTGGTTCGGAGTGTCTCCATTCGCGTTAAGAAGTCTTTGGCACGGATGCGACCTGCCTTGCCCTGCTTATCAGGTAGAGGTTCATAGTGAGCAATTTCATTTGGGATGTGAGCCATTGTAAGAGAAGTTGAGTCCGGCATCGCTGCAGATTCTGAGCAGGTGCGGTTGGAGCAGTCAGAATACTCTGTGCTGGGGCCCCGCCGGCCGCTACCTCCACTGCTCTCACTGTGCAAAGAAGAGACCTCTGGCTCACTGAGGTCTGTTAAAACACTCTCACTGCTGGTGGTGGTTCTCAGAGGGGCGCCTCCCCTGGAGGGCTGACCCTCTTCGTGATTTTCAAGCAGACAGTCAATGTCCTGTAATCTAGACCAACGCCGACTGCTCCACTCAAAGGTCCATTTGTCACTGATAGCAAACAGGTCCTCTTCATCAGAATCTTCACTCTGGTTGAAAGACATAGATTGTTCTATGAATTAGCCTGCATGATTACATTTTGTATTTTAAAACATTTTTTCTATGAATAAAGATTCCACTTTAGGTCTCACAAAAAGGTTATCTCATAACTGCCCAATTTAATAATAATGAATAAAATTTTATTATATAGATAATGCAGTACTCGATATAATGTCTAGTAAAACACTCATTGAGACTGGCCTTTAAATTTACATTTTTCAGCTGACGTATAATCACCAGCTGACTTGCAAAGAATGCATATATCACATTACAAATATGATCTATGCTAAAAGGGAGACATAATTAAATCAAATTAATGGTTCAAAGGCTCAGAGAGAGGAACTGGCCTTAAATTTAAACTCACTCCTACTCAAACTCTGACTCAAAGAGAGCTAAAAAGAAAAAAAAGAAGAAAAAAAACTTGCGTTTATGACTCATACCACATTTTATTATTTCTAGAAAACTGCCAAATAGAGGTAATTTCTCTATTTGAGCAACACAGAAAGGCAAGTTCACCGTTTTCTAACTAGTAGGGTAGACCACTGTAATTCTCTCCATTCCTGTCCACTGAGGAAAACCAGTCATCAGCTACATCTGATTAAAAATTCTGGAACTGGAATGTTGACAAAGACTATAAGGAGAGAACACTATTTTACCTATTTTAAAATATCTACTAAGGTTACCATAGTTTTTTTGTATAGATTTAAAAAACATTTTACAAGTTTCAAAGACTCTGTATGGTACCACACCAGACTACATGTCAGAAATACTTCTGGTTTATGAACTAGGAGGGTCCCTCAGATCCTTTCAGGGGATCGGAGAAGATCGGAAAACTAAAATCCCATCTTTCCATCCCGTCTGGCTTTTATGCAATGTGTAATAATTTTCATGGTTTTAGTATTTATACTTATCCATTCACAACATTATATTGTAAGTCATCAATATTTATTCTGCTTTATTGGTACTTTTATCTTGAATTATTTTTATTACTTTTTATCTTGATTTGATCTATTCTTTTATATCTGTCTTCATTTCATATACACCTTGGAAAGTATGAAAAATGTTTGATAAGTACTACGTAAATATAGTTTGATGGATAATTAGGAAATGTATGATAATATCTACAGAACTGGGTCTGCTAAGAGACACTAACAATACACAGCAACCAGTGGCATAACACCGGACAAATAATTCCATTCACTTGATGAATTTAGCATCGATATCACTCTTACACCTGGACAGGAGCAATTTAGAATTGACAATTCAAAACAATCATATAATCTAGGCAAAAGGGATGGAGATGGATTATATATGTAATGGTGCAGAAAGCATATGGATAACTTAAGGTTGCCATTCTAAAAAAACACCACTTAGTATGGAGGGATTGTCCGCTACTACGGAATACTAAAGACATCTGTTTAAATCACACCAAGTAATAAAAGTTGTGAAAACATTAAACGGTACATGAGTTACATAAAAAAGTTACATTTCAAGATCGTTTTTGTGCAAAATTCCTTTTTTAACCTTCTGAGCCAACAGTGTTTTCAAAATGCACAGACTTTAGTGTGGCATTTTATCTATTCCTGCTCGTTTCATACAGTAGTTCACCTTGAAAGTCAATGACAGAGCTCATATGTTGAGTTTACACTCACTTTCTTTTTCGGAAGGTTCACGTCAAGTTTCATAGAGGCACACTTGTTCAAGGTGTTGAGTCGTCTGAAAGAGAAATAGCCAAATGATGAAAACTGTTCCAAGTAGAGAAAACAACAGAATAGTTTCCTTATGGGCTCTCCGGAAATAAATCCCGTTCCGTTTTGATTTAAGAGTTAACTGGATCAGCTTCGTGTCTGGTTCTACAGCCAGACCCAAGGATAAATTCAGTTTGTCCCAGCCACAATTTCCTAAAGGTAACGGTCACTGGAGATCTGTGTTGTTTTGCATGTTCACCCCCTGCTGTTATGTGTTCCCACCAAGTTCCCTGGCTTAGTGTCCAAAAACACGCAAAACAAGCCGAACTGTTGACTATATTACCTGTTTGTCACTGTTGGCCATGTGCTGAACTGGTGAATAATGCAGGGTGTGCCTACAGAGGGTTTGAGGTTGCGTAAATTGGAATATATAGAGAAGTAGCTATAAAAGCTAAAACAGAATGAGAGAAATAATTCATGATAGAAAACACTCTAATCTGCCAAGGCTTCATCCTTTCATGATCTCTAGCTTTGCCATCTCCAAATATTTCTAACAATGTGTTTTACAGGTCAGGACTATTGTTCTATGACACTAATTGATCCCAGATGAAACTTCTATCCTCCGGTGCCGTGTAGATGATAAGGGTTAGCCAAACAAAACGTTCTCAAGATTGTTCCCGTAGATAGTGGGACCCAGCTGAATAACAGATTTCTAAGATGGGGCCCTTTATTCCACAGGCCTAAAGGGCTTTGGATGTGGCTGTTAAGATAGGAGGCAGCTTAGCCAGGGATCAGGGAGAGGAGTCGGATACATGAAATATCTCAGTTTCAGCTCTATCAAAGCAAACCACAGTATGTGGGGTGGTATTTTTGCACACAAAACTGTAATGACGTAACTGACAACAAAGCCATCTTTATATTGCCATAGCGATGCTGGGAAGTCATGGGGAAATTATGCTGGAGGTAGAACTGTTTCCAATTGTCTTCAATTTATCCCATGGCTACTTTGGAATTTAGATCAGTTGCTTAAGGGTTGGTTTGAGTCACATTATATTGAGCTCCACTTGTTTCCTTTTGGAACGGTTGCCATGGGAGCTGTGGTGACTGAAGTACTGTGTTCTGTGTATCTTAGTTTGAAAAAGTACATGAGCAGTCTTGTCATACAAGGGGGTGATTTGGTGCCACCAGTTGCTTGTTTAGTGCACTTTCATATATATATTGTCTCAATTATTGCACACACACACACACACACCTCCAACCCCCCCCGTGCAATGTTTAAATTGATCATGATGAATTTGTATTTTCTACCATAAGAGATATCATATACTACGGGATCCTTTCATTGAAAATATTGACATGTTTCTATTTACATAATCAGATCAAGCACCGAATCATGTTGATTATTTTTAAATAATACATTAAAATGTATAAAATTTGATCTTTTTGTTGTTAGTTTTAAAAATTAAATAAACATAATGACAATGTTTGTGGAAAATCTTTATTCTTCTACTCTTAGATTTCAAGATCAGATTTTGCCCAATATCTGATCATATGTTTTATGCCTTGACAAAATGCAACGTTATAATGAATCATAAAACAATCCTCACATAGGTGTACCTCTTATTTAAAGAAGATTATTTGTGGCATTCACAGTCAGGCGTCCAGTTACCTGCATAGAGGTTCCACTAGGTCCTTGTCCAGAAAGTCATGATCTCTCTTCACAGGAGTTATGTCTATGGGGAACTGGGAATCTGAAGAAAAGAACAGCACAGCATAGTGAAATTAGCTTTGAGGTTTCAGTAGTCAATGTCAGATGGGATAAGTGACAAGAAAGATCTGGGAACCAGATTCCTTCCAGAAGCACAATGAAGGCCAGGAGACGTTTAAACTTGTTTTGTATGTGATGCTAATGAGAAGAGACAAATAATAGTCATGAAGCTTGTGTAGCCATTTCGTCTTGTTCGGTGTATGGGCCTCCTCTTACGTAACTTAACAGACTGAATCCAGATCCCCTGAATCCAACATTCCACCGCATTCATGAGAAGTCGTTAACTTTTTATGAAAAGCAGAAATGACTACAACAAGGATGGGTCTGTTCTCACAAGGGGCAGACCCTCACACTTACTGTGGACTTTTTTCATTTCTAAAATGTGATGTCCAGCATCAGCTTTGAAAGTCATTTTGTTGCATATTATTGTTTTGAGCTTCAGAAGCCTTTCTCAGTTTATATTGCTTGAGCTCCATTACAACTACAATCAATCTGTCCGAGTACAAATAAGTTGCACCGATGCATATCAAGTTGACCCAAAGATCTGAGGGAGTGGAGCATCTTTAAAAAAGAAAAGAAACCTTTATTAGTCACATAGAGTCATACACAGTACAACATAGTGAAATTACTTCTCTGCATTTGACCCATCCCTGAGGGAGCAGTGGGCAGCCCCTCGTGGAGCGCCCGGGGAGCTAAGGATTCAGGGTCTTGCTCAAGGACCCTACGACAAGTAGACCCTGGTGGGATTCGAACCGGCTACCTTCCAATCGGGAGTCGGCCGCTCTACCCACTGAGCCACAGCCGCCCCACAAATTGTTAAAGTTTGTTTAAGCTCTGATAAAAACTAATTTCTTCCCATGACTTCATTCTTTAAGCACAGAAGACATGTTTATTTTGCAACCGTAGCTTGGAAAAGATTAGGCCGTAAAAGCAGACGATGTTCCGCTTGTTTTGTGATGTCTGGGGATCTGACTGGAGCCATAGCTCCGAGGCTTTCTGAGGACTGTTGTGAAAATAAGGGGCACTGTGCAGCTCATGAATATGTGTTTTTGTGTATGGCGCTGGGGTACAAAAGTGACAAAGAAGATAACATTGTGTTGTATTTTGAACTTATCATATTAAAGAGCCTATATTTAAGTTTTCTGTTTCACTAGACATAAAAGGCTGCAGCGAAAATTCCATTTGTGGTTGACTTCATTAATTCCTAACATTTAACCCATCAACATTTCCCCTCTTTGTGATGAATGTGTGTGGGATTTCAGTGAGTGCTTTTATTACCTTCAAAGAGCTGAGCATACTGGGGAAACCCTGCTGCCCGCAGCCAGTCACACGCTTCTTTTGCCTCAATTTCTGAAACACAAGAAGTTGTGAGTTTTAAAACTGAGATCAGAACTAAAATATGGTATTTTTAGTTCGGAAAAACAAACAAAAAAAAAACAAGCACCATTCATAGCAGCAAAAGCCTCTACACCTGGCATCCTGGATAGACCAAAGTGATAATCAAGCTGGAAACCCCATTGTTAGATTTTTCTGAGTTAACATAAATGTGACAATGACGCTGCCAGTCAGCCTGCCTTCCTAAAAGCTGATGATGACAGAGAGGAAACAGACCGTTGGCACCTTTCTATTAATGCTAATAGAGATGGGTGCCATTTACCTCCTCAGTGCGACAAATAATGCAACTATACATTGTCAGCTTTACAATAGGAGAGGAATTATCATGTCATCTTTAACCAATAACTAAATAGATGAAGTAGAACAGGAAAGAAACCCATAAAATTACATTTTTATCCCTGATTCTCATGACAGATTAATACTTAGGATGTAAATCACTGGCTCAAATTTGAATATTCCCACAATACACTTGATATCTTCGTTTTTGGGATACTATAGTAGTGATGGAGATGGAAGTAAACATTATTTGCAGCCTGAGACTTAATAATCTACTCTGAGAATCAGAAACATGTGAGTGGAGTATTATTAAGAAAAATGCACAAGCAGTTAGATATTCATTCTATAAAGCTAGGTGCAGATAAATGATTGAGAAATCCCAATGGCCGTGTAAATATAAAATAAATCAGTTCACATACAATATAGAAGGCACAGGCATGAAATCAAACATAAAATTGTTGTTACCAGTTCCAGGGCTACCTTAAACTCCATTATGCTCACAGGCTTTTAACTATTTTAAACACATCCCTTTCGAAAGAATTTCACACAAGCTGATCCAAGAGGCAACAAACAGCATGAATATCACACACCTACATATGGTCTCAATTCTAACTCACTGTGTGCGCCTTTCATACTAAAACTGACAAATAAACTAATGTCATTCATCACTTACTACCGTGTAATTACTGTAACTGTAACCCTGCAATGATACTAGTGCTATATAATCCTGATTTCAATTCTGTGGATCCGGGACTAACCTGTGCTGATTCATGAATGCGTCACGGAGGAATCAATGAAAAGTGACTTTGGTCTTAAGGCTGACCAACAACTGGATAAATATTAACAGTTCCCAGTGTCCTTGGATGAAACAACCTCTGGTGTTTACACCCTCAACCAGCAGTTGAGTCAACATTTGTATGCCGCCAGGAGCCTGTCTGCTGCCTACATATATCACTAAAGATAGAGGCTAGGGGCTGAAGCAATGCTTCCCCTTTCCCTCCCATGTGGTAAAAATCAGACCTGGATTTTTTTAACTGTAGCTTGCAGTGAGAGTACTACCGGGTCCCCTTGTGTCCCACTGCCACAGGTTGGACCATTGGGAACAAGTAACATGAGCTGGGAATTCCTCTCTGTTTGGCATTCTGTAACTTGATGCCGAGACATTCTGTCCTCTCATTCTCTGTCTAAGGAAATCTCTCGTGGATAAAAGGCTGGGTGGGCATGGTGCCAGTGAATTAGAACTTGTGTTTGCTCTCCACGACCGACAGCTTTAAAACTGTGTACAGTATAAAATTACAGTTTCACAAAGGGATGAAACTCAGTCTGGTTGTGACACAATGGCCCACGAAGCTGCGTATACCTTCTGTGTCTGTGGCAAGGGCAACTCCTTTCTTTGCAATTTACCTTATGCAACATTCACTATCAAGAATTTTGGTAATGCATTTCATTGCTCAGATTTGACATGCCAAAAAATGCTACAGGTAACAATTTGGCACTCTTGGGAATGAATTCAGGGAACACATTAAACACAATCACTGCCAAAATTATGATATTTTTATACGCTTGCTAACATTCCACTGTTCTTTAAAAATATTTACAGCCAATCACATTGGTGAAAAATTTAAGTTTTGTTTTTTTGAGCTGCATCTGTCTGACAATAACAGTTGATGACTGAGAGGGCTCTTCTTCATAAGCTTTTGCCCGTGCAATAAAAACTATTCATTAGTTCTAGCTTATTGTGAATAAAAACAAGCCATCATCATCATTGAAGTAGAAACTGTCTTCTCCGAAATCCTTCATTTTACTAACACCAGGGTCTATTTCCACAACTTATTAGTGCAACTTAGTGTTTACTTACGGGATATTCTCATCATATAGCCAGAGACAATCATATATCCATCAGGACTTAAAGACAGTCTCTCAACATGTCAGAGCATCTTCATTCCCAGGCCCGGTCACATTCCTGCTCTCTCCGAACACAGCTTTCACTTTGAACTCAGAGCCACATTTCCATAGTTGCCCTTTCTCTTTCCATCTACTCTCAACCACCATGTGCCTTCCCCAACACTAAATCTCTCTCCTTCACCCCGCCCCTTTCTGTGGCAGCCTCCTGAAGTTCATCCAATATCCCTGCCCCCTCCTCGCCTTTCTGGTGCCAGACACTCCTACCCTCCTCTGCCCATGACAACTCTATTAACATCCCACTCAGCACATTTCAGGCAAAGATCAAACTGGGCTTTGAATTATGGGATTTTTCTTGTAAATGGAGACCCTGCTTTAAAATCCGAAGATTTTACGATTATTTCCCAATTTAGAATGTTTGTTTGTTTGTTTGTTTCTGGTCGATTGGCCAAATTTCATCATGCCAGCTTTCACAATCTTTACAAATTAATTCATCAGGAGTTAACACTGTGAAAAACTTTTTTAATTTAAAGAAATGAAAAGGGAAGTCCCCATGAAGGGAGTCCAGATATTTTTCCAGAAGGTCATCAAAATAAACTGTCAGTGCAATGAATCATGCTGAGGCAATCGGCTCACAAAACGCCATGAGCCTCATCAGTGTGATATATATTAGTCTGCTTCAGACAGAAGGGCTGAGGCAAAGTCACTGAAACAAATATATTATAATATAAAAGTATCTGAAAGGATTTCCTTGGACACAATGAATCAAATAAACAGTATACACAAAGTAACAACTCCCCTAAACATTGAATAAGGCATACAAATACTGAAAATTAATGTCTGACATTATTTCTTTAGAGGAAAAGTATAATTACCTAACTGAAATACTAGAATAGGAAGTATTCCTTTTCTGCTTGTGAATTTATATTGATGTACAGACCTAGAAAAGTATATATGCAGAATGTGCTGCCTGAGATAATGCATTAGAGTGAGGTGGTAATCTTTATATACTTATATATTCCTGTGTATTCACACATTTTCCTTATTTAGCC
Source organism: Lophius americanus (assembly GCA_037951165.1). Lineage (NCBI taxonomy): Eukaryota > Metazoa > Chordata > Actinopteri > Lophiiformes > Lophiidae > Lophius > Lophius americanus. The sequence continues at coordinate 6,002,861 of JBBDHG010000095.1, read as the reverse complement.
AGCAGTATGTATACAGAAAATAGTTTTATTTCAATCCCTCAAACAATGTTTTCCTGTTTATATTTTTAACAGCCCCATTTTCCATTGTGCTATGAAAAAAAATAAGACGAAGAGTTTTGATGTGTAAGGAAGATATATTAGTTTAAAAGTGTGGATAAAATAACCAGTATTTTGTATTTCTGGTGCTTTTCATAGTTATATATCCATTCATAATTTTTCACCTCCTCTACTGCGGCGGTCACATCCAGATTCTGCCATTTCCTCTTGTAAAACACAACTCTGACCTACAGAATCAAGGTTACCACGCCTCAACGCAGACACAATGACGTAAGTAGCCAACACTAGTCCCCTCAACAAATTTAACAAGACATACACTCAGTGCTATAAAACAATGTAGATCTTTACATAGGTCTGTCTGTTCCTCCCCTGTACCTCACTGCTGCCGAGACAACTGAATGATTCAGCCTGACAAATCGACCAAATATATCAGTCAAAAACACACAGACTACAACCGAGCCCTGAGATTGTCTGGGTCTAAAACACCTGGAGGAAAACAGAGTGAGCCAGCCACATGGGGAAAAAAAGGAAAAAGATTCCACTGGTTCTTTGGTTGGCAGAGAGGAATTGTCACACTGGGAGGCATGAAGCAGAGGCCTCTCCACCTCCCTTTATGTTTCTAATTTCAAACAGACACAGAGCAGTCAGCCTTACTGTAAAAGTAAGATGAGACAGACAGCTAGGTGAAACACACTGCCCCCTCATTTAGCCTACCTACAAAACCAAACCACAACATCTGATGTCTCACGCCCATAACAGCCTGTTTCTACCGTGTATAGAGGATAAACCCCCCACACCACCCTATATAGGAGAGAAAACAATAAGCATTAATAATGATTAACAATAGCAACAAAACAGACTTGATAACCAAAATAATTTGTTCTGTTTGCAATAGCTCTGGTCTATGTAGGATGCTGAAATGCACTAAGTGGATTTATACAAAAGTGCTCCACATGATAAGTGTAATGTTTTGAGAATAAAGCCCGTCTAATTTCAAGAGCAGCTTTACATCAACATATCTCCAATGGGAGAACAAGAGATGCTACTCAATGAGACCACAACGCGTCTTCAGTTCTCGACATCAACAACCTGCTATCTGTTAGGATGAAGGGCAATAACCACATCGTATCCGTCTGCAGAGGTGAGTAACAACACAGTGCCGTTGTGAATGTGACTATTCTTTGTTCTCTCTGCAGTGATTGGTACGTGAGCTGGCTGGCTCCCCAGGTAATTACAGAGAGCCAAAGTTGATTCACACATGGACTTTCAGACACCTCAAATGATCCCAAGAAGCACACGGGGGACCTGGTATCATGCAGTCCACATGGTAGCAGGTTTGAAATGAACAGCTTCGGGGCTGTGTTGCAAAGAGAACAAAATAAAATCTACTCAAATAAAAATGAAACACCAAACCCTGTGTGTGCTTTTTCCCTGTTGTTGACCGTGACCTGTGGAGAGCGCCTTACAGTAGACCGCAGGTCTCCCAGCAATAGGAAGATATACAAATCAGACACGATTTCCTCCCAGGGGACTGGAACTTGAGGACAAACACAGTGCCAGCCCGGGAAAAAGACAGCGCCATGGAGGCATTAGCATTCTGGACCTGCATAGGTCCAGCTTTCACAGAAATCCACAATTTCTTAAGGAGCCACTTCATACAAGGTAGATCAGCCTTACAATTAAAACACCTATCATATTTATCTGACTGAAAGAAGGTAAATAGTCTTTGTACAACACTATATTATAAACAAAGTCCTGTTTAAGAATAGTTTTTTACTGTTTTTAATTATTCCACAGGTGAAACTTAGGGGATATTTCCCGTAACTTAAAACACTTTAATGTCCTCACCAAGAAAAAAATGTAATCATGTCTTTCAACTGTAATGTAATATAACCTGTAATATAACCTTTATTGGTAGTCTGGCCTTTAATTTACCAACAGAAACAATATATGTGTCATCACCGCTTTCACAGGAATTACGTTTTGCCAGTTTACACGGCAACAGTAACTGTGTCGTTTCCTTATAGATTAACCTGTTTTCATTGTCAGGCTCCCAAAATAATACACTAGCAAAATAATTTTAGGTTTTTATGCAAAATCGCTATTATCTCTGACCTCTGAGGGTCTCTTTTTTCTCTCAGCACACACACAAACACACACACACAGCACAAGCTTATTGATTCGGAGAGTAAATTACATGAGTTTGTGAGCTGTGGAGCTGCTGTTGTTGACCATTGCTGACGCCTGCTGGGTCAAATGTCATCAGAGCTGTGTATTTCCCTTGTGGTCCTGAATTTAAACAAGAGCAGCACAGCTGTGGTAACACTCTCCTTCACCTCTGACGGACACCCAGATAGAAATTCTTTCATCTTTAGGAGTAACAACCCATAAACTCTCTTCCTTTGACTGTCTCTCTCTCGAGTCTGGAATACAAGTCACAGCTTGTCTATCATTAGGAATAATAATACTAATAATACAATGAAATCTGACAGCACTAAAATACACAGAACATTCCATTGACTTTCTGTTATTCCATCCATTGTTGTTTAACACTTGTCACATTATAAAACCCAAAGATGAATACTTGTTTTAAATAGTCCTGAGAACACAGAATCCTGATGGATGACTACCTGAGGTACAGCAGAGTTAAACAGTTAAAGCCACCTGGAGTCAGCATGATGTTGCAACTAGCTTTATACAATGGAAAATCAATTAAGTGTTTTTCAAAAGCATACATTTCCACATCACAATCATCCACCTCGGAGATAAATGGCAAACAGTATTATGAAAACCATTATTAGCTTTGACTTTATCCTGAACCCAACTTAATAGCCCATTAGATCAGGTTGGGTGTCATATCCAGAGGAAAAACAACAAGCTTTAATATGTGGCTTTTGAGCAAGCCAAGGCTTCAAAGTCCAAACCGTTAACTTTGTGTTTTAACCCAACTCCCTACTTTGTTTCACATTCACTCTGGTTTGACAAAATGTTCCAACAACCACATGTTGGTTCTCCAGAGGCGTTTAGCAAACAGAAAGAATCTGAGGGAAGTGTCGAGTGTACTGCAGCCACAGGTGCTCTCATCCTTCCACCTTTGGTCCCACTGCAGGACACTTTAGCACTTGACTTCAAGCATGCATTTCCAGAGAGGTGTTCTGTACTAGAAAAGAGACCTCTGACCCAAAACCTCAAAGAATGACACATGTCAGCAAAGTCCAGATCTCAAAGTACCTCCACTTTACAGCCAACAACTCAAGACAGAGATGAAATAAATCAGCTTTGTGTGGAAAAACATCAGTGACTTCCAACGCATAAGGGGAACACTTCCAGACACTGGACTTCAGCCCCGTTCCCACGCATGTTTAAGTGTTTCAGCAGCCATCTTGGAGGCTTTTTGAAGAATTTGCTTTCTTTGGTGATAAAACCATCAGCTTTGGCTTTCGGTAATTTCCCTTTCCATTTCATCCAGACGTACCTCCCTGAAACTCTGGAGTATTTCCTCAAACCAATGTCATCACTCTGCTATGGTTGGTCACTTGTTAACTCTGGCCCAAGTTAAATTAACACTAGAGGATGACTATGGAAGTCTAGTCTATTATAACACATGTCAAGGGTTAACCGTCTAGTTTTGATTCTCCAGGAAAGGCAGTTTTAACCACAGTCATTCTTATCTCTATTGTTTCTTGTCTGACTTAGTCTATTTAAAGAGCTCCTTAAAGTGAATAATAGTATGACAAATCATGAGAAGGAATGATGTAATGCATGAAGAAAAGGTATTGCACAAGTGGGAATCCACTGTCAATTCAAGCATAAGGGTAGGAAATATCAGGATTGAGAACCTCATGTCTGAGCCTCCATTTTTAAAACAACAGAACCATTAACACATTGAGTCTTTCATCTCTTCTCGGAATTAACTTTGTCAACATGTGTGCCCATTTTGTTTGTATACAGATGAAACAGGCCAGCACCTCTGGAAATCAATATGGGCAGTTCAATAATCATAGCCATAATCCAAGAATTATGGCTACTAATGTCTATCGACACAAAGGACTACAAAACAGAGATGTGAAAATATGTATTAAAAAAAAAAATCATGTCATGTTACCTTTGTTTTTGCTATGTCCTTTATCACAACCTATTTTACCAATACAATTTTAGTTGTGGTCAAAACATTTGACACTTCATTTGTATCTTATGGAAGTGTTGATGTGAAGTATCACACAGGGGATCAGCAACAAAAGGATGTGACTGTAGTGCTTCTCCAGCTAGTGGAAACCAAACTGTTCCACTTGATGAATCAATGGAAGTATTTCTAGAACCAGCTCTAGAACCAGCTCTAGAACCATCCAACAACCAGCACCTGGTTTGCTTTGGTGACTTTTTTTTATCTGCATCCTCCTCCCTTGTGCCAGCTTTGAAACAGTTAACTCCTACACCGTCTCATATCTCTCTTCAGTCCCTCTAACATGCAATACAAGCTCTTGCAGGTGTTTGTCTGTGTCCTAATTTAAAGTCCATACATGTCTTTTCTTTATGTAAAGCACAGTAGGCTGCATGCCTTACCATGTCATGCTGTTTTCCCACTCATAATATATGGTTGTGTGTCTATAATTCTTCCTTCCCTTTGATAGCCTATATAAACACTGTAATTTGGTTTTCCCAAGAGTGTCGTATAACACATTTTAAATGGAATGCCTATAAATAACTGACACACTCAATCACCAGAACTAAGATTCCGACTCTTACATGGAAAAGACCGAGTAAATAGTTATCAACACGTTTCCTAAGTCCTGGCACTCACGTAGATCAAATGTCCAAAGATTAGCTTTAAAGTTGAGCAGATGCTAATAATTTAAAAAACTCTGGAAACCATCAAATGATGTGTCGTTTGTGACCGCGGCTCTGTAAAGCACAGGGGATGGGCAAAAGAGGAGAAGAAAAACATTCAGAAGAAATTCCCCTGAAGTCAAATCCTGCAGAGCTCCATTAGGTGTACCTCCCCCCTCATTTGAACTGGATCCCAAAGGGCACTACATGGGGGAGCCTCCTTCTCTGAGAATGGCGTAGAGTTAGTGAGGGGGCCAATGTCAGAACAAGGGCCCCTACCGTGAGAAGGCCCTCTGAGGACCTCAACAATAAAAAGTGGCAAGCTCTCTGGAGCCATCCCCAGGGACACTGGTCCTAATTAACAACATCAAAGTGAACGGCCACAAGACTGCCTCAGGAGCCTCGCGGCGCTCATGGAGTAGGTTTGTGAGCTGCAGACGATGCTACTGTCAGAATGTTGGATATGATGAAGTATGGCATGGCTTCTCAATAATGCTATCCAATGTAATGACTAAGTGATTGTTCTACTTTATTGTGGCATTCTGGGTCTCTCCACGCATGCAGCACTAATGGAAAATGTGAGACTGTTTTTCAAACATGGTCATCAATGACAGACTGTGTTGAGACAGTCACTCCCCGGCTAAAAGGCCTATAAATTGAATAGACAGCGGCTGGAAGTCTGGGGTCTGGATTCACATTGTGTTTGCACCCCTGTCAGTTTTATGTACCAATGAATGTGTAATATACATTTCTACCACAGGGGGGAAGCCAAGTGCTGAACTGCCCGGGTTTATAAGCAGATGATGAGAACAATTATTAGGACATGTATACAGATTTTTCAATACTGAGTCTTTGGTGTACAACAACTGCTATGTTTCAAATGAAATATACATTTTTAATTTATGTCTGAATTTGCAGTTATCAATTTGTTCTTTGCTATATTCTCTGTTTTCATGTCTACATCAGTCATTTATGTAAGGAGAACATGCAATACAAAGAAGTGATTCTTTGGGTCAAAACCTATTTTGTTCTATTTGCTCGATGTGGGTTACTGAAGGATTTTGCAGTGAATGAGCTTTTTCTTATCTTTGGAATGTAAAAGAACTTAAAACGGGAGAAGTTTTCCACCATGCCTCTGTTAATATGTGCCTTTCCATTTCATTTACAGTGGAGGCATTTCTACAATCTCCTCTTAGTAAATGATTAACCTCGCACATGTGGCAGCTGTCACCCACTCTGACAGAGAAGGGGCTGTATTCACAGACAGGTGAAAGATTTACAGGTCAGATATCTGCACAGACTGCCATCTGCATGTTGAATAATGCACATATGATTCATTTCAATTCAATTTCAAATCAATCAATAAAATCAAATTAATTATTGGTAACCTTTGGCTGTAGGAACAGAGGCTGCTGTGTTGTTGAATAAGTAGTAATGAAGATAAACCTCCTTAGAGACGTGGCAAACAAAATCTACATCCAAAGAATCACATCTACAACAGAGGGGTTCATGAATAAAAGAAAAGCGTGTGTACTACATAACGCTGTGTCTATAGTTATCATCAAACCTTCAGTTTAATGACGAACCAGTTATATTTGTTCACACTTAGATGATCCAATGTCCCATCTGTTGTGGCAGACCATTGATAAATAATTCAGTGCCTTTGGAAGAGTAGTCTTGAGTTGGAGGGGGCATAGTCTAACTACATTCCTCACCTTAAAGAGCTCTTACTGTTAAAACTATTCAAAGAAAGAACAACTCAAACCCCTTCCAAAACTGAATTACAACAATTGCCATCTGGTCAGAGAAAGAGCGGAGATGAGAGCTTCCTCTAAACAGGCTTAGGTATTCCTGTCCACTTTACACAAAGCATTTAAAATCCAGAAATGCTCAGAAACTTTTAGCATCTCTTTAAGTTTGGCTTTCTCTGGTTATTAAGTCCATTTAAAGTATACGGGTAAATGGTTTACCTGTAAACAAGTTCAAGTTTATTAAGTTTATGCTTGACAACACATTAACTTGGAAGACACATGCCTTTCAGGCATGGCAGCATTATAAGAGGAACACTTTGTAACTCTTGGACACAGTTACATTCATGATAAGCACACAGCTGCTACGCAATAGCTTGTGTCATTTGACAAGAGAGGAACAACACTCTCAACCATGGCAGAGTATTAATAAACTTTGCAGGGCAGAGATCAGAGCCCACTGGCTGCATTGAGGTCAAGACTTCATGAAGAAGGGCCATAGAGGAGTCAAATGGAGCTTCTTCTCCGAAAAACAACAGCTCCTCAAAGAAAAGGACCCACTAGTCAAAGTCCGCAAGGAAGCTTTTAGTCATGGTGAAACCCTCAGCTGCTCAGGGTTTCCATGTAAGACCAGCTGATGTCAAATGTGGCTTGACATGTGAACAGCCAAAAACAGTCTGTGAACAATTAGTGGATTGTCCTTCACTACAGTCTAGTTTGGTGCACAGGGAAAATGAATAAACAACCCCTTCTGCAATAAACATGTGATTTTTGAGCATGCTACTAACTCATTGACTCAGTCACATTTAATATATGAAATACACCTCAATACATCAATACATACAATAACTAAATAATATATGTATAGTTCATAGATGAGAAAAGGTGCATTACATGGATCAAACCGTTTTCATAGGAAAATTAATGCTGCCACAAAACTACCAAACATGAAGTGATTTGTAAGTTTGTGTCAACAAAAGCTACCCTGTAAGCAACAGTGTCAAATATATGTGTAAATTAAGTATACATTGGCTTTATAAAGTAAATACAACCGATGTAGAAAAAACTTGAGGATATGGACTTCAGATGGGAATAAAGGGGAGGAATGGAGTCGGACAGAGCATCCGAAACATGGTATCCCTTCTAGGGTGATGAAATGTGGATACTCCTCCAACGTCTGAGAAACAAATACAGGATAGCACAACCATTTCTCCACAATGAAGACTGGGCCAATTCAGCTGTACATTTCCAACCATCCACTCTCAGAGCTGATGAGATATCCTGGTCCGGGTTCTTGGACAGTAAGAACTTGTGGATCCTTAAATCCGTCCTGCGTAACAAACGTACGTGAAGAAGCAACCACACACATGGTTTTGGAAGCGTTGAAATGACAGCAAATCAGAAACATGACTAAGACCCTCACAGCCAGGAATTTGAGGTAAAACAATAGTGGGTGACTGCCAATCACTATGGCCCCCACTCACTTTCAACCTGCTATGTCAACAGGGCTGACCAGCTGGAATGTAGAAGTCACTGAAACACAAATCCTGTGGCCTTGCACACTTTAAGGTTACTCCCTTACCACCACCCTGCTTTTATCTGCATTTCATATAACAGTTGTAACAAGGTGAATCAGAAGTATCATGACAATAATATATAAATTAGGCTAAAATATTCCTGTGGAAAATTTGCTACATAGTGATAAGATACGTTAATTAAGGAATTAAATACAACTCATATTAAAAAGTTCAATCACACAAAGTTAATCTCGGCTGCAGTACTCAAGATAGCCAATAATGACAAATATGAAACTTAAGACACTGAATTGCAGTAATAAGTTTTTTTCTTACTTTATTTATTAACTTAGAACATTGAACATTTAGTTATATCTATTTTTAGCCTATCTTCAAAGGATTAGATATATTGCATAATCGCAACTATGTGTCAGGAACATTACTCATTTTATTCCTTTTCTATTCCTTTACAAACTGCTCCATATGATGTTGATTATGTTCACTGGGAAGTTAAAAATTAGTTTTTATTTATCGCCTGAGAATTTTGATTGTATAAATTCTAGAACATATAAAAATAATGACTTATTGATGATAATGATGAGAAACAGTCTCATGATTATCATTGTTATCTTTGGACACATAATATGCAGACAAACTCCGATAAAAACTACCAAAGGAATCAAAAGTTAATATTCTCTTAAAGCCCACCATATTCAAAAATACTTAAAATCCCAGCTGACAATAAACTGGCAAGTAAAAGCTGCTTTAATGACTGAATTTGAAATAATCCTATGCCGTATGTCTAACATGTGAACACTTTAGGGTCCATGACACAGATGACTCAAATTGTTGGGTTGCTGTCATTCCAATCATCTGAAAACACATGCCAGCTAACATGACCACACACGCCTGTAAACATTAGATCATGGAGATCTCCTAAAGGAAACAAGCATCTGGTCACACAGCTCTGGAACATCTTCAACGTCAGCTGTTACAGTAAGCTCTGTGTATCCCTCACATATTCATAATCGCAAAACTGGTTTCAAATGATCCAGCCTGCACAAGGGGCTGCTTTATCTGACTCATGCTTTCCTTGGTGTGACTGGGAACAGAACTATGCTGTGTACTGAATCTAACGGCTAAAATGTCTTACTGTTAAGCTTATTCTGCTATGACGTGCAGCCACCCTCTGATTCAGGGACAGGGTGCTCACCTCACACCTGCAAAGGTGGAAAAACTTTGTCCTTTCTTTTGTTATGCCACCCTGCCCCCTTCACAGAACAGCCAGGTAGAAGCTAAGACAAGCAGTTATAAGGGTTGGAAGGATCAATGTGTAGCCAGGCAATGACGCAGTTCTCCTGGCTGCTCCCAGTAGTCTACAAAGTAGTTAAGGGCTTGTAAAAGTGTCAGGCCCCACGATCACTGATATCGCTGGTTTACACAGTGGGCTGACCTCTTGTTGCATAACAAATTGAACAGCTTATCACCAATCAGTGCTCCTTAGAGGCAGTCAATACTAATATTTAACATTGCTGCAACCCTGCCTTGTTATTGCCTGAAAGTCAAGTTTGGTTTGTCTTCAGTGGGAAACACACACACACACACACACACACACACACACACACACACACACACACACACACACACACACACACCTCAGAAGTTTATTTATATTGAAATCTGCTTTAATTTAAAACAAATGACAATAAAAAACAAATATATCCTTGGCAGACACTACATTCGCTCACTCACAATTAGGACACTCTACATCCATACTCTATTATTCTATATAGGTACCATATCTTCGCCAGTGCATGCTTGTACTACCAGCTCATAAAATCATTATTCCAAGCATTCCTGGAATGATGGAGGAGGCTCAGGCAAAGCTAAAAGAGTTGAAATCCAACCAAATTATCTGAAACTGTCACTCCTGTTGCCACACGACTCCTACCTCCAGCAATCTTTTTGAGTAGCTGCTGCCTCGCAATGATCCTGCCCAGCCTGTAACCAGAGCGTCTGCGGTGATGGTCCATTCTCAGGTAGATATCCTGAGTCTCTGGGGTCATACTCCCAAGACACTCGCTGCCTGCTGTTTCTGAGATGTCTCGAAACATAACTGAAACAGAGAACTCCAAGCAGTCCTCTGACTGCTGGCTTAAACACACTAACCCACACACTCTCCTACCAACAGAAAACTTCACATACAGACACAAACAGCCTTAAGTGAGCTGAGAGGGACAGCAGAGCAGAGCCTATGGGGAGGAGTGCCAAAACATCTCTGCAGCTCATGTGACCACAGGGAGGCCAATGGTAAGGGAAGGAGTGGGAGTACTGCCCACCTATCTGAGCTCAATCCAATGTCTGTGTGAACACTTGTCAACTTCCCCCTGCTCTGGAGGGAAATATAAATACCATTGGAATGCCTCTGAACTGACTAAGGGGAGCAGCAGTGGAAGAAAGAGGGGTGTGGGAGGGCTTACAAAAATAGTGGTTTTGGACTCGCCCTGCTTTAGAACAAATCTTCTGCTGTTCAACTCCTATTGCTGCTGGTCACACAGGTGCTAAATGTACTGGTCAAGAGTGGGTCTGTGCCATTTTAGAGAAAAACTGCAGAACAGAGAGAGAAAGAGGGATATGTGGTTTTCTTGGTAGAAGAATGCTAATTTCTGCTCTCAGACCCCCACCACATAGCGCCTTGTTCCATCCACAGGAAGGCCTCACAGCAGTGTTGCTCACAGTGACAGCTCCTCTGGGGGAAAGAGACATTTTTTGGCTTCATATAATTGACATATGTCTGACCACGATAGGAGAGATCAGGCTCTGTTATGTCATCTGTTCAAGTTTAGATGTCAATAAATCCTTTTCTGAGATTTGCCCCCAGCTTCAAACATACATTTAGTTTTACTATGTTTACTAATTCATGGTACAGTTTTTTTAGAGATTGTATAAAATCCGCCCAGAGTGATTGAGGCAAGGACGCAGAAAACAAAAGAAAAAACATTTGGGCTGGAAGAATTAAATTCCAAGCAATATATTAATAATGATCACGATAATCTCCACATACAATTTATCTTTTTACAGTATACAGTTTTTAAGATAAATTTTGAATACTTAGAGGAAGTGATAAATTATATAAGCTTCCTAAAAAATGCATCATTCAACAGAAAAGAAGACCACAATTGATGAAAGGAAACCAAAATAAAAATAAGAAACCATGATGACGGCCCAGAAATAAATGGTTGATTATCATCATTGAACAGATTCGTTCATTCATTATCTACCGCTTATCCTGTTCAGGGTCACGGGGGCCGGGAGCCTATCCCAGCTATCATCGGGCGAGAGGCGGGGTACACCCCAGACAAGTTGCCACTTCACCGCAGGGCAGACACATAGAGACATACAAGCATACACGCTCACACCCACTCCTACGGGCAATTTCAGTGTCACCAATTCTTCTATATCCCATGTTTTTAGACTGTGGGAGGAAGCCGGAGTTTCCAGAGAGAACCCACCCAGACCCAGGGAGAACATGCAAACTCCCATAGAACAGATCATTTTACTAAGTGCTGTATTGCACATTTATTATTTTTATCATCAGTTACATTTATCATACTGATGTATTTGGCTTTTGATATTTTAATTTCTGTATAAATGTTATGTATTAAGGTTTCCATGGAAACAATATTCACTATTTGGCTCATCAAAAATAATGAAGGGTATAGCATATTTTGATCAGGTCTTATCAAAGATGGTGCCGCGGATGTTTGGCTGGTTTGTGTTGTTTTTAGTTTGTTAACCCTGTGATTTGGGGTTACATCAGGGAAGAGCTAATGAAAATCTTTTAAGCGTAAATGTTCTATTCTTTATACTTTTAGTAGATTTTAGCTGACTGTATGTTTTTCACACAGACTACAGGTCACATTCATTGTAAGTCTAACTCGCTTTGGAAATAAATCAGATTCTGAATCAGATTTGTTATTTTTAAAAGGATGTCAGGAGGATACGTCAATTTCATGATTCTTTTAAAAACATATATTTTTTGAGTCCCCCATGAATGAAAAAACATATATGGCGACGTGTAAAACAGTTTCAAGAGCAAGACATATAATTATATTATTTTAATGCAAACTAAAAACCCACCCTCCTCTGATTTAAGAATCTAACTTTATCGGTCTGTTTACAGCATGAAACAAGAAACTCCTCACACCAGAAATTAAGCACACAAGACGACCCGCCCAGCGTCCATCAGGGCCCCTGAAACTCTCCATGTGACCTTGCCTTTGCTTACAGACGTGCCTGTGTAGTAAAAGCATGGCGCCATACATGTGAATACAGCATTAATCGGCAAGGGACCAACTCAAAAACAACCACTGTGTGTTTCGCTCCCTAGCTGGTCAAAATAAACTATAGCTTAAGCTCACAAAGACGACAATTCAGCGGCACACGTCTGAGGCAGTTCCACATTTTTATAAACTCCTCCTGGGTTTAATGAGCCTCTCCACACCTTCAGTTGGAGCTAGGTGATTGTTGGTTTTTCAAGTTACAGGGTGCCAGTGTGACTCCATTCAGGGGATTTCATTGGGCAGAGACTCGTGTTTTACACACACACACTCACACAGTCACACACTCAAACACCTGTGTTCATTCATACTGTACGAGGATCAGTTCAGGTGTCAGCTGCTGGAAAATGAGTGACAGGATGTTGGCAGCTGCGCGATCTCCCTGAACCCATTTCTGTTTTCTTCCTTCCTCCCTGTCTAGACAGAGGAACTCATGTAGTGCATCATAAAGATCCTGTTACAGAATCAATCACATGCTGCAATGTGACATTGTAAAGAATGAGATTAATGGTGTTTTCATCTCTGTCTGCATTTAAGTACCTCAGCGGGGATTGTGAAAGAGCTACAAGACTTCGTGTTCTCCTCGGTCCCTGGGTTAAACCTTGTGCTGAATGTGATGAAGAAATGGCTGTGGTGTGTCCTCCTGAGTGTTTTGTGTCAGGCGCAGGGACTCCAGTCATTATCAAACGTGTTTCAGCAGGCCTCTGTCTGGGATGCCGAGCTCAACTACTACACAGCATGGCAACAGGAATCCAGACTCACATTACACTCAAAACATACTAGATGCCAACCAACTTTACAGAGTGGATTTTTCTTCTCATCTCAATTAAGTCTCTTGCTGTTACCTGGAGTAGACAAATTAAGCCGTCCTGAAATGCTACACTAATACACGTCCAGGCTTCATTCATTGTCTGCAGTAGCACTCAGTCATGTGCGATTACCTAATGGGAAACTTCAGAATCATGGAGTTGAAGATCCAACACCACAAATGATGAGTAAGGTGGTGTGGTGTCTAGGCGCTACTTTGATGTGGATTGAGCCAGCGGCAGACACATCTACAACGGGCAGCTCAGCTCCGCTCAGCTCTAGTGTGGCTATATTTCCTGTGGTTGAAGCTTAGGAATAGCACCACTGTGACTTAAGATTTCCACCTCTCGAGCCATAAAATGTCGGAATTCTGAGCTCAGGAGTTAATCACACTTAATTGCTGCGAGAGCATTCGTGCTGCTCTGCAGATACGATGAAGCATTCAATGATTTATAAATAGATCAGTGGATGAGGTGGAAGGTTCTCCTCTGTAGACCTTTTCTTCACTACAATTGTGACTCAACAGGATGAGGATCATCCCATAAATAATTATTCAGACCGTAATTTTATCTTTAGCAGCCAACACACCTTGAGCAGCCGCACAAAGCTTTTTGGTTCTGCCCAAAAAGAGAGGCGTATCCATTTAAATTTATCCTTCTTACCTGCCAATTAAAGTTATATATACAGTGTTGTGAAAAGGTATTGTTACGCCTGCTGTTTTATTCTTTTAATGTGTCTCTAATACTAAATTGTTTGGGCTCTTTAAGAAAATTGAACATACATTATAATAAAGCTGAACTGAGAAAACACAATATACAAATTTTAAAATTAAAATGTTTATCTATTGAACCCAAAAGGTTATTTAATACCAACTGACCTGGTTGAAAGACGTCATATTACTACCAGCCCTGTTAAATCAAATCACCAGTTAAATAAACCCTTTTCAGAAGTATGAAGTTGGCACATTGGACAAACCAGTAGCACAATATGCAAAGATCAGAAGGCACTCCAAATAATATGATGAAGAAGGTGATCGAAATACATCACTCTGGGAAGGGTTAGGAAGAGATCTCTATGGCTCTGGGAGAGCGAGGTATAAGATCTACAAATGGAGGCTATAACCAGTAGTGAACCTTACTGGAAGTCGCCAACTTCTCAAAATTCCTCCAAGACTACAATATAAAATCACAAAAGTTCCAATTTTGCTCTGTACCAGAACATCTATAAGGAGAATATCAGATCATCAGTCTGTGTGGTGATGATGATGTATGATTCGAGGCAGAGGAGTGAGCCCAACTCCACTTTCCTCAGATGGAGTCAAATTAAAGTTTAGGAATGGCCTGAGCTTCATTGAGATCATTTTGATTGGACCTGAAAGAGGAATTCATGCTTTCTGTCACTTCAAAGTGGCAAGATGAGAGCAGTTTCCAGAGAGAAAAAATTCCCAAACATTCCATCACATCAATGCCGTAGACTGATCCCAAGTTATCAAAAGTGTTTGTTTGCAGTTGTTGCTGCGAGAGGTGGCACAGCTAGCTATTAATGACATATACTTTATACCTCATATAACGTTTATATAATGAATGCAAAAATATAAAGATTATAGAGAATGAATTCAATTTGGGGGACTGCTGGAATGTAAAATATGTTTCTTGCCCTGAAAATAGCAAGTTTACCTTGTAATTTTAAATAGTCCTGTGAAATATGATTCTAGCTATAGGGCAAACTAGAAAAGCACCCACATAGTCCTTGACTCTTGAAACCTACTTCTAGCACTTGGAATCAACTCTTTATTCTATAATGTTTTGGGGTTTATGTTATATACAAAAATGGTCGAACAGAACTATGATTTGCCTAGGTATATATCTTATTCCCTTTCAAAGATTCATGGGATTCATTTGAATTACATTGAATCGGCATTATAACAGTTACATATTGGTTGCAGAGCCACCTCTTGCTTGATAACTTTTCTTTCAACATTCAGGAAATGCTTTTCGGACTCAGCTTCCACCCATCAGTATTCCAATGGGGAATGGCCGCCATCTGTTATTTGATATGATGTACATTAACTTTTGTTGCTGACTGTCCAGACCATCTCCGATGATGAAGAAATGTCTGTCAGGTCCCTCAAATATCTGAACAGCTTCCCTTCGATTTCAATTGAATCTTTTTTGGGAATGAAAGATGGATTTTCCCCACTTGGCTCCAAATTCCACTTCAGCCTTAGATGCAGCCTGATATGACACTTCTAATCAGTATAATCGTCAAAGAGGTTTGAAAAATGAAATAGATATCTGACGTAATACTAGAAATCCAAGAAGGCATGAAAAAGAAAAATCTTTTAAGTCATCCTGTGTTTTCCCTTATTCAGTCTGTATATCAGCAACTCAAGGCCTCAGGACTGCAAAGACAGCTGGATTCATGGCACACATCACTTAGATACCAACTGCATGGAAAAGAATGCAAGATTAATGTGTCAAATATACAGATAACGCAGGACTCCACTATATCAGTAACTTGCCTCAGCAGGCACCGCAGCAGAGCTGTGCATATCAAACTTAATGCACAGAAGATATTCAAACAGCAGCTTTGAATCCTGTTAAACAAAACAAACACACCTCATTTGTTCTATGTTTGTATGACATTCCACACTCAAACTCCTCCTGATGAAAACGGAGCTTGTACAGGATTTAAGTAGCTTTCCCACACGACTAGTGGTCAACTAACAGCACCCAGTGGTGGGCCTAGGTTACTACGCGGATGATTGATTATTATCATCCCTCCCTGACATTCTTAGAGGCAATACCTTTCCATTTTCTAAAATCTTTTTTGAGATGCTCTTATAAACAACTTCCAGTGTGATTTCAGAGAACTTGAGAATAATTAGATACACATTATGCAGTAAAGATTATGTCTGTTTGATACTTTGGTCAAATATTACTCAGCATCACTAGTATTTTGCTCACAGTGCCAAAAAAAACAAAACCCGTTAGCGCCTCTCTGTGGCACTACCAGAATGAATTAGTGGACCTAAGAAAAATGTGACCTACACTTTCCTACAGATGTTCAAAATGGTGTAATAAGCTGATGATAATGCGTAGAAGTTCTAGAAATGATAATGCATTTTTTTCTATTTATTTCCGATAGCACACAACTTTAAAATCTGAACATAAATTGACATGGAATGAATTTGACAATCAAGCCCAATCAATAAAACATTCTAAATCTATATATCTATCTGAGTATGTTTTTTCTTCATAAAAAAACACACTCAGTTCATTTGTTAATGTTTTTGTTCATTAACAAATCTACAATCTAGAAAAACAAGGAAAATAAAATTTTTTTTTACAATTTCCCTCTAAAACGACCCTTGTTGTGTCATTCTGATGACACCTGAAGCCCAACATTTATGGTATCTTAATTTCAGGCATGTACAGGACTGTGGGCTCCTTCAGCGGAGCAGGGACACTGACCTGCCAGCCTCCGCTCCCGGACGTTTCTCCACAGGAGACCCAAAGCTTTGGACGTGGAGCTCCGTAGCTGACGACTCAAAGACCGCCGGAGCTTCAGTCTCGCCGAGTTTCTTCTAGTTGTCATGACAAATCCTCCGCCTGCTCATTATAACCAAATCATCCTCGACCCCACACAAACCCGTAATGTTGAAGCTCTGACAGTTTCCTTTTCCCCGTGAGGAACTTTTCCTCTACCGGAGCAGCAAACCTGACTTTGGCGCCCGGTTTTTAAAAACAGACGGCAACATCTTCAGGTCAAACGATAACTCTCTTATCTTTCTCTGCCAGAAACTATCTTAATCTTATAAGAGGGTGAAAGAGCACCAGAACAGACTTTCACACTTCACACCAGATGTTTGAGGACGTGCGTCTGTGTGTACGTGAGTGTGTGTGAAGGGATTCACACAGAGGAGCGACGCGAAGATTTGATGCCTTCAAGTACTGCAGGAAATACGGGCAATTTATTCAATTCCATCCCATTCTGCCAATAAGCCATGTTGAAACTTCGATGTGTAAATGTGCCGCCATTCTATGTATTATTGATATTAACTTTACATTAACACTCAATAGTATCTGATAATTCCAGCATGACATTAAGAGCTAGAGCTTTACGTAGAGCACCTAAAGGCATCACAAGCTGGAAACCGCTCAGCACACCAACCACTATAAACACAGACTGGCTCTTAGATGACACATTTCAAAACTAAGCACTCACTTTCTCCAATCCAGTTTCTCACTTCACTACCAATCTCAATAAAAACAAAACAGCAGGAAAAAATAATAATCATGCCAATACAACAGTAAAGTTTAGTTCAACGGAATCTTGAATTTGTGGTGCCCAATAATACATTAATAGACATGTCATCTATATATCTACTACTCATTTTTGTGGATTCTTCTATACAATGGTATCAACCTATTTATTAACTACTACATTTAAAGCTGATCAGGATGATGTCACGTATTATTATAGTTCAGTGAGTTCTACCCAGGTAGGTTTCAGAATGTCAACACTTCAACAAAAACATGAGTTCAGTTTCAGCACCATCTACTTTTGTTGTCACAATATCTTGCATCACAGACAGTGAAAAGAAAAGATAACCCCGGTTCAAGTATGCAGAATAAACCCAATTTTCTATATGGTTGCCACCGCATGCCTGGCCTCAGTCATCCTTATACCATAATTATTTTAGGAATTTCTTCCTATTATTCTGTGCCCACTCAGGCATAGCATGACCTAAAAACCACAATATCATATCAGCTGCATTAATTTCTAGCTCACCACCTTGGGTGACTATTATAACAGGTTTAATACTATATAAACATTCAGTCTTAACACAGAGTGACTGGCTGAGGATTGAGACTTTATTAAATGAACAAATCTCCGCTGACCTCTGTTTGCCCTCTCCACATGAAGCTGAGCTAAGATTACTTAATTTCGCTAAGGAGACCTTTTTTGTAAACGAGCAGCCCAGGTGACTTAAATTATTAAAAAGTCACATAATGAGATACTGAGTGCCAAATGAGTTTGCAGCCGATTGGGAGAATATTAATGAAGGGATTTATTTTCTACAGAAAGTGAAATAATGTGAAGTCAGTGGGAATAAAATGAAAACTTGTTGTGATCTCAGTGGATCTTACATGAAAACAATCATACAATCAATACATTTATTTACGATTTAAGACTTCAATCTTTGCAAAGATTGTACCTTCCGACAAAACTAATTAATTTTTTTACTATTATATGAAGGTTTACCAAGTCATAGGAGTGAAAAAATGTGAGAAATCTCAAATATTGAGTAGTGCAGCAGAACCTGTCCACCTGTGATCAGTATGTGGCTGTTTTCTATTTCTAAAGCCACTTTTTCAGACCCCTGAACAAAAATGCCATTTGGAGGACACACAAACACACACACTTGTTGAGAGAACATGTTTCAATTGAGTCTGTGACTTTTCAGGTCGGGTCAGGGTTAGGCCGAGTCAAGCACCTTGTTTTACGCTGGTCATGAGAACCAGGAGGCTTTACAGGAAAAATATTGAAATTCAAGTAATCACATTAATTCAGGTCAATTTAACACAAAAGGCCAAAAAACCTGTCCTTAATTCCAAAGCAAAGGTATTGATAACCCCGAATGTAAAGAGTTTTCCATAAAGAATCCCTGAGCAATCCTCAAAATATAACCTGTGCTTCATCTTGGTAAATCCTCCAGTCTGTCCAGACCAAGGAATATCTAGACAGGCAGACAACACCGTCCACTCTCGGTCTCTGACAGTCAAAGTGATGGAGGAAGCTCGGCAACAAGGTTCTGACCTCTGTCATCATGACTCACCAGAGGTTACTGCTCCACTCTTTTACTCCAAAAACAAAACTTGTACATCGTAGCAGAGTATTATTGCGGCTAGATGATGACTTTGTCTCTGGAGAGGTCCTTGGCACTAGAAGTAATAACAGATGCAAGGAGAGGAAACATCAATCAGCCTGAGAATGTTTTCCCTTCACTGACTGGCCAATTTGTTTGTTTTGGCCGGGAAGCTTTTGTAAAGCGCCCGTTTTCCATCAAATGTGTTACTTTTTTGGGGTGCTATTTTTGCCCACTTTCTTCCTACCCTTCGTTCATAAACTCTCACAGATAAACACAAATATTTAATTGCACACACAAGTTATCTAAATTCCGGAGTTCATGTGCGTGCTGTGTCCATGTCTGGTGACTAATGTGGAATGCTGATCCACACTCGCAGAGGGAAAAACCCAGATGTGAGGAAACTGGTTTTGCCTACGTGATTGGGTCATGTTGTTGGCCAGGAGGTCTTACACCAGGCCCCCTTGAATAGTCTGGGAGATTGCTCTTCCCAGCCTAACGGAAATAAGGCTCAGGGACTGGGGAGATTTCCCCTCCACCCCCAACCCAGCCCCAAGGGCTCGTACCAAGCATGTGCTATAAATTTCCTGACCATATATTCCCAGGTTGAGTTCATTTTTCCGGAGGAGCCAGTCATGTGGTGTATATCTGGGTTAAGATTATGGGGTTGAAGAGGGAGGAGCCAACTTTTGTCCTAATACATTTAAGTAGCCACTAATTCTGTTTTCTTAGACAATGTGATATATATATATATATATATATCACATATCGCTAATATATATATATTAGCGCAGGGAATTACCTGCGCTAATATATATATATATATATATATATATATATATTAGCGCAGGTAATTCCCAATAGATTTATTAATTTAAATACAAATTATCAATAGTTAAGATGTTTGGAAATTAATGTCACAACTATTTTGAAAGTACAAGACTAACATTATGACCATGTAGAGTTTCATGAGACAGATTATGTTTATTCCATTCTTCCTGCTGCTGCAGTTTTTTACTTATAGTAGAAAAACTCAAAAGTTTATTTGAATATTGTGAAATTTATGTTAACTGAGAAGAGCTTACAGGGGGGAAAGTTTTTATAAAGGAGCCTGGAGAATGTAAAACTGGCATGACAAGCGTACGTGGCTATTGTTTCTTTGAATGACAAAGCATGTAATTCTGTCAGGTCTGAATCTTTTAGGGCCGCACCAGCCACAGAAATGCATGGGAAAAAATTTACACCACCATGCAGCACCTGGTTTCTATTAGAGGAACGAGGATCCAATCACAGAGGTGAAGTTCTCAATCACTCCCAACTCCCAACATTTTACTCCTTTCCACTCAAAGATGAGAGATGTAAAATAAGCTGGTGTTTTATTGACTCTAAGTAATTTCCAAGATGTCTCTTACCTGTGAATACAATTTCCATCACCTTTCAACCTTTCCATTTTGGGAGGCCAGTGACATGAGATGCATATTAGAGTTTTGCTATTGGCAAATTAACAATAATCAGTACATCAAGTATCAATCAAGTATCGATCAAGAACAGCTGACTGGGTAACTCCCTTTACATTCATCCATCAATTCCTATGTTGCATGACATTACCCTCTATTAACTTAACTTAAACCGGATGTCAATGTTTACATTTCAAGAGGATCATCCTCCCAGGAGAGACACAGATGTTTAGAGTGTGACAAGAGAAGAGGAGATAATAACTGCTGCTCAAAATGAAGGATATATCTTAGTCTTATAGATGTTGTTGATAAATAATGTGTCAGATGAGATCATTGGTGTTTTGCCTCCTTACAAATGAGTCTTAGCGACGTTGTCTCAGTTGGTAGAGTAGTTGTCCACTTATCTGAAGGTTGGTGGTTCAATCCTCAGCCAGTGCAGTCAACATGTTGAAGTGTCCTTGAGCAAGATTCTGAACCCCAAGTTACTCCAAATGGCTTTTCCATTGGTGTGTGAATGATGAGCCAGTGGCTCCTTGCAAACATTCACACAAACATTCAATGTATGAATGTTTGTGTGAATGCTGACTTGTGTTGTAAATGTGCTTTGAGTGGCTGAGGCGACTAGAAAGCACAATACAAGTACAGTCCATTTACCATTATAGAAATCATACATATGTAGCAGAAACAAAACTCCAGTAACAGATATCTGTGGGAACACAGACCACATGTTCAGCAAGATGAGTTTTGTCAGCAAGACAGAGGAAAATGATTCCTGAATCAACAGATAAAAAATTGTTTTTATAACTCTATACCGATAAAATCCTGAAGAAATGACCAGTTTTATTAATGATTATTAATAACGACCTTCAGCCACAATAAGCCAGACGTCAGATATTATTGTCAAACTGGGATACAAACTGGTCCTATCGAGCCCTTAACTTAAAGTCAGCGAGCCAGCTTGTGCCTGCGATTGCTCTTTGATTACTGAGCCAAATTGTTTAATCAGGTCTGAAACCACAAGAAAGTCTCAGTGCTACTCTGTCCTGGGACAGAGCCTCTCTTAACGAAGGAGGGCTGGGGTTTTTCGCTGTCAGGCGGAAATGCACAGCAATGTAAATCTCCAGTAGCGTGGACACCCACGGTCTTGGTTCTGTGCAGAACAAGACATTGTTTGGTGAGAGATTTACCATGTGCCAAAACTTGGGAGGGAAAGAAAGGCAAGCGCTGTGTCCTAGTCATGGCACAGACTTTTTGCTTCCCTAGAACATCTGGAATCTTGTGGTTGATGTGGGAATTTTGGGAGGCCAGAGACAGAGCCAATGCGGTTACTGTATCGAAACCTATGCCGCGGAAATGTTCTTGGCTCGGAAACAATGTGTATGTGTCTGTGTTTGTGCAGGATTATTAACGAATTACAAAGTGGAGAAGTATAGATTCATACATTTTGAAAACAAATTATTAAAAATTTTAAAATTATTGCTTGGAATAATTCTGAAAGGTAAACACAGAGAAGGTGATAACAAAGCTACTTGCTGGTCCTGAGGTACTGTAGTCCTTCCTGGGTCAAAACTTATTAGTCTTATTTCTGCCTTTCCTATTAGTTGATAGCTAGTTGCCTGTCCTCTTGTGACTGGCCCGCATCCTGACATGGTTTCCCACGTTTCCTTCCACTTCCTTTATAAAAACCGGGTCTAAATTCCTTAAGGCAGACACGCACCAACATACACAGAACACACTTTCACTTTTGTCATTTTGAGGAAGTTGTTGCAAAATGATTTACTGACTGTTTGTTCTCTAATTGGCAGTTTGGATATTATTAAGAATCACAACTAGAAATATCTTTCCTCCCACTAAAGATGTAAAACTGCTGCATGATACAGTTTCTCTATGAACACACACCACGCCTAATGACAGGATCAAACCAGATGGTTTATACTGGGCAATAACTAAGAAAACATGATGGTCACTGTTGAACATGTTGATCTCATTCAGTACCACGGCCAGTACCAAGACATTATTTAATGATAGCATATGCTATTTTCCATATGATAGATTGGATAATTGCAGTGAAAATATTGAGTTTGTAATAAAAAACGTTTAAAACTTTGCTGAGCAGGTTTCTCTAAATGGTTTCTCTTATGTTTTCACAACCTTGACAATTGACTTTATATACATAGAAAGGTCCAGAAATACAACCAGGCTTCTTTTTCCCCTCTCGTTCTCTGTCAAACAGCCGACCTGGCCATTGCACTCAGGAAACCACAAGTCATTTTCCATCTTTCCATGTGTGGAATTTTTCATGCACTCATCATGCAGCACCCTTTATATTCTGAACTGGATGTAGAAATGACGACTTGGGCTTATATTAAGCGCATGTTGTTGTTGTTGGCACAATCTCATGAAAATTGATTTTCCTGCAGAATTTAAGGCCTAAATGCTTTGAATTAAGATGCCTCACATTGTCCTTGTCTGAATTGAAATAGTAACTGAGCAGATGAAAACACTTAAAACACCGTTATTGGAAAAAAAACAGACCACGTTTCTGTTTCTTCACAATACCATAGCAACGACTATACATAAAAAAAAACCCTGTGATGTGATTCTTCCTACTTCATACAAGCACATGTTCATCTTTTAGATGAGTGGGGTTTTCCTATCTGCACAACATCCACATGGTTCTCATGGCCTTCAAGGGATGGAAAGGATTTATTCTACTCAATTTTTCCTTTTTCCATCCGAGAAGGCAACAGACCAGTTTGTTTTTATTAAAGTATTTGCACGGAATTAAACTACCTCTTTTGTTCTTTGAAAATGATGCACACACCTGGATGCATCGGTATTGAAAATCTAATAATATCAGAATCCTATATCGTTCACAGGGGACAGATTCTCCAGAAAAAGCTTTAATTTGTGAAATGTGCATGCTATTGATGATAGCTACATTCAATAACTTCAGTAGGATTTTCAATGCAGAACTTTTATTTGTAGCAGAGTATTTCTGCTTTGCATTACTTATTATACTTATTTAATAATCCTGAGTAACGTTCCCACCAGTGCTCAAAAGTATAGACATATTTGTCTAAAGAGGAAGAGGCAGTCTCTCCCTCTCCAAGCAAGATCATTCTGAAAGGTCAGCAGTCAATGACATACATCCCCGTCCAAAAAATGGAAGAAGTAGAGCAACAACCTTGAGATTGTCAAACATCAGTGGCAGATTTCACATTGTTTGAGGCTGAAAGGGAGCAAATACCATCAGCCAGATTCAGAAATCTGATATTTAGTCTTCTCAGATGAAGGGAAGGCTGAAATAGTAGAACGATCAGTGATCATGGTTTGCTTTATTCTGGACAAAGAGGTAAAATAGAGTGGGTTCTTAAAAAAAAAAGAAAATAAAAGGTCTTTCTATAAGTGAATATTGTGACACTCTGTACAGTCTGAACTGTTGCTGTCACAACAAAGATGTATGCATAATAAAACCAGTACTGAAGCTGTAGTCCAATAGAGACCAGTAATCCTGCGAACAAATCACAACATCCAAAGTTACATGGGATTTAAGATAAGAGCGCCTTCCAGCTCACTTATCTTGCTGTACATGTTCTGATTACAACTATGTTAACAGGGGGCTAATTCATATGTTCTCCTTCTTTTCCAGGAAGCCCTTGCAATCTGAAGAATTATGGTGCCGAGCAGACCTCCAGAGAGAGACTAGGAGCAGCTGTCTGCGGACATGGTCGGCCTCCACCAACAGGCTGTGACCCTGAGTGACACCGAAGGCACGGAGAACAGCTGAGGAACATTCAGGAGTCCAAAACACAAACAACACTACGTGATACACAAGCAGCTATAGACATTAAATAATACCCGCTGGTGCTCCATTTATTGCTGGACTGTGATGGCGGTGTATAATCACTGGGGAGTCATTTTACCGTATGCTCTGTGTGGGCAAATCTCATCCTGGGACTAGTGACTCCCTGCTCCCAGTATGAGTCACGAGCAAAAGGCTGATTGTAGCTCTGCTGTGGAATTAATCTGCTGTGTAGGTTTTTTTCATGCTACAATTTCCAGGGAATTCAGCATTTTTAAATCAATCTTCACAGTAAAATGTGTGTCGATGCTTCACATAAATTAGTAGATGTTCTAGAGCTTGATAAAAACACATGATATCAGGCCGGAAATACGTACAAAATCAGACATTAATTAACAGACATTAACAGACTTAATGGAAGCTGCAAAAGCAGAAAAACCTAACGGGGATACCCACTACACTATATGACGATTTATAGCACTTGGAATACCTTTGTTCTGTTCTCTTATTCAAGAAAAACACTTCACACCAGCCCACTGTTGATGCTATACACACAACCTCTGATGTAACTGTGAATCCAAAACACCACAGATATTCTTGCACCCAGTGTCAGACTTATCTCATTGCAAACACTTGCTTCCAGGTAGTATTTCTCCATTAACCTTATTTCAATTTCATAATCTCAACCATATGCCAAGATGCTTCTCTCAGTCTACAGCTCGATTATATAACCCTGAAGTGAATCAGAGTAGACAGTGACATCATCACCAAATGACATTTAAAGCCGATAATTAAGGAATAAATTAATTAAAACACATGCAAATGAATCCCTCTTTTCCCGGATTTTCTTTGGGAGTCAGTCACAGCATTGTGTGAGGGACACAGGGCTTTTACAAACAGAAAGAAATCTCCAAAGCATTCACGATGTTTCCGCTTTTAATCAGTAGCAGGAGATTTCTACATTGAGGGCGGATTAGCATATTCATTCAGAGAAGAATCCGTGTAAATAAACACACCGTTTTTTTGAAAGCTCAGAGGCAGAGAGGGAATCCTTAGACTGACAGTTCCGCACCCAAAAGAAATGCTGTTTAACATCAGAACAACCAACATTCCAATACCCACTAGAAACACAGCAGGGGTCATCTTTACCCTCTGCTATGACGCTCTGCCAGCAAACACCAAGATGTCATTTCATGGAAGTTTTGTTTTTTCTTTCATTACCTATTGCTTTAAATTATATTATGTAGGACAAAATAAGCGACTGAATTTCATTTTATGACATTTATTCATTTTATAATAGCAATATTTTATTACATCTCGATCTACCTTTTAATGTGTATCAATAAGAGTTATTGAAATCTAAAAGGTGAAATGGGCTCTACATTAAGTAACACATTGAACAAATGATTTTCTAAAAGAATTTTAACCAAAAGTTTAATTAAAATTTAAGATAGCAGTGTGGTATTTTAAAAACAGCGTTTACTCTGTTGTGCATGCAACTACCCACACACACAGACACAAACACATAAAGACATACACACACGCACACATAAATTCTTATTTTTCTTATTCTGTCTCTCTCTCTCTCTCTCTCTCGCTCTCTCTCTCTCGCTCTCTCTCTCTCGCTCTCTCTCTCGCTCACTGTCTAAGGTTGATCTCTCCTCCTCAGATGAAGGTTTCGGGACCACTTTACAATAATACAAAGGATTTATGAATGGTTTAAAGATAGGGTATTAATTTGGCTGTAACCACCTTATTAATCATTAATAAATTATTACAATTAATTTATAATATATGCCTGTTTTATCTAATAAGTTATAGAAGCTTCTTAATGATTTAATAAGTGTTGAAAACTTACATAATTAACTTGTAATATACCATTCATAGGCCTTTTATTAGGGTTGTATTATTGTAAAGTTTTACCAAGATTTCTCATTTGGGGAAAAAAGCGTCTCATTGATTCAGTTTCACTCACTCTCAGTTTCATGTCCTGAAGTATTGCAAAATGTCTTGTGAATTCATCTATTTTATGCTTACGGTCATGTTCTCCAAACCGTGTGAGCCTACCCACTTAGTTGAAGACAGCATTCTGCAGGTGTAAAAATGACCCCTCAGAAGTATCACAAGTGATCAGTAAGTGATCACACTTTTTATATATCTTCATCCCGCAACCCATTTGACTTATTAAATGATTATTAGAGAAGTGTTTTGTCTTATTTTCAAAGAAGAAAATTGATTTAAACACCATGAGGAAAGTTGAACTCAAGTCACTTCTAGTGACCTCACTTGTGTCACTTCTCCTCAGACTGATGTTTGGGATGGTGATGTTTATCATAACAAACCACGAGACCATTTATTCACACAAGATAAAAGTCACTGAGTTCTGCATTACTGCTTCTCTTTGGACCCTGTCAACCTTTACACTTGTTTACCCTCTCCACTGCAATCTTTATTTTCCTGTTAAACACAGACACATTTACAAAATACTCAAGATCTGCACACAAAATCAAAAGATTATCCATTACAAAATCTTCCTACTACTAAATACAAGCTTTAGGGCCAGTCAGATAAACACTGCTTCATCTTCCTTATCTGTACTATATCTCGGACAGAAACCTGGCTGTAGCTTTGCGTTGTCAACGCAGATTCATTACATCTATGATTAACGTCAGTTAAGGCCGTATTGAGGATGAACACAGCTGCGTCCTCTCACAAGAGGAAGCGATTCATTTTCACATTGCTAGTAAAGACACTGCTGGGAATAGATTTCCACCCAAATTATGCTGTGTGTGAGGGAATAGGGCACTGTTGGCCCATCATCTGCTGAAGACTAGAAATATGCTAGAGTAACGCCTTCAGAAAATAAACATTTGAAAAGTAAGGTTAACAGTTAGCTTTTTTTCCCCTCCACAGACCGAATGGTGTCTTAGCGTGTCCAGAATGAGGCTGGAGCCCTCAGTTTTGTTTTAAGATGTATGAGAAAAACAAAGCAAGTCAAGAGGTTGTGAGCCAAACCCCGCTGCCATGAGGGAGAATAAATAAATAGAAATAAGTGGGAACATTAAAATCCCTTCATATGTTTCTGAAATCCACACCTTAAATCCTGCAGTGCTCACTATTAGTGCTAGTGATTACTATGATAAACAAGCACCTCAAAACAACAAGGTCTGCAGAAATGAATGAAATGTTTACTCATGGATGTGTCTCAGCCTTCTTCTATCCTGTAATCAAAGATCCAAAACTGCAATAATGTCACTACTCTGAAAAGCTATATTGGGAGCCTACAATGTTCCCTAAATAACTTGCAAATTTTGGAACTCAATGTTTGTTTACAGGTGTTTACTGGTGAAAATGCCGGATGCACTTGCATTAATACTGAATGTGTAGGCCACAAGAGAGCAATAAAAAGAACACATTCATGGCAAGGAAACCTTTTTTGGGATATGGAGCAAAAGAATGGGCTTTCCTCTACTGTACAAAGTCACTTTAATGAGGTAGACAGTGTTGTTATGCTCAATAGTGAGAACCATCTGGCCACCTCGTATCCGTGTCACAGATGAGGGTTTCCTCAGCCGAGCTATAAAGCACAAACAGGGAATATCACAATTAATGTGTCTGATTCTCTGCCAGCTTTGCCTTTTATACAACACTATCATTTTACAAATCACTTTATGATGAATTATCGATTGAAACTTCATGTTGAACTCATTTACGTGATGGTTAAATAAAGCTGACAGTCAGAGCTTTCATCTCAGGCCAGATAGAGAGAAAGCATGAGCATTTCTATAGAAATCATATGGCTGACTGATGAGCATGGAGAGAACCTTATATCCATGTTGACAAACTTGTTGATGGTATTCACGGTGGTCTCACGCTTAGTTTTCTATGGGTTACAGTCAGGAATGACCAGCCCTCGGTCACAGCACATATCTCAGATACACTAGCAGACCACACAGTAATTAACTGCTACATAAAAGTGACATGGAATTTTTCCAAACCATAATGTCCATTTGTGCGGGACCATCATGCACAACAGAGGTCATGTGAGAGTGCAACATGAGCCTGAAATGGCATCTACCCATATCCTGCAGCTGCCCCCCCTCAAGGGCCACATCACACCAGACGAAATACTTCCCCCTCAGCAAAAGAGAAACAATGATGGAGTGCACAGCCTAATTTTAACTACATCCCTCCAAGTGACCATTACATAGAGGGCCTTTAAAATAAGGAACTATGCCGGGGCACTCGAGAAATCCGCTGGTAGGCAGCCTGCAGGCACCTGTGGGCATCAGTCTTATTAGTATTGTCTGCTGAGCAACGGCGCAACGTAGGAATGATCAACTTGCAGGGAGAATTTCCTGATGTGCCGCACAGTGCTGCTGCAACTGCATTACAGTAGTGACTGCAGACGGACAGCGAACATTTATGTTGAAACTTGTCAAGAGTGGAGAGAAAATCTCATGAGGCAATCTTATAGACCAGACTTTTCTAGTTTAACTGTTCCTCTTGATCTGATTTTTTACTGTATTGGGAAAAAATATATGATAGACAGGAAGATGTAGCGCTCCCCCAGTGAGAAAATGTATTAAGACTCTTTATATTAACAGACAAGGGAAAGGAACCGAAATCCCCACAAGACTGTGCTGACAGCACATTTCTGTTGAGTTCGAGTGCATTTAAATGTGATTACCATGAAATTCCATGTAATTCAGAGTAAATAGGCAGGTAATGTGTGCTTGGATCTAACAGTGGTTTCACTTTACACTAGTATTTACAGAGCTCAAAACTACCATATTAGGTTATTATAATTAATTCCCATGTGTTATTACATTTATTCATTTGTTTTCACTGCCGGCTTCATTTTTTAAGGTTATCGGGTGCTGTCCTAGAGGAAGATCCTGGACACGCTTTATATCAAAGACTCAAAACAGACAGACACAAACACGTTGCAGACACTCTACCTGAAATTCATGACTATGGATGGGGAAATCAAACCTGACCCAGACGATTATTAACTTCAAGGTGAAAGACAAGGAAGACATATTTATATAATTTCTTACCTGCCCCTGCTGCGTTGGTCATTTTATTGAACATCTGTAGGACAAAAATAAAAAAAAGGTCAGTAATTGTAGCACAGATGTTACCCTTCATCTCAATATCATTTTAAGATGATTTATTCATCACTAGTTGATGGGTTGCTTGAACAAAAGAAGGGAGATAGGAGTGAGGAAATTAAAACTGAATATTAGTCCAGTTGAATTTAATTCCATTCTGTATAGATAATTACAATGTTTCACATTATTGGGTTAGGAAACAATTGCATTAATTTCCCTGAACTAAATCTACTACAAACTTGTAACATTGCACAGTACAGCGAGTTCACATTTTGAACTGAGGACCATAAGGGCATGAAACTAAGTTAGTTGTGTTGTGTGTGATGTACACACAAACCCACACGTATACACTCACAGCTGGACAGGGCTGTTACTATATCCTGACCCACTTCATGACAGGTGGCCATGAAGTACCACAGTTAAATGCTGTATCTTTTTTTAATTTTTTATATTGGTTTATTTGGCAGGGACATTGTACATTAATAAACATTTCTGTAAATTTACTAGTATTCGCCAAAAGGATATTTTACATTTGCAGTTCCTATTTCATCACAGGACCAACTCACTGTAAAAATTGACCATTGAAATTACGGTCAAAAACTGTAAAATAGCAACAGTAAAAAAATGTGAAATTGAAAACAGTATACCACCGTAGTATATTTGGTGAATTTTAGTAAATTAAGAAACGTTAAATAACTGTATTTTTTACGGTCGGCGTAAGTGAAAAACACACTGTCTTACCGTGACAATACAAATTTTTGTTAAAATTAAACGGAAGAATTCTGTAATGTCACAAACAATCAATTGCCGTAAAAGAAACTGTATCATTCCGTCTTAGTTACGTTTTTTGCTGGAACGACATTTAGATTTACAGTATAAAACATTTCCATTGATCTAGAATGTAGCTCTATGGACAGAGAGTGATGGCAGGCGCAGGGTGACGGAGACTCCTCGTCAACAGAATCAACTCCTGGGCGCCATGTCTGCATACCACCAAGTTATTCTCAATTATGTTGTTTTTCATTACATCCAGAAAAATCATGTGATCACAAATAATTTAAATTCTAAATTCTATTTCCAACGTGGAAAAATTATTTAGATTTTTATTTGTAATTTATTTTTGCTGCTTATGTTTTTGAGTACTCCTTAATGTGAAGTAGCAACATATGCTTTGAAAAATGGGAAAGAGTTTCATACTTGACATAATATGACTATAACGTCTGTCACTTAAGATTATGATTTTACTTACTTATGATTTATGTCAGTCTGTCTTCTTTCATGTCCTTACTCTGTCTTTCAGGTCTTACTGTCTACCAGTGGTCAAACTAAACATCATCAAACTCTTGGCTGTCCTACAAGTGTGCTCTCGTGATCAGATAATAATAATAATAATACATTTAATTTATAATGCACTTTACATTTGATACCACTCTTGTCAATAATAAATAGTGGTGAGTATTTGCACAGTCCTGTTTACATTTAGCAATAGATGGCTTAATATCAATCTGTTTGGGGAACTAGTATAGCCATTTCATATTTGTTGTATAAAATGTGAAATGGGTAAAGGACTGCATAAATTATTTAATGTGATTTCTATTAATTGCCAAATTATAGGTTGAGGTTCAGAGTATGTGGTAGAGGCGTTGTAGTTTTTTTTATTCATACATATATACACAGTGTATATGGAACTGTGTCAATTCTCTCAGTGCTTGATGTTTCTATACATATCAATATTCATATTAATGTCTCCTCTAAATGCTTGGACAACTTCTTTTTTAACATAAAATCATTTATCCTTCTCAACACAAAGCATAGGGGAAAAGTAAGTGGTGAAAATACCCGAGCCTACAAAAATATAACAGTACAATAAGTAGTCCGGAAAAAACATTGTAGCATAGTGCTCAGTGTTGAAACAGATAAGGAAAATTTGATCAGCAACTGAGCTAAATAAATTAAATCTGACTTTGAGGATGTTCACTCACGAGTCATGGCTTACCTAACCATGGCTGAACTATTATACCACAGCGGAACGTCTTTGAACTGAGCATTCAAAAATGCTTTTGGTGAACTGCGTCGGTTAATAGTATGGTAGTAAACTGACGTCGGACACCTTGCAAAGCTTCAATTGCTAAGTACACATAAATAACTTTTTTTACAAAGCAGACCATTATTATTAAGTCAAGTATTCTTTTTTTTCATTTATAAGTGTTTTGATAATGACAGTAACAAAGTAGTGGATGGTTATGATAAAAACATCTCCACAGCCACAGGCATAACCAGCTCTAGGCTCTGGTTAAGCAAGGTGTGATACTATTCCTGGATGAGAGTCCATTCTTTGCCTGTGGTAAGGCAAAGGACCGGTTTGACACAAGGCATTTGCTCCAAACCCGGCCTGGAACTGCCTACTGGAGAGTAATCTTCTGAATACGGACCAGTCAGCATTATTTCCACTCTCTTTCTTCCCTTTCCCCTGTGTGCCCGATTTGTCTGATTTTCACTCTTATATCTCCCCTGTCAGAATTAAAATACTAGAAAACATGCCAAAAATATCCCTGCAGTACTGTTTGTACTCTGTAGTGACAGAGTACAAACACTACGTGTTGATCTTAACTAGTATGTCTATCCAGATATCTGCAGAGGTTTTATTGTTAATTTGGACCCCATATGTTTCATGAGGGCCACAAACATGTACTTATCTCACGGCAGCAGAGACATTTGCAGTGTAAAGAAGTACTTGAGCGATGAGGTACAATTATAGTTGCCACCTTGTTTTGGCAACATAAAATATGTACTTGTGCTGGATTTAATTAGAAAAGTTATTTTGTTTGTGAATTGTCTTTTTTATTATCCTTTTTGGCCTTGGACAGTCAGGAAATTATTTACACATTTCTTGCATTGAACCACCAGGTGTTCAGATGCTTCAGGGGTTATTGGAGTTATTTATTAGGTCCTCTGCCATCATTAAATCTTTAATTCTCACCCAATATAGAAACCAAAAAGAAGGGAAAATGAGTCATGAAAGTATGACTCCAGCACTTGTGCTTACATTTTTACCTCTGTCTACACACTGAAGAAGGCAGTGCAGCCACTGATGTATCCCTCATTATTGACTGTGAGATTTGGCACAGTCTGGCAGAATTCCTACACAGACCTAAACACATCTGTAGCCGAGTTCAAAGGCTGGCGTCCATGTACAGAAACACCAAGGGTCATTATCTCTCTGCTCTCAAAACCATACACCCATGAGTCTTTGAAGAGATGGAGACAGGATTGTCTTCTGGACCTGATCGTTAGTTGTTCTCCAAAGGACATCTCTAGATGCAGTTCCAGATATAAACCCGTGAGAATGAGTACACAAACAAGCAGATGAAGGCTCCCAGGAGAGATGTGCTGATTCAAAGCCTTGAACACATCAATCTCTCTCAGCTGCCAGAAGAAAGTATTTTCAACCTGGCATATCCAAAGCACTGACCCAGTTTAAAGACATGATCACCCCAGTTTAGTCGACTCGTAGTCGAATGGTGAACACGTGTCAAAGGTTGCAGGTCAGGAAAAGTGACATCCTTCCTTCAGAGCAGCAGCACAGACTCCCTTTCAGGGCTGTTGTCAGAGGGAAAATGTCCCTTCGCTTACACCAACAAGGATGTTTATATGGAGTGACAGGTCTGTGTGGGTGAATGACGGATGCTGACCCAGGACAAATGACACCCTGCCTGTAAGTCAACACGGCAGTTACAGGTCTAGTCGGTCCGAGTGACAGCGCAGCGTGTCCTATGTTCTGTTTGTCTCTGTCAATAACATTTACAAGTACGAATCCTCAACCGGAATACGTCTCTATTCACCGTCAGTACACAGCTGATCTCAACCAGACTTGCCGAACAGTAAGGTTACTATAACCCCTGAATTCATACAGCAATTTTTTAAATCCTAATTAATTACATTTTCCAGTTTTCAGGGTTATGTTTTTCACAATCTGTCTGACAAAGATTTCAAAAATGGAAAGACTTTACAATAATCGTGAACAGTATTTGAGGTACCCTATTTTACTTATTTCCCACCAGTTGACAGATAATTTCTCCCCAAATCATCTAAGATCTATATAAAACGTATTCAAATTCAACAACACTCGATGTTACAGACCATATTGTGCCCCCTGTTGGTATCATTGTCAGAAGAATGTCTATTTTCCTCAGCGTAATAAATTACTAACCACAAAGGACGGCACGGCCTGAGTTTATGCATCAATCCAGTACAATTATGCCAGGCTGACAATAGGACTACCTATCCAGTGACCCTTTAATTCCATATACTGATATCCTCTCTTCCTTTTCTGTTTAATGTTAATGATGTATGTAGAAAAAAATCAAAAGGCTGATGAGTTCCCTGTTCGATAACATTTATTCCATAATGAATGTTAAAACATGTCCAGAGCGAGTTTAAATAAATGCAAGATATGATAAATTCTTGAATTAAGACTTTGAATATGACTTGTCATATTACATTTTTGAAACAAAATGTTGTTATTGGATTATGTCCGGTTGTGTGTAGGTATGGATCTTAGGTCATGGTAGATTTGAGCACATTTTAGCTGTGTCCATGTAGATTCTCGATAACGTTTACACCTTCTTTAACACTACAAAATAGGACAAATGTCAGTAAAATCAAAAATAAAAGGCCATTCAAAATAAAAATACCCAAGCATTGACAACTCATGATGTTCCACCACTGTGCTAAATTTGATTCAGGTCGAGATCTGGGAGATTAAAATACATATTTGTATTACTATTTATTATTGAGTAACAGGACAGTATCACACATCAAGTATCTGATATGATGCCAAATTCAGAGACATTAACAGGATATCGTGAGTCTTTAAAACAAGAAATTATGTACAGACAAAAACAGAAGAAGATCCACTGACATGGAATTGTATATTTCTGTGGAAAACATGAACTACTGATGATAAAAACATGATTCTGAACTCAGGTGGTATTACTAATTTTGGCATGAGACAGATCTGAGTAAAGTGACATCATCATGGCTTTGATGGCCTGCTTTCAATGCTTTGAGGTTCATCTCTTGTTATGAGTCTTTGATTATGAACAGATATTAGCTTGTTTACTATTGGGCTTAGAAATATTAATGATATAAATAAGTAGAGACTGAATTGTTGTCAGTGATGTAAGGTGAGTATCGTGGCAGGTAAGTCACTGACACTTTCAGAGTCAGATTTACAAATATATGACCCCAATAGAGTCGCTTAAATTCAGCATTTAATTGCCAACTTGCATTCAACTACCCGTTGTGTTTCATATCTAATATCAGAAATCTATCCACACACGGACCGCTGTAGTCCACTTGACTCTGTGATTTTGTGTCTGCTTAGAAGAAGGGCAACAACAGAACAAGCATAAACCCGTGGGCTCAGCACGCCCCCTTCAGTGAGGTAAAGGTTCTGCTGCCCCACCTCCTGCTTTTACATAACGGTTTTATGTCAGATCAGGATGACTAAATATGTCGTACACATACGTGAAATACATGACCTATTCTAGGGAGAGTCAGGACATATAATAAAAGTGTTGCCAACATTACATTTGTGAGAAACAGTGAGAAAGCACACGTCACCCACTCAACCCAGTTGGTGAGGGACTGAGGAATCTGAGATGAGGCTCAGCTCATAGCTGCCTCACCTCCTGTGAATCCTTTCTCTTTGAACAGGAAATTTGCCAATTCGGTGATTTTAATTATAATACAAGGGGAGGCCTTCCTTGATCGCATGTCCTAGGCTGTTGTTGAACTTGAGACATGTTGGTCACTTTTGGAGGGAAGCACCAGATAAATAACTTTTATTGTGCACGAAAGAAAAGTCAGGGATTTTTAAAATTGTATGTTAAACATGTGTAAATTCTTTATTTTTCTCTTTGCCATTGGTGCATTAAAGGGGAATGAATGTTATGACGTCAGTTGTCAAAAGCTGCATGCGATCGGCTTAAAGCCATTGTGTAGTAATGATAAGGAGCTAAGCCTGCATGATTTGGGCAGATTGAAGGAGATAAGCGTTGGATTCCATTTTTTAGAGATCATACAGCAGCAGGGGGAGTCAAAAGTTGTCAGGTAGGTGAAAAAACGTACTTCAATAAAACATCTCTCAACCTATTCATTCGGGTTACACCAGGTCACATACTAGGTCACATACTAGGTCTGTTTATTCTTAAACTCAGAGTGTGTCTGTCAATCTGTAACGCAAGCTTGCTCCCGGCTGTGAGATGTTTAGCATTGACACCAGAGATCTTATCTAAGAGCATCAGAAGAAACATTTCACTGCATATGAGGTGTTCCTGGGATGTCATCAAATCTGTGTATGGAAACTTTGCATGGTCGCACTTGAACAAGTGGATGAACTTAAAGGAATTGTTTGACATTTTGGAGAATATGTGTTTATTTACATGCTAGTGCAGAGCTGTGTCCTCTTGTGTCTATGCTAAACAAATTGACTGCTGGCTGTGGGGAATAGATATTGAGGAGCATTTTAGGATAGTGCA
This sequence comes from Lophius americanus, assembly GCA_037951165.1. Taxonomy (NCBI): domain Eukaryota; kingdom Metazoa; phylum Chordata; class Actinopteri; order Lophiiformes; family Lophiidae; genus Lophius; species Lophius americanus. The sequence continues at coordinate 5,966,778 of JBBDHG010000095.1, read as the reverse complement.
TTAGTTAAAGTATATATTATATTGAGGACAAAGCTATCATTAGAAGCCATGGAGAAATAAACATAGCACATAATTCAAGTTAGATAATGATAGGGTAACTGAATGCTTATTTGAAGGTTAATCATGCGTAATTGATCTACAGGTATTTGGGATAATGACGCATGTAATGTTCGCCTACTTTTGTGTGAGTATAGAATGTGGTGCATTCAGTGTGCAGTGTTTTGTACTCAGCAGTAAAGGCCCTATATTTACTCATAGATCCTGAGTAAATCACATAGATTATCATTGTGTTAAAGATCACAACCGAGGTATAGATACATCCTAAAAATTGCACTGTATGTTGCAGGACTCAAAATCCTGCAGCAATGGTTGAATGAAAAAACGCCTGAAATTGCAGGATGGTATGTGCCGCTTATGCCAATTTTCCTCTGGAAAGACTTTCACATGAGCTCAGAGGAGAACTTCTGTAGAGTAGTTTATAAAGGTCACCAATGATGGGGGGAAAAAAATTATTAATTAATAAATAAATTTAAAAAAAAATATATATATATATATATATATTATATATAATATAATTGTGCTTTCTTTCAAAGTTTGTATTTCTCAACAGTTCAAGTTGTGTATGGTATCACCATGTTATTTGAAAATTAAAAATAGAAAGGGGGAAAGAAATCACATTTTATAGTCTAAATAACGACTAGAATGTCTCATTTTAATTAACTATCTAGAGAATATATCTTCACATCTATTTAACAGTAGCTCGAGTAAATCATTTATTCACAGATTTAATCTATTCTCTCATGATTTGCTCTCATGGTGTTTCGGCATGATCTCATTTTTACTTATTTATTGTATTTATTTATACTTTTGTTTTTTAACAAATTACATACAAACTTATTTTGAGCTGTTCTTGAAACTTGGGGAAGGATGGGGGATTTACCAGAGAAGGAACACATGAAATTTGGTTTGAATCCAAATACACGGATAGATTCATAATTTTTTAATATCCCAAATTTACCTCTATCATGCAAAAAACGTTTTGTTCTGCATTCAGTGATTATGTTGCTCTCATATCTTCAGCAACATAGTCAATACACCGTGTGTATTGTCAGCTGTTCTATGGATAGCTATATTTCATCAACTTAATAAGTACCTAAGTTTAGATTAATTTGATTATCATAGACACTTTTGTCTTGGTGGCAGCATGAACTCATGCAATTGCAGCATGCAATTCAACATGCATGCAATTCAACATGCATGCATGTTGAATTGACACAACAGCATTTACACCATGTTAAGAAATTTGACTTGGACTAGATAATAATTGGAATATGTATTGAAAAAAATGTGCATTATCAGTTAGATAACCTTTAAATATCTTTAAATAGTCCCTACTGAACACCATGCCAATTCCTTATATGAAGGTTGAAATTCAGCCAAAATACTCTGGTCTTTAAAATATGTCAAACATTCTCAGCTGTCCCACAGTCAGTTTTTAACCAATACTGTCATCATTTTCAAGAGGTAGTTATGGGTTCCACAAAAAGACAGGTGGCAGGAGGAAACTCTAAACTTTCTTATTCCCTCTGCCTACAGACAAAACAATATTTTGCTCCACTCTGTCTGACCCTTCTCCTTCAGTCTACTAAATATACTGACAAGATAAATATCTGATCTTACGAAATTAAATTGGAGGATTAAAGATAATCTGAGTGGATGGCTGTCTGCCATCACGTTGCAGAAGAGCCTTCAAGAAAATTTAAACCCCCACTGAATTCTGCAAACCTCACAGTTGTCTTCTTCCTTTTAGGCTCTTTAGTGGTGACATTTATATACTTTGTCAACCAGAAGTGAGTCCTGCTTGTTTGCGAATACCTAAGCTGACCTAATTCTCGTTGCAAACCTCAAATATTTACTGATGTAAAGGAAAAAGAGCAGCAGAGAGGGGAATGTTAGAATTTGGGCTGACGGAGACGGATTTATTTTAAGAAAAATCCTCTCCTGCACTGTAATTTTTTTTTCTTTTCTGTTAACACATAGTGATCAGGAAGTAGGGGTCAAATATGCAATTGGAAAATGTTGGTTACAGAGTTTGATTTTATTCATGAAGGAAAATGGTTTCATTAAAATATTTTCAGGATACCTGATACTTCTTCAAATGCAGTAATTTAGTCTTTATATATTCAGTGTATTTTCAGAGAAGAATTCTTTATTGTAACTAGGGTCAAACCGTCTCTCCGTGTTTGCATAGGTTCTTTTCGGGTACTCCAGCATCCCCCCCGCAGTTCAAAAACATGTAAAGCAGCTGTCTCTCTCTCTCTAGATGTTGGTGTTGTGATGGACTGGCGACTCGTCTGGGGTGTACGCATCCTCTCAAATGTCAGCTGGGATGGGCTCCAGCTCTCCCGCAACTCCAAGCACGAAAAGTGGTTACAGAAAATGAATGAATGCAATGAATGATACTTATAATTGATATGGATTATCAGTATACATACTGGATCCACAGTAAAGATTAGTGTAACATTTTTCGAATAGCCATTGACGAATAAATGTAGACTTTTAGATAAAATATATTTTTGGCTTGAATATTTCCAGTTTTGCTGCTTTATAGTCCAACTTAACTTTGTTAAGGTAAGAGTTCCATTGCAGATAGGTAGGGGTATTCTCATGCTGAATTAGCCACAGCAACTGAGGTGAGCACCTGGCGAATCCACAAAGCGTGATATCTTTTAAAAAGGTTGTCGTCTACTCAGTGCTCCAGTGGTTTATGCTAATGCAGTAATGGCACTGTACTCCAGGTATTCTCAGACAGACAAGAACCAGAACAAATGGATCATTTATCCCTATTCTATCTGCAATGAGACAAAATAAAAAAACACAGATTGAAAATTTTTTGAATATTTGGGTTAGATAATCAGCCATGCCCTTGTATAAACACTGACAACAACTATCATAAACATATTTTATATTACCTTAAAGGATAAAACATGACTGACAGAACAACAACACTATCGCTAAATTTTAAGTGATGTTGTTAAGTATAGTAAGTAAATGACCGTCACCCAAAAATCTTCAAAACAAGTTTTGAACTGAAAATAGAAAACATGACTAACCAGCTGCTGAGCCCAGAAGGAGGTTTGTAGTTTAAGCCTTAAAGATGTGAGGACAATTGCACGCACTGTACTACACACTGTTTGCAGGATTTCCTCATTGACTTAGAGAATCTGTATGCAAGAATCTCTTATTCCTTGAGAAGTTTACCATCTTCTTGGCTGCTGCTCTCGTTCCCATAGAGGTACTGCGAGGAGCAGAAGTCCTATCCAGGCTTGGACATTCCGCTCCGTCCGGTCTTTTGAGAGCGTGGTTGTAAGGAGGTTGGTTTGACTTGGACTTTGAAACTACACCAGACTGCCACAACATACAACAGCGATCAAGACTGTGGGTCTGTGTATGTCGGAACAGGCTAGGAAAGGATGGCCTCAATGGTGGCCAGGAGAAAAGAAACAAGAAGCTGAGGTCAACTGCTGTGGAAGTGAAGTCTTCACTCTAAATTCAGCTTGGAAGAGGTAAACAAAGGAGCCTGTATGTGTGGATCTTTTTTTTAGAAGACAAAGATTATGACCTTGTCAAATATCCCAATGAGGAGGGCTTGTCTTGCCCAGTCGCCAGCCATTAGTTAAAGCAAGTAATAGTGAATGCCTCGGATGGTTACACAGATGCCTTGGAGGCATGTGAGCCTCTTTCAACCATTCCTAATGGACCAAATCATACAAACTCCTTTCAATACAATAGTTCCTCTATGCAGTTCATATAGATTCACCCCAAAAGAGCACTTTTTTTTTCCAAATGCTAACTATAGTGGGATACTTCATGAAACGTGCCCCCATGAAAAGAACTCTTCTGAGAAACAGGGTTGCGTGGTCCCAGTCGTAACCTCAAAAGCACAATAGTTGTCTGTTCCTGCCACACCATTCTGAGTGGGCTGGAGTACTGTACACTCCAGTATGACATCTGAGAGCTCCAGTCCTACATCATAAAACAGACTCAAGTCAGGAAGGCACTATTAGATGGGTGGACAAAGCTTGTAGTGTTGCAAACAGGATATGCCCAAATTTCTCAAGTCACAGAAACAGTTAAGACAAACACGACATCAACATTCTGAGTACCGCCTCTCCAACTGGGTTTATGGATTCACTTCTTGGTTTGAAAAAGCTTGTTTGAATCTAGACCTCATGTGGAAATCTTTTTTAAACTGACAAGGACGTAAAATTCTGTTCCTCACAGGTTGTAATGATCCACTGGGATTTTCTCTCTTCAGACCAAAGTGAATTGATTTGGAGAAGTATGCAAGCATGACCAAGAATGCAAAATATGCTTGACAGGAATGTGTACAGTACCAACCGTGACAGTTCCCATACCATTGAGCGTTTGCATGCTGCTTTATCACAAAGAGTGCATACAGAAGATTCAGCTCTTATGGACAAACTAGTCTGAACATACTCACTTGTTTCTTGCGGATGGTGCAGGGTGTGCCGTTGGGGGAGGACCCTGCACTCAACGCTTCCTCTATGTTTAGATTAAGCTGGTCCAGTTTCCTAATCAGCTGGTTCATCGAATCTGACCAAGGTGACTTGACCTGTGGAGACTCCTGGGTAAAAGGAAAGGACAGATTTAAGTACAGATAAATATATATATCTCCATATTAAATGCTTTGCTTCGCTTCAATTTCAGGGTTTTGTTTCCAATTGTGTATATTTACAGTTATTTCGTTTAATTTTAATTTTAATCAATCACAAATTATTACAAATTTGAGAATTTTTATCATTAAAAGGTTTTTATTAATATTATCTTATATTATCAATACATTTATCGGTATTTTGTTTGTAATTTCGTATATTAACTGTACTATCAGTATATTATCAGTAGTATCGTCAGTATTTTATTAGTACTCTCTTAAACAAACCCTTTAACGTCCTGCTAAGCTGTCTGGATGAGCACATTTTGAGATTTTTTCTTATTGAGAAATATGTGCCACTTCACCGAACCTGTTTATAATATGACCAGAGGCTAAATGTATGTGCTTAAGAGTAAGGGGCCAAGAATGAGAATGTCATATTAAATAAGCAGGATATTTTTGTATTTTTGATGTATTTAAGCATGTGAGGACTTACTGAACAGAATCATGGAACTTGATACAACCAAAAAAGTCTAATTAAGGAAAAAAGTTTTCTAAAAACATGCTTTACCAGAATGTTGAGATAATCAAATTAAATTATGGATTATGAATTATGGACTATTTTCCATGACATTTTCTTTCCCATGAAGACATTGTATACGTGTCGTTTTCTTTACTGTTTAGAAAAAATGCTTGACCAAACGATTTGCTATTCCATGGTAATAAATGCCCCCCCAAAAATTATTTTATTAATTTTTATTTAATTTTCCATAGTTTTTTTTCTTTATGAAGACATTAAAGAGTTAAGCAGATCTCCAATGAGAAAACTATGTTAAACTGAAATAATTTGTCATTTTATGTGGATTTTAATTTATTGGGTGAAATGTTTGTCATAATGTCAGAAATTTATTTCATTTATATGACAAAATGAGCTGCTTACACTAAAATTAAATGAAATTGTTTGGTATGTTAACTATTCTTCATGATTACGCTAAACTTAAATCAAAATCACAAATAATGTCACTTTTCAAACTGGCAGGAAGAGTAACTGAAATCAGGAGGGAAATCTGCTTCATTGATTATTTCCTATCATCTTTAATAGACTTTTTTTTAACACATGACAGCTTATAGGTAAGGTTGAGAGCGTCTTTCAATTTACGACAGTGACATATATTCAAAAAGAGTTACAGCCAAACCCCCCAAAAAAGTATCTTGTAAAATGAAGACACTACATCAGGAGCTGCACTGCTGCCAAACATGGAAATGTGATCTCCTCAGTCAAGGTGAAAGAGCAAAGAAGGAGGTCTGCCGATACATGCGCCATGCAGAGCATGATGGAATTCCCTGCACTGGCTTTCACCACCCCCCAGGAGCACTGTTTATATAAATAGACCATCCCCATGCAGACAGAAGCTATGTCTGAGGGTGTGGAGGTCCTGCATCATAAATCAACACGATGAACCTCAGTCAGCAAAGCATCAATGAATGTTGTTATTCTGCAATCTGAGCAGTGTGTTGAGCTGACAGAGAGAGGAGACATCCCATAAAGAGTATGTCTTTCCTGTCTGGTCATGGAGAGGGTTACATGCTGAAAGCATCACTTGTGATCCTTTTTAAGAATCATAGTATGACAGACCTGGAAGCACAGAGGAGGAGTTTCTGGAGGAGTGCTTATGTGGGGTTTTACAAAGTTTCTGACACAGTGATCTAGGAATTTCTTAGGTTATCAGAGAAATGTGAAACAATGAATCGGAGATCCAAAAAGATTTATCCTCAATTCATCCAATGAGTTAAATTGGTTCTAATAAAAAAATAATTAATCAAAACTTTTTAAGTCCATCCTAATAAACACTATTTTTCCACATTTATAACGTATCTTACAATTATATACTTCATTATATATCAAATATTATCATTATTTGTTTGCACAACTTGCATCTTCGTCAACTACATTCAGTGTGTTATAAATTACATAAATTACATCTTGTTTGCTATGTCCAACTCTAAACAAAGGGATTAAGATAAATATTGTCTGTCATAGTTATCGGCTAGTAGATAGATACAACCAATATATTCACATAAAACTGACAACTAAACAAACTCTACAAATCTTTACTCTAACAAATCAGCTATAAGTAATCTGAAATGTGCAGAAAATATTAATGAAACATGACTCCGTAGAAATGAAGAAACTCTGTTTTTACTGAATTACAGGATTCATGCCATTGCTGATATTGAATTTGTTTTAACTTTTTTTTTTAAAAACCAATTGATAGAGATTACAATTTGTGATAAACCCAGCTCTAGGCTTTTAGAGTTTTCCCAGGAGATAGTTATGATTACGTTTTTCTGTAATCAGTGATCAGTGATTGACTTTGGCATAATTTTTAAATGACCAGCATACAAATTCATTCCTTCACTGGAATTTCACAGTAAAATATATGTCAGAGCCTTGATACAAACATCCACTTATAAGTTAGGTCATGTGGTCATTTATATTATTCAGTCTCTGCACAATCACTTCATGAAAGGTCAATACAAGCTCTAACGGGAAAACCCCAGAATGTCTCGAGCGAGACAAGTTTACAGTCTGAAACCATTTGATATACTTTGATATATTGAACTGAGTATATTTGTACTGAGAACACAGGCATGACACTCGTTTTGGTATTCTTATTGATTCACAACGGTTTGTCTTTTAAAGATAAAAAGATGAAAGCACAACATATTTATGACCTATTCTGAGAGTCTTGGTAATTCCTCTGCAATTTCAATGACATTCAGTAACTGTTAAAAATAAATATAATTGAAGAATAGTGAACAGACTTTTTGTCTGTAATCATTCCATCAATTGGTGCAGGTCAGCAATTTCATTTCTTTCGATTGCCACTGGATCCATGACCTGAGTTCAATCACACATGAAGTTAATGACAAGTCATGTTGTTTTACATTCCTCCTAAAATTCTGAGGAATTGAGGGACTAGACACTAGACGGTCCAATGGTCCTGCTGTCCATCCAGTGTCAGCTGACTGACCCCGCACTGGGAGAAATAGTCTCTTTCAATCTTTGAGGAATGACCTAAATCTGGCCAATCCTCCTATGACCTTTGACGTCTCAATGGTCAACTGGGGTCATTGATAGGAAGAAATAGGAACTTGGAATGTCAAAGATTTGCCTCTTATAAAGGCCTTATAAGAGTCCATACTTTGAATATTCAGATAAAACAAAAGATTCAATACATTTTTGCTCAAGCCTTCCTTTGTGTGGAAGTGCTCAAATATCGTAGTTCAAAGAAATGAACACTATTCCAACAAAAATCTTTCTGCACATTTATACAGTTTATGCTACTATTTTTGGGGGGTATATTCAAAAAGCATCAAAGGCAGCTGTAATACAGATACATGGTGTTTTATTTTCTTCAGTGTCATGTTGAAGGTCCCTCGTATATGAGAGAACTGTAATGTCCATTAGTGAAGTTTATATTCTGTGTACTATTCTTTGACACATAAAGGACAACATATCAACAAATACACAAATATATATATATATATATATATATATATATATATATATATATATATAATATATATATATATATATATAAATAAAAATACAGTATATGGTTTATATTTAAGAGTATCTAGAATTTATGATAGAATGATGGAACCATGAAGTCCTCTTTCCTATTTGTGACCAAAGACAAACTTCTTAATTTCTCTATTACAGTATATAATTTTCTGGTACATTAGTATGGTGATGATATGGTTATAGCCAAATGTTTAAATAAGAAAAAAGAAAGAGGCTTGAACAGGACTATATATGGAGCTTCATATAGATCCTACACTGCTTTTCTTAGTCTTCTCAGTGATATTTTTTTGGGGGGGGGGGAATGGTATTCTGAGGTAAATTAAGAAAACTATGTTTTTAAATAAAAAAAGGAAATGAAAGATTTTGCAAGCTTGACTCCTAATTAACCACCGGACCGGGACAAACACAAATGCAAGAAACAGATACCCAATTCAGACACAAGCCTGAGCCAAATCTGGAACACATTCACGCTGTCTCTTTTCAGTGACATCCCCAGAAGGTGCAGTTTAGGAATGTGGGCACTTCTACTTAGAATGAGACAAATTCCAGAGAGGGTCTGACGCTCGAGTGAGACACTACTCTTGATTCATCTCTTGTGCCTTTCCCCTCATTCCGGCCCCGGAGTTTGTGCCTAGTCCTCACACCATGGCAACTGAGCTAGTATGAGTCAATCCTTTAGATAAATGCATTAATGTTATCTTCTAGGGACATTAAAATGTGAACCAACTATAACTTTATCAGCGCAAATTGGCTACATTGTGAACTCCAACACAGAGGCTTTGACATGGAAATGAGGAGTTAAGTGTGTGAGCCCTGGGCTTGGTGCCTAGACTACACCACCCACAGAGAGTGCCGGAGATCACCATGGAGGTGTCCAAATGAAGCAGCCGGTCATGTGAAAGGGCAACGGCTACCTGGATACTTGGAGAATAAATTACATTCTTAATATCTTGTGTTGCAAAACACAAACTGAACACAGTCTCATTCGTATCTGTCGGGTGGGAAAGATTAGTTAAAAGAAAAACGTGAGTGGATTCAAAGGGTTTTAGTCGTAGTTGAGCTAAGTGTTGAAAGCAGCAGACGGTCATGAGAGGAAACAGTGTGCATACACTGCCCTCATATGGTTAATGTTAAAAACAGCAGGGGATTCTTGAAACTTTCCCCGATGGTAGTATTTCTCATGAGACAGATATAAATGTGACACCACAGTATTCAGCTATATCATTTCTGTATCATTTCTCAATTGGGGGCATTAAATTCAGGAATGTTGTATAACATTTGATCAGAATTTCAGCCAGTAATAAACATGTAATAGCACGTAATATCACACGCATATATTGACTTTTTCTCCCTCATAAGTTGAAGAGTATGGGGTTTTTCCATGAAGGATGGCGACCCATGCATGGATGTCCCTATTTGGCATTCTTGACATCATTTGACATTATGTTTATTGATAAACAAGACTCTAGACTTTATGAGATCAAAATTGTATTTCTCAAACTTATCTTTGACTCTTTCAAAGTATTTGCTGCGATACATTTCAGAGAAATACTTGTTTTTAATTAATTAAAATCCCACTTAAACTAATTAAGTGGACGGATTTAACTTCACGATATATAGTTTGAATCACAGCTTGTATTCACTAATTTTTTTTAATGCAAAATTCAAGAACTCAAGGATTTTTCCTTTGACTTCAGTATGAATATGATCAACTCTGTCAAAACAATGCTCTCTGCTGAGGGAGTGGAGAGGAAGCAGAGTCTTTATGCATTCCTTCTGGATCTTCCTTTCACCAATACTTACGTGACCTTATTGTACTGCTACACAATGTTACCAACTATGTTTTTTCTCACAGTGTAATGATGTCGGATGATGATGGTGGGTAAAGAAGGACTCTGACACTGTTGTCTTCTTGGAAAAGGAAAAGCTTTCAAGAGCTAAATTTAGTGACATTTTTCTTATAAATAGGGGGCACTTTTCCCATTTTATGTATTACCTGTCTTTATTTACAATCCATCTTATTCTTTTTTGTTGTGAAACAAAGTATTTTGTTCTTGTTAACAACAGTATGTGTTATTATGATGCCCCATGTTCAATACATTGGGACTATTATTTACTATTAATGAGTTATTTTCTACCAATATTAATCAGAACTGCTCTTAGAAAATAAACCAGTGAAACAAAATTAATACAAATAATTTCTTGCCTAAAATATCTATTCCATTTTTTTTCTACATAAAGAATTGTGGATGATTTCAAATGAAAGTCAGTGTACCTCTTTGCTGCTGCTTTCCGCTTCTGCTTCATAGCCAAAGTCTCTGGCCATGTCACCAATGTCTGACCGGGCACTCGAAGCTCCTTTCCTCCTTCGTTTGTCTCTGCTCCGCTGTTTTTGATTGATGAAGAGCTCTCTACTGTGAGGTAGCTCTTTGAAAAAATCATCCTCATCATCATCATCACCATCATTGTGATCGTTGTCCTCCTTCTCTCCGATGGAGGACTCTCCATCGTCTGAGCTCTCGGTGACTAGAGTATGGCCGTCAACACCATAGGGACAAGTGTAGTGGGAGAAGGTGATGGAGCTCGGTTTGTGTCTCACAATGCGCGGTAGATCTAGTACCCTCAAGCTTGAATCTGGAACAGTTGCAGGAACAGATAGGGAAGGATTTGATTCCAGATTGAGGTTGGAGTACTGACCCTCTGGAGGCATTAAAACATAGCCATTTGAGATTGTCTCTAATTTGTCTGTTTTTACACATACAGGGTTCAAGTCCATTGTATGATGAATATGATTATGAACTATGCGGTCTGAATGGCATTCTGCAGCAGGAACAGGAGGCGCCAAGTCACCACAGTACCTGTCATTTGGTATAGGTAATTTGGATACCTTACCTTCTTCATGATCCTGAGCTGGGGTTAGTGGATTTTGGTTATGATGTGTCACCCTAGGATTGACTAACATGTATCCAGGCTTCTGTAAGGACTCCAAGGATTCTTGCTGGTTTTGACTGACATAAACAAAACTCTTCTTTGTCCTATGGATGTCCTCATTTGACTTCAATAGTGAGCTTTGGGCTTTGTGGATATCATTCCCAATGGGGTCTGATGAGCTGTTACTTGAGAGAGCAGAATTTTCTGAAGTCGACTCAATCGTTGAAATTTTTTGAAATTCTGGAGCTGCCCAAGACTGAGGTCCCTCCAGCGGAATCTCCATTATGCATCTATTCTACAGTTTTTCATAATGCAAAACATAAATCCACAGGTACTTGTGTATAATGTATCGGATGGCCATTTTTGTCCAAGATGATCAGTAAAATCATGCAGCAGATAACCTGAAAAATATGATAAAAGTCTGTGAATGTTATGTTACAAGTCTGAGAGACAGATGATTATTCTCAAAAGCTATACAGAATATAATGGACCACCTATGCATACATTTTACAACCAGAGTAGAAAGTAAAGTCTCGGGGTCCAGCTCTGTGAGGCTCTGACTACGTGCCATTTAGTGAGAAGTTTGCTATGAAATTCAACAATCTGGCTCAGGCCCGGCTGTTCAAGTCTGGATCTGTTTCTCACACGATTGTGATGACATCACTGCACAGAAGAATCCAACTGCCCCTCTCCAGTTTGTGATTTACTAGGCACTACACCATTCATCAGGGTTGAAGACATCACCAGTCTGCCATGCTTAAGATCCCACTCAACCCTTCATTAAGCCACCCTTTAAGACATACATGGGACAAGTCTGGTACATCCAAAGTAAAATTGCAACAACAAACAATTCCATCACTGTGCTTACACAGATGGTAATCATCTCAATCACGAGGAATTTACAGAGGGAAGTTTTTTGGAGATGGGATATCCAGAACATTCTTTAATACCACAAAAAATGCTTATGTTAATGGAACCCTAAATATATTTTGTAGCAGAAAAAAATCTCTTGAAATTCCCATAGGAGCTGCACATGTTCAGTTAATTGAATTTTTGCCCATAAAGGACATGCTGATACTGTGTAAAAGCTGATGCCTTTGGCATGGCCTTGAGACACTCGATATATGCCCACACGTATATCGCAAGCATGCTTTTAGCAAGGACATAAAACATTATGAAACTGGCACACTGGAAAGCATAAATAGCATAAATGATGTGTATATTTGCAATTTCCTGCAGCAACATTACATTCAATACCGAGTAAATTAATCAATAAATACAGCAATGTGCCTTCTGTAAAGCTTGTCTTTACATGATGAGTGTGGAGTGCTCAGGAAATAAGGGATACTTCCATGGAATCAATCTATTGTCGAGAGGGTGCATTTTTCTCCAAAGAATGCGGAGAGAATAAGTCGTAGAGGAACATCCACTGTTGAAGAATGTTCAACAGTAAGGTGATGAACAAGTCCTCTCATGAAGACACAAGCTATAGCTTAACTTTCTCAACTCAGCCAGGAAGGATTAGTGAGTTGTGCACTTGCAATTTGTTCATACATCATTAGCGGACGCCTGTCATCACAGAGTTAGATTCAGAGGAACACAGAAAACAGGAGACTCACCTGCTGAGTGGAAAAAGCTGTCAGTGTAGCCAAAATACAAACATCATGGCAAAAGAGTGGCAGCGGGACTTGTTCCTGTAGGATCAGAGAGGGTTGGACAGCCCCCCCCTTGCAGAGCCACACTTCCGTCCCTATTTTACTAAAAGGTAGCTTGTCATCAAACTATCCCCCCCTCCTCATGTGATCCCTTGGTGTTTAGTTAGCAGTATTCAGAATATGCGTAAGAGCAGGGAGAATGTGTACTTGTTGGGAGATGGAAAGAGGAGGAGAAAGTGGCGAGGAGGTCGGTTGAAGGAGGGTAGGGGTGGGTGTTGGAGAGAGCAGCAGCGGACGGTAATGTAAAAGAACAAGGTGAAATGGGTTTCCAGTCAGTACAAACAGGCTGCGATCAATGGCTAACTTCACCGGTCTGAGATGTGCAGGAGCAAGAGGAACCACAGCTGTGACCTATGGTTTCAAAACACTGGGCTGAGGAATGCTTTCAAGTCAAAGGGGAAAACTGTGAAGCAGCATGATTTACTGTAGCACACTAAGAATTAGACAGAGGTGATAAGATGATTCAGTGCTGAACTGAAAGCAAAATCCATATTTATTTGACACTAAATATAGAAAAATTGCCGTTTTAGAGTCTGTGTAGGGATTGTAAGAATTACACGTTTTAAATCATGAAATGACAGTTTGCTTAACTGTATGTTGGCAAAAAGCTTTTGATAGGGATGCCTAAAATACCTCAAATTTACTTGAACCATCTGGTAACATCAAAATAATCATCCTTCACAAATCTTGCAATATCTCTTTGATTTATGAGACATGGAACAGAAGCTATGAGTTACTCCCATTTCATAAGACGAAGAAAAATCGCAGTACAAAAAAAAAAGGCACCATCACCGAAATATGACCTAAAGGCATTCCTCAGAAATAGTTCTCTTCAGATTCAGCTTGAGTTAAACATGTATGTTGAAATAACTGATTGGACCACATGTCTGAACTGTGAAAGTGTGAATAGACAGTAAATGTGGAAGAGGCATGTCTGAGTGATAGCGTGTTTATGCCACTCCTGCCCCCCCTCTCCAATACAACAGGAATGCTGCCGGAAAATATTCTTTTCTCCTCTCTATATGAGCGGTTCTTGACCCTACATCATCATAGCTCTCTCATTCATTAATTTATTTATTCACTTGTTCATTAAGTCTGCTCCCCAGGAGTAAGGTGGTAAAGTCACGGCCACAAATCAACCCTTGGACTCAGTTTGACCTTTTCGCCAGGGGGGACAAAATGACTTCTCTCATTCATAAAACATTGCAAAATGCCCATGGCTGTCATTCTCACTCAGTGATGCATCAAAGCATCCTCTTATTTTTCTTTTCATGTTTTCTCACAAGCCTCTGCCATGTGCTATGAAAACATGTATGGAGATACGGATCAAGGCGGTTGATCCGACTGATTTTTGTGCATCAAAAATATTTTAGAATTAAAAATGCAGTTATTTTGGCAGCACAAATGAAAGACAGAAGCAGACATGTTCTGTTGGGAGTGCTGAAAATGCCATGCCTGACAGAGAAGCCATGCCACAGCACTAAATCCAATGTTTAACCGGTGAGATAAAGTGTATGTGTGTAACCTTTTAATGTTTCCTGATCTTTTGTTCACAGTGAGTGACATGGTGTCCTTCTGGCATATCTGTGTTTGCATTTCCTCTACTATCTTAAAGTATGCAAGCAAAGGTTACAGGAGGCATAGGAACGGTTTGGCTTACACCAAATAAACCTGGAAAACAAAGTGATGCAACTTGGTCAGTGTCATTTCTGAAAATGAACTAAAAATCAGTTTATATATTTAAAAAAAAAAGTATAATCTACTTGCTAGGGCTGAATACACATTCATTCAGACCAAACAAGAGTTCAAATTTTACTCACTAGGGGGAGCTTTTTACCAAAAACACTGTTTTTAAGACTTCATTTCATATCTAATTTGAAGGGTTCGATCAGGGGGATTGCTTGTACAACGCAGGGAATTTGAGGCTTTTCAGGGCTTTTAACACTTTATCCTATGTTTCAGGGTTTCGGTGATATATACTATACCCCATAGGCCTTGTTCTTAAATTGTTGTGTTGTGTATCCTGTTTATAAGGTTCTTGCTTTCCTCCATTTCTTGTTGTGTGTTCTTCTTGTTTGTGAAAAGGCTGTGTGGATGGTATGGGCCAAAGGGGGATTATTATTATTTTTTTTATGTAAAGCCCTTTATTCTACTTTATGATCGTTTGATTGATTGTATGTTAATGAGAGACGAAGATTGGAGGAGAGACAGAAAGAGGGGTTGCTGTAAAAACACCTAAACTGAAAAACTACCTGCACTTAATAAAAGTAGCGTTTTCCTTGTCCGGTCTATATGAGCTGGAGGTGAACAGTCCAAGGCCAGTGGGAGGGAAAACAGTTACACTCACACACAGTTGGATGTTCTCACAGGCAAGACTGAGAGGCCCAGTCTGCCCTTCTCAAAATAAGGGGGAAAACGGCCTTGTTCGTGGCACTGAAAGAAAAGCAGTGACATTGCCTCTACGGGGGATAGAAGGCAAAAGAAGCACCTGTGGAGGAAAGAAAAAAGATAAATCTTGGTTTCTCTCTGCATCAGCGCTAAAGTTGGCAGGTTGTGCCGTTTTTGTTCTGTGAGGTAACTTTTACTGGTTTCATGATCTCACATATAGATTAAACATTATTTACTGTCACCATGGCTTTTAAGGATGAGAGTCTTGTAAAGACATGTGACTGTTACCCCTTTTCCACCAAGCTGATTCCAGGGCTAATTTGGAGCCAGATTCTGATATAGCACCAGTTCTTTGCTTTTTGATAGCCTAATCACCAGCTCCTGGCTCCCAAAACTGGTGCCAGACAAGCACCAACTCTTTGCTGGTCTAAAGCCAAGAACCGATTACGTCAGGGGCTGGACTATTGTGACAAAAAAAAACGGCGCAAATACTGAGCCGCCATTTTTAAAACGACAGCCGAACGACTTTCATCCGATAAACTAGCAATAAAAAAATTTATTTTCTTATTTTAAAATTACTAACAAAAAGTTGTTGTTTTTTCGACTCTGGATCTCAACGTAGGCTTGCAAAGCCAAGAACAGCACTTGCATTGCGATGATGAGCTCCTCCATCTTCGTTGTTATGGCGCAAGCGTTTCTGAGAAAAACAGACAGTGACAGACTGACGTTATACGGGGACTTAATGGCGTGGCTCAGGCTTGGCTCCTTGCCAATGGAAAAGAAAACATGTTCTTAAGCAATGGCACTAGCACCAGCACCGTACTAGCACCAGGTTCTTTTTGATGGAAAAGGGGTATGTGTGAGGCTATACACCAGTGCTTTTAGTTGACACCATCATGTGAACCTGATCACACCTGACTGATATTGATATTATGCCATTATCATATAATGAGTCAGTATTATTCTGGATCCCAAATTCATCATCCCAAAATACTGAGAAGCCTACTTTGTTCAAAAACACACAACGTAGGAGAAATGATGAACCCGGATTGCCTAATGATGCGAATATGAGCGTGAATTGTTATGTGTCTCTGTGTGTTGTGTGTTGTTGTGTGATGAACTGGTAACTTGTCCAGGGAGTATACCCTCCCTTTCACACAAAGAAGGCTGGGGTAGGCTCCAGCCCCCCTGCATCCCTGTAAAGGATAAATAGCTACAAAAAATAGAATGGAATGTTAATAATAAGCTAGTAATAATAATATAATTATGATAAGTTTCATGTTGTTATCTGGTATTTTTTGTCCTGATTACCTTGCCTAAATGTAATATGCTGGTTCTGCTTCTTTGCGCCTCAGTTTTCTTTACTCTAGTGATTGGAATGAAAACATCAGGTTAATAATGGAAAGTTTAATTGTTTTAATTACATCCATATGTTAAGCTGTGTTCAACTAAGTAGAAACGAGACACGGTTTCCTGTTCACATCAAGACTATGACAACTATGTCAAGACAAAGCCTGGAAGGGGGGGATGTGAACTGGCTGCCAAAGCACACTGCCAGAGAAGGTAGGCATGCCAAAACCTGGCTACAAATTGCCATGAGGCAGAGAAACTCAGCACCAAACCCTCCAAAAAGAAGTAAAAGTCAATGTAAGAGGATAAGATTGTTTGTTTTTAACTGGTGTAGTGTAAGAATGATAATCTTCCATTCTATTCACTGATAGCTTTAGCTGCGGAAGTAATTGAAATTGACAGAGTTCATGACCCATTCACGAAAGAATTGTGACTCCTGAGGGTACAAAATACTTTTTTGATAATTTATTAAGATTTCAAAGCGGACATAAATGCGCAACTTCGAATAGAATACACACGAACACAGAATATTAATTTAAATCGTAATTTAATTTACTTTTCTCATTTTACACTCGATATGACAATTAAAAATGTACTGACACGCTTTATTCCTCCTTCAAGAATTTGAGCACAGAAATCTGACTCATTGCACAACAACTCAAAATATTTAAGTGGTGCAATCAATAACATTACAGTGATGACATACGTATGTTTTCAGCATTTATGGATGCCATGAATGACACATTTATCCATTACTCTCTTAACTGACTGTTCTACGTTTGTAGGTTCAGTAATATTTGAATGAGACGGTTAATTTAAAATAGTGTTCAGGGACCTCAAACCTTCCCCGAGGCTAAGCATTCCCTCCAAAATTATTTCCGCTTCCCACATTAAGTTACATCTATACACAGCACCTCTATTACGATTCTTTAACTATGAAAAGACTAACCTAGAACTTGGTTCCATCCTTTGGTTTAAGCAGAGCATTTCCTGTTTTGCTGAATAAATTCTTCCCCGTTCTAATTCCAGGTGCCCGTCTTCTGTAAAAGTGTTAACAAATCTATCTTCACTTTTTTGGCTTAAAAGGCTTTACTTGTGATTCTTGCAAAGTTAAAGTGGAAAGGAAATCATAAATCACACCCTTTTATCTGGATGTACTGCAAATTATAATAGTGTCTTATATATTTTAGGTTGAAGCACAACAATATACTGGGAAGGCGCGTCCACTTCATGCTCGTTATCCACTACTTTGGATTGCAGCTCCTGCCAGAAGACAGCAAAAGGACGATCTCCACCATGGCCATTTCATTGCTAGATGATTTGAATCAACTGACTGAAGTGAAGGAACCTATAGTAAACTACACTGATCAAGAACTGGAAGACATATGTGTGTTAATTGAAATGTTTAAAAATTAAGTCGGTAGTCACGGATATCCCCACAAAGACGCAAAAACCTACAACTTGCTAGACCAAAGACGCCACACCAATCCAAGTCACATGGACATTTCACAGATATGCTCTCGCCCGGGAGGATCTAAACCATGGTATCTTCCAATGAAACCTCAAAGCCCACCAGTCTCACAGATCTCTTTCTTGACCTCAGAGGGTACCACCCTATAAACTGTCTGATCTCCAGTCAACTTTTGTGCTCTGATGAAGGTCCACACGACCGAAACGTTAGCAGATATGTTGACATGACAATGCCACAATAAATTGATTTGACTGAGTTAATATTCCAACGCAATTGGGAGAAAAAAATCCCAAATCCAAAAATCTTAATCCGGATCCAGTCTTAAATTTAATGGGTTTCCCCTGATGCAAGAGTCTTGGTATTTCATTACTCAATAACATAATAAAATGAAGGAAAAAAAACTCCCTATATTTTACCTCTCTGCCATTGTACAGTAAAAGGAACCTGTAATCTATGTATGACCAAGCTTGCGACCTGCGATGTTCTGGCAGAGCCATTCAGATGTCGTAGTGGCTCAAATCAAGGCAACTTGACCTACTCGCCGACTCAGTGAGCTCCTTTAAATCCTATTTATTCTTTTTGATTCTAGTGTCTTATTGCTGTAGTTGACTTACAGTCATTAACTGTTTTACTCCTTATGTTTTATATCTTTTCTTTTGTGATGTGAAATTTATTTGAATTGTCTTACGTTCTACTTTCAATTTGTTTTATATTTTTTGACTGTGATTTGAACTGTTGTACTATACATGCAATATAAAAAATGTTGTTAACGGTGTAATGAATATTATTATTATTACAACAGGTGTGTCTTTAAAATATAATAAGATGTGTTCAAAATGTTAGTTCATATTACATCCGTTAAATCATTAAATACAAAAAAATGGCTAAGGACCACAGAGGTACAATATTTTTTTGGGCTCTGGCGATCTTAGTAACTAACTGTACTTCCAGTCATTGTGATATGTATTTAGGACTCGTGATTATGTTTCACAGTGCATAAGAAGAAAATGTTCTACACTATAATTTCTCTTACTGTCTCCTCTCTTGCCCGCTCCTCCTTTATGGTATCAACACATCAAGATGAAGCCAAGGTTATAATGTGCTTGTGGTCTTCACATAGCATAGGAAGGTTAAAGTGAGGGGACCCCACTGTGTTGCTGAAACATGTGGAAGAATGGTCCCAGTGTGTGTTTTTAAACCGCAGAATGAGTTATATCACATACCAACTAAGAAAACTATTCTATTCTATCTGCTCCTGCAAAACTGATAACATTCACGGTATGTAACAGTTATATCTAGTGTATCTAAAAGAATGAAGAATATTTTAGTGTTTTCATGCTTAAGTCTGCAACCCTATTATGTAACATGAAACATAGCCAGCTGTGGAAACCAGAACAATACAGTAGGTAAACATAATCAGAAAACATTCCAGTAATACCACAGAAGGTCTGAATCAATATATCCTAGGCAGCTTTTCGACTCCCCTACAGATTCCCAGCATTCCACAGATCATGGGCAGATGTTCTGAATATCACTTCTGTCTGCTGTCTCACTTTAACTTCATCCAGAGATGAAATCACCAGAGTTGTTGTGGTTACAAAAAGAATGCACTTTATGTTCCAAGTATCCTGATTGTGGAAATTGTGTACAGTGACAAACCCATTAAATTGTTTAAAACATGTCCCATAAATAAAATAAATAAGTAAAAATTATAAGGCGGCGCAGTGGCGCAGTGGTTAGCGCTGTTGCCTCAAAGCAAGAGGGTACCAGGTTCAAATCCACATCTGCCAGCCTTTCTGTGCAGAGTTTGCATGTTCTCCCTGTGTCTGTGTGGGTTCTCTCCAGGAACTCCAGCTTCCTCCCACAGTCCAAAAAAATTTGCTATTGGTGACACAAAATTGCCCATAGGAGTAAGTGTGACTGTGGTTGTGTGTCTGCCCTGCGATGAACTGGCAACTTGTCCAGGGTGTACCCTGCCTCTTGCCCGATGTTAGCTGGGATAGGCTCCAGCCCCCCGTGACCCGGAACAGGATAAGCGGTAGAAAATGAATGAAGTAAAAATTAAAAAATAAGCAATTACAAGAAATAGGTGACCTCATACAGAAACAATTAATAGAAGTGAAAATGTAATTACAAATTCTTTCTTATAATCTTTCAATTTAGCATTGACAAGTTGCTTGTTGGGGAAAATGTTAAAAATGGGACAAAATCTAATCTAAGAATTATATAGGGGAAAACGTCGCTTTCATATAAGCAGGGGACACCATATGTTTGGGAAAACCGACCTTGGATACTTTTTATTTGAAAAATATGAACATTAAATAATTGCTGCCGAGGCTGCACTGCCTATGTAAATCATGAAATGCCTGTTTATTACTGTATTATAAGCATGTTTTTCTCTGTTGATCCATTAATTCTGGTAAACTTCTTTCAAATTGTAGAAGCAAAGCAACTGTAAAAGGAATGTTACAGCCTTAGATTGCTCCTCTTAAAGAAATCTCTTATTTCATTTGCAAGATGCACAAACTAAGTTTACATCAGTAACCTTACAGATGTACATTCCCAAAGAATGAGCTATATGTTCTAGACAGTTGAAAGAAGAAATTGACAGCAATAGAGGTAAATTATACTACTGTACAATGACCTCACAGCCTGTTTCCACTGTATCCAAGTATGTGATTACAGGAACATAGGGACGCATGAGAGGTGAATCAAATATACGACCCAGGAGGACGAAGCAGCAGACCGGCACCATCACACACACAGAGCAGGTACAAATTAATTCGCTCCAACAACCCGGGTGCTCACCTGCTGCAACATGTCTGCAAGCACTTGCAATCAACCAGTAAATTCCTTCTGCTATGCGTTGTGAGGTGGAGGTGAAGGATGGGGTGGGGCGGGGGGTTTGTGGTCCCTGTGTTGTGATTGTGATGCTGTGTAATTGTAAGGTATGTTTGAATCCAGTGTCTGAAGCGATCATCACATCAACCAGACCCCCATTTTAGGTCAGACAACAAACACGTCTGTTATTGGTACATGAACATTCCAAAGTGATAGGGCTATTCACAGATGACGAGGTTATTAATTTGGTTAAACACAGTGGTAGCAGCATATCATCTATCCCATTCACGGGATAGCCAGAGAAAATATGACCATGCTTTCAACCACGTCTGTGTTTCTGAATAGGCATAACCATTCCTTCAATGAAAAGAAAGAAAATACGTAATCCCAGAGATAATTTGCCTGTAATCTATGACAGCACAATGTTGAAAGTAGTAAAAACTGTATTCACTGGGCTAATTCATTTTGCCCATTGAAAGAAAGAAAGCTAAGCAGTTGTCTCCGTTCAGGCTGCAGCTGCCCTGAAGCAGAATGCTGCCCATTTACAGCTGCCTGTCAGCTGTGGAGCCTCTTCTACCACAGATAGATATTGAAGGACCTTGCCAGTATGCTTTCAAATAATCTAGTATATAATCTATAATCTTATTTCAAATACATTGTTCGTTTTCTTCAAATGCAGAAATTTGGATGTTATTTTTGATGTCGATAACCATTGATTTTTGTTGATTTCTGAAACTCTATTAAGAAATACATGCATCAAATTAATTGGTGTCAATCATCGTTGGTAAAATTATTAATCTATTAGATCATCATTGCTGATTCCACCTGCTGAAATGTTCATGTTAAAAGATTTTTTGACCCCTTAAAATTAGTTAAGTCTTTTGGTTATGTCATTGTAAATGCGTACTGTGGTGGATTTGCTGGGTATTGTTTCTGCATTTTCTGACCTTTTGTAGCACAAAAATCTAATCTAATGACATATAAAAAGAGGGATTCAATCTATACTAAGTAAATAACTGAACCTGACATTGTACTTCCTAACAATAAAAAAAAATTTTACAAATTTGAATGCAGACTTGATGTTCAATGTGCTATAATAAAAAGTTTGAGAATCTGCTCAAATTATTAATGTACAGTGGATCTTCATACCGTGTACTGAAAAGAAAAAGCATTCAACAATTAGCTGTAATTTAAAGTAAATTGGACTTGTACTAACAAAAACTTGTAAACTTTCAGGGTTTGGATAATTTCTCGCTTTTGCTCCTTCGTTTATCCCTACTTAAAATGTCAGAAATACTTATGTCAGTATGCTATTACTTATTTACTCTACTCATTCTAATCGGAGGAAATCTTTCTATTGCACCTGGGGCCAACACTTTCTCTTCTCTTATCTAGTGAGCCCACTAGCCCTCACCGTTGGGGGTTGCACTAATGCCCTTCAACAAGACTTTCCATACACACACGCACACCCACTCACACTCACACTAACACACTCATAGGTGAACCAAGCAGACAGTATGGCAGACAGTGCCTGGAGCAGCCTGAAAGCAAACAGATGGCCTGACCCTCTCATAAAAGGCTTTTTTAGTTCAGTGACATGAATGTCATTCTCAAGATAAAGAAACACAATCTCTATAAAATTCACCATTATGAAATAAGATTTTATTGAATATTTACTGAAAATAGTAAAATGCAATGACAATTCCTTGGAATTACCTGTCTGAATGGGACAGGATCTTCTGCCACTGGAGAGAACCTCCCCGGCTATAGTATGTTTTAGCTCCACGGGAGGGGAGTTAACTGTGAGGGCTGCTGAGGAAGAATAAGGAAGTGTAAATAAAGATGATGAGGGTACAAGCATGGGAGATGATATTTGGCAGATGGGGAGAAAAACAGCTACTCTCACATAGACACACGCACATATAATAAAAAGGATGAGCATTTATAACTTTTCAGGATGGAGGGTTGAAAACACAAAGAGAGGAAAAACTAAAGGACAGCAAGAGGGAGACAGACGGCATGATTCATGCTTTTACTTAATCACACATTATGATTAGCTCTCTAAAAATGTGTGGGTGTATCTTCAGAATAGATACTGAAGATACATCCACTCATACACTCATTCAGCCAATGGAAAAGCACAAAGACATGTAACCAGTCCTTTTTTTTTTGCAGCCTACCATTGTTAAAACTACTGCATTGACAAGACCTGAAAAGACTAATTTTCTCTTATATTCCAAAATATGAGAGAACAATTCTTGGTACTTCAGAATAAATGTAGCTGTTGGGAACTCTTCATGTTTATGGACTTTTTAGTTGAGGCTCTTGTTTTGAAAGTCTTATTTGAAACTGCACACTACTTCCGTGATTGTTTTCCTCCGTTCATTCATTCTTGTTTTATTTCATAAACTGGGTATTAATGTACCTATATGCTGCACAGTGTACACCTAGAAATCTTTAAGTAGAGAACTTAAACATCACTTATGACTCTGTGCTCCCTGATCGGAGCCCTGTAGTGGTCAATATCCAAATCACCAGTTTTAAAGGGTCCAATCCCCAACAAAGGTCCTTTGAACCGGATTTACCCTTGACTACTGCATATGATCAGCTCAGCTCTACAAGCCCAACCCCTGTCAAGACTTTGCCGGATGGCTCCAAGCCAAAGCACAATAGTATCGATGGTCTAGTCGGTTAGTACAGCGCTACCAACAAGAGATGTCTCCCACCAGTGGGAGAGATAAAGCTTCAGTTTCAACTAAAACCAAAAGTACAACTGTCTACCTTGGTGCAGACTCTAAAGAGCCCCAGGTACCTTGTTCATCCAAACAGTCCAAACCAAAGAAGCCACTCAAGGTGCACTTCTATTCTACAAAAGCAAAGAGCACTTTATTACTCTGTGCAAAAGCATTAAAAAACAACCACCAAAGGAGCTGTTAAAATAGATTACACAAGAAAAGAGTTGATGACAATGTGCTCGTTCTCATTTACCAGAGTCATGGAACCTCAAGATGCCCTGCATTGACTGTGGTGGCATCCACCCTCAAGTCCTCCAAGGGATGGCTCAAGATACTTCAATGAACCGTACACCAGGCACTTCTGAGAGTTGAAAGTACTTGACAGCATCAATCCTATTCCTCAATGGTTCCCGAGTCACCTTTGAGATTCTCCCATGGATAACAAAGGGAAACAATACAAGGTCCAAGGAGAATTTACTGCATCCGGTCTGGACTTGGTGGATCAAAGCTACCCAGTACAGAGGGTAGCTCTGAGGGTAGCTGCCCAGTATAGAGGCCCCAACGACGGTCCTTCATGGTATGCTTACTTGAGGATACCATGCTCAAGTAAAAAGTTCTATTCAATCCGTCACAAACCAAGATTGGTCTTCAACTGCTCATTTAGGTACCAGGGAATGTCGCTGAATGATCAGCTGCTGCCAGGGCCTGATGTCTATTAATGACAAGTGCTGCCGTTCGGGACAATGTGCAGTCCCTGTTGCGCCATATTTGCTTTACAAAAGCAAGCTCCCAACTATTAGGATAGTACTCCTTCCATTCCACGGGTTGTAGAACAAAGTTTCTATGTGGACAACTGCCTTAAGAGCCTTCCCACTATACTTGCTGCCAAGCAACAAGTGTATCGTCTACGCAGCATACTTGCAGATGAAAGTTTCAAGTTAAGACCCCTGGGCCAGTAATGAACAAGATGCAGTGGCTCATCTGCCTTCAGAAGCAAAGTCTACCTCTACAGAACAGTGGCTAGCACAGAACTGAACAGACCCGATGGAGCTCACTCTAGGCCTCAAATGGTATTATGCAGAAGATATTCTCGGCTATCATGTCGGTCAAACATGCAGTACTGACAATGACAGTGGCATTCAAAGTGTAAGCTAGCCAGTATGATACTTTGGGATTCATAGTGCCATATACAACCCGAGCCAAGGTGTTTATTCAACAGCTGTGGTCAAAGAAGACGGACTGGGATGATCATAGTTCGCCTATGGATGTACAAGATGCCTGGAGCACCTGGGAGTCCGAGCTGGACCATCACAGTGCAATCTCCATCCCACGCTACTACCTACCTGCTCTGGCTGATGATGCAGATCTGGAATAAGACCTCCACATATTCTGTGACGCGTTGGAATGTGGAGTTACTTAGGGGAGTTAACATCAAAGCTTCCCAGCGGAAGTTGCTGCTTTTCAGGAACAGAAACCTTTGCCAAGTCACAGGCATTTTGCTAGTCTTGCTCCAGAGTAAGACTCCTCAATGTGCCGGAGGACTCCTCAATGGGAGGGAGGACTGCAAAACCCAAGCGAAGCAGAGATACGCCCCATTGTGCTAGAGGCGAAGCACCCAGCCACAAAGCTCCTCATCAATAAAAATGAAAAAAAATAGCCTTTATGCTAACTCTGGTACATTTACAAAAATGTTTATTAATGTACAATTTCCCTGCCAAATAAACCAATAAAGAAAAGAAAAAAAAGTCGATGACGATTTAAGTTTGTTATTGCTGTTATGGGAATCATATGGCTAAATTGCTGAGTTATTCCTCTGTATTTATTCATTTATCTGTGTTGTTGCATCATTGCAATGTTAGTGTGCTTTGATGAGATTTGTTTTTAGCCAAAGTTAGGCTAATTGTCTATCCTTCTTGTTTTATTTTATAAACTGGGTGTTAATGTACCTATATGCTGCACCGTGTAAACCTACTAATCTTTAGGTAAAGAGTTTAAACCTCACTTATGACTGTGTATTCCCTAACCGGAGCCCTGTAGTGGTCAATATCCAAATCATCGGTTTTAAAGGGTCAATCCCCAACAGTAGCCTACTTAGTTATATCCAACCAATAAATTGTACTGAGCAACTGTAGTTTTGCTGTTGTTTACACAAAACTGGTTTTGTTATTTTGGACAATGGCCCTAAGTTTCACTAAAATTAATTTCTTGACCTTAATAGAGAATATGTTCAGGGGTACTATTTATAAGCTTATGACTTGTTGCAATAGGTCAGTTTATTATTATTTCATTCAAACATCATGTATTGAAGAATCCAAAATGTTCATAACAATAAATCATTCTTAAAATATTTTGTAAAAGAACTCCATTTGTTCATCAACCAAAAGTACATAAATTTATTTCATGTTTTGTTTCACAAACCATTCATTCATTCATTATCAACCGTTATCCTGTTCAGGGTTGCAGGGGGGCTGGAGCATATCCCAGCTGACCTCGAGCGAGAGGCAGCTGGGATATACAGAATGAGTCGCCAGTTCATCAAAGGACTGACACAAAGAGACATACAACCACTCACACTAACACTCACTCCTACAGTGAATTTTTAGTGTCAACAATTCACCTACATTGCATTTGTTTGAACTCTGGGAGGAAGCCGGAGTTCCTGGAGAGAACAAGCAAACTCCACACATAATGGCCGGCAGAGGTGGATGCGTACCTGGTACCTTCTTGCTGTGAGGTCGCACAATAACTTCTGCGCCATCATGCTGCCCCTAACCATTCATTCAAACAAAAAGAGGTTAAATAATTACATTACAAACTAGGCTACAACTCAGTGAGTTGGTATGAATGTGAAGTTTTTGTATTAGGTTTTATGACTACATTTCTGATTTATTTCAATCTAATTACTTTTTATATTCTCCCAATTTATCCTTTTTTCCTGATGTAGGACATCATGAAATGGGAAAAAAAACAATTGCAAAACATTGAAATTTTGATTTTGGATACAATATCAGAGCTTCATATTTATAGAATATGTACATTTAAAATGAATGGGTATAACCTTATATTAAAATTAAGCTAAAACATAAATCAATTCACTTGCCAATTTGATGCACAAATGGCAAGTGAATTATGTAATGTGACTTTGATCTTGTACATTTAAGCACCAATAACTTTTTTTTACAGTTGAAGAAAAGCGGTTTTCTGCAGAAGAGGATTGGGGCCATATATGACTACGTAATTTTGGGGGGGAATTCTGACTTTATTGTCAGAATTATGACTTTAATCTCAGAATTATAACTTTCAAACTCAGAAGTATTTGTACCTGTAGGGAACAAAGGTCATTGCCATTTTACCTCCTGAGGATGAGAGCAGTACTATGACAGACATATCTTCTTTGAATTAGTTTGTGCGTGATTGGGGTGTACCAGAAGAAGCCATCTCTGCAATGGAAGAGTGAAAGGTCAATGAAAAAAAAATTATGTTGGTGTGACTATTGACTATTTGCAGAATGAATGTGTCTATGGTTGCCATGGTGGAAGCTGTTCAAAACACTGAATGATAATAAAGTATTTGTACGGTCTTTTTACCTCTACGTGATTAAAAGTGACATCGCCAACAAGCATTGAGGCAGCTGAAAGTCAACAGTTAGCAAGGTCACTCCTTGAAAGTAACACCTCATTAGGCAAAATCGTGCTAGTTAGCTAATCCATACCTGCATTTTACATGTTTCTTAGCTTACCATATTCATAAAAAAAAAAATTTGTAAGGCACCAGACCATAATACATTTCTTTTTCACTCACCTTTTGGTCTTCCATTGCAGGGATGACTTCTTCTGGTACATCCCAAGCACACAAGAAATCATTCAAAGAAGACATGACTGTCATGGTACTGTTTCCTTCTTCATGAGGCAAAATGACAAGGACCTTTGTTCCTTGCAGGTACCCATACTTCTGATTTTATCCAGAAAATAAAGTCAGAATTTTGAAATAAAAGTAAGAATTTTGAAATAAAAGTCAGAATTCTGAGAATAAAGACAGAATTCAGAGTCTAAATTCATATGTCATATCCAGCCCTAATCATCTTCCGTTTTCTTATGCTCTCCCAAATAACCTTAAAAAAAATACCTGAAACCATCGCCTGTATTTGCAGTTTTTACTCCCACGTCAGTGGATGCCGGTCACGAGCCATGTGTAGCAGTATGTCAGTTTCCCTCCATAACTGAAGATGGCAGTATTAGGCATGACACACAGCCAAAGTATCATGTCCCGCCCTAGTCAACATTTAATTGGCTAATCTTGATTACATTGCCTATTACTAACCAATCGTATCCCCGTATGTAAATTAAATTATCAAGTATTGTAAACGGTAGAGAGGGACTGGACATACCCCCAACCTCGTTGGATTCGAAATTAAGTCGATTCATAACACATTCACCTGTATTTGCCAGCTAGTGACTAACAGAGGAATGACTTGCATAAGACAAATCAAATCTAAATGTTTAAAATTCTTACATACGACCAGCGGGATTTTCACCTATTGCAAATGTTTCCATTCTGAACCAGTGAGAGCTTGAAGAACACACGTGTATTTAACTGATCTTTTTAAACCAAAACAGGAATAACAGTGTAATCTTTCACCCCGCAGGTCGTTCATGAGTCCAGCCGACTTCCGATAGTTCATTATAGTATTTGTGTGACCTCCCGGTTGACCGCAGGTTCCCGATGGGCAAATTCCCCCGCGTCTTACACTTTTTACCCAAAGATCAGGTTATGACAGATAATCAGGTGGGAGGATCTTATTTTTTCCCCCATAAATTCCTCTACAGAGATGATTAATATTTCTGTATTTCTGAAAATAACTGATATGATAAACTGATTGATAGACCATCTCTGCAAACTGGGTTGATGAAGGACAAACATCATGCAGGGAACTATAAAACCTGACCTATAATTCATAATTATTCTGGATGAGTGCCTTTTTCTATTTTTAAAGTATTTACTTTACCATTTAAAAATTTTGACAAATTGTAAAAAGTAATTAGGCAGATTATCAGTATTATAATAATTCACTATGCAATAAAGTCCACTCAAACATTTACAAAACCTCCATTGCTGTCAAGATAATTAAACTTTTTTCCATACTATTTAAATTTCGTTTTCACAGTCAGATATTAATGTTAATGACATTACCAGAAATGATCAGGTTGTATAGTGGATGGCATGAATTATTAGAGTGTGTTGGAACAGAATTCTAAGAATCTTTTGTGCAAATGTCTCACTCCAATACCCTTTTATTTTTATACATAGAAACCTAGACAAATGTTTTGAAGGGTGTACTGATTCCATTTGTGCTATTTTGAAACAAACAAACTCATTATTTGGACTTAAGAACACTTGCAGCGCCAGATGTACCAGCAAACTGCCTTATATGGTACCAATTTCTTACACATAAAATTCTATGTTTTTTTCAAGCTCATTTTAAAATTGGTATTATTTAAAGTTATTCCAAACAAATTACAATGGCAGGAAAAAATAGCCAAGCATAAGGATTTGAGCAAGTGATGGCTAGAAAGCTAGGTCAGAACCTTTCCAAATCTGCAGGATTTGTTTTGAGTAGAATCTCGTAACTAGTAAGACCCTGAAACCCCAGCTTCTCAGGGGGCTGCCCACTGCTATAATACATTTTTCACAATGTTGTTCTTTGCTGTTATTGTATAGTATTATTATTAGTAGTAGTAGTACTTAGAGATGCACGCGCCGGGAGGCCTGGTTTGATGACTTTGGCAATAAATAAAATAAGCTGGGGAGGAGAAACGCCAAAAACATTAGGCACTCCGAGCTTAATCACACTTAAAATGTAATCACCCGAGGAGCATAGCGAGTTTAAAGAATCTTATGTTGGCAGAGCGGCTAAAACTAGCTACAGCACAGAACCAGCCACAAGCTCTGAAGTCCATGAAGAAAGCCAACATATAACATATAATGGACTGAACAAGGCTACAAAAGTTTTATTTTTTGCTAATTGTTTTTGTGTGCTGGGAGCAAAAAAGAGCTCATGTTGTCCAGTCCGTCAGAAGAGTCACTGTAACACAGCTTTTTGAAAAGTTATGTTGTTAGAAAATATTATGAATCCCAGAGCTGTTTAAGTAGCAGGAGAAAGACTTGCACACTATTTGGCGGGTGGTCATAGTGTTAGGGCTGATATACATACAAGTCCCGTATATACACGGGCTTGTTCAGCAAAAACTTAGGATGTCCAAAGTAATGTTGGTTGAATGGTGCGATCCAAAGTTTTCCTGAGATCCTCATTTCTGCTCTCTTGTCACTTTTAGCCAGAGTATCTGCTGCTGTCACCATAGAAACCTTTACCCTATTTGGAGATAAAGCCCCTTCGGTTGGGCTATTAAATGTCATTTTTGACACAGTCCGGGATTCAGAGAAGGGTTTATGTCCCATGTTATCTCCTGATGGCTCTAAATATATCAACAACAAAAATACAGATTAATTCATAGTTTGAGCTATTGTTGGATCCAAGTTTCATATTTTCCTTTTAATCTGGATTTCCTTCTTCCCAGTAGGTATGAGTCCCCAAAATTGCCTCTGAAGCTTTACTCAGCTGTGTTCACACAGAGGGATACATAGAAAACTTCATAAAAGGGAATTTAAATGAGCAAGAACAGAGGAGTACAGGCTTCCCTTGGAGCGAGGGCATTGTGAGACGTTGTCGATATGAAACAGGTGAGAAAAGCTTGTTTCGTAATGCTTTATCAGCTCAATAGCATGTAAGAACATCTGTGGATGAGCTGCTCGCCTTTCTTACTGACAGGTGGGACATTTCTAGCGGCAGAAGTAGCTCTGCAGAGAGGTTTGGCATGCAGTACAGCAGAAGGAACCAATCATGCTTTTCCTAACTTCGGTTCAGGGTTTTTGTCTCCTCAATAACTTGACAGTTGCTGCCAGATATCTGACCAGCTCCTACAAAAGGAAGGTTCTAATTGTGGATCTAGATGTGCATCAGGTAGCAATAACTGATCTCTGTTATTTTTTGTGTGAGATGTATCAATGTTATACTTGGCAAGTTTTTTGTCACTGATAAGCTCAAATGTGCCATATTCTCTGTCCAATAGGGTGATGGCACAGCTTTCATTTTTAAAGAAGAGCAAGATGTGTTTACGCTCTCAGTGCACTGTGGGAAAAACGTTCCTGTCCGTGAACAAAAGAGTGACCTAGATGTCAGTGTGGAGGATGGAATAGAAGACAAGGAGTACCTTGCCGCCGGCATGTTAACACAGATAATAATATATATTAAAGTATGTGTGTTTCAGTTCATAGTCTGTTTATTTCACTTCAAGTTCTTAAGTGTCCAGAAGATCGAGCTGAATGTAAATCACAACATGAAACTATTTCAGCGATCAGGGTACGATTAGTTGTTGAGCTATCTAACATGTTGGTGGTCCACAGTGGGGGCTCAGCCTCCCTGACTGCTGGAGACCTTTCATCCGGATATAGTTCTGTATGACGCTGGCGTTGACCCTCATATGGAAATGAGTTTGGAAGGCTCCGTCTGACCTGATAAAGGTGTGACAACTGAAAGATGAAAATATCTCCACCAGAAAATAATATCTAGAGTGAATTGATTGGCAGTGGCATTATGTTTAATGTATTTCAGGTTTGGAGAGAGTATGGAATGTAAAACCTTTATACTCCGGAGGATCACCGCTGGTAATTGATCTTGATCTTACTGGACAACTTTCTAGATGAGCAATTGTTTCTACCCTTTGAATGGGTTTTTCTTGTCTGACAGGATATTTTCAAATAACCAACATTCTCTGTGATAAGTTCATGTAATATATGTTTGATGTACGTAGCGTGCTCCTCTTAAGTATTTTCACCTGGAAAGTTCTGATGCAAGTGGCTCATTAATAAATGCAGATTGGTTTGTTGAAGAGTGCAACTTGTCTTTTACTTAATCTAGGTACCAAATCAGTGTTGTATAGCGAAATTATTCAATCCCAATTGTATATTAGGTTTATTGGCAAAATACACGATTCATCTTTTAATAGCTCAGTACAAAAGATATTTGAAAAATACTTGTATATACTACATACGTTTAAATACCCCACATAACAGCATCCCAAACATTCTGCACCTTTTTTAGATGTTAAGCATATTGGAGTTGACTTTTTTTTTGCTTTTGAAACAGGTGGTGGATGTCTGTGAATTAAGGTATTAGCCCTGAAGTGAATTTAGACCTTAACAGACATTAGACCTCAAAAGTAAGTCTATGAAAGTTGTCACGATGTTAAAAGCACCTGGTTTGCACATTTGTGCTCTTCTGGGGGATGCTACTCGGGAAGATCATTTTGAGACTGCAGTAAAAGTTTATATTTTTGCATTATTACTGTTACATAATTTAATTTGCCATTAAAGTATAACATTTGTGGTTGCGATTTAAGATCTTGAAAATATTCACAGGCGCCATTCATGACAGTCAAGCACAACAGCACTCGTGAATTAAATATTTAATAAGGAAAACAAATCCAAACTTAAAAGTATTTACATCAAGTCTCATAAAACATTAAGGTACCAGTGTCAACTCAGAATAAATACAATTGGTCCACACATAAACTGATAAGGATGTGTACCGTCCTTGGCATGGTGGGTACAGATGACCAGTGTGTTTCAAGTTTCACCTATTTCCATGTCATTCACTGGCATGAAGAAGCCACATATTTGTGGGCAAGTGCAATATTTATTCACAGTATACCAGGCAGTTGTTTTGCTGAAACATACAATTGTTATAGTTCAGCTTACTTATTTAAACACAAGACAGTATACAACTACTACAAACATCAGACGCACATACTGGCAACACCTTTTAAATGCAAGCAAATTCTCCAATGTTTGGAAGATAATCTGCATATCTATGAGTTAATACACATAAGTGAAACACAGAATGAACTTCTCCATCCTTCTTCGGCTAAAATTAAAAGAACGTGGGGAAAAAAAGGGCATTTCTTAGCGTTCCTGCTGCAGAAATGCTCGTCTTAGAGAGTTTGCTGTAGTTTGATATAAATTCTTGACACCAAAAGAGAAGACACGATGGATATCTCGATACTGCTTGTTTGTTTCTTGAATCAAAATGAAATAAATGCCTTAAAAGGGGGTTTAGTGTACAGTAGCAGCCACTGTTTAACAGGTTAATCTCCTATGCATCGTCCCCTGATAAAAACAGAATAAAAATGTAAATACCAAAACAGTTAAAAAGAGAAGTGCATCTAAAGAATAATTTATCATCAATTCAGTGGTAAAAAAATTGAGGCAGAGTTGATGCAAAATAAAAAACAAACATGTTAAAATCATATTTTCCATAACTGAACTTTCTCTGCCACCACACACCAGTTGGCATGATCAAAGTAAGTGTGCTTGACGTGGAGCTCTTGGACGTGATTTTCTATCAGTTCTGCCAGCTCTCCCTCCCTGAACACATGATAGTACCTCAGACAGGAGCCCTCCACCTGCCCTTTGCTCCCCTGAGAAACCATTGTGCTTTCCTGCTCCTCTCTTCCCTGTGGCCCTCCTTCGCCTTCGTCCCCAGACTGCTCCAGGTGTTCCGAATGGAAAGAGACGAGATCTGGCAGGGCCAAGGAGCAACACTCCTGGGCTAAAGATAAAGAGACGCTCTGGTTTTCTGTGCCGTTTTTTGTGATGGTGTTGCTGCGGCCCGAGGCATCATTTTGTCCCTTGTGGAGTTCTGTGACCGGGTCGAAGACATCCTCCTCAGATCCAATTACAGACGGGGGGGAAAAGAAGCTTGAGACCTGCTTGATGAGGCCCTGTCCTCTCCCACGCTGGCTGGCCTTGTTCCCCTCGTTTTTCCCTGTGGGTGATGACAAAGAGTTCCTGTCTCTGGAGGATGACCGGGGGATGACTAAGCTTCCAAAGTCGAACACAGAATCCAGAGACCTGGAGAAGAACCAGAGCCTCTGCGTCTGCTGTCGGGTGGTGCAGGTAATGTCTTCGTTGTCTGCCACGGAGGATGTGCTTCGAACCTTCCTGTGCTTGTCAGTATTGTCCGTGGCTTCACTCATGCTCTGGGCTGTGGCCCTCTGTCTGGGTTTGGAGTGCTCCTGACTGAAGCTGGAGGGTGAATGAGGATTGGGGTTCCAGGGGACAAATATGTCCTGTTTCTCAAATTTTCGCCGTTTCTGCTCCATGGCCCACACGTATATCATGATGCGTCCACCCACTCGCAGGGTGCGGGCCATCTCCTTTATTGCTCTAATACGACGCTCTTTGGTGGACAGATGATGGATGACTGTGACAAAAACATTAATTTGTCAGATCGAGGTTGGATGATGAGCAGTAATTTATTTCAATGTCAGGATTTGAAATAAACACAAGAACGTGTGATTGTGGGTTGCTGTTGTTATCTTTGGTCCTTATTAAATTGGCTAAAGCACAAGCATGAATTATCTCGGTGTTAGCTTGGTTAAACACGCTTCTGCTTTATCATCATTATGTGTGAAGGAAATACCATCTAAAGCCGCTGAGGTTCATGCAAATGAAAGAAGCCTTTTTACCAGTTCCAAGTTCGAGTCCATTACCTGCGATAGAGAGAACAGCGTCAAAGCAGCCATCTCTGTAAGGCAAATGCAATCCATCGCACATCTGGACCTCATGTCCTTGACTCCAGGCAAAGTCCACTAGAGGGCGACAGACATCGCAGCCTAGCTTGAACACCTCCTTGTTGATGTGGAGATACTTACCATTACCACAACCTGCCATAGTCAGGACAGACAAGGACACAGTGATAGTGGTTTGATTATCCTGTTCCCCCCTCAAGGGGAAAAAAATTATGTCATCCCCATGAGACAACACAAAAATGAAAATACAGCACATAAATGATCAAGTTGGAGATGACACCTACCAATGTCAGCAATGATGCTCCCTGGCTGCAAGTCGAGCAGGAACTGTCGTACCTTAGGCCAAGCTTTATAGCGGCAGTCATTGAAATATGGAGCAATCTTGTCGTAGATGCTGTGCACATGGTCTCTTTCGAGCTGACTGGCAGCCTCCTCCATCATGTTGGTCCCGGATGCCTCACGCAGCAGCCTCACAGTATCATGTCTGCAGGGACAAACGCACCCTCCTGCTCATATCCGAATAATAAATGCATTAAAAAGGCACTGTATTACAGTGGGAACATCAAAGATAGCAACATGGACCTTCTCCCTGCATTGCAGTGATCTTCCTCTCTTCATGCTTGTTGGGGTCCAACAAGCTCAGCTAGATGCCTTAATCATCAAATATAATAAAGCATCTGTCATGCTGAGCTGTTAATAATTTAACTCTCTTTAACCCTCAGTAACAGCTGTGGCCATGATCATTGCGGCTTCCCGAATCCACCCCGCTGTCCTCCAAAAGGACATTAAATGTCATCAATCGTCTGAAAAAACAGAGCTGGTATAATAAATTAGCTTAAGAGGTAATTCACATCTTCGCACAGAGCACTCTGCGGGTTCATTTTAACAGCAGCTGTGTCAAACTGGTTTGGTGGAAACGTGGGAGCAAAAGGTCATTGCAGAATAATTTTTTTGTTGGGGATTAAGATGCACATGGGAGGTTCTGGAACTTGACGATAAGCTGCTGCTGCAGCTGGCTAATACTGTATTATATTTCATTCAGTGTTAAGAGGTGGATTCCAACGTGAACTTACATTCTAGGAATCTGTTTCTAATAAGATGACCCCCATTTTATGTGGAAATTCAGCCAATATACATACACGTGGATTTTCCATCGGCTGACAGACAGAACAGCATACCTAATTATCAGTTAGCTGAGTCACAGCTTGTTACTGTGTACGTTTTTCAAATTCTACTGAACAAATATAGACATTCCAATGACCTGTGAGAAAAAGATCACGACAAAGACAAGTGAGATAAGGGGGGGCAATCTAGCTCATCAAATTATTTAGGATTCAAATTTTACTTGAATATTATGATACTGATTGCTGAAGAACAGATGCGTAATTGTGATCTTCTGCTATGTGCAGCGTTCACATCTTCCACTGCAGTCGTCTCTCTGTATTAAGATGCAACCCACAGCTCCTGCAGTCCTGCTGCAGCTCCAACGAGCATGACATGTACAAAGACTTTTTCTTATCATCATCCAAAGGATAACATCAGTATAATTATCATTCAAATATGTCTGAATATGCTGATCATTTGAGGCGTGTGGTAATTCTTTCCAAGCAGATAATCACATTGTTCCATTTTTTCAAACAAACCTATCGTCAGAAAGCAGCTAACATCTCAAAAGCAGATGTTTGCAAAACTGAATGATTTCATGAATACATAAGTAACGGTTCAAACCCCTTGATTCAAAGTTTTGGCACATGCTTTTCTTGCAGCACATTATTAGTTGTTTTAACTAGGAAACTATGAAAGAAAAAAATTGCTTAACTAGTAATTCATCACACTCAAATAACAAATTGAATGAATAAAACACTTGAATATAACAGTTGTTCTATTCCCACAACCAAATTCGGAGAGACTGCTTTCATGATATTTTGTGAACTAAGCATTTCCATTCCTATAGAATTGGAAAATACCGTTTTAATATTTTGGTACAAGCGAGGAAATTCCTCTTCTAAAACTGAGTTAGCAGACTCTCTTCTTTGGCTGCATTCGGTATATGGCTTATTTAACTACAATGAACAAACTCTACTTAAATTGTTCGGTATAAACGATAAGTGAAAAATGTGGCATGTTTGCTGCTAAACAGCTGCTTTGAAATCTCAGAACCGGATGAGGCCTCGACCGCCATTCATCTTAAGCAATGTGATATGGAAGCTGTGCTCTAAAGGGAACATTTGATTATTGATTCACATTGTGGATGAATGCTGTCAGTGCCGACTCATGGCAACATGCATCATATAACGCTGCAATCATCTAGCGGTCTTAGGGGAGATCAATCAAATTTTTGACAGCAGATAAGTGAGAATCTTTCTCAATTCACTTCCAGCTTCTTCCACAGTCTGATAATCTGCCTGTGATTGTCTAAGTGTTGTATTGAATTTGGAATTTAAAAAGTTGGATTATCCTTTCACTTCTGCACCTGCATCTCTAGAGACAGTCAACATGTTACACAACATTATATATTTTTTGTTTTTTATCTTTTATTGGTGCTTTTATGTGCTTTTACTTTGTAGCACTTTGAGATTTGATCCAAATGTACAGTGCATTATAAATTAAATGTATTATTATTGTTATTAACATCCATAGCTGCCAGTTTCAAGCATGTCTGCCTGAAATAAAAGTTCCCAGTATTAAATCTCCAACTGCAACCTTATGAACCATAAATGCACTATGCAAATTGATGATGAGTTACAGCAGCAGGAAAGCTCTCAGACATTTCCCCTCCTCATCTCTGAAGAGACATTAGACTGATATGTCCTTGAATTATATAGTCTAGTGCCCATTGTGTGCACTGCTCTGCACAATGGTTATTACTGGGAACATTTTCCACAGGATATCAGTAACACATGACAACCTTTGGTATATGAAATGCAGGTTTTTCTCTAGATAAACAAATTGTTGAGGCCTCAAGTTGTAACCAGGCATATGTGTATGTGGCCATCCATTGGTAAATAGAGTCTGTGCAGCATCCCATCCTCCTACGGTCAGACCTATTTATGGACCACCATCATCTACATCATCCCAGCCAAGTGGAGGGAAATCACAGCTTATGTAACACTGTAAATTGGCCTCCTTCAGAGTATTCTCTGTGCTTGGTTTTGCCTGAGTTCCCACCTCTCCTCTCTAAACAGGGGCAGTCCTCTGCTGATATTACGTAATCAGCAGCTAGGGAGTCTGAGAGCAATGCCTCAGATTGACAATAGGAACTAAAATTAATTCAGAGGACAAAGGCAACATCCGGCACACAGTTTTGTCCGATTGAACATGACATTAACTTGAGAAAGATAAAATCAACATCACATTCAGCCCCCCTCGGTTCAATAACCCCTGAGCTGGGGTCCAGTGCTTTAACCCTCTAAGCTATATAGGTCGCTGCTCTAGCCCTCTGAGCTATATGAACCACTGCTCTCATTTTCTGAACTATTTGGACCAGTGTTCTAACCCCCTGAGATATATGGGCCAGTAATCTGACCCCAGCCCTGAGCTGTGGTGGTCCAGTGGCCTAGCCAGTGAGATACAGAACAGGACTGTAACCCCTGAGCAATGGACCAGTGCTATAACCACTGAGCCGCGGACCAGCGATCTAACCACAGCTATAAAACACTGATCTTACTGCAGCTATAGGACATCCCAGTGCAAAAACACCGTGAAGAAGTATTTTAGTTAAGTATGAATGAAAAATGACTGAAAAGCTTTATGGTTTATGGTGGTTGTCTAATTTCCTTCTTTATTTGTCTGTTGTATTCATGATTGACAGGTGAGGAGGAGATATACAGAATAATTTTACTTTAAGAGGAATGGTCGCAGATAGATTGATATGATATAATATATGCAAACCTCCCACCTTGTCAACCCCCCAGCCCTAGTGAATGGGGACCCTTCCAAATACCTTTAGCTAGATATTGTCAGTTGTTTGGAAACCTCTCCTAACCGTCATACATTGAACATTAGTCAGCACAAGTAAACATACCTGTGAGGTCATATTGTATTTGTTGTGCCTCCTTTGTTTTCTCTTCAGATGTGTGCAGCGTTTTCATTAATGATTACATTTGATACTGAACAATTGACTGAGCAAACAGAATAAACTGACTGAATGTATTTTGTGTTTTGTTGTTTAAATTCACTACAAATGGACCGGATCTGGACCGGAGTGGGTGTGAGAGGGTACTCTGTGTTCTCACCATCCTCCTCACTCACCTCTATCTGCGCCTTCATTTCTGTCAAACCCACAATGTCCGAACTAAATCCAGACGGCGGTTACGTGTCCCTGGAATGTTTGTTTTGGCGGATTAGTTCAAAATAAACGTAAAGAAACTGGAGTGAGTATGTGCTCCATACGTGGCACCCAATCTTCGGAAAGACAAAATGCAAATCGCTTATTTCTTTGTCCGTGCAGTGCTTCCAAAAGTAGGCAGATAACTCTGACAGTAGAGAGTGCGGCTCTGCAGGAGCTGCTGCGTTATGTCCCATTCAACTTTCCTCCATGCATGAATCCACATCACACATATATTTTTCTCAGTAGACAGAGTAGCTGTTATATGAATGAATGAAGTATAACGCACTCTGTGGGCTCAAACTGCTGCAATCATGTCAACACCAGCACACCCTGAAAATGCAAAGTCTCTTACCGTCCAACGTACAGCTGCGTCTCCTCGGGTCGCTGAACACCGAACTTCCCTCCTCCTCACATTATAAAATCGATCTGCCATGGCGATCAAGTGCACCCGCTCCACGCGGTGGCACCGGCATCGTGATCAACGACATCGTGAGGAGGGATGACGTGTGGAGAAGAAGACACCTGCCGTTGTGACAGCCGGAGGCTTACCGGTCTGCAGACTCTATCAAATCCATACGACGATGAGCTCCACACCTGTTAAGGTGGGTTAGGAAGCATAGTAGATTTCCGGTGGGTGATTTCAAAATAAAAGCATGATTGGTGCGAGAAACGGTTACCTAACGAGTAAATACACCAGCTCTATCGCACCACTGTTCACTCCTATAACTAATTGAAATGTTATATTTTACGAAAAGCAGATACCTAAATTATGGGAGGTTAATAAGAGAAACAATTCAAATGGCAAGGAGTTCCTGACATCCCATAATATGAGACTATCTTTGATATATCAAGTTATTATCTTAGGAGCTAAACATCTAATGATGTGTGCATAAAATATTTGTCTCGAGGAAAAATGTTAATAAAGCTCATAATGTCCTGCAAGAGCAGTTAGAATTTCACCGTATGACTGTGACATCCTGAGGTGAGAATAATAATAATAATACATGAAACATGATCTCCTGGTCTTTCTATGAAATGGTGCTAATGTGTATCTGAAATCAATCATCTTGTTTGCTGAACGTAATTATATTCTAGGAACAAGATAATTAGCTTGTGAGCACAAGACAGTAATGTTTCCCACACAAGATAATAACTTGCGTGCACAAGATAATAGCCTGCCCCGGCATGATAATTACTTTTGTGGAGAACATTAAAAAAATGTAACCATGTAGAACTTAAGTACATATTTATATTTTATCTATACTGTATGTTTTATGATTGACAAACTATACAAGACAAAGCAAGAGCCAATGTTAAATTCTTAATATAATGCAAAAGGCATCCTAGCCTTAATAACAGGCAGAGCATGCTTTTAAAGTATGCATAAGGTCAGTAAATGCACGAATGTTGCACAGACTGGAGGGATCTATCTTTTTTAATGCCCATTATAATAAAAATTGGAATTAAGTTCACAATTGCATTTTTAATATATCAATTATATGCAAATGACTGTGGTTTCATATTTAAAATTATGGAAAGTATTTCTCCGTGAATGAATTGGCTTTTTTTAGATGCATACTAATGAATTATGTTACTCAAACTTGATATATATTTTAAGTTGGATCAATACAATTCATTCGGATTTATTCTTCCTATTTAGATTTGGTCCGAGTCATTTTGTTTGGATTGATACATTGATACTTGTTGTTTATTGTGGTTAATTCATCTTACTTACTTAATTAGATCTGAGCTTAAGTAATAAGGTTGAGCCAGCAAATTTTGCTCTAGTAAAATTAATTCAAAGAATTATTGCAGATGTCTCACAGCAAGAAGGTACTGGGTTCACATCTCCCTTTCCTTTCTGTGCAGAGGTTAAATGATCCCCTTGTCTACTTGTGTTCTCTCCGGGTACTCCCTCTTCCTCCCACAGTCCAAAAACAAGCAGTGTAGGGGAATCTGTGACTATTTATTGCCATAAGAAGTGAACGTGAGCGTGAACCTCAGCCCTCGCCTAATGTCAACTGGGATAGGCGCCAGTCTCCGCGACCCCGAACAGGATAAGCGATTCCGGATAATGAATGAATGAATGAATGAATCCAGATAATTGCTATTAAGTGAAAACAATGTGAGATGCAAGATAATTATAAGTTTCACTAAAGTTTGAATGATTGGAGGACATAAAACAAGACAAAGAAAAGAAGAAAATCATATCAATTCGTGCAAACTTGGTTGAAACTTGATAAGCAGCAGAAAATTTCCTCAGGTAGTATGTGTTGTATGAAAATAATAATCAACATTTGTTCAGGATATTTAACAATTATTTCACTTTTTCAATGTAAGGTCAGCTTTAGGTCAATTATAATTCATCATGTTGAATTTTGAGCAAATTCAACATGATGTAATCATGTTTATCTTACAAACGTTAAATTATGTCATAATAAATACTACAGACTAAAAAGGGTATCATGATTTATTTTAACTTTTACTATTTTTTCCTTCTTTGGCTGAATACTTTAAATGATGGCCTATGGAGTATAGGATTAGCTTTTCCTGAGACTGGCACACTATTTTGAATGACATTTTTATGGTATGATAACAACAGAGACACATTAACTCATGAGAATACTCTGATCATTTTACTGAGGTAATCTTTCACTATGGATACGACAAGTAGATGTGATAGTGTTAACCTAGACGCTTTCCAGTGTTTTTATCATTTTTTTATGAGTATTTGTCTACATAGTTAGCTTTTCTTCACTCGTCACTAGTGTAACGCAGTTTGACGCTTTTATTTTGAACGAGTAGAGGCTTTAGACTCTGTCGTATTGTTGTTGACTTGACTCTGCTGGTTGGTCGTTAGTGTGTAAAAACGATGACACGCTGTGCAGTTGCAGGAGACAGTTGTCATTGGCTGTCAGCTTCATGTGACAACCATAATAGAAGGTGAAGTGCAGTCAAACAGGCCCTCCTGCTGCCTTTTAAATAGGGGTTAAATCGAACAATTAAAAAATGCAAATGATTACGGCTGTAGACTGACCTATAATTGACTTAAAGCTGACCTTACATTGAAACAATGAAACAATTGTTAAATATCCTGAACAAATGTTGATTTTTATTTTTTAACACATACTACCTAAGGAAATTTGCATTAAATAAGCACAGTGGTAACTTTAAAGCCCTTGAGTGTGTGCTGACATTTGCATTTCCTGCTCATCCTGATCTTCCAGCTGAAAATGCATAAATTAAATGGGGGTTAACGTGTAGTAAATGAGACATAATAAAATAACCAAACATTTAAATAAAATCAAACCAAAGGTCATTATTAAATCATGGCTTTGTGAGGTGTGAATTAGCACCTGCTAGGTTGGTTAATGATTGTGACTTAATTAGTGCTCATCACTGCCATTCACGGAGCACAAAGATCTCCATCACATCATCATCATTCAAACCACTCATGCTTTTTTTCTTCTGTAGGCTACCTCACATTATAATTACACACATTCACACCTGGAAAATGCAAACACGCTGTCAAGCGTTGAAAAGACTGGAGACAATGTAGGTTTTCTGTGAGGGCCTGCCCATGTTGGGATGGAGGGAAATGAGGTGGCAGTCTTGCTACTAAAAAAGCACTAAATAGGGACATTGATGATTAATGATATGTAGGAAGCAGGAACAAATGGGAAAATCTAAATATCTGAGAGATTTTGGCTTAGGGCCAAATCATGATTGCTAGGTGACTGGACTAGAGCATATCTACCAAC
Source organism: Lophius americanus (assembly GCA_037951165.1). NCBI lineage: Eukaryota > Metazoa > Chordata > Actinopteri > Lophiiformes > Lophiidae > Lophius > Lophius americanus. The sequence goes on along the minus strand of JBBDHG010000095.1, from coordinate 5,924,346 downwards.
CAATGACAGCGTCATGGGCGTTCACAGCTCTTTGATGAACGAAGGCTGTGAAAACCAGTCGGTGTTGTCAATTCCCACAGAAGTCAAAATGATATCAGGGAGGTGCTTTTAATATTATGGCAAATGAGTGTTTGTCTTTTATTTATGCACGTGAAGTCTTCATTCAGATTAAAATCTCTTTTCCAAGAGTAGCACGAATGAATTTTGATTAGACTGTCTGAAAAAAGATTACAGCTACCGTTTAATTTCCTGCCTGTTTGTGGTTCTTTCAGGATCCAGTAGCTCCGGGACTCCAGACTGGTCCAGGTAGAGTGGACCAGGTAGACACCTCCATCAACGACGGGCGGGATCTGATTGTTTGGTGCATTCTCAAACATGCAGACCCCAAGGCCATCAGATGTCAGCACTGCTTTGCTGGTGTTAGCGGCTCATTTGATCGTAAACATGTAAAATCATGTTCTCCATTGCATTCAAAGCCTGGCTCCTGGTTTGAATTGATAATGTGTTGCTCCTGTGATTGTTAAGGTCTTAGTTTTTAAATGTCCATTGTTCCAACAGATTTTCATTGAGAGAATGCAACAAAGGATTTCTGCAGGAAACACGGCCGTGTCGGCTCCTCCAGATAAAAAAATATGTCTGATCTTTCAAATGTGTTTTTTTTTTTTTTTTTTTTGAAAAAAGAACAGGATATTGTGTCACTGTTGTACAACTCTCAGTCCCCTGTAAGCTTGTGGTTTACTTGGTGATTCAGATATCTGGGAAGACTTAATATATGACAGTGTATATTGAAGTACATTGTTTATTTAGAAAAACACTGATGTAAAAGATTGTATTGTTTTGTACACAAGGATTGAAAAATTGCAACTAAGCTGAACTTAAAGCACTTTAAATAAAAGTAAGGTTTTAAACCATTTTAATGATATTTGTTCGTTGTATAATAATGCTTGTTGGAAGAGCTGGTGCTAAAATTCAGTCCAGTATGAGGATGAGAAGAGCATCCTATTTCTGAATATTCTTGAAGAGACAGAGTGATTGACAGCTCTTCCGTTCATTACACTCAAACTTAAATAATAAAGCCTTCTTTGTTTTATGTAGAAGTTTAATCTTAGACCATCTTTGAAGGAGCTTTAGTTAATTACAAGCTTTTTGTATGAAATGAGCTTCTTGGACCCTCCAACAGTTCAAGTCACCCCTCTCAGAACATTTAATGCTCCTGCTAATGTACAAATCCTCTGTTGAGAAACTGGATGAAGAACAACTCCAGGAATTTAAAGACTTTTAGCCATCACCCAGAAAAGTCTGGCATATTATTGAATCGTCATCACCACTGCATCCGCTTTGATAGTGGATATATTGGACCATGGATGGTAATATGAACTGACAAATCAAGAAATACATCTAAATTAAATGTATTTTTATTATTATTATCTAGTTTTATTACTGCAGTTAGAAAAATTTAGGCCTAACTGCATTTATCTTCATTATAGAGATCATGAATATGATGACATTATGAGTATGGACTGAGATTATTGACGAGTCCCATGTAATTTGAGGAGTTCAATCAGGGGTATTGATTATACAATGCAGGGGATTGGGGAATTTTCGTGGCTATACCCTGAATGTCAGGGATGACAGCATAGGTCAAGTTTAAAGAAGTTTTAAGATGTCAACGGACACTGCTTCTGGTTTATTTGATTTGTAATGGGTGGTACGTTGGTAAAATGAGTGGTTACTATTATGAGTTATAATTATAAAATTAAATGCGCCGATTGTTTTACTGTGCGGAAAATTATTTTCTTAAAATGTAAAGCAAAAGGAATATGCCTCATTTTTATTTGCAAATATTCATATTAATATTGTATGCCTTCAATTTTGAATACTTTGTGAAGATCAGTTATTGTAACAACAGAACACACATTTCCTTTTGCTATTAGTTTTTATACAGCAACGGTATCTGGTCACAAAGATCAACAAAACTGGAGAAGAGATTGTGAATCGTATCATTACTTTAATTCAACATTTGCAGACATGTTGGTGCCGGATCTTAAAGATGAAGGGCAGTGCTTGATTAACAATCCTCTGCAGAAAGAACGCTGAAAGCTCATAGAAAAAGAGGATTGTTTGAGATTTCAGTGTGTTGTTCAGTCTGAGTTATCAGTCAACTATGAAAAACCGATAAACAGGAAATCAGTTACTCGTACTATTCATATTTACATTTATTGACAATTGCAAATCATTAACTTTTTCACTTCTTCTTGATTTCATAATGACAAACTATTGCTAGTAGAAGGATCCTCATGCTGCTTCACAAATTACAGGTTTTGGATTAACGATACACTGTCAAAACAAATTGGACAAAAACTAAAAATTGGACATCCCTGAGAAGTAGACTGCAGATAAAGCCTGTGTTGTATTTTAGAAAGATACATATAATACAAAACATTTTAGTAACAGTTAATAGCACTTTTACTTGCTGGAGAATAATTTGTATTATGCAGCCCCTTGTGGACATGTTGAAGGGGGAAAACATTAAAAAACAATACATTAAAAACAAAAGCAAAACGAGAGATTCAAAATTATTATTTGTGAGGGACCAGAGTAACCAAAAATGTGGTGTACAGGTGAAAGGTTTTTATTCACCCAAAATATTTACAATAATTTGGATGGTTAAATGAACCAATGTGACAAAAAAACTATAGAATAAAACTATACTTAACTCAACCACCAGCATGCTCCTCAGCCCAATAGACAACCACCTCTTTCCCCATCTGCATCGTTATATATACTATGCTGGCAAGTCCATAAATGATTGCAAAGATGAGAAGGCACTCATCTTCTTGAGATGACTGGGTAAGTTTGAGGAAACACCCCTCTGGCTGGAGCAGAGGGGTGTATATATATATGTAGAAGAAAAGGTTATACTGTACATTGTACGGTATATTTCATACAAAGGTAAGGCATTGAAGGGAAACAAATTAAGCCTAATGTTCAGCAACACCCCTTACCAACACACTGTTGGATGTGGACATTAGATTTCAATCAGGCCACTTTGAACATTGCTTTCTGTAAGTTGCATGTGCATTTTAAGTTTGCAGTTAAATTTAAGAAATATTATTAAAAGACCGTTCCACAATGCATTTCAATGCAATGTAAGTGACCTCATATCCGATTTGGATGAATTCATTAATGCACAGAATGGTGGTAGGAATTTGTTTCCCATCATTTACGCTGAGGACATTTAAGTCAAGTTGCCTCTTTTATAGGGTGGCAGAAGTGGCAAACGAACTACATCCATCAATTTGACAACAAACGCACTGCAACCACCAATTTAACACCATATGCATGCTGCAAATTATAAAACATCTTCATCAATTTGACAACACGCGCACGCTGCAAAAACTATAACACGTTAAGAAAACAATCTGCAGAAGCCACGTGACAATGAAATCCTACGAAGAGCCCTCAAAAGTGATTTATTCGAGGACTCGCTTTTGTATTGCTTCATTTAGTAAATAAAACAGAAATAATGCATCAATATTTCACGATGTTTCCATTAGCCATGTTAACGTCGCTTAACTTCCGGGTCATGCAGTCACGTGATTTGAAGAGTTAAACTTAAATCAACGTCGTGAAAACAACATATAGTCAATACGGACCTAAACATGCACAGTACCCAAAGTGTGTGCGTCTATAAACAAGGTGTATTATATTTGCTGAAAACTCTTAACCCGGTTTTTTGAAAGCTTATGTAGGTGACATTTTGACCGTTGCGTTTACGTTCTAATGGCGGCCAATGAAGTCAGTGTACGCGGTAAATGAAGCAATAGAAACGCGCGTACGGGGAGGCGTCACTGTTACGTGTCCTTCGTAAACACTTACATGTTTTTGTGACTTTTGCAGATCGTTCTTCTTAACGTTTTGTGAGGTGGTTTGTGCAGCGTGCGGGTGTTAGATGATGAAATTATTTTTTCTTTATTTGCAGCATGCCCATAATAATAATAATACATTTAATTTATAACGCACTTTACAATTGGATCAAATCTCAAAGTGCTAAATATCAAATATATGTTTGCAGTGCATTTTTTCTAAAACAAAGCTACATGTGCTGTGCATGTAAGTGCTGAACAGATGCAATAGAAGTATTTAAATTTGGCAATGAAAGATATGAGGCACTTTTTAGGCGATTAATTGATAATTGCCTCAGGCATTGCAGGAAAGCAAATATTTGACGAGGGACTAGCTGCAAGAACTAACTAAGAGAAATAACATAACACTTTTAGGTTTCACCAGAAAGTTAAGTTATTGTTGGTGTCCTTCTATTTATAATATTCAGAAGATTCCAAAAACAAATGAACGACTGGTTATCCTTTGGGGGAAGACACTAAAATATAAAACCTTTTGTTTATCCACGTAGAAGAATAATGTGTTGAAGGGATGTGTTGAATATCACTCATTTAATACAAAATTGTTTCATATTTCTGTCTTAATAATGACGAGACGATGTTATACAAGAAAATCAAACTTTGAAAAAATAAATTTATTTTTTCATTATAAAAATGTGCAGTATTGAAAATCATATATTAAAAATGTAGAAATGTAGAATCAGCTACAATCATTATTTACACCATTAGAAAAGTGTTCTTAGAGGCAAATTGTCAATGTTTGAGATTATGTAAAAAAAGAAAAGAAAAAAAGGACAACCCAAAAACACTTAAACTTAATAAAAATCTTGTTTTCTCCTTGTCATTTGTGCCTGCTCTGGTCGATGTCGCTGGCTCACGTGAATTGGCTGCTCCGAGCTCATGACGATGTCTACAGATATGGGAAACGAAAAATGATCCAGCATCTGTGCAATCTTCTCCTGGGGAACACCGTGCTTGTTCCTCCTGAAGGGAAAACAGTTCCAAGAGGACACATCTTTTAAATCTGAACTGAAATGCAATCATTTGCAGATGAACTATAAACAATAGTTTTATGTTCCACGTGACAGTGAATGTCTCCTCTAATAGGTCTTGTTAAGGATGCTCCTTTCATACCATTTATACCATTAGAGGTTAACAATTCACCCATTTACATGTGGAATGTTCCAGACAGGGGACTTTATAAAAATTGTTTTACTTAATGTTGTTCGATATTCATGAAATCATACTTTTCCAGCTCGTAAGGATCAAACTTCCACCCGTTGTCAGGTTCACAAAAGTCCACTTTGTATCCGTTCTCCAAGGCCTGGTAGAAAAAAAACGTTTTTATTAGATATAAGACTGTTGTGTGGTGACCCACGAGTAAGCGGACCATTGTATGTAAAATCAAATACCTACCATTCTGACATATGGCTTCATTTCCCAGGCCTGGATATTAGTATTATCAATAATGATTGGAGATCGGCCATCATGCATAGCTTCTACAGCTGAAAGATTAAACACAAAAAATAAATGAAACAAAAAAAAAATTAATAGCAACTAAATCTTTCATCAAACAAAATATTCTAAACAGAGTCAAACAATTTTGTTTGCATAATGCATCCGCTTAAATATCTAGATGGGCATCTGATGTCAGTTCTTACGGGAACGGATATTATTAATTATCCTATTGGTAGTTTATCAATGACAATTGAAGATACTCCTTATACATGTACATGTCTAAAATGACAGTTTTGTGAAAAGGTAATAACACCCTTATAGTTTCTTCTATTTCTGTGTGCATCTCATGGGAAAGTTTCAGAATTTTAAACTAACATTAAATGTTTAACATAAAACGAAGCCAACCTGTGAAAACACAAAATGAAAATATGCATTATGCAAGTTTTGCGTTTTGTGTTTTTCCAAAATGCAATTTTTTAAAATTAATCCAGCATGTAAATCACCAATGGAAAAAGTAAATGACCATGAAATCAATAGCTAGTTGTGCCACCTTTAGCAGCAATGACTGCGTACAAACACCTCTGATATCAGGTGATCGGTGTCTGACATTGTTTGCATAATGGTGCAATCAATGTCAGACACAGTGGTGGAATTTTGTCCCACTCTTCTTTGCCCAAATGCTATAGCGCAGCCACATTGGGGGGGGGTTTGCGAGCATAAACTTTCCTTTTCATGCCCTGCCACAGCATCTCCATGGGGTTAAGGTCCAGACATGACTATATCGATCCAAAACTTTAATTTTATTCCTTGAGAGTCAGTCAGAAGTGGACTTGATGTTCTGCTTGGATTCATTATCTTGCTGCATGACCCACTTGTGTTCAAGGTTAAACACATGGATTGATAACCTGAGATTATTCTCGACAATTTTCTGGTTAAGTGCAGAATTCATTTTTAACTCATTTATGGCATTTTAGTTTCTATGGAGGGTAATTGTTTTTTCACACTGAACAAGTTGGTATGAGATAACCTGTAGGGATCAATAAATATAATTGTCATTAAAAGCATGTGTTTTGTGGTTACACAATTTGCATTTATTTTAAATAAAATCTTGATTGACTATCTAAAACAATTAAGTGATACATAATACTCAATGAATAGTATAACATTAAATAGTAATAAAAGTCAAGCTTCCACCCATAATATGTGTCTTGACATGGAAATAACACCATTTAATGAGATAATACCTCTCCTCTGGTTCCATTCATGTGCTTCTCCTAGCAGGGCTGGTTCATAGCAGTAGCCGTCTCTGTGATCAAAATAGTCATCTGTGCTCATTATTACACCACTGGGACCAGTAGAGAGCAGTTCCCTGTGACAAGGGGGGATATAGATGCTCAAAAAACGGCTTGCAAAGTTTAATATGAAGATGTACTCATTAATGTGAGCTAAGAACACATAAACGCATACCTGGCAAGAGTTGATTTCCCGGACCCTGGTAAACCCCTCAACAAGATGAGCACAAATGAAGAATCTGAAATATTATATGTGTTATTATCATCAGGGGGGTGGTAGTGGGGCTCCCATTGTCTGTTTTCCGAATCATATCTCTGGAGCCGGTCATACTCTTCACCCTGATAACATTGTTCTCCGTCTCCATCTCTATCTCTGGTCCATCCAACATTTACATTATCTGTAAGTGCATCATCGCTGTGACTCCATTCATTCCTGTCAATGTGAGGTGGAGATTCTCCATAAATGCCCTGAGAGCGATGCCAGTGTACATCCAGAGATGAAAAGTTGGAAAATTTTGGAAAATGAGACTCTGCTCGATATTGGTTAGTCATGCCAGACCCATTCCAGTTTTGATTTGCGTGTGTTGGTGGGTCATGGGGATGGAGGGCGGGTGGAGGGCGGAATGCTGGTCTATTGAATCTTGGGTTTGGTGGTATCTTCGGAGCTTGAGGATGGTGCCATTGACTTTCAATACCCACAGCTCTAACAGGCTTCTGCTCCATGCCTGGCCTAAGTCTTCTGGCTTGGTATGGGTCATTTTGGTACCAGTGTGGCCAGGATTGCCGTTTGTGCCCAATGCTACTCTGGTAGCTGTCTATTCTTGCAAAATTAAAAGTTTTCTCCTCTCTGTCATCCACGGTGACTTTGCTGGTAGATGTAGTGGGAGGTATGGGTGTTTGAACAAAACCTGAATCTCGTTTCCCTGGTTTATCATAAGCACCATCTGGTCCATCAATCTTTTCAAGCTCTCTGTAAAACTCACTTAGTGAGGCATCAATTTTGGACTTGACTTTAGCTTTGTTTGGAGGAAACACTGGGCCAATAAACGTGGTGCTGGTGATTCCAACCTCCTTTAACACACGCTGCCTAATACTTCTGTGGGGACTGCTGGAGTCGTTACTCACACGTTTACTGTGTTGATCACAAGAATTCTCAATACCATCTTTTGTTATTCCACCAAAATCCCCACTTGGGTTTTCAATCTCATGAGAGGAAGACATCTGATAAAAAAACAGTAAAACACAGTTAGTACAATACAAAACATACATAAAAAAAACAACTAATCTGAGCAAGTTAATTCTTTTTATCACTACATTTTATCTCGAGTAGGTACATTCATGGGTGTATTTACACTTACAGATCCGTTTTATACAGTTTTCATACTCTTCCATATTTGTATCTTTCTATAAAACTGTATTTTGAGCTTATTAGGAAATATATTTATGTGTATATCTCAGATTCGCTGTTATTGATGACGTGCTTCACAAAAAAGCTGAAGCTAAATCTAGCATTCTGCTAGATAATTTTTCTCAACACACACGGAAGATATTGAAATGAATAGCTCAGTACTATTAAATAAATTACTGCTTGAACACATGATAAATGTCACTTTTCGTTAATGCTCACCATAAATACTCAGGAAACATGAATAACACAAACTATATTAGCAAAGATCACCCGGTAACAAACATCCACATCGCATTAGCATTGTTTACGGAAGTGACGCAATGTATTTCTTCTTCTCTTGCTATTAAGACGCCGCGAAGTTGCTTTGAGTGTGTGAGCGCCACCAGCTGATTTAACATTCAGTACTTCTTTCTTTATCAATAACCACTGATCCTAAAGGGTCGCAGGGGCCGGAGCCTATCATGATGATATTTTACTTCGAATATAAATTCTACGAAAGTGTATTGCACGCAGCTGAAAAAATCACATATTATTTTTATATTAACCAAAACAAAGTAGTCGGCCATTTTGATAAACAGAACGAAGACGACTCTGCAGCCTATGTGCATTTAAGATTGATCCTCTCACATACCACATGGTTTCATCAGGTCCTTAAGATATAGTGCAGTATCTAGAAGCCAATTTGCCACGTTTCTACTTTAGGTCGGCCAGAAGAATTTTGGATGGGGTTTCTAATTCCGTAAATTAACAGGAGGAAGTGTTTGCCTTCCCAGAATAACTTCATTAAGAAAGTGACGGGTCCCATAATTAATTAGGAGATATTTGAAATTCTATTATTTTCAAATGATTAATGCTACGGGGCGCCATTTGTAAAGTAGTACATGGTTTTGACAGCGACGTTTCGCAACATTTAGTTCGAAACAACGTTTAAAAAGCAGTGTCAAATCTTTAAATTCACTTCTTTCAAATCACATTTAGAGCAATATTTCTGATCTTAGTCATATTTACCTACCTAGGAATTATGTTATATCAAATTGCATAAATATTATATTGGGAGTTATCTTAGATCAGGATATGTCCTTTGACGCCCACATAAAAAAGATTCCTAGGACTACCTTATTTCATCTAAGAAATATTTCTAAAATAAGGCACATTTGTGTCAAAAAGATCCGAAAAATTAGTTCATGCATTTGTTTCTTCCAGACTGGGTTACTGCAATTCTCTATAAGCAGGCGGTCCCAATAAGTCTCTGAAGCCTCTCTAGCTGATCCAAAATTCAACACATATGTCCTAGGAAGGTAAATATGACTTTTCAATATGAACTTAATACATAGTGTTGTAAATGTTATTAAATGTTATATGTATATATATGTATATATGTTAATAGTGTTGTTAAATGTTAGCATTTTGAGATTTGATCCAAATGTAAAGTGCATTATAAATTAAATGTATTAACATTATTATTATTATAAATGTGATAAAAAGTGACTTTAAAAAATTTGACATTACTTTTTAAGTGTTGTTTGGAGCTAAATGTAGCAAAAATTGGCTGTTTAAATTAGCATGCGTTACTTTCGAAACGGCACCCCATATAATGCAGATTTATCCTATCATTACCACATGACACGCATGAATGCACGCTTGTATGCACAAGAAATGACGTAATATGAAAATGATCTGAGCGCTGTTCCTTTATTATTTACTTCTTATAATTATTTTTCATATAATCTTCAACAAAAACACTAAACCCAACACGTTCCCAATAGGTTTAAAGTCTTGCTGGCCTTCAGTTTGCCAACTGTCCAATATGCCGGTGGGATAGTGTTCATTGGGTCACTTCTGAAAGATATACTTTTGATGCAGTCTAACATATTTTTTTTTCCTATATTAATTTTCCTCCTAGAGTAAAATTGTGAGAATCTTAAATAACCCCAAATGTAATCGAAATTTTCCATAAAATATTTTTACATCTTAGGTATAAAAACAAACATCCCCTAGTTATTAATTACAATAGATACATTGCTGTTATGAGATTTTTTTTTTTTTTAACAAATCCCTTAATAAATACTTTTAGTATACTACTTTTTATTTTAATTTATTATATCTACTTGAGCATGAAGTTTTACAACATTATAGTCCTTCTAAAATATAAAAGATATAGATCAGCAGGTATGACAGAGGACATCCTGCATAATAAAGAATAAGAACTAAATTGGCCATTCTAAGTGTGTTCCAGTTATCTTTGCAAAAAACCCCAGCAGACTAAAGAGAGGAATGAAAAATGATATGATGACAAATAGTGGAAGGGACAATAGATTTCACCTCTTTAATCCAGTCCATACAGTATAAAAAAAAACACCGGCAGTATACCGTATGTGCCAAATGCAGCATTCAGTCTTTACATTCATTCATTTGTACATTTTTTCAGTCAAATTTGCCCTTTTTCATACAGACTCCTGCAACTACACAATCAATGCCTGAGTATCAATCATAGCAAGTTCCTCATCATTCACCCATTCATCCTCATCTGGTGGATGGACAGGTTTCCGAGCTGGAGTCAGATCAGTTTTTAAAGTGCCAGGTGTTCCAGATCTCCGAGGAGGGATGAAAGTCTTTTTTACACATGGGGAATCCACTGAGTTCAGAAGCGAGAGAGGAGGTGGAGACGGGATACGAGACAGATAGTCCAGAGCTCTCCTCCTTTTCAGGCTGCTTGGGTCTTTCTCGGCTGAACAATTCGCAGCGTAAGGGTTCCCACTGACAGGAGTGACTGATCCAAGACTTCTAACTGGCTGCTGAGATGTCACCTACATTTAAGGACACATTTCTACTTAGTCAATATGACATGGTTAAGAGAAAAAATAGATCAAATGGTTTCAGATATCACAGTACATGGACTCACACTTGTCTTTGTTTCTTGTCTTCTGTCTCTTGCAGAAGCTTGGTATGATGTCTGCAAAGCCGGGGAGGACATAGAACTATGGCTATTTGACTTGATCAAATGCGAAAGCTTCTCCTCAGCAGTTACAAACAAATTCTCCCGACCCTGGAAACATGAATATTTAAGTCAACTTTTTACATATGCCATCAAAACCAATGAGATAGAGAAAAGAAAGAAGAGTTGGCCCAAGTCTGTTCATCCTTTTAAATAAGAACATCCAGATTGCTCAATCATACATCCAATCTTATATATAATCTTACACCTGTAGCTATTACACTGGAAGGCTTCAAGTGTGAAATGAACACAGTGTATAAAATACTAATTAGAAGACAATCAAAAAAACCTTCAAATTTTTTCCACATTTTCAAGAAATGTTTTTGATTGGAAAGAGCAGCACAATAACTGAGAAAAAAAAGCCTTTGACGAATAAGGTTTATTTTTACAACTGAAAGGTAAACACTGTTTTAAAGTAAGTCAGCAGCTATTATTATTAGCACTGTACCTGGAACAGGCTTCTGAGTTGGCTGAGAGATTCCTGTAGATGAGCTTCCTTGGGGTTTGCAGAGAAGACTGTCAGATCTCCAGCGTACACAACAGGGGTGGGAGTTATGGACTGGCCTCTAAGCTGCAGGTTGCTAATAGCCAACAGGACACGTGGTTTTACCACATCTGCCAAGCCAGACTGAGCCAAGCTGCTGAAACAGCGTACTTTGATAAAGTTCAGGTTCCCATCGGCCAAATAAAACGCAGGAGAGGGACCTGTAATCAAGAGGAGAAACAGTCACCTAGTAAGTAGTAGTATTATGGGCACAAACATTTAAAGAAAAAGAAACCCCATACCCTGTTCATCTATGATATTGAGGACATATCCTGTGAGGTCAACCTCTCCACACAGTGGATGGAATTTGGGGTTTTGAACCTCTGTGAAATGGGTCAAGACCCTTGGTTGAAAGCGTGTTGATAACCACTCCTGCGAAGTCTGAATAATAAATCAAAAACAGGTATTAAAAAATAATTTCAACCGTCTAAATTTAAAAATACTGCATTTGCGAATACAAACAGTATTCTAACCTGTAACTCCTGAAACCGTGTTTTCTTTGTCCCAGTCAGCTGAATAGTTGTGCTTCCACCATGCTTCTTTACATCTGAGGTGGTGAGGTTATAGACTTTGTATCGGTGACCTTCCTTCAAAAACGACTGAAGATCTGAGGGCGGTCGCCATAGGCTCAACTGGTAAACTACGCAAAAACAAACAAACAAACTAAGACAAACTTTAGACAATGCCAAGTCACACTAAGTCCTCCATTGTTGAGGTTTCTGCTTGCAGCTGGGGCCAGAAGGTTATTGGTGCCAGTCGTGGTGGAAACTTGAGAACCGCTGTTGGAAACCAGCAGTGAAGGAAACCATTCTGCTGAAGAAGGGGGCCTTTCGGACTAAGTCAGCCTTGAGGTCTACTGAAGCAGCAGACAGGTAGCAAGAGGCAAGAATGGCCAGAGCTTTGGCAATAGCGGAAGCAAAAACCCGGGTGTGGGAGGAGTTAGGGGAAGCAATGGAGAATGTCTTTCGTTCGGCCCCAAACCTGTTCCGGCACACCGTCCGTCCACTCAGGAAGGGAAAGCAGGGCTTGGCTCAGACTGTGTACAGCCAAACAGGAGTACTGCTGAACTTCTGAACCCGGAAGCCACACCCTCTATAGTGGGGTCAGTGTTGGAGGACTAGGGGGGTGGCCCATCCATTTCTCTGGCAGAGGTCATCGAGGTATTTAGGACGCTTCCCAATGGCAAGTCACCAGGGATGATGAGTTTCCCCCTCAATTTCTGAAGGCTTTGGACATTGTTGACATGCCAATAAATGTTGCGTGGCAGACAAGGACAGTGCCTGCGGAGTCGCAAACAGGATTGGTGGTCCAGCTTTTTAAAAAAAGGGGACCAGAGGGTGTACAGTTTACCCAGGGTTCTGGAAAACAAGCTCCGACTAATTGTCGAACCTCAGTCTCAGGTGGAACTACTTGGATTCCGCCCTGGTGGTGGAACGATAGACCAACTTTTCACTCTTGCAAGCTAGCTTAATGGTTCAAAGGAATTTGCCCATTAAGTCTAAATACATGACGTGGATTTAGAGATGGCTTACCGTGTCCCCCTAGGGCCATTACTACGGTCCAACCAGTCTCTATATAACCAAAGTTAGATTTGTGTCCGTATTCTCGGCAGAAAGTCAGACACGTTTTCAGTGAATGTTGGACTCCGCCAAGGTTGTCCCTTGTCTAAGATTCTGTTCTTGATATTCATGAACAGGATCTCAAGGCACAGTCGAGTTGAGGAGTGTAATCTGGTTTGGGGAGCTTAGAATTGCATCTTTTCTATTTGCAGATGATGTGGTCCTAATGGCTTCATAAGTCCCTGACCTCCGTCATGAACTGCATCAGTTTACAGCAGAGTGTGAAGCGGCCAATATGATAGTCAGCCCCTCCAAATCTGAGTCCATGGTTCTCTGCCAGGAATCAGTGGACTGTCCCCTTTGGGGATGGGGATGAGTTGCTGCATCATGCATAGGAGTTAAAGTATCTTCGTGTCTTTTTCTTGAGTGATCAGAAAATGGACTGGGAGATGGACAGGCGGTTCAGTGCGGCAACAGCAAAAATGCTGGCATTGTAACAGTCTGTTGTGATGACGAAATAGCCGAGTCATTAGGCAAAGCTCTCAATTTTCCAGTCCATCCACGTTACAACTCTCACTTATGGTCATGAGCTATGGGTAGTCACAGAAAGAATGAGGTCAAGGATAAAATCGGTGGAAATGAGCTTCCTTCGTAGGGTAACTGGGCTGAGCCTTAGAGATAGGATACAAAGCTCAGAAATCAGGAAGGAGCTCTGAGTGGAGTCGCTTCTCGCATCGAAAGGAGCCAGTTGAAGTGATTCGGGCACATAACTAGGATGCCTCCAGGATGGCTCCCTTTGGAAGTCTTTCAGCCTTGACCAACTTGGAAGAGAACCCGAAGTAGACCCAGAACTCGCTGGGGGGACTGTATTTCACATCTTGCCTTGGGACACCTTGGCATCCCCCAGAATGAACTGGAGAGTTTTGCTATGGAAAGGGATATCTGGAAATCTCTTATGAGCCTAATGCTACCGCGACCAGGCTTTGGATACGCAACCATAATGGAATTTTGTATGAATATCAAAGTAGTAGATATAGAAAACCATAGTACACCTAAACTGTATAAAAATAAAGACATACATACCATTGCCATGTTGGTCTGTGCAGTCAGTAATGCAGAGCCTCCATACAGGTGTGACGTCTCGTTTGGGACAGGTACTTTCACTGTCCTCTGCATTTTCTACAGCTCGTCGGCACCGATCCTGCAGCTCAGCTTGCCTTTTCTCCATCAGAGAACGCTTATAGGTATGGAGACTCTGCATCTGCTGTTCGCTTAAATTGGCCTGGGTATATGTAAGTAAAATGGGTGAGATATTAAAATTAAAATCATAAAAAAATAAGGTCACCTATATATGAAATAAATTTCACCTCGAGGTAAGCTGGGTCATCCCCCACTGCTTCATAGAGCTCCTCTCCATCTTGAAGACTTTTGATATTCTGTTGATTTATTCTCCGTGTCCTAAGCTGAGATTTGTTGTTACCTGAAGATGAGAATTTGTCAAAACGTATTTCACTTCAACCTGTACTTCATAATCTTAAACAGAATTCCTACTTTTCTCTTCCTTTTCAAAATCAGCTTGAATCTGTGAAAACAGGATTTCCATGGCTCTTTGTTTACTGCTTTCGAATTGTCTCGCTTCCTTCTCTTCTGCACGAACCGAGCGGAACAGGACGACTCCATCTGATTTCCGCTCCATCCACTAGAAAATATGAAAATAATGCAAATATTTATGAACTTCCACAAGAAACAGTAAACATTCACAAATGTTAGTGGTGAACGCACCTGAATAGGGTAGCTTCTGAGTACGATTATGTCCAGGCACCCTACTGGACCTCCATTGCTGTAAAGAGAACCGACAGGAAGCAGGAATGGCCGTGGATCTCTATGAAATCCCAGTTTAGAATCCCAACGAGCAGGTCTGCTGCTATTGGCACAAATCTAAACAAACAAACAATGAGTCAACATATCCTATGGTGGGTTTGTGGTGATAAAATAACTTATAGCCTTGCTGTTAAAGCACCTTTAACACGAGAGAATCTGGTGCCTCTAGAGGGGAGCAAGCATCTTGTGATCCCATCAACTGAGCCCCATGGACGATCAACTTCCCACCAACAGCCAGTCGACCATTGTGAAGCATGGCTGTCAAAGGTTCATCCAGCTGGCCTTTAATGGAATACCACCCATCTGTCAGCAAAACAACTGCAGATGGGTTTTCAACCTTGGAGTCAGTGACAGGATTCTTCATGTCACAGATACTGTGTTTTTTGGGGGATTGACCCACGGAGATGACCCCACAGACACAGAGGATAAGGGTTTTGGCTGCTGTGTCGTCCCGTTCCATGATCCTTCTCAGAGCCGGCCTGCGGCTGTGGTCCACCTCTATATCATATCTGATAAAAAATAAAACAAAATGAATGATTTACAGATGCAAGCCGTTTTCTCTGATGCCAAATGGCTGTAAGTTGTCTGTTGCTGTGTTTATTAATTCATACAATTTAGGTTATTCCATCTGGGGGAAATTGTTTCATTAGCCAGAACAAAAAAACAAAAAAAAACCCAATAAACATTAGGACCAGTCAGTCAAATTATAAATGAGTCAAGCAGCTAAATTGAATAGTAAGAACAAATCAGAAGTAAATAAGTAATGGTAAGTAGTATTAGTTATAGGGAGTTTGTTTGAATCAGAAGAGAAGCATACCGTTAAAAATATATAAAAAAAAAGAATCCTACTGGGAATTTAAGAGACGAATCGAAACATGGGATCTAGACTCACATTTTAAGTTATATTCCCACCTGTACTTTAGTTGTAGGAGAACCTGCTCTGGGTTGAGACAGAGGCTGCCCATCGTCTCTGGAAATGATCTCTCCATGGAGGCCCGCTTCCATACAATCCATCGGTAGTGATTGTACACCCACTCCTCACTGATGAGTTTAGGATCCACACCCGGTGTGTCACATAATGATCTGTGGAAAGCATAAAAAAGATGATACTCAGTAATGATCTGATGAATGAGAATCAGCACAAACGTGATGCTCGGTGAAGTAAGCCTGCAGTCTTCATTGGCACACAACAAGACACATCCAGTTTCTCAAACTTTTGAACAGATGTGTAGATTGATAGATCTATTTTACAGATTGTATAACAGCCCATCCCTCTGAATATGCAAATGTGAACTCAGTGTGTCCACACAGTGTGGGGCCTGCAACATAGAAAGTCAGTCTTTCTAATGAAAGAATCTCTCCCGACTTGGACCATGGTCATGTTAAGACTTTTCTTTTGATGCTTGTATCCATAGTTATAACCACACAGAAGCAAATCATTGTTAGTGGGCCACTGTAATGTTCACCTTTAATTCCTCATGGGCTAACTTACACAACCCTTTGTTGTATACTTCCATATGAGATAAACTCTAAAAACTGGACCCTATATCTTTATTCCACACTCTCACCTAAACATAACATGGTGTCCATTGAAATTACTGCTAGCATACACATTTCCCCACCTAAAAAGCCTTATTAGATCTAAAATACCTATAAAACTCTTCTTTTCCTGCGGTCCCATCATTACTGGGGATCAGCCATCCTCCATCAGCCAGCTGTACACCACCTCCATCTAAAAATGCCTCTGGTTTGATGAACTGCTGTAAATTGAACCGGAAAGATTCTGCATTCTCACTGGTGATGTCACACACATGTGGTTGAACTCCATAGGCATACAGCTGTAACACGAGAACGTGATAAAAAAAGTGTTATGTAACTGTTAGCTAATTTTTGATCAAACATAACTAGATCCACTGACAACACAGTTGTGGCTTGCCTGTTGTTGGGTGTATCTTGCAGGGGGTTTTCCGTCCACTGCAGCCTTTAATTGTATTCTCGGCACTCCGGAAGTTTTGCTCAGAAACAAAGCGCCGGGCAAAGGTCTAATGGTCAGGCGCTTCTTCTTCCTCATCCTCATGTCTTGCATATCTCTTGCTAGCTCAACATTTTGAAGTTTCTGTGACATGTCTGTGGACCATAAACACACCATAATTTTACTAATATTTTGCAGTGTATTTAAAGACAACCATACTTCATCCAAAAAGGTTACTGCACCTTGGCATCTGGACGATGTGCCCATAATATGTGATACGTCTGCAGCAGAGTGCTCAGATCCACAAGCAATGGGAAGAGGATCACTTGTTTTGTGAGCCATGGCCAGTCTCTGAATGTTTTCTTTGCTCTCATTACCAGTTTCATCTGTAGTGCTTTGCATGCATTTAGTGGGCGGTATTGAAGAGTTGCAGGGCGTCACAAAAAGATGGTGTTTATTCTCATCCTTCTGTGGTTTACAGATATTCTCTTGGACAATAACTTTCTGGTTTTTGAATGGAGGAACAAAAGCAGATGTTCTCACGTTGTCCTTAAGGGATGTAATCTTGCAACTGTCTGCCTTTGCATTCTTGAGGAAGGGAGGAACAAATGTTGACTTGGAATGTGATGCTCTGCTTTCTCCTGGAGCTGAGTGCTGTATTGTCTTCTTAAAACTGGTTTCCACATAGTTATTTCCACTCCTGTAACACATACAAATCCTTTAGTAAGAAGATTTATTTTGCCAGTAGCTGGAGAACATGGTAAAAGATTTATAGCCAACATACCTATGTGGTCTTGTGATGTTTGGATGCAGAGAGACATTGTACTTGAAAACTCTTCTATCTTTCATTACAGCTTTATTGAGTGAGAACATATATATCAAGAGTTATTTAATTTAAATCACACAAAACATAAAATCTTTCAGATAATATATTAGAATGATTTACCATTAGGGCTGCTCTTTTCTGGAAGGAGTATTAAACGTCTTGGGCCATCAACAGACCTGTCGAATTCCTCCAGTAATCGTCTTTTCAGCGGAGGCTGACCTAGAATGTTTCCAAATAGAAAACAAGAGTTCATCTTTAGTTGTCATATGTGTCACAGCTTAAGGTTTGTAAAAAACAAAAAAACAAATAATGATTTATTGGTATTGGAACAATTAATATAAATCTAAATATCAAATTAAGCAAAAAAGTCAAGACTTTGCTCAAGATAAGAGACCTTTAATTAAATAATTGTACTGCTCAAATAATTAAGGATTCAGTAAAAACATTGAATACTACAAATATTTAGAGTAATATATAACACACACACTCACTGGACATATCAGGGTCCTCCACCACTCTTTTTCTCCGTTTAGGTTCCACTCCAGGGCTGTTTTTGGATTTTGGATCATCAGCCTGTGGAATATCATCTATAGCTATTGAGAGCCTTTGAGCAGCCATGTTTTCGTCCTCCAATAAAGCTTTAGTGCAGTCAAGAGCTTCCTGAGCGACAAACCTCTGCTGGGTTTCAGTGCAGCCACTTAGATCGAATGTCTGGATGTATAGAAGTGGAGACTGGTCTGTCCTTTTAACCTGAGATCCATCAATGCTGCTTGTCTGATTTCCTTTTAAATCCAACACACTAGCCATTTCCACTCCGGGAATGTCACGGCGTGTGCCGTTTTCCATGAAAGCGACTGTAGGTGCCCTATCTTTGATAGAAATTTCACCAATTGGACTTGACTTTTGAAGAGTTTCCTTCTCGTTGCCAGTCCATTGCATTGTGCTTGAAGATTTAACAACTGGAGAAGCAATTTCCTGGATGGTCATGTCTTTGTCACTTGTGGTGAGAGCTGAAGTTCCCTTCACCTTGTTCCCTTTTAACGAATCCAATTTAAGGGAATCCAGTGGATTTGAGTATGAGTTTGAATGATCAGTGAGGTCATTCAAAAGATTCATTCTTTTGTACAAATTTTGCTCTGCTGGCGTGAAACCACTATTTACATTTCCTATATATATATCATTTTTGCGTTCACTTTTCATCGTTCTTGAACCCATGTCAATCTCTGCACTGAAACTGATGTCACTGAAAAGTGCTTTTGCTTTTTGGAGGTCTTTGAATGAAAATGCCACTGGCTTACCACTGGCTGCAGCAAAACCATGTTTTCTGTGTGGGGGACTAGGAACTAGAGTTTCGGAATGTGTTACTTTGACACTGATTTTACCCTCAGCTCCTTCACAGTCACCCAAAAGTGTTTTTGCTTTCTTCAGTGCTGCAGATGAATTAGTGACCCCTTTGCCACTGGCAGTGTGAAATCCAGCGTTCTGTAGTGGCAACGAATTTACTTTTGGTTTCAGCTGATTCAAAGTGTCATCACATGTTGCATTCTCATCCAACAGAGACTTAGCTTTTATCATTGCATCATCTGACACAGATACTTTTTTACCACTGGCTGTACTGAATCCACCGCAGTTTCTCATTTCATTGGCAGAAGAGCAACCAACAACATTTGAATCTAAGGGCCTCATCATTAAAGATGGGTTTCCATTTGAAGACAGTGCATTGGCAGAGTCCAGCGTGTTTTTAAGAACCCCGCCATGAATCTCCACATCATCATTATGCTTCGTCTTTTCAAATGTTGGAAGGTTTTTATTCTCACTGCAAATTCCACTCACAGGTGCTGTACATTTCCTGTTTTTAGCTGACATGACACTGTCCATGTCACACCCCTTGAACAAAGAATGTGCTTCTTGGGTTGCTATTGCAAATAGAGAGCCATCATCAAACTCTTTTAAAATGTTTTTTGCTTTCAAAAGATTTTTCTGTGAAACACAGACTTTTGCACCCCCTGCAGTTGAGAATCCACAATATTTTTTCTCCAAATGTTCAGTGTTAGTTTGTTTCTCATCACCATCCACTGTGTGAGCGACATCTACTATCTCTGTGCTGAAACTTCTGTCACCGGACAGAGTTTTTGACTTCGGCAAGGCCTCAGATTTAAACAGCGGCTTGTCACTGGCTGTGGGAAATCCATGTTTCCTCGGTGGTGTACAGGGGAATGGCATTCTGGAATGTGTTAGTTTTGAACAAATTTTATCCTCAACTTCATTCAATTCACTAAGCATTGATTGTGCTTTCTTAAGAGCTGCTGATGAAATAGTAAATCTTTTTCCACTGGCCGTCTGAAAGCCTTCATTTTTGGGTGGTGAAATGTAAATGTGATTGGGGAAATGACCATCTCCTTTTGGTTTCAGTTGCTTGTTCACATCTTCAAGTTCATGGTTATCATCCAACAAGCAATCTCCTTTTTTAATCCCATCAGCATGCAATAATAGATTTTTCCCTTTTGCTATACAGAATTCACTACTATTGCTCGATTCATTGATGGCAGTGGAGCAACCGTTGCTTGATGTTGCGCATGTGAGGGATAAAAGTGCCTTTGGCGTCAAAATTAGGTCTCCATGAATATCTTCATGGTGGTTTGCTGGCCCGGCATTCAAAATATCAGACTTATTGACTGGTTCTTCAGAAAAGCTTACTTTCATCACTTCAGCATTTTTACATTTCTGAAGGACTTTCCTATGGTTGACAATTCCAGGTGATACACTTTTGTGTTTGACAGGAGTACCAGTGTCAGTGGCAGCAATGTCACAGTCTTTGACGATAGCGTCTGCTTCTTGCATGGCTTTTACCGATATAGAAATCCTATTCCCATTGGCATTCTGTAAACCACTTTGACAATCGCTTGTGTCTACTTTGCTGTTTCTGAAACATCTAGCAGCATCTTCAGCTTTGATGTTTCTGACCTGTTTGTCTGAGCAGGGTAATTGTCCTTTATCCTCTATTTGATACAAAAGGTTACCAGTGTGAGTACCTACAGTGCACTTGTGCTGCATTTTAGCATCAGTTTCACCATTTGGTTTGCTGTTGTTAGGGTTTTTTTCACTTGTCGCAAAATTCTCATCTAAATCTGCAAACAAAGCTTGAGCTTTGCTCAGACACTTTTTGGAAATTCTCAAAACATTTCCTCTTGCCGTCTTAAATCCCAAACTAGGCATTAAAAGACTTCTGTTCTCCCGGTTGCTTGCTTTAAGGTTTCCAGCTATATCAAAATTTTTGGGTATAGATGGCATGATATCCCTGTTGTCTTCAGAAATGGGTTTAGAAGACGAGGACACATTTTCAATGGAGGAATTTTCTTTTTTCATTGCATTCAAACTTGAGGATTTAATGGTCACATAGAATGTGTCAGGATTTGCTTCGCCACATTTAACTGCAGTCAGATTGTCATGCGTTGCTGGAAGAGCCTTTTGAGCATCTGTACTGAAACTGTCATCGAAATCTATACCTGAAAAAAGATTACAGTCAAGTTCTTTGTCACTGTTTTGGGGAGAAGTGGAGTTGTCTGGACAGTGGTTTCTGAGCTTTGTGGTTTTGAACTGCGTAAATTCAAATTGGCTTTCTGCTTCTTCCAAGAGAGTGCACAGCTCTGTCACATCAGCTTTCTGTGAAGCTGTTAACGGGCTACTTTCTGCCATCACGTTTTCCCTCGAAGAAAGGGGCTGGTTTGAGTTGAGTTTAACTGATTCATGGCTCGTCGCAACATCAGATTTTGGGCATTTGGCATATTTGACAGACTGATCACTCAAAGTCATTTCCCCTTCAGTCTCTTCAAAGAGGCGCTTTGCTCTGTCCAGGTTGACTGAAGAAATATGGATACCCTTATCTGAAGCGGTTTTGAATCCTGATGCATGGACAGATGGAGGAGAAACTGTTGATTTCTCTGGCAAACTGCTATGAACTTGTCGATAAGGTGAAATGAAATTGATAACATCAGCAGTTCCAGTACCACAGCTGGGTGGTTTAGTTGATGTGCTCGCAACATACCGCTCAGTATGTCTGCCAGGGTCCAGTGTCTGACTATAATTGACTGCATGGGACAGCTTGACACTGGTTTCATCTTCTTGCAAAATATCATCCAAATATGCTTTCCCCTCTTCTTTATGTGTCGATTTTAAAGAATAGGTCTTGTGGATGTCAGTAACAAAACCTGTACACTGTTGACTTCGATCATTGCTCTCTGAGTTGGTAGGAATACTTGAAGATGGAGTAGCAGTTTCTAAAACAGCAGACTGGAATCCACTGTTCCTGATCGTGGCCTCATTGATAAGGTTATTTTTATCAGTTGTAAAACCAGATCTTCCACTCAAAACAAGATCAACGTCCTGGTGAAGGTTTACTTGCCTTTCTTTGTGGTTTGCGTTTCCCATTGCAGACAAACAATTTGATGAAGAGAAGGCATTTCGAAGCATGTCCTTTGCTACTTTATGGTGGTCTGGCATTTGACTGAAGTCTTGTGCAAAATCTCTGGAAAGCTGTGATATGCTCAGATCCTGGACTTTTGCTCCTACAGAGGGAGAAACACATTCAACATCAAGACTTCCCCGTTGTTTCATCTCATTCCTCTGGATGAAGCAACATTCCACTTCATCTGGGGCTTTCACAGACTGCTTCACATTTGTTTTCTGGCCTGAAATAAAGCATCACAATAAAAAGATTAAAGTCAGTCATTTTCAAAAGTGTTTTGCATGTAATACAGAGAAAGATGCTGTAACATTCATAAGAAACATGTTACCACAATCTGGAATCCAAGATGAGTGCACTTGAGAGTCGTTTCCTTGATCGTGCAGTTTCGAAGCTCCAACCTTGTAAACAAATTTTCTCTTTCCCTTAGTAAATCCAGGCGATGCGACTTTCATTTCCTGTCCAGAAACTAAGTCACTCTGAACTTGCTCAGTTGAAATATTGTTTTTCACATTTGTAGAACTGTTCTCATGGAAAGAAGTATCCACAGTACAAGATGGAATTTCAGAAAAACTCAAAGGCGACCACTGGGTGATTCCCATATCTCCAGTTTTCACAGTGGGGAGTGAGAGAAGTCTGGCCGCTCCCTTGGAAGCTGCCCCCTGTTCTCTAGGAACAGCATTGTTTGTTTTTGGGACGTCTGCAGAGGAGCAGTCATGTGGTTTTGTTGTTGGAATAATTTGCTTTCTTTTGATTCGGTCTGATTTCACTCTCCTCAGTGATGAACTACTGTTACTGAAAAACATAGAGAGGACATCTTCAGCT
Source organism: Lophius americanus (assembly GCA_037951165.1). NCBI lineage: Eukaryota > Metazoa > Chordata > Actinopteri > Lophiiformes > Lophiidae > Lophius > Lophius americanus. Next base: position 5,901,222 of record JBBDHG010000095.1, on the reverse strand, counting down.
CCATCAAGAACACCTGCTACGGTTTTGCGGATTTCTTCATCCTCAATGGCGTCCGGTAGCTTCTTTCTCCAAACACAGTCATTGTAATTCAGTGACATATTGGGGGCCTCGATGGACTCTGGATTATGACCAGACACAGGCGAAGCAACACCTATTGTTAAAAACCAGTAATTACTACTTTCGAATTCTGATGTAGAATTACATATATCATAAACAAAACCACAATGCCATATGTATCAAATTTTTTTAAGGGAAAACCTATTACCTTGGTGAATGTTATTATTGTCATTGTTTTGGGGTGACACCACTCCAACTCTGGATGCATTGGAAAGAGAAGGAAAAAGCTTCCGTACTAACTGGGAAAGATAACACAGAAAGAATCACACAAATTTTTTTAAAATAACCAGAAACGAGATGCTCATAAGCTTTCAGCAGACAATGTTTTTGAATTTTTAGACTGGACAGTACTCACAACGACATTTTTCTCTGCTGACAAACTGACTGGGCAGGGACTCTCATCAGGTTTAGCTATAAAAATAAAACGAAACAGTCACGGACAAAACATACCATTTAACAACAAATTTCTCAATCAAATGTGTAATTTTCTTACTTAAAATCAGGGTGGATGCAATTGCTGGTGGGGTGTTCAGGGAACTGGTCCATGATATATCAGGATGAATTTGTGCACCGAGACTTTCAGATATATGCTTGGCATAGCTGGACTGTTGAGTTAAAATATATTGATCCACATTAAATATTAAAAAACTAAAAATCCTTTTAAAGATACTTAAAGATACTTACTGGGGATTTTTGTGGTGTATGAAGCAGATCTGTACAGATTAAAATGGCAAGCAAAGAATTATGAAAGCTTTTATCGAATAACATTAAAATGCATTAAATACAGATATAATTGCAGCTCACCAAAACTGTCCCGACTCTGACTTTGCATACCTCCATATGTCCCCCTAAAAAGAAAAGGCTATATGTCAAAAATAGTAAACAGCATGACAAAACAAGGGAGGCCTGGGTTTACAAACATGAATAGATTTTAGTTGTGAACTTATGAGGCATTAGTCAACACCAAATTTTTCACTATCAAGAATTATATCTAACATCAACATTTATTCCCTTTATCTTTAAATTAACCTCTAACCCGGCCATGAACGAGTCACAAATCAGTGTACTTCTAGTGCCGGTCCCGAGCCTGGAAAAACGGGGAGTGTTACATCAGGTAAATCCAATGCCAAGTAATTATGTGGATACCAGGCAATCGGTTATTTGGAATCACAAAACTGATTTCCAATCTGAATTTTCTGGGGCTCTCATTAAAAGAAACAGCCACTGGTCCAGTTAGCCAGCAGGGTACCAGCGGAATATATGGATGGAAAGACGTAATCCGCTGTGGTGACCCCGAATGGGAACGGCCAGAAGACAAAGAAAATCTTTAAATTAACAGCCTTTTGGATTGCCTAATAGATGTTAATGAAACATTCCTACATAACAGTAATCCTGTCGATGACACCACAGTAAGATTTACGCAAAAATGTACTTGGAATATTTAGAAATGTATTATTTCCCTTTCAAACGGTCCACAGTCAAAGAGTTGTTATACATACCCTTTTTTCAACGTCTGAATGAAGTGTGGACTTTGGGTTACCATCCATGGCAATGCGTTTTTTTCTAAGATATATAAAAGAACAACATTATATTTTAGATGAAACTGCAATCCAAACATAAGACTGCCATGGCAAATCACTACTATGAATCTAAAATTTCATACTCAGACTTCCATATATTTGTTTGACATGAGTTTATGGAGGAGAGTACAATTCTTTATCATGATTAACTTCATGACACATCAATAGTCACACTTTAATCAAACTTTACCTTGTTCAGCAATGATCAGCTCATTCTCACTTTCTGGTGTTGCAACTTGAATGTGTCTGAACACTTTGGGGGTTGAAAACAGCTGACTTTCTGCTGCTGCCTTCTCAAAAGGTGTTTTAAAATGTATCTCCTCATTTGCACAAAGGTCATCTTGTTCAGAGACATTTTCCTCATTGTTGAATGATTGAGCTGTCAATGCCTCAAACCAGTCTGGATCCAGTGCACCCAGCTCTATAAAGTTAGAATTTAAAATTGATTACAGATGGGATGAAATGAGTACACAACCATCAACATGCAGATCATTTTTGGAACTGCTCAAGAAATATCATACGAAAATCCATCATAACCAATCGAATTATGTACCGCTTTGATCTGAGGAAGGGTGATGAGTCTAAAGTTATCTTACCTTTCAAGATCTCATCTTTGAATACGTCGTATATTTTTGTTGTGGGTATATCCATTTCAGGTTACTCAATTAATGCCTAGATCTTATGAAGTGGCACACCTGAGAAGACAAAAGTTTTCATTACGTCTAGGAAAGCAGAAATGTATCGAGCACACACCATAACATGACAAACATCGCACTGTCTCAGAGCTCATGTAGCTAGCTTCTAATTAGCAATAATGTATTAACCGGTTCACGTTAACCAATAACTAGATAGTAAACGTGTTATGGACTAGCTAACGTTGGCTAATGTCTGAGTCATTGTAGTATCCGAAGTTTGTTAACAGTGGTTACAATCTTGGACACTATTTGTATATCATGTACAACTTATACATGACATACAAACAGGTTAATGTTGACTACTAGTTTATGCGTTCACCAAAAAGAAACCAGCCGCCATAAGTAATCTATCTAGAAAGTTAAGTTAACTCACCGTGGCGAGGTGCAATACTGTTAACTTTCATGACGCAGACCGTGAATGTTAACGACAAACCATAAACCCGTGACATCAAATGATAACAGAAGTATAACTTAAAGTCAACCAACAAGCTAGTTTGTCTCTGCCATGAAAACAAAGCTCGCGCGCCGTGTACCGGAAGTGGCTATGACTTCAAAATAAATGTCGTGATCAAATCAAACCACCATGTTCATGAATATTCGATGAATAATGAATATTAGAACGGTTCTAAATGCTGTGTGTGTTGACCAGGCTCCAATGGTTCGCAAGTGCTAAAGCAAATATGCAATTGGCCTTAAACTTGTTGGGCATTTTTGTTTTATTCTAGGACTGACCTTTCAGGCAGACATGGCTCTAAATGCCACGGCCAAGCGTTTACTAACTTTTATTATTATTTCCTAGCCAGTTAACTAGAGAATTCATAAATAATGTTGTTAACGAGCATCCAGAGGGGCTCTGCACTGGTCCATGTATGGTGAATATAACTAGTTCGTCATTTGAGAATAGAAAACCACAAATACGCAAGCTTACAATTGAGCCAAAGATTACTGTTGTGATATTTAACGTAAAAACTTATACTTTTATTGTGAAAGGATGTTACACAGGAAGTATTTAGGCTGAATCCTTAATTGTTGTGTTGAGAACGTATGCAGTGACTTAACGTGCAGCTTGGACGTGTTTGGGGTATGGCAAAAAAAAAGTCACCTCGATGGTGTACTTTGGGCTTTCTCTCTTTAAAGTGGCCTTACATGGTCGTACTTTTTATTGACCTAAGAGATATTTCAAGAGAGCATTATAAGTTTAACTTTTTCTTGCCCCATCCATACAACCAGGGGTTAAGGACGTTGAATATAAGTGCGGGCTGAGAATTTGTCAAGTAGACTACATTTTTAAGGGACATGTTACCAGCGATATGTTGCAATTTAATGATACTTATTTTTGTTACTTTTCCTTTCATCGCAGGAAGCTCCCAGCCAAATTTTGGACACACACCTATTTAAGATATAGTGAATTTCCATCAGTTCATGACTCCTTAGTCTTTAATACCCTAATTCGAGATGGCCATTATCAACTTTTGATGGCAAACCTTGTTTCCAGTCCAGTATATCAGTGAAGTTTAGCAAATCTAGAAAATCAAGTCCCATTGAGTTGCAATACAGGCATGTTCTTGTTGCACCCACGGGTACAGACATTTCAAGGTACTTCACAGCTTTTAAGAGATCCGTGACACTGGGTTTCACACTAATCATCTTTATGAAATTAAAAAAACAGAATCAGACCAACGTCAGCAGATGTTTTATTTTTCTTGTTACATAAGTGTACAGAACACCAACGTACAGTAAATCATAAAAGCAGTAATATTTACAAGGCAAAAAGCTACACTAAGAATTCTTGTGGAAACTTTACAAATGTGAAGGTATTAATTGTATTTTTTGAATTTATAATTTATGAGTTGGAACAGAGCCCACATTGCAATATGAACAAATTATTCAGTTAAATTACTTTATGCATTTGTTCATAAACATTATTATTACACTTTATAGTACATCACCTTTGCAAGCTTGGCAGGTATAAGATATTAAACAAAAATATTTTTTTCTATAAAGGTAGTTGACTAAAGGCATGTTTTTATCTTGCAAATATAAATAATTTAACTTATTGCTAAAATCTGCACAGTTAATGTACAGTAGGACAGCCAACACAGCATCATGTTTGGAAGACATTACAGTAAATTTGCAGCATGTTGATGTCATTTCATGTCAGCTATTTATATGCATTAGTATCCATTATTCCATCTGGGATGGTCGTCGGTTTAAGTAACATTTTCAAGCACTCACACAAAACACGCCTCATAAAAACACAAAAAGACCCAGTATTATTACCAAGTAAAAAGCCTCCTTTTTTCTTTGATAACAATATTCCCATTTTCCAAGGGTATTAAATCCCAATACATTCTTTCAGTGAAAAGTATTAGCAGAGGTAAAGGATAAAGGTCTTCCACTCCTGTGAAGGATTGCACATTTTCCCTTGAAAATTAAAACATGACCAAGAGAATCTCTTAGCTTTGGTATGCCATTTGTCTACAGTCAAAATTGTTGACATCAGTAGCAAGTTGTTGCATTGTGACAATGTCTAAAATTAGTGCAATAAATGTTCCGTTTCTTTGTAAAGTCTTGCATCTTTCTAAAAAACAACAATATTGCTGCATATATTCTGATATTCTGATATACTGAGCGAGAAAAGGACAAGCTCTCTGCTCCCTTCGGGGAGTAACCAGAAGGCTTGTTAACCACTGAGATGATAGCAGCAGCCCCCGACAGGAACTGGTGTCAGACACGTCCAGACTGCCGTCAAAGAGTTGATCCTGAGACCCTGGAGTCTGGAAGGAAGGTTGTGATAGCTCTGTAGCCCTGGGCTCGCCGTATCATGTCCCGAATCTCCCCATTAAGTTCCATCAACTTGAAGGAGATTTCTGTCAGATCCTGTTTTGAGCCCACCAGAGCAAATGTTCCTATTTGACCCAAGGTTTGATGTCTGAAATATATGTTAAGTAAGATCTGGACCTCATCCTCAGAAAGGCTACCAAAGATGTCATTGGGCCAAATTGTTCTGTAGTGAATAACAAAAACAATAACTGTCAGACTGGGTGCATTTTGTGACAGAAGGCACACATCCTTTACAAAAACAAGTCATCTTCTCACCTGCAGTCACGAATGTACCGGACAGCTGTAAAAAACTCATTGCTCTTCAGACACTCAAGGATGGCTTGAACTGCGACCTCAGAGGAGCTGAATATGGGCTCAGTGAAGGAGATCTCATGGCCGGCCATTTCTTTATTTGTCACTGAAGCTGCTGCTGCCTTTAAGTTGCTCTTTAACTCATTTAGCTCTCCGGACATGTTGGTCAGCTAAAGGTTGAGAATGCTAAATGTTACGATACAGGCTCAAGGGATGGATAGTAGTTTAAAATAAGATGACAAATGGATGCTTGATGTTCCTACCTCAGGAATAGCACTTATAGCGTGGACCTGTTCAATAAGCTTACAGTAGGACTGAAAAAGAAGAAGCAGCTGGAAGTGGAGTTTGTAGAGTCTTTGACAGAGCTCCAGTTGCTGGAAGAGAGAAAAAACTGGTTGTTATCATAAGGCCTTTTTACTGAGCTGTGATTCCCATTCTTACATATTCCTTAATACTCGAGGACGTGGTGACATTTCTGCATTGGTGGAAAAGGAACTAATCCATTACTAATATAGAACTTCTTGTAAATAAATGTCAAACTGGCAGCAGGTATGCACTTTACAATTGCTTAAAGTGGGAAGATAATAAGCCCAATGTTTGCTTTTAAAAGCAGGATAAAAACATTTCAAACAGTGATGAACAAGTTCTTCAAACTTACAGCTAGAGATTCCATTTGCTGTAAAGCAAGCATGTTACCGGAAAGAAAAGAAGCAAGCAAGAGAGACAATTAAAAGAAGGGCATGTACTTCCTCGTTCTTTCCATTTTCAGGCAGTGGAGTTTGAGGTTCGTAGCAAAAAGTATTTGAGGGGTAATTTTATTTGCATGCAAAGAGGAAGGAAAGTTATGGCAAATGCGTGTGTAAATTAAAAATAAAGGAGGGCTAGTAGTTGCCATGAATCAGCAAAAAAAAACTTAGTGGACAAGCCAAGCAAAGCCTTGTTAATAACAACAAATGCATTAACTTCAGTAGGAATGTCTGAGCGATAAAAAAATGTTGTTTCCTTTTGCAATGATGAAGTGAGCATATTTGAAATGAGAAGCAACTCAAAGTTGTCTTAAATGTGACATTTCCGTAGTGCGAAAAATATAGAGGTAACACTCACATTGCTACGGCAAAGCAGAAAGTAATCGCATTGCAGAAAGTACAGTACGACAGGTCAGTGATGTGAAATCCTTTGTGTTTCATCCATTTAATGAACAACTGTTCTCTTCAAAACTGTAGAGCCATTTTTGTTTGCACACTGGTTACATTAGCTCATTTTACATTATCTTTCAACTGATATGATAGGATGTCAGGGTTGTAAAGTGAATTATAAATTAAATGTATTATTATTATTGCTTTAATTCCTTAAAAATAATGTTTCACCTTTTCCTCATGCTCCACTGGTTGGGATGTTATAATAGGAACCCCGGATTTCCTGGGAAAGGTGGCCTCACAGTTACTCAACCACTGCGGGTGACAGGCAACAGAATCAAATTAAAATCAAAATAAAGTCAAAATACTGGTGACATTCAGATTGGGAATCATAACTTTTTTAATGATTTCTTTTTGTAAAGGTTTAACATCCTTACAAAAAGAGTGGCCTCCTTCCTGCTGTTGTAAGTATCAAGATACTCCTGAAGCTCCAACACGCTGAATTTAATTTTTTCCAAGAGCCCATGAGATATAATCTGTGAAAACAGAATTGAGTTGTTTGTTACACAACTACAAATACATCATATTCCTAAAAATCTCACAGGCGACTCACCGTGTCTGTATCAATAAATAGTGTTGGACACTCTGACCATGATGTCAGCATCTGTGAAGACCTCAGAAGCCTCGATCCTAATCCTCTCAGGCCATCGCCAAGGTAACTCACAGCATCACAGGTCAAGGAGCAAAATTTGATCTGAATACTCTGGAAAAGTAAACAAAAAGACTCACTGTGATATTGTTAACTCATCACAACATCATTAACGGTACAATCAGTATTTCATTCCTGAAATTTCCCTCTCAGCTACTGGTCCATGAAGTGAACAACATTTGATCAATGAATCTCATCAATTTTTAGATGGAGGCATTTTAGAAAAAAAGAGGGTGCCCTCTCTTTGTAATAAGTCAGACATGTTCTAAAAGTAGTGTCCTCATCTCAGATAACTAAATACGTTAACCTTTTAGTTGAACAAATTTTAAACGTGAACACTGTTTTAAGTTCTATGCCGTCTATAAGGCCCTATTGTGGTACCTGAAATAGTGAAAAAAAAACATGAAAAGTGTAGACTGCACAAGATCCATCAGAGTCTGATACAAGTTGATTGATATGAGTCCGCCAAGCCTCCTCTGCATCATCACAGACTGTTGGTTGGAACGCTGCGAGGATGGCGGAGAAGAAGGGCGACGGTGGTGGAGAAGAATGCAACTCCAACATGTCGTCTCTCTCCTCTTCAGCAAGACTGGATGGATGTAAAGTCATGTCAATTTCTGACTGAATTCATCTTTATAACATATATAGAGTGATCAGAATCAGCCCATACCTGCATCTGTTAACACATTTTGTCCACAAATCATTCAACATTTTTTCAGAACTTAGCCAAGATATCAACCGTACACTGCAGTTATTAGTTTTTCTATTCTGTATTTACACACTTTCAGAGATTGGGAAAAACATTCCCATTGAAACATGGGAAAACTGGTAAAATATTTTTGTCTGCAACAATTCACTGCTTATTCATACCCTCAGATATAGAACTCCTCCAAACTTTAAACTTTCCAAACATAATTCAATCTTCTTCTTTTCATTCATAATGTTTAGATAATCAAAAATTAAATGTCATCAACTTATACATCTTCAGAGAGGATGACTTCATCTTTAGAGAGAAGACGGGCTGGAAAAATGTTTACTAATGATTCTTATTCATTGCTAGTGAATTTGAAACACATTATGGATACATATGTGGTGCGCGGTGAAATGACTACCTGGGTAAGCAGCTGTCAATGTCCAGTTCTCCTTTACAATCAATGTGAACCATGTCCATTGTTAAAGTGTCAGCACATTGAAATTCAGGGGTCAGTTCACTGATGGAGAGAGAGAGCTCGTCCTCTTGGACATCGAAGTCATCTTCTTGGGACACCTCGAGCTAAAAAGGGGAGGAACAAATGTTTTCTCAGCAGTTGCCATAATTATCATGAGTTTTGAACAAATACTGAGGCAGCAAGCAGTAAAGGCTGTTATAAATTAAAATGCGTCATCACTGTTAAACTCTATTATACATATAATTCTGTGGGTAAAGTCGGCACACTAACCTTAGTTGGGGACCTTATGGACTCTCCTTGTGGTGTTTTCTTTTGTTTGGTAAATTTAGTGTGTATAAATTGTGCAGATTGAATAAATTATAAAATAATTAATTTTCAGCCAGCGTTGTGGCCCTGCACACTCATGTTTGGGACAGGCAATGTGTAAACCTTTCTTGACCTCCCACATGCCAAGAGATTTTAGTTGTTGCTTAGAGCCACCCACACAGAAGCACTAGGTATACACATTGCCTTAAACAGACAAAACACAGAAAGAAAGGCTTTTTTCTATTAATAACGACACCAGTAAACATCCCCAGGCAACCTTTGGTACAATTATTATAAGGCACAAACTAATCACTTGCCCAAAGCGTTATGGATGGCCTGCTTGCAGTTTTAGCTCATTCGGCTTTGGCATGCAACTACTGTAACATCATCAAGGACCCTTCATGCTCTATTCTGAAGAAGGGAAATTTAGAAACATCGCAGAACCACAAAATACTACTTAACACAGACTGATCCCAAAGCACATAAAACATTCACCACATTTAATAAGGAAAGATGCAGCAGCAGAATAGATCTTAATTGGCAAAATTAGTAAAGAACTCTAGTATTGAATTGCGATAGGAATTAGGAGTTCCCAGTATCTGAGACACTCTGAAGCCCTTATTCACCCGCTGCTTCGAGTCCTCTGGCAGTTGGACCTCGAAACTAGGATTTTTGGTGTTCAGCGGCGTAGAATCAGCTGAAGTTGTATCATAAAAGGAAGAGGGAGAGTCCATACTGGTCTCTGCTGTTGGAGAGAGGTTTACAGTCTGAAAACAGATAAATCAGAGATGTTGGGATTAGGAAATCAGTGCTTAAGACAGTGGATTGAAGAGTTCAACAATCCAAAATCGACATCATTCATGAGGTGGCTGAACGGAGACAGTGGTAAGAGTGTCTGACAAACGAAACATGAGAGGAGTTGGGTGACATCGAAGGGACACATGGGCTTTCCATCTGCCACTACAAACCATCTGGCACTGCATGAAGACCAGGAGTCATTGAATAAAGAACTCTTAATGTAACACTTTAAAGCCCAGCTTGCCGTCCCTGGACAGGGGTTTGTAAGAACCTGCAATTTTTGTAGTATGGAGCATATGGAAGAGTTTCAAACCACCTTAAATGCATTCTTTCGGTTGACACTATAGAGAAAGCAACTCATTCATCAACATTACTTGCCTTGTCTTAATCCTAAAAGTCAATGTCAATGTTGTGGAACCATATTGTCCCAAAGAATTTAAATGACCTCATCGGTAAACCTGACAATAACCTGCAGGAGGCACAAGGGTAAAGCCCAAGGAACGTCCAAGATAGAAAAAACATAATCTTAAACTGCCAATTGTAATTCAATAGTTTTTGTCAGGATTGTATTTGAAGTCAACAATGTGGCACTGAAAAGAAGTTTCTGCAGTGCCCACCAGGTTGAAAAGCCTCTTTGGAATCTACAATAGAATTTAATTTAATGCTTGTTTCATGATACCACTGGTTAAAGCATGAACTTGAAAGAATAATATACTCGAGAGCTATTTATAATTACATCATTATTTTTCATTCATTCATTGTAATATCATCACATTAAATTGACAAGGCTAAGTGTCAGACAATATGTGGATTAACATATAAAGAAAATTGAAAATGAATGTGACATTCACATTCATTACAGTTTTGTACTTGCCAACTGGATAAATAAACTACTTTGGCGCGTAGTAGCAGTGTTTGTTAGAAGTCTGAAGCACCAGAATGTATTGAACAGCTGTCGGTCATCAATTTATGTTTCCACACAGCAGATTATATTATTATTTATTATATATTAGCACTTTGAGATTTGACCCAAACTTAAAGTTTTATTATAAATTAAATGTATTATTATTATTATTATTATATATTTTGAGGTCTGCAGACACGCTGTGATAAGTATCATTGTAGGCTTGAACAGGTACATTTTCAATAATTTTCAAATTATCAATTTGCATAAAATCAAAGCTGATCTTACGAGCTGCGAGCGTGAGAGGATCTGACTGACAATGAGGGAATCTTCTTCAGACGACTCGTCTGAATCTTCGTGGGTGATTTTGCTGAGACTGGGCAGGCTATTGGACAGCTGACTCTCCTCCAGGGGCAGCAGGTCACTCTGGTCCAGACTGTCCATGGAGCGTCTTCGCACTCCCCAGTTGAAGTTGTCCGTAGTCTCTCCCTGCAACAGAGAACCGACTGGAGTTACCAAGTATCTAAAAATAAAGCGCAATCTCTTCTTTAAATCAAACGCATGCACACTCTGACACTCATATAGTGAATGCTGTCACAAAATCGATCATGCATAAAGGTTGCAGACGGTCTAACAGAAACTGGTGATAAAAAATCTGGATTTTTGTGGCCAGTCTGCAGCTTAGATTCTCACTTTGTGAGTATATCTTCTTCAAATGCTAATATTTCTCTACTTTTTGTGCTCAACTAAATTAAACGTAATTCATTGAAAATAAAACAATGCAACTTTGAGTGCGACTGAGTTTCAAAAACCCTTTAACAAAATAGAAAGTGAACAAAAATTGCATATCATAGACAATAAGTTGGAGGCCTTTCTCCTCAACTATTTACCGACTAGTTGACTGTAAAGAGGGCATACATGCTACAAACACTTGCTTTCAGTCAAAAAAAAGGGACATTTTAAATCATCAAAAAAATTATACATCACGAAAACACTCATTAAAACGGACAAAGTGAATTTCACTAGTTATGGTTCCACGCAGCAAAAGCACTAGATTTATGTGATATTTATGACATGTGTATATATAACTGATAATTTCCAATAGCTAATACTACCAAAAATGATTGTAAGTTTCACTTCCTCGTTTCGAACATTGCATACTTTGTTTCGTAAATAGTAATACATGTACACCCATTTACTCTTAGTCATCAGTGCGACAGCTCTGTACTTGCAAACGCACGTATAAAAAGCACAGCAAAGTAAAAACGTGGCAATTCTGAACTCACCTGTAGCTCCTGGAAAGCAAATAGAGAAAAAACAGGAAAAAGAACCCCATTATAAAGAGTAGATGGACCTGAACCAGCATAGTGAGATAAAAGAAGCTCTTGGGAGCAAAATACTGCATATGCCTATTTAGCTTGGTTTCCAGTATGTAGTAGTAAGTATGTAGTCCATCAAACGTGAGATAGAGTGAGAAGGAGGATTAATTATTTATAGCAATGTTGTTTTAAAACTTTTTTTCCTTAGACTCACCTCTCCATCTTCAAGCTCCACATCCAGGAAGTCAAAGTCCCTAAAGACTCTGAACTGCTGCTCTGAGGTGGTATCATCAGTGTTGTCTGGTTCCCGGGTTCCTTCATCAGACGACACCAGGCTGGGCTGGTGCTCCATGAGTTCCAGCTCCCCGCAACTGGAGAAGATAACCTGGAGTGTTTAAAAAAAAAGAATACAAAAAAATATCAATGCATTCTTATAGACTGGCAGGATATTTTTGAAAGCCTGATTTATAGCACGGCTAATATTAAGTGTATCTTACCGAGGGATTTTTTGTCAGTCCTACTTCTTGTCCACACAACGATAATACATTCACCAGCTTTTCACGAGTTCTTTTCTGCAAAGGGCAACAGGAATTTAAACAGCTAAATAAAATATGGTTGGATGGGTCTTCCCTTTTACGTATGCAACCTTAAATGTGTTTATAAGGGGGACTAGGATGCCATTCAGTCAAAATGGCCAGATGAATGAAAGCAATGCAACAAATATATCATTCTCTGAGGGAAGACTTGCAACAGCCAATTGTTCTTATAGCCGATTTCAGAGCTTGTTTTAGTCAACCGTTAACATCAGGAAAGGCAAATCTGGCCAATATTTGGAACTAAATACCTAGATTTTGTATAATTTATACTCTGATAACAATTCTCTCCGTAAAAATATTGATAGCAGTGTAAGTTTTAAGTAGTGAATATATTTTTTCGGAGTAAACGTTTGTAGTGTGTCAAATGTATAATAGAAAACAATAAAAACTTGACTGGTACTCAGAAGGGCTTATATATCACCATCAAGTCTGAACAGTTCTTTCAAAATCAGGCAAAATGATGAAAAATGCCTTATAATATGTTAAAGAAAATAAAAAAATAATCGCATAATCCTCCTGAAAAACAAAGTTAAAAACTAACAGACACGGGGAAAAACCTCCTCGGCCATGAAGTAAATGTGATTTGACTGTGACAGTCATAGACCAGTTAATGTTTTTCATTAACATTATCTTTAGTCACTTTTATGTACTTCCTTCCTCTCTCCCTGATGCTCATGGAATTTAAAGCAACAGTAGTTTTTCTAGATAGTGTGAGAAAACTCTCAATATCTAACATGAGTCTGGTGGTTTTTTAATGCAGAAATATCAAATATTATCTTTTAAACCATTTCTTTGATTTTTCTTTGAGGTTTTACTATCATGCAGAACAGGCAGAAATACTCACTTGTGAGGACTGGGGCCTTTTCCAGCTGACTGGCACCAGTGCGTTGTTGGAGGTGGATCCAGAGGATGTAGAGGAGGTGCTGCGGGTGACTACTGTTGTCCTGCTCTTCACATCTTGGGCTGGAGAACGCTGCAGCTCATCAAAACGCCGACCGATCAAAGGGGTCTAACAGCGCAGACAAACACAAACAGACACGGAACACCAATGAGCCAGGGAGAGATTGGTTTGAAGAGAAATTCCTTACTGGGGCATATCCATGATTATTATGAAGTTATCAATGTTTTAACAAAACTGTATGAATGTTCAGTCATATTCCACTTGGTATTCCGACTGCTGGAAGCTTTGGAGGACAAATAATCAACCTTTTTTTCTACTTGTCTTTCAGTCTATTAATATCTGGGTATTCTTGGAAATATAAATAGTTATTCCAGTGAGCTGCTGTTGGCTATCCTCTCTAGAACACACTGATTCATTTAAAAGGACAGCAGCAAAAGGCTGACATCATTTCCTGCCATTCATAAGCGACACAAATGAGTCCCTGTTCAGTTCCCACTCAAACACACCTCTGTATCTTTGGCATCATGTTCCAGCTCTGAACTGCTTGTCTAAATGTGTTTACCTTTCAGCTTTCAAGCTAATCTCAAGGGGTTTTGGTGTCATTTCCTTTCCAAAAAGCTTAACAAAATTCCACACTACTTCAACAAACATCAACCCCTGGACGATACAGGAAAGTGAATACAGGGGAAAACATACTAGCATCACACTCTCACGCTGCAGCATATAAGAAAATCAGAGAAAGCATTTCTAACCTCAGATATATCAAACTGGAAATCCAGTGTCTTCCCAGGTAGGGCCTTGGAGGTGTGATCCCAGGGACGGCTCATCCCCTCATAGGAGAGGACACTCTTTGGGGATGACGGCTGTACCAAACTGGCTGACCGAGAAACCACCAGCTTCAGGATATTCAGCGCTTCCCCCCAATGCACAGTCTACAGTCAACACAAACATGGCACACAAATTCACCCATGCAGATGGGAAAAAAAACAACAACACATGGACATGTAAGGAAAGACACAACCTCAAATTCCTTTCTGCGTGGTTTCATGTAGTTCTATTTTTAGAAAGAAGTGTTCTGGCACTTGGCTCATAGGAAACTGAACGAAAATGGATATTTTGACGCCTGTAGGGTAGAGAAAGGCCAGACCTACAGCAGAAAGGCAGACTGTTTATAGTCTGGGTGTGTCCCCAAATGCACTGTACAGACACAAGGCAGCTTTTTTCTTATTTTTTCCACATAAAAATGGATAAAAAGGAACAAGGACATAAGACTCTTGGGTAAATTACGATACCTATAAGATTTCCAGTGATTATATCCGATATACGTCACATCTATATAAAGTAGGATTTCTTTTTCTGAGAATAATAAAATATATTTCAATGAAAGTTACCACTAATAAATTAAAAAAATATAACCATATTAACACTAAGCATTAATAATAAGGCGTAGTCACTTCATATAAAGTGGTTATGTGCAGTAGGGCAAACATTGATCAGCTATAACATTATTAGCACCGACACGTAAACTCAGTGTAACAATGATTGTCTTGTTAGGATGTTGGGTGCCATCCCCCTTTCAGTGGATGGCACTCATTTCTGATTTACTTAGAGTTGTCAAATCCCAACGAATCTGGCTAAAGAAGTTAATGATGGTTCTGATAGAAATGTGTCAGACCCACACAATAATAGGCAAGTTTTTATAATGTTATAGCCGATCATTTTACATTCAGATAATTTGACTAACCTGGACAAACTTCTCAATTGTTTTGAGAACCTCCATGTTGAAGGGTTTGGCTTGAATTCCACTCAGGTCCATGTGACTCAGGAGGCTGTAGATGATTTGTAAAAGGGTCTGCTGCATACTTGGGAGACCTTTCTCTAACAGCTGTAGCAAAAGAATTGAACTTCATATTTTGACATTCAATATCTTTTGAGAAATTTTGAAACTAGATAACAATTACTGGACAACTTATTTAGTTTGGCTCGACAAATATATAATTTGCTGCACAAACCTCTGCCATGTAAGTGACCAGGTTGAGGGTTATATCGGAGAAAGCCTCATGAAGATATCGACACACCACATTGACCCAAGATGAAGAGTCACGTGTGTAGGAGTGTGTTTTATACAGAGTCATGACATGAGCAAGGTTTGAGAGTTTGGTGTTCTTCTCCTCGAGGCATACCTATGTACAAAAGAAAGTGATGAGGCTTAAATAAGTTATATTTAACTTATCTTTGAGCCAATGTGAGAATAAAAAGTGTTAACGGAGACAAACCTGGGCTATCCTCTCAGCAGCATCTTGACAGAATTGTGAGGGGTTGTCAAAGTTCTGCACGAGATGTGGGAGGAGGCAGAGAACATTCAAGGGAAAACCTAAGGAATGGAAGAAGGTGTTTTGAATTTAATTTCATGCAGTGTGTATATGAGTGTAAGAATTTAAAATAATTATGTTTCCCTCAGTTCTTCTTGTTAAACTATTGACATTTATAAATTTACGATAAAATAAAAGGCAAAAAAAAAAAATTCATACATTTTCCTTTTTGATCCCAAAAATGTACCTATAGCTTGTGAGGTGTCCACGACAGGCACCCGTGACACAGGGGTGAGCTGGCAGAAGAGCTGCAGTGTGAGGTCAGTGGTGGACGCAGAAGTGAAGCCCTTCAGCAGCAGATTCTGGAGCCCAGTGAAGCTGCTCCACTGAAGCTGGCTCTGCAGTTTCTCTAGCTTCGCCCTGTTCTCAGACTTGTCTAGTGACATATGACCCAGCAGCTTATTCAGTAGTCTCAAAGACATCTGATACTCAAACTCAAAGTCCGACTCCATCAGTGACACCGCCACCCAGAAGATGGTTGCCAGAAGGTTGCTGGGGTGGTTGATGTTGGTTGGGTCGGTGATGTTATCCTTGGATGATGATGAGCTCCGGGTTTTGGCCAACAAAATCTGATGTTCGCAGGCATGGATACGGTCCAGTGTAGCACTGCGGGGTGGATCCAACCACCTGTCCACCTCTCCAAACTTCTTGGGAACAGACGAGCTCCTCTGATGTCGGGTCGTCTCCTTTCTTCTAAGATTGAGCTGCCCTGTACTCTTCCTGTTTGACCGTAGCTTGAAACTGGTGAGGAAGTCTGGAGATGAAGCTCTGGAATCAAACAAAGAAAATAAATTCAACTAATCTCAGCATAAGATCTTAAAAAAATATAATTAGGAGAAACACAAACCTTGTCAAGATAGCCATGAGATCATTATTCTTCAGACATTCAGCCAAGTTATCCACCACAGAGTCCAGTGTAAGTAATACTTCCATCACATAACCCTGCCGAAGAGAAAAACACCAAAGTTCTTTGCAAGATTCAAGACCACTTGATTAATATCTCGAATAGACCAGAAGTTCTGTTAAGACTGTATGTGTTCTCTGTCCCTCTGGCTCTCCCTTTCAGGCTCTTCTCAGGTGTTCATGATTGCCTATAAGGAGCACCTGGTCCGAGAGATGAGTTTCAAAGGTTCTGGTAGGCATCAGCAAGGAGAAGCTTCAGGACCGGGGTCTGCTGGTTCTGATTCCGCCCAGCCCTATACTGTTATTATTTTATTATAGTTTGCTAATATTTGTTTGTTCTGTTGTTGATTGCTTATCTCCAACGAATCATTTAAATATGGGCTTTAACAATTACAAAAAGGTGGTTTGTTAACAATGCTGATTAAAAAAAACTAACCATCATTCATAATATTCCATGGACATCCTTTACCATCAGAAGAGAAGATTATAGTTCTTGAACATTACTGATGGGCATTTAGCATTTTTATATTGGACTGAGCACACAGCACTTACCTGCACTTCTTCTCCATGTTCGCCTACAACTTCCACCAGCCTTGACAGCAGGTCGGAGACGGCGTGGGCAGAGATGGGCTGTCGGAGAGCTCGAAAGACTTGGAAGGAACGGCTGGCATAGTGACGCGACGAACTGCACAAAGCTGTCTGCAGAGCTACCTCACTAAGCTGCTGCTCTATGAGAAAATCTGACCCAACAAACAAGAATTACAAAATGAAAAGAGCATTAAAGAATGGTGAAGACAGTTATCATGTGTATGAGTTACAATCAATGTATCACTGCAAAAGAGAGTTTGCTCTCACTGCCCTGTTTTAATAACTGCAAATGATAATATTGAGGGGTTACCTGACTTGGACTCTTTGAACACCGATACCACATGTCGCAGAAAGTTTGTCAGCTGTCCAGTGCTTTTGGAAATTTGGTTCTTCGGTGAAATGTCTTCATGGCACCACAATGGCCCATATGTTCTATAAAATAAATTGCTACGTCATTAACAGCCGATTAGTCTGAAAAACCTGCACGAAAAACGGGTGCTTGTGTGGAGCCTGTTATGCACTGAAACTGGAAAAACTGTATTCCAAACAAATAAGGTCCTTCAAAGAGAGTTTGCTCCTCACTGTCCTTTCCAATGTGTACAATTGTCCTCT
Source organism: Lophius americanus (assembly GCA_037951165.1). Lineage (NCBI taxonomy): Eukaryota > Metazoa > Chordata > Actinopteri > Lophiiformes > Lophiidae > Lophius > Lophius americanus. The sequence continues at coordinate 5,883,382 of JBBDHG010000095.1, read as the reverse complement.
AGTATTTTAAAATGTAGTCATCTATATATTCCAGTTTTGAAGGATCTTCTGCACCATGAATACATCACCACTAGGTGGTAATCCTCATCAAGAAATATACATAAATATAATAAATATATGAGTTCATCTCCTGCACTAAGAACTTGCACTTGGAATAGGATCTAACTCTATATCAACATCATTACCTTGTGGTTAAAAACTCGATGAGCCTGTTGGTCTTTTCATCCAATTTATTGGAGGCCACCAACTCCACCTCATGTGAGATCTCTGGCAAGTTGTTGCTGCTTCCTCCCAGACTCAAACTTGACGATGTAGAAGAAGAACTCAGTCCAGAGTCTGGAAGAGGAGAAGCCTGACTCTCCCGCAGGAAATCAAAGCCACCTCCTGAACACAAAGATGTCTATTAAGTGCAAATTAACCAAGTTAAGATTATACACATTACACATAGGAGCTAATTTTACCTTAATATTTGTAACCCTAACTTGTGTCATTACAGTGGCAGGAGTTAGTGCGAAAAGACATAACATGGCGAGCATCATGACCACTGTTTCACGTACACTGTGTGTGTGTGTGTGTGTGTGTGTGTGTGTGTGTGTGTATGTGTGTGGGGGGGGGGGGGGGGGGGGGGGGGGGGGGGGGTGGGGGGGGGGGGGGGGGGGGGGTAGTACAATGGAATGTTTTCATCAAGAATTTAATTTCACCTCTGTTCGATACTCCTTTTCTATTAATTTCCAATTGTGTTTCTACCCAGATAAGAAATGCATTGAAAGAAATATCAGTCATTACCTCAAAATCTACAACTTTAAACCTTTAGAATTACTTAAGGCCTTTATTTGTACCTGAAGGCGGATACTCTGGCTGAAGACTCGGTTGGCAGCTGAGTGTCTTGGTGCTGTTGGTTTCACGTGCCTGCAGTAAGACTGAGGCAATGGCCTGGAAGTTGTTATTACAGGACAGCGTGATGAGCAGGTGGAGCAGGAGACGTTTGCTGTGCTCAAACACCTCTGGACGGTAGTGGTCCATGCCTGGAGAAGTAAAAAAGTCTGACTCAGTGGATGGTATACTCTATGGCATGCTGATGTTTTTTACAGCAAGGACTAATTCTCTTTGTTTTCAATCTCACCTGGTTAGAACAAAATCAGACCAGAATCATAGTCAGAGAAAAAATCTGTTGTTTGATTGTTTTTTTTAAATTAAATTAAGTAAAGCAGTTTTATCTCACTCCAACACATATAAAAATACAACTGTGTTGGGTAATATCTGAGTCAAATATTGCGCAAACAAAATCTACATCCGACCATGAATGTCACGTCGGTCAGGACCATTCCACAGACTTACATTAAAAAACGTGTGGGGATAACCAATCATAGTGTGAGCTCACCCAAAAACAAAGCATGTAGCAGTAAAGGCAAGTGCATGATCCAGTCCTCTCTCACACTGTGGTCCACCACAATCTCCGTCATGAAGATAACTGCTATATTACACCTATAACAAAAAATAACACACCTTGTAAAGCCTCTCAATTAAGTGAAACACGCTTCTTAAAAATCCATAAAACATAATAATAATAATAATACATTTAATTTATAATGCACTTTACATTTGGATCAAATCTCAAAGTGCTAAAACATGACGTGTACCGCATGCCAACGGATTGCTATTGGTTTCTCAGCAGACCTTTAAAGGTTGACTGTGGCAGGTGATACATCAATTTGTAATCCAGAGATATTTGTAAGGATGACTAGCAGCAGTTGTGTCTTGAAATTCTACAATACCCATTGTAAATGAATGTACGCGGTAGTCCAACCTGTGCAGTGGTCCTCTAGGAGTGATGGTCTCTGGCAAGTAGTCAACCAACGGAGCCCAACATCCTCCATTCAGAGGCATGGGCAAAGGATGAGGCTGGTTTGTCTCAAAGACAACCATCAGCCAATCAGCATATGGGGGCAGAGGTTCACCTAAACGTTTACAGAAAATTACAACATTGATCATTATCACTCATCTAACATCATGGGAGAGAGCGCTTCAGTCTAAAGTTCAGTTTGAACTAAGCATCAGTTTGTAGCTTAGTTAACACTGGAGTCCTATGTGGATTATGCTATTGTTAAACCATATAAATCACAAGAGTCATTAGGGTTAATTCAGACCAAGAGAGACTAACAAAGCTGTTTTTGGTTCACTGGCAGAATTGTAGAAGCTCAGACTATGACTACATTTATTTCTGTGCCAAGTCTAAAAAGAGCATTTTAAGAAGCCCCTGCAGCACTTCGCTGCTCATGCATTACTAATGAGACCATGACTGTTTCCATCTTACCAACCCGGTGTACGTAGTACACAGTCACCAGACAATGGCTATGTACATATGGCGTCTGATGCAGAAACACACTTACTCTTACCTTCATCATACGATCCTCCAGAGCTGTTGCTGTAGCAGGACTCCAGGCGGTTGTGGGCTCGCATCATGTGGCTTAACCTCAGGTCAGAAACCATTAATCATGTTGATTAATTTGCAAAGACTGTTTTCAATCTAATTCTAAACTTCAAGATATTGCTGTCTACCTCTCTTCGTTCTCCTTTACAGTCTTGGCATCATCTGTGTCAGGAAAGCCCTCCTGGCCTGCTACTACAGTAGCACTGCTGGATGTGTTGCCTAGAGATGAACCAAAAAGAGATCAACAATAATGTTTTAGCAAAGTCAGCTGAGTACATCATATCAGTAATGGGGTCCAGCGACTGATTTGGAGAGAAGCAATTAGGCTGTTAAGTTTATTTTTTCCATTGTTTAGATGTACCTGAACCTGTTGTGGAGATCTTGCTTGTGGCAGCTAGGCGATAAAATGGAGGGCTATCACAGTGCTGCACCACAGGATTGATGGGATCCGTTTGTTGCAACTCAAATAACAACTCCTCCATAGTGTGCATGGTGTTGTTGCGGCATAAATAGATCACCACCTTCTTGATCTAAACGAAACATCAAAAACGTGTGAGAAACTGGATAAATCTGAACTTAATAGCGAAATGACACTTCTACAGTAGACCTAAATGATAAATCTTACATATGGCAGGAGGGCGGAGTCACTGTTAACACCGCACAAGCTGATGAGAAACTGCAGTGTGGTTGTCAGATTATTGCTCCACTTGTCATTGTTGACTAAAGCATTCCAGGCATTTTCCATCTCTGGTCCAGGCAGGTCATCCCCATACTGATTAGAGAAGTCCGGATGAACATAGTGTTACTTTAGCTGCACTGGCCACAAATCAACCACAACCTATTTCATTACATTTCCTCAACATTTTGTACCTTAGCAGTCATGAACATGAGGTTATTGAGAACCATAGATGTGGCCCTTAAGGAGCCCCAGCCAGTGCCTTTCAGTAGGTGGGATGAACCTCTACTGGTTGTCTGGCTTGGTGCATCATAATCCGCGGTGCATGGTGTGAAAACCGGAAGCAACAGGCAGCCATCCACAAGCTCGATATTACCGAGCCAGGGCAGGAGATAGGTTAGCATGATCTGCCTCCCATTGGAGTGAGTGGTGGGAAACCTCTGGCTAACCTCTTGTAACAAAAACAGAAGAAACACAATGCTAATTTCAGAGTAACAGTGCAGACTATGATTTATATTTAACATGGAAATAAAATGCATAATGTATACTCACTATACACTATACTATGAATATTCTTGCTAAGGATGCAACTTTCATCAAATCGTTACACAAAAATTACTCCTTAAAAAATCTGAAAACAATGGAAGTATGGCACTGCCCAATTGTCGGTGTTATAAATGCACGGCTAACGGTGCTTGACTCTTCACTACATCTATCCTCAACGAAATCAATTGATAACCCGATTTCAGGCACAGTGTGAGAATATAGGCTCACACTTTTTTCCTTCTAAAGTCCAATTCTATCCAACCATCTCTTCAAACTTTCTTCTCCAAACTCTGCTTTTCAAGAATGGTGCAGAATGGGTATATAGCTATTTAAAGATCTTAGATTTGAATAGATCTGAATTCCATGAACTGCTTTTATTGGTTATTTGTATTGGTACCTGACCTCCCCCCTGTTCACTCCTCAAATAAAATAAATGAGGCTGAAATATCAAGGCTAATCCTATGGTTTTCCCACAAACACTACATATATGACACTAAAAAACTACCTGAAAAAAGAGAAAGTGTGAGTTCCGGATACATCCTGGCCAACTGGCTTGAAAGCTGAGGGAGGGAGAGACTGTATAGGGGTGGCAATGGCCCGTGGGTGCCATAGAGGATACTGTTTGGCTTCTGCTCTGCAATCCTCTTTGAGTGCACAAACAACTTTGCTTCAAGAATCTACATCAAAGACCAAGGAGAAATTTGTAGTTTAGGAATTTAATCACAGAAAAAATACACGTAAGAAGAAAAGACAATACTGTTTTGTAACTCTCACCTGCATTAGCTGCATTGAAATCTCATAGATCTCTCTGTTGGTTTCTGATGCTTTGAAGAGGACCAGATTCAGCAGTGTTACTATATCACCGGGGTAGTTCCTGCTAATGAGGAACAAGAGGGAATATGTATCTATGAAGACATTCACCAGGGTTTGGAAATAAATATAAAATATATATTGCTTCGTGTTTTCTGAGACAGCGCGAGTTGAAAGGGCCAACTTGAGATGAACAGTGAGCCCTTTAAGAGGATTAGCTGAGGTGAAGCCTGAGCTAATTTGATTTCTTCTCTTGGACATGAAATCTGGGGGATCCGTCTGGGATACAAAATACACTATTGTTTGAAATATGCATCTCAAATCAGTACCAAAACAGTAACAATGGTAGAAAAGAAACCTAAAACTTAAGTAAATACTATATATGTGTAACTGTTAAATTTGCACTTCAGCTGCCCTACATTAACTGCACACATGACAGACAGATTGTGAGATTTGTACCTGCTGCCACAGACTGTGGCGATGGCTTTGAAGCAGCCTGAGGCGAGCTGATAGGAACCCGTGTAACAACGATCCACAGCCCAGTTGAATAGGTTGACCTGATCTGTATTGAGCTCCAGGAGCAGGATGACAACTTCACAGCCGAGCTGGTGGACCTGAGCCAGGAGAATTTAACACTCACTCACTCACCTGAATTTCATGTATTTCTTTATAATCCCCAGTAGTCCTGCTTTTAACATGATCTGAAATATTTGAGGACTTTTTTCGTAAGATTTAGGGATTCCTTTTGAAGAAATTCAAGTAATCCTCCTCTGTTATTCAAAAAAATAGAATACATTTTATTTTCTTGGTTTCTTGCAAGGTTAAAGTGCATTATAAATTAAATGTATTATTATTATTATTACTCCTCAAGCCATTAAAACACAAGTGGTTGAAATATGCAGGGGATTTATCCGGTATCAAAAAATAAATATACATAAAATAGTATCAGACTCAGGAAAAATTATTTTTTAACAGAATTTTCTTCTACTTGTCAGCACTCCCAAAAGATCATGGTGATCATTTGACAACGTCTGGTGTTGGATTTAAGCAAAGCAGATTTCTGCAAATTATCAGAAGAGCATCCTGGTTCAGCTCTTTATTTAAATGCACAGTGATCGTAAAATATTGGCCACATACCCTCTGGTCCTGGCAGGCTAGTATATTATCCAGCCACTTATAGAGGTATCCGTCTGGGGTAAGGCCAACATTATCAAACACCGGCCCGCAGCACAGCACAGCGGACATGGCCTGGAAGAGCAGTCAACAATATTCATGATATACTGTAGATTGTATTACTAAAGAGGAATGCATCCACAGTTTGACTTTTTCCATCCATCATACACTGGCACTGCCCACTTCCAGGAGTCTTGTCAAATCATTGAAAAATAACACAACATTCAATTTCAATGTGACAATTCAACGAATCGCTTGTCATGCAAGAGTAAATGTTGGTCGGTATTTCCAAGGAGGAGCCCTCTCATGCAAGTTTGTCCAACAAACAACAAAACTTCATGTATAGAAATATCTTAGCTATAAGAGATAGAATTGGGATTTTATCTAATGTAGCATCATTTAATGATTCATGAGAACGTTTCACAAAATCGTTCATGCTACAGAAAAAAAAGTGAAGAGTTATTGTGCAATTTCTAACATGTATGATTTATAAAAAGATAATATAATACAGAACAATCCATCATCTAGACACAGGTTTGCTCAGCTACAAAGCATTAGGAGGTAATATAGTGGGTATGTAACCATAAGTAAAACAGCAGAAACTTGGGCTCTTTTCATTTTTATGATGCTTATGGTCGATGGTGCATAAAGCCAAAATGACGCACAAAAAAAATTAAGGCATAAGTACAACTGCTGACTGATCTGCTTAACCTCTCATTTAGTCCTTCCCAGACTTTCATAGCTACATCAAGATTTAAAGATTCTAGACTTTCTAAATGTTATCAGACCAACCGAGTCGAAGTCTGAGAGTAGAGCAAGTCAAAAAGGTTTAGCTCGTGCAGAAGTACTGTTCTGTTCTGTTCTACAGTCGACTCTGACATGGTATCTCCTCCTCCAGGGTTCCCTTAGTCTCTACTCCTTTCTTAGCTTCCCCGGTCTAAGTGCATGTAGAAGAATGGTGTTGGGTCTCAGGGTGTGGCTGATCCTGGAGGCACTGGTACATCACCTGTGTTTCATCTACAGTAAAGTGGTCTCAACTTTCTCTCAGTGCTATCATAGAGCTCAAGCTCAATTTTATATTTTTCCGAAATGTTTGTGTTTTTCCAATGGTCATCAAGGCTTGAGCCTTGGACTGCCAGCTATCCAGCCATCCTCGCCACACTGACAGCCCTCTCCACACTAAAATCTGACTCAACCTCAGAATCCCAGCCCCACCTCAGATCCCTGGTTTCATTACCTTCATCACCGCTTAAGGAGCAATAATACATGAGAAAAACTTCTTCAATATGTGTCATTCGCACAAAAATTCACCAACACGTTAAACTACATCGTTTGGCTGTAATGCCAAATTGGCTTCAGAGCCTGTGGAGATTTTTAGGGCTTGGATGACATAATATATTGCAGCATGTTTACCTTTAGGGCAGAATATTGATATCTTGTGATCTGGTGATTTCTGTCACTGTAACGGTCCAGAGGGGTGAACATAATACTGAAGGGACCCGCCCACTGACTGAAGAGGATGAAGAGGTGATGCCGCAGGCTCTGCTGTGGAAACAGGAAGCGCCTGTGGTGAACTAGGGATGGAAACAAGACAGTCAGATTTAGGTGTGTTCACCGAAAACGTGAACATAAACATTCAAACACTGACCTGACCTCTTGATGAGCATTTTACAATATTGTGATAATGGCTGCATGGCTACCCACGTGTCATCATCTTTGCTGGCCTGGATGTCCTTAAGCAGCACTATTTTTGCAACTCCCCCTGTTACAAAATTTGTCTACATCCAAATCAATATCATTATACTCACCTACCATATAACTCACACTCCACAAGCTGAGCACAGGGATGGATTAATTGTATTTTCTTGTCTATATAGGTTAAACGTATTGAATTATATTAATTAATTAACCCCAACAATGGAAAATCAATGTTCAGTAAATTATCAATCCAAACTGCAGAGCATTACTTGTGGTTGGCAAGCCTTTCAGGCTGAATATTTTCCCAGTACCTGGTACACACTGGATGAGATTAGCCACCATGGCACTGAAGTGAGCCCGGATGTCCTTGAGGATCTCTGCATCTTTGTCGTTCTCGGCTTCCAAGTGCATCCGATTTAGATCCACATACTCCAGGAAAAGAGCACCCAGGGCAAGGGTGTCACGTTCAAGAGCTCCATTTGTGCTTGAAGAGCAAAAGGTAAAGATAGATTACGACAAAAAAAAGAATCCAAATCAAAACAAAAGGGAGATGCCAACTGACTTTAGAAATTTATCAAATGTGTTACAAGTCAAAAACTTAAAAAAAGTTAATCTTGTCGTACTTGTCAACCTCTTCAGATGCTTACCTGTAACAACAGTATTAAAATCACATACGTTTTTCCCATTATAATAATATCCTTGGGAAAGAAACATAAGGCATGCAGAAGTAGCTAAAATTAATTAAAACAGAAAAAAGGCTGTCTAAAGATTCAGACTCAGTTTGCTGAATTAGGAGCTGAAAGTCGTGGCAACCAGACCTAAATGACGTATGAGACTAAACCTTTTTAGTCTTTTGACAACATTAGCAGCATTTGTATTTTTCTGTTATGTTAGTATGTTGTTGTTCTGTTAAGATTTAGTGCTATTCCATAAGAATTGATACATACTGTACAGCATGATTACTGTTTTGATATGAAGATCCAGCAAAGATTCAGTCAGGAAGAATACCCCCCTTGCACACTTGGATCTTGTTCAGTCTCAATTACCTACTTCACAGTCTGAGCCATCAATTGGAATCAGCTGTGTTCATCAGCTGACAGAAACTATTCAATACAGTGGTAACACATCTTCATAATTTATCTTGCTGTTGTCCATTTAAATATGACTCTCTCAAATATTTCAGCCTCTTCATGCTGCCGCTAGGTGCGTCCTCGACCGCTCAGTCTCTGCTAAGTCCACGCGGATCCATCAATATCATCATTCATCAGCCTCAGCAGAGTCATCCGCCACCACCACCCACACCACCACCAGTGTTCAGACTCCAAGAGGGGAATAAAAGTTGCTGCTGCTTGGGGAAGATACCCTTCTATCTCAATCTACCTTTATAGTCTGGGCGCCAAAGACTCTGACAGACTGATTATCACATATTATCTGTTGTAACAAAAATTCCGATTTTACTTCAATCTCTGTCTCCCCTGATTTAAATCTTATTTATGTTCCCCCTAGTCTACTGTAGGTTATTCTGTGCAGTTTGGGCCTGTAATGTGTCTACTAATGCCAAACTAACCTGTCACTGATGACACCTGCATCAGCCAGCAGCTCAAAGATCCGCAGCAGTTGCAGTCTCAGCAGGTCTCGTCGTTCACGCCGCTTTTTATTCTGATGCAAATTATTAGGAAGAATTCTTAATGACTTACTTTTTGCTAATAATATAATCAAATCATATTTACTGCATGGAATTTTTATGTTAGTTGGGTATTATAGCCTACATATATTATATAAACAATCAATGCCGAAAAAATGATCTACAAACCTCGGGTCTTCTCTCTAATGCTTCTTTCATTAGGGGATGTAGCTCCTCCACAAGTTCTCTGTGTGCAAACAGTGAAAGTAGAAAATGTCACCATGAAGATTGATGAAAAATATTAAAAAGTGTAAACACATAGTGAAACAGAGATAATTAAACGATTAGACCGGATACTATCTGTTCTTTGAAATACCTGAACACAAGGGAATGGGTGCGACCAAAGCCAAGAACTAATGCCTCTGTCACTTCGATGCTCTCTGCCCTCATCAGTGGAACCAACTGCTTCAGCAGCCAAGCCACCGATGGAATCCCAATCACCTGTAACATCAAAAATTGGCGGTTCAGGGTGGGAAATAAACCACTATTGCTGCTTAAACAGCACTAATTACACAGTGCTGGGCTGAGATAAGTATATATATAGCTATAGATATATAGATATATTTATCAGGAAGCATATATCCGCTTCCTGTTCTATTCATGTAAGGTAGCTGTTATGTAATTTGATGCTACAAGTTTTAATGTCAGAAAATACTTTGTGTACTTGATCCTGATAAACAAAGTACAGAGAGAAATAATGATGCCAAAGGATGGTGAGCTAGCTACCTTGTTATCGTAGCTGATGGCGCTGTCAGGTGTGGCGGAGGTGATCTCAGGTATCGATGCTCTCAGATGGCCTGGGCTCATGATGCTTGGCTTGGACACACCAAAACAAAGGATCAGGTAATTCCTCCACAGAGTTACGCAATTGTCTCCACTGCCTGAGGTGCTGGTCTTTTTTGCATACACTGGGCTACTGTTGAATCATGAGAAAAGAAAATTCTTATGAGGATGATCCTTAGATCTCAGCTATTTTAGACAGGGCTCTTGTTTTTTAGGTACAATGAGGAAGACTCAGCTATCAGAGGGAATATGCAGAAAACAGAAGCAATTCATGGCTCTTCCTGAACTTACTGTGGTCTTTGAGGACACTTACTTTGGGTCTACCAGGGGCAGGAGCATCTGCATTCGAGTGAAGGCATAGGGCCAGGCATAGCTGAGAGCTGTGGGGCAGTGCTTTGGAAGGTTGTCCTGATGAAGGAGACTGTATACACACAGCACCCATGGGTCTTTCACAGACTGGGCGAAAATCCATGCATGTGAGGGGCTCCTGATGTCATAATGACTGTTGACGAGCTGTGCATTCCACTCCAGGAGCCACTGAATGTCCACATGATGACCAGCTGGCAGGGTGGCCTACAATTAGATAAGTGGCACAGTGGGAATCAAAGGTCAGGGGCCATGACGGAATTAGATTATCAGCATTTTTTTCCATCTCCCATGTCATCCTTCACGCTTAAGAAAAATTATGAAGCAATACTGGACAGGTAAATTGATTTATAACATATCAATTTTTGTGGGACAAATTTTCTGATTATGATAAGGATAATCTGCTTAATAATGCAAAATGCAAAATGTTGACTTGCTGCCTCACAATTTCATTCACTGACAGGTTCCATTGTAACAAGATAATAAAAGCTATTCTGACTCCACCTGTAAATCGTTATAATGTTATGGCGGAGTGTTGTATATAAGATGTAGGAACTAAAATCAATAATGCATATGCATAAACAGTCACTGCTGGACTGCTAACCCCTTATCAATAAATAATTGATTTTATTGTCATGGCGGCAGCCTGATGTTTATATAAGCTAGTCTAACTATTCCAAAAAGCTCACAGCCGCTAAGTCCCATTTTTTAAGATTTTATTGATAAGATAACTAAATTGAGACTATAACCTTTAACATGACAAGATTTTGCAGTTTCTACATATTTAAATGGCGCTTGATCTTTTCATGAAAGTAGCCGATAGGCATGTTATAGTGGATACTGTATGTAATAACTAATATAGTGTGAATAAAGTCCGAAAGAATATACAAGCAACTTGACTGTAGACACATCTAGACTTAGATTGCATTACAGATTTAAGCTACCAGCAACTCACTGCATCAGAGATGACAACGTTGACCAAACCTTCCAGGATTACAGGGCTGAGTTGGTCCATAATCTCTATCATTGGTTTGTCGTCATCCTGCAGGTGACAAAGCATGAAATAACAGTCAGTAACTTTTAAGTCAGTCATTGAAAGTCCCGTGTTATGTCACCTGATTTTGTCTAGTTTTACCTCAGTCTGTCTGATGGTCATAAAGAGACTTCGGATCTCTTTGAGGATGGCAATCGCGAGCCTGCGGGTGCTCAGTTGACAGGAGCAGAGCATCACAAGAGCCAGTCCCTCCACGGCATGCAGCACCGTGGAGTGAGAACCGTGCTCTGCAGGCATCTTAAGATTCGGACTTGTGTGCAGCTGTAAGATAAGACGGTTGTCTGCTTGAAATGACAACCTCATACATAAGATTTCTCTTTCTGCACACAGGCATTTGTGACAACTGTTAGAGCAAGCTGACAGAACAAACAAAACACAAATAACTTAAAACTAAAAAAGTTTATTCCACTTTAGCAATTAGACTGTGATAGGCCCAGAAAGGGATACCTCAGAATGGTGTATTTTTTCCGTGTCATGGCTCTTCCCTGGGGCAGTCAGGGTTAGTTTCCATTGTGTGAGCAGTTGCAGCAGTAATTTGAGTGATGTATCCAAAAGTCCCTGGTGAGTGTCCTGGACTTCACGTAACAAGAAACTAGTAAATCCAAACAAGACGTCATCGCGCCAGTCTGAGAAGTCCAACAACAGACTTTGCAAGGAACTCTGGGCAATGAGCCGCAACTCGTCATCCATGTGAATCGTTAACCTGAAAAACAAGTTATACAAAAACACAAAAAAAGGTCTTGTTACAGGAATAAAATTTAAATCCATTATCTAGTGTCAATAGTTCATTTTAAATACAGTCTTTTAGGCATTCTTCGTTCTGATATTTAAAAATATCTTGTGTAAATACTGTACATCCCGAAAGGAACCCCAATGAGGCACTTCTCCAATTTATCCTTCTTAATTGTGCCTCACAGCAAGGTGGCTCTGGGTTCAAATCCACATCAGGTCATGGGTCCTTTCTGTGTGGTGTATGCATGTTCTCCCTGTTTTTGCATAGGTTCCCTCCAGGTTCTCTGGCTTCTTCCCACAGTCCAAAAACATGAAATATTGGCGAGTCTAATATAGTCTGTAGGTGTGAATGTGTGTGTGAATAGTTGTTTGTCTCCAGGTGTCGGTCCTGTGAAGAACAGGCGACTTGTCTAGGGTGATTTGTCAGGTTGGCACCTTCAAAATATTATTAATAATTAGATGATGGTCTGTAATTATGTCATCAGATTCCCTGAGTGTGTTTGCATTGTGGTTTCTCACTTCAGGTGGGACTCTGAAATCCCTCTCACAACTTAGGACTGACTTCGACCTTTCTCAAATTTTCTTCTAGAAGTTATCATTTACGTAAAATTCTCAAAGTAAAAAAAAAGAGTGAATAATATGGAAACTTTAACAGAGAAAAGTACATATATGTACGGTTTATATTTATGATCAAACGTTTGCTAGCATTTATAGCTGTTATCTATACTAAGACAGTTAGCCAAAATTATTTTAAGTCCTGACTTGACGATAAGATGTGTCTAACATTTTACAACATCCAAAGATAATTCAGAATTCTAACAAATCCTATATGACCTAATATAAAATCTTTCACAGATTACAAATGTCCCAGTTGTCTCACATAAAATAGGATTCTTCAAGGTCTCATTTATTTTTCAAATGTTCAAAAAAATGTGACTTCATTCATCCATTTCATGGCGTCATGCTCTAAAATAGTAGATTATGGCAGTCAGTCCAGAGCGAGATAAAGAAATATTTTTGGACTGATACACTTCTAGATCTTTCTTATCAAATGTATTATTATTATTATTATTATCCAGTATTGGGACCTGATTCCGGTGATTATTCAGGTACTGGTACATTCTGAAAATTGCATTTTGGTTGGCATTCCTTACAGTTGAGCAAAAATAGTAAGAGTAAGAGCTCCCTGACATTTCAGGCTGTCATGAAAAATGTATGTCTATCCCAGCGTTGAAGAAAACATTTTAACAGTTTATCAAAACCAACGGACTGACTCGTGTAATTTCAACTGGCTGTGGCTACTGATAATATGATTTATTTTTCTTTATTTTTTCCCCATGTTTGTATTTGATTGCTTAATTTAATTTAAATTGTGTCTTATCTCATTATGCATCACTTTTTAATTTGCTGAAAGAAAGGATGTGATTTCCTCAAAAGAGGGGACTCACCGAGAGAGCAGGTCTATGACCTCTGGCTTAGACATGCCATCAGGCAGGATGCGAGGAATGGCAGCAACACAGGTCCTGAACAAGTCTATCTTAGGCTTCCTCTCACCTCTACAAATGTCAAATTTAAATACAACAAAAACTGCTTTCAGTTATTTCAAATTTGCAAAAAAAACTTAGCAAGCATTGCAATTAAGTGCAAAATATACAATTACTTAAACAGGTGATATGTTCAAAATGTATCATAGTAAAGTAAATTGCACAATGTAATGACTATGGAATAATAACACCATCAGCATGAGATTGGTTACCTAGAAATCCCTACAATATCAGGGATATGATGTCATCTAGTCAGGTTGACAAAAGTATGCATGCACTTACGTGATCATGTCTTCAGGCTCCTTGTTCAACATCTGAGCATTAGTCATCATCATGCAGCGTCCCACCTCCTTGTCCAGGTGTCTGAGGATGTTATCAACAGCCTTCCTCACATGAAAATAATACTGTGACATCCCTGGAGAAGTTCAGAGGAAAGTGTTGATATCATAGTCTGCCAGTTCCTATTTAATTCCAAACCCGAGGCTGAGGCTCTCACTTCTCCGTTAGGCATTTCAAACATCCCTAACCACCTTCTCTCACACTCACCAATGACTTTTGCCTCATCATCTGTCAGCGTTTTGTTCAGGTATGTCTTCTTCACTCGGAGGGTGTGCCCAGAGGGTAAAGTGCAACCAGTGTTGGGCATGGGGGGCTCGCCATCCTTTTGCTGCAGTTTATCAGCTATGACCAGGAATGCTCTCAGACCAATATTCATTCTCTGCACGGAAAACAAAGCTAAAAGTTTAGACACAAAAAACCCACCCCAGCAGATACTGCAGTCAAAAAAATGGTACATAGAAAATTAGGTAATTATAGGCACATTTCCAATAATGTTCAACAAACACAACATATATAGGTAAATGCTGAAGCTGTACCTCTGGATTGAGACTAAAGGATTTTGCAGGCTTTCCAACACAAAGGAGGTCAAATATAATCTCTTTCATGGCAAAATCAAGTCTTTCCTGTGATGAAACAGGAGTGAAAATTCATTAAACATGGTGGCGCAAACTCAACATGGTATCAATCAATAAGATTATACTTATTGGTTTTAAATGAGCATAACATGAAATTTAAGTTTTGTGACTTCTTCGTAATACCATCCATCATTGTATTTACCTGTGCAATAAATTGGATGATTTTGACAAAGATATTGAGAGGCATGTCTTTCGGTACCACACTGCGGGATCCTTTGGGGAAAAGCGTTGTTACAATGGTGTTGAGACGACTGTGGGAAAAAGGAGAAGAACACAATATGAAGATACCATTGACAAGCATATAAAAACCTTTATTAGATTGCATAAATTTATAGAGCAAAGTACTAAACTGTGTTGTATAGTAAAACATTGTTAAAAGGGGTTTTACTTTTAGGAAAAATTATAGTAAATATAAGGTTTGACCCATAGGGGAATTTTCACATTGGCTAATGCTCATATCAACATCTTAAAGCTGCTGATAAAACAAACGGACTACCAGTCCTGACCATTAATATGCATGAGTACATCATACACCATTCCTCAGTATACTCCAAATGCCAATAAAATCAGTTGCAAGTGTGGAAGGTTTGGCATGAAGCTGCTCCACTGAGCCCAGAAATAATTTCTCAAATATTCTTAATACCAACCAATGAGTCAGCTCATGAGAAAAGAAGGAGGAGAAAAGAAGTTCGGAGAAATAATATGACAAGAAAATGTCTTAATCAAGAAATATGTACAAAAACATTTGCACAGCTCACTACTTTACACAGAGGAAAAACAAATTTACCCCTGTGTTGCAGTGTTGCTCTCACACTTGATTCTGATCATGTAGACCCAGAGCAGTCGATATAGGGACTCCAATGCCACACGAGCCATTTTAGGGTCTCGACTCTGTAATAAAAGTACAATATTAAACGAAGGCAGAGGCCTCCTGAAAATGAGTAGGTTACCACATAATTACAAAATGATGAACTTGATTGACTTGACTTTACATTAATCTACATTTTTACATTTAATGTTTCGCAGACAATGAAATATTGAACAAATATGCATCCAGACGACCCCCGGTCCCAAACGAAGACCACTGCGGTCTCCTGAAAGGCTGTTGGTTTCCAGGTCTTTACCTTTAGGTTGGAGAGGCAGTTGTTAAGGAAGACATTCCATCTGTTGAGGAAGAACTGTTTCTGGCTGACACACAGCAGACACGTCACCAACGGGTAAAATGCCTGGGTAGAGAACATTCGGTGTTTAAAAACTCTTTTGTCGTACTCGGTTTGGTTAGCTTAGCTTTAGTTTGATTAAAAGGGCTTGACCGTTTCATATTTGAGCTTGTCCTTTGAATGGGTAGTTTGAGGAATCATAGCTGCATAAGGGAAATGTAAGATGTGATTCAGTTTTCTTTTGATGACACGAGGAGGTGTTCTCCTGCTGCTTTTCACTGATTATACATCGCTATTAAGATGGTACTTTGAGCCATAAATGTGGCCCCTGTGGATGGCATACTGCTGTTCGACGTGGGTTGTTTTTATTCCACTGTGAACTGTCTTCTCTCGTAACTTATTTCTATTATGGATAATTATGTTTCAAGACAGCTTTGCCCAAAGGTGAACTTAAAATGCTAATGGAGCAACAGAGACCCTTCTAAGCTCGCAGCAGAGGATGTCAGGTTGAAAACACAGGTGTATTAAATCAAACAAGGACAAAAATCAGCCAGATAACTCACCAGGGAATGCTTCTTCCTGGAGGACAAGTCCAGTGTTGTGTCGTACAAGCTGTCCACAAAGTTCTTCAGGCAAGGTACGTTCACCTCGTTCTTCACGGCCTATGACAACATCTCTCAAGGTCACAAGGCAAGACGAATCTCCTCCACGGCGGAGCTTTTTATTTATTAAAATTAAATATGATCACATGCGTTACTGGAAGACGATAACTTACTGCTGCAACAGGAACCAAAATCTCAACAAAGAGACCAGCCAACGCGTACTTAATATCCTTGTCCTTGACATCCAGGAAATATTGGGCACACTCCTGTAGAAAAGAGAGATGTGAATGTTCCAACACAGTATAAAAAAAATACTTTAAAACTTTACAAGTTTATAACTTTAACAAGTTATTGTTGAAAAGATGGTCCAAACTCAATGCAAGTCACAAACTGCATGCCAAAGCTATTAAGACACAACCATAAGGTCAAAGGGCAGAAAATCCTAACAATGTCAAGAATGTTGGTAGCTTTTTATATATAATTAGTTTATGCCGCAGCAGTGCAGGCTGAAGATAACTGTTTTGGATGCATTCTGAGTCTTTTGTACCTGCATGAACTGAAAAGAGGCTTCAAAATCCTCAACAGGATACATTTTAATCCGGAAGAACTTGACCCCCATGATGAGGCTAATGGTACTTTGGACCACAGATGGACTCTGCTCTTTCTGTCGCAGCTCCTTTAACTCTGTCATGAACTTCTTTTTCACAGCAGGAAACCTGGTAGGAAAAATGGTGTACTGTATGAAGACATTCCAGCATAGCTCAGCACTTCCACAAAAAAAGTTCATCGAGCCATTACACAGGGATAATTAATTGTCAGTATTCAGAGGTCACGCCACATGGAACTATCAAGGCCCCATTTTACCCGCAAATGTAGACTCTGAGTCTGGGCCCCAGGATGAACTCATATAGTAGCTGATCCCTTGCCCAAAATTAACCAGAGATGGAATTCCTCAGCTGGTCTAAATTTAGAAGATAATTCATCAAAGGAGCCAGTATGAGCGTTCCTTAAAATCTGCACTGTAGTCACAAAATAGAACTATTTCTGCAGCTGCTCATGTGAGGAGAGATTTTTTGAATCATTTTTTTCTGACAAAATGTTATTGTGAAACCACATTTAAAAACAGCACGATCTCGCTGAAGATAATTCAAATGTGAAATTAGATATCCATTAATTCAGGGTGCAGTCACATTCTTTCTTTCTTTCCCTGTCAACCTTTGACAAAACTAAATATCACTATGAAAAGTCTCTTATTGAAGAATGTCTTGCGGGGAATTAAGCAGAGTGCACTTGAAAAAGGATTTATGCAGTGCACTCACCGACCGTATCTCTATTTTAAGGTTTTGTTCCTTGCTGCAATGAGCTGAAAACTTCAAATAAACAGACATTAATTTCCAGTCCTAGTTTGGTGTGAAACGGACCTGTCAAAAATTGTGTCATCCCTACATTATGTTCTGGTCCTTTGAAGCGGGAGATGTTTCGCAGAGCGGTATTAGGAATGATAACACACCATTATGCTGTGGCATGACACCAAAAGCCAGCAGAGCAGAGAATGAAAATTTAACCCCAAAGGAGATTAGAAGAGAAAACTGAAATATTCATCTATACATTAATAAATCTGTCATTCATCTTACTTGGACTGAGCTAGTACTCCTATGATTTCAGCGTAGAGGTCTGCTACAGTATGCATGTTTCCAGTGTTAGGACCATGATAACTGAAAGACACAAAAACGGAAGAAATAGTGAGACATCTTAGAGAGGTGTTAACCCATTAGTTACCATCATGATAGAACGATTTGAATGCTATGAAAAAGATACTTTTTTAGATTTTTCCTTGATTTTTAAACGGTGAGTAGTTAATTTTCAGTTTCTTGAAACTCTAATACTTGAATAATGTGTCCTGTGTTGCACTTAACCTGTTCTTGAGCAAATTGATACAAATCAAGTTACATTTGAATGTGTTGTGGCAATGCAAATAAAAAAAAGGAGTATCTAAATCCATAAGTAAAGAAAAGTCATGCTTATATTAATGATCTCATTTCAGTAAATAAAAAAAAGAAGATATGGGTCTGAGTTCTTATGTGTTAAATTATGAGATAAAAATGTAACAGTACTGGAAAAAGACAAGAACATACCCCTCTTTATATTTAAAGTGCTTAAAGGCTAAGTTTATGACTTCATTGACCAAGTTGTCAAGGGCCGGATGGAGCGGCATCTAATTAAGAACCAGGAGATAAAAACGGTCACAAAACAATATATTCACATTAATATATTTTTTGTCAGCTTAAATTCTAATAATGATAATAATAACCTTCAATATTAATCATAACATTCTACTTAAGTGCTATAATAATATAATGAGGAGAACTGAGAAGTTTCTTGTGTACAACTGTGAAGTCAAGTCACCTGCTTCAAGACATCTATAAGAAAGAGAGAGAAGATGAAGTCAATGGCCAAATCTCTCCTTTCAAGTAGGTAATCCTTCTGCTGCTCATCACTGTTAGAGACAGAAAAGCAAGAATATCATATGTGCTACAATCATATAGCACATTTGAGCGTCACATTTTCAAAAAAATTGTTTTTTATTGAGACGACTTATTGATACAGAAATCGATTTAATGATTCTCACTTTTTGGACTTGGTGTTGGCTCGTGGCCGGTACTCGTACAGCTCTTCCTCTAGTCCATTTTGTCTTTTGTACCAGTCAAACAAAGTGCGCAGGATGGACGGGAGACAGTACTCTGCCAAAGAGCTCATGGTGCTTATCAGCTGGAAGACATACATCGTGCAAAAGCATGCTTGGGTTTGGCAGTTAACATACCAAAGTAGGAGATAGCAATCAGGGTTTCCTTTGTTTATTTGTGCGGTAATTTCAACAAAATCTCCAACAGCACAGGAGGATTCATTATTATTTCATTTAACTTTCCTAAATCTCAACAGTAAACAGAGTGGATGATATGAGACAGCTTTTGAGTAAAGAAATTAGGGCAGAGAGGTGAGATTGAAGTGGGAGTTGGTCCTCATTAGGACTCTGTGGGGAAACAAGGTGCCCATGGGGCAGACTCCCTCAGAGGGAGAGGAAGGAATGGGTGGGATGGGCTGGGCACACAGGAAGGGAGGAGAGTCTGGTCAAGCTGGGGGAACACAGCAATCCCTTCATTCAGCACGAGGCCAGAGAAGAATCCTGGCTCTGTGTGACTGTGAATGGCCTCATGCAGCAGCACAAACACACCCCTGTAGCTGTGAAAGGGCCTTCTCTGCAGAGCCACAACCCTGCTGGACACACCTAGTGCAAAGCCAGTGCCAGCTCTCATGGCAAACACTCATGTTCTTGACTCAGTCTGAAAGACCTTTTTGGGATGTGAGCAGGGCTTTCACAGATCATCTCTTTCATGTTATAACTCATCATCTCAGGGCAGTATTTGAGGCATGCAAATAGAGGCAAACCTTCAAATATTTGTCTTTTTATATAATTGCCTGCAGGTTATTATATAAAACTCGTAAGGATTAAAAATAAAAGAAGATTTTTACCTAATGCGTGGATTCATTATCACTTTATTGCTCTAAGCATCACTGACCAACAGTTCCCAGCACTTACTTGGTCAAATTGAGGATCTTCTCCCCTCTGCAGTGACTTGGTTAACGGCTTCTCCTGAAACACAGCAAAAGGGCAGGTGTATTACAGTTAATGTAGGTTTCCGTATTTGTAAAGAAAAAAAACGTTGTCGAAGTTTGCTCTAAACTCACAACTCAATCGGCTTCTATACTTAAAACAGAAAGCTTTCTATAAAAAGGTGCAACCCATGCTAGTAAATAAAGGCATAGATGACTTTATTGAAAGTGGTGTGGTAGCAGATATAGTAGATTTGATCTGTTGGAGAGTTTGTTTGCTATTATATCAAGTACAGTGTGTCATGCCAGTTGCATCAACGCAAGAAGGTTCTGGCTACAAATCCACCCCTGGCCTTTGGGCCTTCCTGTGTGGAGTTTGCCTGTTCGCCCTGCGCTTTCATAGTTTATATCTCTGGGTGCTCCAGCTTCCACACATAATTCAGAAAAATGCAATACATGTGAAAAATATGTACTTTAACTTAGCGTTTGAGCACTAATCTGTGTCTATGTGTCATATCTGAACTAGCAACTTGTTCAGAGCGTAACCCGCCTCTGCAGAACGCCAGCTGGGATAGGCTCACGCCCCACTGTGACCCTGAACATGATAATTGACTACATAAAATAAAAAGGAACATCCTATTGGTAACTAAATGATGGCTGAAATATGAATTGCTACCCTCCTGACTAAAAGTACAACTAATTGGATTTCCTACTTCTCTTAACATTTAAATATTAGATTTTTATAGGTGATTGAATATACTTTGCTCATTAAAAGCTACCCTTTGTGTAGTCAGATTGAAAGTAACAGGAAACATGTCCAACGCTCTGTCACGGTCTTAAATTTTCACACCAACACAATTATTTTATGACACACAGTTAAGGGAAATACTGCCAAGCCTTTAAAATATGAGATCTTGGTAAGAGAACATACTGAACTATTTTTTAATCTTATAGTTATTGTGAAGACATTTTTAATTTATGGTTTCATTTTAGTTTTTCAAAATCTTTAGCTGTATCACATACCACTGGATCCATCCCATCATCATTTAATTCACAAAACCCACCGAATCAGTCCTTATACGTTAATGCATCTGCTGTCCTTAAGCTTTTGTGACACTGCTCGGCCAGATTTAACCTTTGATATCTCGTTAATCAAACAGTGAACCAGGCACACCACATAATGCAAAACAGCTACCAGCCGAATGTTTGGCACACTGGCAGTTCATGGGTAGATGGCAACGTAAACCGTCTCTCTCATTTAATGGCATGCCAGCAAAGTCTCATTCTCTAATTTACCTTTTAGTTTTTTGACAAATACTTGCATTCTAGCAGCATATCTTTGCAGGAACGATAGGAAAAGTTAATGTCTCTTGTCCTGTCAGGCTAATACTAATAGTAAATGTCTTCAGCTTAATCTTTTATCTGCTCTTAACTGATTATTAATTGTTACTCAGAAACTTCTCCACTGAGAGGAGAAACAAAGAAAAGACATCCTCCCTGTAGTCCTCTGGACAGAGATTGACTGACCTGAGGAGTTGCACAGGAGTTCCCTGTGGTAATTAACACTTCCATGGAGACCGAGGCCTACGGCTAACAGCTTCCTATAAATCACAGTCCCTAAAATTGAACACAGCCTGGCCTTTGCAGCCACTATTACTGTAAATCAGCAGATGAAGAATGGTACCCTTATTTTAAAACAATGACCTTCCCCACCTGTATGACTTGACAAGATTTTATGCAAAAGTGTTTTAGTTTCATTTAATATTAATCAGTCAGTATCAAAACATAAAGGCAAGAGCAAGAAACAACCACAGTTGTTTCCAAGAACACAGATGCCTCTGCTAGACGATAAACTCCATTTGTAGAAATGTAAATTAACCATAACCTCTACCAGAGGTGCATGTGAGGTAAATACAATTAAAATCCGCCATGTTAGAATTAAAAAATGTCTGAAGTCATTCCCTGATCAGAGTATCAGTCTGTCATGCACCATAATATTATGACTACTGACAGGTGAGCTCAGAAAAGCAATGTTTATCTTGTTTTATTGGTCCCTGTCAGTGAGTGGAACATATTAGAATGCGTTTGAACATTTTGTCCTCATTGCAGAAAAGTGGACTAGCATATGGATCTAAGTGACTCTGACAAAGGCCAGTTTATGACGGCTGCACAACGAGATCTGATCATCTCCGGAACAGCAGGTCTTCTTGGTTAATACCTGCCAAAGTGGTCCAGGGAAAGACAACTGATGAACTGGTGACAAATTCATGGGCACCAAAGGCTTAACGATAACCACGGGGAGGGAAGACAATCATGTGTTTTTCCAGTCCAAACAGAAAAACGGAAGACTAGTGATACTCAAATTGTTGAATAAGTTAAAAACAGTTCTGATAGAAAGATATCAGAACACACCATGCCTTACAGAGCTGTTTTGGTGGCAAGAAGGGGACCCACACCAATAGCTGCAGATTTAATGCTATTGATTCCTGTAATTTGTTGGAATTCATTGATTGCTTTTGGTCTAATTTTAAATCTCATAATTCCTTCCTTACATTGTAAGTAAGTCGAAAGCTTGTCAATAGTTTATAGATGAAGGAGATTAATTCATGAGTCATTTGCCATTAAATTATTTTAAAATAAATGGAAACAGAAAAGATAAAAATTTTACAGCTACAAACTCCCCAAAAAGCCTAAAAGATAAAAATCTTTCCTTTGTTATATTTCGTTGTGAAGGGGATGTTCATGGGTTTTGGACATTTGGACTAACTTCATACAACCATGCTTGAGTAATTCAGTTGTTTTTGTTTTGCTTAAATGTTGTGCAAATCCATATTTCAGTGATCATTTCATGACCTCACCACAAATCAAATCGGCATTCATGTGTCTTTTGGCATAAAAGGTTTGCTTCTATTAGCAGCAACCTTAAAGTAAAAATCATCAGTATAACTTTATGTATTATTATTATTATTATTATTATTATTATTATACTGAATAGCATAGAATGAATAGAATGTAAAGTATATATTAGTGTATAGATTGCATTTATTAAAAATATCTTTGGAAATCATGCAACGTTGAAGAAACATGTTGATAACATCTCCAAGGGCTGAATGCAGCATTCCATCAACACATGCTAAATTCGGCTCAAGTCTGGGAGGCACTATGAAGCTGGCAGAACATTGCAAATTTTGCCCTCAGGCTTCTTCCCTCTTAGAAGAAGCTGCTGATGAAGACGCTGCTTCACACAGAATCACAGAGCCTTCAGCTGACAGCAAATACATATGACTAGGTAGTTAACGTCTCATCTTTAGCATGTGCCTATGCTTCAGTGGCCTTGACAGTAATAAATGACAGTAATAAATAGTAAAAGTTAAATATTGGTGAGTTTCATTAAGGACGGTCTGGCTGCCTGCTGGCATCAACATAATCATCAATTACTGTCCAGGTGGGGGTGGGGGTGTGTGTCTATATATTATGCTGCCACTCAGAACAGATCGCTCGCCTTAATCAGAACTCCCCCTGCCAAACCTGTGCGCCAATATATTCTATATTCATCATTTTACATGTCATAAAATTACTTTTCTTATCCTACAATTTTCCAATCTTTCTAAATAAACACCCTTAACCATTGTTTCTCAAGTTTTTCTCCATTGAAATGTAAATATTTGCCACATAATACTGCATTACAAGAAATTGACTAATACTGCACTTCCATTCATCCATCCATCCATCCATCCATCCATCCATCCATCCATCAATCCATCAATCCATCCCCTTCCATCCATTCATGCACCTATCCATCTAGCCATCCATCCATTTCATGCACCCATCCATCTGTTCATCCGTCCCCTTCCATCCATTCATGCATCTATCCATCCAGCCATCCATCCAACCATTCATGCATCCCTCCATCCATCAATCCATCCCCTTCCATCCATTCATGCACCCATCCATGTATTCATCCGTCCCCTTCCATCCATTCATGCATCTATCCATCTATCCATCCAACTATTCATGCATCCACCCATCCATCCTTCCATCCATCCATCCAGGATAAGTCACTAGTTTATTGCATGACTTATTACTACATCACAATTAGAATAGACCATATATAGTAACAGATATGACTAATTTTCAGATCAGGATATTTTGTATGTTTTTAATCTAAAAACATAGAACATACTGTTATTACATTCTAAACTTCAGTTCATTTAAAAATAACCAGTGGTTCTCATCCTTATTGGCTTGTGACTCCTAATGCAGCATCAGGTTTCACATGACTGCATTCCCTGCTTGGCTTCCCACCTTTCTAAATATGAACACACGTTTTCGTGGTAGAACTTTTTCTTTTTCCAGGTCAAGACCCCTCGGATTAATCCTCTGATTCTGAAAGCATTACCCAGCTTCTGCTACAGGATAGGATCCATTGGACCAAACTACAGAACTTAGCTCCGAGCAGTAGATATAGCTCCTCAGTCTGCTGCTATTGGTTTATTTACAGTTCTTATGAAATGTCATTCTTCTCTGACTGACCACAATTCAAGCCTTCAGCATTCAGTCATTCACAAACCCATTCATATGGTGGTGACAGAAACCACACGGGCAAGGCGACACCTGCTCATCAGGAACAGTGACCCTTCAAACCGTCACACACATTCCAATCCAACAGCCATCGGGAGCAACTAAGGACATTACAACATGTAGCAACGGAGAGCATAATTTTGTGAGTGAGTCAGTCAGTCAGTCATTCAGTGAGCAGTTGTTTTTCTAGTAATAGTTACTATACCTGAGTATTTTGAACAGTGACATTGGTAATCTCAATACTTTTTCCATTTCTTTCATAATCTATTCCTGTCTACCCAGCTATTGTGTGCCATTAGTCTGTCTGAACGTATTATGGAGGTTAATATCCTGAGGGTTTAGGAACTCACAAGGGGTCATAAGTTAATTAACAGTGTAGCAAACAAACAAGTCTTTTAAAAGACATTATCTGTAATTTGGGGAGCCAAGAGTTTCTCTTTTTATATACTCTAATAATTCAGTTTTCATATAGTTATTCAAATGCAACTTCACTCACACATTTATTAAACCTCATAGAACTCATAAAACTCCAGGCTTTGCATGTGCAAGTGCTTTGATTTGTTGTTAAGATTAAGTAGCCTGTCATGACTTCATTGCTGCTGACGATACAAACGCCCTACTTCTTTTCTCTGCACTACATCAAAAGATAAGCATGCAAGTAACTATGCCTTTGAGAAATAAAACAGTGAAATAACAAACCAACGGTGTACAAGGAGTAGTTCCCCTCTGATGGCTTACCAGCGGTTCAGCCATGATGATGCGGATTTTGCGTTCTGACATGGAGGTGAAGTTGGCAAACAGGCTCTTGAGGACGTACTCCCCCGGCTTGCTCTCGGGGTCAATGCTAATGGGCATCATGGTGGGGGGACCCTTCTCTTCCTGAGGACAGCAGACTGGAGGGATGGGGGGTTTACTGTATCCGTTCCCCACAGGAGAGGCTGCAGAAACAAGCACAAGATGCGATACAGTCATATTTAGGCAAACATTGACAATTCAAGCACAAATGAGAGGGAGCGGATCTGCTACTGATCTGTTTACAAAGACAGATCAGCAAACAGAGTATTACTTAGAAGCTTCCAAAAATGGACATAAAACTCCCAACATGTTGAACATTCCCAAGAGAGAATGTCCAAAGGGCACCAGCTTGACCCGAGACTGCTCTTTCTTTCCAACCGCTGCAGTGCTTCACACATCAAATTCCAGCGCTCCTTTTAAATTACTGTACCTAAGGTAAGTGGTTTTTAAAAAAAAATCTGTAACAAATTTGTTTTAAATTCAAGAGAAAGAACTACATTGGCTAGGTCTTATTTTGACAAAACAAAAGGTGCGACTGTCATATTGAGAGATTTACAAGAAAACATATTCATTTCATTTAAGATGGGACTCAAATAATTTGAGGAATGGCGTGGTCCTATTAGAAGCTAAAACAGCTCTTACTAGTTGCTTCAGGCAAATTACTCAAAGCTAACTTGCAAAAAACCTGCACAAAAGTCAGCTTGGAATTGCTTTCACCTCATTCTGCAACAACATACCTGAGAGGAGATCTGAGTAATCAGTATTTTTAGAGGCTGTGCATTAAGATTAGAGAGTTCTGACGAAGCTGCATATAAGACACTGGAGAAATGCAATGGCATCGAGAACAAGTCTTTATATCAGTCGGTGAATGTCCAGCATGTCTGGCTCAGCATGTGGCTTGTAGGACGTGCTTCCCGCAACTGAGTACCTACCCAGGCCCTTGATGAAGCTGATGACGCTGGCCTTACTCCAGCACACGGCCGCCCCATCCATAGTGGGGAAGGAGGAAAGAGTATCCAGGGTTGAGAAATGGTTTCTAGCAAAGTCCACCAAAGTCCATGTGCTGGGTGTAAGCTGGCTCCTTTCTGCTGGACATACTTTCCATGATGCACCCGGCCAAAGGCGTGTGTTTTTAAAAGTGGGAGTAGTGTTTGGTACGGGAGACCACGCAATCTCTCAATCACACACACACACACACTCCCTGTGAGCTGCGTCTGCTTTGGCCTCCTCTACCCATGTGACCAACTGGTGCCGTCTAATAGTGAAGGTCAGACAGGAATTTTTAGCCGAGGCACAGTGATGAGGTCCATCATGCTATGGTAGCATAACTGTGTGACTATATTTATCCAGGGTACACACTATACTGACAGAGCAACCCTTCCATTTACTCTGCCTCACGAAGCACACACTATCAGTGTAAACATCACTCTTGATCACTCATTACTTTGGGAACATTTATTTCATGGCACTTTTTTTAAAGAGCAAAAAAATCTGCATCAGGTTAAATATTTGAGGCACCTTCCTTGAGTCTGACAGCACATTCAACATCCACTAAATTGAACTGAAATAATTTAATCAAAACTTTTCCACTTGTAATGGGTATGGGAGTTACAGAATGCAACCAATATGCATATCCAACCCTTTCTGTTCCTTTGGGCACTGACATTACATGTGACTTTGCAAACAAGGAGCTTGGGCAAAGTCTGCATTACATCATCGCCATCCTGGAAACACCCTGAGCATGGCAGTGCTTCTTAGAGGACAATGCAAACAGAGTAACAAGTGTCTCTTTTGTAAACACACACATATAGCTACGCACACATGTATACACACATATACACACAAATAAATCAGTTCCCTATATGCATCCACAGAGACAACTGAGTAAACAGCCATTTCAGCAGTCATTTGTGAACTGAGTGGGTGGATATTTAGATACCAGACATCCTAACTGGAGCCGAAACTCCAATGTCAACATAGACCTTTGGGAGCATTTTGTCCAGCTGCTGTGAGAAATGTTGACTCCGCATTTCTCCTTCTCTGTTTCCCCACCACTGTACTGTATTTACATGACATAGTTCCTGGCTGGGAATAAGAAAGACGATGTTCTTTGTGTTAACTGTAAAGTTCATGAGACGCTTTTGTAGAGACAACAAGTGAGATTAATTGAATTGGAAGAATTAGTTTAGGTCCAAGGATACAAAACGAGTTAATTTTCTTAACATCGACATAAGATACACTGCTTATATTTCCTTGTTAAAATAAAGAAACATTTTTTTAAATATTTTTATTAATATTTTGAGGATAAAGTCATAAAATCGTATATCAAAAACAATTATAATTTTACAAGAATAGGGTTAAGCCTCCATTGCCCGTAATGATGAAGTAGTTGCCATTATTTTAGGATCCCTCTCCATTAAGCAAAATTAGAACTTTTCACTCATCACATTATTAATCTACTTGTGGAAAATTAAACATTTTTGAGTGTCTCAAAAAAAAGAAAGAAGAAACCTGGGGAGAGTGGACTGAGAGCGGGATTAAAGACCTCTATTAAAAGCAGATAAAAATGTTATTATCAGACTATTGACCATCAGCCCTCTTTCAGCGAGATGACATCATATTATGAGAACCTGCTTTGAGCCAGCCTCTTAGTTCACTTATGTAAGCCCCTCTTTTAAAACAGATACCTCTCTCCTCTAGTTAAGCCGCAAGCATTTGATTGTGTTAAACATTATACATAGAACTACTAACCAGAAATTTATTATAGTTGTGACAGGAAATGAACAGCATCTGCACTGAACAACTGAAAAACACGTTCGACTGGCCATCAGAAGAACTTGATGTGTTCCGCTCCCGGTTGTTGAGCTCCAGCTCTCATTGGCTGAGAGTGGACCGGCCTTCAGGGCACTTAAACACCAGACCCGACGTCATTGATGCACAATGCAAGTTCTGTGCAGCTGATTGTCACTGTTTTATTAGCTGGACACACTGACTTATGAGACACTCATTTCTAAAGGGCCTCGACTTTATTTGTTTTTATCTTGAGGTCACAGTGCAAACCGTATCAACTCATGAGAGAAATATTTTGTCAAAAATATATTCAACACCAACAGCCACTATGGTTGGAATACCTATGCTTTTAGATTAGATTTTTATTTTATCAAGTCGACTGTATATGTAGACAGTTGCTTCTCTTTAATTCATATGTAATGACATGTGTAAATGGCAGCAGAGAGATCAGATGAGGAGATCACATATTTAATGAAAACGTTAAATGCATCGCTATGGGTCACTGCTGATGGAGTGTTATGACTGCCTGTGCCTTTATCAGCAAAGTGATCCACTGAGGATTATGCAACATCATCAGGAGTTGGAACAGTCATGTGTAGAGGGGACAGCATGTTCCGTTGTATTACTTTACATTCAGATACAATAGAAAAAACAGACTCTGACACTTACTCAGTTGAATTCCTTCAGACAGGAAGGCTGTAATAATAATAATGATTATATAATATGTCATTTCCTGTTTTGGATGCTCTCTATTTTTCCATTTTTTTGTTTGTTTAGCATCTATTAGGAGTCAACCTTTTTATCCAACCTCTCATACAGACAGAATTATGCATGACCCCATGCATGAAGGCATCCTACTACATCCTCATGGACCAAATGAAAGGCAGTGGAGCAGGGAGCTCTGGGCATAACAGGCAAGTGAGCTCAACCTCCACTAATCCTATTACTGTGTCCTCGCACTGAGTAAGAACTATTTAGACTCTGTCAGGTACCCACAGACTGAAGCAAAACAAGGCTATAACTTCAAAATAAGAACAGATGCAGCAGTTATCATCAGCAGAATTCATGGCACACAGTTAACTTCACCACTGTGTGCCTGTAAGTCTGCTCAGATACTTCCAACTCTGCACAGATACTACATCTACCCCTCGCTGAGGAGAGAACGGCACACACGTTTTCGAGTGTCCTGCTTAAAGAAGAATGCTTGTAGTTTTGCAGTCCATCTGAAGATAATTAGCTATAAATAAACTCAAGTTCCCAGTAGAGCAGCAATCCGAGACATCTCTGTCACATGAGAACAAACATTACATCAACAGGAAGCAAACTGCTACTCACTGCCACTCCATGATTTCAGCAATGATTTGATGCTTATTTCAAAGAAGCCAGAGTCCTGCTGGCTGGCCATGGCTGCAGCTTCCTGTTGTGTGTCCCCCCCCCACCCCTCTGGTTATGATTCCCTCCAGTAGCAGCAGAAGCTGAGCTGAGACCAGCAGGTAGTGCCTGTAGTCACCTCTGTGACGTAAACAATACTGTGCTAACGAGACCCTGAGAAAAAACAGCGGCACTGCCTTCGCCCTCTGCTTGTGTCCCGTCCTCGGCTGTCAGACCTCTCTCTCTCCCTCTTCCCCCACTCCCTTTGCACTCTCTTAACATCTCTTTCTCTCTCTCTCTCTAAAGCTTTCATAGGCAGGGGGCAGCAAGGCAAGCTCCCTTTAAATAACTGTGCAGAGGCTGCGAGTGCAGGAAGCAATCCTCTTAGCCAGCGCAGTTAATAATAACTACTATATGTCTGGGTGCAGGGCCTGATCATGATGAAAGCGCTGGGCTTTTTCGACTCTCAGTGTGACTGGGAGCATCTGACAGAAGAGATGGAGAACATGGGAGCAATGAGACATTGCAGGGAACGTCTGGGAGGGAAGTGGAAAGAAGAAGACACAAAAGTGATCAGGAAGCAGACAGGATTATGTGCACATTAGTGATCACTGGACCAGGAACTCACTGCTGGATATAAACCCTTTTTATCTCTTCAATGCACCAACATTAAACACCTGTCATATATATAGTCTGTCACATATTGTGCTTTCTATACATCTACATATAGTTGCTTTATGATTCTTATTTTCTAGCAATTGTTATTTAATCATCTATGATATTTGCTCATCATGCCAAAAGGGCCTAGAAAAATAAAATAATAAGTCAACTTACAAAACATAATGAATTTATATTGCTTGATCTTTTTTCCTTCATATCAGTAAATAATAGTCCATCTATACCATGATTAACTGATTGCTCATATAGTGGTTTCAGCACTATATGCATATATTGCATTTAAAGAAGTGCAGCAGCCTACAACTTTGTTACTGATTATTTATTGCCGCCATATGATAAAATAATTTGGGATATAAAACATTTCTACATGTTAAGGTGATGATGAAGCAGCAGAATCCTTTTTTTTAATCCTGTCACTTTTCCTGAACATGCATGAATTAAATTCAATATTTTATATATATATATATATATATATATATATATATATATTCGTCCTCAATATGGACTATAAAACACATCATCCAATCCCCTTTGCTCTGTTGCTTCACGTCGCCCTTTATATAATCCTACCAGAACACTGTCAGTCCATCAAGCGACACTTGACCTTCATTGCATAACACACTCAGTGATAGAGATGCCATCACTGTTTTGTAAACCCATATTGAAGTGTGCCAGGTGTTCTGTCCTAGATCTGATCTGATCTTTATACAGTCTTACAGGACATTTTCACTTTCTAACATAGAAGACAGTAGGTTTATGTGTAAACCTGCCCCACCTCCCACAGTAGTGACTGCTTTTCCACTTTGTCAATAGTGAATCATAATGGGGTCAGAGACCTTAGAGTGGTGATGATCTGTAAACTCTGCAGAGCAGTTCTGCTGGTTATGCTAATAAAGACTTTGTATTTGTGAAATCTGCATTAAAGGGGAATAACTAAAAACAGGCCAACTTGACATGAGATCATTTCTCAAATTTTTCCCAATATTTCCTCTGCAGTGCAACAATTATTGTTCAATAGTATGAAAGTCCAATAAAAACCTTAGACAAGACAGGAAGTGTGATGTGGGCCGGCACAATGTGACCTTGCTTAGAGGTTGCTGCTGATACTTTGACTACGGCATTCAGCAGCTCTGTGTACACAAGTTTCACCTCCAGCACATCACAGAAAAACAAAGGGAAGCACCACCTTGTAAAGAAAATCTTCAGCTGTTACGCTAAGATTAAACATTTCCTAAACCCAAACTAACCTCCAGTCTGTCACTTCAACCCCAGCAAATTAGTATAAGCAATTGGGACTTATGGTGGACAATTGCATGGACTACAATGGTCCCAGTAAAACACTCAAATACTGAGAATAGAGAGGAGCCCAAATGGGTTTTGAATGATGGGTCACTGAATGATCCATGAGTTTAAGTCCAGTCAGCCTGACTTGTCCAGTAAGAGGTCCTCTGTAGGGAATACGGTCATATAATTTTCTCGTTGAATAATTGTTGATAACGCGGCTAAAGAGTTGTCAACCTGTAAAACTTCCATAGCCACAATTTACATGATGCAGAGTCTCCTTATCCTCCTTGTTAAAAAAATAAAACTACTCTATTAACTATAAGGTGCACAAAGTCACAGACTCGAAGAACAAACTTTTGACTATTTAAAGCTCAGAGTCTCATTGACCTGTTTGTATGAAAGATTTGAAGTGACTTTAGAAAAGCCATGCCGCAAACATGAAAAAAAAATGTCAGGAAAGATAACTTTAAAGTTTCTTTAACGATAACATATCACATCACAGCCAGGAGTGGAT
Source organism: Lophius americanus (assembly GCA_037951165.1). Taxonomy (NCBI): domain Eukaryota; kingdom Metazoa; phylum Chordata; class Actinopteri; order Lophiiformes; family Lophiidae; genus Lophius; species Lophius americanus. Next base: position 5,851,524 of record JBBDHG010000095.1, on the reverse strand, counting down.
AAATATCAGTCTGAGGAAACATAAATGTTGGCATTTAAATCATAACACCATGTTTGGATATCTTAAAACTTATCAGCATAATTACATTAAGCAGGCCGGAAAAGATGAGTGTCACATCTCAAGAGGCTAACTCCTTCAGAAACACTCTAATAATAATTTCCAGGCTTGTTGGTCTACTGAATGGCAACTTCACCAGCAGTAATAGTTACTCTGGAAGCAACAAGTGTTTAATATGTATAATCTACTTTCACAACACTGATGACTGTAAACATTTTCTATAATTAGTCTTGTGGTGGGCAAAGACACATTAAGCTCTTATTAGAAGCATTATCAGGCTCCGATGAAGGTTAGGAATGTGAGCTATGCCTGTCCAGTCCAGCCATCTTTGCGGTTATCAAGCTCAAACACTTAATTCTCTCTTACTCTCACTCCCTGGTGCCCCAACTTTCTTTGTCTCTTCTTCTCTTGTTTGCTCACATATTCCAGACTTAAATAGACCCAATGATATCAATTCATTGTCCTTTTATTCCTAAGCATATGTATCATAAAAAAAAACTGTGAACACTGATGTTCATTTGGTTCTATAATGTCAAAAGTTCTGTGTGACATCTCTTTTATCAGCAAACTATCAACCCTTCTTAGGTAGTGATGCTAAATACAATAGGGAGGTGAGGAATTTCACAAAGTGATGGCATTAGGAGCTGAAACATGAGTACTGACTCAGCAGCACATTTTTGAAAAATGACATATCAAAAATAAACAAGACAGCTCCAAGGTGTCGTAGCAATGCCATACCTTCTAGGATTGTAGGCCTCTTCTTATGGCGCATCTTTTTAAACTTCCCTCTGAAGTCCCTGGGTGGGAATAGATCCGGAGGTAATCTGGCAATGTGCCCCAAGGCAACCTCATCCAGTCCCTCAGAGCACTCCGTCTCACTCTCGGCCATGTCCCTCACAGCACTCTCCTCTAAAGACATCTTTGATGGCAGAGAGCCCACAGCTTCTTCTTTCATTCTTCCAAATTAGTCATTTGAGTGAGGGTCAGTTTTCCCCCTCTTTTTTTTTTAAGTGTTTAATTTTCTCTTCCTTTTCTCTCCTGTCAAACTTTGCTCATTCTCTTTGGCGGGGATGCACAGATGCGACCAGAGCTGTCAGCCTCGCTCTGCTGATTCGCTTTAACCCCTGCACTTGTCAGGGCAGTTCAGCAAGTTACAGTAACAGTCGTGAGTTGCGCAGGTATTGGATTACTCAGACAGCCCCTCCTCTTTTCAGCAAAAAGGCAAGAAGCAGGGAAGAGAGGGGCAAAGTCATAACCAAGGATAGAGGGAGAGGGGAAAGTAGGCTGCTCTGACAACTACAATATCCCGCCTCCTCTATGCCCACGAGGCATTCCTAAACAAATACTCAGTATTTGTCTTTGAGTCTGCACGTCAAACTCTAAACATCCATGTCTTCCCTCTGATACTGATATGAGATACAGAAGTCATTTCTCCGTTTCCGGTGTTTGTTTTCCCTCTAGATAATTTTACAAGAGTCTTACAAAGGATTTAAAATAACTCAAATCATATTAAGTGATGAACATGAAATTACCTCCTCCACGTGCTGAAGGTCCATTTAACAACACACGCAAAGACACACCCATTCATTTATTTTATTTGTAAAGGCTTGTGTTGTCTTATTGCATTATTTCCTGGTGTTTAAGGTGCTATGGTGAAAAATGTGTGAAACCTTCCAGTAAAATCCATTAAATATTTAATTTGGTATTTGTGTTCTAGTCAACCTTTTCCAACCACTGCATTGAAAACTGACTGGACACACCTTTCACATGAACCAGTTTTTCCGAGCTTGACATATATGAGCAATACAAACACCCTGTGTACATGGAGTGAGGGCATTTCCTTTTGTAGGAAGAACCACATTGAGAACATGGAACAACAAGCCAATGCACTCCATTTTTCATGCCATTTGTATACCGTTTGAGGATTTTCAGAGCAGAGAGGTGTTAAAAATCATATTTAAACTTCATTTTGAACTATGCCAAGGAGGAATTCTGCACAACGGAGCCCCCGGCACCATGTTTTTTTTTTTCAATCTAATGGTTCACTTTTCATCCACATATCAAAGAAGAAGGTGGCCTAAAGAAAACAGTCTGACACATCTACCAATGCTGATTCTAAAAGACCCTGTTTTTAAACACAGTTTTTAATGTCTAAACATGGACTTTCATTGATAGTCCCCTCTCTCGAAGCAGAATCAGGTGTCACTAACTGTTAAATCTATAGCATATTAATGTTTATTGTGTTTGATAGGTTTTCAATATAAATGTAAGGTCATGCGAAATCTGCAAGTGCAAAGATTCCAATTAGCTGAGACAGGAGCCACCGGTTAGTAGAACGATAGTAAATGACATGAACTCGTGAGGGCTGTTGTAGTAACGGTGCGCCCTCTAGCGCTCAAAGAAAACATGACCGCATGTCGTCGCATGAGTTCAGTTCACTTTCACAGTTAATGATTACTGTGAGTGAAATCGGGACACACAGTTTACCCACACATAAAATATGCACTTTCAATTTCTAACTGAGTCATTTAATGACCTGAATCTGGTTGAAGAAAAGTTGCAATCCTTCATCATAAAATTTCTTGAAACATGAAAAACATTTTAATTTTAAAATTTTCCAGTTCAACAGAATAATTCTCTTTGCAGCCATAAAAGCCTGCTTTATTATTTTCCTGTCTTCCTTTGACATTATCTGTGCTACCTTCTTCCCTAACAGGCCGCTAACCGGACATGCAGAGATGTTCTGATGTTCTGAAAGCTCTTTTACACCATATCCGACAAGACCATAAAGCGTTTTTTGTGATCTCTGGTATTCTCTTAACTTTTTTTGCATTATTGCAGGAAGAGATAATAATTCACATTCATCCATTCACACAAACATTCATACAGCGATGATTTAATAGATTTCTGGATTTCTAACTCTGAGATAAGTACTTCCTATGATTACATTTCCTGTTCCTGATACGTAAGCATTTTCCCTGCCTTCTCATTTTCAAAACAATTCCTTCTTAGATTTCTCTTGTATCTATTGGGACTTAATTTCTATTGTGATAAATACTTTTTTACAGTATTGTACACAAGGCATCTGGGAAAAATATACCTTCTTAAGCTTTTTTGGATAAATCTCCACATAAACATTTCTCAAGTCAGTAAACAAATGGAACCAACTGTATCCCAATGTTCAAATACGACATGTGCAAGTTTCAGGATGTGACGTTTACAGTTCTGCCCAAACGTAGAAAGAAGGTTGGGATCAACAAAGCCGCTGAAACTAACACCCACTGGTGGAGACTGGGAGCGGTTTCCATGGTGAGACAAATTTAGAATTGCACAGGCCGAGCAGAGAATGATGAATAATTGATAGACATCAGGCCCTACAGTTCACATAAACTGGCTGATGCTTTATGGCAGCTACCTCCACAAACTCTCACACAACAGGTAGATAAAAAGACAGAGTGCAATGTGGGAATGTTCCATGTTATTCAGAGGACTGTTGAGTTGCACACTTTCAGTTTTTAAAACATTGCTCTACCACCGAAGTGCATCTCAGAGTTTCCTCAACATGCTCTAGGAAGAAGCAACCATTTGTACAAGGTACTGTTTAAACTTTTACAAATCTCTAGACTATGAGGCGGAAGGACTTTACTTTAAGACAGCTTAATAATCTACGGGATCGAGAAAATTAACCTTTTACACTCTTTAGAACTTTTACAGTTCAGGAGGGCCACAGTCCGCTGGACATTTTATTATTCTTTCTCCCCATTTTACATAAAACCTCAAATGAAAGACAAGATCAAACAAAGCATCCATGAACAAGTATTTAACGGGACACCTGTTCTTTACTCAGGACAACATATATGAGGACCATTCAACAGCTGTAAACTAGACTGTAACGGAACCCGCTACCTGCTATGCCGGTCAATTATCAACCTAGAGAGGGTGGAGCTTAATTCTGAACACACGGCGCCACTGTGAGAACAGGTGAGGGGATCATCATGCATATCTGTTTACATTCAGGTGATTATGTTCTTATGCATAGAGAATCAATTGGACTGTCTTTTGACTGGGATAAAAAATATTCATCTATTGTTCCTGTTGGACATTTGAGCATTCTGCCAACACAAGGATGGAATCTATATGGACAGAGCTCTATTTTATTTATCAATGGATTATTAGTTTTTATGTTGGAAACCCCGATCCAAATAGGTCAATAAAGGTTTGTATAAAAGGTATATATCTATTAATCATTATCAGTTTTGGCAAGTGGATAGCTCAAACTCTTATCTGAGTTAGTCAGTAGGGATTATTAATATCAAAAGGCAGAGATAATCTAAATTGAGCTGTTAAAGCCTTCTTTACATCTAATGCCTGCAGGCACCCGCACAGACAGACTCTCATCGACGGAGCCTCAGAAATCAGAAAAAGCTGCTTCTCATATCTACCAATGGCATTTCAATAATTCTAGTGTCAGAACATTTGGGAGATGATTTGGAAGCCAACATTAAATTATTAACTTTTTTAATGGACTGGATATTCGAGTCTTCTTATTCAATATCCTACTTGTCAGCTCAAAAACATCGTATCTGTTTCAATTATAAATTAAATGTATTATTATAATTATTATTATTATTATAATTGCCATTGAATTCTAAATAAGAAGAGATTATTTTACTTTTGCAGAAAATAAACTTTGGTTCACATTAATATACGTAAAAGTCATTCCACTGGATTGATAATAAAGTTGTGTCAATTCAAGACAATTTTGAGGATCAGTTCTGCACAAACTGAGTTTGCAGAAATGCAAACAAAACAGACTTTTGCGGAGTAAGATTTTGCAAAATCATAATTTATCAGCAAGCTATATTTTAAGAATCAAACAGACCTTCTTGAGATGATGGATTTGTAGCGATGGACAGATAGATTCGTTTTTCAGAATATGTAATGAATTATGTTCAATTTAAGAAACTTTTTGTGATGTAATTTAATTGTAAACAGTAGGAGTTTTGTTAGTTGACACAAAATGAGAAGATTGAATAAATGATTAGATTTTGTCAATAATGGAAATAGCAGTAATTACATTTATATATATTGGTGAAAACAGTTAGTGATCAATACCCCCAATACCTACTTTTTTAAATGGGACTACAGTGTGCCAAAAATTAATTGGTTTTCTATTTTCCTCCGGGAGGTTCATCATGTCTAACACCGAGGGTCACCACTTCAATCAACAAGGGGGTGGCATATCCGCAAAGCCCTCGAAAAATAAAACTGAGTGTACTTTCCTGAGTACACAATCGATACACACAATCGTTCGATTCAGCAGCTGGTTTGAATTTAATTAAATTGTGCCAATTAATACTAAAGATATACTTTTTCACATCTTACTTGGTTTGCAAGTACGATATGTGAAAGACAGAATGCATAGTTTACATGATGTGCGTTAAGAAAATAAAACTCTTTTTTTAAGAATATATATATAGATATTATGGCCATGAAAAGGAAACAAAACTCACTAATAAAAAACCTCACTGTTAAAGATGAATATAATACAGTAAAAGTTAAACGATAACACCACACTCAAAAAGCCTCAATACAAGACAGATAAAAACATAAAAGAAATCCCTAAATATCATAAAACAAAACTCTTGTTTGATGTGTTACGGTTAGGGTAAGTTTGATGAGATATCAAACTTACCCTAGTTTGATATCTATATATATATATATATACTTTATTTGCTCTATATATCCCCCCGCATATGCCGGGGGATATATAGAGCAAATAAAGTAATAAAGTTTATTATGGCACAATATTGCTCTAAGGTGGTGAAAAAATCACTGCTGACAAACAAGTTTTAAAAGAATATGCTAGAGTAAATAATGCCAAAAAAAAAAAAGTAAAGAAGAGAACATTGCACCAACCCTCTTTACTTACGCGTACTTAATAATTACAGCCTATAGTTTTACATCTTCAGCTGAAGGAATCAAGATTCTATCATTTTGTAGGTTGAGCTGTATCAGTAGACAATAAACTCACTGATAATCCAAAAACATCAACCCGAACCCATTTCTCCACGACAAAGTTATATGTGATATTAAATAGACAAAATACAGCAAATGAAGCACAATTCTCAGATTTATTTTTAAATGCTGTCCCTTGTCTTGAGATTTACATATTTTATCTAACATCAGGCTTTTATGGTAATTATTTTTCCTCATTTTAATGTAAATCAGCTTGATCTTCAGTTTTTCCTTTTTGTTTCTAAAATAAGACCATACTTTCCCTTTAGTCACAATTCCACAGTGTATATCAAAATTGTAACTTTGCTGATTAGCTTTAACAACAGAAAAATATAACTGGAACTAAGTTGTTTTGCATGAAATTGTTCAAAATATGATGGCAGAACTTTTTAATGGAATACAGGCTATGCAAGTAAAGCTTTAGAATTGTTATATGAATCAAAACTTTAACTTAGTAACATAAAAAACTAAGCTGAAATTGAGCATTTCATGGTTAAAAATCCGTTATTAAACTTTATAATGATTTAATCAGTCATTGACACCAGTTCCACAATGGTTTCGTATAGTTATGATAAAAACAATATTACTTCATTACATTTTTTTTCCTTTCATTTCCTCTTCAGTTAGTCAGTTTTAATCTATAATACAGTCTGTATCATGTAGAATTATAACGGATGTAAGCTTAAATATTAACTTCACCGTAACTTTCGTTATTAGACAGCACAAGTCAGAGAAATTACCTTTGGAACATAATACTTTATAATAAAAGTCTATTTTGTTTTACCACTGGAGAAAAAAACCCGACAAAATTAAATTTAATGAAACTCCTCAGGTTTTATATCCTCTAAAAAGGTTATTACCAACACTTTAATACAAACTTGAATCAATTAATGTGACTAGACCTCAATGCAGGATATGAAAGTTATGAAAAACCTCGTGTTCCTGAGAAACGCCGAAAAGCAGACACGCCGAAAAAGATTCAAGATTCATCAACATTTAAAAAGGTGATACAAACCTGGGACTGCAGCAGATGCGTGTTATTGTTCTTTCTCCATCCGCACAAGAGAGATGAGTTCAAGTTTGAGATCAGACTCTCCTCACTTCGATGCACTTGTTGCACGTACGTCACAACCCATCCTTCAGCTCTGCAGGCTCTGCAGACTCAAGCTCCTCCCTCCTCTCCTCCTCCTCCTCCTCCTCCTCCTCCTCCTCCTCCTCCTCCTCCTCCTCCTCTCCTCCCAGCACGCACTGCCCCATGTCCTGCTGAATAATGTAAAGTCTACAGAGCATTGGTTTTTATGCAGTCTGCACGGTGACCTGACTCAAGGACAACCCAACCACCTGCTGGCCCCTGGTTGGTTTCACAGGGAAACCCTCGTGCATGAATAGACTATTAATGTGGAGGCAACAATGCATAGAATACAATATCCAACATGACACCATTTACTAGGATCTTCAACAGAGTCTACATGCATTATTAAATGTTTAATTATAACACAAAACATACAAACTCCCGGGAAAGTCGTGTTAAGTGTCAAATAAATTGTCAAACTTATTTTACGAGTGCATTTCACAATATGAGTGCATAAACACAGAACAGGACATGACACTGTGGACACGGGACAGAATTTTAAAATAAAGGGAAAATTCAAACAAGACAATGATTGTTGTGTTAAAAATACTTTTACAAAGACAAGGTAAGTGTATGAATGTGTTTGTGAGTATAGGTGCAAGTATATGTGTGTTTGCATGTATTGCTATGGTGAATTAATGTGGATAAAAAGGATTCAGTGCTGGGAAAATGAGAGGATATCGTTGTTAAATTTATAAATGACATATTTCCGCACTTATTTCCTGCCTTTTTAAAGCATTTAAAGTGATTGTTTTTTTAAAGCATACAAAAACATATTATCAAAACAAAAACAGTGTGTAGTGTGTTTTGTGTAGGACCGTTTCTGCTGCTGGAACAGTTCTATGATGCTCTGGGTGTTCTAAAACATTAATAGTTGAACCAGAATGAACATTTGTAGCAATTCTTTACTTCGGTAACTCTTCTGCGGGATCGGACAACATTATAATAATAATAATAATACATTTAATTTACATTGACTAGACCTCACTTCCACTTATACCAGTGAGCCGAGGACGTCAACGATCAAGTCACCATTTCACCAGTTCTCCTTCCTTGAGCCACTTTGGTAAGTACCGACCACTGCAGACTGGGAGCACCCATCAAGACTTGCAGTTCTGGAGATGCGCTAACCAAGTCATCAAGCCATCAAAAATTGTCCCTTGTCAATTTAGATCCTTATGGTTGCCCGTTGTTCCTGCTTCCACTGCACCAACTATGAGCACAATTGTTACTTACTAGCTGACATACCCCACCCACTCACAGGTGATATTGTAAGAAGATATATATATATATATATATATATATATATATATATATATATATATATATAATATGTTGTGTTTTGTACTGCCCCTGAACTTTCAGTTCCGTTACACACACAATTAATTGAATGAGAATCCAGCAGATGGCGTTAAAGTCCATTAAAAGAGTAGGAGTACTTTTGAGGGAGAGGTAGCAAAGAAAACCACTGAAAAACATCTGAAAAGATTAAGAAGAAGAAGTTTAGAGGTGTAGGAGAGACAGATTACAAAGTGCCTGACATGAATACATAAGTAATAAATAAAATACATGATAAATGAATAAGGCAGGTGGGAAAGCGGAATAAAAGTGGCATACATCGTAAAACATTGGATGAACAGAACCAATGTTAAATCACTAAGAATAAAAGATAAAAACAAAGGGTAGAAGAACAGGAGCAATGCCAAAAAAGAAAATGTTACCCATAATTATAAAGCTAAAAATTAAGGGAGAAAAAAAAAAAAAATTAAGTCCAGTAACGGCAGAAGATATTGCTAGTCTAATATAGTGTCTGAAGTTAATAGTTTAATAAATTAATCTAATAGATTGTCAGAAGTTAAAAAGTAACGTCTGAGTTGCTTTTAAAAAAAGATAGTTATGAGCCCAAAGCCTCAGTGCAACACATCTGTTGTTGAGACAAGGATAGACAGAACTCAATGGCTACAAAGCAAACTTTCCCACATACCTGTTTTAGCTTTCAGTGAGAGCGTGCGACTGAATGAATGCCCAAGAGACGCGTCTATACAGAACAACTACATTTTTTGGTCAACTATAAGCACCAGCCTGTCATGATGGCAGCAGAGCTTCACACTGATGGTGAGTTATGGAGCTACAGCTGCACCGAGAGACAGCACATTAAAACATATGTTTGACAGTAGACAAGAAAAAGCAGACTTGCATGAAAATGACATTATTCTGACAATAATAGCCTGTTTTTCAACTTGAATAAAATAGAAGCATTGGTGCAATTAAAAACCTTGAGTCTGATTAAGCTTTGGACAATGTGTTTGTTTTTCACTTTGAGTAAGCCAGGTGTTCTTGGCTGCAGCATACCGGCTGCTGGTTATAATTCTGCTCCACTACCCATCAATGGAATAACACATCAATGCCACAGCACAAAAAGAAAGGCAGTTGTATAACTCAGCACTGCAACTGCTCCAAGATCCTCTTTCTGGCTTTTTCAAGGAATCATGAAAACCAAGAAAAGACGAGGATGTGGATGCTTTCCACGGTGCAACGCTTCAGTGCACATGTTGATATTTTTCAGCTCAGATTGTCTACAAACCAATTAAATAGAGATCCAATGAACTGCTTCTGAAAGTCCCAGCCCGCACAGACATCCATAAAATCTCATTAACCACATCTTCAAAGTACGTCATCTTCTGTTTTCCACTCAGGAGTTGTAGGTCCAATGCCGCTTTGACACTATTCAAAATGTATTCAGTGGTTTGGTGACACTCAAGTTTTAAATGCATATTACAGGATTTCTTGCCTTCATATGAACATTTCAAAAAGGTCCTGACCCACGGATGACCGGTGATTAATATTTTGGCTGCTTTAATGTAGAATCGAGACATCTGAGGGACATCATAGGAGATCAGTGCACTGCAGGCTGATGGAAGCAGGAAAAAAAAGCACTTTGGTGGTAGGTCAGGGAAGCGGCTAAAGGGCTCATGTCTGACAGGGAAGGTTTGATGGCATGGATTGAGCTGCAAACAATACTGGCGAGGCCTTGATTGAGCTTTGCAGCATTCAGTGCCCTAAATAAAATTTACTAATGCCCTGTGATGTGTGTATGCTGTTAAAGGTAGAAGATAAAGTGTATGTGGGATGTAGAAAAACTCCGCTGCACAGAGCTTAGTCTCATAATTTCAATCAACCATTGACAGCGAGAGAAAAAAAAGAAAAGTTACACACATGGCCAGCTAATTGGAGTTGACTGAAGAAGAGGGACCTTGCACAATAACGCATGCGTAGCCCTGTGGAGGAATGATTGCAAGAAGTAGGTGATGTTATTAAAGGAGAGGAGGATCTTTTAAATGCGATTAAGGAAAGTGTGCACAAAGTTTAAGGCTGTATTGGAAAAGATATATGTCTGTTTTAAGTCTGAAAAGCAGCTGGCTGATGGTACTCATGTGTGTCAGACAGCTGGAAAGTGGATTAGATGAACATCATTTGCATGCAGGGCCTGAAGGTGCAAAGACGCCACATTACATCACTGGTGTTTTCATACCAATGACTTATAGGTTTAAAAACTCCAATTACTGAACTTTGAATCTGCTCCAAACCCTTATTTGGCAAGCTGACAGTTGTGCGTTGGCAGCAAGACATAAGCGTTTATATGGAGAAATGATGTATCATCAGTAAACTTGGGACAGCATTCTCATGTTTACTAAACCGTGCAGTGATAGTTTTATGCCACAGGGATGACAGAGAAAATAGATCCAATGAAGTAGAGCAGGTTCGTGCTTGCTGTTTGAATTTGCCTTTAAATTTGGATATCTTTCTGCGGGTGCTCAGGCTCTCAGCATGAGGGTGGATACCTGAAGCTTATTTTTCAATCTATGCTGCCAGAATATTTCCCATTAGTATCTTCTAGCATTGTATTAAAGCTTATTTGCAAACCCTCATTTTGATGTTGACTACTAACACAGCAGAGGCATGCTTAATGTGCATATCAAGAGAGTTTGCACATGAGCTCAGATGCAAATGTGCAATGTATTATGTAGAACCCAGATCTACAACCCTATACTTGCAGCCCCTTCTAATTGCATTCTCCTCCACACTTTTGGTCAGAGGCCAATTCCCTTTCAGTGAGAGGATTACAATTTACATTGAGAGGTCAAGAGAGGACAAGGGACTGTATGAAATTAAAAGAAAAATGAATATATTATTCAGATTGAACATTTACAATTGAGTTTAATGTAAATCAGGAGCTGGCAGCTTCAGCTACGGCCACCATTTCCTCTCATGCACAGAGAGCCACTTGGCACACCACGCACGGCATACTGCAGCCCCAGTGCTCCGCAGGACTAAGAGGACTTTAATGGGTTTTTCTTTCCATTTAAGGTTTAGCAACAAAACCCATTGTCACTTGCTGCTCAGGACATCATTGGGTTCACACCTCTCTCATTTGTGAGCGGGAAATAACTCACAGCTTCACACAATGTACAGCTTTACACCCTGATCATTACATTTCAAGAGGTAGTGATCACTGAAGGTGCACAGTGTATTTACTTGTTTGCTTGCCACTGACAGTCATGAATAACAAACATTAAGTCGAGTGCCTAAGTTTAAGTGCATATTGTAGCGCTGTCGTTAATAATAGGCAGTGCATTATGCCAGCATCCTGCTGCTAAGAGCCAATACCATCAGGTAGACCCCCGGAGACAGATGCATCACTATCTTTCCCTATCTGTGCATGACTGATCTGTTTAGTTTGCACGTTTTCAATTTACTACTTTGGATGTTCGGTCAATTTTTTTGAGAAATGTGTTATTAGACAGGGTTGTCCAACTGATAATGTGATGTTGTTAAGGTGAGTGATGGCAAGCGTTATATAAAAAATAAATAAATGAGGATACACTCTTCTATCTTAAAGTTAAGGTCTCTGTAGTGCAAAGATGATTGGCGGCTCCCTTTCCACTCCTAATTTTTGTAATCAATATAAAAATCTTTATATTTCTGTTTCCAGTTTTGGCATCATTTGTACCACATGTGAGAATCACACATTCTCCTTTATTTTTACCTTTATCTTTTTGTTGTTGGTATGATGGTTGTGTAGTTTATTATTAACTGCTCCACCCCATGTGTAAAGCAGCATACATTACTCAAGTTAAGATAAATGAATATGAGTTTACACAGACAAGGGGACATGAAAGCAGATGGGATGTTTGATTGTATGAACAGAATCAGTGTCACCATCATAGGTCCATAGCAGAAATAAGTAAGTAAGTAATAAAGTCTCAAACTGCTAATTGCCCTGACTGACTTTAGGCCTGGGCTAGCAGTGAATGCATGAAAGGAGGTAACCTGTTTATCTTTCATTTTATCCGCAATTTAACACAACAATGGAAACACAACCTCAGCATATGAGGCTGCTGATAGACATACCTCACAAAATAAAAAGATTAAGAAAAAAAGATTCCAAAGTGGACAAAGTAAGGATGCAAATAGCTGGTAAAGTCTGCCTGGACACACAAACAGCCTGCATTGATCAGCCATAATATTATAACTACTGACAGGTGCATGTAACGAATAACCTTATTTATCTCATTACAACGATACTTGTCAGTTGAATGGATACAGTCAGCAGTGAGAATCTGCGTAACCAAAGGGCCTAATTGTGAGTTCTTGACAAAATGGCTCTGAGCGTGTCCAGAATTTACTGTTCCTGGTCGACGGTCGCAACATCTACCAAAAGTAGTATATAAAAGGACAAGCGGTGAACCAGCGACCGGGTCTTGGGCATCCCAGCCCAATGAAGCACAATTTGCTGAAAATGTTTTTACTGGTTCTGATAAAAAGCAGCAATCGGCTTAGCACTTTGTTTTAAAACCACTTGGAACTAAACTAAAGAAACTGGTGAACTTTGTACACTGGTTTGAGGTGAAACTATTACTTCTGTATAACTATTTTATCTCTTTTATCTTTTTATCTTTCTTCTGAGGGTAATTCTATTTTTCTGATGAGCAAACTAAAGAAAACTGTTTTGAACTAGAAACCATGTTATTCCATTAGAGTGATATAAAAATGCACTTTAAACGAACAATACAGTTTTACAATGCGCAGCATCAAAAACGGACCAGGGAGCAATGAAGCAGGCGACCCGGTCTGATGAATCACACCGATCAGATGTGTAAGAAGACAAGCAGAGGAAACAGTGTGATGCCTTGGACAATGGTTTGTTTAGAAACCTTTGGAATGTTATTTTTACGCCATCTACTTAACCTTGTGCTTAGGGAACCTACTGGAACACTCAACTATGGACAACATAGCAAAGAACAACATTTCTTATGATCACATGTTGAACTTTGAAGAAGTTGGAGAAGACACTTCTTGGGAATGTTTCCTTTGCTGGAGCCTGGAGCAGAGTGCATCAAGTGAGACAGCCAGGTAAGTATATTTTAAAGAAAAGTAGACTTTTTAGAGTAATGTGTTCCTAACAGGACAAAGATGCTACAAAACAGTTATTGGTAATCTTGTATTTAACCACACAAATAAGTTGGATTAACTCAGCTTTTAAGATATACAGCAACAAACACTGGCACACACACATTAATGCTGCAGCAATAGTAGTTGAAGCAGTAACGTAAAAATCCCATATAATAGTGAAACACATACTCTTACTTTGATACTTTGAGTTAAACTCAGATTGGTTTATCCACCTGATGTTTTGCTGCGAGTCGTCGTCTCTCTGCTTGTGTTTTAAGGTTGAGGGAAAGGAAAGGTTGGGTCCTCTAGTTGTCCCCTGGGGAAATAAGTGTTCACAGATCTCCAGTATAAAGGGAAGTGATATCAATTTATTCCATGAAAGAAAATAACATCATTGAATAGATTTAATTGAGACATTCATCCAATCAGAGCACAGTGTCATGGAGGCAATCTATTTAGAATTATATAAAAGGCAATATATCTCAGGAAGATATATTCAGGAAAACAAAGTGAGCTGATAAATATTTTTAATCTAACATTTGTAACGGTACAATATCTTCTCCCATTGACAAAACAAATACATTGCTAATTATCCTCCGCTAAAAAGTAAATAGGGAATGGTGGAATGGCTTTTGTTCATGCGTATGTGTGTGTTAGCGTAAGTGTGTGTGAGCAAAGTGTGTGTCATAGTATAGAAGGATAGGAACGATAGGAGAATTAATATTTGTGTGTGGGCATATGTGTGAATGTGTGTGTAAATTATGATTGTGTACTTCCCTCTCTTCTCCCTAGCGATAGAGTGTATCATAGAGGAAACTAAACTGTTGGAGTGACTCGTTAATATTGAGCGCCACAATAACATCAGCTGCTTCCATGCAGATGTTATTGTTACTTTCATTTTACATCTATCCTCATGGCAGCACCACATTCTTAAATGTTGTCTCTTTACATATGCGCATCAGAAACAAGCATGATGTGGATATTGATGACTATGTCTTCCTGTTAAATCTGAATTTAAATATTGCCTTGATGTTCAGTGTGGAGAGCAGGTTAACACAAGCAATGAGGACTTACTTATCTGAGTCTGACCGTGTTTTCCTTTCACGGTCGAGTCAATGCATAAAAACGGTATACAATGGTGGACCTTTAGCTTGGCTCTAGGGATTGTAATTTGTCTGTCAATTTTCCAGTGTTGCCTGGATGAAAATGACATCTGCTCACTAAATGGCAGGACATTTGGGATATTATGAGATCTGCTTACTTTTCCTCAAGCCACCACGTGATTGACTTTACTTATTTATTTATTTGTTTTTTTGAGTGAAATGTCTCTGCAGCTGTCTTCTTCTACGGTATTGCACTGGTGATGACCTGAGGGACAAGCTGGGATGGAAGAATAACTTGGACTGGTTATATCAGAAGGGTCAGAGTCCAAGTTAACTTACACGATGTGGTGCCGCAATATCATAGACGAGACCACCAACAGACTGAACAAGGACATCAGGAAGGCCGGCTCAGGAAGAAAGGCTTCTAAGACTGGACACTTTTACATTATCCTGCGCTTTAATACCTGTATGGTCATGCTGTCAATAAACCAAAGGCAATTTATTGCGACATAATTAACACTTATGCATACAAAGATTCTGGAGAATCACCTGTGCGACTTGCACTCTTGCTTTATTTTATTACACATTTAGAATCTTGTCTTACCCATTACATTATTTTTATTAAATACACATATTTATATCTTTCTCAGAATGAATTCTTATAACTTCATTTTTTAGCCAAAAATGTGTCTATTTACCTTGACTATCAATGTGAGCACATCCGTACCACTGCTGCTTCAACAATAAGCCTGCTGATGAATAACAGAGGTAATAATTGGTGAGGCATTACAAAAATAATGGGTCATTTCTTACATTGTTGTCCGTGGTCACAGAGGTTTGTTGCGACTGTCACCATTTCAGTCTGAGGGAAGAAGTTAGAAAATGCCTTTGATTAAATCATCTTCACATATTTCTAATTGTTGCTGCTGTTCCCAATATTTCAATTTGTCCATCACTTCTCGAGATCTTGTTTGAAAAAAAGTAAGGAATTTAAAAGTACCTGGAAACATTCACATACAATTAGAATGATAGACACTTCATTAAATCATCATTCATCTCCTTTTTAATGCCGAACTGTTGAAAGTTTTCAAACTAACTACCCGGCAGCTGTATGAAGTTGCACAGTGATTCAATTATAGTGACAATAATGCTGCACAAGGACTGGGAAACATTTAAATAAGATTTTAACTATTCAGCAGAATAAATCCATATCCGAACACATAGAAAAGACAGGAGATATATCCACAGGAAACATTGACAGCCTACTTACTTTGATTCAAATTTCAAACACGCCTGAGGATTCACCATCATTATTTCCATACACTTTCTCATACGAGAGGGGTTCCAGTGATACAATAACAAAAATGAAATTATCTTTCCCACACCTTGCTTCTCCTCTTAGCCGCTCACATGGGATGATTCTGATCACTCGAGATACTAAGAGGTGAAGTGACACAATAAGCATCCAATCTTTATGTTTTCACAGCAGATGGTCCAAACTTTACTTGATCTTGTCACCTTCAAACTCTGGTGGCACAAATAAAAGCTCTTTTCTCTGGTATTTCTCTACAACACACTGAGGAAATGAATAAAGTAGGAAACCGGACTCCCGCTTCTTGTTTATTTTGCTACAAATGTTTGTACTCTTGGATTTGAGTTTGGCTGAATGGGCACACATAGAACCTTTTTGCCTTCATTATGCCTGATTATTCCGGCGTTCTTTTGCTGTTAGAATCGACTGCAGGATTGCTGGGTGGATGCTGATTTGGTCTGGGTTCACGCAGGAGCTCTGGGTCAACCATAATATTTAAGAGATAGGGTTTTAATGCCCATTGGTGCTATCCATGTTAGAATTAATATTCTCATGAGCTATTCGGATGAAACAGCTCATGAGAACTATTTCTTGAACTTGTACTTCAATACAAGTTTGTGTATTGAAGTACACAAACTTCAATACTATTTGAAGTTTGTGTACTTCAAATAGTATTGGCAAGTTTATTTATTTTATTTAAATTATTACGGAGACATGAAAGCAGATGATGAATCTCCAGTCAGCCTTAATTTTTCTGTAATGTTTAAAACCCGTTACTGACAAACAGCATAGTTTAAATCCTTAATTATAAGTAATCATCATCAAATATATTTTTAGGGGCAATTAACATCGACATAATTATCATGATTATACACTTAAATAAAATATAGTCTTTTTTCAGATTTTGATGAGGAGCCAGGAAGTTTTGATACAATGTGCATGAAAGTAATTCACCAACTGAACCATATTTCTTTATATTTGCCAGCAGCTGTTGTCATATTGTGCAGAAGAGGATGGACTCCAGAGGTCGGTACGATGTAACTGCATCTGAAGAGAAACTGTTTGCTAGTTTGAAAGCTTCTTGAGAGACAGAATGCAGTGTGTGAAGGCAGAAGGTTATACCACTGAGTCCCTTAAAGTAACAAAAGGAGTGCCCCATGGATCAGTCCTGGGGCAACTCATTTTTATTCTTTATGTCAATAATATTGACCAAATCTTGTCTAATGCAATGTTTCCTTTTTCTGCTGATGACACTGTGTTGTAATACGTAGTCCCCACCCCAAACTAGCCACTCACCCAATTACAACTGTCTTTATATACTGTTCAACAGAACTTTTATGATTTAAAACTTGTGTTTAACACAGACAAAACCAAAGTAATGCTGTTCTCAAATGCTAAGGCTAAGCCACAGAACCTGCGCCCAATTGTCACCTCGTCTTACAGGTATCTTGGTATTCTGATTATTGAATCTCTCTTTTTTACTCCTCATATTCATCAGCTGGTAAAAAGCTGGCTGAACCTAAAACTGGGTTTCCATTTCAGGATTAAATCCTGCCTTTCGTCTCAGAGCTTACATGCTCTGGATACTGTCTCTCATGGAGCTCTGAGGTTTTAGATCTCTCACCCATCACGTTTTGTTGTATGAGCATGTTGGATGGTTTTCTTTTTTTACTCATAGACTAAAACACTGGCGGTTTTTTGTTTACAAGGCTATTTACAAGGTCTTCGTCCTTCCTACCTTCTGACTTTCATCATTCATATTTGAACATACATACATATTTGTTTGTAGATGCTCTGTCTGATCTATTGGGCTCTTTATGATTGTGACCAAATTCTGACGGAAACTTTGCTTAATTGATTATTTCATGTGTTCAAGTATGTTTGGGTGCTGATTGTCTGTCTGTCTGTCTGTCTGTAACTTTAACTTGGCTGCTGCCTCTCTTGGCTAGGACACTCTTGGAAAGAGAATCTTATCTTAATGAGGTTTTCCTGGTTAAATAAAGGTTAAACAAAAAAATAAAAAAATAATTCCAATTTAGTGTTATCTTTGTTTTGTGCATTTCAGTTAGGACAATAAATGTCATTATGCTAGCAATATAAGCTCAAGAATGAAAAACTCTGTACTGACAGCAAAGATAATATCATTGCTTCAGGTTGGAACATTTTAACAAGAAGATTCCAAGATTAATTTTATTATTATTCTACAGTCAACCGTGTATTGAGTGGATGATTCAAACAGAGGAAAAAAGAGTTTTAGTCACTCAACCCTATCCCATTTTTATCAGTACTCTAAAGCTGCTTGAACATTAAATATCAGGAAAACACAACCAACAACATACATTAAAAAGGTCATAAGCTCGTTTAATATTTTTCGAATTTTGTATTTCAGCGCTTGCTGTAAACTCCCTGTAGAGATAAACATAATCTTTATTGTAAATATTATCTTTCATGTATGAATAAATCAGATTTTTCCACTCATGGTTATGTCTTTAAAAATATTTTAGCACAGATGTATGAAGAAGGTGAGGTTGCTCAAGTACAACGGGAATGTTGAATCTACGCTTCTGAGTAAATCACAATATCCCACAATGACATTTGTATTCATGTTAGAGGAGGCCCGTTTATTTCTCCTGGCATGATCTGATGAAGGGTGAACCACTGGAAACTGTGCAGCAATGTATGCATTCCATTTTTAGCTTTTCTGCAAATACAGATATAATACATTAAAAAATAAACTAAAAGTTGTAACTGTTCTGGTGATGAAGTGTTTATTTTTTAAATAGCAAAAACAAATCAGTTCAACATATGATTATCGCTCTTAACAACCATAACAACAAAAGCAACAACAACTTTACAGGCATGATACCCCTCTTCATCTACTTACATTAAAAAACTGTAATCAACTGTGCTTTTAGTACGTAATTCAAGGTTTGATTTGACTTTATTTAATGCATTGCATAAAGTCTCTACTGCAGTGGTTTTTCAAACTTTTGACATCGCGTACCACCTCAGAATATATCTGGCTCTCCAAGTACCACCGTCATGACCCATGTAAAAATACATTAGTTGAAATAGGTAACCCTATTCAGCTAAACGTAGCTCAAACAGTGAGAAAATATATTCCCAATAAGAATACTATTTGTTGTTGACTAATCAGCCATAACCCCACAAAGTGCAAAGGAGAAGCACCAGAACTGGCACTTAAACTCTTTCACATGATTATAATGTAAGGGGCAGCCCCTCACACACATACAGTTCATACACAGAGCAGGTGAGAACATTAACATTAACAACTGTGAGTCCCTGTAAATGCACATTTCCAATGTGATATAACCTGAGTCATATCTCCTTACTGTTTTTTGTAATTTGCTACTGGTTGATGCTGTGTTCACTGTCTTCCACTGCAGTTTCTACAACGCTGATAATAATATTCTCCTCATGATCCACACCTCTCTTTCTCAAAATTCCCGTTTCAGGCCACTATTGCATTGTTATTAAACCGCTCGTAATTTTAGCTTCCTCCGCTTACTGTATTCTAGTCCTCACAGTTTAGCTTGTTACCGCATGGCGCACCCCAATCCGACGGAGCAAGCTGATGGACATCTGAACAAAAAAGCTACAGGAAAGGCTAAACTTATTTCAAAGCCTATTTAATTCATCTCACGGTTACAATATATTCATTTCATTCATCATAGTATTTTGATAGTTTTTTTATTTACTCCAGGGCTGAAGTTTCTCCTTCTGACTAGTCCATTGACAGACAAGTAAGTTCTTGGAACCTTTTGTATTTATTGGACACAAAGCTCACTTATGTAAGTTTTCTGGTCATAACATTCATAGAGGATATATTGTAGGACACAATAAGAGTTGTTTATTTGAAAGGAAGCCCCTGTGTTTCATTATGAACATGGAACTGATTATGTGTTATTCTTCTTTCTGCTGTTCTGACAGTCCTAAAAATTAGAACTAAAACTGGCAAACCATTACAAGCTGTGCATTCATTAATGACCTTCCCTACTTTACCAGGGTCCTCTCAGAAGCACACACTATTAATTCAGACCCTCAACAACCTTCTTTAGTTTAGTCTACCAAAACATAATGCTGATCGATAGAGATTGTTCCTTCTGACGCTGTTGCCCCCTGGGGATAATAAAGTTTTACTCCACTGCACTCTGTTCTTGAAGAAGTAAGCTTCAGGACGCTGGGCTAAAAGCAGCCTGTGAGAAAACCAAATGGTTTTTGTCACCAGTGTCCCTTTTACTTACTTTCCAAGAGAAGGTTTGACTGATTTTCTTTTACCTCTTCATTCAGCTCTGCAATAAAATTACTAAAGTGAGACTTCAAAAAGCAGCCTCTGTTTTTTTGCATAGAAAGTTTACAGTATTTCCAGAGGTTCTCTTCTCCCACATTTATCAGATGCTATAATGAACTGAACCACCTGACTTACCCACACCTTTCAAAATTGCATTTCATGCAGAGATAAAGATGAACAGACTGCCATTTTTTCTGCTTTATGTGTCTGAAAGATAAGGTCATCAGGTCTGGGAGGAATCTGGGAGGAATTCAGGTTCATTTCATCGTATCATGTCCTCCTACTGCAGTCAGAACATCACAGTAGATGGTCACTGAGATGATCTGTGCTCTTTATTTCCTGCTTTAGGATTAACTATGCTCACCATCATTATAATGATGTGTGTGTCATACATACATCATCTTCAATATAATAAAACGGAATTAACAACATCACAACTGAAAAATAGATTTAGTCCAATCTAGAAAGACAAAATAACTCACAGACATTCATAAAGCACGAATGAACTCAGACAGCCACACTTTTCACTGAACTCATATTCAGTATTCCTTTTTTAAATATAATTGCTGAGTGCTGTCGACCACAATCAACAAACATGGAATAGTCCACTATAGCAAACAGCAGGTAGTTTTAATATTGACTGACAGATGATAATCTGGTTGCTTCAAAGCAGAGAAAAAAACACAGAGGAAGGAATAAAAAGAAAAAAGTCAGCATGAACAAATTGATCGGTTTGATTTCAGCTACAATGCTGTTTGTTGTTTATTGAATGATCAGAAAATGTTTAAATGAAATATAGCGATGGATTTCTTAATTTTCGAAACACAACATCCAACTGTTTGTTTCTATTTTTTTGGTTTCTCAAATCAGACTGTGTTATAAGTCTTTATAATGCCATTTTTCCATCAAAATCTTTTCACACTGTTCAATGGGTAACTTGGCTGAATAATAAAGGTGGGTACATGATGATCCATGTATTCTGGTCTTGACCCAGTCTCACCAAGTACTGGACAGAGATTTTCACAAACATGTCTCAGATTTTTGGAGTCAGACTGGAGCCCGATTCTCTGGTTGACCTTTTCGTTTTCACTGGAGAAGAGGTTCAAGTGAATTATATTGCTTTTTCGAAGGTTGTGTCTCTCCCATTCATACATAATAGCTCACAGAAATTATGGGCTGCATAAAACTTTAGAAAATCAGACATGCTCTTCACCACAGTAGCTAAAAGTTTTAGAAATTATGGGATCCATTCTTAAAAACATTACAGGAATTGTAAAAAATGTCTTGACTACAAGCCATAGTCCTTCATCATCAGTCTGCACTGCTATGCTTGAAGGGTTAGATACAGTTATAGTAGATCAGGACATGGGGGTAGGGTGAACGACGACAATTAAACTTAGGCCATGCAACAACTTAACATCTTTCTGCAAAATTCCAAAGATCCCCTCCCCTGTTTTTAAAGGAACCTCCACTGATACAGCTTTCAAAAGTGTTTTGGTTTATTCAAATATTGATCACACATGAAACACAGACACACCTGTGAGTTTATAGATGTATCAGGAGACTTCATTCCCAGCTTGGAGAGATTACTCTCTCCTATAAGGCAGAAGGATCTGTTGCCCGCTGGAAGAGACACAAGGAGTTATTTCCCTGCCAATCAAACTGATTTACTCAGATTGAGCCTCCCTGTCAACCGCTCTAAAGCGTTACACCACACACATCCATTCTGGTCTTCTTTCCCTAGTCCCTCTAATTCCTTTATGGACGCAGATCTTCCAATGATGCATCTATAATTGCATTTATTTAAACACTATATTGGATTTTTATGTATATTGCCCTGGACTACTATTTACTGTCTCTGTCTCCTTGCTTTGACTTCCATGTTCAAGACAAATTTCCCTACAAGGGAAATAGATTAAATTAGATTAAATCTAATCTTCTCATTGCATTAACAGCTGGCAGAAGACAATTCAGAACTATTTAATAGCTTTACCCTGACTCTATGACAGTCTGGTATATATTTAAATATTGAAATAGCTATAAAACCAATTGTGTGTATCCTATGGTTAAGATCTGCGAGCATTTTCACTTACAGCAATGATGTTTGGTCTACTGCTGCCCACCCAGCACATTTGAACCACTTTAAAGACCATACAGGATTATTAGCCACGCTGCATCTTTAAGAGAAGCCACCTGTAAAGACTGATATTCTAACTTGATACTCTGGTGTGCTAAACTTTCTCATTATCATGACGGGATATTGCTGAATAATAATTAGAAATAATTCATTCACTAGCCGAGCCAATATTCTTTAACATGATTTCCTTATTCCAAATAGACAAGAAAAAAAAGACTCTTGTTAAGGAACATCCTTTGAATGCATAATGTTGAGTCACCAGTCACCTCTAAGGCTTCTGGGTGCATCTCTGTTATCCTGTACCTCACAATCTGTGTTACGGATCAGACTCATTAAACGCTGTCTGGACAATTTTTAACCTTATGCTGAATAACAAAGCTGGGACCGTAACTGTCAGTAGTCTCATGATGGTAATCCTTATAGAATTATTAAAATACAACGGTTTCAATGATGCTTGCTGACATCTTTGCTTAAGTCATATGCAATTAACACATTTATAATGGAAGATGTCCATTCACTCTCTGCTCGACTACATTTGAGAGTGTGAAGGGGAAGGACTTATACGCAGAGTCCGTGAAGCGTAGGGACGGAACAGCACTGAAGAATGATAGGGAAGTATAGCGGCAACATTGCCTGAGTGGGCCGGGTTGGTAGAAAGGGTTTTAAAACTCCCCTCTTCCAAAGACGTCCGGGGATCCTCAGGGGAGAAAATGGGGTTCAGGTATCAAACATGTTTCTCTTCAAAGTGGATCCTAAAATGAGAGATTGGTGCATTTCCTGCCACATGCCTTAATCTGTTAGGGTCGGGAAACACCAGGGGTCACACATTAAGATATTATTGCCATACTTAAGTCACAAGACAATATCATTGCTATTTTTAAACATTTCATAATATGCTGTGTATTTTGATCAATTACAGTTTTTCAAAGAAATTTTTTAAAGGAAAATGATTTCTATATCCTTTTACCTTTTAACATTCTTAATATTTTCATCACTTCATTGAAATTTGTTGGGGCAAAAGAGAAAGCACACGGTTTGGACAACAACTGAAAGTGAATGTCCATTCCTCAGTGAGACAATGTTACCATCACATGGGAATCCACCTGCTGTCTGTTACGTAGATGTGTTAATAATAATAATAATAATACATTTAATTTGGATGTTAATGCAACCCCTTTCAAATGTAGATTCACTTTCCTGAACATTATAATTATAATAATAATAATAATAATAATAATAATAATACATTTAATTTAAAACGCACTTTCAATTTGGATCAAATCTCAAAGTGGTATAATGCTTCACTTTTTTTTGTGTCATATTTGAATATGACTGTTCCATTAAAACATTTTAAAGTGTATGAGAAGATAAAGAAAGCCATCTTTTTCCAGTTTGTTGTCTGTTTGTAGGTCATTGCATGTGTAGAAGGTGATTGAATGTGTTGTTTTTTCTTTGCTCGTTAGAAATTGGGAAGTAGTTTAGTCAAGCTAAATGTCTCCGGTGTTTGTTGGTAGTTTCAGAAATCTATAGCTAGCTTTGCTGACCTTGGCTAATGCAATATCTGGGTGGTGGAAACAGATGTGAACCCTCTCAGTCCTAGCAAGATTATTTTACGTTCATTCAACCCTCCCTCCATGGGTCATATCCATCTCCATTTTACCATATTGAAAAATCCTAAATAAATCA
This sequence comes from Lophius americanus, assembly GCA_037951165.1. Classification (NCBI taxonomy): domain Eukaryota; kingdom Metazoa; phylum Chordata; class Actinopteri; order Lophiiformes; family Lophiidae; genus Lophius; species Lophius americanus. The sequence goes on along the minus strand of JBBDHG010000095.1, from coordinate 5,827,314 downwards.
ACATGTTTGATATGAACATGGTCTCAGCTTGTCTAGTTACTTTTTCGATGTGTCCATCTTTGTTTTGTGTATTTCTTCCAGCGCACTGTCACTAAAACTTTATAGCACCATTTAGTGGAATAGAAAAGCAATGACAGGGAATTGATTTTATTATTCTCATACAAAAGTGTTCAATTCACATTTTCAATCTATATCATAAATACTACTTACTTACTACTTATAGTACTTGGTCCCATGTATTGATACAGTAGTGCCTCATAATTTTGTGATGCTGTGTTGTATAGACTTTTCCCCTCTCCCTTCGATATGCACACGTAATGTTAATTTACGATCAGTTTACATCGAGATACAGGTTTCTGGGTTCAGTTCTGGTGGAGTTGACTGTTTAAAGGACAGGTGTCTGTGTATCTTAAGGATGAGAGTGAATACTAAGCGCTTGTGTTCATAGTTTGAGGGCTACTAAGGTACTTATCTGTTTATGAGAAGTGATGATGACAACCCCCTAAGTGTGAGTAGGTTTTTCAGCAGATCACTACAATGCATTCATTATTTATTTTATTTAATTTAAACCAATTCATTGCACCATTGCTTTTAAATATGCTTTGGAATTAAGTTCAAGTTCAAGTTCTTTTGGCTGCAGTGCCTCAAGTTAAAAGCCACTGTCAGAATATTTACACGCTCACTTTGAAGATGCTAGCATGTTGATGCTTGTATGTCCATCATCTGCACATTTACTGTAGTGTGTTTAGATGGCATACTACCCTTTGCTAAATAGAATCCTATGAGAGACAAATGGGAAAAGCAGAACTATTTGTACACAATTTGAAGGTTATTTTATTATTTTTCTCTTAGACCATATCTGATCTGAGAGCTGTCCTTTATAATATTTTGATTTATAATTTATTTTAACTCAGTTATTTGTTTACACGGCATGTTTCTGAGTCCTTAAATTTATTGAAAGGTGCCCATAAATAAAATGCATTCTTATTGCTGCACTGATCTTGGAATAAAGGACAAAACATGTTTCAAAACTGATCTTTCTAAACACATTTGATATTTGTATAGAAAGTTCAAAACAGTTGTTCTGAAAACTGGCAATTATTCTTCTTATTGCTTGATTTGTGTCATCTGTATCAGACTGATCCTAGTCCTATGATTTATTTTATTTTAATATATTGTTTATTTGGTTATTTGTTTGTACTGGATGTTGTTAGGCCTTGAGTTCCTAAAAAATATCCCCATAAATAAAATGCATCATTATCATTATGATGTCAGTCTTGATATTTCAGAATGGACCAAAGTGATGGATCAACCAAACGAACGATAGCCGTCATCACTGCAGGTATGAAGCAGATACAGCTGAACCGCTACTGCAGAAATATGAACATTATAGGGAAAGCAAATGATTCCATTTTTTTTTTTTATACCAGGGATAACCAAACAAAAGTGAAAAATAACTTTCATACTTGTTTTGCTGATCTGTACAGTTAAAGCCGCATCCTGAAGGAATGGGAGACAGATTGGCAACAAGTGAGAAAAGAGAGTGATAGTAAAAGCAGGAGCTGAGTCGAGTGTGACAGAGATTGGAGATGGCACCGACTGCTCTATTTTGGAAGCCCGGCAGATCACAGTGAATCCTCCGTGGAAAAGGCTCGAGTTCTAAAGCCCCAACTGAAAACTCAAAAGTCCCCAACTGTTCTCCAGCCAGGTTTCGCCTAATGTCACACATCCTTTTATCCAAACACAGCCCAGAGAATATTATTCCAACCTTTAGGATCCCATAACAAAGAAAACCGGCAGGCAAGAAATATGAGGAAATTTAGAACTTTCTGTGGTTCATGTCTAGCTCATCTAATTAGCTGCTTCAGAAGAGAGGTATAAAGATAAATAAGTGCCAAGCCCCCCATGTAGCTCCAATGAATGCCGTCCTCTAACTTCATGGATCATGCGTACAGTGCTTGGAATAAATTATGGTGTAAATAATTAATTAATTTTAGTTAATTATGGTATGGTATTATGGTGAAACCCCCAGAATATCAATCAGACTTGAAAATACGGTCTGGATCTTAGCAATATTTTTGGATTTATTTATAGGTTTCGGAATATTTGCTACCATAATTTTCAATTACCACATTTTCATGAACACTGAGGTAGATAATCCAGAAAAACAATATAAATGAAATATCTAAAACTGTCATGAGGTTAAACCCGTAATGAAAATGAAATTGAAAGAGTGAAGTATTGCTATCAGACGTAGTGACATATAAGATTATCTGACTTGGTAGACGTTTATACCATATAGTTCTCTGTGTAATTTAACAGTTTTTAAATACACAAGAGCAGGAAACCCACTGTACTGGCACAGAGGCAGAAATGTGACGACAGACAGTGAATAAACACCTGAACAAGAAAGGAAGCATTGGTTGAAGTATTAACTGTGTAAATCCATCCTATAAAAGACATACAGGATTTTGTTTTAATCTTTTTCTAAATTTGCTTCTTCTCCATAATTAGACCGGTTGTTGTTCATATTTTGGACATCTTAATATGAGCTAATAACGACAAATCAAACCCCTTAATGGATGGGATGTATTATGATGTAACTCATTTTTAATTGTTATTTTTAAGTTCGGAGGAAGGAAGGAGTTCAAAGTTACAAATGATGTTTTATAAGTATGAGTCCATATTTTTCACATCTATATTTTCAGACAAGAAAAAAATAATACAAATAAAGAATTCTGTACTTCCTTTCACTTTTTTTGCACAATGATTCAACAATAAAGTCCTACCCAGACACATCCCAACCCCTCGGGGACCTTGTTACTTACATACCAGAAATGTTGGTAGAGCATGCATGCTTTCTGGACACACTTTGAATACGTTGGAGTATTTCAGTTGAGTGCAAAGCGCCGTCTTCCTTCCACTCATCATTCCATGCAAGTCTCACCGGCAGCCTAAGTTGTTTCCTGTGAATACGTTACACATCGTAGGTGTGTTTGGAGATGTACTTGACTTATTGCACTGCTTCAAAAGCCTGAGGCTAAAGAACTTTTGATGAATTCAATCCAGCGGGTGTGCAATTAGGGCAGTGTAAATTTAGCCCCATCATACTGACAGAATCCCTGAGCAGAAGAATGTGTTCAGTATTACAGTGCGCAAATCACAGACGCCCTTTAATGAGCTTTGCGATTGACTCATTTCAAATTTCAATCTAATTTTCATTAGTTCAGTGAAATGTATTATCAATCCTTTCGTAATCCTCAGCTTTCCAGAAGCTTTGATACCATCATGAGACAGAACTTATTTCCATGTCTTTGAGTAGGAAGCAATAACACTGCATTTTTCAAAAAAATGTATGATGACAAACAGCAAGTAGACAAGTTTCATTCTTCCACCAAGGTTCAAGATAAAACCATTTAATAGTGAGTGGTCAACACATTCACTGAATCTGTCAGTTAAAGGTGCAGTGTGTAAAATGTAACTTGATATCTTTGAATTAGAGGAATATCACATTCATAACTATATATATATATATATATATATATATATATATATATATATATATATATATATATATATATATATATATATATATACTATTATATATATATATATAATAGTGTTCAATCAGCTGTTTAATTAAGTGTTTAATCAGCTGAAAATAAGCTGATTTAAACATTAGCTTAGAAAAATTGGAGCAAGTGATCCAGTGGTTAATCTGGAATTCAACGCTCAATGCCACTAGGTTTCACACACTGCTCCTTTAATCTAAAACAGTTTATTTATAAAGAATAAAAAATGAAATAAAAAAAACCCAACCACTACTTATGTTGATAAAACCCAAACAGGTTATGCTTCAGAAAAAGGATGACCATGAATGGATACTTGTTTTATGTTCCTGTGACTGTTTGAAAGGGAGCATTGAGAGAGAAAGAGATTGTTTTTGGTAAAAAAGAATGAAAAAGAAAATGTAATGATACAGTTTTTGATACATGAAAAACATAATTTCTGCAAGGAACAGCAGCAGTTGGGACCTTTTTAAGAATCACATTTGGGGAGAAATGCTTCAGACACAGTCTGCACAAAACATTCTGCAATTATTCTCTGGTTTCATCCCAGGTTAACCTTTACCAACTCCATTCTTATAAATTACTAATTTGAACTAAATTACCTTGATCGACCCTCAATGAGACGGAAAAGCAAAACCATTCTCCAATAATTGTAGGTTTATGTCAAAATAGAGCACACTGTACAGAATCAGTGATGCTTTCTGAAAGATACAGCATCTCCCACTGTGGAAGACCTTCTTCTAATGTTGGGATTATTCATGATACATATATGCACACCCATATTTCCAAATCGACAGCAACCTCAACATGCAACTCAGTCAGGAAAACAAATAATTATTTTCACTCGCATAGGCCTCTTAATAAGAGTTTAACGTAAACAATACAAAAGCATTTACATCTGTGATGGAAAATATTTCAGTTCCGCAACTCCATAGTTGATATATACTCACACACTCACCCAGCCATCAACACACACAAACGCACGTGCACATACACACACAAACAAACAGTAAAAACACATCCATTCATAGCGGTCGTGTGCTTAAAATCATTATAACTCGGTCTTAGAGCTCTTATTAAGTCTATTGGAGACATTTGTCATCGAGTCATCCTTCAGCCATTTGTTGAAAATAGCAACCGGGTCGACGTTCCAGTGTTTGTGGAAAGAGATTGGCACCTGGTGGGCTAAGAGGTCTCTGGCATAGTCCTCTGGGCGTGCCTGAAAGGGAAGATTAAGTATAGCCATTAAATTTGGATGCAGCCGAGAGAGACTGTATGCAAGTACTTCAGAGCGAGGGTCATGGTGGGACAGTGCAAACGAAACTTGGTTCAATTATTGAATGAACTCATGTATTTTCTTCTTCAGCCTGAACATAATGCCCCATTCTTGTTAGGGTTACTATAGTTACCGGCTTCTGATTTGTATTTACTAAATCCCCTGTCATTAAGAGGAATTTCTAATACCTCAGATATAGCTTACCAACAACATGGCTAGAGCAGGTTAAGGAATCAATATTGAAGGAAATTAAATACATTTTTGACTGAAAAACAACTAACTTACTAAGTAAATACATTTTCTGTTCACTTCTTCTGTACGTCTTTTTGTCAAATAGGGGAAATTGTGAGTCATAAAAGAACATTGAACCTTTGGGTTCTAGAAAAATGACTTATTTGATGTACAAACTCACATAAAGGTTTTTAGTTTCCCCCCATTATTAGAACCTCTGCTTGATTAGCATACACTACTCAGTTATTTCATCCACAACCACCCTGAGAATGTGTCTCTCTTTGTGTCTGTGGATGGTGAATTTGTAAAACTGACAACTTTCTATACTAAATGTATTTGTATAAAAAGTAACATTTATCACACTATAAAGCTTCCCAAATAAAATGAAGGACCAAAGCCTACAGTCCTAAACAAGCTCCAATCCCTGGATAATATATTAAAAAAAAACCATTAGTCTCACTATAGATAGAGACACATTTTATGAGTGTGAAAACAACCTGGTGGAAGAGCGGACTGTGTGTCACAGCCAGTCTGAGAGCACTGAGGCACATTCCCAGCACCATGTCATCCGGTGCGTCATTACTGTAGCATTTGCAGCCGCTGTCAAGAAGTTGGAGCACAGCCTCCCTGCTGAACACCATGCTGCCGCAACACAAAGACATAGAAAACATGAAGAAGAAGTCTAACATTGCAGGTTTAGTTAGCACATTTTGTAAACTGACATACAAGCAGTGTCCTTCAGAAAGACAGAGTGGCGAATGAAACAGCATGCTGAAAAGTAGATTTTCTGTGAATTGGCCCCCTACAACAATGAGATGACATCTCTTTGAGAGGAATGGCAATGACATGAAAAAAACAAATCTTAAGCTGGCAGACAAATCACTTAATGCCACTCAACCATCATTATATATTGGAAAACTGGCACTTGCAGAGCTGTCGAGTGTCAGAGGAAGTGGAGTGTCCATTATTGGTTCAGCACACAGCTGTCTGACAGCAGAAGATTTACCTTATGAGTAGATTTCCCTCCACTGCGGATAGCAGGCATATAATTAATGATTATTTACCACTTTTATATGCATGCAAGAGGGCTTTATGGATCTTGTGGATTACTTTTGTGCTATATGTTTCCTTATAACTTGAATGATATAGTTTGTGTATTAAACAATCCCCTGGCTCATCGAAATAACAACCATCTGTTTACTGTACTTTGAGGTGATGCATTACACATTTATATTGTCTATTTTTACACGATGTCCCTTAAGAGAGCCACACGCCTTTAAACCGACTCGAAATGTTTTATCAGTCAATTACAGATTACAGGGTTTCCATTACAGGTTTTACAGTCCCACCGCTGGGTCTCAAACTTCCATCATTATTCCTTGTGCATCTTGGCTGAAATACTCACCCACCGCCTCCTGTGATGTAGCTGTAGCCGCCTTGGCTCAGGCCATAGCCGTACCTTTCTCCTAGGCTCACCGGCTCAGAGGGGTTATAGCAGCTCAGCAAGGCTTGCAGTCTGGGGAGGCTGCAGAAGGCACCGATAAAGATGATTACACACGCACACACATGTCCACACACAAATTTAAGACACTATCCATTGAGCGGCTGAAGCGACTACCCTCCCTCAGGCGCTATTAAGCATTCAGAGGCTTCCAAATGAAGGGGCAACCTGACACATATAAAATGAAACCAGCTAGATTTATCTACTGCGCCTTTGAGACGTTCGACAGAAAGGTGATTGACTTTATTTACTTTCACTCTTCAAACCTTTTTGGGCAGCTGAGGCCAAATATACTACTTTTATGGATTAATGAATAAATAACAGTCAAACATTAAAATGAAAGCGGGCACCTTCGAAATGAGAAACATACCTGATAAGTGTGTCATCATCCACAATGACCAGCCACTTAGTTTTTGGCACCGAGCCGCTGAGGAATCTTTGAATGATTGCAAATGTTTTCCCGCAGTGCCCTGCAGACAGAGACAACTCATCAATAGACTTTATCAATTATTGATAGTGACCTGATTGTAAGGTAGAAAACATACACACTCGAAAGACACATGAAAGTCTGTATTTGCATGCTCAAGTGTCTTTAGACCAACGAATAACAGCCATAAGATAATCAATAATGCTAATACTAAGCATTAAGGATTTAAATTAATATGGAATTGACAGAAAGACTTTCCTAATTAACAGTCAAGCTGTTTAAACCCCTTCTTCTGCAACAGTGTATGAAGGAAAGCCCCTGTATGATGTAGTAGATGGATTGTTTAACTAAACATGCACATGGATTCTGAGAACAGGAAGCAAATATTTACAGAAGAATGTGTTTCTTTCTCAGCTGACCTCAGATGGGACCCGTACCATTCAAAAAAAACGACTGAATTCATTTTTCTGCATGAATGGCTCCAATGGGAATCCATTCCAGGCAATGTGCTCAGACTGATAAGATAAATAATAAATGTGTGCGTTTCATTCAAAGAATATTAAATTTATCACAACAAAACATGAGTATACACAAATTCATTCTCTTGACCAGAGAGGTTGAGGAGACAGGAAAAAGGCCATATTTGTGCTCCTATCTAACAAGGGTTTTATCCATAGTTCATGCAATCAACATTTGCATGAATCGCAAGTTAAGGTTTGAGAAAGCAGTGGTTCTGCATTTCGCTTAAGGACACCTGAAAAATCTAGCTTTAGGCAGACATATTGACCACCGCTCTTATTTCTAATGGGCACAATTGGCTCCTCTTTAGGATTTGTACTATACGGCATTAAGAAAGACAATTATTGCCTATATACTGGAATTTCACAAAAATAACACGTTTTGTATGATGTACCAAACGTGATGATCCAGGTTTCTCTCTGAGACTTCTGCCAGTAGGAATCATATGTCCTGCCACCTTCTGAAAACAAGAAACGTGTTGTGCAAGTACAGACGAAATACAAGGATACCAGAAAATGTTTTATCCGTCGGTATCCAAATATCTGTACGCCATCAGGGCTGAGAGCTGACGAATCCCTGGTGACAAGCATCAGTAAGAACGCCAAGGTCCTACTGTTTTATTTATAAGGCACCAAAGGTGGCTTTTTTAAAGAGATTTTTTGCTGGAATCTGTATATACAATAACTAAGAATACCTTGAATCGCTTACAGAAATAAAAATCCAAACACTCTTTTCGAGGCAGGACTCCAGTCCGACCTGGTTATCTTATTTCTGTTGGAGGCTCCTCCATATATCCCTCATCACATGAGTTTTTCATGTATCAGACATGAAAATCTCATGCTATATTTAACTCAACACCAAAAGTTCTTAGGTCTCAGGAGCGTTTTAATCCTCCGACACACTGGAAGAACACACAAAACACCTTGATCTTGACCTTGAGTAGTTTGAGTATCTACTTGATACGATTTCGATGCCATTTTCCCATTTCGAGCTCTTGCGTCACCCTAAGCTGAGACCAGGCCTTTTTAAGTTTATTTTTCCTTTTTCAAAATAAACATAGTGCAAGACTGTATTTTCAGCAGACACTGGCTGTATTTTGCCGCATGATAAACCAGAGGCTTAAAAATAGCTTTAAAGTTTGTATCTGGAGGCAACCGAATTAAGTTATTTAAACAGTCTTTAATAGTCTCTGTTAGTTCTACTTACAATTTTAACTATTAATGTCATTATGGATGTTTTAATATTAGAATTATTATGATGTTGTATTGCTTAAAATGTATCACATAACATGTTGTTCCGAACATTCCCTTTATAATCTATTTATAGAACATGTTTATGCGTGTTACATGACTCTCAACACACAAGAACGCCAATGGACTCAATGAAAGTCATCAGGCATCACTTTACCCGATTCCTTACATATTAATGCTTGCACCAAGGCTGTGCTCAGCATTTATTAACATAAACTTTGTGCTCCGTGAGAACAAACTGAGAGAAACATTTCAGGATAATCTGGGTATCATGAGTAGTGAGGAACAGATCATTTTCTTATTTTACACGTAGACGCCATCAAACTTGAATTGAACTCATTTCCGAACCAAAGGAGATGATAATCAGCTTCAGGAAACAGAACAAGGAACCTAATCACTCAAACATCCGAGGACTTATGCATGTCGTCCTTTAAATTCCTGGGCACGTACATCAGCCATGACCTCAGATGGACCCTGAACATCACTGCAGTGGAGAAGAAAAAGGTACAGAAGAAACTGTATTCCCTCAGGACACTGAGAAGAGCCAACCTGTCCCACCATCTGGTGCTGCCCTTCCTGCACCGCTCCATCAAAAGTATTCTCACCTAAGGCATACTGGTGCGGTTCATCATCAGCACTGCTGCAAACAGGAGATTTCTTCAGAAAGCCATAAAGTTGGCACAACAAATCATTGGTACTCAGTTAGCATCACCCGAGGACAATTTCAGTGCATGTTGTCTTTGTCTGGCCACAAACATCACCAGTGACTCATCTCGCCTCCAGCAGGTTAGCAGCTTTTCCGCCGGGCCCAAGCAGGGTGTTAAAAGTTTTTGCTCAAGTGCCACTGAAGAATTTCTTTTCAATAAACCACATTATAAATAGAATTCAAAACTACTAAGTGGAATATCCTGTATATGTGCATTAATATCCTGTTTATTTGCATCAATATCCTGTTATGAGCAATATTGTCTGAGATTGTTTGACGTCAACTATCAGCAGTTACTATGTAAAAAAGCGCAAGGACTCTTCTTTATTGTATTTGGTTTAATACCGACTGCTTTATACTTATTCATGTTTTATTTATACTTATTTAGACTGTCTTTAATGTGTCTGCTTGTTTATCTGTATACTTTATTCACCACCGGAGAATCTCTGCAATGACGGTCTCTATTCGTGATCCAGCATCATGTGATCATGTCATGAAATATGATTCTATGGGGTTTCTATCGCGGGAGGCTAGTGCTGGAGGCTGTAAAAAAGAAAAGAAAAGAAATCTAACAAACGCCACGAGCAAAATTCAATGATGGTTATTGTCCTTGTCCTTTGTTTCCATATCTTCTGAATCTTAGGACTATAATTTAGACAGAAGATAATGAAACATTAAATTCCTTGCCAATGCATGTAAATGAACCCTGGTTCTTGGATGTTCAGCTTATGAGTGGGCCTCTCAAGGACACTCCTTTCTTACTCAATGAACAACGTCACCTCTGCGTTCAGCCATTTTTGAAAATAGTTATAACTTTTGTTTACCAGTTTTTCTTTGTGGCCTAAAGTTCAAAATAAGCATAAATAACAAAATCAGCTAAGGTCATTAGGTGTAAGATATCTCTTCAAATTGTCAAAATGGAAATTATTATTATGTCTTACTAACGTTTGACCGGGCGCCCCAAATCTTTGGAAAATTTGATTTAGTATTTTGTATTTAATGTTGCTATAGATTTTTTAAATCAAGGGCGAATCCCAATTAAATCAATTCATTTTCTGTGTGTGGGTGACATAACGGGTGCTGTATGCATAGTTACTAAACTAAGAACACATTCAGTATCCATCTGCTAATGAAAACCAGAGAAAATTCCCCTGTCTTGATGTTGGACTGTGGATTACTGCCAAAATTCCAACACTCAATAGCTGTCTGCAAAAAGTAAACATCCTTTTATGCAGTAGAACACACAAATAAAGAGAGGGAGACAGACTTTCTCCTAGATGAATTATCAGACAGACCTTTTCTCAAATTGTAGGGGCATGGCTTTTTATGGATTCACACTGAGTGTGAAAATGTGTTAAATAATGATTCAATTATGCAAATGAGAAGGTTTGAGAAGCCAGACAACTTTCACTTTATTTTTTTCTGGCCTTCCATAACCAGGTGTCCAAATCGGGCAGTTTGCAAATTGTGAAAGTGAGCCTACATCATCGACGGCATTGATCCTGTTTTAGGGAGGGATAATTTATCCATTGAAAAAAACCAACATATTTCTATAACTATGGAATATTAATTCTTCAATGCTCTGCATAATAGGAATAAATGACAAGACGGCCATTTTACAAATTATGAGTTTAGAAAAGACCTTTCTACTTACTAAAATTAGTCAGTTAATTGATATTTCAAGCAAATATGCCACATATATTTTAGCTGTAAAATATGCAATCATAGTAAACTTAAACCCAAGTGTCTTTTGTTTTATCTGTTACTTCAATTAAAAATAAATGAAATCGAATGATGCAGATTTCCTGCCACTAGAGATATCAATTTGTGCTGACTAAGGCAGATCATTACTTACAACATACTTCAACTGTCCCTAAAATATAAAATATGAAAACTGAAGAAAATAATTATAGGATGCCGTTTAAAGCCCCTTTGGCGAGGACATAAAAATAACTAGATCTAATCTGTATGTGAAAAAGAAGAGCAAACATTTTTTGTCATTTTTTGAAGTCATAAACCATATAGTCAATTGAGAATATTGTCACTTTTATGAAAATAACAGTAGCAGTCCTATTACCTACTAGTGGCACGGGTGTGGTCTGGGGTTTAAACGTTTCTATTCTCCACATAGCAGAAATGACTTTCGCTGTAGATCTACAGTTATAGCTCTACTTTTCTCAGATCCACTAATGAGGTCAGGATCTACTAGTTGCAGTAGAGATTTAAACTAGCCACTCAGGTTTGCATGAAATATAGTGAGACTTTAACTTAGACGAAGACGTAGTTCATTGATCCCAAATAGGGAAATTCACTAAAACCTACCTTTACTCTACGGAAGGAAATTGACAAGAATAGGTTGACAGAATGATGAATTTGGTAGATTACTTGGCACCAGTCTGATTGTAGGTTTCCCCTGAATGAACTTGACGCTCAATCAATTCCCCTTGTCTTGATCCGCATCCAAAAAAAACATTAAAATATCACATAAATTACATTTTTATCCATTTCAAATAACGACAGACATTTTAAATGATTAACTTATTTGATTTTTGCACGTATGATCTGAAAATACTGGTAAATATGTCTTCTAATTTTTTCTACATCAATAAACTTAAATTACTGTTGTTTTACTGTTTTTTTTAATGAACTTTATTATTTAATCTTTAAACCAATGTCAATAAATAGCCTTTAGGCTCCTACACTGATGTTTAACAAACCAATGGTGAAACTTGGCTCCAGTTACGACCATTGGCTGCATAACCTTCATGAGTCATCTTTCCAGATGGAATTACTCAGCATACAGGTATTCATTGCTTTGGTTTAGATATCAAGTGGTTGTATTTTTTTAAAATGTATATATTATTATATGACTTTGACTTAGATGTTCGTTTCAACTGTTATCCAATTTCTAATGTAGTCAAAGTTTCAATAATAACAACCACTTGTAAGTAACTGACTTCAATTTAAGTTACTTCAACCTCAAATGAATGTATTATGGTTAAAAACAACAATTAAATAACATAATCAATCCAGCTATTTCTTTTTGTTGTTCACTTTTAATAATGACCTCTTATTTATGATAATCATGGTTTTAACATAAAATAAAACAGTATTATTATCCTTACAATAATTAATTATTTGTATTGTTTATGACTGTTGACTGATGGAGTACTACTATTGAGTACTAAAATATAATAATCAGATGACACGGTAATAGGCAAGTTATCTCAAATATAAATTGATATTTGACCATAAATTCCATCTTCTGTGGCCACCTATTACTCAATTTACCAATCGTGTTCATCAGACATGAATGCTGAGAGCATAAAAGACTGTTAAAAAAGATTATGACTGGGAAATCAGCTAAACTGAATGTACAGTACAAGCTTTTATAGAAAATTAATGAAATTACAGATTCCCCTCTCTCACTGGCGTTCTTTGTCTCAGTTTCTCACTCTCTCTCTCTCTCTCTCTCTCTGTAACGCGTGCTGTCTCTGTCTCTCTCTTGTTCCTTTCGGAGCGGAAGTGCAACTCGTTCAGCGACTTGGGTGCCAATGTGTGCCTGTGGTTAAAATTGTATTGACACCATGTGACCATGCCATCTGATTTGGTGCTGTGAGAACCTGTAGAGATCTGAGAGGAGGGGATGACGATGTGACCTTGATATCATCAACAAACTGGACTGATCACAGAGTACCTTCAAAAGAAAACTAAAGAAGCATCAGCTCAGCAGAAGACCTTTTCTCCTGTTCCAGCAAGTAGCCAGTGGCAGTTTAGACTCACTGAGTGCAAAGAGTTTGAAAAGACATCTTTGTTTAATAAGAACTGAGCTGCCTGGAGACAGTAACTGCAGTGAGACTGCAGACTCTTTCGAACAATAACCCATAACTCTCCTACAGCTGGCTGACAGCGGCTCCAGTCGATGCATCATCCCAAACGTGCAGTGAAATAATTTGTGGCCACATAGCCTCTGGCAACCATGAGGGTGTTCAAGCAGAGAGGTACTGCTGTCCTAACAAACCCACCAGATTGCTTTGAGAGTTTTCCTGCCACATCTACATGTTCTTTACTTGTTTCCTGATAATCATATATTATGCATTTTCAGTTCTTTCAGCAGGAGAAGCTGGAGGATTCTGTTGGGTTAAAGCTTCTCCTGAGTGATCATCATGCCCTCAGACCAGCGGGAAGGATGCAGTTTGCTTCCAGACTCAGGTTCAATTTCAAGTAAGCTTTCAGGTATAAAAAGAAATTGCCATGCTATAGAGAGGATAGGTTCTCCTCTCCATCAGAAAGGGCTGGTGCTCTCACACAAGGACACAACTTATGACTTCATCTCCACGTTCATCCCCTTAAATATCAGAACTGATGTCATCTTACTGCTCTATTAATATAAGAAGTGTTCCCAAACTGTGTTCTGTCTCCACTTGTTCCCACATATATTAGATTATGTGCCCACAATGATGGTGAAAAGAATTCATGCATAATTACTTGTATTTCAAAATCTATCGGATCATTTTCATAACATTTTCAATATATTCATGAATCTAAACTGAGGTTTTGCATTTTTGATAGTATAATTGATATTGTGGGAAATATGCTTATTGGCTTTCCTGCATGAAGCAAGACACGGGAATCAATACCACTTTGATGTACGTTCAATAAAGAGTGTACAAAGGTAGACAGCAGGACAAACCGGTGTGGGAGAAAGGCTTTCTGATGAGCTAACCATGTCCTCACTGCAGACTCATGGGATACATACGAGAGAGGTATCAATTTTCTCATCACAGAAAGTCCAGATGCATGCTTCCATAATTCTAAACGATTCTGCCATGCAAGTTTAAAACTGACTGAGTAGTCAGCCTCGCAATGCTCAAATTCAAAAATAGGAGCATATGATGAAATATCCAGCTCAAACAAACTTATGGAGAAAAGATTTCAGTTATTAAATATTGATGCTTCTATAGCCTCTCAGCAGATGTTCAGGCCGGGTTGCCAGTAAGTGAATGTGCCGAGCTCTTAGTCAGTGGCTTCACAACTTCAAGGAACGAACAGAAGCCACAAATCAAATAACAGATTCTGAATTCAAGCATATAATGGTTTCTATAAATATTAGCATGAATAATTAAAAACACATAAGAAATGTAATTAACTAAGATCCACTATTTACACAAGGGATCGAATAATTTAAAAAGATTTTCATTTGTCATTTTATGATAAAAAGACACCGTAGCAGCCTTTTTAGTTGTAGTTTTAGGTATGACAAGGTAACACTTTAACTCTACCCTTTTATTCTCCATATAACTCTGTATACCTGAGGTTGTGCGATTTAATTCTGCAAAGCTCTCACCTCTTTCAGTGTTCGGTACTCCTATGTCGATGGTTGGTATCGAAGGATCAGCATAGTCACTGTAGAATTCTAAAAATAAGGCATCCTTTTCCCAAGTCTTCTTTATCACTGGAACTGGAGAGAAGTGGAAAAAGAAAATCAGCATAGTTTTGAAGTTTCAAAACAGGCAGACCTCTGTGTCTCTGAGGCATTCTTGATCCGTGGATAACTTCCTTTATTCCTGTTCACTCCATTAAATGGTGTCTAATGTGTTTCAGCCTGTTTCGGGTCAAATGTTCAACTGAAGAGAATCAGAAGAAATAAATGCTCAGTAGATATTTATTGTAAATATGAAGTAAGATAAAAATGCATTTTAATACTCAATATATCTTGAAAACAATGATGTAACTTGTTGATTCTGTATGAGTCAGATACACATTGGTGTAAAGTCATTTTGTTATTGAGGGAAGTTGATTTAGATAATAATTATAAGACTTTCACCGTTTTCATAACTATGGATTCTCCAATCTTTGCCAGTCTTTTACAAACAATGTTGTAACATCTATTTTTTGTCAGTTTAGGTGCTGTACATTGACCTTTGGTCTTTTTGTCTTGTTTCGAAAATCACAGTGAACTTGTACTAGTTACCACATGACTGTTTTTGTAGGCACTTCTTTCTGATATTTCTACACATCTTCAATTAGATAAGCTAGTAGTGAATGCAGCACTAATCTTTCAAAGACCTACTTCTAAAAGTTTACTCAGCTGACCCTCAGCGCAGTGAAAGTGAAATTAACCAACGAGTATCCCTTCATTATTTAACGTCACTTAATATAAATTATATTAAATCTTTTCATGCCACAAAATACTAACTATACTGTAAGTAGAGATAGAAATAGACTATTTTTAAAATGTTTAGTTGTGAGTCTGAGACTCAACAACCTTTCAACTGAATAATGCACTATACTCTTAAATCAGAACAGATCTCTACTACCTTTACATGGGATTAAATTCCGTTATTTTTCAGACGTAGAACTACCTTTGTGTCTTTTTTTTTGTGAATACTTGAAAAAGTTTTCTACGCTTAGAACAACTTTGACAGAATAAAGGCCAATAAATCAAATCAAATCAAGCAATAGAATGGTAAAAACACAACTTGAATTTTCTATTACATGTTTAGGTACAATAAATCTACCATAGATACCTACATAACATAATATATATGCATATATGGTTTACATGACTATACATACTATCATGTAATACAGTTGAATATTGAAAGATTCAGCTGGAAATAAAAAAAAAAATCTAAAAGTATAACAGGTTTCTTAGATGGGAATCCCTAATGATCTTCAACTGAAGGAGTAATGGCTGATTAAAAAAAAAACCCTACAACCAAAAACACCTTTTTTTTTTATCCTACAATCACTACCGATAAAAGGGACTAAAACGCTGTAACAATTTGTAAGATCCCAATATTGATCTGTCTAAACTCTGATGTATAAATCTGATATTCATTTTCATCATAGGGTTCACATTTCAAAACCGTGATGTCAGCTTGGCAGAGAAAACGATCATTAGGGTAACTCACTCTTGGACTGTGGTGTGGACTCTAATCTGAAATTTGATCTTTTAATCAAGCCTTCGTTATTACAGGAAAAACAAGGAAAGAAGATTTTCAGCAGATTGCTTAAAGTCAGGTGGAGCTCCCACATAAATGACAAAATTTTGGTAATTGAATCATTCCCATAATAATACACTACATAGAAGCTTTGAATTGACTGCTTAGAGATATTTTTTAGCCTCAGTACTGTTGAATCATTCCAGGCGGAGTGGCAGGATTACCTAATGATAGTCAGGTAAAGCTATTATACAGTCACACATTTCAAGGGAAAACAAATCCATTATGAACAAAGGATGACGAAAGGCATTACCACTTATAGGGAAATTGAGAACTGGCTTTAGTGATTATGCATAAAGTCAACCAAAAATGAAATGTGCATTTGTTTGCCAGGAGTGGGAGTGTGGCTCACCTCTTTCACTGTGAAACTTCTGACATGTTTTAACGGCAACAAATATATCTTCTTTTTGAACAGGTTCCCCCTTTTATAGAAAAAAAGAAATTAAATTATCACATAAGCATAAAGAATAAATCATAAGTAATGCAAACAGAATCTGTATTTCATGCAGACCATTGAATGGAAGGTTTTTCAGTCGATATGAAGAGTCAAGGTGATCAATGGGAGTTGCTGCGTTGGGAGTTCAATTAGAAATAGATATTTCTGCTAAAGTAAGAGGTTATTTTGCCATCGGGCTCTCTTTCAGAAGCTAATGGCATACTGCACCATTATCGGGACAGAATGAGGTGTGTTTCTGTAAAGTATTAAATCCTCAGAAATAACGGTGCGAGGAAGGAGCGAGATTGGAAAAGATTATAAATGTATGCAAAAGTGAGATAAGCAGATACAGCAGATAATGGAAAGTTTCTGTGAGCATCCATGTGCTCCGTATTACCACATCGTGCAAAACGGATGGGGCTGAAATGACTTTTTTCTCAAACAGTGCTCAAACAGTCGCAACAACAGACTGAATCCATTAAAAGCGTATGGTGAACTAAAATTGCGTCAGCTGCTGCAGAAACATCCTTGAACATTCATAGGAAGTTATGAACAGTAAAGTAGAAGATCCGTACAATCTTTCAAGGGTCCAAACTGCTGTTTTATAATAGTTTTTTCATGCAACCACAAGTACAAAAATCCAATGCCAATACATTTTTAAAAGATATATAAATTGATAAAAAGCCACATTTTGCTTTGGGTAATCTGGAACCCTGAAATGTTTGGCTTTTTTAAAATAATAACTTTAAACTCCTTCCAGCCCTTGTAAAACCTACAAATATTGACATTTTCAGGCGTCAGTCAGTACTTCTCAAAAATATAACAGTCTTCAGAACCCATAATAATCAATATTATATTTCCCAAAATAATCAATATTACAAGCATTAGTGCTCACTTATTAAGTATTTGCTCTCAGGTTTCATCCGATTGAAAAATTCTTCCTGAATACTAAATATAGCGGTGAGCTTCCTGCCTTTCTGCTGACTTCTTGTCATTTTCATGTTGTCAGGACAAATTATTGCAGTTTAATTACAACAGTGACTTCTACAAAGAGGGAGGTAATGTCCACATGAATATAAATCCAACACACCAGACTACAACAATCATGGAGCAGCACTTCAACTATATTTCTAAATAATGTGTATGATTTTAATCACAGTTGAAAATAACGAATCAAGTTGGATTTTATTTTTTTTGTCTGAAGGAAGATTTATCCAAGTTGGGCTATTTTAAGCTGTAGTTCTGGCATCCCAAAATCAAAACACGTCACTTACTTCGCATAACATTAGTCGCATAAACATCTGAAAAACACTTTTCGTTTATACTTATAGACCATTTTAAACCAAAAGAAATCATGGTATCACAAACTGTTTAAACGAATTGGAGAGTTCCTTACTAACGACAATAATAATACATTTTATTTATACTATATTCTTAATCCTTAATCCTATATTATATTTCATGATGCTTAAGAGAAATTGATCGAATTTAGCAAAACTAAACCCAAGAAATTATCCTTTTAGGGTAATGATCAATGATGAGTGACTGATTTATAAAGGCAAATAAAAGGTGGAGCTGTGCCCACTGGTGATGATATGGCCGAAGGCCTGAGGGCTGAATATTAGCACAGAATTGCCAATAGCTCTCCTAGTCAAGCACCTCCGGTTTTATATTTTTGTTCAATTTTGTCCCCTTACCTTCCTGGCAATCGAAGACAATCAAATTGACGGTGCTCACAGAGCAGATACTCACACACGGTGGAAGCAGGCTGCTCAGAGAGGTGGCGCAGTGGCTGGGTGTCTGGGGAGAGTCCACCGGTTCAGTGCACAGCTCAGGAACAGCTGTGAGCTGTAGACCCTTACCGTTGTCCCAGATATACAAGGCAACCTTTAAAAACACAGCAGGAGCTCTCAGACATAGAAAGACTGTTCTGGATTTAAGAGACGTATCGTGGAATATCTTCATATATAGATAACAGAAACTATTTGATATTTAGGATGATGAAGGATAAAAGGGATACTTGAGGAAGATACATTTAGAGCTGGTGAGTATTGCTGTACCTCTTTTAAAGAGGAGATTTAGCTTCAGTATACTACAGGTACTTCAGTATACTACAGGTACTTCAGTATACTACAGGTACTTCAGTACACTACAGGTACTTCAGTATACTACAGGTACTTCAGTATACTACAGGTACTTCAGTATACTACAGGTACTTCAGTATACTACAGGTACTTCAGTATACTACAGGTACTTCAGTATACTACAGGTACTTCAGTATACTACAGGTACTTCAGTATAAAACAGGTACTTCAGTATACTACAGGTACTTCAGTATACTACAGGTACTTCAGTATACTACAGGTACTTCAGTATACTACAGGTACTTCAGTATACTACAGGTACTTCAGTATACTACAGGTACTTCAGTACACTACAGGTACTTCAGTATACTACAGGTACTTCAGTATACTACAGGTACTTCAGTATACTACAGGTACTTCAGTATAAAACAGGTACTTCAGTACACTACAGGTACTTCAGTATACTACAGGTACTTCAGTATACTACAGGTACTTCAGTATACTACAGGTACTTCAGTATAAAACAGGTACTTCAGTACACTACAGGTACTTCAGTATACTACATGTACTTCAGTATACTACAGGTACTTCAGTATAAAACAGGTACTTCAGTATACTACAGGTACTTCAGTATACTACAGGTACTTCAGTATACTACAGGTACTTCAGTATACTACATGTACTTCAGTATACTACATGTACTTCAGTATAAAACAGGTACTTCGTTATACTACAGGTACTTCAGTATACTACAGGTACTTCAGTATACTACATGTACTTCAGTATACTACAGGTACTTCAGTATAAAACAGGTACTTCGTTATACTACAGGTACTTCAGTATACTACAGGTACTTCAGTATACTACAGGTACTTCAGTATAAAACAGGTACTTCAGTACACTACAGGTACTTCAGTATACTACAGGTACTTCAGTATACTACAGGTACTTCAGTATACTACAGGTACTTCAGTATAAAACAGGTACTTCAGTACACTACAGGTACTTCAGTATACTACATGTACTTCAGTATACTACAGGTACTTCAGTATAAAACAGGTACTTCAGTATACTACAGGTACTTCAGTATACTACAGGTACTTCAGTATACTACAGGTACTTCAGTATACTACATGTACTTCAGTATACTACATGTACTTCAGTATAAAACAGGTACTTCGTTATACTACAGGTACTTCAGTATACTACAGGTACTTCAGTATACTACATGTACTTCAGTATACTACAGGTACTTCAGTATAAAACAGGTACTTCGTTATACTACAGGTACTTCAGTATACTACAGGTACTTCAGTATACTACAGGTACTTCAGTATACTACAGGTACTTCAGTACACTACAGGTACTTCAGTATAAAACAGTTACTTCAGTACACTACAGGTACTTCAGTATAAAACAGGTACTTCAGTATACTACAGGTGGAGATCCTTACAGTAAAAGAATGTTACACACAATACTGTTTGAATGTGGTCTGTAACTGTCTCAGAGAAATTGTACTGTAATCTCCTGATAGAAAGGGTGTGGGACTAGGAAAGAAGGGCCCTAATGGGGGGAGGAAGCATCACAAAGATACTAAAAACGTGATGTAGCACTGTAACACTCGATCAACATTTCCAAGTATGATCTTTCAGACATCAAAATTTGGGTCCTCGAAATTAACATACTTCTCTCAACAAAAAGGAGTAATCCAGCAGCAAATTATTCATCATCCCTTTGCTTCTTTGGTTTATTTACCACTTAAAACTGAAAATGTGAAACAGTCTTCTCTACAGCCTTTGTTCAGGTTGTCCGTTCAGGCTACTGTTCAAACAGGGCAACGCATAATGGCAAAGCAACATTGTGGAAACGACCCGCACCCTCTGTAGATTTTAACAAAGCTAACCTTAAACAAACACCCTTATTTTCTGCCGATTAAACATTTACACATAACATGATATAACATTTTATTTATTCTATTTGAAGCAATTTTAAAATAAAATAAAATCACTTTTTTTTATTATTGATATATCCTACCTCATAAAAAGGATACACAGTACTATAATTGAATCTCTGGGACTGAACTTGTGCCATTTTTTGACAAAATCCCCCTAGATGCCTCTTTGACTGTATTTCAGCGATAATGCTAAGAACCTCTATGCTTTGCCATGACAGTCCTCGAGAGTAATGAGATTTCACTTCAAGGTTAGAGGGATTTCATGCTTCGCTCTTCTTTCGCAAATAAGTTGTAGCAGGGTGGTCTTGGCTTGAGCGTGAAAAATAAGGCACATATTAGAAAATATATACACAAAGAGTCTACTCATCAATTCAAACAAAAAGAAGAAGAAAAAAAAAACAGGTTTGAGGGGAACTGAGTGACGTGTGGATCTTACCTCGTGCTTCAGGTCAATAGTAAAGTCAGACTTAAAAGGTTCATCCCTCACTCTGTTTGCAAGTCTATAATTTAAAGGAAAAAGAAAATCCAGCTTTTGCAAGAAAAGTAATACAATAAAAAAAATAAAAAAAATGTAACCCTATAGCTTTTTAAAGACACATTTTTTTTTACTACAAATACTCACCGAACAACAAGGGGCATGCTTAAAGCCCAGCCAGCAGCAAAGTCCGGATATTTAAATACAGAGGGGTTCTCTGCAAAGGCGTAGTGATGAATGATGGTTGACTCCTCGTCATAAAGGGGTTTGCCAAGAAACCACTCCTGATAAATGGGAAGTGGGTGACAGGATGGCAGCATTACTGAAGGTTACTGCACTTCATTCTGAGGTGTTACGCTGGAGATTTTGTTATATAATATATATATATATATATATATTTATATATGTAAATAACACATTATTGTTAACTTTCATATTTCAAATAAACATTTGGGGTCCACATAATTTGGTTTTGAAATTCATATTACCTCCACCATAGGGGTTGTGTTGTCACCCCGGTGCATTTCTTTGTTTGTTTGTGAGAAAAATGTAGGAAAAAGTATTTGAAGGATTTGCATGGCAATTAAGCCAATGGTGGATTCTGTCATTTCCCAGAGATGATTGAATTTTGGTGATGTTACGTGTGGCAGCATTTAAAATAAAATATAATGTGAAGCAGTGGGGGCTCAAAGCGCTGGGCAGAGACACTGAAGTGGAGGGTACGTAGAGAATGAGGAGAGATAAACACTTCAAGAGGGTTTGAGAGTTACTGATGAATTTGCATTTCTTAAATTTGAATAAATGAAATTTGCTGTATCCAGCAATCTAATTGACTCAGACTATGATAACGTCTACCTTGCGTATCGATGTGCCTTGGCAGAAGTTTGCGCTCTCTGAGAACTTTTTCAAAGGGATACAGTGGCGAGTTCTGAGCAGCTGATATTATAGCCACAGAGGCATCATTATAACTCTGACATATCTGTATTAAAAATAATATCCAACAGTTTATCAAAGCTTTAAGGTAAGATATCAGGTTATTAATCGCAGGGGGAAATTGTAGACTGAGAAGTATACTATGTATAATTCAATTTCAATTTGACAAACATAAAAGATAAGACAGAACATTTTTAATCCCCAAAAGGGAAATTTACGCAAATGCAGCAAAGATAGTAAGAATAAGTACAGCTCAATCTGTCACATATATCATACAATACGACATAGTGAAATGATGTCTCTGCATTTGACTCGTCCCTTAGACACAGTGGCCAACCCCTATAAAATGCTGGGGGAGCAAATAGGGGTTGAGGGCCTTGGTCAAAAACGTATGACATTTAGACTGCAGGAGCTGGGATCGAACAGCTGATATTACCTTTGGGGGACAAACCCTCATCCAACTGAGCTACAACCAACACCAAAAGGGTCAAATAAAAATTGTGTGAGGAGCACTGGTGGGAACAAGTACTTATTCAAGCATTTCTGCAGTATCATAACTATTTAAGACATAGACATTTATATTGGAACAACCATTGCTGTAACAGCCCTTTTTTTGTGAAACTGACAGAAGCAACTGGTAGCTGTCGCTTCATAGTCGATGCAAAGATACTGGTATGAATGTGGGATCAATCTCCTCTCCTCCAGAATAAAGCTCATGCATGAGCTTTTGTGGGCTCATAAGCTGTTATTCTTACTCTGTAACATGCTCTGCTGCCGTAACATTGCAATTTCCCCATTGTGGGACTAATAAAGGCTATCTTTATCTTTATCTTTATCTTAACCTTTTCTGCTGACAAAATATTTAAATCACTGACGTGGTTGACACTTTTATTCAACACATCCTCTTTTTTTTTCATTAAGGTTTTTAAGTTCAGTTTTTGTGGAAAGTGCTTCATTATTGTTTGATCTAAATCCATGGTCACTATGAAGGCATTTCTAATATTTTATACAGGCCATTTTTATAAACACAGCAGATAATAATTTCTTTAGATTGCCTAATAATCTTAAATAATCAAATGTACAGTTTCATTGTTCTTGATTGTCAGATGTATGACTGAAAGACCAATTTTCTCCCTTCCCTTTCAAGTTTTATATCTGCACAAAAATCAACAGACATTGCATTGCATGATTTGATTTTCATTTACTAAGAGAGCCATGCCAAGTCACAATACGTTTAGTCATTGTCATGCTTTAGCATTTCACTTCTTATTGTTAAATGTTGTTTTGACAATGTCTGCTATTTTCTGCAAGTAGGCTTCAACCATAAAACATTTGATATGAAAATCACAACACTGACTGAGACTGCTTATATTTTGCTGGAGCGGCATAGAGATGCCTTAGGGTGCGCTTCGGTGAATCAAATCATGAGGTGATGCATCCAATGTCTCTTGGGGATTTTTTGGGAAGGTTTTTATAGTCTAACAGAAGAACTCCATCTCTGACGGAGATTGGAAAGCCATGCAAGGTTTATATAGTCCAAGATGAATACAAATAATTTCCATTAATTGCTTTGCAGAAACTGAAGTAAAACTCAGCATTTGCTGATAAAAAAGGTTATTTTTTCTGTTGTCTATACATGGAAGTATCATTATGTAATTACTGGAATGACTTAATTTTAAATCAAGCTAAAATGCCCAATGGTTGGATATTTGACAGCGAATATTTACATTTGACCTTCCCCACTTCCTCATATACATGAAAAATAATTTGATGAGTGGAGAAATGGACTTTAAATCAGACATACAGCAGTGACTGCATGATATGTGTGACAGGTTACACTCTGAGCTGGCAGTGCTCAGTGAAGCTGAGAGGTGCAGGAACTAAACTGATAGTAAATCTCTTGAATAAGCAATTACCAATTAAACATGGTTTCCAAACCGGACACTTTAGTCTCACTGGTGGATTTGACAGAGAGACGGATAGAAAAGACTCAGAGAAATGCAGTTTCAGATGGAATAGTATACTCATACTTACTTTATTTTTGTCAAATTTTGCAAGGACTTGGACAAGCATCGACATTTTCACGTTTGTCTCCTCCTCAAGAAATACAATCCAGGATGAGTTTTTCTCGAAGGAATATGATAAGCTTGAAACAAACACACAAAAATACATACATTACAAATAAATCGAAACTGGCATTAAATAAGAATACACAAAACATTGCTATGCACAGACCAACTACTCTAACAAAAAAGTCATATTTTTCTTAAAAATCTCAGTACATTCTGGGGTGTTATCTAACTGCATCTGACCCAGTCAGATCAAGGCAGCCACAGAGATGTTCCTGAGGGCAGAACAGGCAAAAGTAAGGAAAAACAAAACAAAACCCACACAGACCTCAATCAGAGGGGCTCTGTGATGTTATGTGGTGTTTCAGAGATCTAGGTTATGAATCATTACAGTAAGACAGATCTGATTTCAATGTTTTATCGCATCTCTGCAAAATATTTTTGTGGACGCATTTTGGAGGTCAAGGTCTGAGGGCAACCAAAGTAACGGGCTTGTTGTCACAGTCACATACACATCAGGAAGGTATTCATCACAATGTGTTGTAATCAGTCACAGTTACTGTGTGTAAGTAATTTACATCATTAAAACATGGCCATATGCTCATTACCCTCTGACAGCTCAGGGCTACTCACTAAGGCAGCAGAGGAAGGATACTCCAATCGCCCTCATTATCTGATAACGTGTGAAGGAGCAACACCACTGGTGGTTCCTGAAAGACACAACACACAAACCAGGGAAGCAGTGAGTAAACTGTATCAACTGTACAGCCAGCAACATGCTAAAACCTATTAAAGTCACCTTTCTAAACTGAAAATTCAGAACCTTACATTCATAAAATGTACCTCAATTTTGAAAGTTTAAGTACTAATTGAAATGGTCCCTCTCAGTATTTTATTATTACAGAGCACATTTTTGGATTATTATTACTGGTGCATTCACATATAGATATTGCATTTTACTGTAGAAGATGATGAAAGTTGTGGCATTTTAAGTACTCTATGCTGCTCAATAGTTTAGTCAAAAATATCATCATAGTCTGCTCATTACATTGCTGTTCTGCGGGAATTACGTGTTTAAATAGTCAACTTGTCTAAAGACCAGCCTTTTTTCAGCACTCTGACCATGAATTTAGAGGACAAAACTAGATAATAATAATAATAATAATACATTTAATTTATGTTTTTGGAATGGTTTATTCAGCTAGAGAAGGAGGATCGTTTTCCATAAAGGAATAAATTTGGACATGATATGGTTTTCACTGGACAGGAGCGGTATGAAAAATACAGCTGTGCTACAAATTCAGCAGCGAAGAAATTGCAATCTTTCTCTCTGATAGGTAGATGAAAAGATGCATAAAGTAGAATAAAATGGAAATAATCAATTAAAGTACAAATACCTCCAATTGTCACAATGTTTGGGCAGATATACCACAAGATTGACTCCATGACAGCTCCCCAAAAGTGAGGCTAGCTCAATCGCCACCTGGTGGCTTGCATAGGTTAATTCTTTTCAGATCAATTCCTCAGTTTAGCTTTGGTTTTTATAAGTCATTTCATTTTATTAAAGATTGAAAATGAGATGGCATCATATGGAAGCAACTTTATCACTGATAAGAGCTTTGCAGACTGGCTCTAAATGCCATCACCATAGTAAGATGGCCGCGCTCCTGGCCTTTTTTTTTTGGAATCATTTTTGAACAGTGGGAGGAAGCCTTGTACATCTTCGTTTATGACAATGCTCCTGACCGGAGAGTGAAGTTCAGATGGTTAAATGCTGAAATTGGATTAACCTTGATTTCTTTGACCGTGTCTACAGGCCAATGTCAAATAACACATTGCTGAAGTGGTTTTGACGCAAAAGTTTTGTCTTCCCCAACAAGGTAAGTATAGGTGAGCAACTCCTGCTCCTGACATTCATTTCAAGTCATGTCATTTTTATTTGTATAGCCTATTATAAAAAAGATTTTTAGTTTTTATCATCAATATGTTTTCTGGCTTGTGTTGTACACCCTGACATTGTCTTGTTGTTGTTATTGTTGTAACGCAACCTTACTTAAAGTCAAACATATAATATTAAACCAATGGGCGCCAGACATACAATGATGTATATCAAAATTCATCTCAGGGGTAATTAGAATTAAGTCACATTACAAACTGCAATGCCTAGAAATAATACCATTAATCATTATTAATAAGAAATCCAATTTCAAATCATCAATTCAACATATTTGCATTATAAAAAATCACCATGAAAGGCTTTCAATAGTCCTTTAGGAAAAAAAGCAAACATAAACTAAAATGTCACAAAATGTCAAAGTCTGGTTAATCCAGTGATCCGTTCAAAGGAAAGGCTCTTGCACTCAGTCTTTATAATTATAATTCTTCATGGAGGGTGGATGATTCAATATCCAGGGTGGAAAGGGATGGAAGAAGAAAGAAAGTTCATGAAGGTGTTGTGGCAGAGATGCATGTCGGAGCAGGTTTCTTTATCATGAGAAGTGTATATTATATTAAGTATATTTCATACAAAAATTTGAACTGAACACTCTCTACACACATTCCCTGCCCTGCATGCATGTCTTTCTGCTCACACACACTCTCAACCTCCCAGGTGGGAGCAATTACTGCCTTTCCCCTCTGATGTGCCACACCCCCCTCCTCAGTTCAGCCGCTCCCTCTCCTCTCTCACTGCCACAGTTGTGTTGTTCTCTCCAAGTGAAACACTGATAATAAGAAAAACACTTAATAATGTCAGTCTTATCCTTTAATTTTTAAACATACTGATATGTTCCTTTAGAGACCATTAGTGAGACAGAGATACGACTGAAAACAGGAACAAGCTGCACGGAGAGCGGATAGGAGAAGGTATGCAAGCTTTGTCCCAGAGTCAATATTTCACACTGCGAGGAAAACAAAGCAGCAGAGCGTGAGACCCTGTGGTTCATTATTACACGGTCCAGTCATCATGCAGGAAGTCAGGGGGAACAGCCTCCCCTGAGCCATTCAAACAACAGCCGGTTTGATTTAGGTGATGAGTCTGATGCTGTTTAGACTTATCAACCAGTATTAGTTCACTGAGGTTTGTAAACTCTCATATAATGTGAGCTTTATCTTAAAACTAATTATATCATGTCTTCGTGACATTTTTACTACCATTCACATTCACGGCAGTGTTGTCTAAAAAGGATAAGCTCTTATTAATTTAGAGGAAGATTTTGTTTCAAAAAAAAAAAATCTCAAAAGCAGGTCTTTTGCCTCATGTGCTATTGTCAGTCTTGTGACAAAATAGGCAGAAGATGGGTTGGGTTCCTTCAGAGCAATTCTATGCAAGCATTTGTCTCCAAATCAATGGGATAGAGCTGGTTCTCCTGTGGATTTGCTTGCAAAGAATAGGGCAATGATTGCTTGGTGGTTTGGCAGAAAATGGAGGTCAGCAAGACGTGGTTGTCATAGAGGGCAGGAAACGATGCATTTAAACATAGGAGGGACTGAAGGGGAGGCTGGAGTGGGCACCTGTCAAAACCAATTCAGTGATGAGCTACAGTCAGCAATGCTATTTTTATGGTCAATTCAGACAAAACCATAGAATATGTTAAAATACATTCACCAAAATGGCTCTTGAAAAAAATAAGTTGTTGAATTTGAACAGTGTATTTCATAAATGCAGTCAATGACGTTAGATTTTATTGTGGTGGGCTTTTTGGCTAGATGACGGAAATACAAGACAAATGCAATCCTTCCCAGAAAGCAGGATGTCAAACTGCAGGAATATGGGCTGTGACACCACACAGAATTGACAAGTTTCTGTCGGTGTAAATCTGAGGATATCCATAACCCTTCCACATCTAGATGAGGATAAGCAGAAATAACAGCTGAGGGTGAAAAACGCTAGATATACTGATACTACAGACATTTCCCTTCAGGTACATACAGTATCGTTAATCTTCCAACTTATCACTTATCTTGGCCTGACATTCCATACATTTATGAAACCAAGCCATTAAATCATTTAAACTTTAAATAAAAATGTTCTCTATTGCTTTTCACCAAAAAACTGTTTTCTCTTATATCCCCCTCACAGAAAAGAAAAATCTGATACGGCTGGATGACAACAGTTAAATCAAACCATTAGGATTTATAGTTATTTCAGTTCTGTGATGTCTTCACTACTTCTCTGTATTTTCAAATCTAATTTTGATACATTTCAAGTCATCTAGAAGGCTTTCAGCAAAGTTAACATCAAACACAACTGACGACTGGAAACTAAGCATATTTCTTGTGATAGCTGCTTTGATGTTTTTTTCATTCAGCATCCCAGCGAGACTCTTAAAAACGGGTAAACAGCAGAGTTATAAGCTTGTGTGTTGAGCCTCGGAGGTGGATTGAAGTGGAGTGGCTTCTCATGTTTGGCTTCGAATGTGGGGGTGGTAGTATAAGATGAATAGGAGAGCTTTACACATACTGCTAAGGTGTATTAATCATTTTTAAGGAAAGAAAATTATTCTCCATATAGATCTGTATCCATATTTAATTAAAATAAACAAATTCTATAACAGAAAAAAAACAAACACTGTATGCTCTGCTAAATGTTAATTCTGATTCTGTGAAGAGAGCATGAAAAGCTCTCAAATATGCACTGCTCAAAATGAGATGTTGCTGAAAATTCTCACTGCACTGCTGTGTAGTTGGCTAATTGAATGTAATATATGTATACCAAAGCATGAAGCCTTCCTGAGCTCATTAATGCAAGAACAACGCAGTACACAATTCAACCTGTCTCATCTAATAAAGTTTCATGTCCATTAGCCTAAGTACATTTTTTGCATGACAGATATAATCTAGTGCAGACTCCAATTGATTGCCAAAACTCATTAAAGGGAACATGAAACAATTATTTAAAATGCCTGGCAAAATTTGATAAGTCACATTTTATTAAACAGAAGAACACTGGGATAGCATATACCTTCACCCAGAACAATACTCCTCTATGATACTCAAATTTGAAAGAGCAATGACTTTATGTGCGGGTATACCTTCTAATGTTTTAGTATCATGCCGAAGTCTTACTGTGCATCGCTGTAGTGTCAGCATGATGTCTTGAAAATCAGTTATGACCCATTAGAAGTGTCTGCTGACAAACCGCTGGTGCCGTTGATTCCTCCTTACATTATCATTGCGCTACATCGGTAAAACATCTGCCCATTAGCCCTTGGGTATTTTCTTTTGCGTAGGCTGTAAGTTAGCAAAGCTTTAAATATGATGGTGTTAAATTTCAAATTACCATAATAACTCTGTACTATGTGGTGGTCTCCTGAGTCAGGGTGGAGGAGCCAACAAAGATTGATTCTCCGACAGTGAAAAATAGTGCAAGTGTCCTATATTGAAATATTTTAATAGTTATTCAATGGAACACATTACACTCTTCCATCAAGTGTTATTACATATTTAATAATCCTGCTGACAAACTGGCAAATGAACAAACAACTGCAGTGGACCAGAGACATGGCTCCTTGGTGATGTTAATAAATAGAAGCATCTTCACTCGCATTTGCCTAAAAATCTAATCAACTCTTCCCCATTCCAAGAGCTATGTCTTCACAAAATGTCACTAACTTCAGCTCAGAATGCTTTGAGGTGCACTGCTACAGTGATGAAAACGTAACTTCTTTGGTGTAAATGATACTACAGGAAAGAGTGCTGTTGCACCATTCTTATCTTCAACTTTAAATTACATAAAGGTTGGGCGGGTCCCCTGAGTTGTCTGGAAATGAGACAACACAGTGACCAGTTTTTTCTCAAAGAGAATAATATCCTGACTTTGTGCTACATCACATATTTTCGGATAAGTTTCACACCATTGTAACACCTCCAAACAGAAAAAATAATGATTGAGTGTGAGCATTTATATATTTTTCTTCAGCTGTGTGCAGTCAGTATATATATATGGATAACAGGGAGGCAAAGACAAAAAAACACAGCAATATAAACCCAAACAGGAGATAGAAGTAGCCGTCTCAATACAGTGAATAAAAGTGAAGCAGCTTCTGGGTTTAATGTGCTGTGATAAGGTCATTAATATGGTACATTCCCTTATGAAGGAATATAACTGATGTCTCATTTTAACTGGCTCTTAGAAGATTTAATGAATGAAATACATTTACAGATGTAAAGCTATAAATAAATGTTCATGTAATTAATGTTTGCTCTGTGCCTCCCTATAACAGGATGCTGATGTGCGAAGCACCATTTTCAAATTACCCAGAAATACTGAGTTGATGACCCCGAACACCCTCAAAAACTGCATTTCCAGTGTGCTTTTGCTCTACACAACAACACCACAATGTTCTTTATCAAAATAATGAAATTGCGTTGAGGGGTCTAGCAGTGAAGGTAGTAACAGATTTGGATCATATTGATGCACTAAGCCAGGCTGAACATACATTCAATTAGAGTTTGTCCCTGAAGTTTCTGATACTTTCATATTTCTTCTGACTTTGAAATCAATAGAGGTTTGATTGTTGAATAATTAAATTAATAATTAAAATGATGAGATCAATGACGAAAACATGGCAAGTTTTGCTTACATGCAGTGAAATTATGTTAAGCATACTTGTTAAACTAAATAGATTTCATAATTAGAACTTGTGTACTTGTGTATGCTACTGGAAAAATTGTGCTGATGTGGATGTATAATAGGTGAATGTGAGCAAACTGATATGAAAATCATGTAAGATCAAATAGAGACTTTTCCCTGTTAGGGACGGGCTGAAAGTGCAGACAGGACAGATGGACAGGGTAAACCATATCGCCCCAACTGGTATGGGGCATAAAAATGTGAATTTTTATTTTTGTACCTCCCATTTAAGTCCACCTTTTGCTGCATGTGATCATATTTTCCTTCGCAAATTTCTTTTAAGAGCTATGAGCTCTTTGTGTGCTCATAGATCTTAAAGGAATGTCTTATATCTTACCTCTGTGAGACTGTGTGCCTGCTTCAGTAAATCTGCTCTCTGTCTTTCCGCCTGCCTCACATGGAAGGAGTTGCTTTGGCTCTGGAGGACGAACACTATCTCCCGCAGGTCTGAGGAAAATAAATGACAAAGAAGCAAGACTCACAAACTGCGAAAAAAAGATCATGGCAATCAATGACCGTCTTTGAGGAGGACGAGATAACAGCCATGGTTGGAATAACCATGGCTAATCTCCATTATTGGCCTAGTGATGATAACCAGCAAATTAAGAGCATGATTGGCTTGGGGAGAAAGTATGAAAATGGCACATCCCAGAATGCGTTACCAGAAGATAACAGATAAAATATTTTTTCTACCCGTCTCAAACAAAAGACATCCTAGTTCTCCACTTCTAGCTTAATCACGCCACATTGTAACTACGATGAAGTACGGTTATACCTACTAACACCAAGATTAGCTCAATAATCACTATATAAATAACGAATACGAACCATTTCAATGCTGATTGATTGAAATGTTCAGATACCATCTTTGTCATTGGCCCAGATTCTTGCATTGTCCTTCATGTGAAATTCAGTATTTATCATTGCACTAATAGTCGCACAACACAGTGAACAATGGCGTAGGCTGCATAAACAAGCCCATATAAAAACGTCGTTCTCATGGCCAGTACAATAAAAAATATATATAAAATCAAAAAACAAAACAGGACCAAGGACCTGGGATTAAAAATACAAACTCATTTTGTCTTTGACTCCGCAATTTACAGTTAGACCCTTCCTAAATCCTATAAGCAGTTTTTTTCATTTTCAATGAATTATAGCTGAGAATCAGGAGTCAATATCCAGCTGTGAAGTAAAAGGGAAAGTACAAAGGATGGCAGATTTCCTGCTTCCACAAACAATCTATATTTTCCTTCTCTTCCTTAATTTGAGCTCAAAACAACATTACAGGCTAAGTGCCAGATAATTCATGCTTGCTTGAGACATTTTAATTATCTACTTCGTTATTTTTACAGAGTACACCCATCAAGGCTATATTGTGTTATAAATTGCCAGAAGGAGTTCATATCATGAAGTGCTTCACAATTTGCTGGCTTAGTGTGTTTTAGTGTTCCCAAACATAAATAACTACCAGCCAAAGCTGACAGGACTGTAATTGTCCCAATGGAACAGTTGTGCAAAAGCAGTACAAGGGATGAGGGGAAGGGCCCATGCTGACAATGGCAGGATTAGATGGATTGCCTCCTCCTCAATTACATCTTCAACCTACTCCCACCCTGGTTTCAAATATTAGCTGAAAGGTCATGGGTAGACACTATGTCACAGCATAGTATCTGTGTCAGATCTTTTTTTTAATAACTGTTGCTGGATATGTTTCCCCTCTTTGGCCCTTTTAACAAAGATCACATTTACACTGGAGCCCTGCTGAGGGTGAATTTGCTTGGTAAATCTGTGCATGGGCATCTCTAAACAGATCTAACCTATGCTGAGAGCCGAGATTAGAGCATTACACCACCTTTAAATGACCTCCCGCTGAGCTTGCGTAATGAATGACTGAGTGTGTATGTGTGTGTGCATGTGCTTTCAACAAAAGCAGTGTATTTTAAAGCCCCAGGTGAGGTACCAGCCTCCTGTTACTGCAGAGTACAGCAATAATGCCAGCTGCATGAGGTTAACAGCAGAATCAGGAAAATAAATTTTCCAATCAAATATTGTGTGTACAATGTGTAGCCCGTCTCAAAGTGGAGGGAAATAAGGGGTAAATAAAAAGAAACTAGTTAAGACTCGATTCAGTGGCATTGGCGCCACACAAATGGATACAGATTAATCATCAGGAAGAAAATCGGAAGAGGCCGCATCCTATTACAGCTCCCTTCTTCCTTCACTTCTGCTGTTCCTGTGTCCTTCACCAGTTAAAATGACTTTAGTGCAACATGTCATCAATACATCTACGAGTTTGTAATTACACCTACACCTATTATACAACAAATCTAGTAGATTTCAAACATCCTTAAAGCGTTGTATGTATTTTATCTTGCGCTGACATCGAGCACCCTAAGCAGAAGTCCTCCACCATCCATACTCCTCACTAATAGAAATACTTGATCATTTGCATCTGTTAATCTAACCCAGCATTTATCAAACCTAATACAAATGTCTGCCTGACAAATTTTTAAACCTCTAGGATTTTCAATCTTAGAGTGATCCAGTGTTAAAGTGCACCTCAATAATAAAAACGATACAGCACAACGTGGCATACTTGAAATGAAAAAAGGAAACCAGTCAACAATTCCACCAACTGTTTAAACTGCATTTGTTCAAAAAGATTTACAGCATTCTAAAGGGCAGAACAACTATAAAGTATAAATTATGTCAAATATCATAACATAAAACAGCGCTTCTGTATATAGAGAATAAATAAAACTTAAAAAAACAAGAGTATATCAATTAAAAAGGTCTGACGAATCTGTATCTAGATAAAAAAAACAACAATAGGTTTGCGATTAAAATATAATACTAAATAATTGTTATTGAAAATAATATAAAGATTTGGAAAACATTTGGTTAAAATAAAAAAATAAAACAAACTACTTATATTTCAATACTTCATCTTATACATCCTTCATCCAACTACCAAGATGCACCAGTTTTGTCTTAGAATATTTGTTTCCTTGCTTTTTTTAAAGGCCACATTTTCGAATACATAAAAAAGAAATATATCTTTAAAAAATCTATAGCTCGTTTGGCCCCTTATTAGTCTTAAGAAGTCTCTTAATTCACTCATACGTTGGGCTGGCTCTGAGAGGATCTTCATGAGTGTTTGAGGAGAGGCTGGGCTTGAGTGTTGGATGGGGTCAATAGTGTTTTAGTAGATGATTAAATGGTGGATGATTGTTATATTGTGTGTTGGAACTCTGATTCTCGATTGTCTCTCCACCCGACCTATGAAAGTTGAAAGTATGAAAGACCGAGGCTCCATGACGATACGCCACAGCGTCATGCAGAGATCAACACGTCATGTAGTGCACAGAATGCTCATTATATTTGTTTTAATTGTTTCCTAATTTAGATAGACCTTAGAGGAGTCTAAGGTCCTCATCATTGTCCACAGACGATGAAGTTGATAGTTGCTTTTTTTGGTTTTCTAAAAAATCATTGGACCGATTGCTATTGATCTTGGGATTTGCTGAACTTAACGTGAACAGCACTGCCTGCTAGCGTGTCGCTTCTTCTGATTACCCTCTTTCTCCGGTAACCTATATCACTTATATATAAATGATATGTGTATTCTAGCTTGACTTTGACATGGTAGTGTATAAGAGAAACCCATCCAATAGGGATCAGAAGCCAGTATACTTCTACGGCCTTTTCCAAGCCTGATATATCGGGAAGGTTGTGCAAGGAAGGGCCCCAGACCTATGCAAAATCAATATGCGGAATGAGACGATCGGCTGTGGCGACCCCTAAAGGGAAGAGCTGAAAGAATAAGGAGTAGTTTCTACTGCATTCAGGTAGGATGTTGCTTGATGTTATCGTTCATTGGAGTTTTTTTTAGTGTAGCTCAGGATGATGCATTTAATGTTTGATTCAATGGTCTGTTTTGATTTATTTAAAATAGGTCTTGCTACTAGAGCTAGCAGTCTTAACTCCTGCTTTATTAATAGCAGTATTCCAGAGACAAAACTGTATATTCCATTTATCTATTTAATAGTACAGAGAAGAGGTGAAGTGGCACCCCAGTGCCAAACGGCCTACAAAACACTTTATCTCTATGGTTTAGATAAATCAAAGATTCCTTTTTGGCTGATAATAATATGCTTCAAAGGAAAACGATTGAAGGTTCCGCGGTAGATGAAGCCAAAGTCTCGGTTCCCTCAAAAGGGATGATTTTTTTGCCAGGCTGAAGGACCTAGAAAGCCCGCGTCTTGTGTTCGTTTATCTCCCTACACTCATTCTGCATTCCACAGGGGTCACTCCACAGAAAAAAAGACCTTGAAATATATTGGATGAAATGAGACACAGGAGAATTGTGTCTCATTCTCTCTCTGATCTGATGCTTTTCTTAACGCATGGAGCCACTTTTTAAAGGCCGTCCCCATCTGGTCTTTGGGAAATCCTGTTTGAAGTGCTGGATGTACTCACCTCCTCTGAATACAAGAGGGAAGAAGATCAGATTGATAATATGCTGAAACATGCCTTTGCATTTCTAGATAAAAGCAGTAATACAGGAGGGTGAGGTAAATATCTGGGCTTCAATGTGTGTTCTTTCCACATTGTGCGCCTCATTGATAAAAAGAGATTCTGACATTTCCTTAGAGCAGGAAGGCCAACGGTGGCAAATGGCAGAAGAGCTGAGCACACGCGGACCTGTAGGCACTCCTAGAGCTCTGTCATCTCCATCAGAGTCACCGAGCAGGTGTGTGTGGTCACTAAGGCTTTCGCAGGAAGATTTCCATAATGGTCGTTGAATAAACGCATGTCCATGGCAAGGCGGCAAGACATTCCATAAATGCAAATGTGGATATGTTTGGGAGAGCAACATTTTTAATCTAGTTCTAATGGGATACGGACCAGCACACAGATGGAGGGGAAGATCAAAAATGCGCTTCCAATGATGAACATCTGCAAAAAAAGAAAGAAAAAAAAAAAGGCTAGAGGGATATTAGTCTTTAAGTGGAGCAGACTAATGTCATCCCCATCAGTGGGAGAAAATTAAACTGCGCGAAAAATTAAACTGTCATGACAAATCCAGAGCTTTTCAATGCCAACCCATACTCAAAAATGACAGAGGATGTCATTAACGCATTTTCATAGTCCGCCGGCCTGATG
This sequence comes from Lophius americanus, assembly GCA_037951165.1. NCBI lineage: Eukaryota > Metazoa > Chordata > Actinopteri > Lophiiformes > Lophiidae > Lophius > Lophius americanus. Next base: position 5,791,074 of record JBBDHG010000095.1, on the reverse strand, counting down.
GAGACATCCAGTAGTTGACTTTGCCTGTGTAAGTCATTATACACTCGAGTGACTCACATCAATGCACTCGCAGAGACAAGATTATCTATGTCCTGAAATCTCCCTTCCATTTATCTCTCCCTCACATCCAAAGAAGTGCATCAGTTAGACGTACTACACCGAGGAGAGTAGGGCTGCAGTTCCCAGATCAAACTAAGCAAGACTGTCGGACCAGACATAACAAAGATTTAATAGCCAATCCACCGACATCCGGAGATGTTCCCTTAATCCAATATAGTCACTTTTGTTGAGAGGTTGATTTAACCTTTCTAAAACTCATTTACCATCCAGATGGGCCATCAACCAGCTGTCCCAGGCCTATGTGTCAGCAATTGAAATTATTTATTCTCCTCCGTCTCATATTAATACAAACCTTTTATTGCTTTGAACAGGATCGATAGAGAGCGTGCTGCATTAACTTTCAGCTAACTACAGAACGCGTCAATGATGATGAGATATAAATATCTCTCGGTTATACAGAGAGGGAAAAGGAAGAGAGGGGTAGACATAAAGGGTCTGAAATGAGAATATAAGCCAATAAACAAAACAAAAAATGCACTTGTGATGAGAAAAGTTTGTGTCAAAGGACACAGATGTGTCATGACTTTGTGTTTATTTATTATTATTGTATTGTGAAGGTTCGCCATCTTGGTCTGTGTTCCTGTTTTATTTCGAAAGTGTTATGTATGTTGTTTAGTTAGTTTTACATTTCCTGTCATGTTTCCTTTGTTTTGCCTTTTCAGTGTGTTTGTTTATTACTCTTCATTTCCTTAGTCCTTCTTAGTGTAGTCTTTGTGTCTTTTACTTGTGTTCCATACACCCTATCATAAGTGAATGTGAAATGAAAATCAAATAAGTTCATAGATTTTGTACAATTCATTAAACACTTTAAGGTGTTTCATTGAGGACACGTAGATCTAATTTCCCTGCTACGCAAGTACAAACCAATGGACCAGAAAAACCCGACATGTCCCTGTGTCATAGATATAAAATGAGATGCATAAATGAGATAAGGTCATTGTCCTCTAATGGTTAACGCATTGGGGTTTTAACAAGAAAAACAAACACAACAAAACAAACTAACAAAGCAGAGGCAACTTGTAAAGGTTGGGAAATGGTTCTCCAACCTGTCATAATCCCACTCATCAGAGGTTCTCTACAGTTCATGACTTCAGGACATATCTGAGGAATAATGAGCATTAAACATTACATTTAAAACTCACTTAGCATCAATAATTCAAGAGGCCAAGGTAATTAATGCTGAACAGAGTCCAAGTTTTGCTTATGAAACATATATTCTGTATTTTGACAATGGATGGTACACCACTTGAATATAACTGTTCTTCCCTGTTCTGTACAGCTGAATTTGTTTTGAAAAAGACACAATTACATACCCCATACAGCGTTAAATACGCCAGCTGGGTTATGGATTTTATTTTTCAAATAAAGGTGGTATGCTCTTTCAATTTCAAACAAAGACAGAATCTGTGCTCAGATAATTTAACTAGCGAACGTGGGAATTATAGAGTTGGCACGCAAGCAGGCACTAGAAACCATGAGATGGTAAGAGAGAGAAAGTGAGAGAAAGTACTTACGCAATGAACAATGTCTGGCATGCAGGAAGATTTAAGCCAACATCCTCTTGATTGCTGTAGTCCTGAAGGGACAATCCATATACCCGGTCTTGAGAAGCTGGCTCAGGGACACCTCGTGAATAGACTACAGGTGCACTGGGGACAGGAACAGCACTTCCTTTGGCTTCAGTGTTGTTCTGGTGATAATCAGATTTCAATTCTAGCACACCCTCTCTGCACTAAAGCGATATTGTTCACTGTCTGTGGTACAGAGTTCAGCTATACACACAACATTCAAAAACTATACTATTAAATGTGAGCCACTGGCAGCCTTTAACAATGTACTGTGCTTTGGTTTTCGTCAAGTCAAACACCACTGTGGACCCTCCATGCCATGATGAACAGTTTTGCTGCATCAACAGTCCCGCTGCATGATCTCGTTAAACTATTTCTCTCTAACTTCTGTAACTGCAATGAACTTTTACAAATGCATCAGAAAAATTTCTGAAATAAGTTAACTGCCAAAATAGAATAGAATAGAACAAACTTTATTAATCCCAACGGGGAAAGTCATGCCTTAAAGCAGCTTTTACATTCATACAGTGACTGAAATTACAGTAGTAGTTAAGAAAATAGGATAATATATATAGAAACCCGTGTACACATGTATAAGACATACAATTAAATAAAGATAACATGCACACATCCATAAAGTGTACATGTGAAATTTTTGTCTTTATACTAGCAGCAAAAAGTTAGAACAATGGTGATGATTGGGTTGATTTGATTAAATATGCTGTCTGCATACCTGCTGACTGATGATGCATGTGACACCACTACTGTTGAGTTGTGTATGTTAGATCTGTCTCTTTTAGAAAAAAAAAATCTTTTTCACCTTTAGAAAAGAAGTGAAATGGTAGAAATGATTGGGGCGAGACATTCAAGGATCTGAACGATAAAGCTTACTGGTTTTGTGACTGTGCAGAAATAATTATTTTGATAAAATATCTGAAATGAAGGAATGAATGAATGAATGATACTTTGGAGCTACAGAGAAAACCAAAACATTATTTTATAAATTAGGGCTACAGTAATCAATTTATTTTAATAATCGAGTATTCTATTGATTCTGCCGATTCATCGGGTATGAATAATCAAATATGAAATATTGCGTGTTCTGCAATTATATTAATTAAATCACTTTTGCTTGCTAAAGAGCAATAGTAATATACAAAACAAAAAATACGACAGGTCTATTGAGAGAACAACTATTTGTTCCCTTTTTTTAAAAAAAATCCAAAATGTTTATTTCTTGAATTTCAATATCTGTGCAAAGTCGTAAAAATAAATTAAATTATTTGTTGTTGGATTTATCCTCAGAATCTGTAATCCAGCGCTTTAAAATTTGTTCACAACAGTAGTCTATCACGGCTTCTGACGGTTTTTCTTGGATGAGTTTCTAGAGTTCAACTTTTCTTACTATTCCACTTATTTTCTTGGGAGTTTGTATTAAAAAAATATAAAACAACTCTCTCCTGTGGTCTGGATCTCAATTGCAAACGGCCTTATTCATATCATTTTCATTTATCGAGGGGAAAGGGATGTTCATGTGGACCATTTTTTTCGATTTTATTTGGAATAAGGGGGCCATGTAAACCAACCTCAACACGATCCCTCCGTTCTATCCACTCATACCGCCTTCCCCTACCCTGGACCAAGCTCAGCACCATGGGTGACTGGGCTGCTGCCCGACGTCTGTGGAATGTCCTCCCTGACCATCTGAGGGCTCCACAGATGAGACTTTTAGAAAAAAGGACATAAACTTTCCTTTTAACAGAACCTATAACTTTAAGTAACATTGCTGCTTTTTGGTCATATTATTATATAATATATTCTATTTTTTTTAATGAATGTTTTTATCTGCTTTTACCTTGTAGCACTTTGAGATTTGAGCCAAATGTAAATTGCGTTATAAATAAAATTTATTATTATTATTGTTATTACCTGTAGTAATAATAATAATAATAATATCTTACATTTATTAAACGTCTTGTAGAAAGTTGATCCAGTTTGCAACGAGTAGCTAGCAAAACACGGACCACAATATGATGCCAGGGGATAGCAAGCTACCGGCAGACGATCTAAGCCAATTCTTCATTGAGTATCGCGGCAGTGTGAATATCTGTTTCTGTGTTTATCAGACAGCCATACATTGTTTGAGGTTTGGGGGAGCGTGTACGTGACTAGTGGTTAGGTGAGGGCACACTGCGCTACAACACAGTGCGCTGAATAGTTGTTTACATTTAAACGAAGTCTTGATGCAAATATTTTATTTTTAGTTACTCAAATTATTTGAGGAATTGTTTCAGCCATAGTATAAATATATGGAATAAAATGCCAGTATTCCTGATTCTATTTGTTAGTTGTCCTTTCAGAAGTAATTTTACCTTGAGACAGGACTTGTAAGCATAGGCACTGCTGGGGAAACATTTCCATTTAAGCATGTTTTCTGCGCACATTGATGAACAATGTAGTAATTTTTTCTTTGTGCCTCGTTGGAAAGATATCTTATGCTGAGTTATTTTGGTTCGCTATCACTCTCTCAGCCTTCTGTATTGTTGAAATACATCATAGTGTAACACACAGCAAAATATGGCCTGAAGACACTTCTATTTGTTTTTACTCGAAAAAAATGATAACACAAATCAGCGGTGTGTATACAGATGCTCATTTTATTCGGACTTGTATGATAGATGATTCTATTTAGATTTGTACTCTATCTAAAGAGGCACAGTGAAGATGATTACTATCAATACCATCAAAAAGGTCACGACATCATTTATAATAGACAGGCTAGTTATAGCTACTGATGCAGCCTCTGTTTTATCGTTGGAACAACAGAAACTCTGACTTCCTTTATTCATCTTCTGGTTTCCTGCCCACAAACAATATTCTCTCCAGGCAAGCATAGCTTTTATATGGTGTGACAAAGGGAATTACTGCGGCGGTGCTGGATAGTGAAGCTCCATTTTTGAGATAAATGTCTGTTTGCTCCCTGCTATGAGGTGCCAAATGAGGGCATTATGAAGTTGCCTGTTTGTGCTTCTGCGTATGTGGTACCCCGGTTGAATGAACAACAGGCAAAGGTCCAGAAAACTGGCTCCAAATTCCTCTGCGCTCTCCCCAAACTGATATAAAAGCACACTGAAGCATGCAAGGGAAGTTTTTAATTTTCTCTATTTATTACATTTCCGGTTGCTCACAAAATGATTAAAGAGATGGAACTGGGAAAAAATATCGGGACAACTGGAGATAAACACTTCAGGCAAGCGACAGCCAAAAGCCCTTTTACCATTAACGTTTAATAACATTTTCCACTTAAATTTCACACGGTGTAATGTGTTTCATTTCAAGATGTACAGCAGATATCAAGCAAGTGATAACACATTTATAACATTTCAGCATGTAGTTCTTCAACATACTCATAAATCATCTTTTATAATGTCGGCCAACTTTACAAATTACAGTACCCCCACTGCATAGACTAATCCATACATACAAGGATAGAGTCCAAAAGATGACCTTTACTAGGATTAGCATTTTTGAACTATACTACTTTGTACTATCAATGACGACCTAAAGAAACTAACATACACAGTTACATGATTTTATGGTACAGTAATATTCTTACCAGCTAACCAAGTTGAGTCATTTTGATTTTGCAATAAGATTATCGGTGTCTGTGTTTGCGTTACTTCATTAATAATAAGATTATCTATTTATCTGTCCATCCATTTTTCTGTAACTGTTATCCAGTGCATGAGCCACAGCGTTTGAGCCACCAACTCACCTACATTGCTTGTTCTTGGACTGTAGGAGGAAGCTGTAGTATTCAGAGAGAACTGGCACAGACACAGTGGACAGCTTACCACAATACCACCATTCAAGTATTTCAAAGTTTCAATACATAATATAAAATATAATTTATTTAAAGGTGAAGTGTGTGAAACCTGGTGGAATCTAGTGGTGAAGTCCCAGATTGCAAACTATATTGGCTCAGGCAGACCAGAAAAAAATTTGCCGGCAACAACTTTGTTATCTTTTTCCATTTCTTCATTGGTCTGTAAAGGTGAATAATTTCACTATTGTCTTCCTGCCACTTCAACTTACATACTCCCTCTAGAAAAACTGTTGGGTTTGTCTGTTCAGGCTACCCTGCAAACATGACAGCCTCTGTGGAAAGGATCTGCTGCCTCTGTTGATTTAATGGGCTTTTTCTGCACCTTGAAAAAAATATTTTTATATGAGCTGATTAAATATTAACAAACATAACAAAAATCCTGCTGTTATCAAGAGTGTGTATATTATTACTACACCTAAGTCTGGGATGAACCTCTTTATCTCTTACGCTGTAAACGAAAACATCTACTGTGTGTCATGAGCGATCAGTGACGAGATTTGAGGTCCACTGTAAGATCCATCTCATAATCATAGCTGATAAAAGAAAAGACCATTGACCACATTTTAAGTAAATCATCTGTACTGCAGTCTATTGGACTACATACAGTAAAGTGAATAGCGTGATGAACTATAAGGTTCTACAATAACAAAGAAATTCTTATATTTATGTTCCTTTCTGGCCCATTTTCTTTCGATTGGGCAGGTACTATAGTTATTGGTAAAAGCACATGATAAAACCTGTAACTGTACATGGATTGTCAACTTCTTTTGGAGGTTGATCCAAATTGCAAATGTTTTACCCCTTTAAGAATTTAAAGTATTCAATTGACCCCTCATATGTACAGAATATAAAATTGTGATTTTAGGGCTGTACTCATGAGGATTACCAAATTATTTTCTATTTGCAGCTAATTCTAATGCTATAGCAACAGTCATTAGAAAAGTGAGACTTACCCAGTTGATTATTGTGGATGACGTGCAGATCATCGTGGCTCTGAAAGACATAGATCATTTTAAATCATAACAGCAACAGAAAAACAACGGAACCTGACACATTTTCAAATAATGGCCGATGTGTTTTTCATTCATGAATCATATACAGGGGAAAGGCTTTCCTAAAGATGCTAAGCTTTGGCTAAATACTCTATTTCCTCTTCTTAATCACTAATTAAGACTTAGTCGTGCTAAACATGGAAAGCCCTGTGGGTTATTTGGAGAAATGATGGGCGATAACCCACATCATTACTTCTTCCTAATTGTGTGTTTTTTGCTTACATCGAGCTCTGTGCATTTGCCTCAATTAAGGCGTTCAACACTGTTCCAACCTCTTGAGCTGTCAGTGCGCACTGCAGTCCATGAAGCGATGAGTAAATCAATCCCGAGCTGTCTTTTACCTACATCTTTCAGAGGAAGTCGTTCATTCTTTACAAAGGCAAGAATTTGTGATTCCTCAATATTTCCAGAGTTGCAGACGCAGAGTATTAATAGAAAATGGAAAACCAAGGCTCCCTTTGATTTATGACTTCCTCTACACCAACAATCATTTTCTTTTCCTGATAAGCTGATATAGTTTTCAAAGAGTCTAACTAAGTCATAAATTCACTCTGAGTTGACGTGATGCAATGATTACAGAGAATCACAGTTGTTAAGTGTCAGCTGTGTGTATCTCTCTGTGTGGAACCTGCCATCTAAGCACATATAGCAATTTTTTTATTTTTGAATGGACAACAAACTGAATTTAATATATCCCTTCTGCCATTAAGGTTTTCCTGTAACTGTCACGACAACACATCATTTCTTTTTTTAGGGCTTGTTTCTTGCACTTCTGAGCCGTCATATTTCAGATATGTAAATTATATTGCTAAGTTCACTAATTATGAAGATATGCAAAGGAAAGTTTTCATGCATGTGTGGGGCTGTCTGTTTTCTTTTTCTCAGGTGATAGGATCTTTTTCTGCCTATGCATTTATTTGCCCATCAGGATTAATTCAGTCGATACAAAGAATCAGCTTAATCGGGGTCATTAGAATTAGTCATACCCAAAAGGTTTCTGTCTCCTCTTATCACATGCTACTCAGTTACTTAGCTGAAGAGAACGCCCCTCAAGCAAAAACATTCATATCATAAACCTTCATAATCAGACTCATTATCAGATAATTAATTGTATAATCTGTCCTGCTTGAAAGATTATGTAAAACGAGGTTTCTCTAGATGAATATGGGAGTTGTTAGAGAAGAGTGGCAGGTGATGGGTTCACTCCGTCTCCTCCAGCTACACTCAGGCGGAAAGGAAACTGCTCTGACAGTAAATCACTGTGCCGCCACTGTCAAACTAAATAAATCGATATCTGCAGTGTGATGAATTCAGTGTTTGGTGAAACACTAACAATGACGTCGATTGTGTATGTGCTCTTGTAATATAAACATTGGTGTCTACTATGTGAGTCTGAACGAGTTGATACGATTTACCGCTTTATATCAGCTCTTAATGAGGCTTTAATGAAGAATCTCTGAGCTGGACTGTGCACCATTATACATCTTTTTTTTATGTCCGGTGCCTCTCCTTTATAATGAAATGTTGTTATACAAGCTGTAAGTCCAGAAAAATGTGCCCTCCCTCTTTTCAATTAGATGACTCTTTTGGCACAGCAGAGGGTTGCCTCCCACAAAGAGCAGCCTCATTTGGCAAAAAAGCTTTTCCACAACGCCCTGCTCTCGTCAATCACTGATGTCCAAGTACACATTCACTGTACAGCAGATTACTTTTATTTACGGTTGTATATTAATGTTTTCTTGGTTTTCACAAATTATTTATCCCAATTGCAGGTTTAAAACCAACTATGCAGTGTTTTGCTCTCTGTACCTAAAGCTCTATTTCATTCTAGACCTCCCAACAATGCAGACGTATAGACCTGGATTATGCACATATATCTATCTTAATTCCTTTCTACACCAGTGTGTACTTGACAGGTCTCTCTTCATTTAGCCTTTTTTGTAAAGCAGAAAAACACAAAAAAATATATATACAATAAACATTGAAGAGATTAATGTTTTAATGATTTTTTAATCTTTTTGGTTGTTGATAACATGCATTGTTCTTCCTCTTTCTGCTGCACACAATTTCGGGTCGCAAAAGCTTATATTCTATCATAGCATCTCCTCGTTGAGGTTTCATTCTCCCTCTGCTCCTCTCTCATCTTGCCTGGTCTGTGTGTGTGTGATTGAGAGGTGGTGAGTCTCAGGGCGTGACTCATCCTGGAGGCACAGGCTGGCAGCTCCACACATGCCTTTCATCTGCAATCAAGATCTCTAGTACTTAACTCCTGTCTCAACCAATACTAATTGCCAGATCGTTCTGCTTTTCTCAGTTGTATCTCAGTACTCAGTCTCAATTTTGCATTTTTACCTGACTCAGCCCTAGAAATCCAGCTCTACTGCAAATCTCTGCCTTCAACTACATTAAAACGTAAGCAACAATTATCCCTTTAAAACAATCTTCACTGGTTTCTATCTCCCCTTTTGGACCAGTTACAAAAAACCACAATCTGACCAACATTAATCTAGCCGACACAAACTCTGTCCAAGAGGTCCTCTCAAATCAAGTACTTTTATTTGCCAAAAACGAGCAGTCACTGAACTTTCTCACAGAAATACGAAGAGCTAATAATCAACAGCTAGTTCGACTTGGGGCAATGAATCAGGGTAATCAATAACCTCTCAATTAATATAGTTTCCACAGCCTCCTCCTCTTTCAACCTCTCCACGTTCATCAGTAATCCCTCAGGAGATTCAAATGTCAATGCTGGATCCCTGCTCTGTAGGCTCGGAGAAGTGTCAGGCTATCTATTGGAGTGCTGCAATGTTTTCAGCCATCGTTCAGTGTTTCTCCTTTGATTAAGCCAAGGTAATTTACACAGTGAGATTGAGAAGGAAAGTTTTCCAGTGTGCTGAGTTTTGATTGAGCCAACTCAGATCTCCTGTGCTGGAACGGAAAACTCTGAGTATCCTTACTCAGGGTTTGTTAAACGCGCTTTCTGAAATACACTTCTGGTCTTTGGCTAGCACAAGTTTTTTTGGGGGGATTTTTATCTCTTCTCTCTACTCTGGCGCTTTCCATGTTCAAAGGGAACCCCGAATTTAAAGCATCATTATGCCATAAAACGCTTTCTCATAATGATACACAATGTTAAGAACACATAAAATACTGTCATTACTTAATAAAGACAGATACTTTTAACAGACACAGGTCATCATTTAAGGGCGCAAGGCATTATAGGTTGATTACGTAGAATGATTGATGACGCGCTGAGCCACTGTAGCTGTTTTCGCAGCATTGGAGAAAAATTCGAAATAATGCCTCATTATGCTGCTTTTGGTTGTGCTTTCCAGTCGAAGGGCAATACGGGAAGCGATGCAAGTCTTGGCAGCTTTCTCACAGCTAAGAAGAGGAGAAAACAGTGGGAAGACGGCTGTGGACGTACACAACTTCCAAAGGACCGGTGTCAGCAGACGCAGCCTGAAAGTGGACCATCAGACATGACTATGACCGTTGAAAATATCATACGTCAGTATGATCTATGTAACTACCTTGAACAGCTGGTGACAGAAAGCAGAGCTCTTTACAACAAACTATCGCCTTCATGGTTGCCATAGCAACATAATTCCTGCACAGACAGCAGCGATTGTGTCCTACTCTCTCTTTATCATGACTCTCATCGTCTTCTTGTTTGCTCATATAAAGTACAATTTTTCCAAGTTGGCCTTGTTAATGTTGCGCTCCGGTTAAAATGGAAAACGCTGGACAGATGCTATTCTTAATTCCTGAATTGGGATAAGTGGTTGAGAAGCCCCGGCCAGTGCAATCATTTGACGTCACTACCCAAAATGCATTGCAACGTAAACACCAATAGCGACTTATGAGTTAAATTATTATTCAAAATTTTTCCAAACTATTGGACGTAAAGTAAATTTAATGTCGCATGTATATAGCTGATACCGTCAAATATGTTTTAATGCATACAAGTCTTGACATTCAGGGTACCCTTTAAGAAACACCATCTCCATAGTGACTGGTCTGAGGATAACATTGTGAGTTGGGAGTTCTTCTTGTCGTAGCTACCGTTTATGCTAAGTTCGCCCTCTAAATCATGATTTGGTGATAAGTCAGGTCATTGCCGCTACACTGCCCATACGACTGTGGCACTGAACTGCTGCCTAGAGCCACTCCACCCATCAGCACACTCTATACTCCCACTGGGACTGGGAGAAAAGCCAGTGACCAATACATCACTGACTCAGTAAATGCAAGTGTTATTCAGCTTTCCATCTCAATGGTAGGAGCCCGGTTCTTTATTATGGCCTAAAGTACAAAATCTTTCATCTATGCATTGACCAGAAATAACAAAAAGAAACAAGACAAAAAACCTTATCAACTCAGCCTATGAGCCCTTCCAGGGAGCAACCATTATCCAAGCTAGATCTCCGAATGCTAATTCTAACCTTATCCATATGAAAAAGGGACAAAGAAAGCCTTCATTACCTCTATCAAACATTTTAAACACCTGGTTACGCCTTTCAAACTACGCAACACCCAGCCATATTTCAGCCCAAGGTTTATGAAGACCTTCCCGACTATCGTCACTGGTTCATCTTTGTTTAACTCAATGACATCCTGGTCCTCTCGGACTCTCTCCGAACACCAAATAGACGCACGAAAGGTATTAGAAAGATTGCTGGAGAAGACACTTTTTGTCAAGGCTGAAAATTGTGAGTTTTACCGCAACTCTGTGGCATATTAATAATAATAATAATAATACCTTTAATTTATAACGCACTTTAAATATGTATCGAATCTCAAAGTGCTAGAAGGTAAAAGCAGATAAAAGCGTCAATAAAAAATATAATAAGGATTATATAAAAATATGACCAAAAACCAGCAATGTTAATTAAAAGTTATAGGTTCCGTTAAAAAGGAAAAGTCCTTTTTTCATTGAGAGTGGAAAAGTAAAGACAGTCTCAAATAATGTGCAAGCTGTGGCAGAGTGGCCCTGCCCTATATCCAAGAAAAAACTCCAGTGGCTACTGATATAAATCAACTTCTACAACATTTTCATCACAGGCAATAGCAGGTTGATGACTTCTCTCTCCAAGCTCAGCTCCACCACCATGTCTTACTCCTGGAGGGAAGACACTGAGTAAGCCTTGCTGCTTCTCAAAGACCACGTAATTTCTGCTCCTGTTCTGGAAAACTCAAACTCATCCAATCAGTTCCTGGATACCTCTGGTACAGGATTGCCACAATTGCAGTCCCATCTCAGCATTCAGAAACCTCCCATAAATTGCACCACAACACTTTAGTTTTCTCTGTCACCCACTGAGCAGGACTAGGATTTTGGTAACCATGAGATTCGGGTAAATAATTGACTTACCCAACTGTCAGATTGGGTTATTCAATAAAAAAAACGTTTTGCTTATATTTAAGAATATTTTAATTATTTCTATTGTAACCATTTTATCTCCTCATTCTAAGAGTTGCATTATCCTCACTGACAGAACTCTTTAATTTTGGCCCCAACGTTTCTTCTAAGAGCTAACGCTCTATTGTCACTCCGATGAATAGAAGCTCCTCGGCTGTCTTCTGCAGGAATCAGGAGCCCAGATGAGTTAAAAAGGAAAAGCCTACATTGTCCATCGGAAGGGGATGTTATCAACATCTCTTTAGCAATTTTTATCTGTGGCATCACAGCACTGATGCAGAAAGACAGAAAGATTGAGGCTCGTGTAGTTTAACCACATCAAAAGCTTTCCTAGCTGAGTTGTACATGTGTAAACCCCTTGAGGACGATGCTCAACCCACTTAATGTGATTCTAATGTCATCAAGAACACCTGCAGACAACGCTTTGATCCCTGCCTTTGATTGCAGAGCTCTTCACATGCATACATGGCAGAAGCGGCCGGAGAGACTCCATTGAAGTGAGTGGCCAGTCAGCTCACATAGGCTCACTGATCACTGATATAAACAAGGATCCACAGCTGCAGGGCTTTATGAATTTTGACGTGTTAGAGAAAATATGATGATTTCAAAAGTAGAAGATGGCCACCGAGCACCGGAAATACCCGAGGGGCTCAAGTCAAGACTAGAACTGATCATGAGTAGGTCAAACGACAAAATTAAAAACTGATCAAAAAAGATACAAACTACACAAAGCTAAATATTTAACATCTTACTGAAGTAAGACCGGTTCAATCTACACTCAATCTACAAATGAAAATTCATTAGTCATTTTCAATTATTTTTTAGAGTCATTTTCAATGTGGAGATGATTGAAGTCAGACAAATGGGTCTTTGTTGTCCAAAATGTAGTAAATGCTAACAAATCAAAAGAAATTTTATTTATTCTTTATTTCTATAACTTAGAAAGTTTGGAAATGTATGTACTTTGAATAACTCCACAAAGCTGTTATTATTACACATATTTTTTCCAAATTTTTTAATTCACCACACAGCAGAACAGTTCATCAGGTCTACCATCAGAATACAGAACAAACAGGGATTCAATTTTGTTTTATCAAGGACAGGAACAACTCTTGCCAACAGACTGCCAGACTGCATAAAACTGTTGACATTGGTCCAAATCTAGCTGCCCTCGGCAGCAGGGCAGCCATTACTGTCAAGCCCTACTGTGTAAGTTATTTGGGGTCACAGTCTGCTCCAGATCTCTGCATGAGATGGCTGAGATATTTCTGACCAGATATTACCCATAACAAAGGAAAATGTTCTGGACCATTGCATTGTGTGAGTAACAAAAGTAAACTGATGGTAGCATGGTGCGTATTATATCGTATTAACAATATAAATCTATCTTATGATTGAACAAACTTAGCACAAAACCCTATATTGCACATTGAAAGAAAGATAAAAAAATATATAGCCAGATCCAACTTTTTATCCAGATACACTTTAAAACGTAATTGGTTCCTTACTACAGTCCCAACGCTCCCAAATCATTCAATGGAAATCATCCAGCATCTTTGTGTTATTCAAGTACACAAGCAAGAAAACAAACCAACGGCGGTGCAAACCTGACCTCTTAGGCAAAGGTCCTGAAATTAGCTAATACTCATCAAAGTAAATAATTGGGATAAAATTCAAAAATATTACAAGGTTGAGAGAAATTCTTTGAAAAAAGCATTTTAAATGAAGTGTGATCCTTGTCTTACGAATACACAAATAATTACATCTAAGAATATTACATGACCACAAACCGCCATCAAGTCTGATATTTTCTTTTATTTGTAATAGATGTATTATGAATTTTTCAACAAAGAAAACATACACCTAGAACTTTGATCCACCTATGTCCTATGGAAACAAGTTCTTGGTGTCTGTTCCACTAGTTAGAAAATGTGATCATCACTGAAGCCCCTCTGATGAAAGCCTTCTGCAAACTTGCCCGTACGTTTTATTTATCCTAACAGACAAAAAAACAACACTCCTTGTTGTGTCGTCATTTAAATTGAAACACTAACTGAAATTAAATTACACATTCATTGTCACAATTAGGCATCTTGGGTTTTCCAATGAGATAGAATTAGAAACCATTAAGGTCCCCTACATCTATTCGAACCAACAGAAATAGTCCATAACGCTGAGTGTCTGGACAAAGGTCAATGTGGATGAGTGTATAACTGAGCAAAACATTAATCATTTCAGTCTGGTTGCATAGGGACATCTGCAGCCATGAAGCTTTTTAATCTCAGAAACAGAGTGCATCTTCGTCATTGTCATTGGTAGGTAGCTGAAACAGCGATTCCAATACCAGACTCACTCTTGGAGAAGAAGGGAAGCTCTTTTGTGTCTATGCTAAGTTTAAACATAAAATGCAAAAAGATTTTCGGTAGAAAGCAATACAAACCTATAAATAAGAGCCGTTCCCCAGTCAAAGACGACGAATCGATTTGGGCGTGTCATTAAGGAGAGCATGAGCTTGTTTCCCTGAAGAATGGTTTATCATACACAACTGAATGGCACTCAAGGTTGAGTGCGACATACACACTGATGAAGACTTATACACTTCACTATATACAGTTAGTTATGATAGGAAATTAGAAATTATGGCTCATTTCGAGGTTGTCATTTTAAAGGATACTACTGCCCTGCCGACCTTGGGAAAATATTTTGAGTAGAACCAAAGTCTAACAGTGAGTTCACATGCTTTCACATCACTTGTGCTTTGTACACGGCCATTTACTAACTCACATCAATATAAAGTTATTCAACATATAAATAGCCTAGGGGAAAAAAAAGTCAATACATAACAATAGAACAAGAATATTTATTAGGACTTTTCAATGGAAACCCTGTAATTAGAGAGCTGTTTGTTAACATTACCTAACTGGACTAATAATGTACGGCGGAAGCTTAAGGTTTCAGTATACACACTTTAAACTATTTGTTTCATGTTTGCTAATTGATTGTTTATGTTTGCTGATACAAACTGATAACCTTAAGTGAATTGGCTTGAGCTGTTTACTTAACAAGAAATTTATTTTGTTTATTGAAGCAATTGTCAATTATGGATATTTATTCAGGATTTCGATGTTATTTAATGATGATATAATTGAATATTTGTAACTGGAGGTTTCACCACATTATATTCTGAAGCTCCTTGGAAACTAATATCAAAATTCGAATTGCCCAATGAGCAAAATCCAGGACAAAGTTATGTGTGTGGCACATGTTTTCTTTTTATCATTCTGCTACAAATGAGTCGGCAGACGGTTATGAATATAGATGTCATTTGGAATAAACTACACATGGACAATATAACAAATTAACCTCTAAGAAATATGGAGAAGCCATCTAGCAAATAATCTAACATTACGTTAAAGTTCAATATTTTATGAAGGTTTTTAACGTCCACATTATCTTATGTCGCACAATTTCCCAACACAATTTCAATTTTTCTCATCCACCCTGTCCCTACCTTATCAAATGTAGGGCCTTTTTATCTTGAGAGGACTCAAATGGTGGCAAAGTGGAAGGAACTGTCAGGATGGAAGGAAGTCATTAGTTTTGTACTAAACTTATAATCATGCTCCAGTTTTGGACATTGTGTAGTTGAGTCCTCTGAGTGCCTGAGATCAAGGTATCTCTCCTTTTGTCAGGAGACTTGGGAGTGCACTTGTTGTTTATGCCATTTATAAAGCGGCACCTAATCACAGCACCTGCATTTTCCGTCGCCATAGAGTTCAATCTGATAGCAGTCATCAGAGGCCTCAGGGCCTCGTCAAAGTGAAAACGTGTTCCATATGCAAACCACAGACTGGGTTCAAAGACAATGAACATTAAGCTTGTTTACTGATGCAGCCAGGTTTCTTGTTTTGCACATCATTATCTTTTGTATCAATGTCATATGCAAAATATTTTGATCAAAGAAAACAAGTGGAATTCTTCCTTCCCTACCTTAAAAAGCGATGATCCTGTCATCCACTGTGATAGAGAAAACAATAACACACCGCACTGCAGAATCAAACTCTGTCATTACACACAGTGATATGAGAGGCCCTTGAGAGATAGTTCATACTTGGTTTCATACGAAACATCATAGTCTCACACGTAAACCACTAAACTCTTACACAAACACTACAGCAACCTTCTACATGCACAATCTGACTCTCTCACACACATTTCTGTTGAGGCCATTAAATCATAATCAGTTGGACACACAACAGTAATTTCTCAAAAACACTATCCTACTCTCACACATACACCATTATACTCTCTATAGCAGTGTATGCAAGGTAGATAAGTGGTGAGAATGAGAAAGAATAGTATACTTTGCTTCGCACAAAAAAACGTCGCACAGAAAGCACAGAAAGGCCGATGGAGGTTGATTCGAAACTCTGCCGCTGCAAGATGTTATAATGGTTTATGTGAGACGGAATTGTACCATTTGTGAATGGGTATAATTAACAGGAAGTTAGTTTGATCAAACAGGAAAACAGTTTAAATCGTCATAACTTGATGGCTTACAGCCCTAAAAAATAAATCCTGTAGCTGAATTGAAGATTACGTGGAAGCATTCAAATCAAGCAGAAGCACTTTTAGGGACAACTTAAAGTTAGTTTATTACTCTCACAAAGCAGTCATGATTTTTCCACTCATTTACCTTCTTTATCAAGGTCAATTTTGGCTGTGGAAGTTGGTTAGTGGGGAGAAAATTACTATTTTCTTACACTGAGGTGTGTTCAGAACATTGTAATGGATAAAGCCAGCATGGGACATGACAGCTTGATTTTGGAAAACAATCTCTGTGATCTTAATGGATATGCACAGATAATTTCTATCTTTCCCTCAATTAGCCAGCAGTAAGAAAGGGGTGACAGTCAAGGAAGCTTAGTTGCACCATAGGCATTGTATGTATGTTTATGTTCAATTAAGAATTCATATGAAAACTCAAGATGAGTTGAAATGAGTTGTGCCAAATCATTGTCTTTAGCTAAGTGGGTAGAGCGGCCGTCCCAAAACCGGGAGGATAGGGTCTGGGCCCAGCCACTGCTGTAGCATGCCGCTTGCTAAACCTCTTCACACTCATGGAAAATGAGGACATACTGGATCTACAAAAGAACCCCATCTGTTTTGTCTCACTACATCTACTTGCCAAGAGTGCAAAGGGCGGCGGAATTTTGAAATCATTGGAACAAGCGTGGATTATCTACACAGGGAGGACAAACACCTCTCCAACTGTGGCAGAGAGGGCCTTGACAGTGCCTGAGCTGGTGCAAGTAAAGACATTTTTGCAGGAAATGATATATTGGAAATCCCTTCAGATACCCCTTGGCAGTTTGAGACGGAAAACAATATTGTTCTTCAAGTAAATGACTTTAATGTAAATAGAACAGTTTCAAACAGAATTCAAGAGACAGTAAGGCCACTGAGTCATGATGGTAAACATAGCATACAATTATTTTTAGGATTGATTAATTTTCTTTGTGAACATTAACGAAGCTGCGCAAGCGTCAGAACACTGGGTTGTATTGTAACAGATAAACGGTAAATGGCTATATCTTTTTTATGCAAAGTGTTAAACAATTTGCCTCACATCGGACTGAATAATGTAACATCTGACTGTATTTTTTTGCACCACTCTGCTTTATATCCTAAAAAAAAAAACTTCCAACTACCCAGCACTAGTCAAATATGTTCACCTTTAGTCAGTTGATCAAACAGGAATCTGACAGTAAAATATTTTATACAGCCTATAAAAGCATTGTAAAAAAAAAATTATAAATAAACTTTGCTAGTCTTTCAAAGAACAAAAAAAGACGCTTGTATGTTCACAGCCAAGACTACATCTGTCTGACTGAAACATCCTTAACAGGGTACTTGGAACAAACAGAGGTTTCCCACATTACTCTCTACCAAAACCCTGTCTGTTACCTAATGCAAAGTCCATACTCTCCCTGAAGCTCTCCTATGTGTCAAGAAGTGGTAACTTAGGGCAGTTGATGCAGGTGTTCACCATAGACAAACAACGTCTGGGGCTGCAAGACTCATCACGCAGGAAATCTACTGATGGTAGGAGGAGAAGCCGAGAAGGAGAAGCCGACTTGAGGGATGACACTTGTACCTATTGCAAAAGCTAGGATATGACCTAGCTTTGAGGGTCCCACTTGCTCTAACACACAGAAAAACAAGCAAGCAAACATGAAACATATGAGAATATGTGTGATGTCCTTGAGAATCCAAAATAAATCTGATCAGACATTCCAAATGTAATTTCAAATCCAGTTTAGTCCCAAACGTCCAAGCTAGCAATCATGTTTAGAAGAACCAGGTAAAAAACTACATTCAAATTAGTGTTGATGAAAATTTTGTTTTCGTATGTAATTTGTCTTAATAGTGAAAATATAATTGTTGTAATGTGTGTAAATAGTTTATTTACAGGGTAATTCACAGATAGTAATGAGCTACTGTGTTACTGTGTGACATTGAATCCCATTCACCGATATACACCGATATTTATTTCTTTTACAATTGCTATTTTTCTGTTTCAAATATAATATTATTCCCCCTTACACATTTTGTAGCTTTGTAATAAAATTAAGTATAATTGTGCATGTAAGAGGGTGTAGGAGTGTTGGTGTAAGAGTAAAGTGGTGTGCGTATGAGAGTATGATGTTTCCTTTGAAACCAAATGTGAATTATCCCTCAAAGGGCCTCTCATACCGTAAGATTTATGATCAGATTTGTATTTTGTAGGAGGTTAGTAGCAGTACTCTTAAGAGTCCTGTGTTTATTATGAGTATTTCAAAAGCTTTCACATCTGAAGGTCCACACCAATGTTAAGATCCAAACCAAGTGTCTTTTGGGTTTTTTGTTATATTTCATTAATTTATTGTTCAATCTGAAAGCTTGCATTTAATCTTGTGTTTTTCGATTTGTTGCGAAAACACTACTTTAAACTACACACATTCAAAGATCCTACATACTGCACACGTAAAGCAAGTTAAGAAGTGAATAGTGAGAGAACAGAAATGTATTTCTTTATACCTTTGGAATAATGTTTTTACTTTTGAGACCACTAATTTACAAAAAATGTATTCAGTATGTATTTGATACCAGACCTCCTGCCATGGCCCTGATATAAATTCCAGGGCATTCCCTAACTAGACAAGCTTCAATGACCTACAAAGACCTCACTGACACCTCACTACACTGACATCACTCCTCACACCTCACTGACAGAACAGAATACGTTTCCCTTGGAAGTTCAAAGTCCCGGACACACACCGTCACCTGTGGAGTCCCCCAGGGATCAGTCCTTGGCCCCATTCTCTTCATACTATACATGCTCCCCCTTGGCCGTGTCATCAGTCGATATGGACTCTCATTCCATTGTTACGCTGATGACACGCAAATCTACATAAAAACTGACACATGTTCCTCCTCAGTCTCTCCATCCTCATCTTCATCATCTCCCCTGTCAACTCTCCGCACTTGTCTGGAGGAGATAAAGGTGTGGATGAAAAACAACTTTCTCCAGTTGAACAGCTCCAAAACCGAAGCTATTTTAATTGGCACCCCACATCAGTCCCAGTCTTCCTCCATAACCAGTATTACCTTCTCTGGTCACGACATTCCCCTCTCTTCATCAGTCACCAACCTCGGCGTGAGATTCGACCCTCAACTCACTTTTGAATCCCACATCAAACACATCTGCAAGATCTCCTTTCACCATCTCCGGAATATTTCCAAACTCCGTTCGTCACTAACCTTGAGTGATGCTGAAAAGCTGGTTCACGCATTCGTTTCCTCCCGACTGGATTACTGTAACTCACTTCTCATCGGGATCCCTGATAAAAGTCTTCAAAGACTTCAGTATGTCCAAAACAGTGCTGCAAGGATCCTGATGAGAGTTCGTAAACACGAACACATCACCCCTGTTCTTCATTCCCTTCATTGGCTTCCCATCTCCACCAGGATTGATTATAAGATCTCTCTCCTCACTCACCAGTGCATCCATGGTAACGCACCCCCCTACCTGAAAGAACTACTCACCCCACTGACCTCGACACGATCCCTCCGTTCTACCCAGTCATACCGCCTCCTCCTTCCCCGGACTAAGCTCAGCACCATGGGAGATAGGGCCTTCTGTTCTGCTGCCCCTCGTCTGTGGAATGCCCTCCCTGACCATCTGAGGGCTCCACAGACGACTGACACATTTAAAAAAGGACTTAAAACTTTCCTTTTTAGCAGAACCTATAACTGTAATTGACATTAATGCTTTTGGTCACGTTTTTGTATAGTTATTATTATTATTTATTTATTTATTTATTTTTTATTGATGCTTTTATCTGCTTTTGCCTTGTAGCACTTTGAGATTTGATCCAAATGTAAAGTGCATTATAAATTAAATGTATTATTATTATTATTAAAGAGAGCATTTCTCTCACTTTTGCTAATGTTGTTCTTCTGCTCAGGTAATTTAAAATGGGGCAAAAACCTGGATTCAACTTAAAAGTTGGGCTTTGAGAGAATACCAAAAAAAAGGGTATTCAAAACAATAAATCTGTGTTCCCACTCTTCATCTGAGCAAAATATGTCAATTTATCACCATTAAAAATGTCAAATGTGAACAGATAAAGAAACACAGCCCATAACTGTGGTCAATAGCACTAGGAGCATAACAGAAACACTGAATTACATACACGTTTATATTGATGAATGATGTGCTGTAACAGATTCCGGTATTGTTATGTATTATCTTTGTAGCACATTAGACATGACTTTAATCCTTGATTACTTGTCCTTTGTTGTGAAAAAAAACGCCCTTTCATTGCCTTTAAGAAATTTCTTCTCTGGAATGGATGCCATATAAGTCTCTGATTTATCAACTGTCCGTAAAGACTCTTTTTACAGTGAAAAAAAGTGTTTTCATCGTGTCTCGTGTCTTAAAAAGACACTAATAGTGGGCCACAATTATTTCACATAACAAAACATGTTATTGTTTGAATTGAAAACCAATATTTTTGGTTCAATTCATAGTACAATTGTTTCACAGTATTTTCTTTTGATTTTCATTTCCACTGGTGATTCACTTGATTATAACCTCTGCTCTTTTTACACCTACAGTAATAGGTGTAAAAACCTAAAGTAACAAAGCAGAAGGGTGAAATTTCCTCCTCAGGGAAAGAAGCAACTGACATCAGAAAAAGGCAAGACAGTAACTTTTTATTTATGTGAAGCTAAGCATCTCTGCCAGGAGGCTTACCGTCAACATTTTTCATTCCGTGGAGTAAGTTCCGTGGAATAAGTGGAGCAACTGAAGATGTTAATTATTTATCGAGAAGCAAGTTCAGATCGGGAGAAATCAACAGAAAAAAAACATAATTATTAATTTCACCTGTTTAGGTAATTAGGGTTTTAATGAGGGCAAGAAGCCCAATAAATGTTTGTTTGAAGCAATCCTCAAGATCCCATCTAATTTGCACATGACAAAAACAGATTTAAATATGTCAAGACTGCCTCTTACCTGTGAACTTTTTCCTGTGCTGCCAGCAGAAAAGTTGATATGAACTGTAAGAATAGAAAGAGAGACACTATATTATTATTAAATATTGAATATACAACAGCAATCCTCCTTGAACTGAACCAAAAAGTGTGTCTTTTCACTTAAAGCTGGGTCAATCATCTTCTTTAAACTGGTGTATTAAGGGCAAAGAAAAAACAAACTGTGTTAGGTTATACATAAAAAGTAAATACATTTAATATCTAAAAAAATAACTCAGAGCCTAATCCCTTCAGGCAGAGTCTCCAAATGGATCTCTGAGAGCACTATACAATAAATCAATCCAAGTTTTTAATTAGAACCAGGAGAGCTTCAATACAATTACACTGACATTGATTCTGAGACAAGAAAATCTTCGCAGAGATTTCCAGGCATTTTAAATCAATACATCAAGAACAGCAGCTGCTTGGGAATGAATTTGTAAGGCAGTTTATAATAATCAGGCTGACTGCACTTAAACATCAGTCACCTCAAATCTGTCTTTAATTTGGTGATTGAGCTGAGAAAGGGTTAAATCCCCTCCCCAGACATTCTGCAGCAGCCATTAGAGAACAACAGCGAATGTTGATCAAAACCTTATATAATAGAGAATAGCAGATGTGCTTTCTAGGAACACACTAGAACTACAGCTGTGTGCAGAATACAGCATAAAATTCCCCATAGTAGATATTTCATAAGGTTCATTCTATTTCTGTGACTTCACTTTTATGACTCAATCTGACTAATTTGGTCGTATTTCAATACGAGCAAATACTATATATATTCCATCCGTGCAAGGGAACCCTTTGCTTAAATTATTTAAAAAGCCTAGAACACTTCAAAACACTTCAGTGTGTAAGCCTACAGTGAAGCCACCAGTTCAGAACAAACAAACACTGTAATTAACATAATTAGGTTTGCCTTGAAAGCACCAAAATACCAATGGATACAAACAATAAAGGCCCAAATGACCTAGCCGCTACAATAAAAGCATTTTAGTTGTTGCAAAGGCGAGTGCCTTGGGGTTTCCTTGTGATTTTCACACAAATGGATACAAGCAAAGACAATTTTCAGACCAGCCGACTGAGTTTACAAAATACTTTCTTCCGTTCTTTCAGAAAGACGACGCAAGGGCATATAATAAGCTGTGATCCCCCGAGTTCTCACTGATTTCCATCGAAGGATACACAGAAATTTCATCACGGAGAAATATCAAATATATCTCTCGTTCACTGATGCATGGGAACACTCTTTGAATTAATAAGGCCTTAATGTTACTTAGACAGCTAAGAGTACGCTCCCAGTTGGAGAAAGTAATGACAGAAAACAAGAAAAAAATTAGAACTGATTATTTTGGTGGTAAAGAAAAATAATTACATATTAAATAGAAAAAAAATGTTTGTGTGGCAAGATTCCCATTTTCTATTTATCTACTCAACACAGACACACTCACACACTTTTTTGGAATTAACTTCACATTTGATAAAATCAATCAAGTGAATGCTTGTACAACGCAGTGGATTAGGGACTTTTCCAGCCAATATTCCCTTGCTGTCTATGACAACGGCATAGGCCAAGTTATCAAATCCATTGTTTTGGACATCCAGAGAGTAAGTGAATATTAATGAGCAAAAAACAAAATAAAAAAAAAACCTTTAATCAAAAAGGAGTTTTCGCACTATGAGGGAAGGAATCGGCCAATACTGATTTGCAAAACTCAGATTATGTCACAGCTCCCGATGACAAAGGTGGACCTATTGTTTTGATGTTTGTCTAAACTTCAAGTCATTGACATGTTTGATTTGAGTAATGACAAAAATTAGGAAAGACAAAAAAAGAAACAAAAGCAATGTGGGATGACCAACCTAACCTTGGCAAACCCCTACCTACACAGTGGAAGTGTAACGGTGGATGTGCTCTCCTCAGATCTAGAGTAGTTACAGTTTTCTAATCGTTTTTCCTATGTACAAGAGAGTTGCTGGTGCACTACCGACTCCATGGCTACATCTGTTTTTCTTTTGTGGCTCAATGAACTTAACTTTGATTTGTTATATAATATAAAACTTTCAATTTAAGTAATTGTAACTCACATTATTATGGTATATAGAAAACGTTGAGTCTGTCCACTACTCTGAAATCAAAACTAATGAATTCATTCATTATCGTAACCGCTTATCCTGTTCAGGGTTGAAGGGTCTGGAGCCTATGCCAGCCGATGGGATACACCGTAAAATAATCACCAGTCACATGGGCCACCATATTAAAAACTGCTCAAAGACTGTGGTTCAACCTCTAGAGAAACTTTATGAATCAACCAATCATGATAATATGTTGAGGATTGCCAATAATATAATCTCTGAGCCCAATCATGTTCTGGACAGTGGTGGTGGAAAAAAATTACAAACCTGAATATCAAGTTCTGTACTTGTACCGGTATATCCAAGGTAAAAGTTCTGTGTCAATGAGCACAAGTAATGTCATTGTAGGTGGATTTAAGAAAGGATCTTGGTTGCAGAAAAACAAAAACAAAAATTGTATAATTTGATAGATGATACTTTCTCCTTAAATCCTTGAAGGACATTATGGATACATTCTCATAGTAGTCCTCTAGACAGACAAGAGCAAATATGAATGGAATCCGGTCCGCAAAACAGCCACCGGCTCCGAATCCTTACTACCCTGTAGCAGGTTGATGGCTTGGTCAATTCTATCCATAAGAAAGTGATTTTCCAGATTAAGGACACAGGAAGCTTGTTCTTCACTGTGCCACTTGACTCCTGCGCCTCATCATTACCACATTTTCTCTCTAGAAGTATAAACAAGCTTCCTTCCCCCTCATGTTGTTTCCCTTCTGCCATGTTGTACTTGTTACTTGCTTGATCTATTCAAGTTATATGTTATACATGTCCTCATTTAATTTCAGACCGCAAAATAAATTTAAGCAGATTGGTATTATGGTGTGTCATATTTACGACTAAGTATCTCAGGACCTCTCAGATTTATCTAGTGATCTTCGGAAAGCCATGGCACCTTGGTTTGGTACCAGTAGACATAACTACCACACAAATGTATATCATCTTAGCTGCATTACTAAATGTTCCTTCTACACGGATGCAGTCAATGATATTATTTATTACAATAATATCAGAATATCCAAGTACATATACGTATAATGAGTGTGACTACTTTATTTAATTGAATTGTGCTTTAGTGAAAATGGTCTACTTTCACAATTCGTCTTTGGGTGGATAACTTGCTTATTTCAGTTGATGTCTATCACCTTCATCCTGGCTTGAATAAGCACAGAGAGAGAGGAAGTCAATGAAGACACTACACAAAAATACATTGAAGTAACTACATTTCCTCAACAATGGTGGTCTGCAGGTTCATTATATCAACTTGAAAGCTCATTTTCAGCCAGTGTCAAATTTAAACGGGTTTTCAGTATCATATTAACTTGAATACTAATTAGCAGTCAGTTTCAAATTTGAAAGGGTTTTCAGTATCATATTAACTTCAATTCCAATTAGCAGTCAGTGTCAGATTTAGAAAAAGCTTTGATAATTACTGTTTCCATGTGTGAGCGTTCAAAGCAAAATGAGACAACTAAAGGCTTCAAAAGAGGCTGAATAGTAAAATACCCAAAAAGCAGATGCATTGTTCCTGAAATACAAAGTTATTTAATTTGGCAAAGACAATACGGTCTAAAAACCACATTGGTTTGCTGTGTAAGGCTGAGAGTTATTACTGGGCTGCCATCCATAAATTCCAAAACAATCCCCTAACTGAGGACCATATAACCTGGAATCACGTCTTAACAGCACCCTCCAAACAGCCATGACCAGGGGATTTCAACATTGTAAAAACACTATCTGCATGGCGCAAAATGCTGCTGAGTGGAAATGACTATAGTAATTCAAAAGGGGAATACGAGCAAAAACAATTATGTAATGACTTATTAATTCTACTGGAGATGACATATGGAATTCTCATACTGCAGTATTTGTCATTTAAGTATTTTAAATTAGAAAGCAATGTTAATTAAGATGTATTCATGCAAATTTGATGTGTGTTTTTTTAGCCGTACATACCTGACAGCATGTTGATGTACCCGAGAACATTGGTTCACTAGTTGTCCTTCCTTATACCATACAGCTTACGAGAAGATCAAAACCAGTTTGATAGCAATCCAGGATAGGCATTCAGGATTCATTCAGTTTTTTAGTATCCTATATGGATGCTCTTATCTGGTGATCGCTCAGACTGCAACTGAACTCAAAACTTACTCGAGAAAAGTTTTGGTTATGATCAGGTTTAATATTCTCTGTGCATTCACAGAGTCATACATCACAATGAGAAACATGCACAGCGGACTTGACCTCAATTTTGGTACACTGCAACAGATCCATGCACGTTTGCTTCTTTTCATTCCGTGTAAAGACTCTGCTCACTGTGCAGTCTGAATACATTTCAAGAATTTGACGGGCTGAAATGGGGGGCAGCTGGCGGGGTAGTAGATAGCACTGCAGCAGGAAGGTTCCATGTTCAAATCCACCTTGGGTCTTTCTGTGTGGAATTTTGCATGCAAATATGCAAACAATGTCGAATGGGATAGGCTCCAGCCACCAATGCCAGTTTTTGCATTCAACATTTGGTCATCATTAAATTAGGATTTTTTTAGCACGTTTCTATTTCTGTTGCAAATTCTGTCAAGTCCATGAAAAAAAGGAGTGTTTTCTACCTATAATAGAAAAAAAAAAAAACAGAAGTGAAAAAAGCATGGTAGGTGGAAAACACTAATTATAGAAACAGCTCCGTAAAAAAACTGGCACAGATGGCACACAGTGTGAGCAGCACATACTGGTGTAATAATGCCTCTGATTTGTATTGTTTAAAAGCTGCTCTGAAAACTGTTTGGCATGCAGGAAGTAAAAGCTACATCTGCAATTATTTCATATTAAGTAGTAGTCCTATTAAAATCATTATTCTGATACTTTTCCACTGTATGATGTTTGACAGCAGTTAATGAAGTCATGTAATTGTGAATACTCTGCTGTGATTGAAGAAGGAAATAAGCCTTTAGCGCCAGCAGCTGTCAATCTGTCAAAGAGCTTTACATTTAAACGAGCATCCATTGACATGAACATTGTTGATCATTTAATTACAAAGTAAAACACCACTCTGCTGTTGGAATCATTTTGATGAACCAAATTCTAAGTATAAATGTCAATAAGTATAAATGGTTTTGGACAATTTTGATTTTTTTTTTTTTTAAAAGCATGTAGTGTATGGTGTGGTTTCTGACGCAAGAGTCTATATAATAAAAACTACAGAGCGCCCAGAGAGGGAATCTATGCCTCTGGGAACACTATTGATGAATCACTGCAGCCTGGCCATAACCACAGGCGACAACCTGACGTCTTCATGATGTTGTTGTTTTATTGGAACAGCTTCATGCCACATCAACAGATGAGACATTATTTCGTGGACCCTGGAAAAACAACTCCTTGAATTTGCAATCGTGCATTATCATCATTTTGATCATGGTTGAATCAGGATCAGATCTATGTTTTGTCTGAAGCTGGGCTCACACTGTACGACTTTTGAGTCGTGGCCGTTTCATTTCAACTGTCACTGTAAGAATAAACGTTTGCGGAAGCTCACAACTGATTTGATCACACTGCACGACCAGTTCCAACCGCACGACATGAGTGCGAACACTGTCTGGCTCCTGCATCCTAACCCTATTTGTAATTTCAAATAAAGTTTGTCTGAAAGCTCCGAAGCGGGAAAAAAAGTTTGTTTTGTAACAAGACAGAAACTAGCTGTCGTCATTATTTTTTGCCATTGTGTGTGCTGAAAATTCCTTTTTTTTTTTTTTAAAGTTGCCGGCGTATCTGGACTCGTAGGTGTTGAGAACATCGTGGACAGTTTTGTTTGTCTAATTTGCAGAGCGACTTGGAGGTAGAGCAAGCTACGTTCGACTGTATTGAGTGTTAACTTATAGAAAGTAAAGTTGTAAACATCTGTTATTCGGCCTTTCTTATTAGCCACAAACTGCACTTTCTACTTTATTACTACTTATTAGTTATTTTTATTATTACAATGCTTCGTGTCACCATTGCAACTCAGACGTTCCACCACTTCTCACATCATATTATCGTGTCGTACCCAATTTTGCCACAAAAAAAGCAATGCAGTACAATGCAATGTGATGTCATGTTAGTTCTGATGCCTTTATATTAGAACCGGCATACATTTTTTGCCAATGGGTGCTACAGTAGCTTTTCTGTGGGATCAGACAACTTGGGCTAGCCTTTGCTCCCCTTTCGCATTAATGAGCCTCAAATCCTTACCCTTGCCTATTTTCTCATGCTTCCAACACGTCAACTTCTGGGGCAAAATACTTAGTTATTATCTCCCTGAACTGAATACCTTCTGCTTCTTGGGTCTGTACTTGAACTGCTATCTCTGAACTGCTAATGCCTCTGCCACTACATTAACATATTGTTAACCAATAGATATTAACCCCTCAAAATATATTTTTATCTCCCAAACTCTCCGATCAGAATTAAATCTGGATCAAATATGTGATAACACAGTAAGTGGTGGGACGTCATGAGTTTTGTCCATGTGTGAATACTTTTCATTTGGTTGACTTCTACCTCCAACAAGGAGGCTATGTTATGTTTTTAGAAAACATGGGTGTGCCCAAGGAAGATTGAATTATGGCAACTAACTGCAAGAAGGGAGCTTCACAAAATAAACTTCACGTGGACACTGAGGGCCTTCGCAGAGTTTGAGTTCTGAGGTTTGTCTAGATCTTCAAGTTATTGCACAAAGTATTTAAAAAATGGCCCCATCTAACAATGGTGAGAACGAGTAAAACAAATGACCTAGAATAACTATACTTGGATCTCGTTCAAAATGAATGAACTCTTCCTTGGTCCTAGATCAATGCCCTACACAAAATAAAATTAAAAGCTGTTAAGACATTTTGACAATTCTTTTGGAGAAAAAAAATAAACAAACAGGGGAGACCACATGACATAATCTAGCTACCATCAGTAGTGATAACAAAAGACTTCAGTTAAGTTTCAAAAACCATTTATTGCCCGTGAAAGCCTACCAGAACCGGCTCAGACAGCAATGTTCAGGGATGAGGTAATATTCTGAGGTCAGATTCATTATATGTTCAGTCATGTCTATGAATTTACTTTCTCGCACTCTGGACATTACATTGAAGTTGAGCAAATTAATTACACTGTTACCTTAAGGAGAAATAGTGATTTTCTCTGGTTTAAATTTTGTTGGGATAGTTTAAGAACAGAACCTAACAAAAAAATGTTATACATATTTAATAGGGCCAGAATGATGTAGTAGCTGAAATATCTTAAGCCACTGCTTAGTTCACCCACAACATATCTGAACACGTCTCCGTAGCAGAGTCTGAAGATTATTTAAACAATAATAAATGTAGATATTTTAACGTTACAACTCACACATCTAAGCGACTTTATGAACAGAATGTGGATATTTTTTTCTCACATATTTCAATGATTTTCATCAGCAGTGTTTGAATAATATCAGATAACATGAATGCTTTTCCCCCCCCACATATTTCAATTTAAAAAATGGAACCTCCATTTTGTGTACAATGCATTATCTGTCCCAAACATTATTATTGAATTGTGTTATTGCCAGATCAACAGTCACATGCATAATGTGGACCACAATCATGGTACAACTAAAATGTGGCCCATCTGTACTTGTAATGAATGTTGTAACCTTAAATGTGGCTATTCCTCCTTATCCTGAATACACTTAAAAGTGCAGCAGACCACTCAAGATGCACATCCAAGATGACAATCTGTTGAAGCCTCATGTATGACATAATTGAAAGACTGCAGATGTGAACATTCTTCAGCAGCAGCAGAGATAATGGAAGCATAAATTTTACATACAGGAGGGCTTGTGGTTGTGCCCAGTGCAAATATTGGTGCGATATCAGGGATGACCATGGCTCCCAAGATCGCAGAGGCTTTAACATTTCCACAAGGAGTATGCGGTTTTCAACATGCAACACCTTGACGTAGGCTAAGCGATCCAACTATAAAGCAGTTTTAACTAAGGCACATCCTGTTTCTCATAGAGAACCAGGAAATGAGTGAAAGACACACAACAACGTTTCTTGTATTTTGAGAGACCTTAACATCTCTAAAAAACAGACACCAAACTTTTTTCTTTTTTTTAATGACATAAGAATTGTCACGTGTACAATAATCAGATAAGTAAATCAAATTATTTAGAAAACAAAGGGACAAAAGCAGCAGTAAGATGCGTAGTTAATCTGCTGGCAGGTAACCCTCTATCTTCTTTTAGCCTTAAACATGATCCTGACAGATGGTGCCCTTTCTTGCAGCACTAAAATATTTACAGATCTTTGAGTGCCTTCTCGCCTCTTTTCTATTACACTGAGACAAATTCCAGTTCTAGCATGTCAGGCAGTCTACTATGCTCAGAATTCATCTAATTCTGTTAAGGAAGAAATCCACATGGTACGCTTGGCCTTTGCATTACTGGGCACTCACTGTAATTCCCTTAGCAACTGCAGCCACACATTTTCTGCACCACCCAACCAAGAGGACCTCACTTATATCTTTATGTGCAGAACATATGTATAGACATACTCAGTTGAGATCATTGTTATAGTAGTAAAAAAGTTAGGTGATATTAGATTCAGTTCAACAACGCGGTTATGTGATGCCTTCTGTGGAGTTGAGCTAATCAACTTTATAAACACAGTTAAATACAACACAGGAAAAACCCCAAAAGGGTTGGGCAATAATTTAATCACTGTGCAGTCTGAACACACTTCAAATATCATCACCCCGAGGAACACACCAAGTTTCAAGAAACTAACGTCTGCAGAGCGGTAGGCTTGTAGGTGTGTGTCTGTTTATGTAGATAGGTAGGTATGTGTATGTGTGTTTACTTACGGAGGTATGTACGCTGTCAATAACGGTTTCAAAATTTCCAGGAAAAAAAAAATCTGAATTGGCCAAAATCGTCATTGGCAGGTCAGACTTTATAGAAATCTGTGGTCGGCAAAGAAAATTGCAATTGGCACATCTATAATATTCATTATCTACCGCTTACACAGGGTACACCCTGGACAAGTTGCCAGTTCATCGCAGGGCAGACACACATAGAGACACACAACCACACACACTTAGGGGCAATTTTTCTGTGTCACCAATTCATCTATATGAAATGTTTTTGGACTGTGGGAGGAAGCCGGAGTTCCCGGAGAGAACCAACGCAGACACAGAGAGAACATGCAAACTCCGCACAGAAAGGCCGGCAGATGTGGATTTGAACCTGATACCTTCTTGCTGTGAGGCAGCAGTGCTAACCACTGCGCCCACCTCTAATATATATAAATAATTATTCCAGATTTCTCTCCCATTGACAGCCACTTGACTCTTATTTCAACGGAGGTGTCTTTAGATTTGAAGTAGACTACCTCATGCAGCGTGGTATCTGTGTAACAATCTTCAATCTTCAAAAGGTTGAGGCCGGCCAAAGATTTAATTGAATTTATATCTATGGAGCCCACTACGGTTTTTGTGATAAGTACTGACACAATTTTGTGTTACTACAACCTTAAGTATCTTAATATTTAAGTCATTAAGTAGTAGTGCAATTGACTAATCAATTCCATGGGAGAAATTAAAATGAACTGCTGTTTGAATATAATAGCAATGACAGTCTTTCTTATGTGTGACAAGACCAATGTAACCCCAGAATATGCCCCAGTGTGATATTCTATAGGCATTATAACCCTCATATATTTGGCAGTGGATTAATGGAGATAATCAGTAATAATGGGAAACAATGATTTTTTTTCCCTTCTAATCTTAAAGCATAGCAACTTTACCCAAAAAAGAAGCTTGGATGTATCCACCCTACAATCTGGATCCAACACCACAGTTGGACATCCAACCCATAAAAAATGATCAGAGTTTTCACTGAATTTTTTCATCAAGATTATCAACTCTTTATTTTTATCCTTACCAGTAGTTGTTTCAGACTCAGCAGCAACACTGTTGTAAGGCAGTAACAGGATTGAGCAGAGCAAAGGGGGGTTATATAGTGCATAGAATTGGAAATCCATCGTAAAAGTACACCTCTAATTATTCAGGATTGTCCGCATTAACAGAAACAGAAGTCACCTTAAATAAAAGTAACGCAGGCTCACAACTTACTTTGTCTTTATTTGAAAGTTTAATGAAATCACATACCTGTCACCGTCATTTAATGTTACTTTACTTGTGTTGCTTATCTATAAAAAGCCTTCTTCCATTGTATCTGTAGCCTAATGGGGTCTTGTTTTATTTTTATGGAGTTTTTATGGAGTTTATCTGATGAGTTTGACATGCATGCACCCATACACACCCAAAAAGATTTTGACTGGAGAATTTGGGGAGCAGTGCACCAGAAAATCTTTATGTCTAGCAACACCAATGGTTGTTCAAATCTATAGATGTATAGAGATTATAAAGTTTTCGAGAGAAAAGGAAGAATAATCCACCATATGCATCACATACCTGTCACTTTCATTTAATGCTACACTTGCATTACTAATTTTCTGTGCACTTGCAGGAAGACAGAGATAAAGCACACTTGTGTCCCAGTAGCTGCACCCTGAGGTGCCTTCCTTCATCCTCGAGCTCTCGTGAAACGTTGACGACTCAGGAAGAAGCTGCTCCAGGCAGTGAGTGGGAGCACACTTCCACAGAACCGCCGAGACTATTAAGAAGAGGAGGATCAAGCCTTTCTTGTCATTAACTCTCAGGCACACGGAGTTATTCTACAGTAGGGACCCACATGGTGATCTATGGGTGAAACTCCTTATGAAGTTAATCTGCGGCACAACTCTAACTGTCTCCTCTAACCGCCACAAACACGCCGAGAGCTGCGCTGTCCTGTCTCTAGGACCACTACATTCACGTTTAAAATTGGTACAAAATGTTTCGTGTTCAGTTTCCCCACGGACGCCCCGTCCGAACCTCCTGTTGTGGGGATTAGAAAGTAAAGTGAGTACTCACAGAGGGAGAGGAATATCCACCAGCCTGACACTGCGTACACGACACGCGGCTTGTTCGTCAGCATCCTGGTGGAGAATAAGAGAAAGCTTGCGCTGCTTGGGATTTCTGACAGTGTTGAAAAAAACAAAAGAGCTTTTCCCGTCTCAGAAAACGGGGAGTGGGTTTGTGCTCCGGTAGGAGACGTAACAGTTTTCTGTGCGAGGCGCACGGACGCACTCTGCTGGCAGGATGAGTTCACGTGCAGCCTTGGCAGACCCAGAGACTCCCTGTTACGTTCAAGTGCTCTCAGAAACTTGTGCTTCTTCAATCTGTGAGAGGAAATTCAAGTGGAACGTTTTGTCTGGACCTGTGGTTCTATGACTTTTTATCAATACCTATACTTTATGCTTTTAAAGCAAATCAAATTACTCTGAAAACATTTTAAAGGAAAAAATGCCTTCACAACGAAAAACAACACAGCATAATTTATTGTGTCCGATTTATTCTTTAACGCTTGAATGCTACATTTCAGATGGCTTTTAATGCCATTTTTGCAGAATGACAGAATTTTGTAGCGTTTATTATTTTATCTTCTACCCTTGTGTCTTTCAATATTCAATATCCACACTTCCAGCTCTCAGTGGATTATATTTACTTTTTGCAGTTAGTGATCACACTTGAAATGTATTGAATATAGAAGTTAACTATTGGAACTTATATTTTATATTTTATTAACTTTTTATAGAAAACATATTGTAGGAATTATTTCTGATATTGAAATAAACGTGTGTACCACTGCAGTACCGTGGTCAAGAGCAACGTTTCTCCAATGTCTTAAGGGTCTTGCAGTGGTTATTTGAGACTGGAAAATGTCTGCCATACATTATTTTTAAATGAATTTTGAATAACAAATTTCATTTAAAAAAAACAGTCATATCCTGGTTGACATGTGGCAATAATACAGCTGCCACATGTACAGTACAATACAGTCATTTAATTCCAATTGCATGATGACAAAAAAATTAGGATTTCATTGTAAACTTAATTTTTCTACCCAAAATATTTTGAGGTGTTTAGGGAGTACTTGATTGAATATAATAATAATTCTACTGGAGAACATTATTGTAAAAACATTGAGAAATCACCAATCTAGAGAGACCAATGACAATTGAACAGTGTCTGTATGAAATGGCTGGTTCAAATCTGTCTTGGGTTGTGGCTGGTTCCCAACCCAAGACAGATATTTGACTTTATGGAACAATAAAGATGACTTTTATCTTTATCCTTGTCCGCTGCAGGGTTCCGCTAACTTTTTCCCTTTCTTCAACAAAGGTCTCAATGTCTGGTCATGGACACCTCCCAATGTCCCACTGATATGCACAACTGAATCCACACCTGGAACATAATCTGGAAGGCTAAAGGGAACAACCTGTTTTGGGTATCAGTACGGTAACAGTGAGGATACTTGCAATATTTAGCCATGATAATGTAGATATTGATGGTAATTTTGTTGATTATAAACTCCTGATGATAAACACATGGTTCCATATGCTAGATGTAGGCTCTCAGGGTCAAGGAGGTGGTGGAACTGAAGCAATGTCATCACGGCGTAGCAAAGTAAAATTTGCTTTTACTTTTTTTTTTTTTAAATTACTTAATTGATTATATCATAATTTACTAATTTAAGTATATATAACATATCTCACATATGTTAAATGGTAAAAGAAATGCGTTGGGTATTAATTATTCACTTTTTAATTTTGTACTGTTTTTCTGCGTCAAGTAATCAAAATCCATAATTTGGAAATTAATACTATGCTGTCAATAAGTTTTTCAAACATTAAATCCATCTGCAACAATGTAATTTCAAGAAAATTTAAATATGATCGATCAATTTATCATTTTAAATAGAATAAAATTAACTTTAAAGTTTAGTTGTTGAAATAATCAGGGCAGAGAATCACAAATTCCCGATTTTTGGCAACATCACAGACAGCATCACAGAGTCTTTTATGTGTAGCTGCAGAAACTAGATATGATCATCTTACATTCAGTGAAGGCCACATTTATCATTCAACCCAGATGTGGTATTATGACTGTGAAAATCTCTTCCTCAACAAGAGCCCATAAAATCAAGACAGCGTCAGATAGAATTTTTCTCTTGTGGCTGTAAATCAAAGACTAGATATGGTGACAGACACTTGATTTTTTTCACAGAGATGCAGTCAGATTTTCTGGTTCATGACTGGTGGCAAGTATCTACTGTTCTATGTCACATGTGTGTGCTTGTGTGTGTGTGTGTGTGTGTGTGTGTGTGTATGTGTGTTTGTTGCGCTTGCTCATAAATATTGATCACCGGATTGAGAATAACATTGTAATAACAAGTATTGACTACTTGATTACGATTACTTAATAATAAGTAATCATTGTTAGCATTCTCAAATGGATTTTCGATTTGACATCACTGTTTTTCTTGAGCTTGGGAGTAACTCCAGGACATGGATTTGTGGAATGTTGTCGACCTATAATTATGATGTTTACCACCCGGAATGTTTCTGGCTTTCACATTAAAAAAAAATGACACCCCGTCTCTCTGAAGATGCTAACGTTCACTGAGCATTTCTGAGTAATGGAGAGGCTGGATCAGCATGGGTAATTAGGCTGGGCCAAGGGGTAATAAACTGCATAATCAAATGATTAATGTGGAACGTACAACCTCCCCTGAATTTGTGATTTATTGTTTGCTAACATTAAATTGTTCCTTATGCTTGGCTCAGTCAGAGAAGCTGAGAAGGAAGGAGGTGTTCAGGTGAGTGTCTGTCTTAATTTTGGATGTATGTACAAGGGCCCTACAATGTATGAATATCATAATGACAATATATTTACATTTTGTTATTTTCTGGCACTACTCTCTGCACTCATAACAGTAACTTAAACCTTACCTATACCTAATATGCACATTTAAATTCCTAGACTCTGACATAAGACTTTCAAAGGTAAAATATTACTCCCCCCAGCTATTTAACATATGCTCTTGTTAGTTAGTATGAGTCTCTATTCTCTATATTGCAGCCTAAACTGCTTCTGCTGTTTAATGAAGCACACTCCAGTGTCACATTGGTGTACTATTTGTCAAGTCCTTGAAAGTTATAATGCAGGTGGGGAACAGTGAAAATAAAGTTATTATTATACTGTAATAGTTAACTTGATTCATTTATTAAAAATGTATAGCTTACCAATTGTATAGTCTGAAGGTTTTCATCAAATCAATGTATGGCAGGACACTTTTATGGGCTACAATATAATACACACAATACATTGATGGTATTTGACATCTTGAAAATAATTAAATGTATTGTTCAAACTATAGAGTCATAATAACTGAAAGAAAGGCAAAATGTGGTAGGAGGAGACAAAAATAAATTAAATATTCAATATGTTGCACTAGAATTCCCTGAGTTTTTTAATGCAACCATTTAATCTAATACATCTTCATCTAGAATTAGTCCAATGAACTACAGTAGACGAAAGCAATGTTGCGATGATGGTTGTGTTTTCATCACCATTGGTCAGTCCATCTGTAGGTTAGTAAGTTGGCAAAATATCTTTTAACGAAAACTTGTAGTTGACGCAACAATTACGTTCATCTTCTCACAACTGCTTATCTCAGCAAGGTTTTGTTTTAAGTAGAACAGTAGAGGAAAAAGCAATCA
Source organism: Lophius americanus (assembly GCA_037951165.1). Classification (NCBI taxonomy): domain Eukaryota; kingdom Metazoa; phylum Chordata; class Actinopteri; order Lophiiformes; family Lophiidae; genus Lophius; species Lophius americanus. The sequence goes on along the minus strand of JBBDHG010000095.1, from coordinate 5,754,646 downwards.
AGACTTTATAGACTTTATTATAAATGTACTTGCTGAAAAAAATCTTCTTGTGTATGATAGCATATAGCCTGAATTCTAAACTTTTTTATTTTTCTTTACTTTTATTACATTAGATGTTGGATTGACCAGTCTGCAAACTGTGATCAATACAGTTTCATATCTTTGTGCTTTGTTCTGCAGCGCTGCTTATGAAAGGATCGATACCACCAAGGAAGAGGTCAGACCTGAGACTGTTGTTTCGTGTCTCCACATTATCCACACCATCCAGATCACAGCAGTCCCATAGAATTTTAGTATACCTCTCATTTCCACGACAGAGTCTGAAAAAAAGAAGAGAAATTCACTCTGAATATCAGTTTGTCACATTTTAAAGCTGAGTTTGGCATTTGACATGCATCGCATATGTTTGCTCCTCTTATAATGGTAATAACACACCATCTCCTCCTCAGGGTCTGCATGATGGAGATGATAACTTGCAGTGTTCTCTGACTGAAATTATGCCAGAAGAAGATCAGACACAGTTCAGCAGCCCGACATTTGGATGGAGCAAAAACAAAAGGAAAACAGACACAGTTCAGATAATATTTTTTCTGACTAAGGCAGCTCACCTTTAGTTGCCCTCCAGAAACCCCAGCTCTGTCAGGATGGGGGGGCATCAGATGGATGTATGTTGACTTTCTGTGTTTCATGTTCTGGCAGACAGAAAGGATCAATCAGAATATCGTAGGGGACAGCAGGATGCTTCCAGGAAGAGGGGATGTGGATGTTCCAGCTCTCTGGCTGCCCAAAGGTGCCTGAGGATGAAAAAGATTTTTTTCTTCAATTTTTGTTGCCGACAACATTTGCCACAGTGACAAATGTGGTTTCTCAAGATATCACAACATAAATCCACTTGAAATTATTTCTTTGCAGCAATTCCCTACACACACCTACAAGGAGACAAAATCTAATTACAAAATATCACGGATTATGTTGCAAATTGCAGATTCTTTTTCTTCAAATGACATTCCCCCGAATTAGGATACACCTGGATTTTAATGTTGTCTACTTTCTGGAAGTGAGCCAACATTCCATTAGGTTTGTACAAAAACACTGATGATTAGGAATTACAGTCAGTAAGAACGCAGTGGATGGACATAAAAACTGGACTACCTACCAGCAACCATGACAGCTGTTTGAAGCAGGAGCTCAACATCTTTGGAAATGCAAGAGTTAGATGGGAAGAAGAGATCTCATGTCTGAGTTAAATATGACGCTACAGTGAGCAGCCAATTTGTTTTGCTTAGCAACAAGTGTGGAAAAAGAAAGAAAGGAATAGCTAAGAAGGTTTTGTCGAAAGGAAACTAATTGATAAGCCCACCGGCAATCATCATTTCATACATACTTAATTTAATCAGTTTAATCCCCAGATTGTGAGAAAAATGTATTTTATAGATTTAAAATTTGGTCTTGACGTCTTACAGTTTCACTCTGTGTCTATTGGTTTGTGAGAATTATATAAATGTACATTTTTTTAGCCAAATTGTACGGTTCTGCATCACAATCTGGATGTCCTGACGTAAAATGTAGTTTTTCCAAAAATATATTTTTTTGTAAAATTGTACTTTGTGAATATACCAAAATACATTTTTGGCATTACCAAAATGTAGCTTATGTGTTTGGGATTAATAATAACAATAATACATTTAATTTATAATGCACTTTACATTTGGATCAAATCTCAAAGTGCTAAATTGAGTCTTTAGTCTTTAAAGCTGCTAATTGGGTGTCCTTGACGCATTTTCAACACGTGAAGAGTTTGTTTTACAGCGTAGGAGTACTGGCTGTTCACTGGCTCTTTCTTAAATACAATCATGCTGCCAAAAAGCACAATGCATGAAGAGGGGGAGGAAGTGCTAGAACGTTTGAACCCAAGAGATGTTTTACCCTGAAGTCTCCTAATAAATGTATCCAGCCATGTGTTCTGTCACACTGGATGAACATACCCAGCAGCATTTTCCACTCAATCACTGCACCCCACTCAACATGATTAATGTTATGTTCACCATCATCAATAGAGAAGACTGACAGACGCACAGCGACACTCACCTATGTATTCTCCACGAGCACTCCAAAGGCGCACAGTGTGGTCAGTAGATGAGGTAAGTATTACTTGATCATTGTCAACAATCTGCAGGCTGGACCAGAATGAAGAGACATCAGACGAATTGGAAGAAGGCATTTTCATCTGAACACTTGATATGAGCATCCTGTTGATTCATCTGTTGACAGCTGCACCCTGGGCAGCATCTCTACATCTACACTGTCCTATCTACACTGTTTGTCTGTATTAGACCCCCCCCCCCCCCACACACACACACACACACACGCAGACCCTTCCTCACATGATTCTACTGCAGCAGAAGGAATAATAATAATAATAATATATTTAATTTATAACGCACTTTACATTTGGATCAAATCTCAAAATGCTGCAAAGTAAAAGCAGATAAAAGCATCAATAAAAAATATAATAAGTATATAAAAACATGAATAAAAAGCAGCAATGATAATTAAAAGTTGTAGGTTATGCTAAAAAGGAAAGTTTTAATTCCTTGTCTGTGGAGCCCTCAGATGGTCAGGGAGGGCATTCCACAGACGAGGGGCAGCAGAACAGAAGGCCCGATCACCCATGGTGCTGAGCTTAGTCCAGGGAAGGAGGAGGCGGTATGAGTGGGTATAACAGAGGGATCATGTTGAGGTCAGTGGGGTGAGTAGTTCTTTTAGGTAGGGGGGTGCGTTACCATGGATGCACTGGTGAGTGAGGAGAGAGATCTTATAATCAATCCTGGTGGCGATGGGAAGCCAAAGAAGGGAATGAAGAACGACGGTTATGTGTTCGTGTTTACGAACTCTCATCAGGATCCTTGCAACATTGTTTTGAACGTACTGACTCTTTGAAGACTTTTATCAAGGATCCCGATGAGAAGTGTGTTACACTAATCCAGTCTGGAGGAGAGGAATATATTTCTGAGATGATGAAAGGAGATCTTGCAGATGTGTTTGATGTGGGATTCAAAAGTGAGTTGAGGGTCAAATCTTACACCGAGGTTAGTGACTGATGAAGAGAGGGGAATGTCGTGACCAGAGAAGGTAATACTGGTTATGGAGGAAGACTGGGTCTGATGTGGGGTGCCAATTAAAATTGCTTTGGTTTTGGAGCTGTTCAACTGGAGAAAGTTGTTTTTCATCCACACCTTTATCTCCTCCAGTCAAGCGCGGAGAGTTGACAGGGGAGATGATGATGACGATGAGGATGGAGAGGCTGCGGAGGAACATGTGTAAGTTTTTATGTACATTTGCGTGTCATCAACGTAGCAATGGAATGAGAGTCCATATCGACTGATGACACGGCCAAGGGGGAGCATGTACAGTATGTAGAGAATGGGGCCAAGGACTGATCCCTGGGGGACTCCACAGGTGACGGTGTGTGTCCGGGACCTTGAACATCCAAGGGAAATGTATTCTGTTCTGTCGGCGAAGTAGGATTGAAACCAGCTTAGGGTGGTGTGGGTGGGGACATCAACAAGTTGCCTGAGATTAAAACAATCCAGTAGTTGGAGGAATTCGGATGCAAAACTACATGCAGGGGAGTCGACATGAATGTTCATATCTCCAAGAACTATAATATTGGCGGAGGTTGTGTAAAATGTCGACAAAAGGTTGTACATCTCAGAGATGAAGGCTGGGTTTGGTTTGGGTGGTCGGTAGATTAGAAGTGTGGTCATGGAGAAAGGGGGCTTACAATTAAATGCCAGGCATTCAAAAGAAGAGATCTCTGGCTATGGCAGTGGAGATAGGTCCAAATCATTGCGGTAGATGACAGACAGACCACCACCACGACCAGTGCTGCGGGCTTTCTGGAGGTAACAGTAACCGGTGGGACAGGTTTCATTCAAGACAGAAAAAACATCTGGTTGTTGCCAGGTTTCTGTAAGGCACATAACGTCCAGACATTTCTCCAGGATGTGGTCATGTATGAGGCATGATTTGTTTGTGAGAGATTGTGTATTAAAGAGTTTGATTTTAATACTAGATGGAGCAGTGAGTCTCTGTATCGGCCGAAGAAGACTGAAATCCACTCCACGTTTTCTAACCCGCACAGTGAGTAACTTTATGGAGGAAACTCCAGTGCCAATAGTGGGAAGAGCGACGCCATTCTGATGACGCGTCAGACCAAAAGGACGGAATGGAGTTATCAGAGCGGGAGTAAACAAACTTAGAACGGCAACTTCTGTGAACGTAACAGGGCCGGTGAAGTCCAAGTCCAAGTTGTCTAATGAACGATATAAACAACGGACTGTGGTAGTTGTTGAATTTCATCAGTTGGGTGATGGAATAATTTATCATCATGCCAGTCATGGAGACTAGCCTGTTATTAGCCGATAGCAATGGAGGAGACCCTCCATTCTGTTACCCTTAACATCACCATTTGAACGGGCTGTTTCAAGTACAGATGCACCTATGGAGAGTTTTATTATCCAACCAGCAGAAAAACAGACACAACCCAGAATCATATGATAATTATTTCTTCATCATTGATGCAATTTTAGAGTTAGGACAACAATGAAACTGTGCGTTTTGTTTTTTTACATACCCAGTTATTCTGCTGGTGTGGGCACGCCAGAAGTTTTCTGCTAAAACAATGCGAAAAATCAACAGGAAAACTCTCACAAAACATCTTTCACAAGTTGAAATGGACAAATCCCCTTTTAAGCTTTATGTCAGAAATATTATAAAGTAAAGCTAACCTCTAGGGGATGGTTTCCCAGGGGCAAACTTCCCCATGTTATAAAGGTAGACGTAGCCAATCCGGTCAGCAGCATACACCAGCGTTGTCTTATCTGTTTTAGCCAGTTTTGTGATCTTTTGTTGGAATCTAGACTGCAAAATCATAGAAAGAATGAATGACAAAATATACTTTTCAGTACTGACCTGTCACCAAATATCTATATCTATTACTGGGCAATAACTTGTTCATTTAAGCTAATAGGACACCAGCTACAGAATAGGTATCTCTTTTGTGGTGAATAAATGTTACTTTTCTCAGAAAACCGATTTTGTAAAGTCCTTCAGCTGATAAACCTTACAAACAATTTCCCACTATGTAACACAAAATGTTGATTTTGTTTTGGCTCCATGCCCCCCCCCCCCCCCCCCCCCCCCCCCCAGCCCCCCCCCCCCTGTGTATCCACTTTCCAACACTGAAGTTCCAGCTTTTCATGTATTTGCTGCAAGGACGGTACCTTCTATTTTTCGGATCATAGAAGTAAGCAAAGGAAGAAAACACCTCTATCTATGTTAATATTTAATTCTTAATGTGAGAGAGATAAAAAAAAGTAAGATAAGAGTTATGTCTTTGATAGCTGAAAGTAAAATCAAGATATGTTGTAGAGTTAAATGAATATCCTACAGCTTTGTGGCAGCCAACAAATCTTCCTCCGCTCACAACACTCCACAGATTTATACAACCTGTAAAAGAGAAAATACATAATGAATGCATTGACAGGCGTTGTGGAAGGCTGTAAAGTGCAATCATAACGTTCATAACACTGACCCATGGCTCCGGACGTGATGAGAGCTGTCCCCGAGGAAAATTGCTCTAACTTACAGTTCTTCAAGAAAATGATGCTTGGAACACTCGAATCAAGTCCTGTGAAACAGGAAAGGCCGTTAAACAAATGCTCTGTTCTCTTTTTATGACTTTTATTTGATGCAATCAGCAATTTTTTCCAAGCTCTGAAATCACCTTCATGGTGCTGCTGTCCATCTAGGGGAGGGCCGATAAAACGACACTGTATACGTCCGGAAACCACGTTCCACACTATCACCTCTCCATCATAGCTGCTGGTGGCGACAAGAAACGGGGGACAGTGCGCCACGCAAAGGATGTCCTCATGATGTCCATTTTTCTGAGAAAAGACAATGTATAAGTCTACAGGATCAAAAGTTCATTATTATCCCAGCTTGTTTGCACATAAAAATATGCTGTGATATATTTCTCCGCATTCGCCGTGCTTCATCCACCTGTGGGAATGTGGGAAAGCTTCAAAATGTAAGAAAAGTGCAAGGATTCTCTCATCGCTTCTGTGAGGTGCAAATTATATTTTCTAACAGATAAAGATTAGCATGATGATTTATTCAACAAGCTAATTTGCTTTCTTGCTTAGAGTTACAGGAGAAAATTAGCTGCCACACCGATGTTGGTCAATCACATCTGTGTTTAATGTCCGTGCAAAAACCACCAGTTTACCTTCGGAAATTTGCCAGGCTAGCAAATTCCATAGGAAATTTATATCCAGCCAACCACACAATTTACACACATTTTACAGAATAGTATTAATCTTTTCATCCAAAAACCCTGAAGTATTAGGAGACTTCAGGGTAAAACATCTCTTGGTTTTTTTTGGATGTGACATATTTCTGTCCATTGTCAATTGATAAATCATTGGAGAGTTTCTACAAATCACAGAATAAGTGGTCCACGTAAAACCTACAGGAAATGTTCTTGAAGAACTAAGGACTCTCATCAAACATGCAGTGGAGGAGAATGAGGGTTTTTTGAAGCCACCGTGACCGCCAAAGAACTTTCACCGAGGTCTGGATTTTGCTTGCAGTTCTCTGCCCAAGTATATCAAACATTTTTCACCAGCGGCTGCCTTGATGTCAGAGCCCTAAGCAGGCAAGCCCAAGATCACTGATGCCACTGTACTTCACACTGACACACAGCCATTCATCATGTGCTTCATTGCTTTTTTCTCACTGAACTGAAAAGGTATTTTTCCCTCAGAGCGATTCTGCCAACAACAAACGTTACAAATCAGGAAAGGCAGCCGGCAGATTTGACTCAGGCACTGATTAGTAATGATTGTATTCAGACTGAACTTGGCAATGCTATATATTTTTTAAGAGTTGCAACATAACAATGACCATCTGGAAGGATAGAGAAATTCACACTGATCTCCAGGCTCAGTGTGTGACGGAAAAAAACCAAAGCGAGAACTGACTGAACTTCTTCCTGCAGGTCATTAATGAAAAACTATTTCAAGGGGCGACCTTCGTTGATAATCAAAGGGGTCACTTTTCTCTTCCTAGCCACTAAAATGCAATCATCTCTGCTCTGCTAATGGGGATCTGTGGGGTTGAAAATAATAATGTTTTAGAGAATTTAGAGCCACCTCCTTCGTCTGATCATACAAAGTTTTCTGGCCTCTGCTCGAGCAGAGAGAGAAAACTGTGCTCTCCTGTCGGACATAAGATCAACCAAAGGAAGTATAGCTGCTCACATGAGTCTGCTTTAATTATTGCAGTTGGTGAGTTTAATAAGTTTTAAAACAGAATAATGTGCTGGGTGGGGTGGTGCTGGAGTTGAATATTTTCTGGATTTGATGCTGCACAGTAGGGCAGAGATCAGGGAGTTCAACCACATTTCTCTTCACAGCTCTTCAGCAAAACTGATTTGTAAGTCCGTGTATGTGAGTCTCATGTAAATACAGTACCAGCAAGCAGAGTAGATGTTTACAATCATCTATCTGCTTTACAGGTTGATCAGAGGCAGCGCATAATTGGCAAACCACCTCTAATTTGATAAAATGCACCTTTATATTATACATTTAATAGGATTTTAATGGTGCATTGCCATCAGGGTGAAGCTAATTAATGGTTTCATATTCAACAAAGTAATATTCAATGTGCTTACTATTTTATCTATTTAATACAATAAATGATACATTTTTTGTATGGAATCTTAATCTGATTCCTTTGTGTCAATTATAACCATGTCACATAAATATAATATAGTAAAAGGACAATCTTGGATAAGTAAATTCAAATTTTTACTATTCAATAAATATTCATAAAGTAGCTGATGTACCTAGGAAAATGGAATTTTTTGCATTTCATTACTTTTCATGGTGAAATAATTAAATGAGTGCATCTTTGACAATTCAAATTTGAGAGTTTTATTGCATGAATGAAATATTTATTAAATTACATTAACTTAAATGAATTTACTCAATATAGACATTGCTGGATGCAATTTGCATAAAACCATTTAGTAGTAATTACTTTTGTCAATCTTTTTCCCTTTTTTTAAACGTACTACCCAACCCGCTGAAGAAACTGTACTATAAATAAATATATAGGATGGCATCTGGATAATTGCGGAGGTAAAACACATTGTGTGGGTTTTTGACAAGACATTGGTTTACTTTTTCAAACTGACCAAATTTGTTCAGTGGCCATTTTCAAAAGAAAGGCTGTACTTTTTAGAAATGCAAGATAAACCTTTGAGTTAAAGCAGTGTTTGCACAGATGCCTGCCCACTCAGTGACTTATTATTTCTTAACCTTATGAACTTCTTTTTTTGAAGTGTCAAGCCTGTTTTGTGTTCATTACTCACTAGATCATCCTGCCATGAAGGCAGCGGCCTCTGGACGTGGTGAAGGTCGTCTGAAAGGTCCTGTCAGTTCAGGGATGCAAAGTCAGCAAACAAGATCTTTATCCATTTAATTCCGTTATGTTTGAACCATAAAAAAGCAGCTGGTTTAACATCCTCTTATAATTATCAGCATTTAGTGCCAATCACTAAGCGGCACATAAATGCACCTTTCTTTCTCAATGACTTGCAGTATGTTTTTTTGGTTCAGAATGGATTTATGGTGCTAACAATAATGTAAACTGGGGTGTAAATGGGATGCAAAACAATAAAGGAGTGGAGAAATAATTGGAGTGAGATTTCCGAAACTCGACCGATAATCATTACGTGCAACTCGTGTCGTTTCCTTTCCTACTCACTGGGTAGATGTCAATCTTCCGGTCCCAGCCGACTGACATCACATAGCTTAAATAGAGAGAAGTCTCAACAAGGATTAAATTGTATACTGAGCTAATGAGACTTTTCAAATATTGCATCATTACTCACGGATTCCTATGAACTCCCAGAAAGATGCAGTCACACACCTCAAGACATTCACCATCTATGAGAATATGAAGTGTCTTTTCAAAATTATTGAATCATATCTGAACAGTGGTGATGATTCTGTTTCATTGTGTAGGATTTCATCTTATGGTTCTGTTTTATTTTGTAGGATTTATGGTTATAGTTCTGCTCTATTTTGTAGGACTTACAATAATGTAATTTTACTTTGTAAGAATTACTGCTACGGTTAAATTTTATTTTGTAGGATTTACGGTCATGGTTCTGCTCTTGACCTGTTTTTTATTTTGTCGTTCAACTATTATTGTCGGTTATTGGTTGTACTTCCTGTTTTATTTTGACGGTTGATTTTTGTGTTTATTTCCTCGTCTCTTTTCCTTGCTCTGTACCTTGTGCCAGTTGTCTTATGTACCCGGTTGCCCAGAATTCATTAACAAAATTGGTATTATTTCATCAAGTAAAGTTTATGCAAAGATCTGCAGAGCCATTCCTGTGCCAATACTCAGGATGTTACAAAGTAGGGTGCAATACTCATCGAGTATTCCCTCTCTACCTTATTTATAGATTGATGGTCTTGAAATGTTGGACAAAAAATGTGACAATAAGAAAAGGTAGTTTGATATTTAAAATAAATTCTGCTCTATGTGGGGACAAATTGAAGCATCTCTAAAAAAGAAGTCCTTTTCTTTCTACATTTCTGTAGAAATAAAAGGACTTCTGATACGGTAAATTTGATTACTTAGTTGGGGAATTATCATATTCACAAATGCATGTGGAACGGTAGCAATCCCCCTATAATATCTACGATATTCCTGCACAGCTTCACCCATTATTTCAAAACTCTCAAAAAGACAATATATATGAATAAAATGACTGAAAATATTTATAAATTCATCTCGAAATCCTTGTTATTCTAATTTGCCATGCCTTGTCCTTGTGTGCGCCTTAGTTTTTCTTAAATACTTTTTATCTATTATATTTTATTATGTCCTTTGATTAGCCTTATATTTTACATAATGTTTGTCTTAATAACAACAATTTAAAAATGCCTTTAATTTCATTCCACCAATGTTTTTAAATTGTTACAAGGCTCATTCTTGTCTGTATAATTTTCTTATTTGAATAAAGTTTATTTAAAAAAAAAATTTTTTTTTAAAAAGGCTACGGCCAGCCCCATGTTTCGTCTCCTAGGTGATCCAGACAGAAGTGACAGAAGTGTTCAGACCAGTCCCAATTCTGTGTAAAGATGCCTTAGTGCCTTGAACACTGACGCCCCTAAGTCATAACATTTCCTCAACGTCAAACAGGTGAGCATCATGACGAAGTTCTTAGTTCGAAGACTGTGTTCTCACTCGAGTGACCTGCTTGAGAAAACCATTTTTAGTCTATCCTGCTCCATTTTGTCTACCTTCAGTGTTTCCATTGTAAGTTTTTTTTTCCTTGATGGTTCATGAGTTTGGATAATGGTTTTGGATGTGGATTATTTTGCCCCTGAGATATGAAGCGTCCTTTTGTATATCTTGAGACATATATTAAATCTTCTTTTTTGATCATGTTACATTTTTGTCTTTGTTTGTGCAATTGGGTCTTGTATCGTAAACTGAAATTCTTCACCAGTAGCCTAAACAGGAAATGTTCAATGAGAATTCGTATTTATGATTAGGATTATAAAATGTATATTTTCATTTTTTTATTCTAATGGAGAATTTGAAATAGAACCAAACATACCCTTCTTCAGTGTCTTCAGGCACTGACCATTGTTGAAGTTCCAGATCTTCAAGGAACCATCTCTTCCACCTGTGATGAGTCTGCAAACACCAGAACAAGCTATACTGTCATGAATCAGTGGCTAAATATTTTGTATGAAAAGTGCTCCAAGGTGGTTTAGGTACTATAAAAACAAATTCACACAGACTGACTATTGGTAGAATAATGTCTATGACAACATTTTGGTACTAGACCTTCATCAGCGCAAATTACTTTTGACAATGAGAAGCTACAATAAACTGAGTGACTGAATATCTGCCATCAATCTCCTCTTACCTGTGACGGTGAAAGCACACTGGTAAATAATGTATGGCATTTTCACAAGCAATAAATACAATACAATAACATATACAGCATATACAGCCAATTTTGACGGATTCTGTCGATGAGCCTGTGAGGATTAGTATAAGTTCCATGAAAAGAACAGCATCCTTAGATGGGGCTTAATGTAATCAGTATATTAAATACTGCAGGCTCTCTGCAAACATTTCAATCCCTCATTTGTCGGCTTCCTATTAGGCCTGTATGAATAAACTAAGGTGGTCCAAAAAGTCCTCTTATTTCGAAAAGACATTCATAAGACATTTTGCAAATTTATATTTTCCCGATGCATCCAGTATGCTTCAGGAACTGTACCTCCTGCCCTTCAGGTCGAAAGTCATGCAGGTGATGGCCGACAGGTCAGGTGTGCCTCCAAACTCAAAAATCTGATGCCCACTGTCAAAATCCCAGACTTTGACCACCTGAAATCAACAATATCTGCAGTCAGTTATTCATCTGATCTGATATTTATCAGCTAACTATCATTTCTCTGTTCTAATACAGACTGAGCTTGTTCCTCAGTGAAAAAGTTAATTACTCATTGGCTTCTGTTATGTTGTAGTGAGTTGTAATTTACTCACAGATCCCTCAGTGCAGCTGACAACCCTTCGAAACTCCTCACTGTAGCCGCAGCACATTACGGGCTCATTATGAGAAACAGTCACGCGACTGCGAGGACTCGACCTTAGAGGGAAAGTAGAGAGATGAATATAAAAGAAGCCAAAGCCTTATTTAAAAAAAAAAGAGGAAGAAATCATATTTTGGAAATGGAATGATTTACAATCTCCAGCTGTCTTCTTCATTTATTTTTATTTTAGAACTTCGCAAACCATCATCCTTAAATTACTTCAGTGGAGGAATATTCTCAGAATCTCCAGAGTGGCATTAAATTCTGTCATGAATTAAGCAAACAGGCATGGCAGCCAACCTTATCTCGAGGGAGAGCACAGCCATACAGTCTGACGCAACATAAAGGGATCTCATAGCAGAGGAGAACAGGCACACAGATATGTCTCCGTGAATCCCGTTCACGCTGAGCTCCCCTGTAAACAGGCAAATCTGATCCTGAATATCCCAAATCTGAAATGGAAATAGGTGAACAACAGTATTCACATAATTCATTTAAAGAATGGCAATTCCACACTAAAATTCTCCACGATTATTACAAGTTCTGCTATAAGAAAATGATTATCTGAATATTCAACTCAGTGATCAATCATCTCTCTCCAGAATGTGCAGAATTAAGAGTTGAGTTGTGATCGTTGAAAAAAACAACAAGGCTATTTAGTGTCTCGGTCACTAGGTGATGTGTCTCGATCACTAGGTGATGTGGAGACTCATTTCTACATGATCGTGTTTTATCTTTTTCACCTTTTCCATTACTCAGTCATTTTGACATTCTGCAGACTTCAAATGTATATTGTAAACACTTCAGCCAGCTTTCCTTGAAATTGTTTTTTTTCCCAAAAATTAGACAGAATTTCTTTGGTCTAATGTAGCAGCAGCATCTTAAAACAAAGGGGCGGGGCTTGTGTATCATGTTTTCTACATGTATCATGTATTTTAACACATTTATGATTTTGATGAATTTTTTCATCTTGTTTCTCGATTTGTATGTTTTATTTTCTGAGGAAATTTCTTATTTTACATAGATTAATGTATTATCATCGTCATTTTAAATGTAAATCTTTAACCTGAAAAGTAGTAATTAAGGCTTTTATTAGTAGTGGTGAAAGCTTACACTTTTATACGAATGTATTAACTTGCGTGATTTGAAACAAACACAAGTGAAACATAACAAAGAGCCAACAAGCACCTTCACAGTGCTGTCCACGGAGACGGAAAAGATCTGGCTGTCCTCTGAAAAGATGCAGAGGTAGATGATGGGAGCACAGTGGCCTTTCAAGATACCGGTTGGTTCCCTAAAACCAAAAGCAAAACCAAAAGGTAGTGGCTTCTGAAATAATCTTAGAAACCTCAATGTAAGCCTACTAAATTCTGCCTCCTCACCCAGAAAAACATGGGTTCCATATGCGTATGAGTCTGTCCATGCCTCCAGTGACCAGCAAACTGTGCTTCTCGCAAAGGTCAAATGTCTTGACACCTTTGTGAATGCTGAAAACCGTCTGGTCACACGGAGCACGGAGCTGCGGTGTCCAGCTCAGCTGTACTTTCTTGGTCTTGCCTTCATAGCAAGCCTCTCTGATCTCGATCAACTGCTTCTCAGCATCTGTCAGAGGCAGTAAGCAGCCTCAAAAAGAGAGAAAAATAAACTATTATAAGGAGTGGATTGTTGATAAAACATGCTTTTTGGAGCAATAGAAAGTAAGGATACACGAAAATTATTCATATTGTGTAATTCTGCGCAGTGGAAGTCTTTGACACTTTTTTTTAATCACCCTCATGTTGCAAATTGTCATGATTTAAAACATGGATGTTAAATGAAATAAGTACAAGAGAATATGTCTGTGTGAGCACAGACATATAGATATAGATATAAATAAATACCTACATGAATAGGAAACTAAAAGAGGAGAAGATCTGTATACCTATAACAAGAGATGAGCGTTCTTCATTTGATGAGGAGACAACAATCTGAATACCCGGGAAATATTTTACCTAGATGTAAAGAGAGGAGTTATTTATTCTGTCTATTTCAGTATTATAATGTCTGAACTCTGCAGGAGAATCAAGCAATGAAAAAGCGGTAAAATGTCACCTGCGTCACCCAGTCCTGATGAACCTTCCATCTGACAAACACCACATTCGGAGAGAGCACAGCGTTGTGAATGGCTATGGTGGGTATATTGTCATTCTTTTGCAATTTATTCCATAGTCTGTAAATATAAAAGTGCCGTCACTGTCAGGCCCACACCAGTTACAATTTCAAATAGACTCCAATGCACAGACAATATACTTTATTTGATTGGCTGGGTAACCAAAAGGAAAGTGGGAGGCGTAATTTTTCTACCATATCTTCAGATAGCTACAGTTATTTTTTCACACAGAACCCATATTTTCTGTTTCAGTATAATCAGCACAAAATAGCCCCGTGCTCACCGCTGTCAAATCAATCACATACATGTGATTCATCTTGAATACATGGAAATCTGCCACATTTAAATGGAAATAACGATAAAACCCCAGTCAATACACTATATCACAAAGCAGTGACTCACTGAAACAGCTATATACTGTATATTCCCAGAGGGTTTCATATCATCCATTTTCAATTGATTCAAATGTCGAGAAGAATAGCTCTTTCTCTATTGGAGACCACACAATTGTGCTAAATGCGATTGAAGATAAAACATATTTTGATATAATATCCATTTCATATTGATCAGCCACGAAGATGATCTAGGATAAAATAGAAAAAATAGACATATCAGATGTCCCATTAGGCTCAGCTTTGTGTTCTTGGGTCCTGATTATATTGCAACAGTAGCGTAAACCGAATATACAAATGATGTCTTTCACAATTTTTTATATTCCCCTCTAGGTTCTTTTACTCATTTTTTGTTTAAAAGTGTGTTTCTTGGTTATCACAACAAAAATATGACCAACAGTATTTAATTAGACCTAATAAATAAACACAAATACCTGAGGGTATCTGCAACAGAGGATATTAAAATGATAGTCACACATCCCTGAAACACAAGCATAAAAGTTAATGTCAGTCATTCCAGGTGCTTACGAGGAATGATTTTTGTAAAAATGTATCAAATACAAAGCTAAGCTCCTACCTCGGTATCTCCATACAGAATACAGCATTTATCAAGGCCAGTGTAGCTGTGGGGAAACACACAAACTATAATTTTGGTGGCATTTGCATTTGTGGACTTTTTTAATGCTTACCCATAATCTAGGGTCAGAGGCACTGTGTCCAGAGCGTTGATCTGACAATATGGCTCCAGAGTAGAGAGCTCATACAGTTGAATCTCTCTGTCACTGCGGAAGGAAAAAGATATGGACGATAAATAAAGCTAGAACAGTCTGGGATCTGCCGTCACTAATGAATGATCAATTTTACTCCATGAAACCCTTTCTATTATTACCCTGTTCCGATCATTAGCTTGTTGTACTCTGTCATCAGAGTAAAATCACTCGCCCACTTTGAACTCCTGCCTGCAGGTCCTACATTCTGCAAAAATGAACAAAAACATGATATAAACTTCCATCAAATTCATTACAGCATGTAGGAGGAAGACAAACTACAGCTGTCCAAACTGATCAAATCCAATACAACAGACCTGAAACAAACACATCTGTCTTATCTTATTTAATATATTGCAGAATGTTTGTCCGTACTAAACTATTCATACATAGGAAAGGCTTATAGCCTTTGTCTTCTCTGCATTTTGAAACATTAAAGGCCGGATCAGGCATCATTCTGTGTTTTCTTATGATCCACAAATCCCCAAAACACAAGTAAAACCATCAATGGATGACGCTTGGGTAGCCTAAGACTCTATTCTCTCTATGTATCCATTCATCCATGTGTTCATTTTCTCTAACACCGTATCTTCTTCAATGTCACTGGAAGCTGGAACCAATGGCCTGTCCCAGCTGACACTGGGCGAGACGGAGGATAGAGCCTGACTAAGCAGCCGGTTCTTCACACGGCCACGTTCTTCATTTTCAGCTACAGGTAAGTTAGAGTCAGTAATGTTACATTTTTTTGGACGGTTGGAGGAAGCTGTAGTACACGGAGAGAAGCCATGCAAACACAGGGAAAACACAGTAGCTGTGATTTAACGCACTGCGCCAGCGGGGCACCCATTAAACTAAAAATGAGTTGTTAACTGAAAAAGGAACACGGGGAATGAGGGAGAGAGTGAATTGTTAAGAACTGTGCATTAAGGCAACTTTCCTGATTTAACATTATGCTGAGCTTCATTAATCAGCTCAAAATAAATTCCAACATATACCCTATTTGCTGCTGTTATTTTTGGAAATTCTCTCTTCTTTTTTTCCATCAGTTAGAACTATAGCCAATTTTGAGGGTTTGTGTTTTCTGTAGGAAAAAATTATATTCAGGTTGAGAGCAACAGAGATTGATGGCCTTTTCATGGAATTCATTGGCAGTAAGAAACAAACAGAAAGATTTCAGATTTTTCTTTTAAAGGATGCACATACATGTGTAAAAACTAAAACATACAAACATGTGTGCCGTCTTGAGTGGCTTAAGTTCAGGGCTCCAGTAGCAAAGAAATCCGTCTTCTCGTACTGTGGCGATGGCGCCATCAAAAGTGGGATGGATGTTGATGATGGGAATGCCATGAGACAACGTCTTGATCGTGGCCGGCAGAGTGAAAGCCACGAGCTTCCTGCGTCTTGCAGCGTCTTGCCTCCCTTTGTGCTCCTGTATCATGTACATGCTCAAGTCCCCCTGCATCGATAAGCTTACTGTTAGAACTGCGCATGTGAATCTTGTCTATTATGAATGCTGACAGATCTTAATTTATGAATGTAAAGACTTTGAAGAGATGTAACTATAAGGGATATTTGAAGTTATCACAATATTTGTATGTATAAATATGTCTGCAGTGACCACAGTCCTTGCAAGCTGAAAACACCTCTCCTCCAAGAGGCTTCTCCAGTTTGAACTGAGTGGGGAGTCAGGGATGTAACTGCCAGCTAGTGTTGTTTGGCCCATCTCAAGGACAAGGGACGCTCATTTGAAGATGACAAAGTTTACATTTTGGACAAAGAGGATAGATGGTTGGAGAGAGTGAAAGAAGCCATCTATGTTAAAAATGGAGCAGTCCTCTCTGAACAGGAGTAATAATAATAATAATAATAATAATAATAATAATAATACATTTAATTTATAACACTGTGTCAGTGTCATATAATTACATCAATTCTGAAATTAACTCTTCAACTCTTGACATTTGAAAAATAATGCCGTAATGTTTGATCACATATCTAGGAAAATAACTTTAATTTTTATTATTTTTTTTAAAAATACAGAAATCAGGGCAATGTTTCAGCTTCAGGATCCATAATTACTCTAAAATCTGACCAATTATCCAACTAAAGAAAAAAGCAAGTACCCTTTGTAACGTATCTATAGTATTTAACATAATTTTCATTCTAACTCCTTGTGTATTCATCCATACGGTGTTTTTGTGTGAGTGTGATTTGTTTGTGAGCTGCTCACAATGAATGAAAATCTGATAAAGTTCAAAACAGTGTGTCCAGTTACACAACACAAAATCTTATTAGATTTAGTTGCAAAAACAACCTTGTCAGTATATCTTTTCTTTTGCTATGCAGATTCCATATTCCTTATTAGCATGGGTGAAAAGCTTCATGGAACAAAACGCCTGCATGCTCCTCAAAAAACTAATATGACTTTCAGCTCACCCAAGAAATCCTTCCTTTGCTCGAATAATCAATCATCTTGAACAGCTGTTGAATTTGTGCAGCACTCTGTGAAGGAAGAACAATAGAATAAAGTACAATGACAATCTGTAAATTATTCAGGTAATTGCAAAAGCTTCTACTTAATTGCAAATGAGTGACCGGATACAGAGAACACAGAGAAGAGAGAATCTGAGAGAGGAAGATAAGTCAGGTTCTCTTACTGTCTTCGGCAAGCCCAGAAACGTCTTCAATGTTCGTTCAAATTTCTTCACATCAATGGATCTGAAGCCAAGCGTTTCAAATTCCTTCACAGAAAACAACAGTGTAAATATTCCAGAAATGAATAACCAGGCAATCACTGTTTTTTTGTTTTTTTTAGAAAGGGACACACTATACAGTACCTCAAATGCTTGTTTCAGTTTTGGCAGGTTGTCGAGTGATATCATCTCATCGATCTTATCAGGAAAAGAGGAATTTACAGCATTATACTGTATGATGAAACAACACAATGCTACGATGGGTTGAATTGGGTTTTCCCAACAGAGCAAAGCATAGTAACACATGTTTAACATGCAGAAATTTCATTTTACAGTCCACTCAAATCCACTCACTAAGATGTTCATGAAGTCTGAGTGTTCAAAATACCAACCAAGGTTAGGGAGGAGATGGGCACTGTGCATTTTTACACCGACTACTGTTTAATTATCAACATGATTGGGCTTCACCTCTGAGTGATAATGACTATCTGCAATGGCCACCAGGAGCCATGAGATATGAGAGATGAGATGCTTGCATGAGGCCAGATGACAGGCCATGCTCTCCGTGTTAATGGCCTCTCATCAATTTTTTCGTCAGTTTCCTAGCAACGGGTCCTCTATCCATGACACTCTTTGATCTGGCATTAATAAATAACAGAAATAAACAGCCTTATTCCTCAATGATTTCGCCAGAGTTTAGGTCTCCCCTGAAATGCTGAGATAATTGTTAAATCAGTCAAAGTGATGGACGTACTAAAAGTGTTCACATAACCTTGAATACTCTCCGAATCTTAATTTACCGAAGATGCATAACTCCGAACTCTCAAGACAGGACATCTTAATCTGTTACGGTACATCACCCATCAAACTCGGCACAAGAGGGTGACTGACTATTGTAACCCACGAACTCCAACCTGTGTATATGCACCAGTCATCATTTAATCATTCCTGCCAATTTGAAAGTTTAAATCTGAATCCAAAACGGTACTTAATAAGAGCTGACTAAGCAACTATCCTAGTTTTACTTGGGTCAGGCTCTGACCCAGAGCATGCATGCAAAAATAAATTGGTCACCAGCTTTATGAAATGGCATTTTGGGCATTGCAGAGCCAAATCTGTTCTGCTGCCGGCTGGTTGATATACTATAGTTAAGTTGGACTGCTGGGGAAATGTAAAGCTGAGGCCGGAGAAGGACTCTAGTGACACCCTGAGTCTAGAGGCAGAAAACTTATTTGGAGAGTTGACAGATTTTCACAAATCTATACTTAAAAGAATATATCTTATTTACTCCTTTATCTTTCAGGTGGTTCTGTACCTGGAGGCTGTGGGGTCTGTGAGTTGAGTCAATAGTATGTGTTCGTTGTTCCATGCTATGAGCTTGATCTCCAAGAGTAACAGAGTGTCTTCGCCGGTTCTGTCTCAGCAGCTCTCGAACCAGCCATTCAGGCTGCCGTTTGCTGTCCTCACTGACAACAACTCCTCTCTGTGGTGATGTTTTCTCACTCCAATTACCTGATCCCGAGCCGTTTCTCATCCTCTTCTCTGTGTGCCCCAGTTCAGAGAGAATGCTGGAGGATTTTAGATAACATTATACTTTTATTCATGCTCTTTTCTTATACATAGCTATATTAGTTTTATATTGTTGTTGCCTTCTATACATATAGAACTGGACTATCTTTGTTACAAGAACAAATGTCAGCAGAAACCGCATGTATAGCATGTATTATGTTATTAGAAGTTTCAGGTGCCAGACTCTCCGTGTCAAGTCCAGTCACCATGACAACATTAAACAAATTCTAATCATGAATGACAACATGGTTCCAACTGCATTCTTGTTTACCTGTGTCTAGAAATTTAAACACTAAAAATGTAAAATTGATATGAAATAGTATTGACAGTATAGCACTTAACAAACACATGTAATTAATAATGGCAGTAAATAAACCAAGCATGCAGAAAAATTACCTGGTGACATTCTTGGTTTCTAATCTCCCTGAAGCTGAAGACGAGCGAATCTTTGTCCCCAGGGGCATTCTTTCCAGATTGTGTATCTCAATTACTGATGTGATGTATAAAGCAGGCTTAGTCTAGCATATTTCCTCAATCTCACCTCGAAACAGATGTTTAGCAGATAGCTCTCACATTTGCCCACCTGACCCACACTGTAACATCACACCTGAGCAGAGCGGATTGGCCCCGAGGTAACTAAGAAACCAAGAGTGTCAACAGAGACCACAAAACTACCAATAAAGAATCTGCACATGAAGAGGGAGAAGCAGCTTTGTTGAAGATATTTTCAACTTCAACAAAGCTGCAAATAACACACACTCAATCCTTGTCAGGATTAATATCAACAACTTTCCCACATGTGCTGCTGTGAGTGTGAAGGTGCTATTGCAAAACAGTCAGAACTGCAAGACAGAGGAAAATAGATCAGTACATAACAGCATTGAATGAGTGATATTGCAAACAAATATATGTAAATACATATAAAACATACGTGTACCCACACATGCAACGTTACGGTCTGTATACTAATCAGGAAGGCCAGTTCGGTCCTGGGATGTCCTCTGGACTCAGTGCAGGAGGTGGGAGACAGGAGAATGATGGCCAGGCTGTCGTCTCTCTGGGACAAAATCTCCCACCCCATGCAGGAAACCATCTCTGCACTGGAGAGCTCCTTCAGCGACAGGCTCCTTCACCCAAAGTCTGTGAAGGAGCCATATCGCCAATCTTTCCTTCCTGCAGCAGTCAGACTATTCAACCAGCACTGCTAGTAACACACACACACACGCACGCACACACACACACACACACATGCCTCACTTGCACTTTGCACTATGGGACAGTATACTATTCAGCATGTCCACATTTCAACTGCATATTTAATTTAATTTAATTGTATATAACGCTATTCTATTCTATTCTGTAATATGCTCTTGCTGCTGTAACCCTGCAATTTCCCCGTTGTGGGACTAATAAAGGTTTATCTTATCATATCTTATCTTATCTTATTGTACCGGCAGTGCAGCAGTTCATAGTTTTGCTTATGCTGGCGATAATTGTCCTTCATCTCTGTGTCGGTAGCAAGTGCCACTTAATACCTGCTGTGTAAAGGTTTACGTCTTCTTTCTGTATTATTATACTGTATGATGAAACAATACAATGCTACGATGGGTTGAATTGGGTTTTCCCAACAGAGCAAAGCATAGTAACACATGTTTAACATGCAGAAATTTCAATTTACAGTCCACTCAAATCCACTCACTAAGATGTTCATGAAGTCTGAGTGTTCAAAATACCAACCAAGGTTAGGGAGGAGATGGGCACTGTGCATTTTTACACCGACTACTGTTTAATTATCAACATGATTGGGCTTCACCTCTGAGTGATAATGACTATCTGCAATGGCCACCAGGAGCCATGAGATATGAGAGATGAGAGGCTTGCATAAGGCCAGATGACAGGCCATGCTCTCCGTGTCTCCGTCGGTAGCAAGTGCCACTTAATACCTGCTGTGTAAAGGTTTACGTCTTCTTTCTGTATTATTATACTGTTAGACAATTTCCATAACAAAGGGAAAATAAGTTGTAGAGTGATGTGTGGGTGTGAGTAAGATTATTATCTGCTTGACTGTCATGGGTTCAGTTCTTGGGAAATGCTTCCAGAAGTCTGACCAGACGTATTTATCCTATCTTGAGGCGCACTCCTCCTTAGATCCGGTACATTTCCAAGGGTAGTCAACGTATTCCAAGATGTGTTCTGCTTTCCTGGGCATGTTGTCCAACAAGCTCTAAGACGAACTGAGTATAATTACGTATAAAGTTTGAATAATTAAGACCATAATTGCTTCTCTTGCTCTACCAAAAAATGATGCACTTATTTTCACTATTCATAAATGTTTGGCGGAAGGGATGTTTTTTTCATCCTTTTGAAATTTCTGTGAAGAAGTGTCGGTTAAAGAAAGTAATAATAGTTTTAATGGTTGCTTTATAGTTTTTTACTTCTAATATTGATAATACCTTTAGTACTATTGAAAACAATAATCAATGTTACTGTAATTATTTATTTTCTTAAGTTACTTGAATGGTTTAATCATTGTTACTCTCACTTCTAAAACCTTACTTTTTGAGTGTAAGAAGTAGAGGTGGACATTAAACAACATTAAAGTTAGCAAACAAGTCTCATTCAGTCTTTACAGGTTCGACATTACCTTTGGCTGTCATTCTTTATCCTTGTATTGTTTGTATTATGTATGAAGTGTTATTTTACATGTTGTATTAATCTGTCAAAAAAAATTAGAGTCTGGCTTTCTGGTATTATCATACATGATGTGTCTAGGTGCTGTTGTTATACAGACCTGGAACATTTGAATTGCCACTTTGACTTGCTCAGCAGGAGAGGCGTTGCATCATAAAATGCAGTGTAGCCACAGAAGTCTCATTGATTTCTGTTCTTGACAGTGGTGGAAAATTAGCCAAGTACATTTACTCAGGTAATATAATTCTTTAATTCTGGTAATCATTCAAATATGTTGACTTTAGCAGCGGTTAAACAGTGACTCGGGAAGTGGGGGAATCCAAAAAGGGTTAAAGAAAATATGTAATATAATGACATTGAGCGAGAGGCGTTTTATACCCTAGAAGAATCGCTGGTTAATCACTGGTTGAACATGTTTTTGGACTGTGGAAGGAAGCTAGAGTACGTGGAGGGAACCCATACAAATATAAGGTCCAAGACTCCATATATAAGGTCCAAAGGCCAGAGATGGATTTGAACACAGAACCCTCTTGCTGTGAGACAACTCTGCCTACCACTGTGCCAGGATGCAGCTTCATGCAGTGCCTCCAGTGTTGATTATGCTCTACACATCACTGACTTAATATGACGAAAATATGATAGTATTCAGATAAATATTATATTATTATTAATATTCAGAGCTGGATTTAAATTGCCCTGCACTTTAGTCTGAAGTGATGGAGTCAATGGTTTACATATAACATTATATGTACAAAGGGTAAACATAAACATTATTTTCAATGTATACATTTTCTACAAATACTTGATAATTGAAGACTTCAAATATGACCTGAAATTTTCAAAATTAAATTAGACCCCATTTGGGAGAACATAACATAATTTAGCATAAATATTTATATCAGGGTTTTTCTTGTTTGTTGTCATTCCACAACACGCATGTAACCAAATGTTATCATCGCTGATAAGGTTTTAAAGCCTACAAATTAAAAAAACTATTTTACAAACATGTTTTATGTCAAAGTGTTCAAAATGTCCAGTTCAGACATGTTAAGGTTTATGTAATACAGGCACGCTATTGAAGAATGACAATTATTACTAATGTATAACAACATAAATCTTCCTTAAAATTTGAATTTAGAGACACCAGAAAAAAAAATCAAGAATAAAGCTTTATTTAAGTGGTCACTTTCAGACTTTTTTTTAACTAAAACTAAATAAATCCATTTAACAATTCGAATACTTTAGTATTATGTTTTGTGTTAGAATTAATCTGCTCTTACAAACTGATACAAAACGAACAAAACAAAATAAGTGAGTAAATAAGTATAAATAAATAATAGTAAATGTATATTTTTATATTATTAAATGGTTTTGTATTCTAAAACCCATAATATACAATTTCGATATTTGTTGTGGAATTTTAAATTGAAAAAAAAGGAGATCTGTGTAAATATTACAGCTCTCTGACTCCAAGAGCATTTCAAAGAAAATCTAGTCTGTTCAATGTGGTCCTTATGGTTTCTATTATATCTCATTTCTTCAGGGATAAATGGATCAGGGATCTTATGAGTTAGGCATATTTTATTAATGGTGCCTTGGAGCCATTTCACACAGATTTATTTCAGTCAAATTAAGGATATGTGGGGATTATTCTTCACCTCTTCATTTTGACGGTTCGCCATTCAAATTTTGCGCCATCGTTTCTTCCTGTTTGGGACAGCGATAAGAGCAACAAGCCTGACTGAGGCGGCGTGTGTCCAATTAGAGGATCCGAGGAGCTGCCGGCAGCCAATGTCCGACAGTCGGGATCCCCGCAGCTCACGGATAAACACAAGCACATCCTCGCAGGGAGAGGAGCGCGCGCTAACGGTACTCTTATCCCATTGTTTCAGAAGTAGCGACGTACAGCAGTTACCTTGTAGCGCTTGTAGGGGTAAGTATTCTAAATTTTACCCGATGATACAGCTGTGATTAATAAAAGATGGTTCGTAGAGTAGAGGTTGTTGTTTTATCCATGTTTACATTAATGACTGATATGGGGAGGATGCCAATGGAGAAACAGGCTCGCGCTGATATTTAACACAAGCTTGCTAACTTAGCTGTGCGACTCTAGTTCACGCATATTAAAATCATCTGCGGCCATAAATGATAATCACATCAGTGGAGTAGTATCTGTGATAACAATCTTGACATATGTGTTAGCAACAACCATTGATCAGCCACCTCTGTTAACTGTATGCTAGCGTGACAATGGCTGCTCAAATAGAAACTAGAGCTAGCCAGAGGGTGAACAGAGGTTACCCCCGGGCTGGTGCTGAGGCTGTTCAGATGCGTCGATGCAGGCGCAACATCGTACTCACTTTCACTCTCGCCTCATATCCATCAATAGGAAATATTCAGACGAGATGTTATCTTTAAATAGGTTGCAGTTTGGCGGCGACAATGATGGGCGGTGCGTGAAAGCACTCCGCTAGCTATTGTTAGCAGTCTAATCAGCCATTTTATTTTAATCGGCACCATGAAATGAGCAATAGCTGGAAGCAGCTAGCCTAGCTAAGCTAACTGGCTAACAGGAAAACACAAAGCAGATCGGAACCATAATGGTTAACAGCTAGCGGTGGAAGCTAATGCTAATGTATTACTCTAGTTTAGGTTACATCCCCAAGCCGAATGGGTGCATTTCACCCAAATGTAATATTACTAGATAAAGAAAGGGAATTTAAATGTTTTCCATATCCATTTTGTGTTCCATCATCGTGAACCGATACAGTGATTATAATTTCATTCAGTAATGTGTACGGTAGTAATAAAGGAAAAATTAAGACCAACAAACCCCCAACCCCCGCTCCATCCCGATCTTAACAATAGATGGGACTGACAAAGCAAGCAGCAGACAATTGGGTTTAGGGGCACAGTGGCAAGGCTGCTGCATTTGTAGATGTTTCGCTCAAAACATGTACTTGTTTTTTTCTTCTAGTTATCCAAGATGGTTAAGGATCCAAGGAAGCCGAGGGGAAAAATGTCCTCTTATGCTTACTTTGTGCAAACATGCAGGGAGGAGCATAAGAAGAAGCATCCTGAAGCCTCTGTGAACTTCTCAGAGTTCTCCAAGAAATGCTCTGAGCGTTGGAAGGTAAACTAAATCACTGTTATATTGTTTTGGATTTCTTTGAACCATATATATTTCATACAAAAGTTCCAAGTCGTCTGGATTGTCTAAAATGTACTGTTTTACCATAGACGATGTCACCTAAAGAGAAAGTAAAGTTTGAAGATATGGCAAAACTAGACAAAGTGCGCTATGAGAAGGAGATGAAAAATTACACTCCTCCCAAGGGACAAAAGAAGAAGCGATTCAAGGACCCTAATGCCCCAAAGAGACCACCGTGAGTATCATAATGAACTACATCTAACATTTTTCCAGTTCAAGTTCAAATTGTATCTAAAACACTGACACCATTTTCTACTACAGGTCAGCTTTTTTCCTATTCTGTGCTGACTTCCGCCCCAAGGTAAAAATTGAGACTCCTGGACTCTCAATTGGAGACACGGCAAAGAAGTTGGGAGAGATGTGGAACAGCTCACCTGCAGAGGACAAGAAGCCTTATGAGAAGAAGGCTGCAAAGCTGAAGGAGAAATACGACAAGGTAAATGATTGTTTGATTTGTTTTTGTTCATCAATTATATTTTGGTAAGGTCAAAACATGCATGGGTGGGCTTATTTTTGTCATGTGTATGGGTATTTCTAACACTGGAAATACATTTGCTGTGCTTTCCACAGGATATCGTCGCCTACCGCACAAAGGGCAAAGTGGATTCAGAATCGGCTGCTGCAGCAGACAACGATGATGAGGAGGAGGAAGAAGAGGAGGTAGAGGAGGAGGAAGATGATGAAGAAGATGACGATGATGAGTAACCCCATAGGGGTGGGATCTGATGTTTTGTTTATGCCATATAATCCTAATATACTAATTTCATCATCATGAAACAGAAGTCAAATGGAACAAGAACATGTGTATATTTAATGTTTTTAAGATGTACAGTGTTATTTTCCTTTTTTGTAAAGTTAACACTACATATCTTAAGTTGGAAATTTTCTAGTGGTAGCTGTTTATTCTTGCCATATTATGTCACAATTTAGGACTGCAAATCAAACTGAAAGTAATTAGTATTTAGGTGTTACAACTCAAAAATGAGATTTCTGAGTTGGTAGTGTATTTTTCTTTATTTTGAAAGATATTTTTTTATGTGATGTCTCAATGTCTTTTTATTCTTTGAATATCACTCTAATATCAAATGCAGCTGTCGACATTCAAGAATGTCTTCAATAAAGGTTGTTTTTCTTAAAGTTTCTCTTCTGATACGAATTATCTCACCATCAGACAGTTTTCAAAAATTAGAGCATGTAGCCTACCATGTATACACATAGGTAACTAAACGGGTTTAATCTACAAATGGCTGCATAAGTGAATAACTGCACCATAGATCTGTCTTTGTTTCTGCTGTGAGAATATGCTGACAAATATACAACACTGTTTTGATCTCAGTGACTAAATGTTTGCTGCAGTGAAACTGCGTCTGATGCCTGTACAAGGAAACCAGTTCAACATGTTTATCTGTCCATGATCTCAAATTGAGTAGTAAAACAACCATATTATGATCATGCACTTAGAAGTTAGGCTGAAAGAATAGTTGGGGGAAAGTGGATGTGTAATTTAGATGATGTTACTATCCCAATGCTTCAACATAAGTAGATATGACTATAATGGACAATTATTTTACCAAAGTTGGGCTTTTCTTTATCTTTATAGTCTGTAAAATAAAACAATTATTTGACATTTTCCACATGTCCATCAGACGGAGAAGTCAGGTGGACTTCTGGACAATAAAAAGTGTAATAATAAAGTGCAGTACGTTTGTGTCAACTCAGTTCATGGAAATGGTGCTTCAACCGTTTGCTTTTGTAGGACCAAATCTGCTTAACGGCGAAATGATTATAGAGTGTTTGTCTTTCGCGCCCTGGCAACATCTTTGGATGACATTTTCTAAAGGACTTATTGGTCATGTCAACCATGTTGTGATCCAGAGCAGGTCAGGCTTTCAGCTTTAGTGTCCTTTGTGAAGTACCCCAGTAACAATTGAACCATCTTTGTTCAAATGAAAACCCAAAGTTGACGCGGAAGTTACCTTGGTAACCGTTAATCCTGCTTCACAGTTTACGTTTCATGACAGATAACTCAATTAAGAGAAATGGTTTGCAAGTGCAACAGGAATTAAGACATTTACTTACTGGAGAACAGATTTCATGAGTACCAGTAGTAAAAAAACAGAAGAAAAACATAAAACAAAGTAGTATTAAGAACATAGGCCAATGACTTTGATTTTTGAAGAGTTCATTAATAGATGCCCATCGGGGTGTTTGCATTTTTACCTCAGAATAAATGTGTTTGTGTGTGTGTGTGTGTTTGGTATCTAACTCTGGTTTGTGTTGCATTTTATGCAGGACTTTTCTTTTACTTTCGTTTCACAACCAAATTCCAGAAGGTGGCGCCACAATAGAGAAGTACTACCGTTATAAAAACTACTAGACAGCAAAGCAAAAATACTGCCTAAAGAGTGCACGATCTGTCAGACATCCTTCATTGATAAAATTCCAAGGACAGAAGTTTGTACCATGCTCAACAAATAATTGCAGGCAAAAAACAAGATTATCCTGAAGCGGTTGAAGTTTCTTTTAAACCATTAGACTTCAGTTTATTCTAAATAATACATCAGGAAAGGCTTAGTTATTCAGGTAGACGCTTGTTTCTAAAGCAGATGGTAATGCCTCTAAATGTAATTAAACCCAACAGATTTTGCCACACAGTTCATATACTGTAAAGGAAAATGTAGGTCTAAATGTATTAATGAAAGGAAATAATTCAATCCATGACACAAACATACTTTACCAAAACAAAAATAAGACAGCAGTTACTTGCAATAGAAAATGGTATTTTTTCATTTAAAAGAGGATGGTTCCTTGTTTTTACTGATGTAAGACGTTTTACTGACCACCGGAAAAATAAGAACTTTTCCTTTTTTATTGTTTCCTGAGTGTGCATGTACCCATTGAGTCCGGGAAAGGACAATTTGTGATCCCTCTGGCATAAAGTCTAAAAGGGTCTCAGTGTCTCTCTCTGTTTCTCTGTGTAATAGGAGACAGTCTCACAGTCACATAAATGGGTTTCACAGGTCGATTTATCAGGCTCTTTTGGCAGCGCTGTCCTTTACCATACAAAGAGCCGTCTGATCAAAGTGTTTGCAAATTTGAATGAATAAGGCCTAAGAGGTCTCCTTTCAGTCGGTGTAACACAGAAACAGGCTATCAGCTTCAGTATCCTTGCAGCAGTAGCATCTAACGGTGAACAGCATTTTACTCTTTGACCCTCCTGTGCATTACATTTTATACTTATTACTTTTGTAATAATAGTAATGTATAGTTTGGCACAGTGACAGTAAATAGCTGAATTATTTTTCTAACACCTAGCTATACACTGAGCACCTTTTAATTTATTTTCCCTACTTTCCCAAATGGAACGAACAGCCTCCAGTATCTGAATGAATCCTCCATCTGGCATCCAGAAAGATGAGATACCCCACTGGAGGCAAAGGTTCAAAGTGTCCATTAAATCTCTAGACTGTGGACGTTCATTAGCAAAATGTACAGAGAGAATATAAAATGTACAGATTCAGCAAACACATTGCTACTCTCTTCTTTTTGTAAATATTCAGAAATGTATTTCAATTTATTTAGAAAGCAGGTTTGCTGTGTACCAATGAATTTAAGCACTATGAGGCATGTCTTTTTTAAATACAAACAACAAATCTGCTGCATGTTACTGACCTAAAATAACTTTTTTTTCACTGCCTAATTTGCATAGAGTTAACAGAGTCAAAGGGGCGTGTCTGCCAGGATTACAGGATGATCCCACTGAGAAATGACAAATGTGCACACAGCTCTTAGAGTTTTTCCATTAGTGTGCAGGTCATACTGTGAAGTTTCCAGGACTTCGCTTTTCCCCCAATGTGTGTGTTTTTGTTTTACTGGGGATTATTCTTTTCCTGTTGCTTGTTTTTAATTCCACAGGAGTGTATGACATTACTACTACATAGTAGGACATAGTATTTGGGATCGACCTTCACGATGGAAATTCATGGACAATGGAAGAAATATGCTTTGTTATTGTTTAATCTTATGGTAAGTTTGCCTTTTTGGCTCATGTGTTGTAGCAATGACCGCATATTTTAACTTACGTCTAACAGATCAGGCACTGTGAAGATTTAGGAATTTGTAAGGGAACATAACAAAATTAGCCTCCATTTACGACAATTTCTTATTTGTGCATATTTCTCTTTAGCGAGAAACGCGGTAATATCTTCCTCCTTTTGCCTCATCAGGTGTTTAATATCACACTCTCTCAAGAACTTTCATCTGGAAGTAGAGTGAGTGTGAGCAGGAAGAAGCAGTTTGCAGATATTGTCCTATGGCAGCAAACCATTCCCAACTGGTATTATACATCTATTGATGCTGTGCCTACACCTTCCAAAGTCTTCCTACCCTCTCATAACAGACAGCAGAAGCAGATGGAGTTCCCCAAAACAGTTCACTTTGAAGTGAAAGAAGATACGATACCAGGTTAGTGTCCTTTGCAATGAAACATTTCTCCAACAAGGATTTTATTTGAGCATTGTTTGAACAATTTTTAAATCATTCATGATTTGAGAACTATGCTCATTTCTATGATAATTAATACTTTACTTTAAAATGCTGCCAAAATGTTTTATTTGCATCAAACGTTCACCCAGTTGCCCAGAATTCATGCATAACCTCGTGTTAACAGGTACAGTCGTGGGAAAGCTGGAAACAGAGTTTGAGACTCTCACGCCTATCACGTACTCAGTGCAGGAGGATGATGGAGAGAACCTGTTTCTCCTCAGCCCCCTCTCAGGGGAGTTCCTATTATCCCGAAGCCTGGATTTTGAAACACAAAGCTTCTACATACTGACTGTGGCTCTGGAGCAACGGGATTTACATGTATCCAGTGTCAGGTTGTACATCAATGTGTTGGATGTGAATGACAACCCGCCTGTATTCAGTCAGGATACGTATTCTGCATTGGTGCTGGAAGACACTCGGGTCGGCACTTGCCTGCTCTCATTGAATGTGTCAGATAAAGATGATGGTGAGTGCCCAAGGATGATTGAACGATAGCATTCACTCACTAATCAGAAGATGTGCAGTATTCATCTGCAGGATACGATGAGATACGATGATCAACAACTGCAAAGCCAAACAAGAAAGAACCCCAAAATGATCCGGACGAATATGAACAAAAAGTGAATAGAAAGTATTAAAACAAGTAAAAAAGATTTTTTATAACTCTATTATGACCACCTTCTCGAATAAGAATTTGACAATTAAGTGAAGAAAATGTTTTGCGCTATGCTTAAACTCAGTCCGACACTGATGTGAGCAGGTCATGGTGAGATGGGTTTAGCCGACAAGGTTTTGGATTTATTTCAACGCCTGAGCACATTTATATTCAAAAATTACAAGTATTGAAAACAGTTTGGCTGTACCACCACCTCCACAGTCAATAAGAATAATCTGAGACACAGCGGTGGGTCATTTTAAGTTCATTTTATTCATTTAGCTTATATTTTCACTGCATTTTCATATTTTTAAATCAATAATAATGAATAATTATCAGTTAATAATTTCACACATACAGTTACAAGTTTATTTCTCTCATATTTTAAGCCAATACTTATGTTTTGCAAATACATAAAATAAAAATTCTGTCTTCTTTTTCACATTCCGCTTTAGCTGGGGATTCAATTTCCATTTCAAATTGATTACACATGATGAACTGAGAACAAAGTGTCAAATTCTGTTAGTTGCTTTTCATACAGGACACCAAGCCAATATGAGTAATCATTTGTGGCAACTTAATGTTTTATCTCTTCTTTTCTGCCAGCTGACAACGGAGACCTGAGGCTGAGATTGGTTTGGGGAGATGAAGAGGATGTGTTCTTCATTAACCCATCTGGCATTTTATGCCTTAATACAGAGCTAGACAGAGAAAAACAGACCGTCTACAATCTGACCGTGACAGCCAATGACTGCGGCCAGCCGGAGTCTTCCCAGTTCACCAGCACAGCCCATGTTATTGTGGTAGTTGCTGATGTCAATGACAATGCTCCGTTGTTTGTTTCTGCCACAATCATCAGTATACCAGAAGATGCTCCACTCCATTCTGTTGTAACGACTGTACTTGCTCAGGATGAAGACACTGGATCCAATGGGGAAGTCCTATATTACTTAAACAGCACCTCGGATGAAATGTTTAGCATCAATACAGAAAATGGAAAAATATACCTGGAGAAGGAATTAGACAGAGAAAAGGAAGATACCCTATACATTACTTTAACTGCCACAGATAAAGGCTCACCCCGGATGGCAGCCGCACTGGATCTCAGGATAAGCGTTGAGGATGCAAATGACCATGACCCTGAGTTCTCACAAAGCTTCTACAGCCTGACAATGCGAGAGGATATTCCCAGGGGGTCCAGCCTGATTCAGGTGGAGGCTGTTGATCGAGACATCGGGAGAAATGGACAAGTGCGCTACATATTAACCCCGGCTAGTCCATTTGTGGTTGACTCAGTCCGGGGTGTGGTTACAGTCATGGATAAACTGGACAGGGAGAAAGATTCAGCTTACACCCTGGTTATAAGGGCGGTAGATGGGGGAGACATACCCAAATCGGCCGCTGCTGTTATGAGTGTTACACTGCTGGATATTAATGACTTTACACCCGTCTTTACTCCAGAAACACTCCTCATACATGCGATGGAGAATGAGGAGGATCCCACTCACCAAACACATCAGGTGGGAACAGACTCTCATAAACCAAATAGTTCATTTAATGTTGAATTGCAGAATATTTCATCTTAGTTTCTGGATTGTTTATCTCTTTTTAACCAGGTCACAGCTCTAGATGAAGATGTAGGCATCAACAGCCAGCTCACATATTCTATACTAGAAGGAGAAGGTGACGGGTTGTTCTCCATCACTGCAAATGGCTCTTTTCAAATCGTACAAACCCTGGACAGAGAGAGGGAATCTTTGTACTGCCTGATTATCATTGCCGTTGATTCAGGTGATTGAGGTTAAAAAGAGATAAAAGCTACAATACCTTGCTTTGACAAAGTATTTTTTTTAACTTGTTATCTGATTTTTTTCTTATTCTTTTAAAGTATGCTATTATTTTTGACCCTTGTAACTGTTCAGCACTTCGTTTTTTTAAACGTGCCATATAAACAAGATTTAACTTATAAACAAGATTTTGACTAAAAAAAGTAAACCTTTTTGTCAACTCAAGCAGTTGGATAATTTTTTTATTTACTTTGTCATTTGAAGGTTTGCCACCTCTAACAGGCACTCTGACTGCACATGTTGTGGTGGAGGACGTGAATGATAACCATCCAGAGTTCACTGAAGAAGCCTACAACACCATCGTGTCTGAGGACAGTCCTACCGGCACCGTGTTTGCCATGATTATGGCATCTGACCCCGATGAGGGTCTCAGTGGGGAAATAAGGTAAAAACTCATGTCAAAAAGTTATTTTCGGGCAATTTTGCTTGGGTGAGGGCCCATGTTTGTTATTCAGTAACATAAGTGAAAAAGCTGTTAATAGACTGGCGTTTTATGATCGAAGCGGAACTTTGGCCAAGGATTTTGAGGTAGGTCAGTGTACGGTTACTTCTGTATTTCAGCTTTGTGAAAATAGGCTTAGGTTTTTTATAAACCATTTAGTTAATAACAAAGAATGATATCCCAAACACACTAAAAGAAAACAAAAAAAGAAACCAGGCATATACAACTAATGATGTTCCACCGCTGTGTGCAATTGCAGATAATTTCTAAATGAAATAGTGAAAAATATTTTTTAATTGTTCAGGTTTTACTGATGATGTCATTCTGTTTGTACTCAGTGAAAGCGTTGTACCTTTAACATGAGAAATCATGACTAGAGTTACAGAGTTTTTTGTCTGTTCCCCTCGAAAAGGCTCCAATCCTCTGTTGTACAATCCTCAAATTAAACACAAAACCATTTTTTTGTGTTTTTTTCATATAAAAACAGCTCTGCCTAATGAGTTTTAAATAAAGTGTTCAAGTAAAACATGATACATATTTATATATAAGATAGAGTTCCTTGAATGGATTCATATCCATTGATCCTGGTTTAAATTGCACTAATGATTAAGAAGCAACGCTGGAAAAACAGTGTTTTTCCTTAGAAGAAAGATCCCCTTAGTAAGGAAGAAATGAACAATGAGAGTTAAATATATTAGAAAAAATAAATATTCCCATGGAGTTGATTCATATCATATGCATCAAATTTGGACTAAATCTGAGCAAAGGTTGAGGAAATTTTGGCCTGAAAACCTTTGTTGATAAAGCTCCACTTAGCGTCAGAAATAAACAACCGACATTTCCCAAAATCAATCCACTTCTTGCTCGTACTGAGGTCTATAAAGTTTCAAAAATGATCCATGAAGAGCGTTCCATAATATCCCCCACTTTACAGCGACATAATTAAATGTTGCTAAATGTGCTACATGGAAATCACTCTTATTTGTTGTAAACCTACATTCCACAATATCAGCTTTATTATAATAAACAGACAGAAGATTGTATCTTTTGATTTTCCATAAGGTATTCTCTGGAGAAAACGGATGTGCCTTTTGCCATTGATGAAACATCTGGAGAGCTGTTCACAACCGACATCCTGGACAGGGAGACTGAAGCGGTATACAGAGTGATGGTGATAAGCAATGACAGACATCCAACTCAGCCTCGGTCTAGCTCAGTAATTGTTACTGTGATTTTGGGAGATATTAACGACCACTGGCCCCAGTTTATAAACAGCCCATATGTGGCTTATATGCCCAATGAGATGATGCCAGGTGATTTTTTATATCCTCTGCGTATTAGTCCATGTATTTCATCCTTCATAGTCAGGATTGATAGGATTGACAGTTTTATTTTTTCTTACAGGCTCAGTTGTTTGTGCATTAAGAGCAACAGATGGAGATACAGGGATGAACGCAGAACTACAGTATTTGTTGTATGGACCAAATTCGGACCTGTTTTCCATCCACCCATTTAGTGGTGTTGTATTCACCTCAAGTACCCTCCAAAGAACAGAAGATATTGTTGTCTATGTGCATGTGGAAGATGCTGGAGACTATCCTAAATCTGAAAACACCTCCATCAGTATCAGGTTTCGGGACAAGTCCGAGTTCCCAAAGATGAATGTGGATGTTCTGCGTTATTCCCTCTCTGAGGACCAGCCGGTTGGAACATTAGTGGGAGTTGTGTCTGGAGAGAGCATCAGAACAGAACCCGTCAATTTTTATCTAGCTTCTGGAAACTTTGAAGACACGTTTCATGTGGAGCAATTAAGTGGAGTGTTGACAGTGAAGAACCCCCTGGATTATGAGAGCAAACGGGAGTTTACTTTGTTGGTGGAAGCCAGAGACTCTGGCTCACCTCCTTTCTCATCATTTGCAGAAATTCACATGAACATCAGCGACGTTAATGATAACTATCCTCAGTTCACCCAAGCGGAGTACAGGTGTGAGGTTTTTGAGAACTCTCCGCCATCATGGGTTTGTGACGTTCTCACCATTGATGCTGATTCAAGCAGTTACAGTTTAGTACAGTATAACATAACAGAAGGAAACACTTACCACTTTTTCACAATTGACCCAGAAAATGGTTTACTGAGCACAACTGTAAGTTTAGACAGAGAAAATACGCCCAAGTTTGATTTAACCATTGAGGCTGTGGAGCTTGATGATCCACGGCATAAAGACAAGGCGACTGTCATTATTGTTGTTTTAGACAGAAATGACAATGCACCTCGTTTCTCACAGGTGTTTTACACTAAGGTACCTGAGGATTTTCTGGTTGGACAGATCATTCTGAATGTCACCACGACTGATGATGACACAGGTGTGAACGCAGAAGTTAATTACACCATTGTTAACCAAACTGATGATATACCCTTTAGTATTGACTTCAGAGCAGGTTCTATCAGTATTGAAAGGCCTCTGGACAGAGAGACACAGAGTCATTACATCTTACAAGTAAATGCAAACGACTCTGCCTGGAGCACGAGTACTGATGTCACTATAATCATTGCAGATGTCAATGATAACCGACCAGTATTTTCTGATCATTTTTACACTGTTGTCCTTCCTGAAGCAACAGATAAAGAGGTGTTTGTGATGCAGGTTCTTGCTACAGATGCAGATGTAAGGCCAAACAGTGAGATTGTGTATTTTATTGAATCTCCAAATGAGGAGTTTTGGATGAACTTTTCCTCTGGTGAAATCTATACAAAGCAACCAGTCGTGTTGCATAACTCTGCTTTTGAAGTCTACCAATTTACAGTCATCGCATATGACTGTGGCACAGTTCCTCTTTTCAGTAATGCAACTGTCGCAGTGAGAATAGAACCGTATAACCACCACCCACCAATGTTTTTGCCTTTTCAGACTCTGATTCCTGTACCATATGACATGACTGTTGGTACTGAGGTGGTTCAGTTGACAGCAATAGATCAGGATGTTAAAAATAGCAGTGTTGGTACTGAATATGGTCTGAATGGAGGCAATGCATCAGACTTCTTCTGGATTCAGGCAGAAAGTGGAAAAGTAACGCTGATTCAAAGTTTGGAGGAGAGCTTAAATTTGTTTCTCACTTTATTAGTTATGGCAAAAGATCAGGGATACCCCTCGTTATCTACACAGGCCGATATCACTTTCGAGATTACTGGAAAGAATCTATTTTCTCCAAGATTCAGAGAGCCAAATGCCACTCTTTCTGTCCCAGAGGACTTGGTGGTGGGATCGGTGATTGCAAGAATTCAAGCAGATGATGAGGATGATGGTCCTAATGGTGTCATCATGTACCGCATTGCTCCAGAACATCATTATTTACCATTCCTTGTTGGAGAATCATCTGGGATGCTAACTCTGATCCACGAGCTCGACTTTGAAACGGAGGTCATTTATCATCTACTAATCAAAGCCGTAGATGGCGGCTGGGTCTCTAAAACCAGCATGTTAAATCTTACAGTGGCAGTTATCGATATAAATGACAATCCTCCAGTTTTTCCATCCTCTGAGTACACAGTTTTCGTTCCTGAAAACTCAGATATTGGAATAAAAGTCTTAGATGTGAAGGCTAATGACGCGGATTCAGGTTCAAATGCACAATTATCCTATTCTCTCATTGCTGGTAATGTGGATAAATTTGAAGTTGATTGGAGAAGTGGGGCAGTCATCGCCTTAGACATCTTTGATTATGAGCAAGAGCGGATGTTTGCTATCACGATCAAAGCTTCAAATGTTGGCGGGCATACGTTATTTAGTTTGACGCATGTTTTCATCCAAATTTCGGACGTAAATGAGGCCGCACCAACATTCAGGAAAAAACAATATGACTTTTCGGTATCTAAAAATGTTCCTCTTGGAACCACGATTGGGAAAGTGACAGCGATAGATGATGACCAGGGCTCTGAAGGTCAGGTGTTTTACCTGATGTTTGGTCAGAACAAATATATGGGCTTTGAAATTAACGAACTCTCTGGAGAAATATCTACAACTGTCAGTTTGAGGAACAGAGCCAACAGTCACTTGGTTCTGAAAGTTCTAGCAAAGAACTCTGGTGTTATTACTGGCATAGATGTAGACGAGGCTTTGGTCCACATCACTGTGATTGACATGAACGACCCACCCGTATTCGCATCAGCGCTTTATTTGGCACGTGTTAGAGAAGACAGCCCTGTTGGGACGTCTGTGATAACTCTAAGTGCTCTGGATCAGGACTCCCTGTTGGACTGGAATAGTGTCTTCTTCAGTATTGAAAATGGGAACACAAGCTCGTCATTTGCCATCAATAGATCCACTGGTCTCGTCTCAGTAAACTCTCCACTTGACAGAGAACTATTGCCAGTTTATAATCTGACTATTACAGCCGTTGATAATGGCTCGCCACCAGCCACCGGATCTACTAATCTCATGGTGACTATTGATGACATTAATGACAATGCTCCCAAAATTACAGTCACTGAGGCTCTCTTGAAGGAAAATCAACCTCAGGGTACCATAGTTGCCAAACTAACTGCGTCTGATTCTGATTTGCCACCAAATCAGGGTCCTTTTACTTACTGGCTGGTGAATCCTTCCGCAGATAGCGCCTTCTATTTGACTCCTGATGGAGTTTTATTCACAATGCAGACTATTGACCGTGAACAAGTGTCTGCATATCAACTCTTAGTAGCTGTTAGGGATTCAGGGACCCCTAAGCTATCATCAGCAACAATCTTTTACATCAACATTGAGGATGAAAATGATAACCCTTCGCTGCCAAGAAACATCTTCATCGAGGTGAAATATTATGGCGTGTATTTCCAAGGAGGCATGATAGGGAAGGTCCATCCTGAGGACCAGGATGAGTCTGATATATTTAGCTGTGCTATCAAAAGTGGACCGCTTCACATGTTTACAATAGCAAATGGCACATGTGAGCTGTGGTCATCTCCGTTTCAAGGGGAAGCTACGTTTAACGTCACCATTGAAGCTACAGACGGTCTTCACCTCCCAGTCAACAACAGCATATATATCACTTACAAAGGTTTCACCAATGGCTCCGTACACAACTCTATATTCTTCTATGTGTCATTATCCTCGATGGAAGTGTTTTTGTCTCGTAAGTATTTGCGATTTGTGAAAGCTCTGGACAGTCTGTTTAACCTGCAGGCCTCTAAGACTCATGTCTTTGGAATCAAACGCATCGGCAGTAAAATCTTACTGCTGGCTGCTGTTAAAAACTACAATGGTCAATATCTTAGCAGAGAGGTTGCCAGCGGTATATCTGCCAGCCACAGGAAATTACTGGAGGCACAGAGCAATGTGACAATTTCTCGCATCACCAGTGATCCATGTCTCATGAGTCCATGTCAAAATGGGGCAACGTGCAATAAGAACGTTCACATAAGCCAGGATGTTGCCGTTCTGGAAAGTACAGCAGTCATTTTTGTCTCACCACAGAAAGAGATATTTAATTGTACATGTCCGGCTGGCTTCAAAGGGGAACTGTGTGAAGAGGACATTGATGAATGCGAGGGGAATCCTTGTGAGAACAGAGGAACATGTGTAAATACTCCAGGAGGTTTTTACTGTCACTGTCAGAGCGGCTTTTCTGGATCCATTTGTTCTCCTGATGTGGATGAATGCCTTAAGCTTAATTGCCAAAATGGAGGAACTTGTATTCACACCCAGGATGGACATCATTGTCGGTGTGCTCCTGAATTTGAAGGTAGACTGTTATACTGTATATAAAAATGCGGCATTATTCCTCTTGAATTGATGCCAGATACATTTTGAACTGTTTTCTCTTCCCAGGACACGTGTGTGAGCAGGTGATTGACCACTGTAGGTCAGCTCCCTGTGCTCAGGGAAGGTGCGTCAATTCACATGCAGGGTTCTCCTGTCATTGTCCCTTTGGTAAGAATAATGCATAAAAACATTTTACATTTTGGGAGATATTTTGCTATCTTGGGTAAAAGTTAGACGAGAGGAAAATTAGTATTGCTTTGGCCAACAGTCACCGAGGAAAGTAGAAAGACAACTTGCCCACAGTGAACAGAATTATAAGAGTCATAAAGCATCTGGCTCTATATTTAGGTTGGATTATTTTCTTTACGATTGCCTCAGGTAGTGTTTTGCCAGCTATGTGAAGTATAAAAATATGCATTCCTCATGCAAGTGAGTCTATCACGTTTCCTGTGTAAATATAGGTACAACACTATGAACATATCCAAGAGAGGCAAATATTAAACATTGTCACTGTTTACCACATAATGAAACAAACGCTATACCCCCATAACACCGCCAATTCCTTCCTCCTCCTGACAGCAGATCAAACAAAGTCTCCTTTCATACAAAACTATCTGTGTCCAACATTTATTGATTCCAGGATTTATTAATAAACAAAGAAAATTGTTTATTTCATGAGTACATGCTCATCGAATAAACGTTCCAAATATGAAAATGTGTATTTTTATTGTTTTTTTTGCCCTATACAGTATTTAATTGACAGAAAATAAGATTGGTTTGGCTTTCCAGAAAGAAGGAAGCCAAACCTTTTGCTATCTCTTTGAATTTCATAAAATATATCCATTTTCTCCATAAATGAACAAAAAATAACCTATTTATTTACGTATCAAAATGTGCTATTTCAGGAGTGAGTGGAGTCTTCTGCGAGGAGCAGAGCTATGGCTTTGAGGAGCTGTCCTTCATTGAGTTTCCCCAACTGGACCGTAGGACTAATTTAATCTCTCTTGAGTTTGCAACTGTCCAGCGGAACTCCCTGCTCCTCTGCAGCCCGGGAGGTTCATCAAGCAGGGAGTTCTTTGCCCTGGAGATACTGGATGGGGCCATAAACCTCTCTTATGACCTTGGCTCAGGACCGGTGAAGCTGCAGACGATGAAACAGGTGGCAGATGGATATTTTCACAGTGTTACAGCCAGGAGGATTGGCAACGTGAGACTTAAATATGTCAGCACATACACACGGATAATGTATGGAATTTAGAAACCTCATATTCAAGTGATGTACCATTGTTTGCTTTTAACAGATGGGTTCTGTACATGTGGACAACTGTACAGATACTGAGAATGAAGGATTTTGTTTTTCACAGAGTGATGGTAAAAACTCAGAGAGGTAACAGAGAAATAACGATGGCTAGCTTTACCACGTCACCATTTGTTTGATAATTACTTTTCTGTCTTTTCTCCCAGCAGGACGCTAGATGTTTCTAGCAATCTGACTGTTGGAGGACTGAGGACTTTTGATTCTATTTTACAGCATTCTGCTCAGATAAAAACCCACGACTTTGTTGGATGTATTCGTAATATATATGTGAATGGCATCCAGCTGAGACCTTCCATGGCCCTTCTAACATATAACATTATTGATAGGTAAATATAAACCATTCACTTTCATGTCTTAGGGAAGGAAGCTTCCCTACCAACATCACCCTTAAATTGGGAGTCAAGCAGGAGACTTTGTTGTATGTGTGATAGATCAGTTTTACAATAAGTTCATGATTTCATAAGACAGTAAAAAAAAGTCATTAAAATCAGTCATTAAAAACAGCAACAACAATAACAGTTACAGTGATAAGATAATTAATTTCAAAATAGGTAATCTATACATGTAAAATATTTGAAGATATTTTATAATGACAAATTCATGTGAATAAGCTTCAAAGAAAAAATTCAATCATATTTCAATTCTGTGAAAAAGGCTAAACGGTTCAAAACTTTAAGGATTATAAAAACACCCAAATGTCAGATTAATCGGGGATCTTCCTGTTGGCCCTTTTCACAAAATCATCTGATTAAATTATTATTAAATTATTTACATAACATGTACACATGTATCTTTCAGTCACTTCTGTAAATGTCTGCATTTCAAGTGTTTCTTTGCGTAACTTATTTTTTGTAATTTATAAAGGTGTCCCCGGGATACTTTATCACCATGTCACAGCAACCCATGTAAAAATGGTGGCATGTGCCACGACCTTTGGTCTGAGTATTTCTGTGAATGCAGGAGCCCATTTATGGGCCATTACTGTGGCAAAGGTAAGGATAAAATTGAAAATTATAACCCATTTCACAATCTTAGATTAAGGCAAAAAGTTGTCTTTTGCTAGTTTTTAACATTCTTTTTCCCAATGTTCTTCTTTTTTTTGCATAGAAATGGCAGAGGAGCTTGTATTGCGATTTAATGGGAATGATTTTATTGAGTATGTTTTCAAGGAACGATTCAAAAGAGATTATCTGCTAAAAGTAATGCTGGATGATGAATACCAGGAAAACAACAGAGCTCAGACACAGATTAGCATCAAATTCATGACCATGGATAACGGAGTGTTAATGTTTCTAGTTGGTCGCACAGGATATCTTATGCTGCAGGTGCTTATTAGATTCTATTATCAGGATAATAACCCATCTTGAGTGTATGATTCAAATATGAAGATGTTTGTTTTCCCTATGTAATTTAGGTAAATGATGGAAAGCCTGTATACATATCCAAAGAAACCCTGTCAGGACGCCTGTCAGAGGTCACTGTGGACGCTCCTGTGGCTGACGGGCACTGGCATGTCCTTCTCTTGTCCAGCAATGGACAGAACACAATTCTATTTCTGGATGGTGAACTAGTCCTGAACATCACTGATCAAACTATGGCTGTCAGTCCTGTTAGTGTGGAAAAGATTATATTTGGTTCTGCTCTGACAAGTGTGACAAAGCTCCAACAGTCAGGTAAATATACATTAATCCCTGCCAAATTCAATAATTTAAGAGGAGAATTGTAACTACTGCACATGTCCGTAATTTACAATGGATCTTAAACCAAGAAAGCACAATATTTGTCTGTGCAGGTGTACCATAAAGTATCCCAACTCTGCACTCCACTGTCTTCCACCATGAAACTAGCCCCACAGCATTGCCAGCACAAACATCAAAACATGTGGCCTGATTAGGAGTGGTGTGTCTGTTACTAAAGAGTCGCAAAACATTTTTTTGAAACTCTTTACTAACAGACACACCATTCTCAAAACAAAATTGTAAAGAGTTTTCCATAAGAAAAAATGGGAAATTACCATGAATAAATCCCAAAGCCACTCCTCTTTGGGGCCCTGTCAACTTGCCCTCCCTTAATGTAGAAACCGCATTAAAAGTTGAAAAGGAGAATTGAGACTTGATTCGTCTGAGTTGGCGAATTAAGATTGTTCTCCCACAATCATAGTTTTTTAATCAAGTTTTGGGTAACGTTTTTGGGACTGTTTCCGAGTGTTGCGCAGCCCTAGGGTGCGCCCACAAGACCTCAGAGTGGAGAAGAGCTTACTAGCTGTCTGGAAATTTTCTAAACAACCGGCAAAAAAATCTTACATTTCTGAATCTACATCTATAACATAACACGTAAGAAAATGTGTGCTGCTTCGTTTAATACCAGAATGGAACAACTTTAATGTTTGGGCTTCAAAGGACCTGTAGAACCAAACTGTAGCTCAATGACAACCATTGTAAATTCTGAGAGATAATCTTCTAAAACGTTTAAACATTGTGTTTTTATAATCCCTTTAAAGTGAATATTTCTGAACTTCATCTGGACAA
Organism: Lophius americanus; assembly: GCA_037951165.1. Taxonomy (NCBI): domain Eukaryota; kingdom Metazoa; phylum Chordata; class Actinopteri; order Lophiiformes; family Lophiidae; genus Lophius; species Lophius americanus. The sequence goes on along the minus strand of JBBDHG010000095.1, from coordinate 5,712,390 downwards.
AGTATTTATCCATTATTTCAGCAGCTTCTTTGAATTGCTATCCTGTCATTGTTTCAGCAACACGACCAACTGTTTGAGCCAGAGCCTCAGTTGTTTGAGGTGTCACACTGAAACACACACACTTACACACACAGCTGTGCCACATGAGCTAGTTAGATTAGTCTGTGTCACATGGGCGTGATCATGGGCGTGGTCAAATGGCTTCCATGCTTTCTTAAAGGAGCGGCACAACATCCAAACCAAGACGTTTCAGAAACAATTTCAGGTCACTACCATCATGTTTACCATCAGGTGAGGATTTTCATCCTTCACCATCAGACAGGAAGTTACTATCCATGTCCATGGTCCTACCTGTCCCCAAAAATCACATGTGGGCTAAAAGTTGCAAACTGAAGGCATCTAATTCATCGCTACCTTGTCAACAATAAAAATGTTGGTCCTTCACCATGAAAAGTAATAGACTTTGTGCTTGGAAGGTTAGTACGGGGATACGCACAAGCATCAGGTACACAATAAAATAGCTTGCAAAACTTTCTAGTTGACCTTATATTGTTTTCGAAATGCTGCAAAATGTTTAACAGCCGTATAAAATCATCATACCGGGATCCACATTGAAAATTAACTCTTTCGCTGTCAAGATCCGAAACTTGAAAATATTTTTCAAAACACATGAATAGTTCACCATCGATACATTAAACTGACAAATGAATATGTCTTCATTCTTTATATTACAGGGTTCACCGGGTGTGTGCAGTATTTCAATGTGATGGGTTACACTCTTCCTGCCGACATGCCCAGTGTCATGGTGGATGTCTGGCTGAGCTCCACTCTTGCCCAGCCAAGTTGCAGCTCCCTGGATGTCTGCCTTCCCGCACCCTGCTCTGGGGATGACAAAGCCAGGAAAGCCTGTGGGCCGGCTGATCAAAACACATCCTGTATCTGTTTACTGAATGTCACGGACAAAGTCTGTGATATCTGCATGTCTACAACGGAGAGCCATGACCAATGCTCTGAGGCACAGGGCAGCGCACCGCTGTGGCTCATGGCTGTAATTCTTCCTATCCTCCCTATCTTTGTCATTATAGGAATGTTGGCTGCCCTTCTCAGGGTGAGGCGGCAACAGACACAGTGTCAGAGGGAAAGATCAACACAGAAAACAGAGCCAGGCTCAGAGAATTTGGCTTTTTGTTTTGATGGAAAAAGTTTTACGGGTGAGAGAGAGAAACAACATGACCTAGTGTGTGCTGATGAGCAGGGATTAAATGTGAACTTAAACTGTAACGCCAGTCTGTCGAGGGTTCAGTCAGAGCCACACAGTGAGCTGGAATATTATGAAATTTGCAGCATTTCTAGTGCATCTTATTCAGACACTGCATCGGTGCAGCTCAGCTGGCCCAGCTCAAAATGTTTGAAAGCTGAACCTAAGCGGTGGAGGGACTTGAGGATGCTGTTACCAGGGCTAAGCAAAGAATCAAAAAGTATGGCAAAGCCTCAAAATGTGGCTTCTCTTAATAAGCAGTTGTTGATTAAGATTAATGCAAAGCAGTCCCAGCACACATTGTGTCGTTATGATGAGTTACAGGAGCCTGTACAGTGCCTCACCTATGAAGAAATTAGAAACATTAGCAAACTAAACAATCTTCAAGAGAAAAAAAAATATCATCATTCATCCCCGAGTTTGGAATCTGCCACTTGCTCCGCAACAATCAACTCCTCATCCTACGGTGTAACAGACAACCCATTCGCTAACATGGAGATGCTACGGGGAGAGCTTTCAATCATTCGCTGCAGGAATGACAGACAGGAGCAGGTACCGCTGACAGGAAGCAGCTTCAGACAGCAAGGCATCGTACCTTCGAGCCCATTCTTCCAGCAAACACGTCAGTCCGCTGCCGATCAGGTGAAAGATGACGCGTCTTCCTCCAGTATGTTTGAGCGATGGGAAAATCTTTCAAATATGTATATACCTTTCGCCAGCTATCTTCCTGTGTTTGAGGATATTGCCCGTTTACCATGTGATCCCAGTCACTGCTATGATGTGCAAAGTGACAAAGAGGAAACTATTTGATGAATATTATGTCTTTGAAATGGAGCAGTTGTAAAAAAAACAAAACAACAACTATTAAATATTGATGTAGTTTGTCACTTCAGATTTTTCAAAACTATTTGGATCAAAACCCATTATTCAAATTGGAAATGAATTGAAATTCACAATTTAAGTTCCACTTAAGCAGTATATATTAATTTTACTTAAACTTTTCAGATATATATGATATGTATGTTTTTTTTTATTTTAAGAGAAGGTATAGAGGATATATCTGGCAAAGATGCTTAAAAAATATAAAACAATATTAATGGTTCTTTAATTAGTGATACAGCACCAACTGGTCATTTTGTCCAGTTTATTCTGTTTCTTCTTTACCCTGTATATTATTTTGTTTAGCTATAAAGGTTTATGGTTAGGGCGCATCAGGTGTGATGAGTTGTGATGATAAAAATGAATCTAAGTTCTCTGGGCTAAATACAAATTTAGCATGAAGGCTTTTGGCTTTATGAAACTTCAATGGTAATTTTTCTGTGTGACTGTTTTTACAGGAAACACATAAACTTGTAAAAAGATAAGTGAAAATAAACCTGAAAGTAAAGGGCACTTCAACTTCAGGGAGATTTAAAAATCCATAAAATATATTATTTATATATATATATATTATGGCTTCACATGTGATGAGCATGACATGGATTCCTTTCATGGTACTTAATCTATCATGACCCATAAATAATAAAATATTAAGAATTTTTGGAAAAACTATGAACTAATTATTTTCAGATGAGCAGCAGCGCCAGTTATCGTCCATTACCCAAACAATCGTATTCCCAAAAAGAAGCTCAACCCCCCTCTTAACAACACAAGTGTCCTATTTCAGACATTTTGCTTTGAGTAATAATTGTGCTAGCTTTTGAAGCGTAACAAAACCTCCTCAGCAACAGTTTAAAATATACATGAAATCATGATATCATTTCTTGTAATTAGTTTCCCATTACGATTGTATGACAGACAGCTTCGTATTTGTAAAGCAGTCACACCTGAAATGACCAGTAAGCGCCATTTAGATAATATAATCTGAAAGAATGACAGAAATTGAATTTACACAGCGTGGTTATATGTGTCTGTTGTAAAGTCATATTTCTTGAAAACTAAGTCACACCTTATAACTCAGCTCATCATCCGAAGAACTGTTTTACTCCAGTTCCGATCCTAGATATTTTCAGCTTTCTAATTAAAGTCTGCTTGATATCCTGAGTCTTCAAACGTATAAATAAATGATTGGATTAACAAATAAATTATTGGATTGACAGCAGGAGGGAAAAGACTATACGGCAATACCAGTAAGATGCCAACATCCAAACTGAAATAAAATCCAACAGTATTAGCAACACGGACAAAACATCTGGGCAGGTAAAAAAGACGTGAGGAATAATTGTGGGGTGAAAGTTGACAAGATTTTTTTACGCCCTACATTATTGGAAATTTTTACAATGATAACAATGATGGAAATGTAGGAAAACAAGATGAATGTCAGAGGAAGCAGAAGACAGAACATTGCCAAACAGAGAGTAATGACCTGAACCGTTTTAACATCATCACCACACGCCTGACTCGTGGTGGTGCTACTACGACTGTGGTCGTACTGTGCAATGATGTTTGATTTACAGTAAGGTAAAGCCAGTGCTTGGAGAATAATAACCACTAACAAAGAGGTTGGTATAAACCAGGCAAAGCCGCGGAGCACTAATATGATGTGTGGTGAGAGTTGGATAACGCAGCGGGACACAAATGGCGATAAATCCGTCCAGAGCCATCGCCAACAGGATGAAAGAACTCACCGAGCCTAAATAATGAACAAAGAAAATCTGTGTGAAGCAGCCATAAAACGAAATAACACTGTCATCAAACCAGTACATGGATACGATCTTTGGCAGAGTCACAGTGCCAAATGTTAAATCATTCAGTGCCAGGTGACAAAAAAACAGATATGTGGGTTTTTGAAGTGACTTGTTACGGATCACAAATGTTAAAATGAAAATTCTTAATATTTACACTGATTAAACCAACTAATTTTCTTTTGGCTTTTTTACATTTGATTCAGTTGTCATAGTAAAACAATACATTAGCAAATTAGTGCTGAATTTGTTGAAATTTTCTCTCTTTTGCTTGTTTTATTTCTCCTTTGGGATTTTTGATGACGAAACAATAAACCATTCCAACATATTTGAAAGCTAATTGCTCTTTTACTACTCTGACTGAACTTAGATATTGATGAAATTCTTATGATTGAATATGACCACACTGAGGCAACAACATATTCATTGCGTTCAAATCCAAAACACAAGTTTGACCACCAACAAAACTCTATTCTGACCAATGAAGCTTTCATTTTAACCCTTTAATGTCCTGCTCAGATACCTGGTTGAACACATTTTCAGTTACTTTTTCTTATAGAAGAATATGTACCACTTGACTGAACCTGTTTATAATATGACCCATTGGCAGCATGTATATGCTAAAGAGTAAGGGGCCCCGGGTCAAAGAGCCTACCAAGGAGGAGGCATGAAGCAAGGCTACTGAGAAATACCTATTCGATAAGTAGGAGTTATTTTGGCATTTTAAATTATGTGCCGACATACTAAACAGAAATAGATACCTTGATACAATCAAAAGAGGACTAAAAGAGTAAAAGAAAACACGTGTTATTTACAGTATATATTTTTTCTGAAAAGAAGTGTTACCAAAAGGTTAATCTCATAAATTAAAATGGACTATTTTCCAATTCAGACTTAAGAACGAATTTCATAAGTACATTAAAGATTTGGGACAGTAGCAAATATGAGTGGTTGTGTCAATTGTACATTTAACATTTCCAAAAATGTTCAGTGGGCTTAATGATTAACTGTAGTTTTTGTTTTGTTCCTGTGTTTAACCAGAGTCCAATACCTTTTTTCCTCATACTGATACCATTTGTGTATTTTTTTAGTTTTTCCACAATTTTCACAACAATAAATCATTGCCAGAACCCAATAATTGGCAAATAAGTTGGTTTCATCAATTTTACTTGAACTCAATCTTTTACATTAGATTTTTTTTGTTCATGCCCCATCTCACTTCTTTAAAAACTTATTATCTTGCAAAATTGCATTGTTGCTGAGTATAATGGCAGTAAAGATCGCTCTTATTCTGATCTCTAAGCCACACTGATGGTGGGTTTTTTCAGCCAATACACACCCTTAATCCCAAAATAAACAAAAAGTGAAGTCATTTTATAACTGAAAGTTTAGTACTTACTTTCAGAAAGTATTTATCGTTGAGACTAAATATTTTATTTGAGAAATATAATAAAATCACTTTGAAGCCAGGGATCCCCTGCCTTTCATTAGATAACTGGGAAAACCATTAATTTAATAATGATTCGAGTCCCACAGGATTAATTCACTGCATTGCACGACGAAACCTAAATGTGTGTTTGTACAGATACTGAGGAAGGAGTATTAATCCCCGTTGTTTATGTGCTGCGTGTGTTAAATGGCTTTATGACATGACCGTCGGGGTTAATGGTAAATTATAAACAGACTTGATCACACTCAGAGACCACAAACCTCCATCAAAACATTTTTTATTTTCCCGTTAATTCATTTTCACCAAAAGCCATAGTTTGACCCTAAAATAAGACTCTTTCATCAGGACATGTTGGATCCAGATCAGACTTCTACACAGACAGTTTTGCGGTAAATCATATTAAGATGTCATTATTTATTTCTTCGACAAGTGTTGTAGTCATTATTCATGAATTTACAGTACTGTGTTATGACAAAAGTACTGACTTCTTCTGTTTTTGAGTTGTTATCAATTGTTTTAGATCTCAGACACACTAAAGAGTTTTCAAGTTTTAAAATAATAATTCTCTTTATTGAGCCCAAAAAATTCCTGATAACTGATGCCAATGTATTCAATGTTGTGGTGTGCACTTTGCTGAGAAACACGATATCTGCTCTTTTTCAGAAAATTCTGAAGAATAATGTCCATGCCTCTAGTAGGGATCCCTAAGTTTAGTGCACAGTCAACCTTGGAAGATTAAACATTTCTAACATAATAACAACCAGCCTGATGTTGTGTACAGCCCCCCTTTGCTGTCCAAACAGCCCTGTGATGCAGTTCGCATTCTGACATTATTTCCACTAGAACCACAATACAGTTTCTCAGGAATTTGTGCCACAGTAGCTCTAACTTCGGCTAGGACATCACATCTAGTCTTCTGTCCCTGTGTACATCAGTGAGCCTTGGACACCCTTGATCTTGGAGTAACTTGTCCCCAGGGAGACTGGGCAATCCTCAAAGACCATATGGGAGAAAGAAGAACCACAAAACCGTGATTGTCAGAGCAAAAACCAAGCCATGAAGTTGATGCCAGCAGAGCTCAGCACATATCTGGGGATGGCTAAAAGAATATTTCTGCTAAATTGAGGCTTCCCAACACAACAGTAACCTCCACACTTCTTAAGTTTAAGATGTTTAGAAAAACTAGACCTATGATGTTGTCCCCGGCAGCAAGGGTATATCCCCGAAGAGTCCCCCATCCCCTTCGTTATACAAGCGATCCCCCTGATTGCCCCCCTTAAATTCCATTAAATGTGAAGTTAGTTACACTGTATTTTAAAAAAAAGCTCCTCAAAGTCAGTAAAATATGAACTATTAGATTAAATATAGGTTAAATATGACATGGAGAAGAAAGATATCCTCGGATTGATCAAATGCACTAGATTTGGATTCAATTGGATGAATGGTTGAGAATCATGGTCCCAAAACCTTTGGAGGTACAGCTCCCCAAGCGGCACAAATATACACCAACCTACACAACCAACCTTTCCAAAAATCAGTGCAGTTCTTCCTCAAAAAAGAAAATATGATATTTACGAGATACATCTTGATTCAAAGTCATCAAATTTGGACTGAACGGTTGAGAAATTACAAAAACCGGAAACTTTTGGAAAAGAAGCTTCCCCTAGAGTTGAAAACATGTAACCAAACTTGACCAAAATCCATGTAATAAGTTCTAGGTGGGTATAAAATTTGAAAATTATCTTTTCGTTTTTGAGTTATCGCGTTAACATGAAGGATGTAGAGCAGCGGTGGATGTGGATGCAATGGTAATTCCAAATTATCCTTGACTTTTCATGGGTTATGACGAGGACTCTTCACGGAACTGAGCGCACTACCAAAATGAATAATCAGCAGAGATGGACCTTGAGAAGAGATGTGATCAAGAACTTGGTTGTCACTCTGGCTGAGATCCAGGGTTAAGTTGGGAGAAACTTGCAAAGGGTCAACCATCAACTGAAAACCCCATCGATCTGGGCTTCAGGGAAAAGTGGCCAGATGGAAGCCTGTTCTAACTGAAAGACAGAGGAAAGCCCACTTATAGTTTGCAGAAATGCACATAAAGGACTCTCCAGCATGAGAGAAATGATTCTCTGATCTTATGAGACAAAGATTGAGCTGTTTGGCCTCAACCCTAAACTCATCACTTGCCCAGTACCAGTCCAACGACGGAGGATAGTGGTGGCAGCATCAAGCGTTAGAGGTGTTTTTCAGCGAGAAGGACTGAGACTTGTTGAGGTTGAGGGAATGTTGAACAGCGCAAAGTAGAGATCTATTCTAAATCAATACCTGGTCCAGACTGCTCTGGACTTCAGACTGAGCCGAAGAATCATCTTCCGACATGATGACATAAACCGCACAGGTAATACAAAGCAGGAGTGGCATCAGGACAACTCTGTGCATGTTATCGGAATCAGAATCAGAATCGGCCATGTATATGCATACAAGGAATTTGACTGCGGTTAACTGAACTCTCACAGTACGAACATCATATAAATAGTTTTAAATGAGATGGACAAGGCAAACAAATATACAAGCTATAAACAAACAGTATGATATGACGATGAAAGTGGTCCATCCAGAACCATGACTTTAACCCAATCAAACATCTCAGGAAAAACCTGAGACTGGCTGTCCAACAACCATCACCATCCAACCTGACAAAGCCTGAGAGGCTGTGCAGGAAAGAACAGTATAAAATCCCCTGAACCCAGATGTGCAAAGCTTGTCCCATCATACTCAAGAAGACTGGAGGCTGTACTCACCGCCAAAGGTGCTTCAACTTAGTACTGAGTAAAGGGTCTGAATATTTATGTCAATGTGATATTTGTGCAGCTTATAGTTTCACGCATTTCATTCATTACAGATCACACTTAGGTATAACAGAATTTATTTATTTTAAAATGTTTAAGAGCTGAGAGCAGGCATAAATATCAGATTCACGTCTTACTGCTTCTTAGATATAAGGATCCATTGTTCTTAAAGAAAGAAAGAAAGCAACAAGAGTCTTCCTTCTAAACAAGTAAATATCTCTACCAACACAGTTTTTGGAAGATTGCAAAGACAAAAATACAGTTCCAGGGTAATCAGCATTGCATAAGATTGTTTTGACATGAGAATTCACAGAGGTGCAGAGTCGCAGAGAGGCCTACAATAGCACATGCACATTTAATGACACACCTGAGACCATTTCTGACATGAAGCACTAATTAACTTCATCTCACAACTCAAATGTGTTGCTGCTCCAAAGGGTCATCTGTCTAAGGCAACACTCACAAAGTCTTTTGCCAGCAGATTGTTTTACTTGGACTTAACATAGTATGAAATGATGATTGTATTGCAATTGACCTGCAATTTTTGCTGTGGTTCAAAGTCGGTTTAGGTCAATTTGAATTGCTTGATTACCAATATATATGATCACGGGTGTCAATGATTTCCTTAACATTTACTAGCTACCATTTACTACTAGGGCCCAAAGTATAAAGTGGCACAATAAACTTGATATGAACATTATAAAAATTCTTAAAGTCAAAGAAAGACAAAGTTTATGCAAAGTCATTATTTTTGCTAAATTGCAATCATAATATATGATAACAACATTCAGACAACTCGGAGAGGAGTCTCCAGAAGACGACGGATATCAGGTCAGTGACAGAGTATACATACTAACTAGACCTATGCTGTCGTCCCCAACAGCAAGGGTTTATCCACGAAAAGTCCCCAATCCCCTGCTTTATAAAAGCAAAACCCCTAATTGAATTCCTCAAATTTAAATGTGAAGTTATGTCATGGGTTGTGAGAGATATTTTGCCTACGCGTTTCGGCACATTGGACTTCATCAGGGCATTTTGAAGTTGGCTGTACCGGTCAGCCTTCGCAGTATAAAGACAAATTAAATGTTGTATCTCATGGACAAGAAAACAGTGCACCCTAGATACATATTATTGATAACTGCTAATAATAATAATAAATTAATAAAATGTGATGCAACAGAAACATCGAGACGTACCAGCAAACATCACTAACACCAACAGACTGACAGCGCTATATTTAAAGCATGGTAACAGTAAAGTGGTGATGCTGGTATATAGTTAGAGTAACTCAAGTGTGGAAATAAATAATTTGCCTGCATCTGCTGTCAGCAGTACTTATACACAGTATACATGTGTATGTAGTGTAAATAAATAAGGAGGCACAGTGGTGACAGTAGCTATCTGAGAGTCCAGTGTCCATCAGCTGAGGTGTGTGATGAGGGGATGGAGGGATAGTTTGTGCTGCAGGTGCTTTCCGATGAGTGCAGGTGTATGGTATTTCACAGCTGGTTGCCATTACCTCACTACATAATATACTGGTGTCATGGGTGTCCTGAGGTAATGTAGTGGATGATGATACTGGATTACTCCAGGTTCACTCTCCAGTATGACAAGGTGGGAGCTGCAGACAGAACTGGATGTTGCTTTTGGCCTTTGGCAGCAACGTAGGTTACCCATCATGCCCTGTGCTTGACTAAATAGTGTGCACGTTTTGTTTTTTGTACTGTAATAGCCCGTGTATTAGCGATTGCTGTGTCGATTTTTACATTCAACTCTTAGTGATGTTGTTGTCTTGTGTATAAAGGTTTACTTGACTTTAGTTCGCCTTAGAGATGGTTCCATGGTTGTGTTCCATATTTTATACATCTTATTGTATCAATTTAAGTCCCTGTTTATTGAACTTGCAGTTGAATGTCTATCAGTGTTGGAAAACAAAACAGTTGCTGTTTACGGTGTTGTATCAGCAAACCCTTTGAGAGAGCCAGCCGCTGAGGAGGAATCACTCCAGAGGGCAGCCCGACTCCGACACTTCTTTCCTATCGACAACAAACAAGTCATTAACTTAATGAGCACCTTTAAAGACAGGAATCATGATTAAGCATGAACCACAACATAATTAGTTACACACTTTTTCATTTTGAAGAATCCGTCATACATCAGCTGCATATATTCACCCAAAGCTAGAAGCTAATGTATTAGATCAGACGAAAACAAAGACATAATACAGTTCAAAGTTCTAATTATAGTTTTTTCAATTAAAAAAGTCGTTTTCAGATTGATCCTAAAAAACAAATTAGCCAGGCACTTCCAAAACCTCACCAATTGGATAATAAATTTGCTCCTAGTTTTATCACAGACATTGTCTGAATCCCGTTGGTAAATATGATTAGAGTTTTAGGGGCAACAAGGGAAGGACTTGCACACAGAACAGAAAAAGTCAGATAAAAGTCTGGATTATAAATATTTCACATCATTTCATTTTCTTGAAAGTGCATGGTGGACTTTCTTAAGTACAAATGGAGCAATGCATTTTGGGTCACCTTATATGGCTGACTCCTCAGATGTCTCTGGTCAGGGTGCTGTATCTACATTGAACACAGCTGCATCGAATTAGCAGCAGCCCAGGACATTATATATAAAATAGAAAACTACAATTCCATAGCGTTAGTATATTCAATACATAACATATCTAACACACCTGAAACAATTTTGGCTTTTACACTAACAATGGGACACATCTGTTCAATAAAGAAAATAAAACTGTATCACAAAAAACATCTCATCTAGTTCTTCATTCAGACCACCGGGTTAAGTGTTTTATGGTAGAAAATGGATCTACTTTAACACTCAAGAAGAGTCTGATACAGACCGCCACAGCGCCTGGGGGCGATCATATCAATGCTACAGAGAGCCAAATCGCAAATCGAATGATTGCAAAGTGTCTTGCAACAGAAAATTTGGAATCAACTCTGGAAATGGCACTTTTACGGTAATTCTTTCTGCATTTAAGTTGTTTCTTAGTTTTTCCAAAATATTGGATGCCACATTTGGCAAAGTCAATAAGGTAGAAAACATCACAAGAGCTGAATGTTATCAATTTTTAATTTCGTAGTCTTTCTTGGACACAAAACTGTTGACTCTTTTGGATTTGGAACTTGCAGCACAGTTTTTGACGGGAAAGAAGTCTGTGGCATTATCCTGGTGGATGGAGTTTTTATGTGTGTCGGCGTGAATCTGAACATTCTGATCACCATTTGCTCTAGAAAATGAGACAATTAAAATCCCTTTGCTGATGCCATCAGCGGATAGAATATTCCAGTTTTCTTTCATAACATTGCAAATCTCATGTCCGAGTGGTGAACAGGTAGTGTAAAATGCACAAGAGAATGTCGTGAGCAATTCATTTAGATTTTTGCTTAGAAGGCTTTCGCAAATGTCTGATCCAAAACATCTCGTGGACCCCCTCAAATTAGAAACTGATCTTATAGTTTATGAGCTTCTATTTCCAAGTCCTCATATGTTGAGCAGATATGTCTGGCTGTAAACAGACTATAGGGCAAACCTTTTTTGAGAGAAATGGAATGATAACTTGAATAGTTTAGAAGGCTATATCTGTTTGTGGGTTTTGTAAAGAGTGTGGTGTGGGTCTCATCCGTGTGGATTACCCATGTGTCCAGAAAGCTCACTCGGTGTCTGTCACATTCCATGTTGAATTCAATGGAATAGATAAAGCTGTTGACATACTGTGAAAAAGCCAGCCCATAAAAAGATTTGCATATTCCGGCGAAACTTGCACCCATAGCAGCACTATGTGTCTGGAGGAAAAATGATTTGCCATAAAGGAAATTATTTTTGTCAGTACTATTTCAGACATATTAACCAGGAAGTCAGTACTGGTAGTGTGATCTGACCTGGCATCAAGAAAAAACCCTATAGCAGGTGGCCAGGAGAAGTTATTCACTGTTACACGTACAATTTTTTTTACAATATGAAGATTTAGCGAAAGTTCAATCAATAAGACTATCCTTTGATGTACTAGGGTCACATTTATTGCTCATACTGCACTTTTATCCTCACCTTTCATACATGCTTGGTTGCTCAATTAGGTTCATCACGGCTTGGGGCATTCATTTATATCAGTAACAACTATTCAAGCAGCCTAATCCACCGAGTCACTGTCACTCGCTCTCGATCCATCTAGTTCATGTTTGCTGCTGGTTCATGCGTCCTCGTACTACCCATCTACACCTAGTCCTCGGTAATCCATCAGCATCATCATTCATCGGTCTCAGCAGAGTCATCAGCCACCACCACCAGCTTCTAGACTCCAGTGGGGGAATATTTCATGCTGCTAGTGGGTAGGATCCTCTCTTGTTATTTAGACTCTTTAAATCCTTGATAATTGACACAGTACAGATATGACTATTGATATCTTCAACTATGTATCACAAGGCTTTATAATTGAATGCATACAGCCCGGTTATCCGTTAATACATCTATTACTTATAGTAACATATTGTAACCACCACACTGCCTTGTTATTATTCCTCCCACTTCATGCTGAAAGCATATATATGTCCTCCCATTTCTTCTGATACCCATCCAAATGACCTCAGTACCTCATGCCTGAAACACATCTGCCATCTATACATTCTGATGTGAAAACTAAACTCAGGTTGTTTATACAATGCTGTTCAGAAGCTGTCGGGATGTATGTTCACAACTTAGTTTTACAGACAGCTCTGTTTCAAAATGCATTTTACATTTTCACGGTTCTACATTATTCGTTTTAAAAATATCCTAGTCTGTTTCTTTGTTCGTTTTATCTTCTTTTTCTAACATTGATCTAACAGCTGTGTACTACTCCAGTCTGTAGTCTGTATGTGTTATAACACTGATGTCAGAGCTGAAAGTGCTCTCATAGCAATGCACTATTTCTGTCTGCAGTCTGTGTCTGTTGTAACAGTGATCTGATAGCTATGTACTACTCCAGTCTGTAATCTGTATCTGTTTTAACGCTGATCTACTGTTCCCATAGCTATGTACCAGAGGAGACTGGTCCATAGAGGCAGAAGAAGATGGTCCTATTTTTTTTGAGAGGCAGGAGGTAGATGGAAGTGATTAGTGGAAATTAACCAATAACAAATCTCAGTATTATTCATACAATAATCATAACGTCTTATTTGGAAAAAAATCCAATTTTGAAATGCTTTTGCTTCTACATCAACCGTGTGTGTGAGGTAGTAGTGGAGGGGAAATGAGGACAGTCCTGGCTATCCTACTCCTACAGTTAAATGTACAGTATTTTAATGTGATTTTTTTTCCCATGCTGATCTGTTATTGGCCAAATCACATGAAATGATGCCACCAGAAGTGATGACATCAGGGAGGACAACCTCCTTAACCAATCAACAACTAAAATACAATATTGACATCTCGTTAGTCCAAGGAGCATTTCTAGATTTCCTTTTCAATTCTCTACCACTTAAAGGTGAGGTTGAGTGTGATGTACTGGTGGTCAAAGAGCGACTGGTTCAATCCAAATAACTTTCCGATATAACTAAAAAAATATGTTTTATTTAGGCCTTGTCCTAATAAATTGTATTTCCCTCAGCTTTATCAGTTAAATTGTTACCTTAGCAGTTAACCAGAAGCCAAGCTTGTGTGTGTGTGTGTGTGTGTGTGTGTGTGTGTGTGTGTTATCAATGATGATATCAAAAAAGCAGAAGAAATGCTTGATGTCAGCTCAGATAGGCTCACCCTACCTCCTGTAACCCTAAACAGGATAAGTGGTGACATTAAATTAAGTAATTTTGTGTCAAGTTGAGATCTCATCCTTGACGACCAGAGAATATTCAAGCACTGCTTTCTAGCTAATATAGTTGACTTATACCATAATGTAGTTAACATGGTTGTGTCCCATGTCCTGCTAAGCCCCAGCTGTACGGTAAAGTAGTAAATAACATACTATACTATACTATACTATACTATACTATACTATACTACATAACAGTTCAAAAACACATGCAGCTTAGGACAGCAGAGACTCGACACAGCCAATATCTTTTATAACTATCAGTTCTCCACTTGATACAGTCTGTACATACCGTTGATGTAAATGTTTTTGTACTGTTACAGTTGTTTTTACCCCCTCTTGACAGACTAATGTTCCTGACCTTTTTTGCGGCGTTGCCCTTTAATGTCACTTGAGGTCAGCAGATCCCACCAAATATCCAGAAAGCAGAAATCAGTAAACATGTTTTCCTGCTGGCATGAGTCACTTTAGTGTGTAACAATGGCGCCGTCTGCTGTATTAATGTTGTGAATACACAGAGATGTCAAGGGCTTGTTTCAATTTATTATGGATGGTTATTTAACAGCTACTTCCTGTTTATATTTAGAAAATAATAGTACACAGCACATCAAGCCAAATACTGTAATGTGTGACGGTGTTCACTGGTTGTTTTCTATGTTCCACCTTTTACATCTTTAAATTCGGATTCATTACAAATGTCGATGAAAATGAAATGTTGATAATTCAAAATATTGCTATGGTATGGTTTTTCATTGGAAATAATGAATTTATGCCAAAGACATCATTCTGATTTAGTTAATATCTTCCCACTAGCGTACACAATAATGCACAACCCACTAAATAGAGTTTGATATCTTTCTTGGTAAAATCAGTGCAACTTCATCATTCTTGAAAGGAAAAACAAGATATTATTTATTTTTTAAGTAAAAATCCTAACTTTAGTTTATGGGGTTGATTTTCTGTATTTTTCATTCCACTTCCATTGTTCATTACAGTTTACCATTTTGTTCTTCAAAATCGCTATTTCTTTAGGTGATTTATTGTAACTGACTGTACTTTTCACACATCAGCATTAAGAGAACGATTTGGGAGCATTTAATAGATGTACAATAACATGGTTTCATCTATTTCTCTTGAAGTCACACATTTTAGATTAGGCACTTACAATGTGAAGTCTATGAACCGCACATCAGCGGCCGTCAACTTATTCTTGAAAATATATAGATTAATAGACAAGAGGTTATAGAAAATGAATTAACTAATGTATAAATATTAATTTGATTAAAAAATCAATCTTATTCATGAGGCAGAGCGGAGGTGAAAACACGGGTGATGAATGAAGACGAACAGTCTTGTCTTATGATTATTTGAAGAAAAATAATTTACTCGAGGAGTCTCAGTTGTCTTTCTTAGATATATTTATTACAGACAGATCTGTTATATCACAGAAGATCCCGGCACACTCAGGTTTGAGTCTCATCCTGGAATCTTGCCCCTCAGCTCCAGCAGGACCGTTCTATGCTTACAATGTCAGGGCCATCTGCCAGGTTAGGCTATCTTACATCCTTCACACAGAACGGTGCGTACATCATCCATCAAACATAACATTAGGAAAGACTTCAGAAACAAGTGGGGCAAAGGGAATATTTCTATAATGGTTCATAAAATATGAATAAAGCAATGACTATTTATGTTCTCAAAGTACGGCAGTAATAATCTAGTTCTACTATTTACAAAAAGAAGTTCTTGCTTCATTATCATTATAATGTCATAATGTAATACATAGCATTTAAACATATTTGTAAATAATGTATGCATAACATAAAGAGACAAGTATAATATGTTTCAGAAGAGATTCAGTGGCATTGCTTTAATATGGAAGGATTTTATTCCTACAAAAGTGCACTATTTTGTCACGAATTTCCTTTGTTTTCAGGCCATATATAATTGGATTCACTGTTGGGGGGAAAATTAATGTCGACACCCCCATGAATCTTCTCAAATGTAGTGAAGCGTTCCTTATTCTGTAAGACAATATGGTGAAAAGACCCAGACACTCCAAGAGGAGAAAAACAATGAGATGTGTAGCACACGTCTGCAGTGCTTTGGCTTTAGTGTCTGACCGTTTTGATCTGAAGCATTCAACAAGGATCTGGAGATAGGTGTAAAAGATCATCCCATTAGCAATCACTTGTGAAAAGGCAACTAAAAAAAGTCCATAAAAGTTATTTACTGTTATGTCAGCACAGACCAGAGACAGCAAAGTTGGATTATCACAGTACGGGTGCCTCACTTCAGATCTGCAGCGAGGTAAACGCAACACCAGAATAAATAGCGCACCTATTAAAACTAAATTACTTACCCACACACCCGTGATTATTGCCATAGTGTGAGCATAAGTCATCACTGTGTTGTATTTCAAAGGACAACATATGGCTATATATCTATCATATGCCATGGCAGTGAGAGTGAACACAGTGCCTGCTGCGTAGATGTGGATGAAAAAAGCTTGGGCCACACAAGCCGAGTATTGCATTGTTTTGCTGTTTGTCAATAGTTCTTTAATGACCTGTAAAAAGAAGGCTGAGGAGCCGATGAGGTCAGTGAAAGGAAGATTCAACAAAATCATATACATCGGTTGATGGAGGGATTTGTTAAGTATAATGACTAAGATTAAAGTAAGGTTGCAAAAAAGTATGATCATGTAACTGAAAGTTGCGAAAAGAAATGCAGGAAAAACACTTTCAGAAGGCAAATCTAAGCGATTAAGCACCAAGACGGACGAAGTGTTGTAGAGGTTTTCCATTTTTATGTTCTTCCACCCTGGAAAATTTAAAAATGATTATGAATTTCATTATTTTCGGTTATTTAACTATTTCATACAAACACCAGTTTAGCAAAAATAACATGGAAGAACATGATAAGACAAGAAAAACAAAATATGTGAAGCAAATAGTGCTGTGAAAATAGTGAAAAGTCTATAAAGATATCCGCAATAATTAGAAAAGTGTAAATAATCTTTGTTACTTACCAAGTCAAAGCCTGTTTGCACCTGTTACATCTCACGCTGTGTCCACAAACACTCATTATACATCAGACATCATATATCAAAAGCCATATATAACATTACAGGCTACAACTTATTAAATATATATATAGTTATTTTCTAAAACTCCTGGAAAAAATGCACATAGAGAACGAAAGGAACACAAGCTGAATGAATGCAATTGGAAAGATTCAATGAATTATCATAACACAGAAGCAGCAAGACTACCCGTGCAAACGCTTCACATGTTCAGAAGGATCAGCATATTTATAGGTAAGATCTTTTTCTGAACTCCCCAGAGTCTCCTGGGTCATCAGGACGTTTCATTATTAGGTTGTTAGAGAAGTCCCTTTTCAGCAGGTGCTTTGGAGGGTCCCCATCTACACACTATAATAAAACATTATGTCATTATAATTAGGATAGGATATTGTAAAGTAATTAAATTAAATAGAAATGAAAATATAATATAATTTCCAAATGTATTACAGTTTATAAATAATTTCATTAACTAGAAATGCTCTATAGCAAATATTGTGTTTAATCAATAAAAATCAAAACAATATCTAAAATGTCTCATTATTTATTTAACTAGAAAGTTTAATTGAGCTCAGGATCAAATTTGCACAGGAGACCTGCTCATACTCACATGAACAGCACTAGTTTACATTGTCAAGTATTAGTCAAAATCGAACTCAACAGGTTAAAGCCTTG
This sequence comes from Lophius americanus, assembly GCA_037951165.1. NCBI lineage: Eukaryota > Metazoa > Chordata > Actinopteri > Lophiiformes > Lophiidae > Lophius > Lophius americanus. The sequence continues at coordinate 5,694,574 of JBBDHG010000095.1, read as the reverse complement.
AAATTGTGTGAGAGACTCTTAAGATCTGGTGTCATGATAACTAGCTCCGAGCTCAATTAAACATATTAATGTCTTGAAAATGAAGATACTTAAACAAATTAAACTAAGTCAATTATATGAGTGTACAAAATATTGACAAAATGCCAAAGTTTACAGACAAAATGAAAGACCCAAAGTTTTCTTCATTGAACACAGTTACTAATCTGGCATGGGGTAGATAGGCTTAATGTGCTGATATTACATTTTTCACACCTATGGAAAAGCTCCTTTTAAAGCTCTACAACTTATTTTTAACACACAAATTATTGAACCATGTAACAGTTGTAATGATTCAGCGACATAGGTATTAAATTTGACCTATTCTGAACATGTAGAATAGGTTGTTCAGAATACATTACATGTTCAGTACAATTCTGAACATGTACTTTAATGTTTTTTTTTTAATGTTCTTTAACCTAATCAGAAAAGTTACAATTGTGACATATGTTTTGGAATTGCAAATTTAAAAAAGAAGAAAATAGATAATAAAAAAGATAACAAGCCCTCCACTGATTTATTTTTTTAAATTAGGAGATAAGATGATCATAAAACCCTGATGTGTAACAAACATATGTGAAGTACATCCCGGACAAGGGCCATCCAATTTAAAAAATATTTGAGAAATATGTTCCATGTTCTGGTTTTATTTATTTTTTTAATTTCAGATGATGAGCATAGAGTCACTGACACATAATTATACAATTCCATCACATAGACCAGGGGTGGGCAAACTTTTTGTCTCAGGGGCGGAATTAACTTTTAAACTTTGACAGACGGGCCGGGCCAGCACCAGGTGCATACATATCAAACATAAACATATAAAAGGCATTAAAGTGTTAATACTTACATTCACTTTGAGTGGGAAAAGTGTTGTTGATCACCCTTTTTTGCCAGTGCAACAAAGTCTGGTGTTACTTTTGTTGTGGCATTTCTCAGAAAAGATCTGAGGTGTTCATCACTCAACTGGGATCTGTGGGGTTCTTTGTTGGTGTTCATCACACTAAAAGTCTGTTCAAACACAAACGTAGAGCCAAACATCACCAGCATTTCCTGTACCATCTTCTGGATGTTTGGAAATTTGGCTGCGCTTAATGAAGCATAAAACTCATCCACTGTAAGAGAGTTGAACTACTCCTTTAAGACGGTGTGACATTGGAGATCAATCAGTTCCAATTTGTTCCAACTCCTGTGGCACCGTTTCAGGGTCTTGTGTGAAGGGACAAAACACCTGCTGAAGTGACTTGTCAATTTTTCCAAAATCTGAGAACCGACGGCAGAATTCTCCAAGCAGGCCGTCCAGTGATTTCCTATGTTTTTTCCAATGTGGAGGGGCCTCTTTCAGCGTAGCCAGTGTGGGGAAATGAGCAAATGACTTGTTTGACATTTGCTTTGGGAATAAAGCTAGCTTTGGTTTGAAGGCTCTGACGTTTGTGTACATTTCATGCACAAACTGGTCTTTCCCTTGTAGCGTCACGTTCAGCTCATTCATGTGTCAGTATGTCCACAGCAAAAGCTAAATCATAAAGACAATCGTTGTAACTCAGTTCGGGAAAATCGTCGGCTTTCTCAAGTAGCTCCAAAAATGAGATTATCTCCTGTTCGAGCCCCCACACTCGTTGACATACTTTCCCCAAACTTAACCAGCGGACATTAGAGTCGAAAGCAAGTCCTGGTGATTCTTCAAGTAGCTTAATAAACCGACGATGCTGAAGTCCCCTCGATCCAATATAGTTAACCAGTTTTACAACTGGCTTCACTACGTGGTCAAGATGCAATACAGATTTACGCAGTGCTTCCTGGTGGATTATGCAGTGTAGGAAAATGACCTCCTGCTCAGGGTTGTCCTCTTTCACCGTCTCCTGGATTCTTTTGAACAGCCCAACGTTTTTTCCAGTCAGATTTGGCGATCCTTTTGTGGTAACATTGGCGAGCGTACTCCAAGGTAGCTTGTGCCTCTTGATGACCCCCGACACGATGTCATACAAGTCCTCAACCCGCGTTTTCCCCTTTAGGGATTCCATGGCCAAAAACTCATCCGTTATCCCAAAATTGTCATTAATCCCTCTGATAAAAATTAAAAGCTGAAAGGTGTCCTTTATGTCATTACTTTTTTCCAGTGCCAAGGAATATAATATAAATGAGTCCGCTTTTTTGTTTAGCATGCTAGCTAAGTCTCCGTCAATTAGCTCAACACGGCGAGTCACTGTCCTGCGTGATAAGCTAATTTTTTCAAATATGTTCTTGCTCTCAGGACACAAGATACCTGCTGTCTCTACCATGCACTCTTTGAGAAACCCCCCCTTTAGAGAAAGGCTCGCTGGTCTTCTCTTATTTGAATGCCAGCAAATAACTTGCCTTCATGTTTGATTCTTGGATGGCAGTTTGTCGAATAAAGGTGTTTTGCTGAGCCTGCAAACTAGCTGTCAAACTCTGAGGGGTAGCCGTCAGTTCTTGCGTTGACTGGTTGTAAGCCTAATTGGCATGCTTGGTGGAAAAGTGACGGCTGCTGTTGTATTCCTTTAAAACCGCAACGGTTTCTTGGCAAATAAGACATACAGTCTTTGACCGGACTTCAGTGAAAAAGTATTTAGATGTCCATTCCTTATTAAACACTCGGCACTCACTGTCGACTTTTCTTTTCTTTGGCCCACTCATTGTTACAGCTGTGTTCAGAGCAGTAGTAGAGTAAAAAAAGAGTGTAACCCGGGCTCTGCAAAATCAAGTCAATGTACCCAATTTAGTTATCAATATTTGTATTAGTTTTTCAAGCTTAGCACACTGCAGCAGATTTAATTTATATTAGAGTTGTAAGAAAAATTCCACAAATGCAGAATTATTTGTTTTAAGTGATGCACAATTAAGACACAACATTAAAATTGTCCCAGATTGTTTCATGTTGAACAAACACTGTTAAGTAGAGCAAAAGAAATGGCACTTTGTGGAATGTATGTTGCTTATTTTAGTTAAATGGACATGAATAATTCATGTTGAACAGATTATATTTCAATTCCTTAATCCATCAGTGTGGGTTGCACATAGTTCATTTATATCTAGCACAACTCGATTTGTTGATAATTGCTGACATATCTGGAACAAGTAAATGCAACTAAATAATAGTGTACATGGTACAACTGTCCAGCTGTTGACATTTGTTAGATAACATACTCAACTTTCTCTTCCTTGTTCTCTGTCAACAGCTTCTCTGTTCCAATCTAATAACGGCAATTCAGTCTTTCATCTCAGTCGTGTTAATCATTCATCTTATTCATCCCATAGAGAGTGTACTTTATCAGGATGCATCAATTATATCTTAAGTCACACTTCACCCACAATCACTATTAAACTAATTTAATTAATTTTTAAATATGTGACATTTTACATAACAGACTAACATTGAGAAGTATATTTTGATCTATTTCATCTATTTGATTGATTTTCATTCATCACAATAGAAATAATAAGGATGATACGTCTCACATTTATTCATATTAAAGTTCACGTAATTGAATATATAACAAAAACATAGAAAAAGACAAATTACATTACAAAGTTTCACACAGAGCATTATAAATAGTTGTTGATAGTCTTTCTATTTTATCATGTACTGTCATTACACATTTATAACTTGAAAGAGCAATTTCCAGAGGAGAAATTATCTTTTCTTTATTTAAAAAGCTTATGAACACATTTAATTAATGATATGAACATAAGGTAATTTACAAATTAACAAACATTATAATCATCAGATCAAGAAATGCATCTCAGCAAAAGAAAGACATTTTTTGATGAAAACTATTTCTCATTAAATTACACTGGATAGTTCGATAATGTTGTCTTTGTACATAAACTTGAATAAAAAGGTTTAATTTATCGCATACATGTAACTTATTAAATAGCAATCTAAAGCTGAAAATCTGTTAGATCTGTGATGAACCTGGATTCATTTTTAAGAATATTTTTATGTTCTGCTTGAGTTCTTTGGTTTTCAGTCCATAAACAATAGGGTCCAACAGAGGGGGGAAAACTAAAATTGACACACCAAGAACTCTTCTCATATAAGGACTCAAATTCTCCATTCGATGAGCAAGGAGTGTGACGAAAGTGTTAATCTGCAGCAATAAGTAGATGACCAGATGCGTGCCACATGTCTGGAGGGCTTTTTGCCAGGCATCAAACCGGTTAGTCGTAATACATGTATGCAGAATCCTTGCATATGTGTATATCATCAATATCAGTGGACCACCTTGGAGGACCCCCATAACAATCAAACCATAGTAGTCGTTAAGACGGGTATCTGCGCAGACAAGTTTCAACAATGACGGATTGTTACAGTAAAAATCCACTATATTCATTCTGCAGAATTTAAAACGTATGAGCAAAAAAAACAAAGTAAAAATTAATGAGAAATCCGTGACCCATATGAGAATAATCATTTTCACCAAGTTACGTGGAGTCATGATAGCAGAATACCTCAAAGGACAACAGATGGCAACATATCTGTCATATGCCATCGCACTCAAGATGAGCAGGTTTCCTGAACCATAAAAGTGAATAAAAAATGCCTGAGTGATGCACGCAGAATGGGAAATCTGTCTGTTCTGGGTCACAATGCTCATAGCAAGTTGTGGGAAAAAAGCCGTCGCCCCCACCATGTCACTGATGGGCAGGTTGAACAGCAGGATATACATGGGCTTGTGCATACTTTTACTAAAGGTAATCGTTGCTAAGATCAGCAAGTTGCAAGACATGATGAACAAATAGGTTAAAGTTGCAAGAAAAAATGCTGGGTAGACGAATGCATCAGATAATCCCAGTGATCGCAGTGTCAGGATAAATGAATAAGTTGTATTAGTGGACATGACTGAATGATGTTGTTAAAGCTATCTTTGCATCTTCTGTTGAAAAATTCACTGGTGCATAATGATGATGGAACAGTTTCCAACTGAAATAAGAAAAACATATTTAACAAACACAAGTTAACAATCTGACATCATGTGCTATGGACTAATTCATGTGGTGTGTCACTGCATAACTTACTTCTGCCAGTATGTGATCTTCTTCCCACATGCAGCTGAAACAGTTTATGAGACTTGATGTGAAAATCTCTGCGTCTTATACACTCATCTTAGCATGAGGCGTAACCACTGATGTTTCCCAAGGGCGCTGAACAGGAGGTTTAGGAGTTGATAATGAGGACTTACAGTAGAAAAACATGTATGATGAAATGCTGTGTCAGAAAAGTTGCGTTTAGGGTATCAGAGACAGAATTAAATGGTAACTCAGCATACCAGTTCATTTATTCTGTTACTGTTAGTTAACTGTCCATCATACACATTATGACAAACGTAAATATTTTAGCATGATCAGGAGAGTACATGATTAAATCTCACTGACAGTATGTCTTCTCGACCTCATATTTTTAATTATATCTATTTTATGAGCACACCAAACAAGAAAGTTGAACCATCACAAGAAAGTTGTTTAAGGCAGTCATATTTTACAGGTAAAACCTAGGTGTAAATCCAGATAGCTAGATATCTATCTATCCATCGGTGTCTAAGCATTCATACATCCATACCTCAGCAGGCAAAGAGAAATGTTTCTGCCTCATGCATGGGATTGCTCATTTTTAATATAATTCATGGGTTCCATCTTGGAATTAGTTTTTTCCAAGAAGTCTGATTCCTAATTAATTATTTCTTGCCTCTGCCAATGGGGTAATATATTTTCTGGTATTGTTTTGTCTGTCTGTCTCTCTGTCTGACTGTCTAAATGCATGTCTGCCTGCCTGCCCGCCTGTGTCTGTCTGTCTGTGTGTCTGTCCTTTAGCAGTATTACGCAGAGAGTTCTGGACAGATTGGGATGAAATGTTCTGGTGAGGTATGTCACAGCCCATGAACCCATAAATTAAATTTTGTCGTTAATCCACGTCAATTTCTGGATTTTTTAAACAATTCTTTATCATTGAAAAAAAAAATTATTGTATCCAACTAAATGGATAATGTCTATAATGTTTGGACAATAACCCCCCCAGCTTTCTGTTAAGCTCTACAACATCTTCAAAGCATTTTCATTCGTTAGATCATCTGGAAAACGTCCGTTAATGAGATATTAGTTCCAAATTCTAACAGTGAGTTAGGGAGGCGGTATTTCAGGAGAGTCAAACAATCATTGGACAATTGCTTTTAGATGATGGGATAAATGGGTTAAGCTCTGTCTTATTTATTTATTTATTTATTAATTTATTTATTTATTTATTTATTTATTTATTTATTTATTTATTTATTTATTTATTTACGAACAGTAAAATTTGTACAGTAAAATCTTATGTACAGTAAAATATAATGTAGTCAGGCCTCGTGAGTGTTTTGCTCATCAGTTCCTCTGGTTGCCTTTTCACAATTCGCCAGGTGAATTTGTTCTTGCTGTGGTCGTCTTCACTCATGCTCTAACTGTATTTATTTCACAAAAATGAAAAAATCCCCAACCCATACAAATTATTTCAATCCGTTCAGACCGAGTTTTTGAATCTTCACATGAAACTACACCTTCCCTGATAATGTGCATCAGGATCATGTGATGCTATGAGACAGAAATTAATATTGTGTTCTAAGAAAAACTATTAATGTAAAATATTAACAAATTTTAAACTTTATATAACATTTTTGAGGATATCTTAATTATTTTAGCCCCAAAAGTATACAGAAGCACATCTTGTATATGTTGTACATTTGATTGTTTGTTTTCACTGAGAGTACAATTGCTATATGATCAATGGTCCGAACATGCATTTTACAGATCTGCTAGCCGTTGTGAATGGAGGGAGTAACAATTAACAAAAGAAATGTTCACTCCACTCTTCTTCAGAGGGAATAATCTAAACATGAATACATACAATCATTGTGGTGATAAGAAAAGGAACACGTTTGAATTTATGAAGAAATTTAAAAAATATTATTGAATGATAGATTAATTACACTGTGAGACTAATGTCTCCATTCAGAGTTTTACATGATTGTGCCTAAACAGCACATAGCATTTTACACACCAAAGGTCATGTGACTGGAGACATCACAATACAATAGTAAATAATAAACTACGTTCTCTGATCTATTATGAACCTATTCAAAAAAACCTCAAATCCAGTAAACGTTGTGAACCACTTTAAAAATACTGCAACTTTGTATGGAATACTAAAAAGTAAAACCAAGCAGTTTGTTTTGAAATTCAAGAACTTTTTATGGTCCTATGCTTAGCTAATATTGTTAACAAAACATTGCTGAAACTGTCAAGGAAAAGGCAACAATTCAATGCTGTTCTATAGATCAGTACCTGTCTAAATCAGCGTGTGCACACATTTAGACACGTCTTCTGCTCCTTGTTAGGATTGTGAGCAGAGTGTTCCTCACCTCGCTTGTATAGAGCCCATACACAAGTGGATTCAGCAGAGGAGGTATGAGAAATATTAGCATGCCCGTTATCTTTTGTAAGTCGGCAGAGACATTTTCAAACCGATGAGATAAAATGGTGAAAGTTCCCACAATCTCAAATGTGATTAATATAACCAACTGTGCAACACAAGTATTAACAGCTTTCATCTTTGCTTCCGATCTCCTTGAAACAACACATGTTATCAGTATCTTCACATAGGAAAACGCCTGAATAGAGACACAGACCACCTGCATGACGGCCGTGTTAAATAATCCTATGATATTATTGACAGTGGTGTCTCCACATGATATCTTCAGCAGAGATGGGTTATCACAGAACACATTCATGATGACAGATTTGCAAATGGGAAGTCTTATCTGCAGAGCGAACAATGAAAAGATCAAGACAAAGTCAAAACCCCAAACTAGAGAGATGATACAGATAACAACTTTAGGGGTCATAATGGAGCTGTAGCGTAACGGCATGCAGATGGCTGCATAACGATCGAAAGACATCGCTGCAAGAATAAACAAAATCCAGCCTCCGTACATGTGGAGAACGAACGCCTGTAAAACACATAGAGGATAGGAAACCTTATTCGTCTGCGTAACAATGTCTGAAAGCACTTTTGGCAGCATTGCAGTGATGCCTATCAGGTCATTGAGGGGGAGACTGAACAGGAAATAATACATTGGCTTGTGAAAGTTCTTCTTCAGAATGATCAAAGACAGCATGGTCAGGTTACAAAAAATGCCAAAGAAATAGATAAGAAGACCAAGAACAAAAATGGGGTACCTCCCTCCAGGTGGAATTACAAAGGGATTCAGGGTTAACTCAGAGCTGAAACCAAAAGATCTGTTTTCCATTTTAGACTAGTAAGAACTAAAACAACAATAAAAGCTGACTCTTAGGCTCTGATTACAAGTTAGAAAACCTACATGTTCTGCCTGAAGTGCTGAGAGCTGCTCTGACCACCTCGCTTTATTTGCGACTCCCATAGCCATAACCATGAGGTGGTTACGTCACCATTTGCCCGTGGGATTGTCAAGGGAAGTAGTTTGTGATACTACTCGATATTATGGTTGTGTTATGTAGGCCCTGTCATACAAAGGGCTCATAAAAGAGAATGGGATTATCTTTGAATTTGATATTAATCTCAAAATAAATTAGGTTGAATAATGTCTTATCATATCATATATATTATAGTGACAAATAATCATCAATAATAATCAAAACAAACTGTTTCATTTGTGATGGCAACATTGTATATTTGAGTTTATTTTTATTGAATTACTGGAATTGTTAAATGGATCGTGGGCTCAAATCTAAAAGTGGCTCTACGTATGTTTTTCTCATACGTCTCATATGTTTTGTATACGTCTTTTTGAATTCCGCACAGATTTCAGATTATTTTTGTAATTCATTGACTGCATTCATAGACTTCCAGAGGTGATGCCCACTCATCACTCATCATTATTATGAAAAGTTGGGGATATTAGGAAATTGTCATCAGTGCCGTCATGTTAACGCAATAACTCAAACACTATTTCATAAATCATTTTCAAATTATATGGCCCCATAGACCTTAGTGCGAGGAAGAACTGGATTGATGAGATATATCTCGTATACATCGTTTTTTTACTATAATTAATAATTATATTTTACCCACATGGGGGAGCTTTTTACAAAAAAAACAAAAAACTTTTTTTTGTAACAACTTCCTTACTGTTGGTCCGATTTAGTCCAAATTTGATGAATATGAATCAACTCGAGGAGACCTATCTTGTATTGATCATATTAAAGTTATTAGGATGGTGTGTTTTTTTAGTTTCTACAAAAAACACTGTTTTTTGGACATTACCTCACATTTAATTGAGTACAATCAGGGGGATTACTTTTACAATGAGGGGACAGCAACAAGGACCATGGCTTGGTTCAATGATCATGATGGACGCCTGTTTTGTACTTCCAAAGATGTTGAGTGTTTTATGTTAGGGAATACGTACAATTAGGAGATTTTTGCTTGTAGCTTCAGAATGATTCTGTTGCTGCTAGGACAAAATTATCCAATGACCACCACACATGTAATTTTCATCCAAATCAAAGTGATATTCGGGATCTCTGGATCCAGACTAATTAGATTTATGGGACTCACTCATAATTCACTGCTGTGACATAAAAAGTAAAAATGCTACACACCAAAGATCAAATATGATGAGTCCGATGCAGATTTATTTAATCGTAAAAAAATTATTTCTAAACATTTTCTGAGCTACGAGTGTAGTTTTGCATGAAGAACAATCAAACAAATAATAATTAATTATATGATATTACTAAAATGATTCCACATTCTAGGGGCAGATTTTGATTGTCAAGAAGTATTTTTATGAGAGTAAAACTGTCACAGGACTGCTGAGGTGGACTCATGTTGAGCTGCCTTGGCAGAATGTGTATTTTATAAATCTAACTGTTGTGATTTTAATGCTGGATTCTAAAGCCACATTTCACCTACAGCACTGCTGCAAGGACAGAATCCTTGCATGTGCAGCATTCAAAAAGAAAAATGTAATAGGGGTTATTATTGTACTACACCGTGTATCTCTTGCGAGATCTAATGCAACAATATTACGTAACTTTAAAAACACTGCAACTGTCCAAGTTACATCAGCTAGACGTGTCTTTACTTTGTCAAAACACATTTATTAATGAGCCCCTTTGAGATATAATTAAATGAAACACTATTTACTGTGTCACTTTGTAATTAATCCCCGGACAATTAGCAAACTTGTCATTGATAATGACATTCTCTGTTGTTTGCTAATGAACATGATTTTTAAATAACAACCAAAGGGGCTGCATCAGGTGACACTCGAAAGCATAAAAGTTTAATTCTTTAACTTTAATCAGTAGTTTTATCTTCATGTTTAATGTTTGGTTTTTTTAAATTAAGGTCATAAAATTGTGAAAGAAGCACAATATAATATTTCCTTTGTGTGAGTGTTTTGATTTTATTTGTATGCTATTCATAATATTCCACAAAATAAATGTTTTAATGAATTTCAGTAAAAATAATTATGACATAAGAGTTTTAACTGCTCTTGTACTGTTTTTTTATGTGTCCCAGTAGAAACAAAGTAATTGAAACAGTGTAGTGGAGCGGTCACATTAGGCCTTTGGGAACAAAGACCATTATTTTGCTCACTAAAGGGCCTCAAGGACATCAGGACATCAGGAAAGACTAATCACCTCACCCAAGAGAAATGGACATGATGGACCCGTGAATTGGTCTTATAATTGATTTGACATTTCTTACATGTTCCCTTGGTGCTTAAATTTTTGCTGATTTTTACTGAATCATTTTCAGTCAGTGGTCATTTTAAACTTTGTATTCAAACCTAACATATTAATTCTGGTGAGGAACAGTTTCCTAGCAACCTCTGCACAAAACCTCATATGGAGTGATGCAGCATATGAACATTTTGTTCTCCAAGTTGATCAATTGGAAGCACTTCTTGCTGACAATTGCCTCAAAAATAATAATGGTGCTTCTGACAGGAAGGTCTAAGCATCACAGAGCGTTTTTTGCGTCAAAAATAGAGCATACACAAAGAAATTGCTGATGGTGTACATTAGACAGTATGATTATCACGACTGATTTAAAATCCTCAAAAAAGTCTCATACTTGCAATGTTTTATAGTGAATAAATTGAAATCAAGATAAAATTCACTGTCTGTGATTTTATTTTGAAAGCATTTGATTGCACTCTTGTTGTATCTTTAGAGTAATGAACTACCCTACACTGAATAAGAATTTACAGAAAATGAAAAAATAAAAAAATTCACATGCTTGATTAATTTGGAGAATATATTTACATTTTTTATTTAGGTTGCACATCCTTCTGCATATTTGAAAATATGTGAAATAAAGGAAAAAAATATAACAAACTGGGAAATAAAAAGTCTTCTCTGACCATTTTTTGTATTGTTTGTAAATAAATTACCACTTCCTCTGATTTGCAAATCAAATTTTCATAGTCATCACAGCGGATTATTGTGGTATGGAATGTGTGTCTACAATGGTGTCCCTGCCCGAATGTGGTATTATCCAGAGCTAGCAAACCAAAGTCTTTGTTGCTATAAGAGAATTGACTAGTAATAATTATAACAATAATACATTTAATTTATAACGCACTTTACATTTGGATCAAATCTCATAGTGCTAAAAAGTAAAAGCACATAAAAAGCATCAATAAAAAATAAAATAATAACTATATAAAAACATGACCAAAAAGCATCAATGTTAATTAAAGTTATAGGTTCTGCTAAAAAGGAAAGTCTGAAGTTCTTTTTTAAATGTGTCAGTTGTCTGTGGAGCCCTCAGATGGTCAGGGAGGGCATTCAACAGACGAGGGGCAGCAGAACAAAAGGCCCGATCACCCATGGTGCTGAGCTTAGTCCGGGGAAGGAGGAGGCGGTATGAGTGGGTAAAACGGAGAGTGACTATAGACTCAGGTATTTATTCATTTATAGATTGTAGTTTCCTGTTAAGAGGATGTAAATCAGTTTTTTAGGCTTCTGGGACTTAGATGATCTTTCAACAATGGTAAACCAGTGTTCCCTGCACATCTTTTGGTCTAGTAAGCCTGCATCCCTACTTATTTCTGACGGCAAAAGCAATATTATGCTTCTCTGAAATAGATAGTAGACAAACACAATACTATTTTTGTTGAAAAAATTATTTTATTTTTATTAAACAAAAAACAAACAGTTTCAAAAGACACTCATGCTGATTGAGGATTATTTTTTCCTTGGGTAGAGATTAGAGCCGTGGCCCACTTTGCAACATCAGGGCCAGGGATGATGTGCATGAAGAGCCATGCTCATGCACTTGCACATAGCTATGCAAGGGATTTAGCAGTTCATGCATGGAAGTTCTACTGAGATGTTGTTTTCTATTGTTCTGATTTTTGTCATACAACCTTGCCTTGCTGTATCTTGAATTGATTATTGTGTAAAGTTGAGATGTTCCTGAAAAGGAAAAAATAATGTAACCTCTTTGGATGCCTTGATAGATACAAAGAAATTAAAGTCCTGCACAATAACTTAAAATGTGTACGAATATTTGAATATATACCTATTTGCCAACAGAGGGGTAATTTCTTGAAGGATTTTTGTAACTTCCACAAAGATTGAGACAAAAGTTAGGGAATGCCGCTTATCCACAACCCATAGACGAGACATTTAAAAAAAAAAAGGTCTGCCTATATTTATAGGACAGCAATATGGTGGGGTGGTGACAGATGACAACATGAATCAATACTCCGAGGTTCGTAAATTTGAAGAATCTGAATGTTCATGAAATTACATTATAAATTTGAGTTCTTAATAGATTATTTACAAACATTAGTCTGTTTTACGTTTACTAATCAACACTGTTATCGAGACAAAATTCCCAGTCCAGACATTCTATGGCTTTGCCCATGATGAGGAGGCTCATGAAAATCTCCATAATGAAAAATATCCACATGAAGAAGCGATCTAAAACTATATAACAGTTGGCTATATAGTCGATGTGAGGCAGCAGTTGTCTATCATTGCACTGTGAGCTTCAGGAAACCTTTTGGTCTTGTCTCTCTTCACAACTCAAGCCTTCCTTCATGCATCTCACATTATCCACAGGATCTTCACAGTCCGTGCTCATGACGATACCGTTCTTCAGGTGCTGCAGTGGTTGGTCAGGTTCTTTCCCATCGAACCTATGGGACGGATCATCTGATCCATGTCCTCCCTCTCCTGAGCCACTCTGGAGCTCCTTTTCTCTTGAGTTTTGCCCATCTCGAAGACACATTCTTCTCTGCATGCTCCTGGCTGACCATTCATGGTGCACCTGCTGTTATTGACCGGCGAGGGTTCCTGTTTCTCTGTTTGCGGTGACATGCCATTTTCAACGACTTCATAAACAATCACCATGTACTGGCCATGTACTGCAGAATAACTTTCTTGGCCCCCTTTGGAACGGGCTTGGAATCAGGGCCACAGTGATGTATGTTCATGATGAAGATGGTTAGGGCGATGGAGGCAGTGATCATTGTCATCGTTGCAATATCATTGACATCGTCGTAATATTTTCCTGCGAGAGAAAATAAAGTAAAATCCGCATATACTCGTGGCGTACATGACACATGTCCTCATTCTATCGTCTTACAAATGAGGGGCACATTCTCAGAAGGTGGCATGATTTCTGCAACCAGCAAGAAGACAGTGAGGGCAATCATCACAGTGACACCAATGACAACTTCTCTCCAGAGTCAGTCAGTCAGAGTTGTGTCTGCATTTTATATCTTTCCAGTCAAGTTTTCATAATCCCTTCAGTTAACACCATGAAAGCCATCTGAAGGAATAATTGCTCTGTGGCCTTAAAGTTGCTCAAGTTACATCTTTCTATCCGTCATCTTCCTCCTTCACCCTAAGGTGATTTGGATGACTTGGCATCTTGTACCTATCTTTAGGATATTGATGAAATGCACAAAATATGAGCAAAACGGAAATCTACCGAAGGTTAGTCAGGAAAGATCTGCTTGCATGCTCTTTCCACAATCACTGCTCATTCCTAACTATCATTGTCACATTGTGGGGGCACATCAGTAACACACCTTCATCATTAGCCTACAATCTTGTTCAGGCCTTTTTAAATATGATTTTCTCCCTCCATTTAGTTCCATAATACTGCTTGTTCAGACCGCCCTCAAAATTCCCAGCTCACGCAGATCCATAGGCCTGATGGTACATCAGTTTCAGCAGAGTCATCAGTCGCCACCACCAGTATCCAGACTCCAAGGAAAAATATACTTTATATATATATACCAGCTGTTGCTGTTCAGGGCAGATACCCTTTGATCACAGTCTCAGTGTAGAGCCTGAGCACCAAAGACTTTCTAAGAGACCAATAATCACAGGCCATTTGTTGTAATAATCATTAATTGATTCTGTGTCTCTTATGATTGAATTTACGGTATCCCTTTTTTCTGTCCTTTAACTTAGATTATTGGGGTATAGAAAGCAGATGGAGCATGGACATTCCTATATAAAAACAGGCATACATGAAGATTATTACTTGAGTCATTAACCCAATACCAGTACGACCTACTTGTTATATAGGACTATCAGCCATGAGGCGTGCGTATTTTTATCCATATCATCTATTGTCTGCGAATGGATTTTGAATAAATTGTTTTTCTAGGATAATCTTTGTTAGTTCTTTGTTTTCTCTCTGAAACAGGTGGGTTTATATGGACCAGCTTATGTTATGACATTATTCATTAGACCTTTACCACTTCTATTTTCTTCTAGGTGACTTTAATTTGTCCATGCACTCTGAACCAAAGTCACTTTGTCCTGTAATTTTAATTACCTGCAGGATCATCAATGCAAAGTACTATTTTAGAAAGAAAGAATCCTTTATTAGTCACATAGTCATACAGTACAACATAGTGAAATTACTTCTCTGCATTTGACCCATCCCTGAGGGAGCAGTGGGCAGCCCCTCATGGAGCGCCCGGGGAGCTAAGGATTCAGGGTCTTGCTCAAGGACCCTACGACAAGTAGACCCTGGTGGGATTCAAACTGGCTACCTTCCGATCTTCTGATTGGGCCAGAAGACGGCCGCTCTACCCACTGAGCCACAGCCGCCCCTAATATACGGTTTTATACGGTTCATGCCTATTGCTAAAAACACAATTAATGTTTTCTTGAGGATTTACAACACAATACTGATCAGTTCTCTATACAGTGTTTTATATTTAAAGTAAGTTAACTGTATTTGAATCTCTCTGTTTTAGGTTGCATTTATTGTTATTAAAGAAATGTTACCGTAACACTGCGATGGTTATGATGACTATAAATGGTAAATTGACCAACTTATATAACACCTTTGTTGTGTGATGGACCAATCCTAGCACTGTAAGTCAACATTTACACTCAGTAAGGCAAGGATGCAGTACAATAACCATTCACACAATCATTCATACAAACATATAACATGTAGAAAGAAAAGGCTGAAGAACAAACCACCAACCTCCTGATAAAGATATCACTGCTCTACCTCCTGAATCTAGATGCCTCTAAACTTCTGAACAATGAAACTACTGGTAATAGAAATACTTTTACAAATACTACTAAAATAATTTTAAATGACAATAATGATATGACATTTTCTTACAATGTAACATCTGAAGGAGAAACACAGCTTGAGTTCAAGGACTACATCAGGTATGATCAGTGGAACAATGCTTTATCACTGCAGCTCTGTGACAAACTGCAAAAGCCGGACGTAGCTTTTCTGTTTCATTTTAAAACTTGGTTCACAAACTTTTCTTTCCCCTGCCTTCAACTTTGATTTGAACATGTTGCTCATATGTATTCAGATTCATTCAGTTAATGTATGTTAGTTTTTCAATTTTACCCCACTTCAGCAGTTGTAACCTAAAATTAAAACTTGTTATAGCAGCAAATAACGTTTAGACACTACTTTATAGTTTTGAGTGAATTGCACAATCAAAACACTACATTAAGTTAGTCTTAGAAGAATTGATATAGGATAGAATAAACAGTTAAGTTAATCGAAAGAAATAGCTTTTGTTAAAATTCTTTTTGTTTGTTTAGTTAGTTGGACTCTAACAATCCATGTTTATCAGATGATGCTTCAATTACCCAATCGAGTCATGTAGGTTTCACATAGGTCTGTAATAATAATGTTATTAAATTGTATGTAATATAACTTAGTTTGGTTGAAATCATTGACATCTCTAGATTAGGTAAATTCAACAAATTAGTCTTTGGACTACATATGCTGTCCATACTTACAGAAAATGTCCTGGCTAATAATGTAGCTTTACTAACGTGCAGTTGTTTTTGCAAAAATGAATTCAAATTCATTGACAAGACAGTGTTATTATATAACTATTGCATTTACAGTTGGGAAAGATTATGCCCGGAAAACAAAACTTAGATTTTTTTAATTATAAATACACCACACAAAACAATTTCAACAAGACTCAAGAAGATTAAATGGATAATAAGAATTTGTATTTCTGACATGCCTCTCAGGCTTCTTCTGACATATGAAACCGTATAAGGATGGCGTTGCTGGTCTAATGCCTGGTGTGGGTGTCTGCACATATTCTTTTCACACATATAATCTGGTATTGTCACAGATCACACCACACAGTTTTACCATGTCGACAAATTGTGATAGTGGCACCTGCAGGGTCACATTCAGTATGTTGTTGGTGTCCTCCACAGGCCTCAGCACACTGCATGGTAACATGCAACATCATCCATTCTACGTTACATTTACTTTATTTACTATTAATGCCTAAATGGATAGAAAGACATTCTTCAGATTTTTGAACAACTCATGCTATTTGTAGAGCAAGAATATGAATCTGGATGCTGAGGGGGGAGGGTAAAGACAAAATAATAGAGAGACTGCAATGTATGACAGATGGTGGTAGAGGGCAGAGGGAATGTCAGGCTAGATTACCCTTCTACAAACCCCACCTCAGAGATCAGTGAAACCCACTATAATGTACCAACAGTGATTTCTCTAGTCAGAATGTGTATGTGTACATGTCAGTCAAGACATTTACATGTACATGTCTTGACTGAATGCTTAATCTTCTGACATAAAAACAGATTAGAGTATTAAAATGGACTCACAGCACGGAGACTAAACATACCAACATTATTTAATAGAATAGTATTTTTATATCTATATTTCCGTTTAGGGAGGATAAGGAAACAATATAAAACTATGTCACCTCCAATTCCATAATTCAAAATGTCAAGGAAATCTGAGAGGACACACTCAAAAAAGAGAATTTGCTGACTGCTACTCTGACTGGAATGTAAAATTAATTTTGTATGAAATAACTCAATATTGTCATCCAATCACGTTGATGCAAACTGATGTGATCCACTTTCCCCGTTCTTGCTTTGTGTCCACCCATGATGCACACTGTGTGAAACTTAAATATCTGTAGCAGCTGATATTGTGTCCACTCAACAAATATTACATATTGAATTAACTTAGTTAAATCAAGTGAAGGTTATATAAACAATATATGGGATTATGAGGACATCAAATCCCTGAACAACTTGTCCAAATTTTCAGCTTTCTGGGACACGACATGCCTGGATTCTACGAAGAAATAGATCATCCATAGAAATGATGCCATTAAAACGTATTTTTAAAAAAAGAACAATGGTCGCTGCTCACTTTCTGTCATAATTCTGCCAGCACAGGCATGAAAAAAACAATATACACCAATTTGTAATTTTACTGGTAAATTAAAGATAAATGAAACATACTTGACAAAATAACTGACACACAGAAACAAGAGGAATAACGTTTGGGCTCTGCTCCCCTTCACCTTGATGAAACAAATTATTATTATCCTATATTTTCTTCTGTTTTATTCTGAGTTTATGTCATTTGTTCGTTTTTATTCATTTATTTTTTAAAGAGATAGCAGTTACTCTGGATTCAAGCTTCAATAATTACAATGACTTGGATGAAGGTGAATCCACTCACTCAGTGTTTTTCCCGGACTTCCAAATAAAATAGGGAAACTGTGTTCCTTCTCAAAACTGTGTAGGGAAAATAATAATGCAACATATATGCAATACACCCAGATGTCTGAGAAGGGACCGAATTTCAAGAAATGATGTCAGAGATGTTTTCACTGCGGGTCATTCGGTCTGCTTTGTATGGCGCAGATACTGAAGGAATGGATCCAGGATCTCGTGACTTAGCAGGGGCAGATTTTGTCACGAATTGAGCCAAACTGAGGTTCTTGATCATAGATTTCTTTTATTGACTCGCTGCTCCACCCAGAGAGGCAGCAGCGTCTTCTCTGCTCTTGTTCTCTTCCGGGTGCGCAAGCTTTC
Source organism: Lophius americanus (assembly GCA_037951165.1). NCBI lineage: Eukaryota > Metazoa > Chordata > Actinopteri > Lophiiformes > Lophiidae > Lophius > Lophius americanus. The sequence continues at coordinate 5,676,157 of JBBDHG010000095.1, read as the reverse complement.
CACGCAGCTGCACGAAGACGATGCTGCAAGCCGCGGTCTTATTGTCATATTCTTGGAGCATCCTCGTGAAATATAGGAACTGGAAAAATGTCAGAGGAAAATAAACTGATTGGATCATCCCGAGCTTTGCACCCAGGTGTTGAGAATCCCTCCCGGAGCCTGATATCATGAATGTTGTTATAGTTTAGTTACTACAGAGGTACAAGCCGAGTGTGTCTAGGAAAACTCAACATCTAGTGGAGGTAGGTTGACTTTTGTTCAGATGCTCTGTAATTCACGCTTTGAGTAAAATCTCCATAGATTATTAACATTCTCTGCATTTAGATATGGCTTCAATTATGCTTGGAGAAAATCGCAACATTACTCCACATCTGTCTGTCTGTGATTTATATGTTATATTAATATGTTTATATGTTGAAATGCTCTTTAAACAGACTGTGTTTTCACTGTTTCAGGCCACAATGCTACAGGGCACAATCTTTGGGCACGAGAGGCCCCTGGTCATCAGGGTGTCATTTAGCTCCTGTGTTCTGGCTACTGTGTGTCTGCCTCTGTTTGGACTGATAACTTGTGTCTTCATATCCTCTGTTTTTCATTTTGAGGACTCCACTGGGACACATTGCCAGGTAACATCCTTATTTCTGTTTTTCTATTGATTCGACGTGCCTAATTAAACTACTGTATAATACAATCATTATATTATTGTGTGATTTCAGGTTCCTAATTACCTGCCATCCATCAGTGCCTCAATAAGTCTAAGTCCCGAGTGCCACATATGGCGATTCTGCATCGGGTTGCACTCGGCACCGAGGCTCCTGGTGGCTTTCACCTACTTCAGATTTTACAGGGCACGTTTTGCCTCTAAGTTTCCAGAGAGTCCGCTCAGCTGCTTCAACCTGGCCTTTTCTATTTCTGAGAATCTTGGCCTCCTGCTCCTCACATATGTATCATCCACTGAAACATACTGTGAGTAACACATATCTCTGTTATTTGTATTGAAACTTCTGCTGTGCCGAGTAAGATGACACCTGATATGTTTTATGGGTTATGAAAAATTCAAATGAAGACTTGTAACTCTTCTACAGTCTTGATAATCTATATTTTACTATATTTAAACTTTATTTATTAATGTAAATGTCAGTGAGATTAAAATCTGTTGTATAAGAACTTTTGTTGTCCCTTTTTTTACAGCTTGAATGTAAAGCATGTGGGATAAAATCTGTTCAAAGGAAAAGCAAATTATTGAATTCTTATTTTAGTTGCAATTGCTATCCTTTATTAATCAAATCTTCCCTCTTCCTTATTTATTCATTTTGCTCTTCAGTTGTACATAAGGAAGGATTTGTCCTATTCATCATTAGTTCCCTTATCTACATGCTGATAACCTGCCATTTATGGAAGGCTATTAAGAAGTATTCATTAAATCCTGAGGTAAGAAATGCCAAATCTCACACAAAAGACTGTAATTTATCATATCTGCCGCAGTAGTTCCGAGAGTTTAGTATTAGTGCTCTTTCCGTTTCATAGGATGCCAAATCTCACCACTGGAAAGTACGAATCTTACTTCTCAATATGTCTTTCTGTGCTTTTGCTGGATTCTTCTATTGGAAACACAACGTGTACTGTGAGTCAGGGAGTAAGTATTAAATCAGCTTTGTTCAATCGAATTGCTCCAAAAAGGTTGAAAACTGCGCTAAAAATGTTTCTATCATTCTCTTATTTTCCCAGGTTATACACTTTTTGCCCTGTTTGAGTATCTAGTTGTCTTCTCCAACATGGCTTTCCATCTCACAGCAGTGTGGGATTTTAAGAGCCGGGAGGTCATGCTCGTCTCATCCTCTGAAGATAAAGACTTCTGACTAGAGATTCAAGGACACTTTGCTAAATGTACCACCACTCAACCACCTGTCGATAACACAGTTGATCTTGTTCAAGAGGAGGAGTGGGCTTCCATAATAATCGGTTCCAAGCCCTTCATGTTAATGTCAGACATGTGCAAAACATATACATGTGAGCTACTGCGGCATGGTGTAATCATTTAACCATGTGTGCATTTTCTCCTCATGCTTCAGCAAACAACACCCAATTTACAAAAGGGTGGGATGTTTGATAAAAATGTAAAAGATACAGACAGAATGAAATTAGCAACATTTTTTCGATTTATATACAATTTTAAAAAGTATGAGTATTTAGTATTATTATTTGGTGCTAAGAAAACATTCCAACAGCACTGAGTCTGATGTATTTTTATATTGTTTTAAATTCGATTTATAATATATTGAGATATTTTCTTTCCAAACAAGGGACTGTAATTTTCAAAGTTTTAAGTTTTACCATTCTTGTTTTGAATATAACATGATGTGACACAATGTTAAAAAAAAAGAATTCATGTTAGAAAATAATTTACGGGAACTATATTCACTGCTTAATTGAATGCACAGCTGCAAGATAAAAGTTGTAATCTAAAATAGCATTGTTAATAATGTTGGTGAATACAGAACTTAATATTGTCTCTATTTTTTTCTCAACATGGAAAAACACCTGATCATAGTTATACTATCTATCTATCTATCTATCTATCTATCTATCTATCTATCTATCTATCTATCTATCTATCTATCTATCTATCTATCTATCTATCTATATATATATCTATATATATATAGATATATATGTATCTCTCTCTATCTATGTATCTCTCTCTAACTATGTATCTATCTATCTCTCTATCTATCTATTTCTTTCTCTCTCTATATATATATATCTATATCTATCTATCTATCTATATATATATATATCTATATATATATAGATATATATATATATATGTATCTCTCTCTCTGTCTCTCTCTCTCTCTCTCTCTATCTATCTATCTATCTATAAATTAAATGTATTATTATTATTATTATTTTCTATCTATCTATCTATCTATCTATCTATCTATCTATCTATCTATCTATCTATCTATCTATCTATCTATCTATGTATCTCTATCTCTCTCTCTCTCTCTCTCTCTCTCTCTCTCTCTCTCTCTCTCTCTCTCTCTCTCTCTCTCTCTCTCTGTATCTCTCTCTCTGTCTCTATCTACATATCGACGTTATGTAGTCTATTTTCTAATTTTCCCTTGTAATGACTAATACAGTCCACTAGATGGCAGGCTGTAGGAGCTTTTTAAACTACATAAAAATCCGGATGGCAGGGGGCGACACTGGCTGATGATAACCAGGAAGCGTTTAGATAGAGGAAGACCTGCGAGCAGTCCACATTCTGCGGCTTTTCTCGGACCCGTCGGTCGATGAGAGAACTAGACCTTTGACGGAAGGAGTCAACTTCTCTCTTCAACTCCAGGTGACTAGGCAGCTCCTGCCATGTTGACACAGAGCTGAAACCGAAGATCTGCTGACTCGGATATATGACAGGTACATTTATTTATTATCGTATAGTTGTTTTCCAGTAACAGTTTCAGTTAGCCTAGCTAAAACCGGAGTCAACGCCCCCTGGTTGACTGGTGGTGTGCTGCGTTTAGCGAAACGTCAGCGATATCTAGAGACAGTAGATACCAACTTAAACTAGAGAAAAACCAAGAAGATTTACAGCGTTGGCTAAGAATTTTTACTACTTCCTTGTTAAATATTTCACTCCGTTTCCACATTAGCCTAGATCTTGTCCTAGCTAATGTTGGTTTGTCAGAGTCCAGTCGCCAGACATCTACGTACCAAAAATATGTTCATCTTCTTATCATTATTTCACTCCTGTTTATTGTCCTGTTTCTGCAAATAAGCCACCAAGAATCCCTAAACACAGGTAAACTGAAAGAAACGCTAAAGCCAGTTGTTAGCAAAGCTAACGCTCGTGGTACTCCATTCATTCATTCAGGAAGAGGGACACTGAGTATTGAGGGAAGCAGGTCTGCAATTGATAAGTGGTATCTTTTACAGATAAACCTCTATTTATTTGTGAGCTGTGCGACGGATGACGTTTTTCTCCCTAGCTAAACTGTCATATGCTCTATTAGAGAAAAAAGATTTAATCATGAGTGATGTTTCTTAAACGCAATGCAATAATTCTCAACAGCCTGTTCAGAATACAATATTGTCTTCTTTTCAGTACGCATCAGTCATGGAGCTCAACAAATTCGTGACCTTGTGGATATTTTGCTTGTGTCTTGCTGGAGATGGTTGGACTGAGACGGTTAGCCCTCCATCAGAGAGTCAAGTTATTGAAAATGGGCTATCAGGTGAGTAAGGAAGGAGATGTTTGATGTGAGATGCTTTTTTTTTTTCTTACCCCTGATATATTGTCTGTCTGTTGGGAAGGATTAGGGGAAAAACTAATGTGCGGATTTGTACCTTTTGTATGTAAGGTAAGTTTGGCATATCCTATATTAAATATTAATGACGTTAAGTTATAATCCCTGGTGCGCATGTGCCTGATGGCGTCACTCGCTTACCTGGTGCAGGCATTTAATGATCTAGACCTAGTTTTTACGCAATACAAGCTATCAGTGGCAAAGTAAGAAACAATGAACCATACAAACACATCCAAGAAAATACGTCTGTAGCCCTGATAAACTTATAAATTAAAAAGCCCTGGAAGATGCTGAGGTATATATCACACCAGATTTGTTTGGGCGGCTTTAAATGAACCCTGTTTTTTTTCCTTGGATAATCTGTTACTTTTCGGTTGGTGTGAAATCTTACTTGAACTCTGGTGGAAACAAAACATGCAGCTGGTACGCTTGAAAAAGTGGGTGTCAGTTCTCTTCCAAGTAAACCCTTGTGTGGTTCGTTTGTGTTGTGAAAGCAAAGCGGACCAAGTTGTAAACCAAAGGTAGGAAGTGGCGAAAAATATGTGATTTACTCCATTCAAATCCATGTCAGTACTTTGCTCTATGTCCTTTGGGATAATTGAAGTCTGTATTTCACTTGAATTTATTGACATTATCCCAACGGATATGAAGTCAAGATTCTCCGTAACGCTTTCTGCTGCAACCATCTGTCAGTGCTTGGATGTGTGTCTGGGACAGACGCACAGGGGTTTTGGCAGGCAGGACAGGGATTCTGGCAGTTGGGCAGACAGGTGGAGATCACTAACGTGCAGGCGTGCCCGACTGGACATGAGCCCACACACTGGCACTCTTAGCCCCCACATCGCAGGGTGAGACGGACCTTTCCCTCAGGCCCAACATGCACCCCCTGAATATAACCCTCCGGGTTCTTCCAACCCTGCCCCACCTGCGGTTGTGTAGCACATGGTGGACACTCTGCAGGTGTGTTGATGAGGTACGTCCCCTTTCGCCATTTTATGCCCTATTGGTACGGGACTAGTAATACCCGGGCTGGGGACCTATGTTAATTAGTAATAATTCCAGAGAAAGACAGTGATATTAATATAGTGTGAATACCCCAATGACTGTAATCAGTAAGTAAAAATTACAATTCAAATTAGCCTACTTTATTTCACCAAATACAAAGGTCAGGTGATTATTTTAGACCTTTGGGAATCAGCATCTCAGTGATTTGGTGGTGGAACTTATTTTAATTGTTTTCCACTGCTGCTTTTTCTCCCCTTTTCTTGTTTCCCCTTTTATCTAAAGCTTATATAAAGGATAACATGTAAAGTGCATTTAAAAAGCTCCCATTGTAAAGATATACATTTTATTAGGTAAGGTGCTCTATCATTTTATTGCCTCAGTCCATTAAGTCATGTAACAAGAATAATGTGAGGTGTGCATCAGTTCAGCATTTCTTGTGACTAAAGTTTGGCCTGAACTGTAATCCCAATTCCTATAAATTTGGAAATTTCAGTTAATAGAAAATATGAATGCACTCATCTGAGCCCTGTCAAGGACGTCCCTTTCATACCCAATTGTGATAATATCACATGTTACAAATTAACCTCTGAAATCTGATAATGGGGTGTTTTTGAGCATTCCCCAAGTGTTTATCCACCCCTGTCCATCCACTGGTGTGAATTACAGGTACATTAAACAAAATTCATCATAAATAATGTATTAAGAACAGTGACAACAGTAATTCATTAATGGAGTTGATAAGGTATACAGTAACATTAAATAATGTTTTACTTTATTTTATTTGAATTAATCATAAAGGATTAACAAACTTTTGTTCAATTTATGTTTAAGCCAGCATCCAGTTATATTTGGAGAAAAACAATGACCTAGTTATGACATACTATGACTCGTGGGTGGTTTTTTTTTTTAATGTGCTCCCAGTCTCCAAATCTTTGTTTACAAAAGGCATAACTGTTAGACTTACTACTGTAAATATTTTTGTCGCCTTTTGTCACTTCACATTTTGCAGCGTCTTGCCGGTAACCGCCACTACCAACTTTTATCTTCAGTGCTTCTGACTGTAGTTAAACAGGAAGTGTTAGGACAAATTAATTGTTTGTGCCTCCTTTTTAGCATGTCCCAAAAGTGCCAAGATGCCACAATGTAGAAAATATTTTAATTCCTGATAGTCATTTTGAAAGCTTAATTGGTATTCTGAATGGCATTAGCACATAGTAACTCCTGCAGTTATGAAGTGGCGAAGTTATGGAGTGAGTTCTTCCTCTACATCCAGGCACACAGAATGACTTACATAACATGGGCTCTTAAAAAAGGATGTCTGACTGGTATGTAAATATCTTATCTTGTGTCTCCGGAGGTTTGCAAGCCAAATGAGAAAGAGGTCGTATGTGAGTTCTGCAGGTGGAACACTTTCGTTTGGGTTACTGTCATGCTTTATCAAGCGAAGCTTGAACACATGTGAGTTGTCTGAAATTGTCTGTATGGTATGTGGTTATGCAGGTTGTCTGAGTAATGCTCTAAAGTGCACCTCTGGAACTTTTATAAAGTTTGTTTTTTTGTTAAATTTATAGCAACATGAAGTACAATTTGTAAACTATCACACTGTTCATAGACACAAACAAACAGTGACTGTTAGAGATTAATTTATGAGGTGATTCACTCTGTATTCTCTCCTAACCGCTAAGCCAACCTGTGGTAACATGGAGCTCTGGCAGTAAAGACAATGTGGTATGGTATAAGTTGATCAGTAAATGCAAGCATAGTATCTGCTAAATGCTTGAGGTTGACTAATGCAGTATCGTGCGGCTTATAGTGATTAACAATGATGTTGGGATATATGGACCAGCGCTTTGCTGCTGAAAAGAGGAACTTACTTTGAGATGTTTGCACTCATTACAAGTTCTTGTTTGAAGGATGATCTTGTCACTTTGTAAATGTATATCACCTAAGTGTAAAACTTAAAAAAAAAAAAAAAAGACAAGACTCATTGCAAACCAGTATAAGCTCGACTCAAATATTTTGATTAAATGAAACGCATTCTTATTGGTAAAAGCCAAAAAAAGTGCGGATACCTTTTTTCATGTGGGTCACCAAGGCCACCCAGTGCTATGCGTCTCCTTCCTCTTTTGTGGCTTATTGCAGTGAAATAAAGCACACAGTGTTTGACACAATTCTTAAGTAATGTCATTTAGCCAAGAAAATGTGTTGCTAAGGCTGAAAATTTAGAGTGTTGATTTTTCAGATGGCAGCAGCACATGTTAAACAGAGGTTATATAAGATTACCGCAAATAAATGAGATATTTCCACATCAGAACATTTTCAGAACAGTGTTTTTGTAAACCTGTTCAACAATTGTGCTTGAGAATGAGAAGTCACATTTAACTAGGCGTTTTTTCAGGTGGCATTTCATATCCTTGCTCACAACAACTGTTTCTGAAGAACATGCCAACCAAGGTTTCCTCTTTGTGGGAGTGTCTGCATTATCTGTGATCTGTGGCAGAGGCTTTTTAATCCCTCAGGAAGGAGAGCAAACACAAATGGCAGAGAAGTTTCACTAGATAACTATGAGACTACTGAATTACATTAAATAATCATTTATTTGGACAAAATATATTTCAGATGCCCTAGCAAATCATTTTCGAGTCCCATAAATAAAGTTTAATTCCCGACTGTTAAAATCCTGAAAACAGTTGTACATGAACATTTTAATCAATCAGCCCATGTTATGGGACATTACAGCAGAACTGTGGAAATCCAAATTGATTAAAGACTGAAAATGATTTCAGTTCATTATTCTTAAAATCCAAGTCAGTTTGGGACATGGTCTTTTTTTTCTTTGTTTTTTGTCAACACTGCAGGTCTAACATTCATGGTTTGTGGCTTCTAGGTAACACCCTGCTTTGAGTAAAACATTAAATGTGACTTTTCTGTTAGATTAGTGAACTACACAATTCCTTACTTGTACAATAGCGAGCGGGAAAGTTGGTGCTATCCAACCAGGAACATTGCTTTTTGACTTTCTTACAAGAAGCATCAAAAGTTAAAAGCCATGTCCGTACAGATTTTAATTATTCCCAGTCATGATATCCACTAACTGACTGGTGGGACACCAAGGTCTTGATTATCTGCTGAGACATCATGTGAGTCATTAGCATAATGTGATTTCTCTTGGATGAGAGGTGAAACATCTTTGGGTTGAACTTACAAGGGTTAAAATACTTGAATGTTTGTATCCATCACATGATTAGCTGAAGTTAAGACAGCTTTGTAGTTTTGAGCCTAAATGAATACTATTAAATGTTTGTCTGTCTCCGCTCTAATCAGTTTTTGATAAGAGTATATCTCAGAAACTATTCATACTAGTTTTCTAGATTAATAAATATTGTAATTATGATGTATAGTTTTGCTTTTTGAAATTTTCATATTTTAACATTTCATTCTTTGTTAGTTCCGTAGAAACGTGTTTTTTAAGGTATATCTGAAGAGTAATTTTGTCTCGAGCATATCTGCCAACACACTCATTTTAACTCGACACACAATGGAAGGTAACGTCCTTATACACTGATGCTTCTGTTGTCCAATATTTTGGGGAAGATGTAAGAGGTTATCCCACCTCCAGATAACTGGTTTTATTATATTACTCTTGTTTCGCCATCAGATTTTTGCCGCATCGATGAGTTACTGTGCAAGGATGGGAACGGTATGCTCAGCTATGAGGCTATCCGGAATATTCATAAGCAGATGGACGATGACGCAAACGGCAACGTAGACGTGGCTGAGACGGATGGGGTAAGAACCAGCCAAATGGTCCCATGAACAGGCTCCATCAACAGGAGCTTGTTTTTTCTCAAAATATTCAAAAATGGAAGCCCTTCCTTTACTCTCAACGATGTAAAGGAAGGGCTTGGAGGTGCTCTTTGGGTGGGGATATGTAAAAATGAAAATCACAGAAAAACTCCAAAGCACGCTCCTTTACAACAAACCATGGTCACTGGAGTGATTATAGGTTTTCTTTCAAAAAATAACAGTTGATCATAGTCCAATAATGGCCTTAACTTATTTAGATCAAGTTGATTGACTTGCTTCCGCATCCATTCATCTATAGAAAACAGCCAGAGGAAAAAAGTTAAATCACCATTTTCCATCGTTTCACATTTGACTATTGCTCCGTAATAATGTTGCGCTTATGCTACCATGAGTGGTGAATGTGATGCATAATGTCCACTTTTATTTCCAGAGCTGTGTAAAGGTAGGCAGTCTTATGCACATTTAATCCACACCAATCTACCATAAAATGAAATCCACCAGCCAGATCTTGTGAAGGAACCAAAACAGCTCTGTGAAAAAACGATTAATCCAGACATCCTTACACTCAACTGACATGAACATCACAGATCTTTTAGTCACAAACCATTCTGCTGTTGCCATATATTGGTGTTAAGATGCAAAATAAAGGAAAGCCCAATATCTTGGAGGGGTGGGGCAGTTTGTGAAATTTGTTGCAAAAAGGAAGTGGTCAAAACTGCAAATGACACAAATCCAACAAACTCTGGATCCTCCCCCTCACTGAATTCACTGATCTTTGAGAAACTGGCCAAGGCCACTCGTGCATCCAGGTTATTGACCGTCACCAAAGTTCACGCAAATGTCTCTTCTTCTTCATAAGGTGTATTTATATTACACTTAGCTCTGATCTATACTACAACGGCATGATAAAATAGATGAAAGACAATTCAATTATCAACCAAAATGATTAATATAAGAGTCCGCATCTGGCTTTCAAGAATTAAATAAAAAAGCTTCGGTCGCATACACATCATTATTATAATAAGATGACCGTGTTGATGTGGCCATTTGATTATCCCCCATTCTGCCTTCTAACTCAATTTGATATTGACCTATAATATTTTTTGCTGCCGATTTGTTCACTAAATCTATTTTTCTGCTAACGTAACTCATTCAAATCGTATTTTATGTCGGATATTTTGTCGTCCGGCAAGAGTCAAGAACCGGTGTCCAACCAGTCCATTTGGGACGCCATGCAGCTGCTAAAATTGGATATGATGTTGCACCAGGACTGGGCTCGGCTCTGCTTTATGTTGTATTGCCAGCTTGTTACAATTTTTCTTCTTCTGTTGTTTATGTGTTCTGGCATAATTATGTTTATATATTGTGTGGTTTATATTTGTAGGTCTGTGTGTGTGTGTGTGTGTGTATATTATACTCTCCCGCCATATACCCTTCTCTTTCAGCTCTTCTCAGCTATTACATACCCAGATATTCTATGTCAATGTTCTATGTGAATATCAGGAACCTAATCTCAAACAATTATTTATTAAGGGCCCGGCTTGTGAGCAATAAACCTGCTGTAATTACACTGTGTGACCTGACTGAATAAGAGTATTCATTATAATCAACTAAAACTGGACAAGTTTACTCTATTCAGAGATGATAGAGGTGCTAGAGGAAGATTGTAGCTACATATGTCTCCTCAAGTCTCTACTCTGAAATTATTATTAATTACCAAAGATCGACCCCAAACACTTTGAACGTCTCTTTGCTAAACAAATTTTATGATGCATGGTATTTATTTGTATACTGAACATATTTCTGTTATTAACAAACATGCCCCTTGGACAACTAAGGTTATTGATAGACACTTAATGATCTAATGATACAATTGGTAAACTTTGAGATATCTCTGAGTCAGCACTTGTGCTGACTCAGAGATATGTCCTTACTTGTGCTTCTTTGGGTATCTTGAAAAGGGCTTTGTAAGTATAAGGTATTATTATGATTATTATTATTATTACAACTATCCTTTTCATCTTACAGTTCCTGAGAGAAGATCTGAACTATCACGACCCCAAGGCAAAGCATAACAGCTTCCATGGGGATGACCAGTTCATCAGCGTAGAGGACCTATGGAATGCATGGAAGGGCTCTGAAGGTACTGCTGGGAGAATATTTTGAAGGCCTGCAGTCACTGTGCAATAAGTTCTTTATTTTAGACCATTAAGGAGTATTGCAGAGTGGGACTGGTGTTTTCTTCGGTGTGATCCACATTGATATACTCTGCTCATACTGATGAGTGTTGGGCTGTTGATTGTTATATTGTTACCAACCACTCCATCCAACAAAATAGACATATTATTTCTGCACGACTGGAAGTGTTTGTTACCCATATGACACCTACTTGACCTGGTCAGCTGCCCATCAAAAAGGAAGCCCGCTGATTAGGTGGCTTGTCAAACAGAATGAAGCCCAGTTATCTGCTCCAGCTAGTGACGGAGCAAACATCATTGAATCTGTCAGCACAAAATCAGCCTCCGCACTCACATCTCCCTTTTGTTTGATAAAGCTATCATGCACTCCTTATTAAAGCACTTGAGACAGGAAACTGTTTTTTCTTGTTCTAGACAACATTTTAACATACAGCCTACAACGTTGATGGTCAACAGAGCTAGGATATGGATTTGCTTCTCTGCTATTACTGTATGGATGCTTTTAAGCAATGGAATTTCTCATAGATCATGTTTGTCTCAAGCTGTGTATACAGTGCAGTTCAAATGTGGTTTAATAGTCACACATGGTTTTATTACCTGGTCTTATAAAAATCAGAGTCCCTGCCCATTAGCTTAGCGCTGATTTTATGTCTGTCATGTGAGCTGTATCAGTAGAAAGGGCTTTGCTGCATTCATCACATTCTTTTTAGATGCGGTTATAGTCTTTTCATATTATTTCTAATCACTGACTTCTTGAAGTCTATGACACACAGAGAGTAGAAAATAATTGGAATCTTGGTTGTGTTTTGCTTGAATGGCACTGCAGCCTCGAGCAACTTTTCGCTGTTTCTAGACGCTTTTTTTTGCGTTCATGTACTCACTTAGTCAAGCTTGTGAAACACACTGTTAGTTTGACTTAGTTCAGCTGACTTAATGCTTGGCCCCATCAAAACTGTCTGATTGCTGTTTTGTGTTCTTGAGAATTATTTGCCACTAGTGTTCTAAAATGAGCAGCAAGTCATTTAATGCATTTTTTAACCTAAAGATAACATAATAAGTGCTTATTTAGTGATGTATGTTCACAATGTAGCCTTTATCAGTGCTGGATTCTTCAGGTACTTGAAGAATAAGAATGGAGGATATAAACTATTTTGTCTCCTTTCCCTTAGTGTATAACTGGACTGTGGATGAGGTGGTGGAATGGCTCATCAATTATGTGGAACTGCCTCAATATGTGGATGCAATTCGCAAAATGAATTTCAATGGAAGTGCCATGCCAAGGTAAGGAATATCATCTGCTCAAGGGACTATGTCAACGTCCCTTGTCTGGATTTGTGAAAAATGTCCCTCTTACCTTGACCAGAAAGTTGAGTTGATGTGTGGGATAAGAGACTTTTTACTGTCAGAAAAAAATGGGTTAGGGTTACTTCAAAGAAATTATTAGATGTGAGCTTCAGACGATATTCATGGCAATGTGGGAGTGATGCCAGCACAGACAATTAAATGAATGCCTCTTTTTTTATTTCAAGGAATTAAAAGTTAATTAACATAGAAGTTGGATTCCTTATTCTGTTCAGTCAGGGCAGTTTTATTTTGGTTGAGTGGTATTGGATTCAATTTCATTATACAATTTGACAATATGCTTAATTTAGGCAATTTACATTTACAAATGCATGAACACAAATTTTCCACCTAATATAAGCTGTCATTTGGAGAAATTAAGATTTTTTTTGGCAACTGTATTCATGAGTCCAGTGGCAGATGTAGACAAATTATACTTGAGAATTAACACATTCATAAACTAACTAGATGAAGCATCTTTTAACCAGTCTGTCAGCACAAAAGTTCCCTTCAGGCTCTTAATAGCATTATGCATCCCCAAGTTTTTCATATGTAACAGACATTAGCATTTCACATCTGATTGGCTAGATATAGAAAATTGTTGAGGAGAATATTATACACTGCTCATAATGGATTACACCGTTGGCTCTTCCTTCTTGGTTCTTTCAAAACAAATATGCGTCTGTTGTCTTCCAGGCTCGCCATAAAGAACAGCACTTTGACAGTCTCCATTCTAAAGATTCTGGATCGCAGCCACGCCCAAAAGTTGCAGCTCAAATCTTTGGACACTGTACTGTTTGGAGCACCGCTAAGTATGTGATGGTCCTCCTGTTTTTTTTATTTTTTTTTTCCTGTCGTCTATTGATACATCCCTGTGTAGAGATGAGATTAACGGAACTCTGTTATTAGCTCTTTATGGTAAAGATTTTTATATAATTTTGCGTCAGTCTTTGATGGGCCAAAAGTAGCTTTTAAAAGATTTATAAATATTGTCTCCCTACTTGAGAATATCTGTCAAATTATGGATTTTGCTGCTAATTCCATTTTCACGTCGATGCTAAACTGGTTGCAGACTTAACCAAAATGAATTTGGATGTTGTAATTTTCAGCTATGGTGCCAAATCAAAGCGAAATTTAATGCGTCTGTTTTTTGGAAGTGTATCGCTCACTCGGGTCTTTTTCCTTCACAAGTTCACTTATAAATTGGTTGACTGAGAAGCATTAGATATATGTGAGCTGATAAAGTCAATACATTATAATTCAAAGAAAATATGCATAGATTGTCCTGAATAAGAAGAATATGACCATGAAACTCCTGTAGTGAGTTTATGTCTCGTATTAAGAACCTTTCAATGTTAACGGCTTCTTAACAACTGATGTTTAGTCGCTTAATAATGCTATGTTAGAGTTTGACATACTGCCATTTAGCTTAGAGAATCAGGAACTATCTGGATTGTGCTTTTATATATAGATATAGATAAAGATAGATGGATAGATAGATAAAGCTCTTGATAGATCGTTTTGATAGATCGATCTATATCAGTCTTTCAAGTTTACACAACATATTAATCTTGACCCTTCACGTCTTTCGAAATAGTTTGTTGTTTTTGCCCCATATGGTTTCTGATCAGAGCAGAAACCAAACAGGGAATGTTTTGTCCAAACAGGGAATGTGTTGAATCATAAAAGGCTTGGCTAGCGTTGAATAGGAGGGTGTTGTCATCTGTGTCTGGCATGTCTTATTGTTGATGTGTTTTGTTTGAATCACAGCTGAGGAAAGACATCAGTGAGGCAAGTCTGGCTGTGACAGCCTATCAAAGCCAGGGGTTCTCTAATAGTCCGACCTATATACCGCAGCAGCATTTTCAGACACATTTTACAAAGGGTTGGTGCTGATCTAGTTGGCAGTTGTGTAATTCTTAGTCAGAGCATATTTGGGTTCAATGTAGTGGTTAATTTTGTCACTTCATGCTGTCTTCAGGATATTCCTGAAAGACAAAGAATTAAGTGGTTACACGAGTAGATGTTGCTGTTGCTGAAATACTCCTGACATTTTGGAATGACAGCTAGAAACTGAAGGTGATTCTTGTTTAAGGTATAGTTGCAAACAGAACTACAATCACATTGAAATATCATTGTATTTGATTTTAGTCAGCTGTACCTAGTCAAAGTCCAGACCCAGGCCTCAGTGCATGTTTTGATAAATGGTGTTACCTTATTTTTGTTACTCACTAAGTCAGTGGTCCCCATACTAAGGCCCGCGGGCCAGATACGGCCCGCCCCCACATTTGGCCCGGCCCCCTGAACAATACCAGAGACGCATTTTGATTTTTTTTTTTTTTTTCTTATCAAGATTGACAGATGAACATCTGAATCAGTGTTTGAGACTGGCTGGGACTAGAATGGAACCTGACATTCAATGTTAATGTTCCATGGACTTTTTTCTGTGAAGAACCCAGAGAAGGTTATTTGATTATTATTGATTTCATAAATAGTCTTATTTATATCCAGGCTTTTTTTCTGTGAAGAACCCAGAGAGGGTTATTTGGTTATGTGTGGCTTTGTGGAAAACAATACATTTTTACGTTTAGGCACCCCTGCGAACGTCACACTTTTTCTGTTACAAGCTGAACCCGGCCCCCCATCAGAGAAGGGAAAAGTTATGTGGCCCTCACAGGAAAAAGTTTGGGGACCCCTGCACTAAGTGGTTCAGAGGTTATTATTTGCTTGTACCAGCCTTTCAAATGCAGCTGAATCTGCATTGCCGAATTTAATTATATATTCACTAGAATTGAGAGATAGCAGGAACAGTGGTTTACAGCAGGCATCCACATTTCTGATTTCTCAGTTCTGGCACATGCTCTTACACAATAGCAGAAAAAACAGGTCCTGGAAACCCGATCCTTATCAACTGGCTTGTTATGGACTTCCTAAGAAAATTGACAGTATTATACACATACCTCCTGAGAGATCATTTAACACAAGCAGGACACTGGGTGATGTGTCTGAAATTTACCATTGTGGGGAAAAGAAGTGTGCTGCGGGTTGGAATTGTTTGGATTCATGGTGTTATTTGACTTGGCTCAGAGTCAGCTGCAGCCAGTCCTCCAGGAATGTGTTTTCAGAGAACAATGTTTAGGTGTAATGCACTGATCAAATCAAAAGATAGACCAGGTCTACCAAAAATGTTAAACATGTTTAGTTTTGTGTGTATTAACCAGACTGCCAGACTGAAATAGGCTCTATTAACATGGCTTTAATATAGTGTTTTGCAAAAGGCCCCCTCCAACCGCAGTCTGAACATTTGCAGTATAACTAGGCAACATTTTAGTACAAGCATCACACTACAGATCTTGTTCAGCTTGCTCATCCTTGTAAGATACCTTTATTTAATGTTAATATTGGTCCTAAGTTTCCCTCTGCTCCTCACTCTGCTGAAATGTAACCAATCTTTTTTTGTTTTCCAGTGAACAGACATAACCACCTTAAGGACTTCATGCTGGTGGTCTCGATAGTCATAGGCATGGGTGGCTGCTGGTTTGCCTACATCCAGAACCGCTACTCTAAGGACCACATGAAGAAGATGATGAAAGACCTGGAGGGACTACAGAAAGCCGAACAGAGTCTACATGACTTACAACAGAAGTGAGAGTTCCCAACACCAACACAACAATCTGTTAGACTACATCTTTCGACAGAAACCGCAAAACATAAAATAACTTGTTCTTCTATATTTATGTTCACCATCTTGGCTACACTGTAGATGTCAAGTAGGAGTGCATTGAGTTATTGCTGTCAAATTCATAACTCATGTTGCGTGACATTTTTTGATTGTTGTAATCAAATTTCACGAAAGTTAGAGATGGTAGTCGTAAAGGACGATATGGATCACCGCTTGTTGTGCTCTGTGTGACTCTAGCTGTTTTCTCTAAACACTTCCTTCGCTCTGGGCAAAAAGTGAAGTTAGTTTCATGTCAGATTTTCAAGACATATACATAAAAATAATGCTCTGATTTATATAATATTTTTCAAAAAATATGTGTAATGTATAGCATTATATTCCTTTGACAGCTCTGTATAATGAGCCAGTTGAGGTGAAATAGTTATCTAACGTGACTGTTTTAGTTGGGAACTTCAGCATCTGACTTGAAAATCGGCCCAAACGCATAATTTCGTTCACAAATGTACCAAAACATTTGTCAGGTATGCGCTTAATAATATCTTTCCTCCTAAACTTTGTTAAGGTAAAACAAAACGTAGTGCATAATGCTTTTGGAAAAGCTGTCATTTATTAGGCACCAAACTCAATCTGTTGTGATAAAAGCAGAAGGCTGTGCTGTGAGCAGAGATGATGTGGATATGACACGAGTGCTTTTCTATTCATTAGATAGGTTTTTAGTCACATTTCAGCTGACCATTAGGGTATTACCAGATCTAAAGCATGACCATAAAATCACCAGACATCAAGGTCATCTGATCAATGCATGCACTTTGATTGCTAAATTTATCGGATATATAGCTTTTGGTGGCGTGACTCTTCACTCCCATTTAACATATTATATGAGCCACAATTAATCCCCAACAGTACCAGTTAACCCTCAGACTCACCAGGCATTAGTGAGACGCAGATCAGCCCTTCCAAATCGACATGTATATACAAGTCATTCTCCTGCCATCCACACCAGCAAATTTTCTCACATTTATAAACATGCGTCCATATGGACATTTTATTCCACTTCATCTGGTTCTTCTAGGCTTGATTTTCTTTAAGATTATTGCTGTGTTTTCATTAGTGCTTTACATTAACAACTTCTGATCTCTTGATTATTTGGTCTTAATTGAGATCTCTGAATGTTATATGTGTTACCATTACACATTACATTGACAAAGCTTGTATATTTTTTGTGTTTGTAGTGACATATATTGTGTTCTGAGGTTGTTAACTTCATGCTGACACCTAGCGTATTCGGAGCTAAGAGGCATTAGGCCATTACACCTTTAAAATTTAAATTTTCCATAGAATAATCAGTAATATTAACAGGAATAATAGATTGTAAGGAAAAGCAACCTATTTTGTTAGGGTTAATACTGCAAGGAATGCTCAGAGTATGCTTAAACTGTATCTTCTTATTCCCTTAAAGGATACTGAAACACAGATTCATCCCAGGTCAGGATTTTAAAAACATTTAATAGGATAAAGTATTGCCTCGGTTCAGAGATGGAGCCATCAAACTATCCAAGGTCACAAAGAAATTACATTTAATGTTCTGTATCTATACTTGTAATTATTTCTATTAAGACATGTTCTTCAAACTTGAGCTGTGGTAGAACATGATTGGGAATGTTGTTTAAAAGTGAAACATCATCTTTGTAGTTACATTGTTTACGGTCAAAAATACATTGCTGTCCAAATAAATTGGTAAGTTTATAGTATCAGGGAAAAGTAGAGGATACTAGTCATGTAGAGTTTTTGTGTCATGAACATATAGCTGGAAAAAAACACTTGTATGAATATGAAATTAAAATGAATAGTTGGTTTATGATCCGTCTTAGCATGTTGTGAAATCGCATCTCCATGTCAACAATTTACTCAAAATTTAATTTTAACCTTTTAGTGAAGGAATGCAAATGAAGCAACCTAATGAAATGTGTTTAGCCTCTGGGGAGGTAGTGTTTTGTTACATTTAAAACAAGATAAAGACCATACCCCACTCACGGGTCAGACCCCCGGACAAGTGGCAGGTGTTGATGTATAACGGTCCTGTTTTGAAGCTAAGGGACATTAACCAAAGAGAAATGATTTGCTTAATAGAATTTCCGCTACTTTTCACTACTCTTCTTTCCGTCACAAGAGGCTTTTGTATAAACTGGCGGCAACTTCAAACAATATTTTCTAATTAACATCAAACTGATGGAAAGATGAGATTTGCGGTGATTACTCCATTATTGGGTATATCATTTCTGCACAGTAACACATCGTGCTATTGCCCTGTAGTGAAGCGAAGACTTTGTGTACTTGTGAGTTATTACAGTATAACATGTATCAGATATATTACTTTAATGGAGAAGTAGAGTTAGGCAGAGGAAAATATTTTTGTGAGATTTGTCTGTTTAATACCAACCATAAGAGCCAAATGACCAGCCCACTAGGGACATATAATTGAGGTCAAACTTTGTTCTTCTGGTGGGCTTCCATCAGGCGAACAGTGTCTGTGTTGCGTCTATCGCCGCAATAATTTGTGATACACACCTGCCACCTCCAACTTTAAAATTCACTTTGACTTTTTTTTTTCAGCCACAAGTTTACTATAGGTCATGGTATAATGTTTAAAAGGTTTTTTATCTTTCTTTTGTTTTGTTGTGCTGCTTTGCCTTGACAAGTACAGATGTTCCCTTTTATTTCATACCGCATCTGTTATTCTGTTAATTCAAGACAGATTTTCAATGTGTGTTACCCAACTAATAGTGTGGAACTATAATTTAATTTACTGTATAGTGAGGAGGATCTGAAAAAAAGCTGGGCAAACAAATTATACTTGTAAAATAAAATAGGCTATGAAGTAATTTACATCCAATGAAGCACAATAATTTAAATTAAAGGAGTTTTCAGCTGCTCGTGTGTTAATCTTGCATAATCCAAAAGACAAATTGTATTTAATACTAACGGTTCTATACCAAGACAGAAACCGTACTTTGGAAAAGGATATTATGTTATGTTGTATGTCATTGCCACTTGAAAGAAGAGACCGTTAATATAATGTTGTTAGAGCAGAGAGAGAGAGAGAGATGGTATGTCCTCTATCTGTAGCCGTGTCTTTACTTCCTGATCCCTGCTGCCAGCTGCCCTCTGTCGATATCCTCAGGCAGATCCCGTGGTGGTATCAAGTAGCCTGGTGCAGACATGGCTTCCCTGTTGGGAGACGGTGGGTGGAGACTTTGACTAAAGCTGGATTTCCTGGGTGCCTTTTTGGTACTATGTTTGACACAGCATCTGCCTCACCATAGTGATATTGTGTAACATGACATTGTGTTAACATGTCGGCTCCAGTAATGTGGGGCTCACGGAATCACATTATGTGTGGGGTGTGGTGAGCAGACGGGGATCCTGGAAAGTTACAGGCGACAACAACATTGTTAGAACATCATGTGACGAGATCTTTTTTCTTTTTTTTTTCTTCACATGAATTGAGTGTTGTTGAGGCTTTTGGGTTAAATATAAATGTAATAACAAGAGTGGTATCAACTTTTCAATGTCATTTACCTTCTCCCTCAATGTCATTTACCTTCTCCCTCAATGTATACAGAGACATTATGTCTGCACCCTGTGAACCGTGATATGCGGGGCAGGTTAAACAGCATTTGGGCGCTGTAGTTCCAGCGAAGCTCTCAAAATGTTAATTAGAGAATGGTAGAGGTCAGGGTCGAAGATATTAGCACGATGCCCACCACCCACATTTTCCATAGCTATCTCTCTGGGTCAGCTTTCATCCTCTGTCCTTATGCTGCTCTCTTCAGACCGATAGAAGGGCACTGCTTCCCCCTAGTGATGGAAATAGAACTACCCCCTGCCCCTCAATTCCTGCAGATCAGAAACTATCTTTTTATTGTCATGAGCATCAGTGTTATATATTGGGACTTTGTACTTCCACGGTTACTGGCACTGTATGCTGTAATAACGGCACACAATATGATTAAACTCAACTATAATTTTGCTTCTGTTTTTGCACTTTCAAAAGTTCACATAAAGACTAAACAATTACACATGCGATAATATTCATATATCAGATTCCTGAACAATCGTACTTTCAGATTAGATCTCAATTTTCAGGAGTGCTGATTTTGATTAAGAAGTTTTTTTCAAAGGAGTATCTAAGCACAAATAATTATATCATGGGTGACAAGTCCCTCACTTTGAAACCAGTATAAAAATAGTCCTCATAGAAACAAACACATGTGGCCTGGAAACTACAGGAGTATTGAGTACTTAACTGTATGGTTCTGATGTTTCTCACAAGCAGCTGTAGCGCCCTCTGATGTCAGCACTTTGTAAGTTACCTAGCAGCTTATTGTGGCTCTGTCAATATATTAGCTATTGCTTCCGTTTGTGCTTGGCTGATGCAAGTCCTTAATTCCACACATACATGGAAGTCGGAGGCTTTCATGGGACAACCGCCTGCAGGAAATGATACCCGGATGTTCTGTGCTATGTTTTCTTTTTATGCCCATTTTGTAAAACTTACACCTTTCTGTGTTAATTGCTGTCAGGTTGCAGATTGCACAGGAGGAACACCGTACAGTGGAGGTGGAGAAGGTGAACCTGGAGGAGAAGCTGAGGGATGAGATCAACGCAGCCAAGCAAGAGGCCCAGCGACTGAGGGAGCTACGCGAGGGCACAGAGAATGAGCTGAGTCGCCAGAAATATGCAGAAGAAGAGCTGGAACAGGTACCTCCAAAGTGATAACATGTGACTGAAACATGCAGTTTGTCATTAATGTAAATGACAGTGGCAACTGCACCTTGTGTCTTGGTCTCTTAGACTTACACTGTGTAAATGGATCAACTATAGTTGTCCTTTTGGGGTTTGGCAACATGTGCACATGCTGGAACTTTTTTTTTTTTTTTTTTTCAGAAACCAGTTGTTTGGATATAGAAATATATAAATTTTTTTGTTCACAAGTCACTTTTTACCTGCACACATTTACACAGCCCTTAACTATTGGCATGGTTTTTAGTTATAATATACCGGTATATTATATTTAAGTACGTTTTTGATAATAGGTCTGGGACATCAGTCTCTTGTGTATTTGCTATTAAATAACCAATCAGGGCAATTATGAAAACTAGCTCCTACAAATGTGTTTGTTGATTAGAATCATAGGAGTAGATTAGTGCTTTTTCAAACATCACATTCATATCTTCACTGAAACCACCAATGTCAAAAACATTTGGATAGCTTTTAAAAACCAAATGCTCTTATTGGCAAATGAGATGTTCCCAAGCCAGTCTAGTGATGATCTTTGAAAATCTTGTTTGACAAAAACCTGAACCTCCCCCATGGATGACTCAATGTTTTTCAGGATACACCTTTTATACCCATCATAATACGATCCCCTTTTACCAGGTGAAAATGTTTTTTGCCTGGTAACGGGTAAAAAAATGTTGCAAAGAAGAGTTCTCAAGCGCTCAACAGCTTTCAATCTTTCGTTGCCCCTGTTCCAACTGTTTTGAAAAAAGACATACGATGTATGTCTGACATTGTCTACATCGTGTTTTCAGATTAATGTATGTCAAATTATTTTTTATACTTCAAATTTAGGATTACGTTACTCATTCACATTTTTGCTTCACTTGTAAAGATAATCAGAAATTTCTTAATTGATTGCTAAGAACATTACGTTCTTAGATAATTGAAAGTTGTTAAGCAATTTGTCATGTAATGTTTGGCATTTGTTTTAGGTACGCATGGCGCTGAAGAAAGCAGAAAAGGAGTTGGAGTCAAGAAGCTATTGGTGTCCTCCAGAGTCTCTCCAGAAGTGGTTACAGCTCACCTACGAGGTGGAGGTGCAGTACTACAACATCAAGAAGCAAAATGCTGAACGCCAGCTCCTGGTGGCCAAAGAAGGGGTAAGCCATGTAAAAACATAAAGGGGCCGCAAATGCTGTTTAAAAGTGAGTTTGTTTTTCCTTGAACAAATAGTCCCCTTTTTTAATTATTAAATGGTAAATATCTAACAAGAAACGAAAACTAAGATCCAATCGGCCAATGCCAAGAGTAGATGAGTGGATCTCCTTTTTAATTGGTTTACCATTTCTACTTTTTATTGCTCTATATTAGCGTGTCTTTGTGAGACTTTTTATTGGGATATTCTCAAATAGTAATTATTCTAAACCATTTTAACTACATATTTGGCTTGATATCAGTGTGTCTGAAGTAAGTTGGGTCCTTTTTTACAGGCAGAGAAGATAAAGAAAAAGCGGAACACTCTCTTTGGAACTTTCCATGTGGCTCACAGCTCCTCGCTGGATGATGTGGACCACAAAATACTGGCAGCAAAGTAAGTCAGAACACTTGAAAGAATTTAAAAAAATGGTCAATGTAGTGGTATTAATTTTGCAAAAAACACATTTAGAGAAGAGATATAAAATAAATGAACCCCCCAGTCAATTTTGATTCAATTATAGGAGGGTTAAAACATGCCCTCATATTTGTTCTAGATGAAAGTAAAATTTGCAATAAAATGACCATTACAAAGTTAAAACTGAAGCAAACGTCACTTTTTTAGGAGCTTGAACTTTGTTTCCTTCAATATTAGACTCTTGTACGCAGATCATAAATCGTACTGCTCCTTTAAACGTATCTCTCCTACTCCTACTCTTTCCTCATCTTTTGTAGACAGGCCTTGGGTGAAGTGACTGCTGCCTTGCGGGAGAGGCTCAACCGCTGGCAGCAGATCGAGATCCTCACTGGATTTACCATCGTCAATAACCCAGGCTTACCCTCCCTGGTCTCATCCCTCAACCTTGATCCTGCATTCGGGGGCGGCAGAGCGACATCTCAGCACTTCATCATGACCGACGATATGGACGACTTGGACGAGGATATTGTCCCTGGAACTCTGCAATGTAAGAGTTCAACTGAATCTGTTGGCCATTCGGTGGGGATTAGCAAACGAACCCCTAAAATCTCCAAGACCCTGCTGGGGAAATCCAAAAATCTGCCCACATGAGAGTTTGGACCTCTCATGCATGCACGCATACCTGAATTTTTTGTTGTGGTGTCCCTTTTGATGTAGATCGTGAGGGTTACGCATGTTTGTGATTGAATGAATGCTGTTTTTTGTGTCTAATATGTACCATGTAAATTCACATAACTGTCTTTGTCAGTTATAATGTGTATGTTGGTTTTGGATACAAGTGCTTCCTTTACTCTGAGTCAATTCATGGAGACTGAAACGTTTTGTGACTTTCATCTGGAAATTGAATTGCTAAAAAAATATACTTCTATTAAGAACAAGTTTTTGTGCTGACCTATTTGTAGTGGTTGTGTCCTCTTCCTGATACTGACCATTTTCAATGAATGTTTTATCAAAAATCTGCTGTGAAGGAAAAAATGCTATACACACCTACTGCACAATTTAGGTTCTTATTTTCGCTCAATATGAGACACAAAGTACAAACAAATTCATGGTGACTCACATGTAACACATATTTTCTTTCCTCAAGAAAACCAAGAGTTGTGATCATAAATCTTTGCAGCAATGTTCTTATAGACTCTTTGACTTCATATGGAAAAACGTTACATGCTTGGTAGGTTCATGTTTGTCCCACGGAAGATGAAACTTGTTCCGCAGAATCGTTTACCAGCCATAGTGAGTAAGTCTTTGAATCAGCATTAATTGCACTCTCTGTCTCACTCCCTTCTCTCCGGCCCCACATCTTTTTGGCATTTGGTTTCCACTTCTGTCTCATTAGCCTAAGTACAGATGGCACCAGGCTGGTGGAACAGCGGGCCATTGACCTGTGGTCAGTGGGTTCAAACAATCAGCCCATTAGGATCTATCCTGGTTGGCCATTTCTTCATGCCCCAGTTTAGTCCTCAATTTAAACCACTCAAGTCTCTCCCTTTGACTCTCAGCTACACAGAGCTGTAATGCTTCTCAGTGACACCGTATGCTACATATGGACACAGCTGAACGGGAAACACTTCTGCTGGGTTTATCTACAAAATCCCTGACCTTGTATCAGTTGCCTGCTATTCTCATAAGTTCCCTTCTTAAATCTTATGATCATCCATTACACCTCTACATTCTCCCCCATTGGGATTTATTCTCTAGAAGCTAATTATTTAAAATATTATAGTTGACACAATAACTGTTTTCTCCTTTTTTCAGTCTACATATTCCATTATGAGTAGAGATAACATGGAAGCATTGGGATTTTATAATAATTTAACATTGTGTAGTGTAAATTCTCATAGGCTTCATTTTTGACTCTACAATGATATAGCAGATTTTAATTAGGTTAAATTCCAGAAATGGGAATCCCAGCTCCTTAGTATCTCTCCTCTAATCTCCCATTCCGTCCTCCTTTGTAAGGTCCCGCTCTAATAAGTTGTTGTTTATTGTGCTGTCGTTTTATGCCCACAGCTCCCAGTATGATGTCCTTGCGCCAACGCCACATCGATCCCCAACTGGCAATGGGCTCCCAGAGGTCGGTAGAGGGCTGCCTGTTGGCTGGGCAGCAGGGAGAGGGAACTCCACACCCACCCAGGTCTAGGTCCACTTTCAGACAGTCACGCAGCCAGTCATTTGGGCAGCTCGACTGTCTTTCTCTGCCTCCTCTTTCCTCGGCTGTGTCTCATCCCTCCATCATGTGTACCTCCCACGTAAACATTCAGTCCCCTTCCTCTTCTTCCTCTTCTCTCTCCTGCTTACCCAGCTCTGTGGGTGGTGTTATAGCCCCTCATTCCTCCCATATACATCATGTTGCGTTCCAGCCCATGGATCCCATTCCTGATTTCACCATCTCGGAAATCTCCAAAGCACACTCTCCATGCCCTGACAGCTATGGGTACCTGCCTTTTTCCATTTCTCCACACACATCGCATGGGCATGTTTGTGTTCCTACCTGCTTCACTTCTTCACAATGTAGTGTAGGTGCGTAGTTCTCTACGTCTTACCCGTTCTCCCCCTCTATTTTATTTATCAGCATGATGTTTTTTTAGTTCTTATTTATCTTCTATTAATATGCTTTCATATCATTTCAGAAGATGAAACATCACAGAATCTATGCTTCTCTATTTCTCAAACACTCAAGCCTTGTCCACAAAGAGACAGATATTTTGCAAAACAGTTGTTCTCTGGCTCACACCTAAACTCTCCTTTAGGGTCACCAAATTACATTTATTATTAAACAAAAGACAGGCAGTTTTGATCATTTTCTATGGCTCATTAGATGTTATTGTTGATATAGATGTTATTACTGGCTCAACGTACTTAGTAATATTTTGGCAAATGAAAGTTAATTTAAACAAATGGTTTTATGTAACAGGGAAAGATATTCCTTTTAGAAAGATATCTGCATATGTGGACAAGGCCTTAGTGTCGCTAGTGTTCTTCGCCCGCTCAACTAACAAGTATGGAGTTATGAAGACAGCACCTAGATTGTGGGCGTGTGTTGCCGGCATAGTGTACAGTGCATCCGCAAAGTATTCACAGCGCTTCACTTTCTCGACATTTGGTTATATTACAGCCTTATTCCAAAATGGATTTAATTCATTGTTTTCCTCAAAATTCTACACACAATACTACAATTTTGCAAATATGTTAAAAATAAAGAACAAAAATATAGCATACACATCTACATAAGTATTCACAGCCTTCGCCAAGACACTCAAAATTGAGCTCAGGTGCATCCTGGTTCCACTGATCATCCTTGAGATGTTTCTACAACTTGGTTGTTTGATTGCAGTCCATTTGTGGTCAATTCAGTTGATTGGACAGGATTTGGAAAGCCACACATCTGTCAATATAAGGTCCCACAGTTGACAGTGCATGTCAGCACAAACCAAGCCAGGAAGTCCTGGCTTGGTTTGGACTTCCTGGCTTGGTTTGTAGACCACCAAGATAGGATTGTATCGAAGCACAGATCTGGGGAAGGGTACAGAAAACTTTCTGAAGCATTGAAGGCACCAATGAGCACAGTAGCCTCCATCATCCATAAATAGAAGAAGTTTGGAACCACCAGAACTCTTCCTAGAGCTGACCGCCTCGCCAAACTGGGCAATCGGGGGAGAAGGGCCTAAGTCAGGGAGGTGACCAAAAACCTGATGGTAACTCTGACAGAGCTCCAGAGTTTCTCAGTGGAGAGAGGAGAACCCTCCAGAGGGACAACCACCTCTGCAGGACTCCAGCAAGCAGGCATGTATGGCCGAGTGGCAAGGCAGATGCCACTTCTCAGTAAAAAGCAAATGACAGCCAGCCTGGAGTTTGCCGAAAGGCACCTGAAGGACTCTGACCATGAGAAACCAAATTCTCTGGTTTGATGAAACAAAGATTGAACTCTGGCCTGTATGCCAAGCGTCCGGAGGAAACCAGACACACCTCATCACCTGGCCAATACCATCCCTACAGTGAAGCATGCTGTGATGTTTTTTCAGCGGCAGGAACTGCGGGACTAGCCAGAATCGAGGGAAAGATGAATGCAGCAATGTACAGAGACATCCTTGATGAAAACCTGCTCCAGATCGCTCTGGACCTCAGGCTTGGGAGAAGGTTCATCGTCCTGTTGGAAGAGGAACCAACGACCCTAAGCACATAGCCACGATAACAAAGGAGTGGCTACGGCATAATTCTGTGAATGTCCTTGAGTGGCCCAGCCAGAGCCCGGACTCGATTGAACATCTCTGGAGAGATCTGAAAAGGGCTGTGCACCGATGCGAGAGAGGCCCTCCAAGAAGAATGGGAGAAACTACCCAAAAATGGGTGTGCCAAGCTTGTAGCATCATACTCAAAAAGACTTGAGGATGTTCTTGGTGCGAAAAGTTCTTCAACAAAATATTGAGCAAAGACTGTGAATACTTTTATACATCTTATATTTTCGTTCTTTATTTTTAATACATTTACAAAAATTTCCAACAAGAGTTTTTCGCCTTGTCAATATTGGGTACTGTGTTTAGCATTTTGGGGAAAAATTTAATTTGGTCCATTCTGCAATTAGGCTGAAACATAACAAAATTTGGGAAAAGTGCAGCGCTGTGAATCTTTTTTCGGATGCACTGTAGATAGGCCTCTGCATGCAAGGCCACTATTTTAAACAGTTTGCATTTGTTTCTTTCTATCTAATTGTTTATTTTTTCTTTCCTTAGGGACTTAAATCGCTCTGATTCTGACTCCTCCCTGTCCCTTTCTCAAGTCGGCGATCGGCTAGCAGCCTACAGCTCCAAAGGCCACCTAATCAAGCCCACCTCACTCATGCATGGCCTCTCTGGTCGTGCAGACGATGTGGTCTCCCTTCATGCCCCCGCCCCCAATGGAGGGAACCGCATCCATGAGGTCAGTCCTGCAGAGTCGTTCCCTGACAGCCCCATAATAATGAAAAATGCGTACGGAGTAGAGAAGTCACCCAGTGCCGGAGAGATGAACAGCCTGACAGAGTCTTCCAGATCCCTGAGCCCCAATTCGACTGAGCCGGACACACCGTCACCTACAGGAGGAGGCCAGCCCGGGGCAATGGGGGCGAAGAGCAGCACTCGTATCCCACAGCTGTCGTCCAAGAAGAGCCCACTGGAGGAGGACAGCGGCTCTACGGGAGAAGACACCGACTCCACTGCCAATCGCAAGAAGCACACCTTTAAGATCTTCAAGAAGCAGAGGAAATAAGGGCTGCGTGGACTCCGGGCTATCAGAGCTGTTGGACGGCATTCCTCTGTCTTTTTTTTTGGGGGGGTTTTGGCTTTGGCCCGAAAAATGGATAAATTAAGGCCCAGGTTGCGATTGCATCTTCGGAAGGTACGGCACCTGGACTGTGGAAGCAAATGGTGGTTCAGTTCTATCTGCTTATTCGGTCAATATTGAAAGTATGGGGGAATGGGTAGGTTTGTATATTGGAATGTAAAGTTTTATTTATTCTGCAGGAAAACGTGCCAGTCTAAAGGGGAAATGAGTCCGTTTTGTTTTTTTTCTTTCCTGTTCTACCTAACATTTTTGCATGTCTTTGGTTCTGTTTGACTGTTACTCGAATGCTCAGTGTTTGCGCGGTTCTTCTTGTTAACATACTTGGACAAAACTTCTTTCTTTTATTACTGCGTAACCATCTTGCCTACAAATCCAAAGCGAATGCCACTGAGTATTTTGTTTTTATTGATGATTGCAAGTGTTTTTATTGATGATTGCAAGTATCGTCTCGTCATCTTTTTGCAAGAGCAATATTCAGGTTCCCAAAATAGAGTATCGATAGAAAGCTCTGGCTATTGTAGCAGCGACTTGTTGGTCACATTTGACTTGAAATAAGAAAAAGAAGTGCCATTTGAACAAACCACAAGAGCACCAACTCGGTTTGACTTATATTCTGAAATACAATATTGATTGTTAGGGCTCAAATAAAAAAAATTACAACCTGACTATCAGTTTGTGCAAAAGTGTAGACATGGTGTGAGTAGGGTGTTTTATTGTAGTTGTTTTGAAAGGATAAATATGCTTTAGAGAAGATGTACAGTATATGCCAGGGGAAGCAACGCACTTGTTAAAAAATGTTTTGTTTTCCAGATCATACACTTAACTTTTTGGATATGGGAGCCAACATTTTCCACTGATCATAGCTTTAATTAACAGGCTGCAAATTGAGCTTGCATGTGGATCTACTGTCCTTCATCTTATACCTGTTTCTGTTTATTGTAGAATTTAGATGGAAATTGGAACATTTCGTATTAGATTGTCACTGAGAGATCAGCAAAGGTAAGGGCTATAGTTACAAAAAAACAATTTGTTCTGTATAGGATAGGAATGTCAAGTTGTAACCACTCTATAATCCACCTTTTTATTATGCTCAGTGGTATAAGAAGCCGATGACTAATCATGTAAAAGGGCCAATTCCTGTCAGAGGCTTTACTTTTGTAGCAGGTTTGGCCCTTTGAGCTCTTTCTACGCAAAACTGCTGGATGTATTGTACATCTCGAGTCTAGCTGAATGTCCAAGGATTATATCACTCCGACAGTATCCTCGCTGTGTTTACATTTGATTACCAGAACCAACACTATTGTGGCATTTTTAATTCTGACTGCTTCTTTGAGCAAAGAACTATGCATCAGTAGTTGTAGTAGATGGTTACTGAAGTAGTAGGAACAATTGGAGTTCCTGAGCATTGAACAAACAACCAAATAGTGCTGCAGAAGATCGGTCGGCCTCCCCATGAACGTGTTAGAAGGTTTTACTTTGGAAACCAGTTGAAAATGTGTCAATTCATATTGCCTCTTTTTTTTTTTAAGTGCCATTTGTACCTCTTTTCCACCACATAGCTGTAAATGGATGATGCCTTCAGAATGTGTGTGTGTGTGTGTGGTGTTTGCGTGTTTGTATGCTCCCAGTATAATGCACTGCAGTTGATGCATGTCAACTCTTGTTATGAAACCTATTTTTGGTTGCAAGTTTGATTCAGCTTCAGCGCTTCGATCTCCACCCTACTTCTTTTCCCCTCATAATTTCAGCGTACTGCCTATGAAATGTGGTATATTTGTACAGAGAAACAAATAATTTTGCATCTTCTGTGATGGTCTAGACTTTTATGGCACTCCTGCATGATAGCAATAAACTATTTTGAATGAATTTTGAGCTTATTTGTCAGAGACATTACACTTGGTGACTCATTTTGTAATTAAAAACAAGGCTGGCATTTCTTAAATGTTACTCCCAGGTGCACTGGCAAGATTTGTCTGAAATAATTGCCGTTTAAATGAAGAATCTTCCAAACAGGTGAATAACATTAGTTTAGCTTTTGTATGTTTATTTTTGGTATGCAAGCCAGTTGACAAAGCTCCACCTTTTATTGCACTGCGTGTGTATAGTAATTGGGCGGGCCTGTGTACTGTTCAATATTTACCTACCCATGAACGTCGGTGAGGTGGACCAGGATGAAGTCCGGATCTTGAGGAGTCTTATTTCTTGGCAGTTGGAAACTCAAGTTTGATGGAGATATTATTGAAAATATTGTGCAAACCATGGATCTGTACACCCTCCAACTACGTCTTTGTGTTTTTCTCACTGTGCAGGTAGGGAAAGGTTTCACTTAATAATCTGTGATGCTTCAAGTACCTTATGACTCACAATAGCAGTGTTGTGCATGTTGTCTGGAATCTACAGGTATCCTGGGGTTTAGACCAGGTGACACTCCTGAATCCTCCTCAAGAACCTCGGTCAGACCATCTCCAGAAAATCCTCTACTCCTGTGATCGGCCTGCTTCGGTACAGCTGTACTTAGTTGTGTCTTTTGAAACCAGCACCACTTCCACACTCCAGCTAAGAGAGTGGAGCTGCATTCCCGGTGACCCTAAAATAAGGACTGTGAAGCTGAAGCTGCCAGACTGGTTGGTGTATCAAGCTGATGGGATTATTCCAGACACTCAGTGGGTGCTGAGTTGCATGCTTTTGGTGTCCGTCAGATACAGTGAGGGTTTTGTCGCGGTTCAAGATGTGGCAGATTTGCAGCTTAAGCCTTTTTTTAATCGACCAGTAAAACAGCATCAGCTGTGCTTTGCCTGGAGCACGGAGATGCTGCATTTGACACCAAGGTTTTCAAAGAGGCAGTGTGCTGTGGAGCAAGGTAAGTGTAGAGAAGTGACTGTATAGAATGACACGGGTACCTAAAAGACAACAGAAGTCCTAAATCTGCACTGAATGTAGGATGTCTGAGATTCCAATGAAATTAGGTAAAGGACCCTGCTGTTTCACATGATGGTGAAGGGGTTGCTCACTCGGAAGTAGCACATGTTGAGATCAGTAGCAACTTCAATGTTAAAATTACATGTTAAATGCCGTCCCACAGGGTCCCAGACCCATTTCTTCTGAATGCAAGGAAGTATAGAATAGACCCACAAGACATGCTGAAAGCATTTTATTTGATTTTTATGCTATTTCGAGTCAGACTCTGTTAGTGTCTTGGGAGCATCTATTCACTTTATGATATTTAAAATATTATTTATAATATTATTTATATGTGATTTATTTGATTTGAAATTCCACAGCAGCTATCAAAATTGTAACCTTGTTGTTTTGGCATATTAAAGTATTAGAATTGTTAAATTTATTGAACCATAGCTTCAGCAACAAAACAACAGACTGAAATTTAGCACTTCAAAAGTTAGAAGTCAGAGCTGTGAAAGGAACTTTTTCATAGCATTTATGAATGGTGTGCCATGTTTCATGGTTCTCTGCGCTGAAAATCAAACGATGTTAAATCAGGATCAAAATGTTTATCCTAAATTTGAAACTTATTTCAACACTTTTTATTGAACTTCATAACACTTTACAAAATAAGACGGCCTTCCATAATGGGAACCGCAATGATGAAAATAAATAAAGGCTATATATTTTCCTCATTGCGGTTCCCATTATGTACCACATCGGTAGATTAAAGTAAGTATTTTTCTTACTTACTCAGAAAAATACACTCTTACAACACCCAATATAGACTATTAATATACAAACACATCTGTAGATGAACATACTTACACAAACCTAGACATGTCTACACTAGCATACATACCCACATTCACTCACCCACACCCATCCAGACATAATATAAATGATGACAAAATATAAATACTAAGTATATCTAAATGTTAAATCTATGTCTAAAACTTAATGTCTAATATGCAAAGTCACTGCATCAAGCGGTGGAACCAGAAAGAAGCGCATCACATAGCAGAATGTTAAGACAACATTTGCTTCTTTACAATCCAGACTCAATAAAGCTTGTCATGAAAGTAATGTCGTCTTTCACAGCCAAATAACGTCTTTGTTTCGCCCAGAAACGGTGCATCTGCTGTCTTCAATCTATGCATCAACTGGAGAAAAGTTTGGTATCACAAAGGCACTGGAGCCTTTCACCAGCGAGTTTTTGGAGCATATTCGCCGTAAAGCCATTTCTTTTCCATGGTAAGACAACCAGAGTCACAGCATACATAACTCAGCCCCTGTCAATATTAATATCATCAAAGGTTGGATGATCATGTGCCCGTTTACCAGGTGTGTGTTCTCCATCTGGATATTTGTGACCAGATACTGCCAGCAGAGCCTGTGTGGAGTGTTTCATCATATAGATTCCCAAAATAATTACGACACACCAGCATTGTTCCTCACAAAAGCAGGTACAATTCAGATACTCTTCCCCCATCAAGTCCTGTCTCTTTGTACTTAAATATTTGTATTTTATGGATTTACATACATCTTTCGCCTTAACTGGGCAGGTCTTATACACGTCCAGGTGAAAGGAGAGGATGAAAAATCGTTTGCATTTCACCCTTCAGTCAAGGTGCCTTTAAACAAATGGTGCCAAATCCGTCTGACGCTGATTGGCAGAGGAGTGAGTAGCTTCTTGTTGACAACCTTACAGGTTGTAAATAATTAAATACATTAACTGGTCATTGTTACTGCATCTCAGGTGACTATCTCCATGGTGTGCATTGATGAGGGGAGAAGAGATGTTCATTCTGAGGAGCATAGGTGAGTCAGCTTTGAGCGGACAGAATTATTTCACTACGTTAACATCAGGACTTAAAATACACTTCATGTCTTCTGCATCTTACAGGTTGGAGTATGTTATAACGCTGGATGACACAGAGGGGTATTTTGTGATTGGTGGAGGGAAATATATACAAGGTGTTGACGGTTATTATGGACCAGTGGTTTACTACCGCAACAGAATACCACCTCACCGCATGGTAAAATACTGCACCTACCAAATAATGATTTTGTCTTGTGATTGAAGGAAGTATTGAGATCAAGTACTTTTTTATAAGGTTAAGTCCTGCAAGGAGATAAAAATGAGAGTAATTCAAAATAACAGTCAACAAATACAGCACGGTGATGAAGTCAATGAAGCAATAACATAAGAATAAATTGATAAAGTGAAAAAAAGATATCACATCCCAAGAGTAAGAGAAAATAAAATAATATTTAAAAAAACAAAAGACGGGGATGAAAGCAGACAATGACATAGCAACCATTTGTGTAGTACCAGAAATATTTACTTGAATACCGTACTGCATGAAATGTACCGACTCCTCGCCTCATCCCAGTCTGATGATTTTTCCTCTCCTCCAGTCAGAAGTTGTTCTTCCAGATGTTATCAGGACTGTGAACCTCGGTGGATGGCTGCAGGCCTGTCACGCTTTTCATCTGGACATGACTGAGAAAATCACTGGCTACACGTTCAAGGCCAGACAGGGGACAGAGTTCGGTAGTCGGCTCTTACATCCACTAGATGGTGCTACAGTTATCTGTAAATGGGTCTGGAAGTACTGAAGCTACAATAGAAGTGTCTTTTGTTGGTTTTCAGAACCCTGTTATGATGCCTTCTATGAATGGATGATAAAATACCAACTGCCTTCACCATCACAGTGTGGGCTATGGGAGGAAACCCTCCTAAACAGGAGACAGGCTGTAAAACTGACCAAGTTCTTGGTTTTGAAACATGGTAAGAGCGTGTACATTTAGTAGTGTTTAACAAAAGAAAAATCCAGCGGCTTCATTCCATGTATCCAACAGTAACCTTCTGCAGCATCTGCTACACCGTATATCTCTAAATGACTACCCTAAGTAACATTAAGTAAATAACTATAAGACTGTTTTCAACCCATTCATCTGCCTGATGACATGATTCAGTATTTGTGTCTTGCATCAATTTACACACATGCACGAGACAAACGCACACTCAAATATCTGTGCGCCTCAGCAGAATTTGCCTCCACAGCATGAATTTGTAATGACTATCCCACTTGATCTTCTTCGTAATCATTATAGCCCTGTGTTATTAAAAATAAAGCATCAGAATGTGTTCACCTTGTCTTGCAGGAGCCAGAGGAGTCTGCCTTCCAGCTGTGGGCAGAGCATTGTACTCCTTATCACTTCATAAGCTAAGCAGAGCCAGCTGTCCTGGAGTGGTCAGCAGAATATTACCACTGCTGCTCCAAGCTGGCTGTTTAGCTGATAACCGAGCTCTTTACATGGCGTCGGTGTTCTACAGTGCTGGCCTGGGAGTCAAGGAACAGCCCGCTAAGGTGTGTGCTGCTGGCTCAGCCACAGTAAAACTGTCCATTTTTTTTCTCCTCTCTCATGTCCTTGTGTGTTGTGCAGGCGTGGCTCCTGGCCCTACAGGCAGCCCAGAAGGATGATCGATTAGCACTTCTGAATCTGGGGCACATGCACCACCATGGTCTCCATGGTCACCCCACTGATATAGACTTGGCCTATGCATATTATGCAAACATTGCTGAACAGACAGTTGTTGACCGTCACAATCCCACAGCAAAGCAGGTAATGTATAGAATTTTGAGTGTATAGAACTCAAAATTAGTTCTATTCATGTTGCAAGATATTGTTTGTTATACTTAAAATGACTTGATTCTACTTGTTCAATCAATGTAAGTTATCCAAATAAATATCACTTTAGTCAATACCCTTCTTGATCTGACTTTATTAAAAACACATTCAGGTCATGGAGACACAGTGGGTCATATGGAAACACAGGGTTCCAGGTGAAACATGACACGCACTATTAAATTGCTTATTTATCAGCAATAAGTATAACAAATACAAAAATACATTTTCTATTATTTACGTATGTAGTTATTTCCCATTCTAAAACTTCATATACTGCAAACATCAGTGTTTCATTTCTTTGAATGATAGTGTGCTAGAATGTCTAGGTGAATCCATCAGTACAACAATTCTGCAGTATTTTGTACCAAAATTGTATTTTTTTGTTTTTATCCATTTTGCGGACACTAAATCTATCTATGTGAGTCAATCATATAATTCTATAGAATTATATGCATCCTAATTAATTTTGTTATTTAAATTATTATAAACGCATTTTAAATGACTAGAAATACTGTTCAAATATTTGTTAAATACAACAAAGTAACAGGACAGTACTCAGTTACGACAAGCTGCTTATTACATAGTAATTGTTATCCAGAGGCTAAGAGGAAACTTTGTGAGTCTATTACAACATATTACATACGTGTTATGGTATTTTATTATTTCTCCCCTTATTTTACATAATGACTCAATTTCCATCACTAATAAGTTTATTTTTGTTTATAGGCGTCATATTGTTTGTTGTTATGATTTTATTTAAATCAAAAAACTTTTCTGTACAATTGGTGTACGTCTGTTTTATGAAAGAAGTGAACAAAAGGAATTATATTCTTGCTTTCCTCTCTTCATTTAGACGTTTGTTGAATCTGTTTACCTAAACAACGATGAGCTGTTGCAAGTCCAGACTAATGAGGACCATCATATCTTCCAATGGTTAAAACTACAGGCTCGTAAAGGAACCACTGAAGCTGAGGTACCCACTATGCAGAAGTCAGAAAAACAAATGTTTGCTTAGGTTTTGGATGGTTATGTGTATCCATAACGTTATATTTAGTAGTTATTCAGCAACTGTCTTTCGTAGCAAACCATCGCTCGCATGCTGTTTTGGGGTCAGCAAGGAGTGTCTCCAAACATCGAGAAGGCTGTGAAACACTATGAAAGGGGGGCTGTTGAGTTGAAGGACCCCGTGTCAATGTACGACTATGGCATCGTCCTTCTGCAGGTCAGAGTTACATCTTACAATAAGACAAATGAAAATGTGTAAATGCTGGACTAAAAGTATATGAGTAAATATATGTGAAAACACTGAATTTGAAATTTGATTCTCTGTAGGGACAAGGGGTTGAGAAGGATGTTCCAAAAGCCTTCACTTTCCTGAAGAAAGCAACGGAGCAGGTTTGTGTGGTTCAAATTTAATTATTACTTGACCAGTTATTTACGTTCAGTATCGTAAAAAAGGGAGTTCATAATATATTATCCCACAGGGTTTTGCTCCTGCGATGAATGCCTTGGGCTGGTACTATGAACAGTATGAGAACGACTACCACAAGGCTATGGAGCTGTGGGAGCGAGCCGATCTCCTCAACAATCCAGATGCTGCTTTGAATCTTGGTGTGATACACTCTCAGGGTCTGTATCCAGGAAAAGCTGCTGACCAGGTGAGCTCAAACTTTCAGCGATCATCCAGTAATATGCCCACAAACTATTCCTTGGTACCTCTAGGTAAATAATTCATCCTTCTGACAGTTTACGGCCTATCAGTACTACATGAAGGCTGCAGACCGAGGGCAGATCAGGGGAACAGTTCTCCTCTGTGAATTCTGGACCACTGGATTACCTGGTCGGGTAAACAGACGCCCCTTGGATGCTCTTTTGTGAGCTATTTAACATTGTATTTATTACACTTTTACTTCAACATTATAAACTTTCTTCATGTTACAAATGAATCTCTTTTTTACTTCAGGCGGGTAAAGTGGGCAGCTGAACACAACGGATACCTGGGCACCGTCTTGCGGACAGCCTTGAATTCATATTTAAAAAATGACATGTAGGTTTTTTTTTTCTATCTCTATTTGCACTTTCCAAGATCCAGATTATGAAACTTGATTTTTCCAGTTGTTTTAACTTAATTCAACACTTTTTTCAACAGATTCAACTCATTGTTATATTACACAATGGCTGCTGAGTGTGGGTTTGCAGCTGCCCAATTCAATGTGGCATATCTGTGTGAGAAAGACGCGGTGAGATATATTCACATCAGCTATAGTGACATCATTCTACTGTTTTATTTATACATTCTTGTCATTTTTAACTGATTCTTTTTTGTACTCTGCATGTCAATAGTCTGTTTTTTTGGAACCGGATTATGCGTCGAGTTGCATGTGGAGGCATTACAACCTTACATCCACAAGCCGAACTCCCAACACTTATGGTAAATGACAGTCCTTTTCAGCTTCAAAGTTTGGAAAATCGTGTGCAACCATTCATCAATGACATCTTTTCAATTCAATTATATATCCAGCCTTCATTAAGTTGGGTGACATGTTGTATGAGGGGCATGGTCACAGGCAGAAAGACCTGCTTTCTGCTGCAGAGAAGTACACACAGGCAGCATTGAGGAAGGAGCCACAGGTCTGCTTCTTTTAAACAGATTTAAGCTCTTTTTTAAAAATATATAACAAATGTGTGGCTGTTTGACTGCAAGCCATGCTGTTCTTTCGCAGGCATGGTACAACCTTGGCCTCCTTGCTGAAGAAGGTTTCAGGCTGCCACTATCAGTGTTGGCTGAACTCGGCCTTTCAGAGCTGTTCCTGGAAGACAACAGTGTGCTTTTAAGTTCTTTGTATAAAAGGTGTGTTTGAATTGTGTGTGTGCATTATAGCATTGTGCTGTTCCAATCATAAATCTGTACGAAAAATGATATATATTTTTCTAATCTAGATGTAGAGACTCTGGGAATACAGATTCATATTTGCCATGCAGCTTTGCCCTCTTCAAAGTGTACCTTCAGTCCTTCCAAAAGGAATATAGCTCTGCTATTAAGGTGAGTGTGCATTTCTCAACATACCATACACTTTTAGAAAGTAAAAATATTTTAATTTCAGTTACATTATTGTATCTTGATGATCAATTAATTAATTTACTATGTGTGCATGTACGTACGTATGAGCAGATCATTTCAAATTCATGGAAATGCTTTGCTTTTTATTTACCAACAACAATGCAATGTCAGGATAAAGCATGCAATACTATAGATTGATAAATATGTATTTTAACTTATATTTTATGACACTGCGTAGACCATTATATCTTTATTTAGTACCTTTGGTATGGTTTACATGTACAGAATGTCTGTATTAATGTCCCGTGAGTCCATTTATAAATACTGGTATTCCACAACATCGATGAGACCCATGAACTTATAATCCAATATAAGTTTATATAATGCGTCAGAAGTCATTATGAATGTGACATTAAAGTGTTATCATTAAACACCACATTGTATTTAATAATAATGTATTATATAAGTATATATACTTTATCAATGTCCCCATAATGCACTGTAGGTGCCTTCTTCAGATAGAGAGTTCGAGGTTTAAGTCCCTTCGAACTGAACTTGAGCACAGTCGGTGGTGAATCAATACAGTGACATTCCACCACTGTTCAAAGTTCAGCAGCATGTTAACCGCCTTCTTTTCACCTCTAAAATGTGAGCTAAGACATTGTATTATTTCCCACAGATATTCACTGCTGTTGCCATGGTTGTTGCTCCTACAATATTTTTAATCATCTTCAGAGTGCTCAGGAGACCTGTCCCCGTTCAGTCCCGCAGCTAGAACCAATCTAGTGCAACATACCAAGGGACCCAACAGAAAAGTCCTGCTAAATGGAAAATAATTTTGTTTTAGTTTATATGTGTTGAGTATGAGATCACTCTAAAGAAATTATAGGATAGATAATATTTGTTAGAATTATTTAAGCATGATAGTGTTTTCGATTAACAAATGTACAAATAGAGAGCCTTAATAAGTTCCATCGACAGGTTTCTTTCACGTTTTTTTTCGGTAGGTAAAATGTATTGCTATTGGATCACCTGGTGTCTTGAATTATCAATGATTCCTTCATCCATTCAGGGTTTACAAACATTACGGTAACTAAACCCCAGTTCTAGCGTCCATCAACATCACAAACATCACAAACATCACAATATCACAACATCAAGTCCATCAAAATCACTTTTTGCTCCAATATACTTTCTAAATAAACATCGATAAGTGACCTGAGCCAGAGGATGGATGATGGAGGAATAACTTCGATAGTTAATAGATGAAAAATCTTTCATTAAAAGTTCATTAAAATTAAGCTATGTGTGAAAGATTTGCATATCTAATAGAGCCAGAGAGACTTATACATTTGGGAGACAAATGATTAGTTATTGTGTCTTCTAATGTATATTGTTTGTAACTTTTTTTTTTTTAATATATATGTGTTATTAAGTAATAAAATGTTACAAATGTTTCATCTTCATTTATTTTATTATTATTTACATTACCGGATTGACCATCAAATATGGCAAACAAGCATTTTAAAGAATTTCACAACACCTATTCAACTAATCAAAATCAAGCAAGCAATTACAGACAGACACTTCTCCTGAGACTAAATCCATTGAACCCTCAACATTTCATTAACCCTGGTAGACAAGTTTAATTGCTTGGCTTCTTTTTGAAGGAATGATTCAAAAGATTTTGAGCACTATGATGGTGAAGATAAGATTTTTTTTTCAAAACTCTGAAATGTGCCCTTTTTATCAACTTAAAGACTTCTTCTTTCGGGAATTCCCTTACGGCACAGTGGATCATTTGTTTACATCTTGCACAGTCCTCCGCATCTTCCTTTTGTCCTCTGCATCATCCTCTGTCTATCATTTTGAAGATAGAAACTGAGATTATGCCACTGCTATGGAACTAAATCATTTCAGGAAGGTTTTAAAGCAATCAAAATTCAAGGGCATCAAACAATCAAACAAAACTTTAAATTTTTCAAGGGCATCAAACAATCTTTTTTAAAAATTAAGAAGTGTGTATTTTTGCATTTTTTCACTTATCCCATTAAGATTGGTACAGGGGTAAGGCACACCCTCAAATTCAACCCGTGGACAATTTACAATCACCCATTCCCCTGCATTATATTGCATGTTATCGGAGAGTGGCAGGAAGCCAGAGCACCCAAAAGCAGCCCGAAGACACTGAGAGGACATGGAAACTTGGAGACTGAAAGGCCCCATGCCTGGATTCAAACCCAGAACTTGCTTGATGTGACTTGACAGGGTTCATATTTAAAAAGACTAGAGTTGTCTTTTTTCTGTATGGCTGTACCAACCCGAGGGACTATAATAAACTGTACAGATAAAATGGTCCGTTTTCAAAATTCCTATTTCTTTGACTGACTGTTATGGCAAGAGGTAAATAATAACGTACATAAAACATGTAATCAAGTATGTGCTTGTCCTGTAATTACAATTTCCTTTGGAAGTTCAAGGTCCCAGACACACACAGTCACCAGTGGGGTTCCCCAGGGATCATCCTCTTCCTATTGTAGATGCTCCCCCTTGGCAATGTTATCAGTCGATTTGGACTCTCATTTCACTGCTACGCTGATGACATGCAAATCTACATAAAAAATGACACATTTTCCTCTGCAGCTTCTCCATCCTCATCGTCATCATCATCTCCCCTGTCAACTCTCCGCGCTTGTCTGGAGGAGATAAAGGTGTGGATGAAAAACAACTTTCTCCAGTTGAACAGCTCCAAAAACAAAGCAATGTTAATTGGCACCCCTCATCAGTCCCAGTCTTCCTCCATATTACCTCCTCTGGTCACGACATTCCCCTCTCTTCATCAGTTACCATTCTCGGCGTAAGATTCAACCCACTGTTTCATAGAGGGAGCCTCCATATTCTTCCAACATAGTGCAATAGCTCTCCTAGCTTGTAGAAGTCCAAAGTCCATTAGTTTAGTCTGTCTCTGTGTTTGTGTGAAGCCACCTGTGTAGATTCCAAGCACACACAACCTAACATCTAGAGGGATGTTGTTATTGAACACCTCTGACAGACACTTGATGACATCCTTCCAGAATTTCTGGATCTTTGGACATTCCCATAGGCAATGAAGAATGGTTCCTTTTTCATTTAAACATTTAGTACATATGTCTGGAATATTACTAGACTGTTTGATTTAACAGGGGTTATATACATCCTCATCAGCCACTTTTGAGTGTTTTTACATCTGAAGAATATAGATAGCTATGTATGGATAACTCTGGAATGGATTCTTGTTCAATGTTTACCCAATCTGGGGGTGAGGTTGTACAAAAATAATGTATAGCTGATGTTAGCTGGGCAGCCATATAATACCATCTGAGATTGGGAAACTGAAGTCCTCCCCTCTCATAAGGCATGAATAGTAACTTTAGACGGAGCCTTGCTTTCCTATTATTCCAGATGAATTGACTGAACAACTTGTTCAGTTTCTCATAAAACAAAGCTGATAATGGCAGTGGAAGTGTTTGGAAATAGTACAAAAATGTGGGTAAAATTGTCATATTTATTCGTCCCTTC
Organism: Lophius americanus; assembly: GCA_037951165.1. NCBI lineage: Eukaryota > Metazoa > Chordata > Actinopteri > Lophiiformes > Lophiidae > Lophius > Lophius americanus. The sequence continues at coordinate 5,634,783 of JBBDHG010000095.1, read as the reverse complement.
ATAGATATAGGCAGGTGAAACCATCGGTTTAATGCTTCCGTAACCTCATCCACCAGTGGGTCGTAATTTGTTGGAATTATTTTATTGAGTTCTGGAGTAATTTTAACGCCTAAGTATTTGAAACCTTCAGTATTTGTTGCAAATGGAGTTTTCATAGTGGGATTTTTCATCTCTTCCTCATTAAGAAACATCAATACTGATTTAGAATAATTAATTTTATATCCAGAAAACTCTCCAAAGTCTTCTATTAACCTCATCAGATTGGGAATACTATTTCTTAAATCTGAAAAAATATATCATCCGCGAATGAAGAAATGAGATGATACCTTCCTCCGATTCTGGTACCTGATATTCCTGTATGTGCTCTCACCGCTATGGCCAAAGGTTCTATAGCTAATGTGAAAAGTAGTGGTGACAGAGGACAGCCCTGTCTAGTTGATCGCTGCAAACTAAGGGGTTCTGAAATGTTGTTGTTAGTTAGAATTTTTGCATTTATATTTGTATATGATGTATTATTATTATTACAATTTGTTCACAAAAACATGTTCGTAATTTTTTTTGTATAATTTTGATCTTCTTTAGCATTTCATTTAAATCATGCGTTAATTAATATGACTTTTCATAAGGACATTACTATTTCTAAAAATGTTGTTTCTTCATTTTTGAAATTTATGCGGTTGGTCCTTTTTAACGGAGCCACTTTGGTGACAAAGATAAAAAAAAATCTTCAAGGAGCCCCTCTGGGGACATTGAAGGGAAAACAATAAACTTGTGGCCATGACTTAATAGGCATGTGAAGGAGTTGTAATCTTGTGGGAATGAGTTAAATAAATTGCTCCCTAGCCTTGTCTTGGCCAGGAGATAATATATCGTTTCCAGGAGTTAAGTCGTGGCAATGAGATCGCTTTTTTCTTTCAATGTCACCTGAGAGGTGACATTGTTACATTCCATACTTTTCACCACCCGACTAACTTTTTTTGTGTGTATTTAAATCAGACAAACATCCTAAATTAAATTATAATAAATAATTTACTTTTTATTTTTTGAGCTTTTCAAATAATTATAATTTCAGATTTTCTGAGGAGGACTTTGAATCCATCATATTTTTTTTTTCCATTCCTCGTCACATAACCAACTGACAACTCACGCTCGAGACAAGAGACAACGATGGATATTTCGTCGGGTAATTGTAACGCCTATATAACTCGAAAATGAATAAAGTCATGATAAATACAATAATTTACAGCAGCAATATGAGTTCAAATTAATCACAATACTATAATTTTAAGTAATTGTAAATATTTAATAGCGTGCCTAATTTATTAAGTTATTACAATGGTCGGTTAGTCGATAGCTAACCGATGCTGGCACCTAACAGTTTACTGGAGAGCCAAATGTTGACTTAAACTACAAAATGCTGGTCTCAGTTGTAGCAGATATTATAAGTGTTATTGATTTTGTGTTATAGATTTATTGTTGACTTAACATTTCTTTTTCCTGACATGTGAGGAGTCTTTTCTGAAACCACAGAAATATAAACTAGCAAGTGTAATTAATGATATGACAAACAGCTGCGTTTGGAAGGTGCTAATACCAGGTGACTGTGTCATGGATATAAGTGTGTGTTATATTCAGTCTGGTAGATACTACTGACTATTAGTGCAACAGTCCAGCAATATACTGTGCCAGATACTACGGCAAGCCCTTTTAACATAAATTTGCATGACTGGATATTAAATACTGATATCTACAAAATCCTTTCCTATACCATAACTTGTCTAAACTCTATTGTAGATATTTACAAAGTAATTTTGAATAATTTTCAAAATTACTTTGAAAATTACTTTGAATTTTCACAAAATTGAATTTTGAAGTAATTTTCTTGTTGTAATTCCAGCTGCAGATGTCTAGATTTGAATTCTGACTTATCATAATTCCAATTCTAGATATATATTGACATAGTACTTTTTACATTTCTCTAATTTTGTTTTTACAAGTCAGAATGACGTAATAGATATCTTTTACCGAGCTCTTCATTTGTATTGTATTTTCCTGAGACCCATTCTTCGCTGCAGTTCTGGATGAATAAAAACTCATTGTTTCTTTTAAAACTCCCTTAAATACGATGTTGATTTAACCAACGATAGCCGGCACCTGTGTCTGTTTGGTTCTTTCTTCGGAACAGTCTGTTTCCTGCACAGCCTTTTCAAACTCCTGATGTGCCAAAAATATTAAATTTTTCTTCATTTGTCAAACTTCTATTAAAAAACAGTATAGTTTGAGTTGCTCCACATTCCTCACTGTGACGCTTGCGAGACTAAATTAAAGATTTAACGACTCTTTATATCACAAACAGTCATTCTAAAGCAATTGTCAGCTACATTTGTAAAATGCTGGTGTTTTCTTTTTGTATGAAAAGAGTGAATTTGAAGGTTACAATGACATTCAACTAATGTTTTTTGGAAAGCATGGAGATTGTTCTACTTTTAATCTTATTGAGCTCTTGTCAACCAGACTAACAACGGCACTCAAATTTTGTCTGAGCCTAAATTGGAAATGAAAAGATTAAAAATCATGACAATCCTAATAAACAATATAGAGCTACTATTCTAACCAATCTTAATATTGTCTGCACTTTTCAATCAAGTAGCTCAGAGTCGTTGGTAATTAACGCCTTGCATGAGATTACTTAGAAGTGTTTCAGGGCTGGGACGGCTTCATTAGAAAACGGTCGACATACTGTAGATGTCATTTATTATTCTGGCATACAAATTATGTTATGGAAACACTGGTTTTGAATGCCTCAAACTTATCTTCGACATTTATACACTGCAATGTCTTGTTGCTTAATGGCCAACACATTCATATTAGCCTGGTCCAACTCTTTCTTTTCTTCCCTATGTTATGACTGCTATTGTTTTTTTTATTGATTCAAGGCAGTGTCACGGCTGTATGCTTTGTCTGTGTGTATCCGTCCACCATTTCAGGCTCTGCCCAGGTTTTCGGGATTGTGATTTTTTTCATTAGGTTCACCTGGGCCTGAAGAAGAGCTTAAAAGCTCCTGCTCCAGCAGCAGATGCAGATACTTCTGGAGTGGGGACTGCTCTGGACTTTAACTGTTGTTAATTTAGTATATTTATGTTGTATTTGGTTAATATGGTGTTTATCTATTATTAAATCCCATGGACAGTCTTTTTATCGGTCTCAATGTGGTTCTTTTGGGTCAGTGTTGGAGTATTCCTAGCCCCATTGGGCAATTATATATTTTTGGCCTAACAAGCAGCATCATGGGAATTCTCAATCGAACTTCCATGCTTCAAGAAAAAAGTGTTGTAGCACAATTGCTTACTTTTGTGCACTTTGTGTATTTGTAGGGCTATGCTTTCATGTTCTTCAGTACGCTCTCACATAGATTATGATTTCACATACAGACTTGTGATGTGAACGTTAAAAGCTGAATCATGAACAAATGAACAGAAGAGAAAACAATTGAGTTGAGGGATTGTGAAATCAAATTAGTTTAAATCTGCGACTTTTACTCTGCATAGCTCCTGACAATCTAAATGGCCAAAGCAAACTGTCTTGTTTCATTTTCCTCTCATCATCCATTTATTTTTGCTATAATGTTTTTCTCATTTTCTGCTGCTAGTCCCTTACAGCAGGGTGTCTGCAGATCTGCTTTTGGTGGTATTTGGTTGTCCTCCAGCTCTGACAAATGCAATGGCCTTTCTTGGAGGGTTGGCACTGTTTCTTTTCTCTAAGCTGCATTATCCTATCTTGTCCAAGCTCCCTGGTGTTTCATTCCCACTACCCTGCAGGTTTTAGTTCCTCACACTACTGCTCTCACCTCTACCACAACCAGGCGGCGACCTCCCGCTGGTGGCGTTGGATCACTTGAGTCTTTATACTGCGCCCCTTCTCTGGTTCTTGATACCTTGAATTCCTTCTCCAAGGATATGAAGGGCAGTTGCACGTTGTTGTTGTGACCGTAGAGTTCAATGCTGCTCAGGCTCTTTGGTAGCCCCAGCCATCTCCTGAGGTGGTTGCTGACCTTCCTCTCTAAGGTATCTATTGTAGAGAGTCTGACTGCAATACATAATTAATGCTCATTTATTTTTGTGGGACAGTGGCAGAATTGATGTGTTGCTAGACTGTAGGATGAAATGTAAGAGTTAGTGATCAAACATATTAATTTTTCGCAATTTTTTTTTGTGTTCATGAAGCACAGCACTTGGTTTTATGAACATGCCCAACGATGCAATTTAGCCAAATAATTTATCTCTTTACTAGGTGTTTTGAATATTAATTAGTGGGTCAAGCTTAGGTTTATTGTTTTCATACCCCCATTAGAAGCTTTTTTCTGAAATTCTGGGCTAAATTATGCCACTTGACACAGTGCTCATCATTTTTAAGGCTGACAAGATGGAGCTTTGGCTACATTTCAAGTTGTTTTCTGTATATTGGAAAGATTTGAGATGGAATTGTTGAGAGGGCATTTTTTGTATCACTTCCCTCACTCATGGGTCAAATGTCCTTGGGTTTAAGATGTATCTTTCTTTCTTATCTCCAAATTACATAGATCTCTGAAACTGACACTAAGAAATACAAAGCATTTTCTTCTTGAATGCAAACTTTTTTGTTCTCCGTTTCATATTCATAGTTTTGATACCTTGTTCACAGACTAATATTTAGTGCTGTAAATTTGGTTTATTAAAGATTGTCCGATTATTAAATTAATTCATTAATAATTATTCTTTCCTGCTGGGCCCGTACAGCCTGCTGTCTAATTTTTCTTTTATTAATTCTTTTACACTATAATTAATATGCTTTTCCCTCAACTATATTAGGAAAAAAGCACATGTAGAATTGAAATGCTTTATAATGTCTCAGTATCTTGTGTTTCACTGTGCGCTTGATGTTTCCTCAGTATGCAAAGGTGTCATGGCCTCAAGGTCCTGGAATAATGCGGGGTTCAGAGGACTCCAAGTGTTGGTACCTTCTTCTACCTTCCAGCTCCTTCTAATTTTCTGATGTCACTCACTGGAACTCAGTGTCAAGGTAAGAGGCAAATGTTTTTTACTTCTTTCTTTAACCAGTTGTAAGACAAAGCATGAGTTGGACCATCATTATTTCCCCCCACAGTGACTACACATACTGTACTTTCAGTTGATATGTGGTGCTAGGACAGTAATTTCATGAGATGGGTTTCATGAAATGCCGACATGTGGCTGAGAAAAAAGTCAATCAACATAAAATTTAATGCCAGCTATAATAATATTGCTCCATTCCAAAACCACTGAGGACGATTTAAATATATTCTTTTGCTAATACACTGTTTGATGGCAATGGTTCTATGACAAATCATCCAGTGAAACTAACCCCTCATTTCTTGTGAATGACTGAAACTTTCGAGGACGCCTTTTTTATGAAAATATTTTGTCTTTTAAAACACTAAAAATGAATACATTTTTGTCCCTGTCACAACTTGTCTGGAACATGTTTCTGGCATTGAAAATAGGCGGAGCATATATTTACAATATATTTACTTTTCGAAATGTAAGCATTTTTAACTTTTGTTTGTTTCTACTTGTAAATTTACTATATTATTTGGATTTTGGATTACTGATCCAAAGAAAATACTTATTAAATATTAATCCTCCGGCTGGAATATGTGATGAACTGCATTTCATTTTTCTGCTTATCGAAATAGAATTAATAAATTGATAATGCAGTAGACTTTTTTTGAGGGGTTTATTCAGATTGTTTGGTTGCTAATTTTATAGCACTTACATGGGCATACACCTTTTCCCCTTGCAAATCTGCTAGTATTTCACTGTCTTGTCCTCACTTCGACTTTCAGTTTCGGCATCCCTGCGTCACATAGTCTAACACAAATTTCCGTTTGTTGCGAAGAAATTAAAGGCCCCTTTTGTTGCTTATAATAATAATAATAATAATACATTTGATGTATAGAGTGCTTTTCATAAATACTCAAAGTCGCTTTACAAATACAGTGATGCAGATGTTGTCCAGAGATGAAATCACTGCGTTATATTCAAAGAATTAGATTGCCGTGGATTAGGGCCAGCAACACATTTGACATACAAGAACAGAAAGAAGTGTATTAGCAGTTGTTAACAGCCTCTGATTAATGGACCAGTGCTGTTGCATATGCCAGAGTGAATCGTGCAGAGTGCAGCAGAGACCAAGAGAAGACTAGCCATTCTCAAAAGCATTTGACCATTTAAATTTACTTAACATTTGAATTCAGAACTAACGACTATTTTGATAGTCGATTAATTGTTTCAATAATCAACCGATTAATCGTTTTCAATAATCAACCGATTAATCGTTTCAATAATCGACCGATTAATCGTTTCAAAAATCGAGAGATTAATCAATTGATCGGATAATTTTTTTCCTCCCGGATAAATAAAGGTTAGTAAAAATAAAATGATATGCCCGATTACTAAATGGCTTATTTTGCTATCACATTTTGAATCTAGCTTTATGTTTTTTTAGGCACATACAAAATAAAAATAAAACAATAAAGATTAATTATTCTTTCCAAAATGTCTTTTAGTAAACTTTACTGCTTTTAAAACAGACTGTTAAAACAAACAGGTTGCTATACCAACAATGTATTTGCTGAACTTTAATTTATTCATTTTCATGTTGTATCACATCCCTGTTGATAGAAAAGGTAAATAAAATGTAGAAATAAATAATATTAAAAATTAAGAAAAATTACAGCAGTTTCTAGGGAATCAAATCAAACATTTAAATTCGTCAACAACTAATTTCTTAATCGAATACGTCGATTATTCGTTGCAGCCCTAATTTGGAATATGTGTTCGCCAAATTTTAAAATAACTCTCATTCACTTGTGCTAGGTAAGTTAAATTTTCATGTATTAACAGAGATAGATGGCTTGAGGAATGCAGAGGGTGAAGATGTGGGTGTGGCCATTAGCAAGCAGCCAGAATTATATATATTATATTATATTATAAATTATAGTATCTGTTGATCTGTTTTCAATTGGCTGTCTGGTTGATTGTATCAAAATGTCTAAATCTCCGAGCTGAATCACGGTCCCAGGAACCATCAACAGATTTTTTTAATAATGTAATGTTGTATTAATATCTCTTTGTCACTTTTTTTTAATTTTCAGTTGATAAATGTCATTCTTCATCCTGATTTGTTTTATTTATTTATTTATGCATTTACTCATCAGTTTGTACTCTGCTTAATATACTATTTATAGTTAGGTGAGTTGCTAGCTTTGCTTCCCATTTTATTACTTTTAGAATTGATTCAATACTTAAAGCAAGGATGTTTTGCTCAAGGTGATAAATTAAAACAACTTTTAAGATGTTTACCATTGGCTGTTGTTGAGCTCTGTTTCACTATTCATCATGTCAATGTACAATCTGATCTCTTTGTATCTCCCCATTGCAACTTTGCTTCAAGGTTTTATCAAACATTACTTCAAAGTTAAAGTGGTTGGAAAAATGTTTCCACACTGATAGTTTTACTTCACACTTTGTGGCATTTTTAAAAGTGATTGAACAAGTAAGTAGTACTTTTTATTGGACAGTAACGGCTCAAAAGTACTCTAAGCAACTAATTTGTTTTTGGTTAACATCACTTACCCTAAACGGAAGTACTTCAAGACAGCGGTGACAAACAGTTTGGAGGGACATTTAAAATCAATTTTGACTGTCTTCTCTTTGTGGCGTTTAATCATAATCTTAACTTTCATATTACTTGTCTGAACTTTATTCAGGATTTTTTTGCACTGGACTCATTCCCTTATCATGATAATTTAATCGTTGGATGTCAAAGTCATAATAGCGATTCAAATTCAATCAATTTTGCACTTAGTGTGAATTTCAGAAAAAAAAGAGTTTTGTTGTCACCAACATAAGCTTTTCTGCAACCCATGTTTATTTTCCCACTGCTGAGTATATATTATCCTTGTCAAGGTAAACTATTTTGTGTAGAGAGACAAAAACTCGTATTAACTGTTCTGGCAGCTGTAAGGAATTTTTATTTGGTGATTTGAAATAAAATCCTTAAATCCTTGATCAAAGAGTACTGACATCAGAAAGTTTTCAGTTCTACCCAGGGGGCTTTGACTGTGAATCAGTCTTCCTTTTCCTAAACTCTCCTAAACTGGAAAGAGTGCTGTTGATGTAGTTATTACATCTAACATTACATTAACCTGTCATACCACTCTCATTAGAGAAATAGAAGTATACCTTGGATCAAACCTGTCACTTGTCCAATCAGAAGCGGCTAGGTCCCCGGAAGTCTCGTCTCAATAAGGGAGTGTGAGGAGGATCCTCTCCAACGGGTGAGTCTAAGCCCCTCCCCATCATACATCAGCACCTGCCACGTCATGTGTTGTGATGACATCATCACAGTCACCTGATTCCTGCCATCCTCCATTTTGAAAGTTTCCAGCCATGACAGGAAGTATTTTCCATAGTTGGTCATTGTGGGCAGACACAGCTCGACCTTGAGTATGGGTTATCTTGACCGTCTGAGCCATTTTTCCCATCAAAATAAGACACAACATGTGCGTCTTAGACGTCGATATGTACTCCCTCGACCACCTGTGGGAGAGACGGTTTGGAAACGGGTAAAGGTTATATTATTTTTCTTTCAAATATTTGAATCTGTCAAATATTTGAATATGACGGGGAGCAATGGGCAGAAAGAAAAACATAGACATCTGAATCTTTCTGCCACTCGTTCACCACACATCAACAGACAGACAGACACACACACATATCTAACATCGATGTGTCTTGCTCACCGTAATTTGCCAACTGTGGGTGGATCAGCGCATCAGACTCATGTTCTCTTTTTGATTTAAAGAATCCAAAGGTTTAACTCTTTATAGTAACTTAGCAGCCTATCCAGCTGTTGGGCCTACCTCAGACCAGAGAGTCACGGCTCCAGTGTCCATCGACCTGGGCATCTTTATGATGGGGTGCGATGAAAGTTTTAGGGGAGGGGCTTAGACTCACTCGTTAGAGCGGGTCCCCCTCACACTTCCTTATTGAGTCGGGACTTCCGGTGACGTGGCAGCTTCTGATTGGACGATAGGGCGGGACGTACGGTGACTGACATCATTTTCGTCTGATGATGTGGCAACTTCTGATTGGTCGATGGACAGGTTTGACCCAAGGTATACTTCTATTTCTCTCTCATTAATCTGGATATCATTCATTATGGCAAATCCACCAAGTCACAATCTTTGAGCGAACAATCAATGTAAATTAAATGCAAGTAATTTCTCAGAAACACTTCACAACCCTTGATACAACAATGGAGGCACTTCAGCTGCTTGTAATTTGCCAACAACAACTCTACTTTATCAGCAGCAGTGGAAGTCTGCCAACTACCTTGCAGATTGATTCTTTCAGTGCCAACAATAAGTGGATTTTGAATCTGTGAGCAGCATAGTGACCTCACAATAAAGACACTAATGTATTTAAGTCCATTGATGGCAAAGTACAGTTTGACTCATAATCTGATTCTATTATGTGTAGTCTTTTACATTTATACATTGAGAGGAACCAAAACCTCTAATTAGGAACACTTATCTTTGAATGATCATTTAATTTGTCAAATTCTGTCTTTTTTGTTAAACTAACAGTATACAAAAAGTAACATGTATCACTGTTAGTTATTACACATATCTATTATTAACAAACTGTATCTCACTGAAGCCTCATAGGAGCTGCTAAAACCTTTATCATGAACGTATAATGATTTTTAACATATTACAACATTGCATTTTCTGTAAGCACAGAGATGCAATGTCTGTGCTAGTTTGTTCTAGCACAGACATTGTGCTAGATACCTGTGATGTGAACCTGCAGGTATCTAGCAAACATTCTGGAGGGGCCAGCGTATGCAGAGGCAAAAAAGTATCGTATTTATGAGGAAAATGAATTTTCTCATCTTATTTGCCGCATGATTCCTGGTAGAACTCAGTGATGCATTCTACTACTACTGTATGTCACATATTTGCTTTTTCATAACAGCTGGACAATATTGCCAATGACGGAAAGGCCTCTCACTCTATATGTGGAGTGCAGGCGGCGCTCTGCCCCAATGAACAGCTGATAATCAGTCATCGTCCTGTGTCAGGCGTCAGACAAATACCTATATTGTTAGATTCCGTGTGTCCTGTACATTATAAAGATGCCCAATCTGCAACAAAGATCAATAACACAGCCTAAATTATTAGTTAAAAAGATATAAAAGATGGGTGTTCTATGCTGGGTTCGAATCTTTAAATTTTTCATTATAAATATGGCTTTACCTCTGCCTGTTCCACATGTGTTCAATTGGTCCTTTTCAGATTTTCTCTGTAAGCTCTGCATTGGGCACAGGGATTTTTTTTCCTGATGCTTTTTAGGCTTGATTTTTAAGAAAAGTGATCTCACCCACCATCTGCATGCTGCAACAACAACAGTTAAGCTTTGCTTTACAGACAGGTTACAGCCAGCCAGTAAACTTAGGGTAATTTTCCTACTCAGGTCTGTAAGCCTAGAGACGACGAAGCTCACTTTTGACTCTAATATTCTCCTCCTTTTCACGTCTCCACAATCTGATTCCTCATCCTCATGTTCCGCGATCATTGTTAAAGCATGTGACACAATGTTGTGCGTCACTTTGTCCTCAGAGTATTTAGATTGGCTGGAAAAACTTCATGTGAGTGGAGCCAGAAACACAGCCATTAAACAGCTGCTAGCTCAATTCAATTACAATGAGATAACATAAGTAATAGAGGGGATAGGGGTGAAATGCCCAAACTATCGTCAGATGTGGAGTTTTGCAATTATTGATTAAACATCGTACAGAGGTTGAAATTATTGTACAAAAACAATAATTATTGTATGTATGTCAACACTGCAGAGAGCTTAGATAGATGCAGGATATTAGGATATGAACTCTACATATTTAATGAGATATCTACTGAGCCAGCAAGTAAAACCTTAAGAGCATTGCAGACCTTCAAACTGCCAATTGTGAGGGCACAGAGGTAGCGGAACCTGCAGCTGTTCTGAAAAACATCTGTACTAAAAGAGTCCTGACTGTTTTGGCATGACCCAAAGGAACCTTGTTCTGGTAGATCTTCAGTAACAAAGCAGAAAAAGCTTGAGTAAGTGTTTATTTATTTATTTGTTTGTGAGGGACCATGTACAATATTAAACATAAATGTTACTATTTAATGCATTGCTCATGGGTTAGCCCAAAGCTAGATATAATTTGAAATCATCTTGCGGATCCCAAAAAAAACATCCACCCAAAAAATATGTTACAAAAAACATTTTAGAAATGAGACAAAGCAGAAATTATAAATAAAGATAAAATTATACACACATAACATGTCAGCAACTTGATCTTGGACAACATAAAGAAACTTAAGTTTTGAGTAAAGTCAACATAAAGCAAGCTAAATTCATTGATTATGAAACAAATATTTCAGTTTGACTTTAAAGCTTTCAAATATTTTTGAACTTGTTGGATCTTTATTAGGGATGTACAATTTCAGCCTCAACCCTCTTCATACTATTTACAGTAAAAATTTGCTGAAATGCAATCTATTTATTCAGGTCAGTCTCACCACAAAACAGTATGTTGGTAATAATGCTTTGATTAATCAACATCATGTGATCAGGTGATGCTTTCACTGAAATTATATTTATTATAAGACATAAGATGAACAAAGAAAGGGTTTGTTCTCTCTAGCCCCCCATATCAAGGGGCAGGGGGCTTGGGAGTTCTGTGGGAGCGTGCTGTTCTGTGCTTGAAAGGGGCAAAGAAGCTCTTGAGGTTGTTGAGGAGAGAGATGTTACTTCCACAGGTCTATGTATGGGGTTTGTAGTCCGGGATGGTCTGGATGCCCTTCCACAGACTCTGTGTGTTTCTGCTATTCTTGAAATGGCAGGTTACCTTCTTTGTGAACAGTGTTTGGCTTTCCTGATGCCGCGGGACAGGTTAGCTCTCGCTGTTCTGAGAGCAGTTTACTCCCCGGCTCTAAAAGCAGTGTTCCCAGACCTCACCAGCCTGTGGACCTCGCCGGTCAGCCATGCTTTCAGATTTTCCCTGATGGTGATAGTTCTGGTGTGGGTCATATCATCAATACAGTGACCAATTAAGAAGTCACAGTGTATTTGTATTCCTAAATGTCTGTGTTGTTGTTGTTTATGGCTGCCTGCTTAAACATTTCCCAGTCAGTAGTGTCAAAGCAGGCTTGGAG